>OX402553.1:3874785-6274785 GCA_948098915.1 Lampropteryx suffumata
AGTGCTCAGCCTTATGTGGCTGACTACTGGTTTTTTCGTAATTTTCTTATATTTAGCTCAAATTAACGGAGCGATTAATCCCAATTTCGCTCATCAGTTTGATCATAACTCATCTAGGGCGAAAAGGGTATTTTACCAGTAGTCAGCCGCATACTAACATAATTGCATGTCAGGGGCCGACCAATGGATCTAAAAATCCAGTAATCAGCTGTCTGTAGTTGTTTCACGAAATTGCACCTTAAAGCCCTTATAATCAGAGTTCAATTAAAAAAATTAAGGCATACATAAAGGGTAGTCTTTTGATGAAAGCGTATTATAACACAAATGACTATATTATTGATAGCAATGCGTGGCCTCATGCCGCTCTGCCCTCAGATAGTTAACAACGAATACAAGAGTGGAGTTTATACATTTCAAACGTGTCGGACGTTTGAAATGTATAAACAACCCTTGTATTCGTTTTTCGTAGTTAAGGTAGTTATAAGATTGATCATGCAAAAAAGCGCTAGGACCAGGACTAGTTTCTTGCCGGTTCTTCTCCAGCTTGGGTCAGGAAGGAGGAATTGGCACCTAAATTCACTTAGTTTGTAAGACGTTTCAAAGTGATCCTTGTGATTGTATTGAATAAAGTATCTTTTGACTTTTTGACGTGACAATTTATGCACGGCTATTTTAGCATAAAAATATCTTTGTCTAAGAATTTCATCATGTCAAAAATGTCCAATAAAAAAATACCAGTACGAAGAAGATCAATTAACACAAGCTATGGTGGCGATTAGGAATGGGAAGAAGAATAGAGAAGCCATTCGAGTTATTAGCGTTCCACGAGGGACGCTACAATGAAGAGATCTGAAACTAAAGCAAAGAAAAATGAAGAGAGACAAAAAAAAAGAAGAACTCATAAAAGGCAGAAATGCTGTTGAATTCAAACAGTAAAATGAGAAAGAAAAATACAACATGTACAATAAATAGATGACTAGCGATACAGATATTAATTAATGAATGATTAATGACTTAAAAAATATTGTATGTGACAATTGCCCTGCATGGTATCATTTAAAATGCACTGAACTCGCTGGAGACATCTATGAAAATGTATTAATAAAAATGTTCTAAGCCAAATATGCAAAAATAAGAGGCTGACTACAGGGTAAGACATGGATGACTTGTAAAGAAATGAGGCTGAGCACTGGTGAAAAGTGCTTTTTTTTATAATTCTATTACAATTTAAATGTTTTGTTGATTTTTTTATTGAATTTAATAAATAAACTTTCGGAGACAAGCTATTGTTTTTATTAATATTATTCAATATTTAAAATACGATTGAAACAAATTTCATTACTCACTAAAAGGCTCACTACTGGGTGTTTTACCCTACTCAGAATTCCAATGGTGTAACTAATGATCGAATGACCTGCATATATTTATTTATTTACAATACTATCTCCGTACTTACCAAATTTAATACAAAGTAGATCCGTTTAGGTGTGAAAAGGTACAAACAAACATACCTACAGACAGATTCCAAACTAATACGAATTTATCGTACCTACTAGTTTGGATGGTTAAATAACTAAGGCACTAGCATGGAGGGCGCCCGCTAGCCGTACTGTGCCGTGTACGTATAACAGGACACCTAACCTCTTTATTCCTTTAAGCAGACATCCATATACCTATTATAACTACAAGGTGCACGCAGAGAACGCTTACGACCGGAAGCATCGAGATAAATAAGAATATTTTCTTTCAACTACGTAGTAATGTTATCATTAATCACAACAAAACCGATCACAAAGCACGTATTTTTTATATGAACCAAAACAGTGCAGTAATTTTATATGAAAGCTCATTATTGAACTGTTTTTTACTTTTAATTTAGATATAAATTTACCACAGAGGTTTAATATCTACCATTAAGTTTAATATAAAATGTTTGCATTAGATCAAAAAGAGACTGATGGCTGATAATATAAATCGGCTGAATAAAACCGCCTTATTGAAAAAAAAATACAAATGGCGCGCATTTTGTACCATTGTAAAACTTTGGATTCTTCATATTTTTAGTTTGAGTAGGTATATTTTATCACAGTAGGTACCTAGATTGGTAGTTGAAAGAAAAGTAAATTACGCACCTTGCTAAAGAGAGTAATTAATGCACTCGTGTTAACTCATTCACTGCCACCACGATTTTCTTGAAGTTTATCGAGATGCCGCCGTATAAAACCGCGGACACGCTAGGCGTGCTCGCGGCATTGCTACTTGGAAAAATAGTGAACACGCCGCGCGTGTCCATGGCACTGACTAAAGGTAAATTCTTTAAAACGGCTTTTTTTCTGTTTTAACTATGTTTGCCGGTTAGTATTTCTTGTGCTGCGCGAGGATAAAGGTGTTTACAATAGTGTCGTGAGTTTTGGTACTTGGAATTATGGCGAAAAATAGATTTTATGGTAAGTAAATGTATTATAATGTAATTTAAGGTTCTCAAACTTTTTTTACCAAAACTCCCATGCATCAATGAATAAAGTTTTATTGTGAACTGTAACATTGGAATTCTTAATAGTGCAAGTAGGTACCTACATTTGTTTTATTAAAATATTGGAGGCAATTCGGTTGGTTAATTTCTAAAATTAAGAATTGTCTAAAATATATTTTAGTTAGTATATTTTACATATTGACAAATCAAACCTGTTCGGTTGATACCATCTAACTAAATTAAGAACGCTTGATTAAATTAGATATAATTAAATTACGATAAGTTGGTAACAGCAGAATATCAAAGTGACATTTGACAGTTCTAAACCTAATTTTAGCTAAAATTAGTTAGGTTGGTGCCAACAGAATTGAGGCCATTGAGTGACAATCATATTTAAACGTATGTTCAGTCTTATATGAGTGAATTCAATTAAATTATTAAACCGATAAAAAGCTTTGAACTGCGGAAAATTTGTTTACGTTATTTATCTCGTATTATCATAATTTTGGTTCATTGGCTTTACCTAATTTCATAAGTAAGAATTAAATTCAAAATATTCAAATGAAATAAATTGATTTCTTATCTTTTTTTCAGGAAAAAATAAATTTGTACCGGAAACGGAAGATATTAATGATGGCAAGAATGAAGCAGACTACTCCCCTCCTTCAAAGCGTTCAAATATAGAAAGTAAGAATACAACTAAAGTTACCTACTAATGTATATACACTCAGAAACAAAGAGTTTATTCTGGGTAAAAGTATAGGTAGGTACACGAAGTATTGATGAATAGCTGTAAGATAAAATATAAAATCTGTAGGTACCTATTCAAATAATTGTAACCAAAGTTGTATAAGTACCTTCATAATTTTCTCACAAACAGTGGATACATAATGATTGAATATATATTTTAGTCCCTTTCAAATGTTTTTGTACTCGACTGTTCAAAAAATGGTACTTACATACCACTACAAAAGGTAAAGAAAGATGTTAGCTATGTTCCAGTTGCAAGTTACTTGTTTAGTTTCATATTATATCCTAATGTATTTTTGTTTTTAGCTAAAGATCAACACTCTCAAGAACTGGAATCTGAAAACACCTATTTTGAACAAAATACTCAAAGTTATGAAGACTATCCTATTATCTTAGGAAACGGGTATTCAGAAGACGTTTTTACTGAAATCAATATTAATAATAATGATGGAAAAGGTTCGAGAAAAATACTGAAACAACATATTGCTACCCAAACTGATGATGATAGTACTAATATGAAAAATATTTCTATAGAAAGTATTGGTGTTCAAACCTTAAATCCTTTTGCAGATAATGAATATGAAAATACAAAAGACGCTAATTATCACTTTGGAATGTTTGTAGCTAGTGAACTGAACCATGTCCCTCTAATCAAAAGGCGTTCAATCATGTGGGAAATAATTAGGGTAATCGAACACAGATCAACTTAATTTGCAAATCTATATGCAATATTTTGATCATCACCCTACTATCATAAGCGTCGTCAGCCTTTTAACGATAGGAGTAAGTATAGGTACAGTATTGAGGGTGATTGCAATAATAAGACTGATTCGCTTATTAAGTACACCATTTATTAAAAAAGTAAGAATAACTAATTATGTCAGTATCTTAAAAACTATACCAATCTCTTATAATCATTTGAAAATCAACATTGCCAAAATATATATCTATATATTATCTAGTCTTTATTTAGTTCAACATTTAGTAAAATATTAAGAAGAAGTAAGTAAGTAATACTATTTGTAAGTATCTTAAAAACCATATCAATCTCTTATAAACATCTGAAAATCAACATTGCCAAAATATATATCCATATATTATCTAGTCTTTATTTAGTTCAACATTTAGTAAAATATTAAGAAGAAGTAAGTAAGTAATACTATTTGTAAGTATCTTAAAAACCATATCAATCTCTTATAAACATCTGAAAATCAACAATGCCAAAAAATACATATATATCTAGTCTTTATTGTTCAACATTAAGTAAAATATTAAGAAGAAGTAATTATTTCAGTATCTTAAAAACTATACCAATCTCTTATAATCATCTGAAAATCAACATTGCCAAAATATATATCTATATATTATTTAGTCTTTATTTAGTTCAACATTTAGTAAAATATTAAGAAGAAGTAAGTAAGTAATACTATTTGTAAGTATCTTAAAAACCATATCAATCTCTTATAAACATCTGAAAATCAACATTGCCAAAATATATATCCATATATTATCTAGTCTTTATTTAGTTCAACATTTAGTAAAATATTAAGAAGAAGTAAGTAAGTAATACTATTTGTAAGTATCTTAAAAACCATATCAATCTCTTATAAACATCTGAAAATCAACAATGCCAAAAAATACATATATATCTAGTCTTTATTGTTCAACATTAAGTAAAATATTAAGAAGAAGTAATTATTTCAGTATCTTAAAAACTATACCAATCTCTTATAATCATCTGAAAATCAACATTGCCAAAATATATATCTATATATTATTTAGTCTTTATTTAGTTCAACATTTAGTAAAATATTAAGAAGAAGTAAGTAAGTAATACTATTTGTAAGTATCTTAAAAACCATATCAATCTCTTATAAATATCTGAAAATCAACAATGCCTAAAAATACATATATATCTAGTCTTTATTGTTCAACATTAAGTAAAATATTAAGAAGAAGTAATTATTTCAGTATCTTAAAAACTATACCAATCTCTTATAATCATCTGAAAATCAACATTGCATATAGTACTCAAACATAAAATATCTAGTCGTTTTCATAATTAAAAAAATAATTACTGTACCTATTCTTAGTTTTTACGTTTACGTTACGTTTTCATCATGCAATAACTTTCGAAATTAGGTATAGTATAAATGCTATGCTTTCGAAAGTTATTAATATTTGTGGTATGCTCTGAAACATTCTATGCAGATGCCTGGCTGTTGGGGACAGTTTTCACAAGCAAATAATGATGATATTCTTTTTTTTGTCGTGTTCCAGCAATGGATGCATCTTTTTCTTTTTGTTTTACCTTTTGTATCTTTGTCTAATTTTTTAAGGCAGTGGATTCTCGTACCTATCGGTATTTCTAAATCCGGTGGCATGTGAGGTTCCAATAAGGATTTAATTATATTTAACCTAAAATCGTACAAATTTAATTTCCCGGCCGAAGAATACTTATTGTACAAAAAATAAGAATTAATCAGTATGACTTGCATTATATGTATAATTACTTTTTTGTACCATCTAATCGATTTATGCTCACATGAGTAATAAGATAACATTTGGTCATGTCGATCGATTCCATTCATATTTTTATTATAATGTTTAACTATTTGTGGTTTTAATTTGACATTTCCTCTGCGATTTGTGGTGTTCTCTAAAGTTCCGGTATGCTTTGTTGAAATAGCTAACAATTCTCTTTGGTCCATCCATTTAATTACGCAAATGTTATTTTTGTGCTGTATACATAGCTCACCCTTTCTCAATTTAGCTTTTACTACAGTTTTTGGGTTATTTTTTCTTTGTTTTCTGAGAGTTCCTGTACAATAAGTGTTTTTATTAAAAAGATCTTCGGCCAAGTCTACGCTCGTATAAAAGTTATCCATGTATAAATGGTGACCTACATTTAAATAAGGCTGCATTAAATGCATCACCACTTTTTTTACGTGATTTATTCCACCAACAAGAACGTCGGATGCACCGCCATATAAATGAAGTTTTAAAACAACCCCCAGCTGATCAGCAAGTGCATAAAATTTCAGACCATATTTGTTTTTTTTCCCCTTCATATACTGTCTAAAACGTAAACGGCCTCTCCATAGCATCATTGACTCGTCTATTACAATATTTCTTGTAGGGTAATAAAGCTCTAACATTCTTTTATTGAAAAAGTCGATAACATTTTTTATATTTGGCCCTATGGAAGCATTTAGCATTCTTATAATTAAGATAAACCTATTCCTTGGCATAGTCTTGGCGAATACAGGTTGATGGAAATAAGTGTCTTTTTTCCAATAGTCGCACAAACGGTTAATTTTGATAAATCCCATGTGGAATAATAAACCAAAAAATATTTTTAAATCTTCGCAAGTGACTGGCTTCCACGCGTTGCTTCTACTTCCTGGCTTTCTGTTTACTGCCTTTTCTCGTTCACCGTAATGATTAGTAGTAGTAGAAATAGAATAGGTACAATATTGACGAGAAAACAATACAAAAACAATGGTAGGAAGTTCCACGAAAGTTAAGAATGAGTCATAAAATAGCAGATGTTAAATTTGTAATTTGTTTTGTCATTTGTTCCTCCTAAATAATATAAATAAATAAAGCTCGACTGTCGCTTATAGAGGTATAGATAAGTAGCAGTCTCACTTACGGAGGGAAAAACGACTCTCTCTTACAAAGGTTTGTGTTTCTCGCTAATAGAGGTTTTGGGAGCTTAAAATGACGGGTCCTGGCTATTACTCTCACTTATAGAGTCTTCTCACTTATCCAGTTCTCACTTACCCAGGTTTAACTGTATATATATATATATATATATATATATATATATATATATATATATATATTGCGTGATTTGGGATCTAAATGAGTTTAACTGATAGACGTAGATGAAGTTTAGTGAAATGTTAAATGCAAAGTAAATGAAGACATCTACAAAATTTAGTCAAAAAAATAAGGAATACTTTTTACATGTTGCTCAGTTTTTCTTTAAAAGTTTTTGAAGTATTGTTGGCGTTTTATTATCTTAGTTTATTACATATATTAGGTGGAATGAGCGCTTTTTTGATCACAACGTATAAACGGATATCAGACAGATGTCTTCAACTACGTCGAAATTTTTTCAGAGTAAAAAAATACAACTGCATTATTTCAGTAAAAGAAACTAAATTTTAATAACACCGGGTATACAATCAATAAAGAAGGTTATTTTGATGCATTATGAAAAAAAATATGTAAATCGGTGCATAACTCTTAAAATGGCAACAATTTTTTACTAAATTTGATCTCCTGTAAAATGTCGATTTTGCGTATCTACTTTGCTGCCATCGATATATTCTATGGGTCTTACTGTCATAAATAATTATTTAATATATTTTTTATTTCATGCTCTAAAAACAACTCATAAATATTAATAATGTAATGATAGATAATTTATAATTAAAGAGTACCACAGCATCCGTATATGAACAAGCAACAACGTATACAATAGTAAAACTAAATAAAGTAGAAGAAGAAGTAAAGAATAACAAAGTATTGGTTCACATAGTATGTACATACTATATATTTGTTAATTACCTAATTGCCTTTTAGGCTTACCTTTGTTTATGTGAACCAATACTTTGTATATAAACTATTTTTTTTAATTAGACGCAATTATCGAGATGGTCAAAGAAAAATAAAATAATACTTACCAATGTCGTCGTGTATGCAATCAAAAAGTCCAAAAAACACTAGCCGCGGTTGCCGTAAAGAGCAAATCACTAAACTCCAGAAACACTAGCCGAAGTCGATGTAAAAACATCGACTTCGGCTCCAAAAATATTTACACAAAAATATCCAGGAAGATAGGAACGCAAGTGCAACACACCGAAGTTCGGGACACACTGGTAAAACAAAAACAAAGGTCTACAATTATTATTCTATATTTTGTAGTTAATAATAACACGAAACATACTCGATAATATGGGAACCTATAGTAGTGGTAAATCTTTTGTCGACACGACGACGCGATGGCGGCGGCTGCGGAGCGGCGGCATAGGTCAAAGGCGGCGTTTCTTTTGACAACAAATTCACAAGGATATATTATAATAATAATAATAATAACAATACCGGACATTTCACACAGCATCATCTGTCCCCAAAGTAAGCAGAGCTTGTGTTATGGGTGCCACATGACTGATATACTACTTATATACTTTTTTTTTGTAAATACATACATATTATACATAGAAACACCCAGACCCGAGACAAATACTTGCAGATCGTACAAACATTTGTCCCGCGGCGGGAATCGAACCCGCAACCTTTTGAGTCTCAGCCGGACCTAAGCCCACTGTGCCACAGAGGTCGTCAAACCAATCGTCAAACAAAATATATCACACTAGCTGATCTGGCGAACTTCGTACTGCCTTAGAATTAATAATTGTTGACAGCAGTGCCATCTGCCAGGCTGATTTGTGAATCTAAACCATCCAGGATGCCACCCAAACGCATACAAAAAAAAACATTCAAATCGGTCCAGCCGTTTATGAGGAGTTCAGTGACATACACACGTATATTAGAATTATATAATATATTATATAATATACTAGCTGTACCCGGCATGCGTTGCAATGCCACAAATTTTCTTATCGTTTAAACCTTCCCTGGACTACGGCAAACATTTCAACACCAAAATTAGCTAAATCGGCCAAGCCGTTCTCGAGTTTTAGCGAGACAAACGAACAGCAATTGATTTACATAATTATATATAGAGATAATTATACTGTACGTGTGTATGTCACTGTGTGTGAATGTATAATTATATAAAGATTATACATCGGATAGGTGCGTTTTTTTTTCGTTGATAGCGTATGGAGTTATATGAGCGACTTCATATATGACACAGTACTGTATACGGCAAAAATAACGGTCCGATAAATTATGACATTCCGTTTTGTCATCAAATACTGGTTAAAAAATCACATATCGCATGCTTTTTGACATTGAAATTAGCGAAGGGTTTAATGGAATAAAAAAGTTTGGGAACCTAAGGGTAGCTTCAGTAAGTGAACACGCCTAGCGTGTTCTCGGCACTACAAAATACCTATTTTTCGTAAAAAAATCTAACTGGTTTTTTTAGGGAACCGCTTCAATATGCCATAGCCTATCCCTTAAAAATGATGCACTAAAAATTTGAACAGAAAATCTGGCCTAGTTTTGGAAATATAACCGAAACATTCAAAACACGCCTGGCGTGTTCTTGGCGTAGAGACGTAGATTAGCCTGAACACGCGAGGCGTGTCAGTGGCAGTGAATGTGTTAATTCAGTGCCCTCGCTTGCGCTCTGGCACCAACATAACACTCGTGCATTAATGACTCACTTTGCGCTCGGTGCAACAATCTACTATTATAGCGATGCAGAAAAGTAGACAATTTAAATCCAGCAGTCAGTCGGAAAAGCTGTAGCTTAATGTGGGCTTTACACAGGTGAACATAGCCGCACGATTTTCGTCTGTGTAAATGGCAATTCGGCTAGGCCGCAGCAACAGGTGACTAAAATCGCAACTTCCAAAGTAGGTTTCGACTTCATTCGTACGGCGGGTGACTAAAATCGACCGTGAAAATAGAAAATGCTCAGATTTATGGCAGATGCCCGCCGCATGCAGAAGAGTTGTTTCGCTACCGTATAATCTATGAAGTTCGTGCAACCTAAGTATTTGTGCCCACACGCATTTCAATGTCAGTACGCAGTGCGACTGTTCTGATCGTCATTTTAATGCAAAAAAATCTAGTCACCTGCGATCTTTATCAACCTGTGTAAATGGGGTGACGATTTGGCTTGTTAGACGACTATGCAAGCGACTAGCTGCACAGCGAAAAACGACCAAGTGTAAATCCCTCATTATTTTCATTAACACTTTGAACTTGCTGGACTGATATAAAATCTTCTAAATTTTTAAATACTTACATAGGATACTTTGTAGTACCCAGCACAGAACATCTATTCATGTTTATCCTGGGAGGGAATCGTAGCTACAACCTACAACGCAGACTGTTGAGTCTAGAGTATGTAAGTACAATTTATGAAAGGTATAATAAAAAGTTCAATGAATTAACATTGTTCTGATTTTTTTTATTACAATTCATCAGGAGATACCCTATACATAATACTACCTACGTAAGTACTGTATATGTATCTTTGTAAGGCGTTTAAATTGTAAACTAAACATTCTTTCTTTGACAACATAAAATCAGTTCTTGTACATACAATGCATAGAATTAAAACATACTAATACATAAAACACAGCTAACTTAACCCATTTGAGGAAGACAATTTGTTATCTAATTTCAAAATGACTGGTTTGCGAGTTACACTAGTAGCTACTTCTAACTTCTTCAAATCTTCATCACTATGTAAATTAACTTCACTTGATATTTCACTATTGTTTGGCAAATTTTGTTCCTTTGTTTCACTGTCTATCGATGTTGCATTTGTAGTTTCTTCTTCTTTATTTGTAACAATTTCAACCGGATCGCTTTTTAATTGTTCAATGACTTCTACAGCTTTTTCATTAGCATTATGTTTTTCTGCAGTGCCCAGTACCATTGATTCCTGTACTGACAGAACTACATTTCGGTCGACGTTTGGTACTTTCACAACCACAACTTGATCAGACTTATCTTCCCCAGTAGATTTTCTATTTGAGTCTTTGAGCTTTATTGTTTGGAATTTCAATGAGGAGTTCAGTGACTGTGTTCCGTCCTTCAGTTTGATAGGTTTGATGACGAGGATTTTGGTTTTCATTCCAGCACTGGTGAATTCCTTGATATTTCTATTTATTATCGGATTTTTCATTACATCTATACTTTGTCGTCGACTAAACTTAATAGGGACAACTGATGTGATAGTTTTATTTTTAGATGGTTCAATAGGTTTTCTCACAGCGCTCTGTTCTTTGCTTGAGGTCGCAATATTATCTGCACTTGTAACTTTTACCTTTTGTTCTTTATTGGTGGGTATGACAATATCTGAACTGTTTATTTGGATTCTTCCATCATCTTTATCTACTTTTGCAGCTGGTTTTTCAGTTTGTTTATTTTTCACTTCCTTGTTTGGACTGCCATCTTTCTTTTCTTCATTAGTATCCTTCTTTGGAGAGCTTTTATCTCCTTTTGAGAAAGACTTGGGAAGCATAGGTCGAACGAAAATGTTTGATGGGAGCCGATCTTTTTGTGTGAAAGAGTAAACAGCGAAGCAAGATGTTTTCATAGCAGCCTTAGCTTTTTCAACGGCTTTTCTGGATAGTGTGTCCATCGCACCTAAACATTCTTTGTTTATGATGTCATAGCTGAGCTGAGTGTCTGGCTGCTGCTTTTTTTTAGTTGGATTGTTCTTCGTTGTACTTGTACCAGTTTGATTATCCCTATAACCCTGCGCTTCCATTTTGAGCAAATTCGATAGATCATACTCAAAGTCTTCATTTTTAGGTTTAGCCTTTCGACGAACGGGTCTCCTGGATGCGACCGAAGAGACTTCGATAATTGGCCGTTTCTCAACTTTATCACAAACATCTTCAATGTCTGAGGAGTTCTCTTCAAATGTTTTATGGTTTGAAGAAGAGTCATTATCGTCTTCGTCTTTATTACCTAAAACAAAAATAAAATATACAACACCAATAATACTAGCTTATCAAAACGGACTGTCTGTGTGTGGGAATAACAACCAGGATGATCTTAAGCATCTATGTCTGACTTTCACACTTTGGACAAGAATACGAATAAAAATAACGAAACAGCTTCAATAAAAGTAAAATACGAAAAAGGACTGCAAAGAACCACCACACTCAGCATGGGTTCGGGCAGCGTGACATAACAGAGCGCTGATTTTCCGTGGTTGTACAACCAATAGGCATCGTGGCTACCGTAACACGTTATATTTTGTTGATCTATTAAATCCCAGGTTACATACTTAAGGTATGTAAGATACGATTAGCTGGAGTAACCAGCAACACATTTTTGCAGTACTAACACTAGCCGAGCAATGAATAAACTGATAATGAACTATCAAAACATTGATACTAACAGCTTTCAGTGACTATTGATGAATTGATATTACGGAAGGTTGAAGTTGATTGTAAGACATGCTGTCATATAGAAACTGAGATAGAAACCGAACGAACGTAATACCAATCGATATAATGCCTATTGCTAATTGAAGTTGATGGACATTGATTGTATCAAGAGTTCCATAATCGCCATGCTGGTAATTTAATGATTTGACCAATAACGTAAATAACGAACTCCTTACCTTTGACTAGAGATTCCCTCTTCCTCTTTCCATAGCGTATGTTTTGCTGAACCTTCCGTTTCCTTGTGCCTTCAACCCTCACACTGCTGGATGAGCTGTCATCGGACAAACGACTCGAGTCACTGGAGCATCTACTCGGCTGCCGCGACTCGGGACTTTCTGTATCAATAATTTCATCAACCGGTTCCTCGGATAACTCCAACGCTTCAGCACCATCTAATGCCTTCACAGTGCTGAAGTAAAAGTCCTTATCGCCTTTGAGTTTATGGACGGTTTTTACGTGTTCTGGTAGTTGTTCAAAATGATAATTCTTGAAATTACAGAGTTTGCACGCGTAACGCATCCACTTGTAATGCGTCGCGACTATGGACGGTTTTTACGTGTTCTGGTAGTTGTTCAAAATGATAATTCTTGAAATTACACAGTTTGCACGCGTAACGCATCCACTTGTAATGCGTCGCGACGTGGTCGTACAAGTCCCTGATGTGTTCGCAGCGCGTGTTGCAACGTTTGCAGATTAGTTTGACCATCTCGATGTCTCCGAGTATTCTTTGTCTCAAGGCCATAAGGTTGCTTTTCTCGGCGTGTTGCGCGAAAGGTAGCCTTACGACGGGCGCTTGAGGCGTTTCGACATGTTCATCGTTCTTCTCCGGAGATTCAGAAGCATTAGATTCGTCCTCGCTCTGTCGAGACGCGGAGTCCATCGAGTTTTCGTCGGCATTTTTGTCCTCTTCCTCAACCTTTATAGGTACCATCTCTGGTTCTGGTTCTGGTTCTTTTTCCAAAGGCTCTTTTTCCAATGGCACTTTTTCTAATGGCTCTTTTTCCAATGGCTCTTTTTCCAATGGCTCTTTTTCCAAAGGCTCTTTTTCCGATTCTTCCATAGGCTCGTCTTTCACTTTACTCTCTAAAAAAATAATTAAACATTATTTTCACAGAATCCTTAACTCTTTCCAAACACAGTTATTCTATACAAGAGTATAGAGAAATAGAAGATAATTTAGGTAAAGTTAGCAAGAGCGCAAAATAGGTATAAAAACAGTTGCTATCTTTATTCATTGATATTTATTTGATATTGATATTTTATAACACCCAGACACCGAATAAGGGCTTGGCCACATCACCACAGCACGGTGCCTTGTCGTGAAAATAAACGTGAGATTTTCAGACAATTCGCACGTTTGCTTGTTGTTCATGACCGGTTTCGTGCTGTGGTGATGTGACTAAGCTCTAATTGGGTAAAAACGTTACGATAAATGGCTATGTTACCCAGCAAGGCTACCTAGCCTTGCTGCTTGCTGTCGGTGAGTAATAGGTATTGGGACTAACTACTCACCGACAGTGGCCTCAATTCAGTTGTTTCGCTAGAGTACCTAACTAAAATTTACTAAAACACAAAACGATCTTATTTTGTTTGAATTTAAGTCTGAATTAGAATATTTTTTTTTAGAATTTTAGAGGCCGCCAGCATTATCAAGGTTAGCTTCGCCAAAAGATTCACCCATTGGACCAATTACTCACCGACAGGGTCAGCCAGCTAGGCCAAGCTAAAGTTGCCGGCAGGATCAACCAGCGCCTTAGGCCCCTCGGTACCAACTATTCACCGGCAGGATCGGCAGGATCGGCCAGCGCCTCAGTCCCCTCGGTAGTCAAGTACTCACCGACAGTGTCAGCCGGCTTGAGCAAGGCCAGGTTAGCGTTAGGTCCCTTGTTGTAGTCCCTGCGGATCTGGATCTCGATGCGCTTGGCGTCGGGGCGGCGGGCGAGCGCGCGGCGCGGCGGGCAGGTGTGCGCGTGGGCCGCGAGGGCGGCGCGGCGCTCGAAGCTGCGCCCGCAGCCGCCGCAGCGGGAGATCTCGCCGTCGAACTCCATGTTGTCCATCCACGCCTGCACATCACATATCATGCTATCATTATTTAAAACATCATTTAGAGTGAAAAGGGGATGTTAAGTTAAGTTATGTTCAAAACCATGATGGTTATGATGGTTATGTGGCGCAGTAGGCGAACATCCGCCTCGTATATGAAAAAGTATATAAATATTATTGATTAAGTTGTATTATTGAGATCCAAACACCCCTCAAGCGACGCGCAGTACTGTCCTTATAATAGTTTTAATATTTGCCTTATTTAAAATGTTTTATGTTAAGTTTAAGTTTAGATTAAATTTACTGAAGTTTAAGTTTATTGTTTGATATGTTAGTAAGTTTGCTATCAGAACTATGTAACGTCAGGTATATAAAACTTTTACAGTTCTCATCGTTCTTTTTGTAACTTGTCCTGCGTTTTTGTTCTGAATAAATAAATTTGAAATTTTTGAAGAGTATTTGGTTAAATTGATGAGTATTCACTAAAATATCAAAAACATAATAATAATAATCGAAGATCTAATTGACTCATTGATTGAGTATATAAAACACCCAGGGAGGCATGCGCCGGGATCAGTAAGCTGCTGGCCTTCCTGGAAGAAACCGGGTGGCTGGAATAGCAGCCTCCACCCGTCACGCAAAAGGGGCCCACCAGAGGCCTAGTTGCGGAAAATCGACCGCGCAACAAGTACCAAAGGTGCTGTGCGGGGTGTTGAGACTGAGACTGAGTATATATAATTACGTTTTAAAAACTAAAAAGAAACCGACTTCATTGAATGAAATTTGAGCCTCTTATACATTTTTAGTGGAAAGTAGATGTATTTTGTATATAATTTAATATGGGTAGGCCAAATAAACGCACCGCTCCAATGAGACAGCGAGGTATCGAAGTACATGAAAGCATCATCGATGTATACAATTTTTATATTTTCGTTGATATTTCAGCTCGACCGATTTTAATAAAATTTATATGGGACCATCTGTGAAGTATAAACAAAAAAAGAATTTTCCAAATCGGTTCAGCCGTTTTCGAGTAATCGGTGAACATACATAAAAAAAAAAAGATTCCGACGAATTGAGAACTTCCTCCTTTTTGATAAAGTCGGTTAAAACGCACAGCCTTAACCCGCTACTCGTAGAGAAAGGAATTCGTAGTAGGTACATATATACCAAGAATTTGTATACTTAACATAAAATGTAAAATGTATACCTAGATAAAGTTCAATATTTTGTACCTGATTCTCTTGTTCAATCCTCTCTTCCTCCGTAATCTTAGGCGCTGCTGGAGTCTTCTGGTTATTCTTACGTCTCTCGTAGAAGGCAGGTGGGTTGTTCATTTTGAAAGCCTTCGCCTGAATGGATTCCCGCAGTCTTCTTATTTGGGCTGCTGATTTGCTGTAAGATGATAAATAATATTCGTAAGTAAAACCTAATAAATACCACAGAATATTCACCCTTATCTTAATAACAAGGGTCGGCATTTTTCCACTCCGCTTTGTCATCCGTCATCTTAGTAATCACTTCATTCTAACACATTATCATCTTTCACACAGTCTATCCAACTTTTCATAGTCACTTCCCTACGATCATGTCCACGAAATTGACAATTCGATACTGACAAACCTTAGTGAAAGAAAGAATTATCTGGCAATATTTCTCAATTTGACCAATGCTTTTGACACGGTCTCAATCCCCCACTTAATAATAAAGTAATAACAGATTGGAATGAGAGGCCTTTACCTAGATCTGTTCAGAACTATCTGCATAATAGGAGCAAGCACAGCAAGTAAAAATTGAACAATGGCTAAGTGAGCAAACTGTAAACTATGGAGTATCCCGCAAGTAAGTATTCTTAGCCCCTCGCTGTTTCGCGTCTGTATAAATGGATATTCGATATTCACGTAATCCTTTCTGAGCAAACACGTAAACCTTGTTAAAACTAACTGCATAGAAGAATAGAACAGTGTTGTGTGTTTGCTTAGTAAGGATTACGTAGTCTGCTCTAGAGCAAATTATTTTAACCCTAAACACTTTCAAAACCCAACCAAATGCGTTTGCCCACAGATTAAATTTACTTCCTCTCAAGATTTACCATCAAAACCCACTCCTGTGTATTTGGTACCACCTATTGTACATGATCTACCAGGACAGAATTCTTAAAGATGTCACAATTGATCAGCGACTCACCTTCAAAGACACATATCGATGTTCTTGTCAATCGCCTACCTAATACTTGTATTTAAACCATGTATCCAATCATGTTGCTGATTGCAGAATAATCAAGCTGTTTTGCTTTGCTCTCTCAAAGCCTGTCCTTATCTCACTAAGTGGAGTCTTCACAACTGGTTAATTTCTTCCACTCTCCCATTTTATTCGTCTCCTCAGTAGTCACTCCTTTCTTACACATATTTATCATCTTTCACAATCCATCCACTTCTTTTCATCTTTCTTACTTCTACTCCTACATCCCTCCAAGTTCACACCAATCATTCTTCTTATAAATTGACTTTATTTCTTTAACATTTCTAATATAAAGAAGTAAGGTACCAAATAATAATGAGACTTAAATTTCAAAATGATTTCATAATTTCTTGATGCCTCCATCGACAAATACGTGAGTAAACACCGTTATTATAAAAATGAAACAACTACAACACCTAAAAGTTTTGAAAATAATTTCATAATTGCGAGAATAAAACCAGCAACTTTGCTCTAGACAGGGACTTGCGCCAACCGTTAAATCACTTTATGCATGATTGAAATTAACTGGAATATTCAACATCGCGAAGCGGACACGGGATCAATTCTCACCTCAGTCAGTGGTTTTTTGTAAAAAATATAAAATATTTAATTTCCCGTGTGAGTTATTATAATTAAACAACATGACCTAGGTATCTTGAACATTTGAGAGTATTTTTAGATCAGAGTAACTAAAAATGTAAATACGAACTAACCAAAAATGTATAGGTATATTAGTATTCATTCTGTTGTTAAATTGATTAAGAACTTCTATCTGAAGCGCTCAGGGCATATCTAACTTCTAACAAAACAGATCAACAAAGTTAAGCAACGGTCTGCGAGGTCATAGGTCGAGGTTACTTGCCGGTGCACTTTGAAGAGATGCCGGTACACGCTCCACGATGTAGAAAATATCTCCAAACAATCGGGGCACGGGTACACGAGGCGGCTCTCAACGTGTTTATACTTCATGTGGAATTTCAGGGTCTTCTGCGTCGAAAACTGCATGTCACCTGGAAATAAAACGAGATTTTAGTTTATGCTACATACAAAGAAAAATACATAATCACACCATCTCTTGCCCGTGGCTTCGCACGTAGCACATAATAGTAGCGTATGTCTTTCCTCAAGATACAATTTATCTCCTTCATCTCTTTAAAGTGAAACTTATTACATCGTCTCAAACTTTTTCGTCTGTGTGTTGCATGTCGCGTGACGGTCTGCCGACGGCCGACGGTCGACGGTACTATAAATAGCGACTCTCGCGGCGACGCAACAAAGTTCAATTCAGCTCGCATATCCTCTATAACATAGCCATACGCTTCTTACATATAACTCTGTCACTGTCTGGGCCGGAGCGACCCATTTCGTAAAATCTATCTGTGGTGTAATTTCAAGAGTAGGTACATATGATAGGTTAGTGCAAACCTACCAATCATTATTAAAGTATGTTGGGTACTTGTATGTAGGTATTACGTACGTACCTACTATTTGGGAATTAAAGTTTTTTAAACTTACGCGATCAGAACACATTATTATAAATATTTACGGGTATTTATCATCCCGTGACCACGACAGAGTGTAAACCTGTCGAAACGTCGGGAAAAATAGGTAAATAAACGCGATAAATACCGTAAATATTTATAATAATATTTGGGAATTATTTATAACTAGCGACGGCTTCGCACGGGTGCAATGCTGATACTAAATATACAATAATACTAATGTGATCTGAAACCTCTAAAATTATCAGTGTTTCTCTTTTATATTATGCATGTATTATACATATAAACCTTCCTCTTGAATCGCTATATCTATTAAAAAAACCAATCCGTAGTCAAAAGTGCGTAGTTTCTTGTAAGTTCTAAGCATACATAGGGACAGACCGGGAAGCGACTTTGTTTTATACTATGGGTTTTAGGCAAACTAAACAGCTAGGATCACCTAGGTATGAAGATTAAAGTAGGTAGTCTTCTCATATGTACCTACCTAACCTTCCGGCACTTGTTTAAATTTTATTTACATACCTACCTAAACCACCTGTAGCGTAATGTAGGTAGATAGGTATGCATTTTTTTAACAATTGTACCTATCTCAAGAGTAGGTAGGTACATAGGTAAATGAAAACCTAGCAATCATTATAAAAGTATGTTGGATACCTACTTGTATGTAGGTATTACGTACTTACTATTTGGGAATTATTTATTATTTTATTTTTATATTTGACTGGCCTGTCGTCCGCTCAGTAAGTAGTAGCTCAGCCTTCTGCGCTGTAGGTTGAGGGTTCGATTCCCTCCCAGGATAAACATTTGTGTGAAGAACATAGGAGTTTGTTCTGTGTCTGGGTGTTATAAAGTATTATAAGTATGTATTTAAAACTATATAAGTATTCTATCAGTCATCTAGTCACCATAATACAAGTTAGGTATGCTTAGTTTGTTATCGCGGGCTATGAGCGCGGCGACCGAATCAAGAAATTTCAAAGAGTAACGAAAAAACCTAACACCCCTCCGCTACTATAAATAGCGACTCTTGCAGCGACGCAACAAAGTTCAATTCAGCTCGCTTAACCTCTATAATATAACATAGCCATACGCTTCCTACATATAACTCTGTCACTGTCTGGGCCGGAGCGATGCATTTCGTAAAATCTATCTGTGGTGTAATTTCAAGAGTAGTACATATGATCATTAATCATTACCAATCATTATTAAAGTATGTTGGGTACTTGTATGTAGGTATTACGTACGTACCTACTATTTGGGATTTATATGATAGAAATATACCCACCACGAGATATGGTACAACGATCGATACATTGAAAAAATTGAATGTAAGTCACTGTTCACGTATTTTAGTTACCATAAAATATTGGTTACATTTATAAACTGTGAAACTCATAATGAAGATGGAATTGATAATAGAATGATTGAAAATAATTGAAAAACGGATCAAAATAACTCAACGATAATAAAATATTGTTTTCAGTTTTCTAATATGTGTATATAATCTAAATAATTGTTAAGTATTATGTATGTCGTACTCTACTAAGACACGTTCAATAAAAATATTAGTTGGAGACTTACCTAGTCTACTTTTATTATTTCCCATTATCATTCCAATTTTCCAAGTATAAAATTAAGATTGATAAAGCGATTTTTATAGCCTTAATGGAATATTATTCCAAAAATGTTTAGTTAAATGTCTATAATGTGAAAAAAAGTTTCACTTTTACCGTGGTTTCTTGTCGTGTCGATGATTCAGCCGTTATATGGTTTTAGAGTTGTAGGTGGCAATCTCAATCGCAGTAACTGTGGCCGCGTTAAGGGATAGGGTCCCTTGTGCAAGACGAAGGCCTTGTTTAGACGCAGAAGGTTGCGGGTTCGATCATACATCGTATAACATCATACAAATGTTTGTGTGATTCTATAACCTGTAATTGTAATTGTTTTTCGAGAGACAGGTGCTTGAGATAGGCTTTGTAAAAATAACATTTAGTACAGAAATAATAATAATAATGCCAGACATTTCACATAGGATTATCTGGCCCCAAAGTAAGCAGAGCTTGTGTTATGAGTACCACATGACTGATATACTACTAAAACATACTTTTTTTTAATACATACATAATTATACATAGAAACACCCAGACCCGAGACTATGAACTTTCATAGCTGAGTTAGTCGTTCGTACATTACAGCTTTCTTGGATGGGTGACTGCCAATGGCACTTACATCGAACGCTTTCCTGCTTCAGAGGAGCACGAAAAGCTGATGGCCCCGTCTTTGAAAAGTCGTTAGGCCAATCGTAGTCCTCATAACTTATTTATATATATATATAAATAAATAATAATAAAAAATCCCGGACATTTCACACAGCATCATCTGGCCCCAAAGTAAGCAGAGCTTGTGTTATGGGTACCTCATGACTGATATACTACTTATATACTTTTTTTTTGTAAATACATACATATAAACACCCAGACCCGAGACAAATACTTGCAGAACGTACAAACATTTGTCCCGCGGCGGGAATCGAACCCGCAACCTTCTGCGTCTCAGCCGGATCTTAGCCCACTGCGCCACAGAGATCGTCGAAATAAGTTGGTGGCTGACTAATTTTAATTCAACTTAATATTGCACGTATTAGACTATGCAACTGGCTGACGATTGACGACAGTGAAACTCGTTAAAGACTTAAATTTCTGCCGCCCTTATCTTCTTTCAGCCAGGCTATTATGGAATTTTGATACTAATAGCTTTCAGTTACTATGCATGAATTAGTATTACGGAAGGTTCATGTTGATTGTCAGACATGCTGCCATATGAATCGAAACCTCAGACCAAATAAATGCCGCTCTAAACCACGTCACGGGATTAAACGTAACGTTTGTCGTCAACCCCGTAAAAAATCGAACCCGCGCCTGTCGTGTCCCGTCGTCCGTATTTTTCTTGTTGCGTATGTTATGATGAATGTTGCGTATGTTATGTTGCGTATGTTATGGCGTATGTTGACTCACTTTGTGTCAATTTTTTACTCGTGGACAGCTGAGATATCACAACCACATAATAAGTACCTAAAGTACGAGTATATATTCAATACAATCTCATTATTGACTAATGGGTTGTTTAAGTTTGTAGCAATCTTACTAACATTAAAATGACAGTGGAGCCCTGAAACAGCGAGACGACGCCGTGGCAGACCTAAAAAGAGATGGCGAGATGATCTCTTTAACAGAGCTTGGGTCCAAATAGCTCAAAACCGTAATGGCCAACCGTAAGGGCTACAATGGGCTAATCGTAATTTAAATGAAAAGGACATACCACTTAACGCCCCGCTTTACTAGCGACATATGAAATAGCGACTATGTCGACTATTAGCGTATATAATATTAGTAAGGATTCATTCGTATGCCCATTGTGCATGTATTTGGACATGCAAGACCACCTTAAAGCAACCACAGTAAGTGCGATTGAGATCGCCACCTACTACTCAAAAATCTGAAGCATCGACACGAAAAGAAGATGAACTTTCGGCCTCCACGGCCTGTATGGAAGTCGCTTAATCGACTTCGAGCTCAGGTTGTCCGATGTAGATTTAACATGTGCGAATGGGGATTTAGAGACCCCAGCGTAGCGCAATGCGACTGTGGTACTCCATTTGAAATGTATAAACTCTTTTATTAGTTTTTCGTAGTTAAGGTAGTTATTAGATGGATCATGCAAAAAAGAGCTAGGACCAGGACGAGTTTCTTGCCAGTTCTTACTTAACCCAAATTTGCACCTAATTCACCTAGTATGGAAGATATTTCAAAGTGATTCTTGTGATTGTATTAAATAAAGTATCTTTTGACTTTTTTGTCTATTACGACTGAAGCATCGACACGAAAAGTAGAAGTATTGATTCAATATCTAAAATACCAGGATAAGACCGCCGATTGCAGGGCACTATTAATTGATGTATATGTACTAATAATTAAATTTATTATTTTGTTTTGTAGTGTTATCAAAAAAGTTTTTTTATTATTAATGTTTTTATTATAAGTACTAATATTATAAAATCGAAACTGTCTCAGTCTGTCTGTGGGTTTGTTACCTATCCACAGCTGAACGGATCTTGAAGATTTGAAACGGAAATAGATTGTATCTTGGGGATGAACATCGACGACCTTTGTGGCGCAGCGGGCGAAGGCCTACCTGAGACGCTGAAGGTTACGGGTTCGATTCCCGCCGCGTGACAAATGTTTGTATTATGTGCAAGTATTTGTCTCGGGTCTGGATAGTTTTCTATGTATAATATTTACAAAAAAATGTATATAAATAGTACATCAGTATCATCAGTACATCGTCATGGGTACCACATGACTGATGTACTATTTATATACATTTTTTTGATAACTGATATACTATTTTTGTAAATAGGTACATACATATTATACAAAGAAAAACACCAGAGCAAGGACACATATTTGCAGATATACATACTAAAATATAATATAAGTATGTATTGGTAACTTTTTTTAGTACACCGCCGACTTTTTGGTTTTTTGTCTATCCTGTCCATCCAAAGGTTGCCTGGAAGAGATCGCTTTTAGCGATAAGGCCGCCCATTGTACAACTGTATTACTAATCATTATTTTTTGTGTGTTCTCAATAAAGTGTTTATCTATCTACCTATAATAAGTACTTACAAATCTTGCATTTGAGATCCATTACATCAACATTATCTTCATCATCACTGATTTGTATAATATTGTCCAAATCAGCCGAGCTTTGAATTTTGAAGTTACCATCACTTTGCATTATACCCATATCCTTTGACATTATCTTGTTGAGCTCACTGACCTGAAAGTTAGGAAAATATCTTATTACTTACAATGTACAGAATAATACAAAAATAATGTAAAACAATTGTGCTATCTAAGATTTATGGATAGCTCAACTTATCGAGATCAGTGCTAGAGCATTGACTGGTTTGTCAGCTCAGTTAGTAGAAGCCCTGTGCTGTAGGTTGAGGGTTTGATTCCCGCCCAGGATAAACAATTGTGTGAAGAACAAAGGTGTTTTGTTCTGTGTCTGGGTGTTATATAGTATCATAAGTATGTATTAAAAAATATATAGGTAAGTATTCTATCAGTCATCTAGTCACCATAATACAAGCTATGCTTAGTTTGGGGCTAGATGGTGTTGTCCAGCAATATTTATATTTATTATTTATATTATCCCCAAAACACTGGCCTTATTATCTTGTTGAAGGGCAATGCTAATACTCTTGGCTAGTTAGAAGCAAGCTTGTTGATCATGCAATGTTTCTATGAGGCTCCTCAAAATAATTTTAAATACAAGTGCATGAATAGTAACTTAGATATATAAATAAATAAATATTGGTGGACAATCCAAGACCTAGCACCAAACTAAGCATAGCTTGTAGAATGGCAACCAGATGACTGATAGAATACTTATATATTTTTATAAAGGTATATAAACATATACAAATGATACTTTATAACACCCAAACACAGAACACGCATCTATGTTTTCACAAAATTGTTTGCCCTGGGAGGGAATCGAACCCACAGCCTACAGAGCAGTAGACAGAGCTACTACCAGCTGAGCTGTGTGCCGTAGTTAGACCTAGCGAAGACTATGGAATAAATTGGTAGCTACTTCATATATTTTTAATCAGGTTCAGATTTCTGTGATATTTATTATTGCATGCTCTGCAAATATTGTTTGATCTGGCTGTGTGAGCAGATATGGTTAAGTAGGTATATAATAATATTAACTTTGTCTAATAAATAAATAAATTATTTGTGAACAATGCATGCAACACCATCTAGACCCAAACTAAGCACAGCTTGTATTATGGTGACCAGATGACTGATAGAATACTTATATATGTTTAAATATATACTTATGATACTTTATAACATCCAGACACAGAACAAACATCTGTGTTCATCACATAAATGCTTGTCCTGGGAGGGAAACAAACAATCAACCAACAGTGCAGAAGACAGCTACTACCAACTGAGCTGACAGGCCAGTATGTACCAAAATACTTTTAAAATAGATACATATGAAGTGAAGTTTAAGATTCCAGCGCTACTGTGAAGTAAATTAGTTATGAAAGTGAAACATTGATTTGACTACACTTTTGACTGGTATTACTCACTAACTACTTATAGTATGCTGTAGTAGGCCTTGGCCAGACTAAAAACAATTTTTTGCAGAAAATACAAGTGTTCCACCGCAGGAATTAACCCAGCATTTTACACGTCCTAGTCAATTTTCCAGCTTACTAGAGAAGTTAATTAGCTAAGAAAGTGACTCGTTGAGACTGCTTTTAACTGGGACTTACTCCACTTTGGTCTATCCTATCTATCCAAGCGAATGTGTTATTTTATCTGTTGCCATGGCTATTCATTATAAGCATGACGAACCATACTTTAGCGCCGCACCAGCTAATGGTGTGTTTATAGGATAGAAGGTTAATGTATACCACCTTGTAGGCAGACCTTATCCTTGTCTTTCCTGTATAAACGAACCATATTATGCGTCGAGTATTATTTTAAGCATGCAGCCGATAATTCAATGACAAGAACTTTGACGTAACCCGCGCCCTTAGATTAAAAGCAAACTTACTTGATTCAACATATTCTCACTCTCCCTCTCAAAGCCATTTTCAATATTTTGGAACACAGCCACAGAAGAACTAGGTATCTCTTGTAAGGCAACTTGGAAATCTCTGGTGTTCACGTAGGTTGATTTGTTCTCAGCCAATTTCTCAACGATTGTGGTCAGGTCTTTTGTTAATGGTATGCGACCATCTTCATCTACTTCCATCGTGTTTCCTTTTAGGGACTCCTGATAACCTGCCTCTGTTTCTTGTATTTTTTTTATCTCAACATGCTAATGGAAGTACAAAATAAAATGTTGCATAAAAAAATTGCTCAATAGCTATTTAAAAAACACTAAGTAATTAAGAATACTTACAGCAGGTGACGGCTGTATAAAATGACCATGTTGATTGGAATTGAATTGATCCTTACAGTAAACTCTTTTATGTGAAATGAAATTTGCCAAACTCCTGAATATATTTCTGCATACTTTGCATTCATATAGCACATCACACTCATCAGATAAAAGTTTTTTAAGCTAAAACAAAAATACCATTGCTTATACAGGGTGTTCTATACATTGGATAGGTATATGCACATAAAAGTGTATATAGTAGGTACATACTAGATGCTACTTACTTCTTCAGTGGCCAAGTCAAATATTTTTTTAGCTTGTCCTAATCCAGTTATGCTAGTTTGAATTGGTTTTCTTAGCAACGAAAAATCGTAATCTTCAGTTTCCTCATTAGCAGGAACAATGGATGTTCCCTTACTTTTATCATATTTCCCTTTCGTCTTGTTGACCTTGTTACCAGCCATGCTGACTCTAATAAATTAAGACGTAAGTAAGTACATGCAAGTATGTAAATAAACGTAAATTAAGCAAAATCACATCGTAATTTGAAGAGGCACCACAGAATTGACTACATACGGCGTACGTGATGTTATCAATAATCGTAAGTTTGGTTCATTCTGCATAATGCTGACCAACTGGAATGACAAATAGACAGCTAGGACTTTACACTTCACAAATAGATAAATATTAGCCAATCTGTCGAGTTGATGTTATTTTTACATTTTCTAGTTTATTTCGACAATTAATCGGTTACAAAACACACAATCCATCAATCTAGACAACAAGCATGGTCAAACCACGACCTATACCTACCCAAGTTGGCCGTAGTCTCTCCCTTAAATAAACTCAATAACATTGCACGTAACTCCAAGAAAATGTACACAACATATATTTTGGATATCCTAGATCACGTTGGTAATAAAAATAACTTAACACTTACATGGAAATCTTCAGAACCGCGAACTTGAAAATCTCAATTTTCCGTCAATTGCGGAACCATCACGCCTCCATTTTCAACAAATGAATGAAATAGTTGCTATTGTACGTAACTGGTGTGCGCAAAACGCGATTATACAAGCAACCGTAGGAAGTAACAAGGCTTTTCATAAGCTTATTTTGATAAAAATACGAATTACTTTAAATCAGAAGTGTTGAATAAAATAGCTTTATTGTGTACTGACCTTTTTTCGGAATTATTACCATTATTTTATGCCAGAAATATGTAAAAAAAAATCAAAACATATTGTAAAGGTAGAAATATACTATACATATTAGGTCCAAGGACTTCCTGGTTATGAATGCCCTATCCTCTGTATAGCAGCGTAAGGTTGTTCTATAGCAAATAAAAGTTTCTAAAATGCATAATGTAGTAATCTTAAAAAGGTTTATAATATCCATAAGTCTCTATTCAGCATTTTCAAACCACTTCGAGGTTACAACGCTTTTTATTTGAATTGTATGTATTAGCCTTTTCCAAACCTGCATTTTGTCAGTCACTATATTGATTGATGTAAACGTCAGTATACAAAGTAGGGTTGAATTCGGAATAGAACATCGAGACAAATATTTAATTATCGATATTTTGATTTGAAACTTGTTTATATTGGGCAAAGGCACACAGTGAGCAAAAGCCAGCCTGAGAGGCTTCGCTTTCGCTTTTTTTTTCGGTTGCGGGTTTGCGTCCCGCCACGGATCAAATGTTTACATGATCTTCAAATATTTGTCTCGTGGCTGGGTAATTTATTATGCATATTATGTATGTAATTACAAAAAAAAAATTGGTTGTCTGTATAGTCGGTTTACGGACGATAGTTAACGTGACAACAAGCCGAACGCTCAAGCCGATCATGCTTTTCGCTCGCGCGTGCAGCGCTCTCGCTCGTTACAATGAGCGTAACGGGACAATGAGTCATCCTTTTTCGTGCGTGCAGCCGGCGTTGATCGATTTATTAGACGATGTCACGTCAAAAGTAAATCAGTCGAATGATTCTCCTAACACAAGCTCTGCTTAAGTGAAGGCTAGATGATGTGGTGTGAATTATTTAGAGTTGGCTAGAGTTATTGTTTGTTTATATATTTTTTAACACATCGCCATAATCTTTAGCATCTCTGGAAATAAAATACGCTGAGAGTACCTAAGTAAAATATCTCAATACGTTTTTATAACTTTCTAGAAAAATATAATTAATTCTTCGCATCCGTATAGACTACGTATGCAATCGATAAACAGTCTTATAGCGTTCACACTAAAATCGAAAAGAACGTCGAATGTGAAATCGAAAAGTAAGTTTAGGATAGTAACCACCTACTTAGTTTTCCACAAATGCACTACACTAGTTCGGGTGCTCGCTCGCTTCGCTTCGCTTCAATAACTGGCTTTGCTTGCTTGCTTACCTACCATCTTAGCATCCTATAGTTTGTGCTACCATCCATGCATCTTGAGAACGTGTGATGGGAAGATTATTTTTTATACATACCTACTCCACAAACTATAGGATGCTTGACATACTCTTTTGATTTTAATTCAGTCTGTGCTGTGCATTATATTGGAATATCTTTATGCCATTCATTCGTAAAACAACTGGTGGTAACAACTAACAAGTAAACAAAACAAAACAAACAGCTTACAACTCCTAAATTATTATTTAAACCAAAAATCTGTTACCTACTTTACTTTCTTTAGAGTTATATTTTCCGGCTGCTGTACTGATTAGGTAGCTAGACTTTATCGGTTGAAAATCAAAAAATTAAGAAGGTAATTATCTCCTTTTTTTCCTTACAATACTTATTGATGTATCTGACTATAATATCATTTCAACAACTTCGTTTTGTTTTGCTGTCTAGAATCTTCAATAGTCAATTTGTTCAATAGTCAAATTTGTTTTAATCAAAGATAGTCAATATGTATTCACAAGTCCGTCTACGAGTCAAATAGTCATCAAGATTATTGTTACCTACATTGTTGTCTCTGATTTACTGTTTTATCATGTTTAGCAGTAAGCATCAAAGCGGTTTTTTTATTAAGCACTTTCAGTCTAGCAACTAGAGTACTCTTTTATGTTGTGTTGATACAACATAATTAACCCAACTAATCAACAACCACAGCATTGTCGGAGCAATCTATGTCATCCTTAAAGAATGTAAATTGTAAACTCATTATCGGAAAATTCATGAATATAAAATTTATTCATTATTTAAAAATTGTTTATCAAACATCCACATACTAGGTTACTAACTTATGTTTCACAGAGCAAGTAATATTTGATTAAAGATTAATTCAAGAATCTATAAATTTAGGGAAGGAATAATGGGTGAGTGTGAAACTTTACCCGATAATCAACACAAAAGATGGCAGAACATAAGGAAGCTTTGCGAAAGAACTGGTCCCTTCTGCCACCCTGACTTTGAAGCATCTCCTGACATCGTAGAATTCATACGAGACTCATGTAAAGTGCTTATAGTCGGAGCAGGTGGTCTCGGCTGTGAATTGTTGAAAGACTTAGCACTCATGGGCTTTAAGAAGATTCACATTGTGGATATGGACACGATTGAACTATCAAACTTGAATAGACAGTTTCTGTTCAGAAAGAATGATATCGGTCTCTCCAAAGCTGAATGTGCTGTTGAATTTGTCAATAAAAGGTAACAGAACCTACATATATTAAAATATCCAATCCACTACTATATTAATCCTGGAACTTCAGCTGCAGAAATATACTTACAGAGATAATAATAATAATAATAATACCGGACATTCCACACAGCATCATCTGGCCCCAAAGTAAGCAGAGCTTGTGTTATGGGTACCACATGACTGATATACTTCTTATATACTTTTTTTCTGTAAATACATACATAATATACATAGAAACACCCAGACTCGAGACAAATACTTGCAGATCATACAAACATTTGTCCCGCGGCGGGAATCGAACCCGCAACCTTTTGCGCCTCAGTCGGACCTAAGCCCACTGCGCCACAGAGGTCGTCAGATAAATCATAACTTCTTGCCATCTGTACATGCCACTGAAATACTTATTATTATTAGCTAGAACATTCAGTGAAACATTTGAACAAAAAAATAAACAAAACAGTAATTCTCACAACTGTAGTCCTGGGCTTGGTAGACACATCTTCAAGTTCTCTGAAGATGTCTACAAGCTACTACTACTACTACTACATACCCGCCAGCTTTTACCGCCCGAAATTGCGCATGCATAACACGGTTTATTTTCGCGGCACGGATAGATGTAAGCCCTGCGCTAAACTGTGTAGTAGCCTTAAGTAGGGCGGATAGATGCTTGTCCAGACATTATATTTGCCACGCTTTGTACACCAAGTCATATATTTTACGAGCACAATATATTACTATTCTCACAGGTGAATTATACACCTTAACCCTTCCTGAACAACTCTGTCCATTAGTCCATTAGAAACAAGAAAACCTGTTCAGTACTCTTTTAGTTTATTGCGTTCAGACTGAGGCGGCTTTGTTTTATAATTGCTGTTGTTGGATGGCCTGTCAGCTCAATCGGTAGTAGCTCTGCCTTCTGCACTGTAGGTTGAGGGTTTGTTTCTCTTCTAGAATAACCATTTGTGTGATGGACATAGATGTTTGTTCTGTGTCAGAGTGTTATAAGAAATTATAAGTATGTATTTAAAACTATATAAGTATTCTATCAGTCATCTAGTCACCATAATATAAGCTATGCTTGCTTACATCAATATTTATTTATTTATAATATGTTTTCTTCTTCAGGATACCTGGCCTTGAAGCAGTAGCCCATCACTGTCCCATCCAGGATTTGGATGAAGGCTTTTACCGGCAGTTTCATGTGGTTGTGTGTGGCCTCGACTCTATTGTGGCTAGAAGATGGCTTAACGGAATGCTGGTATCTTTGCTGCAGTACAATGATGACCGTTAGTAAGCAGTATACTATGCCGAGTTCCAATTATATGCAAATATCTGTTAGTAGCATCAGTCAGTAAATTTTCAATAAGAAAATAAATGTTCTTTTCTGATTTTCAATCAATGCAATGACAGATTCTTGCTATGATAATTTTATGTTTCTGGTATGATACAATACAATGCATGATAATAGCTTAAGATGATGCCTACAGCAAATTAACTTTTGTATAAAAATATGAGTCTTTTTTTTACCGCTTTCTATTGGCTCTCTGGTCTCTGCTCTTTAATTGAAGGAAAAATATAAAAGAAATATTGTATTTATTTTGAATATTTTGCCTACTACTTCCTCTTCAAATTGATTTTAAACTTACAAGTTTAATTATGAAATAATCTCAAATATTTAATAATCATCATCTTCCCTTAACATTGACGTCATTTTAACTTGCAGCTCACTCTAATAGGCAGAAAGTAAGCTAATTAAAATATTACCCGTGAAGCTTTTTTTTAGAATCCTTATTTGAATGTTATAATAAAAATATCGCGATTTGAGCGCCGTGAATTCGTGTCAAGATTATTTGTTTACGGGGTTTACGGACGACAATTCTACGTGATAACGTCATAAGAAAACATTGATGAAAAATTGCATACTTTTAACCTATTAAGATGCGTCACAAGCCGAACTCTTAGGCCGATCGTGCCTCTATCGCTTGTTCCGCGCTCTCGCTTGCATTTATAAAACGTTATCACGTCAAAAACATGTTTCGTGCACTTGGCACATGTCTTCGAACTTTTAAGGTTCTATAGCATTCTGGTTCATCTTAATGGTAGAAGTGAAACCTTCAAAAATTTTGGCTTCAATATAATGAGAAGAATATAAGAAACACTGTATAATGCTTCCTATCTCATTTTCTCCCACTATAAATCTTATTAATTTGTGTCTGTCTCTTTTTACTGTCGCTTTTTCGTTTCATCGAATTTCAAATCGCAATGATGCTAAAGAAGTTTTCACTTAAAAAAAAATGTGTGCCTCTCGGGACGCCCGACAGAAGTAATAACTTAAACTAATCTAACTAGCGCTGTGGGTTAGAGTAAGAGAAGAGGAGCCTGCCTACCGTTGCCGTATGCGTGAGAGAAAGGGAAGCCAGACAAACTGGCGCCGTAACGCGTTACTTAACGAAGCGGTTTATCCTCCCGTAAGAAGTTATCACTTCAACAAATCTGTCATGGTGGTACACATATCATAAGCTCTACTTTGGGGCCAGATGATGCTGTGTAAAATGTTAAGCATAATTTTTAAAATTTATTTAGAGTACTGTCTGGAATCAGTGTTCACGTAATCAGATTATTAGCATTGTTTCAGGGAGCTTAGACCAAAGTAGTATCATCCCACTCATAGACGGAGGCACTGAAGGGTTCAAAGGGAATGCAAGGGTCATTCTACCAGGCATGAGTCCATGCATTGAGTGCACCCTTGACTTGTATCCACCGCAGAAGACATTCCCACTCTGCACTATTGCTAATACTCCAAGGTAATCTAAAAATAATAAATGCCAACACAAACATAAATAAATGTGAAAAGGGGGCTAACTCGGTACAAACTACGTTCGGGGTTGACAGTGTCGATAAAAAAGTTGAGATCTGACCAGGTGCCAAGTTCCATAGCTATTCCATAAATCGTAACTATGTAATCATAGGAATGTACATTATTTAAAAGATTTTTAACCTTTAGCGATATTACCAACTAGCCTGTCAGCTCAGTTAGTAGTAGCTCTGCCTTCTGCACTGTAGGTTGAGGGTTCGATTCCCTCCCAGGATAAACATTTATGTAAAGAACATAGGTGTTTGTTCTGTGTCTGGGTGTTTTAAAGTATCATAAGTATGTATTTAAAAATATATAAGTATTCTATCAGCCATATAGTCACCATAATACAAGCTTTGCTTAGTTTGGGACTAGATGGTGTTGTGTGCATTTTCCAGCAATATTTATTTATTGTAATTTATAAATTGGCAAGTTTATCGTGGAGGGGTGAAATAATGGATGAAAGTCATGTGGGGAACACCTTTTAACACCTAAGCCGCTGTACAATCGCTGTACTTTATTAAAGATTTTAGATTAATTTTCTATTTTAATTTAACTCACTCACTCACAAACATTCGCATTTATGTTACTAGCAGCCAGCCGCGGTTCCGCTCACGTCGTACCTACCCCGAAAAAAAAGTGGCTTATGTGATAAAATATGTTATTCCATCATAAACTATATATATTCTAAATTTCAACCAAATCCATTTAGCCATTCGACCTCTGTGGCGCAGTGGGCTAAGTTCCGGCCGAGACGCAGAAGGTTGCGGGTTCGATTCCCGTCGCGGGACAAATGTTTGTATGATCTGCAAGTATTTGTTTCGGGTCTGGGTTTTTCTATGTATAATATGTATGTATTTAGAAAAAAAAGTATATAAGTAGTATATCAGTCATGTGGTACCCATAACACAAGCTCTGCTTACTTTGGGGCCAGATGTGTGTTGTGTGTTGATGCTGTGTGAAATGTCCGGGATTATTATTATTATTATTATTATTGATAAAATTTCGCATTTATAGTAATAGTAGGATATAGTATTATATAGTATAGTATTCAGACACCATTTTTTTCAGGTTACCAGAACATTGTGTCGAGTATGTTAAAGTCCTGCAATGGGCGAAAGAGAATCCTTGGGGTGCTACAGCTACATTAGACGGCGATGATCCCCAGCACGTCGCATGGGTATATGAGAAGTCCCAAGAAAGGGCTATCAAACATGGCATCATGAATGTCACGTACAGGCTGACACAAGGCGTCTTGAAGAATATTATACCGGCAGTGGCTAGCACTAATGCCGCTATAGCCGCTGCTTGTGCTACTGAGGTAAATACATCCATAACAATATTATCCTCTCTATAGAATCGTTTTGTACTATAGTAACAAATTTAAGGTAATAAGTTCAGGTTTACCCTTACAATTAATCGTTAATTTTATGTTTTAATTTAGTGACCAGTTTTTAGTTTAGTTTTAATTTAGTTTTAGTAGCAAATTTCTCTAGTTTTTCCCAGATTGATTTAATGATAAGTGTCTATCAGTGCTGTTAACTGAGCTTAAACTTATAAACATAATTAATTACTAGCTGGCGCGGTTTCGCACGCGTGGTACCTATATCCGTCCCCAAGATTTATTTTTATTTTATTTTCTTAGGAAAACAAACAGTTTCTTAATACTATAACTATGAACTAAATAGATAACTAAAGACCAATTAATAGTTTTCGCATATAGAGTCTAAAGCTTGCTTACATAAAAAAAAACCGGCCAAGCGCGAGTCGGACTCGCGCATCGAGGGTTCCGTACAAACCTGTAGGTATATAAGTAAAAGTTCACCCATCACGACAATCGAGTCATAGTTATGGTATTTTTATTGCAAAATGAAATCCATCTAAAAATTTACGGTTTTCGCAATTTTTCCTTTATCTGTGCTATGAGACGGTGCTTCGTACCAAATTTCAAGGTTCTGAGATCACGGGAAGTACCCTGTAGGTTTTGATTCCCTTGCGAGTGTCGAAAATTTGCGGAAATTTACGGCTTAAACGGCTGTATCTTTTGATTGCGTTGGCTTAGTAGTTTGTTTTTTTCACAGCTTTAAGGGACAGTAGACTTAGTATTTGATATAAATTTCAGCTTGATACCTCCACGCGTTCCTGAGAAAAAGGGTCTTGACTCTTGACAGACAGACGGACGGATGGACGGACAACAAAGTGATCCTATAAGGGTTCCGTTTTTTCCTTTCGAGGTACGGAACCCTAAAAACAAAATATGACTTAACTAAATAAAATAATATAACAGATAAAGCGAAAATAACAAAATACAAAATTTTAATTTAATCTATCTGCTTTGCAAATTTCATTAAAATACGTGTTTGTTACCTTTTCATGGGAAAACGGATAAACGGTTTTTATGAAATTAGATACGGAGATATATTGTTTCTTGGGGACGGACATATACAACTTTTTAGGTACCACGCGTGCGTAGTCGCGAACAACGACCAGTATGTCACAATTATCTTCACTACATAGTATAAAACAAAGTCGCTTCCCGCTGTCCGTCCGTCCCTATGTATGCTTAGATCTTTAAAAATATGATGCGGTTTATTTCAATAGATAAAGTGATTCAAGAGGAAGGTTTATACATATAATGCATGCATAATATAGTAAAGAAACACTGATAATTTTAGAGGTTTCTAATGTGGTGTCGTAAATAAAACACATTTTTTGCGCTTACATTGCAAACGCAATGTAAAATAAATAATGTACTACAGTATTGGTCTACAATAAAGTCTGCGATGGTATATGTCTATCTCTTAGGGATAACTCACATAAGAAGTTATCACTTCAAATAAAAACATGCATTTTTTTTATTTAATTTAATTAACAGGTATTCAAATTAGCGACTTCATGTTGCGTGAACATGAACAACTATATGGTAATGAATCTGGCGGACGGAGTTTACACGTACACATTCAGTGCGGAGAAGAGGTCGGATTGCGTAGCCTGCAGCAACACAACAAGAACAATGGAAATAGAGTTGGACGCAACCTTACAAACCATATATGATACGCTGTGTGAGGATCAAGCGTACATGATGAAGAGTCCTGGTTAGTTCTGGCTGCTTATTCCTGAGGGTCTTCTTTTTCTTCTTTTGGTTATGGCGTCTGTGGTGACGTTCCTCAATTTTGTCAATGTCGGTGTCGACAAGATTTAATTATGTAAGGTTTGAGTAAGTAAAAAATCAATATATTGTTATTTCATAGCACAAGTATGGACAATTGAGTTATATGTGCATTATGTTGCAAAGTGATTTAAACCAAGAGGAATCCCGAGAAAGATCTAGACGGCCATTTCGCGATGACGTTATAGACAAATGACGTTCAACCAAGACTTTAACCAAACAATCACTTGACACTGGCAAAATTGTCAACAAGACACATGCCATTATAGAAGAAAAAAAAGGCATTCGATTTGATCTTTACGCAGACAGACGCGAACGACAACTGTAAGTGGGTCTTGTCTAGGCTCTCTAGATCGTTTTGAACGATTGTTGGAACGAGATTGTACTTTTGAAAATCGATGTCGCAATCCTCTGTAATTTTCTAGGAATATGTATAGCACATCACATCTTACGCAATCCTCTACAACATACGATAATTTGGATGTGACAACAGGACTGTCAATTCGAATGAATACGACCAACATTACGATCTTATCGTTCCGATATTTCGAAAGCGGTTTTCCTGGTATACCCTGGTGTTCATCCTAATGAACATTGATTATTAGAATCACGGTTTCTGTTTTAATCTCGAGTAATATTATCCATCATACAACTATTAATTAATGGCATGTCAGTGCACACGGTGTTTTCGACTACCTACTGTATGAGATCACTTTCAAAACATTCGTGAGTTGTACTACACATTTTGATAAACACGGGCTTTACTTACGTATTATTTAGTCGGTGGAGGCATCGACACTGTTTCGATTCATCTAGAGAATCTTCATCAGGGTGAGTTTGATCCGCGGTCCGCCCGTTGTCGCTCCAGTTCACGGTTCGCACAGACAGCCCGTATTACTGTGCGAGATCACTGACTATATATATTTTTCTTAATTCATCTTAACAAGGTTTATTCTTGCAGGTATTACAACAGTAATCAACGGGCGTAACAAAACGCTTTACATGTCCTCAATCAAGAGCATTGAAGAGAGAACCAGAGATAACTTGAAGAAGAAAGTTACAGAGTTAGGACTTTACAACGGCGGTGATATCTTAGTCGCTGACGTCACAACTCCCAATACTATTACTATCAAACTGAAATTCGCTGAAAACGCTGATGTAGACATGTCGCGATAAATATGTAACCTAAATATACTCGTATTGCCTATGTGTAAACTTATTTATAACACATTACACATTAATCAGTCATGTGTTATATAAAACATGTATAACAAGTTTGAAGAAATCTTATTTTGTTATAGTATTCATTAAACTTCCATGATCAGAATTAGATTTTTTAATAAAAAAATCTAATAAGTACCTAAGTATAATTTTTTATTTTACTCCCGACGCGACGGTTTAGTTATGTACCTATGTATGTTAGTTTATTTCAGACAGACCTAGCCCGATATTTATTTGCCGCTCGCACACAAAAACAGGAAAAGAGCAAGGGGTTAATAAAAAACTAGAAGTGTATTCTAAGTGTATGGATGGTACATCAGCAAATTGGCCGTGACTACTGACTACGCATAATGGCTACTGTTTGGCTGTATTCTGCCGAGATCCTGTGAAAATAAATAATAATAATAATACCTAAATATTGCTGGACAATGCACACAACAGCATCTAGTCCTAAAATAAGCATAGCTTTTATTATGGTGACTAGATGACTGATATAATACTTATATATTTTGAAATAGGTACATACTTATGATACTTTATACCACCCAGACAAAGAACTAACATCTAGGTATATGTTCTTCACACACATGTTTATTTTCGGAGGGAATCAGCCAGTAAACCGAAATAGTAATAAATAAATAGCAGAGGTTATTTTATTAAGTAAAGTTCAGTTATTGCAATAAAGTTCCCTCTGCTGGGAAGCCGGCTTACTCTTTGGCGTGTGCGTTGCCCTAGCAAAATGTTGACGAATTTCAGGGTTTTGATTATGCAGATAAATATTCAATATTATCTGCATACTCAAAACCCTGTAAAGAAAATGTCAAAAAATATAAATATTTAAAAACATGAATATCTCGAAAGTCCTTGGATGCACAAATTAGTTTTTTTGTGCACAATCGTGCACAATTATAAGCCTTCCAATCCATTTATTATTTTTAAACTACGTCCATTATTTCAAAAATTTCTTGCTGCAGTAACGTTGCAAACGTTCCCCTAGCAAAATCTGTTTTTTGTCCACAACTTTTTTTCCTGTGGACGCACAATTATGAAATTTCGTACACAATTACACGAAACAATGCTCTAATTATCTGCATACTCAAAACCCTGAAATTCGTCAACATTTTGCTAGGGCAACGCACACCTTTTTGGCGACTATTATTTTACTAGTATCTCTTTTTATTTCGATTCGGTTAGTGAAAGGATTAAAGTGCGCATGAGAAGTTCCTTTGTGTTACATGTCTCCGAACTTTTTGTGTTCTACGACATGCTGACATGCTAGTTTCTTCATCGTTCCTCTAATCAGGCGTGCGTGAGTGATCCAATGGGATTCGGGTTAGCGGATAGAGCATGTTCTAAATTTGTACAAAATTTATCGGTACTAACCAAGAAACCGTGTCGTGTGCATGTGCACCAATCTGCACATGCACTGTGCAGGTTCCGCACACGGGCCTATAGACCGTTCACCGTAAGATGTCCTCTGCCTTGGGTGGGAATGGGAATTGGCTGCATTGCCTACAGTGCTGCCAACAATTTATGTAGTATTTACCCCACTTGGTGATTGGTGGTTGCCGGCAACATTATCTAAACTTGTGTACCCACAACAGACTAAAATGTTTAACTTGCATATTTTTAAATAATATACAGTTATATCACTAGTAAGGTTGTAAATGATGACATAATTTAAATTTTAAATTAGGTAAATTTTTTCTGACAGTAAATTATGGTCGAAAGGAACGATTCCAGACAAATCATTGTCAATTGCATAAACGTCATCATCATCTGTCGTATCCGAATCTGTGCTGCTGTCATTTCCTAGTTCATTATGAATTTATCAGTGATATTATCCATGCAGTCATCGTGTTCATAATCGTGATTATATATTCATTAGTTATGTCAGTAAATTCTAATTACCCATACTAAAGGCATTTGCCTCAATTCTGTTGGCTCCAACCTAACTAATTTTAGCTAAAATTAGGTTTTGAACTGTCAAATGAAGCTTTGGGATGCTGCTGCCACCAAATTATCCTAATTTAATTTTATCTAATTTAATTCCTAATTTAGTTAGATGGTACCAACCGAATAAGGTTTACAAATGCTATGACTAACTAAATATATTTTAGACAATTCCTAAATTTTAAAATAAACCAACTGAATTGCCACCATTGTGTCGAAAGCTGGTATCCCTATTTTACTAACCTGTCATGGTGGCGACGCGAGATCGTACCTACTCGACAACAGATTGACAATCACTAGTGCCATGCCAACGTCACGGCAGGGGACATCTTACGGTGAGGTGAACGGTCTGTATGGTTTGACTTTGATTGACGTAGATGGTTAAATAATTAATAAATCGAAAGCCAGCTATTGATTGCATTCTTCTTATTTTCGTATCGATGCTTCATGGCGCACCGCATTAAGTCTACCCATGTATCGATTGCATTAGCAAGCAAGTTCGCACGTCACTAGTTAACTGACGTAATGTTAATCTGACTGACAGTGGCTGACAGCCATCTATCATCTGTCTGGCGATTCTGACGTGGTGCTGTCGTAGAGTTTTTTCGATTCGTTCGAGGGGGCAACCAACGCAACGACAACAGCAAGAGGATAACCAAAAACCTGGCTTTCTCTTTTATTTTATGATACTTACTCACCAAAACAAAGATGTTGGATACATTATTTGACGATGTGAAGCGTATGAACAAGCGGCAGGTAACGTTTAATTTACAAACACTGAAATGACGTGAGCACTCCACCGGTTGCTAACTTATTTTTGTGCTTATTTTCCAGTTTTTCTACCAAATCTTGAGTTTTGGTATGATAGTGTCGTCTGCGCTGATGATATGGAAAGGTCTAATGGTGGTCACAGGTAGTGAAAGTCCGATTGTTGTGGTCCTTTCTGGTAGCATGGAACCAGCATTCCACAGAGGTGATTTACTATTTCTGACTAACTATCCTGAAGAACCCGTGCGTGTGGGGGAAATCGTAGTCTTCAAAGTCGAAGGTCGTGACATTCCAATCGTCCACAGGGTTTTAAAACTCCATGAAAAGTAAGTAACAACTATGTCATAGGACAACAAAATTGTAGCCTTTCATGTTTGTGGTTATTGTATGGCTAATATGCTTTAAGCTACATCACAATATCAATATGCACAATAATGGTTGATGAGCAGAGTTTTCATTACAATATGTGCATCAAACCAATGTTCAATCCTTGCATACCCTCATTCCATTTTCTAAATTGTATGGAGATGAAGATCCATTCCTTCAAGTACAATTTTACAATAACCATCCCACTATAAGAATCTAGATTTAAATATAGTGGTGTCATTGGTAGAACAATGTGAACTAGCTCTATAGTTAGCCTGTGCCTGGAGTTTCACATGGTACTCACTTAAAAAGTTATATCCTTCCCCAAGATATCATCTATCTTTACCAAATTTCATCATAATCATCAGCTGTTCAGTTGTGAAAACATAACAAAGAGACAGGTAGACACTTTTGAATATATAATATTGGTATGAGTTTTCTTTCTCAGGGACAATGGAACAGTGAAATTCCTTACCAAAGGAGACAACAACAGTGTGGACGATAGAGGTCTATACGCTCAAGGTCAATTATGGCTTACTAAGAAGGATGTAGTAGGTCGCGCTCGAGGATTTTTACCTTACGTTGGAATGGTCACAATTTACATGAATGAATATCCTAAATTTAAGGTGAGATTTAGAGAATAATTATTATCTTATCTATTGAATAACTGTTGCAAATAATTCACAGAAAATGGTTTTATTATAATGCAATTTAAAAGGTCTCTGCAACAATCATGTACAAAATTATTAAACTGGATGATTAATTGTGAAATATATGTTTGGAGTCTGAAGAGTTGTCATGGGGTTACAGTAATTGTAGATTATGTTGAAACAAATATTCTAGATACAAGACCTGTAGCAATTCAGTACAGTAGACCACTGTAGGCAGATTGTTATCTTGAAACCCACATACATGGCTGGCCCATTGTATCTTATTGTGGTTACGAGTTGGATGTCACAAAATCAGACAGGACAGAATTATCTCTGTCCTGGCTGATCTGAGGTATATCTAAAACAAAGAATGAAAATTCTATTTTTGTCAGATATAACAACAATAGAATTTTCATTCTTGTGAGATAACTGTCCTTCGTCATGGCCTAACTACTAAGATCCACTGCTTAAGACAGTGCCCACAGCAAATTTACTTTTATATCGGAAAAATTAGTCCCCTATGTAAAGCCACTACATCTACATCTGCTATCTATCATCTGCTTGTTAATGGAAGGGATAATAGTTATTAAAGAACTATAGTATGTATTTTAAATATTTAACCTCCTACTTCCTTATTTGTAATTGTTTTTAAAGTAACTAATATAATTTAATTATTAAATAATGTCTAAAATACAAAAAATCTCCATCTTCTAAAGATGGTGTCGATTTAACTTGTTACTTTTGAAACTTTCTTCAAATTCTTTATTTGAATGTTCTTCTGATAAAAAAAATCGCGCAACAAATTTAAGCGCTGTGAATACGCGTCAAAATCAGAGAACCTGATCAGGTTGATCAGGGAGTGGCCTTAATGTTGAATCTTATAATAAGTTATAAATTGTTTGTTTCAGTTTGCTGTGCTGGCTTGTTTAGCAATCTATGTGCTTGTACACAGAGAGTGACCGTTATATTGATCTGAAGTGTAAGACAGCTTAAGGGGACACATTGGCTAAGTGCAAGTTTCAAACACATACTTAAAGTTCTCTCTAGTGGTACATTGTTCTAATTTATATTGTGACTTAATATAGTTTTATATCATCAAACTGTTAAACTGCTGTCGTACTGGTTTCTAATTCTAAGTGGAGATGATAAATCCTGAAGTTTAAAATGCTTTTTTTTGGAGGTAAGCCAAGCTAATGTATTTCAACCTACCCTAGTGTGTATTACACTTAAACAGAAAGAAGAGATGACTACAAAAATACAGTGGACCCCAGGTAATCCGACAAACATTTTGCAGGGCAGTGTCGGACTATCGAATTTGTCGGATTATAAAGTACTGCCTAAGACCCCTTAAAGTTTTTTGAGTGTCTGTCTCTTGCCTGTCCCACAGTCAGTAGTTGACACGAACTGTTTAATCTTCTCGTGGTTTTTTTTAATGTCATTTTAATTGTAGATCGGCCTACGCCGTATTCACTTGCTGAACTACTAAAAGATTCGTTACGATTGAGGCGGTCTAAAATATCACATTTTTCTTTAATTGTCAGTGTTTTGTGCTTTCGCTTCTGAGCTTGTGACGACATTACTAGGTACGAATACGTAATACACAATGAATAAACAGTAAACAATGAACACACGCTAGACCGCACCGCTATCTTCTTCAAACTTCAAATTCAAACTAAGCAATCAGAATCAAAACAATACCCTACGCGTTGAGCACAATAGTGGTGGTGCGTACAAGTTATAACTTGTTCAATCATGCATTAGCGAAGATTGTCAAAAAAATATTCAATAATAAATAATAGACCATGTCGGATTACAGGGGGTGCTGGATTAGACAGGGGCCGGATTACCCGGGGTCCACTGTAATACAAAAATCCAGGACTAACATTTGTGCGATGAACACAGAAGTTTTTTCTGTGTCTAGGTGTTATAATGTATCATAAGTATGTTTGCAGTAAGTATTCTATCATAATATGGTTTGTATAAGTACTAGTTTTGCTTAATTTAGAGCCTAATGGTGCTGTATGAGTTGGCTTTATCTATAGCAAAACAATGTGTAGGTAAATGTACAATGGTAAGTAACAAAATTTCATGACGAAATTTTCGTGCAATATTGACCCAACTACCTATTGGTTATTTGTCATCACATCTTTTTTTCTTAGGTGTACCTATACATATTTGCCTTAGAGCTATAACTAGCTAGCTACTATAACGTAACAAGATGGTGTTTGAATAGCGAGTACCGTGGCGTATGAAAACCTGGAAAAGAAAAGTAGGTACATTACAAAACATTTGACCTTTCTTATGTGTGATTTAATCCTAAAACTACACGGGATTGGGTGAAGTTTCGATTGTAACCATACTGTAGGTAGACTTTAGCAGTAGATATGCGTTAGCATCCTAGTAGTCTGTAGTAAAGCCAATGATACCCATTGTATCTAACCCTTCTGGTTCTACTGCTACCTTGGGCACGCATCTAGCAGAGGGCACAGCGTTTGACTTAATAATTACCGTTTCGGGACGGATCCTAGCTGAAGCCATCGATTCATTAAACTCACTTTGAACTAAATTAAACAAAATTACTTTGTTTCAAACTTTCTCAAGGGTCACGACATTGATGTGTGGTGTGAGGAAGTCAAAAAGGATATGGTATGAGCGGTTGTGCGGTTTAAATAGTTTTTCGAAACTAGAATTAGTTAACACTAACCTCGCTAGATGGCGCTAAGAAGTTGAGTAGTAGCCGTTTTTCCATTCCTGTAAAACACCATTTATTTTCTTAAAATCCTAAGATTGATAGTTGTTTGATCCGAGATCGACGTTTTGTGGAAACTGGTAATGATACGGACCAGTGGTTTGATTTAAACGATCCGCGTCAAAACTGCTCTGTCATCAACATACCTACCCTATAAGGCGGTAAGAGCTATCGTCTAACATTTTCTTCACCAAAATGTTAGACGATAGGTAGGTACGTATTATGACATAAATAAACTTCAGTAACGACTAAACTGGTCGATTATTATAAGTTACTTAGGAGTAGGTAAAGTAGTCGATTATCTATATATTCAAACGCCGTCCGATGTTGAACAACCAAAAATATAATTACGTTTTAAAAACTAAAAAGACAACCGACTTCATTGAATATAAAAAAAACACTCGAATTGAGAACCTCTTCCTTTTTTGAAGACGGTTAAAAAAGAATCATCTGTTGGCGTGATATTGAGTTATTCGTTCACATCCCACACATACTTAACGCAAATTTAAGACTTCTATGGTTTTCTCATGGTTGCCATTGTCAGAACTGGACCAAATGAAATGGGACCACACGGGAAACACTAGCTTTCAAATAAAAAAGAATTATCAAAATCGGTTCAGCTAGTCGAAAGTTCTGAGGTAACAAAAGAAAAACAGTCGAATTGAGAACCTCCTCCTTTTTTGAAGTTGGTTAAAAAGAGTTACCAGTTTGTCTCGTCATAATCTATGCTTGTATTGCAACAGAAAAAAATATTGGCTTAAAAGATACATGTAAAAAAAATTTATTTCAACACTTTTAGCGGAACTTTAGGCGGTAATAAACAAGGAGTACGCAACCTCCAAAATGATTCCGATACAAGCATAGTTAATTTATTCAAGAACTCAAATAACTTTATTATGAAAAGATACATTCAGTACTTTTTTTATGAGAGTCCTTGAGCCAAACGTCTTAATGATTTTTACGCTGTCGTTTTATGTCTAATCTGACCATACGGTTAGAAATCATCATCATACCATCTCCTTACTGTTTATCACTCACTATTCTTTGTGAAAGTATGTCCTTTTCTCACGCTATGCTAGATGAAATAGCACTCATTTCCGCTGCGGCCAATGACGAGTTTGTAAATGACGATGGCGACACTTTCCATTGGCCTAAAACCGATATGGCTGAAGAGATTATGGGGAGGTCTCTGGCTAGCAGTGGGATACAATGGGTTAATCGTAATTGTAATGGTAAGTCTCTTATTTAAACTTTACTATTTTTTCTTTGCTGTACTTAAGTTAAGACACACCCAGGTGTGACTTTAAAAAAATAGAGTACTCTAGTGGTTAAATAGTAGATTAACGATTAATTGGGCACAATGATAACATACAAAAAATAATTAGCAATAAAGTTGCACAATGGGCGGCCTTATCGCTAAAAGCGATCTCTTCCAGGCAATCGTTGGTTGGACAGGATAGACAAAAAACAAAAATAGGTGGTTAGCTAGTCGCTTATATGTAGATAGTTTCAAAAGGTAAATTGCTGATTATTGTCACGAAGTTTATCAGCATTCCTTAATTTTATTTCTTACTAGCTGTTACCCGCATACGCATATGCTTAGAACCTTTATTTTTATTTTTGTAAGAAATGCATTCTATGCATCTAAAGAACATCGTATAAGTTTAATCCCCTATTTTATCCCCTTCGGGGATGACTTTGCAAAAACGTTAGAACATAATATAAAGAAATACTCTTTATTTCTTATCAAAAGCCTAAATATGAATTTTCAGATCCCTAACTTAACAAAATTTGAGTTGCCCAAACAAACATTCGTCCCCTATTTTACCCCCTTCATGTTTTTTGAGACAAAAACTAGCCTAATTTCTTTCCCCGAATGCAATACATCTTCCTACCAAATTTCATCAAGATCCGTTCAGCCGTTTAGCCATGAAAACGTAAGAAACAGACGGAGACACTTTCGCATTTATAATATTAGTATGGATTACAATTGTCTTCTACCAAAACAAAGCAAAATATAAACGCCTGCTCCTAAGTACGATATCCGAAAATCGTATTGCTCATAAGCAGTTAGAAACACAGTCGCCCTTCACTTTACGCCGGAGGGTCACACACAATGCCCATTGCTGACCACAGCTGCAGCTTCATGTCTATAATAAGCCGTGAACGTAAAAACTTATGCCGAAATTCACGGTTCAGATGTTAAAATTACAAATAAAACTGTGACTTAAGTCAGAGTAGCTAAAGTAGGTAATGCCCCCTTTTTTCTAATGAAGACACCTGGTTCAGATTCCCAAATAATTAGAAATATCAAGTTTGCGACCTCTGGCGCAAGGGACAAGGCCCTGCTGCGGCAAAGAAGGTTACGGGTCCGATTCCCGCTGAACAAATGTTTGTATAACCTGCAAGTATTTGTCTCCGGTCTGGGTGTTTCTATGTATAATAGGTATGTATGTATTTATAATATATTTGAAACACTTTTTTCAGTCCGCCGCGGCACCTCTTCTACGGCCTTTTTGAACGCTGTTAACGTATGTTCCGGCGATGAAAACTATCCCTTTCAGTTGTTTTTTTATTTTAGGGAATTACAAAAAGTCACACGGTGCCAGATCAGGGTTCTAAGGAGGGTGACCCGAGACTTTGACCAGTGTGGTGTCCAGGAAGTCTTGTTTTGAGCGCTGAGTGCGCGGGCGCGTTGTCGTCGTGAAGCAGTAGCCCGCAGATCCCGGTGTTCGGTCGCTTGTTACTCATTTCAGTGAAAACTTGTGGCAGACATTGCGTAGTATACCATTTGGCGTTGATGCTGCTCTGATTTTGAAATGGAATCGGCACCAGATACTCCGTCAAAGTGAAGAAACTAGCGTTAAAAATTTTCCCTGCGCTTCTCGGTCACTTCACTTTGGTAGGTATTGGTTCGTTTTAAAAAAGTCAAACTGTCGACTGACGCTTTGATTCTGGATCGTATTGATAACTCCAGGATTCGTCACAATGTCACAATGTCGTAAACGAGCCGAGATAAGCCTGCTTCAAACTTATTAATCATGTCACGGCATCATTCCACACAGGACTGCTTCTAAGCTTCGGTGAGGTTTTGCACCCAGCGCGAAACTATCCTCCTCACGCGAAGGTGCTCGTGTAGAATCTTGTGAACGCCACCCGATCCAATCTGCAATATGCTGAAATAAAAATAAATACTGTCTCTTCGTACGTAAATCGGCTTGAATTAAGAAAAAAAAATTCCAACGTAGGTATTTATACTAGTAAATAATCTATTTTTTTTAATAATTATAATCAGCCAAAGCTACATACATAAAAACGTTTTTTCGTATTACTTTCTGATTGGCCTAGCATTTGTGTGTCAGTACAGAAACTGCAAACAAAATGGCATGGCGCAAACCGGACCCGCTCTGTCTCTGCAAATACCAGCTCTAAGGCTAGAATTCCTCTGGGGAACCTCACGCTCCCCTATGTCAAATCACACTGAATTTTGGTTATAAAGTTCATATAAAAGTCGGTATAGAAGTATATAATTACGTTTTAAAAACTAAAAAGAAACCAACTTCATTGAATGGAATTTGAGCCTATAATACATATTTAGTGGAAAGTAGGTGTATTTTGTATATATATAATATGGGTTGGCCAAATAAACGAACCGCTCCAATGAGACAGCGAGGTATCGAAGTGCATGAAAACATCATCGATGTATAGGTACAATTTTTAGATTTTCGTTGTTTTTCAGCTCGACCGATTTTGATAAAATTTATATCTACCTGTGAAGTATACCCTTTCAAACAAAAAATAATTTTCCAAATCGGTTCAGCCGTTTTCGAGTAATCGGTGAAAATACAATAAAAAAAAAAAAAAAAACGACAAATTGAAAACCTCCTCCTTTTTGATAAAGTCGGTTAAAAAGGCATCCCCACGATTACTTTTCTATCTTCCCTTTGATTGTAGGTTTAAAGGGAACGCTTTCGCAAACTTCTATATTCTATAGTAAATGAAAAAGTTTGCGACATCCTACTTTAAAAAAATACCAGCTTTAAAATCTGCAATATAAAAATTCTCTAGGAACTGACAATTGTAGGGGTTAGGGCGGCAAAAATATAACAGCATAAACGTAAGAAATGTGTAAATCCGCCACCTAGAAAGCAGAGACGAGTTTAAACAGCTGATTCGGCCGCTTCAAAATAGGCTATGTTTTTACAATGTGTTTTTACACGCACTAAAAACGAAACTCCCGATATTCAACACCTAAGGGGTGCAACAGAGCGTCTACTCCCAACTGTTCTGTTGACAGAACTCTTGGGATTTTTTTCCCATTAGTTCTGTGACTTATAAGACTTTCATACTTTGGGGCCAGATGATGCTGTGTAAAAAATGTAATGTAATGTAATGTAAAATGTCCGGGATAATTTGTTTATTTTATTTTTTATGCTTTACACCTTCAATGTTAAATTATATTCTTCTGGCGCTCACGCGCCTTGCGCGTTGTTTTCTATACTCTAACATAACCTTACCAACTGGTTTCGATCTGAATTTCATGTCACAAGATTCCCATTTGTACTGTGAACAGAACTAATGGTAAAAAATCCCAATAGTTCTGCCAACAGTAGGTACTATTCAACAGAACAGGTGGTAGCCTGTAAACAGAGGGGACTAGACTAAAGTTTCGCGTTCGAAGTCGCGTGGTTCCATTTATTTTTTCTATGGCAACATTCGATGTAACGCTAGCACGACTACTACATTAACTAGGTTATAGGTACCTGCTGAGGGGATCAGTCAAACTTTTTTATGTTTTTATGTGCAGCAGTAAAAAGTTGGTTTTTAATGCAGTTATAAAAAGTTTTTATGTTCGCAACTATCGTTTGATTACACCACGAGAGAAGGCTTACAGTGATCTATGCGGAAGACAAGTGGGGTGCGAGTTTGGTTCCCGCTATTGGAATGTCAACGTTGGCAAGATAAAAAAAAAATAATAATAATGCTGGACATTTCACACAGTATGATCTAACCCTAAAGTAAGCAGAGCTTGAGTTAAGGGTACCAGATGACTGATATACTACTTATACGAGTATGTCGTGTCAGGCATGGCAGGGTGCGACATCAGGTGCACGTTTACTTCACTTTTCATTATTATGGGCGCTAACGGGTTCTCCAGGCAACGAAGTAAACAAAACACGAAACTTTCACAGTTTTATTCGAATTTGCACACCAGAATATTCTTAAAAACTATCACCTTAAAAACAGAAATACGCGGTAACAGACAAGTCTTTTGTAAACGTCTGCTATCACTACAACTCTCAAAAATAACCGACCGAATTAAAAAGCAAGATGTACCACAAAAGCTGTGTTCAGACGCCCCGGAAATTAGTGGCAACGTCTGCGTTTTCCGTTACTATCATGACATTTTAAAATACCAAGTCAAAGCCTAATTTAAATGGAAACGGAAACGAACTTACAATAATACCAAAACTCTCGAAAATCAAATGAATGACTTATTGAAGTGAAAACTTCTTTAGCATCGTTGTGATTTGAAAGTCGATGAAACGAAAACGCGACAGTAAAAAGAGACAGACACATAAATTCATAAGATTTAACGTGGGAGAAAATGAGATAGGAAGCATTATAGTGTTTCTTATATTGATGGTTCTAAAATTTTTGAAGGTTTCACTTCTACCACGTATGAATTGCACACATGTTTTTACATATTAAAATAGATTTTCTTCAACGGAAAAGGCTAACCAGAAATCAACTCGCAATTTTAAAGTTTAAAAAATTAAATGAACATCTTAGTAACACATATAAACACCCATACTCGAGACAAATACTTGCAGATTATACAAACATTAGTCCCGCGGTGGAGTCGGAACCGCAACTTTCTGCGTCTCATGAATGCCTTCGCCTACTGCGCCAGAGAGGTCATCATGATCAATAACTACGATAAAAACCTCAAAGTATCAAACCTCAAATCTCAAAGTACTTAAAAAGCTCTGTGACCCGCACCTTAGAAGCACTATTTCTAGAAAGCACTTGAAGCCAAGTTGTTGTGGCCCCACCTTTCGTTTCTAAGGTCATATGTTCGAATCCGGTTCTGCTCCAATGCATTTTTCTTTACTCAAATGCTATGTGCGGTGTGACAGTACCCTCAAATAGCGAAGGAAAACATAGTGAGGAAACCGGCACATCCTAGAACCTAAAACCGTGCCAAATATAATGTTTGGACGTGTCTCTAACATTCCGGGACAAATGCTTGTATGATCTGCAAGTATTTGTTTCGGGTCTCGGTGTTTATATGTATAATATGTATGTATTTACGAAAAAAAAAGTATATAAGTCATGTGGTAGGTACCCATAACACAAGCTCTGCTTACTTTGAGGTCAGATGATGCTGTGTGAAATGTATGGATTTTTTTATTATTCCCTTTAAAATGCTCATAAAGATCTTAGAAGCCCAACGGATCCTGTCGTGAACGAGTCGAGACAGTCCTTAACGAGTTTTTGTTTTATTTAATGTTCGTTCTATTTTCTGAGCAATAGAGGTAAAATTGAATGAGAACGCTTGCATTAACTTTTATATGCAAAATAACGTTTTCAAAACTAAAAAGAAAATCGACTTCATTGAATGAAATTTGAGCCCTTAAAAATACAACCGAGTTGAAAACCTCCTTCTTTTTTGAAGTCGGTTAACACCACTGGAAAGTCACATGAGAGCAAAATATTGAAATTTCGTTTACTTGAATGACAAATATTTCAGCAAATAGTTGAAAAACCAAACTACTTAACCGATTTTGATTTTGATGAAATTCTATGGGACCAATCGGGAAGTACTTCTGTATATATAGGGTCTTTCATTAAGCGTGTCCTATCTTTAAATTTAAATAAAACAAAGTGTGTGTGATATATTATCGAAATTATTTATTTATTTGAAAGATGTAGTGATGCCATTATGTGTGGAATATGACATCATTCAAATGTCCGCCACGGCTTCTCTGGGTGGAGCGCATGCGAGATATCCAATTTTCCATGACTTTTGCGCATAAATCAGGCTTAATTTGACTTATGGCATAGGTTATGTTGGCTTTGAGGGCCGCTGTGATTTGTGGTTTATTCACATAGACCTGCGACTAAAGAAAACCCCACAAAAAAAAGTCTAGCGGGGTTAAGTCACAAGATCTCGGTGGCCAGTTCACATCAGCTCCACGTGAGATGACCATGCCCTCAAATCTCTCATGCAGAATATTCAATGTGGCATGAGCTGTGTGGCACGTAGCGCCGTCTTGTTGAAACCACATGTCGTTGGTGTTCAGATGATCCAGTTCATGCCAAAAAAAGTTGGTAATCATCGACCTATAGCGCTCGCCGTTGACAGTGATGGCCTGGCCAATGTTGTTCTCAAAGAAATATAGCCCGAAAACGTCGAAACACATGATTCTTTATTTCTTACCAAAAGCCTAAATATGAATTTTCAGATTCAGATTTCCTTAAGTTAGTAAGGAAATATGAGTTACCCAAACAAACATTCATCCCCTATTTATCCCATTGAAGGTGGTTTTTTGAGACAAATAGTAGACTATGTTCATTTCGCGAAACCAATACATCTTCTTACCAAATTTAATCAAGATCCGTTAAGCCGTTTAGCCGAACGAAAACGAAAATGTAACAAACAGAAACACTTTCGCATCTATATTATTAGTATAGATTATGAAATAATGACTAAAATACATTTTGATAAACACGGGCTTTACTCACGTATTATTTTGTCGATGGAGACACCGACAAATACCTACGAAATAAATACAAATGTTTCGATTCATCTAGAGAATCTTCATCAGGGTGAGTTTGATCCGCGGTCCGCTCGTTGCCGCTCGAGTTCACGGTTCGCACTACGGGTGAGGTATCTCACGGCGCGAGTCGTGCGTGCAGGTAGAGGGGGAAACGTTGTCACGGCAGGCGGTAGCAAATTTGGTGCTAGTACTGGCCCTTCGACTTCGCCACTCGTGCTCTCAACATTGGGAACCGTCAAACATACAGCACTGACACTATCACTAACCGGCTCCACATCGTTACTATGAAACGTTCCGTGCAGACAAGGTTTCCAGGCTGGAGAAAGAAACCAACCTTTGTCTCGGTTGAAAATTGGAACACGGCCGATTTCGATTGCTTCACGGATCTTTCGAGGTACAAAGAATCTTTCTCTTGATAGTACCTGAGCCTTATCAAACCGAATATAATGCGTAGAGCCAGATGTGTTAGCGAGTGCTCTGCAATTGCTGACTTTTCAATGTCAGCATTCTTCACGGCACGAATGTGTTCAGTCAGCCTGGTACAAATGTTCCTCTTAGTTTCACCAACGTAGGAGCTACCGCAATCACAAGGAATCTTGTAAACGCCAGGTACACTCAAAGGGTCTTTGTCTTAAGGAGAGCGTATCAGTTGTCTGAGTTGAGTAAGTGGTCGGAATATTGTCTTAATGCCATATTTCCTTCGCAACAAGTGTCCAATTTTATCCGTCACCCCTTTCACAAACGGTAGGTAAGCTGCAGCTCTCTCTACTGACATCTGACGTTTTCTTGAGGATGAGTTGGCAATGCGAAAACTTTGATTCCATCCGTAGCCATTCTTCTCCAGTGCATTCCTAACGTGTGATAACTCTGCATCTAGATATTGAGGGCTCATCAATAGGGCTTTGAGACTATGCCAGTCTCAAAGCCCTATTGATCAGTGTCCTAGGTACTGATGAAAGGTGGGCCGGATGATGGTGATAGTCGGCTCTTAGGTACCTATCTGTGTGTGTTGGTTTACGGTATACCGAGTGGGATAGGCGACCTGTATGTTCTCGTTTAACCAACACGTCCAGAAAAGGTAACCCACCATTTTTCTCGCGCTCTACTGTAAATGTCACGTTTAACCAACACGTCCAGAAAAGGTAACCCACCATTTTTCTCGCGCTCTACTGTAAATGCAATTTTAGGGTGCTGTGTATTCAGGTGTGTCAATAACCTATCTATTTGATCCTCCTGTACAATTGCAAATACATCATCTACATACCGCCACCAATGTGTTGGCCTACAGGGTGCATTTTGTAGCGCGTTAGCTTCCATCGACAAAATAATACGTGAGTAAAGCCCGTGTTTATCAATATGTACATGTACATAATATGTATGTAATAGTACCTACAACTCACCAAAGGTTTGGAAAGTGAAATGTCTAAAATATTCAATTATTATCATCTTCTAGCAGTTATTACGAATAGGCGGAAAGTATGCTAATAAAAATTTACCCCTTAAACTTTTTTTCAGTATTTCTTATTTCAATGTTTTTCATAAAGATATCGCCGATTTGAACGCCCCGCCCGTGATTACATGTAAAGATTATTTACCTAATACGGCGTAAAGACTGCTCGTCGGTGCATTCTTGGGTTGTATGTGACTATTACTTAGTTGGTATTAGCTCTGTCTTCTGCGCTGTAGGTTTAGGGTTGGATTCCCTCCCAGAATAAGCATTTGTGTGATAAGTGTTTGTTCTGTGTCTGGGTGTTAAAAAAAATCATAAGTGTATTTAAAAATATCTAAGTGCTCTCAGTCGTCTGGTCACCAGAATACAAGCAATGAATTACTTGGGGCTAGTTGATGTTGTGTGCATTGTCCACCAATATTTAATTATTTATTCGTTTATTATATGCGTGCTTAATCTGACGACCTCTGTGGCGCAGTGGGCTTAGGTCCGGCTGAGACGCAAAAGGTTGCGGGTTCGATTCCCGCCGCGGGACAAATGTTTGTATGATCTGCAAGTATTTGTCTCGGGTCTGGGTGTTTCTATGTATAATATGTATGTATTTACAAAAAAAAAGTATATAAGTAGTATATCAGCCATGTGGTACCCATAACACAAGCTCTGCTTATTTTGGGACCAAATGATGCTGTGTGAAATGTCCGGTATTATTATTATTATTATTTAGACACAAACCATGTTTTTTTTAAATATCACAGCACCTTGGCAACTTATCGAAACAAAAATCTACTTAGGTAGATATTCAAACACAAATCGGGCATCGTTAATTTATAATTCATGTAAAAAACTACAATTGCTTCACGTGAACACATTCGGAACCCAAAATTACTGGGTTTGAACGGTCATTATTATAAACAGATTTATAAAAGCCCTGAATTATTATTGAATGACGAACCTTTATGAATTAGACAGAATAAACTGAGAATAAACTTTGAATAAATTTCGAATAAAATACGTCGAATAAATCCTGAGTGACGGAGTTAGGAGGTCTCTTGAAGGTCTCCATCATATCTTAACGTTTTGAAAAGTCTAGACCAAAGCACGGAATGATGATACAAATACAATATGATTTTAATTTCTGTAACAGTTTTTAACTATAATAATAATAATAGTTTATTTCAGGCAACAAATAATGGTACTTATAGGCAACAAATATATTGGCCCATAGATAATACCTTAAAGACTAACATTCATACAAAATATAAAACTTATTGATAAATTACAATGACGTTCGCTCAGTGTCTTGTGTCAGGGATCCGTTGAATTTCCTGAACACGACACCTTTCGGCCAGAACCCGGTGTCCATGAATGACGAGAGACGATTCGTCGGGACTCTCCATAAATTAATTGAAATTCACCTTACGGCGAGATTCACACTTCACGACTCTCATGGTGAGCCCGGTCTTCTGCTTCATGTATTCCACAACCCCCTCGACCTTCGCGGCGTAGTGGATCCGTGACAGGGTAGAGTTGGGTACTGGGTACCTCGGCACGAAGAAGGCAAGGCAAGGAGTTCATTTGCCACGAGTTTTTCGGAACTCATATCGAGGGCGGGCAGCGGCGATAGACGCGCGGAGGGTGAATTATAAATTCGTCGCGGTGCTATGCGACACGTCTAATCCTAAGCATGCGCTACACGGTTTGAAACCACAGTTTCTACCAAGGTCACCTTGGTAGAAACTTTTTCTGTCTACACGGTTTAAAACAAACCCCAAACTTCAGTGTGTTTAAAACGCTCGTGCTGGATAGACGTGTGCAGAATGCTTGTAATGCACTATTACAATTTACAAAGACGCCATGGCTCCTTATTTATAAAAATTTCTAAAGTTTGGAGCAATACAAATATTGCACTTTTGTGTGCATTTGATGAAAAAAAAGCATTTTGTTTTTGGGTGGAGTCTTTGTACTCCTTACACGTTAAATCCCTGAGACAGGGTCAGGGTAGGTCTCTAAATAACTCGATGAATTTAGTGATAACCTCATGTTCTTTCTCCATAAATCGGTGATACGTCCGCGCTCGGTGCGTGCAGCGGCGCGATTGTGGTACGCGTGGTTTTAAACAAGCGGCTAGTCGGTTTGAAACAAGTTTTAAACCACCGCTTCTGCCAGTGGTTTGCTAGGTACGCCTGTCTACCAAGGGCGTTTAAAGGTCATGCGAAATTTTGTATGATACCACTATCTACAAGGTTTAAAACATCTGTTTTAAAGCATGGTTTCAAACCGTGTAGCACATGCTTTAGCGAATACGGCACTGCACGAACTATTTCATAAGTGTTGAGACAATCTTTAAAGTAGAAGTATACTTGTGTTAGATGGTCTCGCTCTTCCATATCTTATGTTAGGTACAGTTACAGTTTAAGTACGTAGGCATTTCAAAATTACAAAGTAGATGCCGCTTTATCACCCATTCTAAGTCCTCGCGGAAGATAAGAACTGATTTACTATTTTTATGAATGTGGAAAATCTTTGGACGCCAGCCGACGCGATCTATACTAGATACATACATAGTATCTACCTACTTAGGCGCTGCGCAAACGAAGACACTTTTTGTTGCCGACACGGCACACCATCACATGCAACCGTAGTTGAAAATTAAATATTCATCGGTTGTTTGTATCCGACACAAGACACAAAAGTGTCCACGTTTGCGCCCTGCCTTAAGCAACATCAATGAAATGAAATAGGTATATATATTTATTTTACACGACATAACACGAAATGGAATATTGTGGCACTTATACTAGATTAAAAAATACGTACCAAAGTCAAAATCTAATGATATTTTATTCAATACAATCACAAGGATCACTATGAAACGTCTTACATACTAGGTGAATTTAGGTGCCAATTCGTCCTAACCCAAGCCCGAGAAGAACTGGCAAAAAACTCGTCCTGGTTTTAGCGCTCTTTTACATGATCCATCTTATAACGACGAAAAACTAATACATGGGAGTTTATACATTTCAAATGTATCGGTTAACTGTCTGAAGGTAGAGCAACATGAGGCCATGCGTGCTTAATAATATAGTAATTTATTTTATAATACGCTTTCTTCAAAAGACTACACTTTATGCTTTATATTTCGCAATAGGTAGATTAGTTCCATTTTCAGGAAGCTTATTATAGAAGCTCACCGTGTTCTCCATAAAGGCCTTATTTACTTTTTCTAGACGAAACTGTTCTTTTTCATCTAGGAAAAGTAGACGAAACCGAACTGTGGTTTCTATTCCTAGTATTGATTCTATGAAGATCACTATTTTGCTGAAATTCATTTCTATTTTTATGAGTGCATAACAAATTTTCATATATATATTGTGAAGCTACCTACGAAACAAAACTCGGTAGACGACCAGTACCTATTAGTAATCGTAAATAAAGGCAACCTGGTCTCCATTTACAGAGAGGTGTCTTACGCACCTTATCCAACAATGTTTAGTCCAAATAATTACGTTTTAAAAACTAAAAAGGCAACCGACTTCATGTATATACCTACACAACTACTGTAAAACGTTGAGGAGTTCCCTTGACTGTCCTTCGTCTTCATCATCAGACCTCTAATGACAGTCACAACCCATCTAGGTTTGAAGTTCTCATCAATACAAATTATTCAAAGACCAGGTAATTGCTGTAAATCGTTGAGGAGTTACCTCGACTGTCTTTCGGCTCCATCATCAGATCAACTCCAGACATTAATTAAATAGTAGTGCTTTAAAATACTTAATGAAAAAATTCACAAACGCACTAGTCGCCACTACGATTTTCGAAGGTTCTCCTCGATTTCTCCATTATCAGATCCTGGTTTCCTTATCATGGTACCACCCTTGGGATATCTCCTTTCCAAATCAAAAAGAATCACCAAAATCGGTTCATAAACGACGAAGTTATCCGCGAACACACAAATAAAAAAAAACGGTTGAATTGAGAAACCTCCTTTTTTTTGTGGTCGGTTATAAATGTAGTCGTCACAAAGAGTCGGCATAATGCCAATTAGGTAGACCTAATTGGCATTATGCCGGTTTAGTCTACTAAACTTACCTACTTAGCGCTGTTATTATGCTAACCCCGTGCAGTAAACGTCTCGACGTCAGAGGTTCGCCCCTCTTCTACGTCATACATAAGACATCATCATCACCCTGCCCTTATCTCACGCTGAGTGGGTCCTTATATTTCAAACATGTTCCAATAATTTACAAATATCTGACTATTAATATCAAATATCGAAGTCTGGAGATCTAAGTCCACAAATTATTGAATTTATGAGGGCACTGAGGGCGTGTGCCCTACATACGTACATACGTAAAATCCAGTTCTAAGGTAAAGCCTTGTAGTAAGAATATTTCTTGCAAAAAAAACAAACACGCTCGCAACTGTAATCCGTGAGTGTGACACCTCAGATCTCTGGTTACTTAGTTCTTTGTAGATATTTAAGAGGGTCAGAGGTATGTCTATACATAATTGGCAAATGCCCACGCTTTGCACAGTACTTGTAGTGGATACAGTAAAGGTTTCAAGCCCATCGCAGTTTCTAAGAATACTAACCGACGATACACACCTTTGATTTTTTAGTTTCAAGGATATGCCGGTTTTCGTACGATGTATTCCTTCAGCGTTTCGAGAGAACGCCTTAGTGCGTAACGGTAGCAACTGTGGTAAACAACGTTCACCATTTCTACCATAATTTAATACAAAACTACATAATAATCTAGAGGGAAACATAAAATTTGCTTTAAAACAACAAATTTGGATCCTTTGGAATAGTCTTCAAAGTAAATAAGAGTTAGACAAAAACCAATTAAATAAAAACAGATACTTACTGTAACTAATATTAATAATATATTTACAAAATTAAACTATTTATTTAACCGAAACAAAATCTAAAGGTTCAGAGCGACTATTTAAATAAATAATGATGGACATTTCACACAGCATCATCTAGCTTTAAAGTAAGCAGAGCTTATGTTATGAGAACCACATGACTGATATATTACTGTTGGCGAATGTAAAAATAATACGACGTCACGTTTGAAGACCACGTCAGTGTATTCACTTTATCTATTTTACCTTTACACTTCAAAAGTCTAGAATCGACTGCCCCGCGTTCCCAAGTGAACTCGCTTTTATAGCAAGAAAACGGAAGTTGTTTGTCAACTGCGAGCACTGTGTTATTAATAAAAATGTTTACTTGGGAACGTCAATACAACGATAAATTACAATAATTCAAATTAATAATTTAGAAATATACACAGCAATTTTATAAACATATTTATGCAAGCTTACACTACTTACACACTTTTGTAATTATATATTGTACTAGCGACCCGCCCCGGCTTCGCACGGGTGCAATGCGTCTTTATATACAACGTTATCTAAGATAATAACATAGACTAAGAGATAGACATATACCATTGCGGACTTTTGTGTTGACCTTTTTAAGGTGTACAATACTGTAGTATATTATTTTGATCTATCTCGTAGGGTTCAGCCAGCATTTGCAATGTAAGCGCAAAAAAATGTCTTTATTTACGACACCACATTAGAAACCTCTAAAATTATCAGTGTTTCTCTACTATATTATGCATGTTTTATACATATAAACCTTCCTCTTGAATTATCTATTAAAGAAAACCGCATTAAAATCAGTTGCGCAGTTTTAAAGATCTAAGCATACAACAGGACAGACAGACAGCGGGAGGCGACTTTGTTTTATACTATGTAATGATAATGATTAGCAAAACACCTAGATTCGAGACAAATATTTGCAGATTATACAAACTTTGTTCTTTTCCTTTTGCGTCTCAGACAGATCTTTGCCTACTACGCCACAGACGTCAACTATGGATTTTTTTCTGTGAGTGTAATGGAAATTATTTAATGCATTTTTTATAGACCAAATAAACCATAACGGAAACTTCGACGGACCCTCATATCTACAGCAAACTATCAATCTTAATTGTATCCCTACAGGACGATGTATTATTATAATATTGTGGGTTCCAAAGCACGAGTGTCAATGCTCCTAAAAACCACCATTAATCCGACTTTGAATAATTTATCCGGCGACTTTGCCTGATTCACGATTAGCTCTACGAAGCGCGTTTTCTTTATTTTTCGGATTAGGGGGCGTTTTCTCAAATAGAGGTTATTTTTTCGAGACTTCTTTTTGGTTTGTTTTAATCGTTTCTTTCTAATCCTTTGAGTTGAATTTTATTTGCTCATGTCTCTGAGTACGACTTACCTGTCACCTACCATTATCATCGTCACTCACCAGTAGAAAGTATAGTCATCCCTACTAATATTATAAATGCGAAAGTAACTCTGTCTGTGTCTTACGTTTTCACGCCTAAACCGCTGAACTGATTTTGATGAATTTTGGAATAGAGATAGTTGAGACCTTGGAGAAAAACATAGGCTACATTTTATGTAGGTACCACGCGCGCAAAGCCGCGAGCAGCAGGTAGTAACTTATAATTGCGTTTTAAAAAAACAGACTTTATTTAATTATATACAAATATAAACATACATACTTGGATAAGTTTCATTTCGTTTACTTGGATGGCATATTTTTCCAGCTATTTTGATTCAAAAACATAACCGACATAACTAAATAACCGATTTTGATGAAATTCTATGAGACCAATCGAGAAGTAAAAAAATATTTTTTTAAATCGGTTTATAAATGACGGAATTATGAGGAATCAAAAAAAAATTCATCCGAATTGAGAATCACCTATTTTTTTGATGTCGGTTAAAAGGTTCGAAAACGTGTCCCAAGTACACTAAAAAAGCCTCTCAGGCGCTTTAAACCTTTCACTATATTTACTAGTTCATAACAACTAGTGTCACAATGAGAACAAGAACCAATAGAACCAGTCTCCGAGTTTCGACTCCGACTCATACGAAGTCTTCTACTGTGGTGAAAGGGAGGACCCTTTCACCACACAGGTTCGAAATAACTGAATTGTGACCTTCAAAGGTTCCTTTCGTGCACTCGAAGAAGTAGCAGAGGTTGTTCAACCAAACACAGGAAATAACATTTTACTGTTTATTTTTGAATACGAACTCTGTTGTATTTGCGAAAAAAAATATCCTGGGCCATCATTTATTCGGATATTCGGTCTCCGGCGAGGGCCGTATTCATAAACAAGTGCAGTGGAACTTTGGCAGGGAAACTTTTTGTGTATTTATGGTATCGTGCGGTCCGACCCGCTGCATCCCAATTCCCACTCTGTATCATACCATGCTATAGCGGGGTTTGGCAAACGAGAACAACGTTCAACATACATTATCGGCTGACTATAAAGTACCGGATCGAGTTTTATTTTAAAAGGTTCGTTACCAGACGTAGCAGCGTTGCACTGCTACTGTATATACTTGGATTACTGTATGTATTGTACATATTTTTATATTAGTATCGACGTACATATGTACCTTTTTCTAATCATGTTAACTTGTATGTACACATTATTTTCATTATAAATCACTTATTATTACTATACCTTTTTTCAGATACATTCAGTTCAATCCATCCCAAGGTTGTCTGGCAGAGATCGCTACATAGCGATAAGACCGCCCATTGTACTACCGACTAGCAAAACATTGTTACTTTTAGGGTTCCGTACCTCGAAAGGAAAAAACGGAACCCTTATAGGATCACTTTTTTGTCCGTCCGTCCGTCTGTCCGTCCGTCCGTCTGTCTGTCAAGACCCTTTTTCTCAGGAACGTGTGGAGGTATCAAACTGAAATTTATATCGAATACTCAGGTCTACTGTCCCTTAAAGCTGTGAAAAAATCAAACTTCTTGGCCAACGCAATCAAAAGGTACAGCTGTTTATGCCCCAAATTTCCTAAAATTTTCGACACTCGCAAAGAAATCAAAACCTACAGGGTACTTCCCGTGAACTCAGAATCTTGAAATTTGATACGAAGCAACGTTTTATAGCACAGATAAAGGAAAAATTGCAAAAACCGTAAATTTTTTGATGGATTTCATTTTGTAATAAAAATATCATAACTATGACTCAATTGTCGTGATGGGTGAACTTTTACCTAAATACCTACAGGTTTTTACGGAACCCTCGGTGCGCGAGTCCGACTCGAACTTGGCCGCTTTTTTACCAGTCCAATGTATTTATGGAGTTTAATAAAGTATTTTCTATCTATCTATCTACTATTTTGTTGGATTGCATTACTAATTTTGAATACTTGGATTTCTGAAAATAATAAGCTAGCTTGACCTACTTAGGGTTCTGTACTTTAACAGGAACTAATTACGTTTTAAAAACTAAAACGAATACTTAATTTAAATAAAAATACGAAATTTAGTTTACTTGGATGACAAATTTTCAGTTATTTTGATGTAAAAAACAAGCTACTGAACCGGAAATATCTATGGGACCGATCTGATATCCCTTGTCATAAAAAAATTTTTTTTTCAAATCTTCTCATAAATGACGGAGTTATGAGGTAACAAATGTTTTCAAAAATACAAGCGAGTTGAGAACTTCCTTATTTTTTTAAGACGGTTAAAAATGAACCCTTAATGGATCAATTCTTTGTCCGTCTGTCTGTTTGTATGTCAAGACCATTTTTCTCAGGAATGCAATAGATCAAACTTAATGTAATATAAATTACTCAGGTTTGCAGTACCTTGATTATATGGAAATGTATTAAACAGAGTGGATTACTATAATTATCTGGCCGTGTGGTTACTTCGTGACTTGAAAGATAATGCAGATTTGGGAAGAGCGGAGGCCGTTGTCTGTAAGAGCGAACATGATAGCTCGTTGGTTCGCTTGTTGTTCCCCAGATGTCAAAATCTCCTTGTTCCGTACATATTGCAATAGTTACTACACAAGTAGTCTGTGGACTAGCCATACTCAAATATAGTACAACGTCCTATGGATTCAAGACAATAACGCGTTCAGGGTGCTAATGGGGCTGCCCCGATTCAGTAGTGTGTTAGGGATAGCGAGGCGAGAGTAGATTCGTTTTATACTAGCATGTGGAAGCGGTGCACATTCTTGGGGTGAGGGCCAGCTTCAACAGCATTCTGAACGTGCTGGCAGACATGTTTGGTTGTCATTACATTAACCATTGTTCCATGATACAAGTAAAGAAAAATCAAAACAAAAAATCAGATAACATTATAATATTATATTAATATTAAATAGTTAAAAACTATTACAGAGGTAAACACATTTTGTATATGTATTTATTTAAAAATTTACTAATGTGATCCAGTGATCCAATGTGGATTTATGCGTTAGCATCCTATAGTTTGTGGTGGATTTGAATTAATAAATGAATGAATGATTGAAGCTGCAAAATAAATTTGCCAACCGCATGTTACCATGCACAATGAAAGTTACTGAAGTCATGAATAAGACTAGCGATCTGTGGGGCGATTATGGAACTTTGATACTATCAAAACATTGATACTAATAGCCTTCAGTTACTATTGATGAATTGGTATTACGGATCGCTGCGATTTCTATCGGCTTCTATCGCTAGTTACAATGTGAAGTTGGTGTCAAACTATAACTCGACCAATTTACAAAGTACGATTGTGGTAGGAACGATTCGATTAGCAATAGACATTATTTCAGTATTTTTAAAGTTTTCAAATCGGTCTTTCGCTCTAAATCTTGTAAAGCCTTACATGGTAATCATTTTTGTAGTTTCATAATGTATCCAACAAATTTAAAAACATTTGAGGTTTCCCTTAACTGCGGTAGGTCATCAAAAGTCAAAAGTTAAAAGTCAAAAGATATTTTATTCAATACCTATCACCAAAAATATTTGTTTCGTTCAAAATTTCATTACGATTAAATTTGTAGCAGAGCTCTGATAACGGGCTGACAGACAGACAAAGCGAAACTATTTGGGTTCCTTGAGGACTTCTACACTCAAAAAATACTTTTTTTTGGTTCTAAACTTAAAAACGATATTCAGTGCTTTCATAGATAATATAACGGTACCTATAATTGGACTAGTAATATATGGTATAGAATAGAACTACGATGCTGAAAAACTTAAGTGGGTGCGACTTTTGCATTTTACCTATTTTTTATACGTACTTAGCGAATCGAGTCTTTACCTATTCAAAAACTTTTGCCTACAGACGTAGCATAAAAAGTTATTGTAGTCTACGACGTAGCAATGCTACGCCGTGCTACAACCATCTCTTTTACAAAAGTCAAAAGACAAAAGATACTTTATTCAATACAATCACAAGGATCACTTTGAAATACTTACATACTGGGTGAATTTAGGTGCCAATTCATCCTAACCCAAGCCCGAGAAGAACTGGCAAGAAACTCGTCTTGGTCCTAGCGCTTTTTACAAGATCCATCGTATTAAGATCTTATTACACCTTAACTACGAAATACTAATACAAGAGAGTTTATACATTTCAAGTGTGTCGGTTAACTGTCTGACGGCAGAGCGACATGAGGCCATGCATTCTTATCTATAATAGATTTAGTCATTTATATTATAATAAGCTTTCTTCAAAAGACTACCTTTTATGTATGCTTTAAATTTCTTAATAGGTAGTTTAGTAGTATTTTCAGGAAGTTTATTATAGAAGCGCACCGTGTTCCCCATAAATGACTTATTTACTTTTTCTAGTCGAAACCTAGGGATGTATAATTTGTGTCTATTTCTAGTATTGATACAGCGAAACAAACAGTATCCATTTATATTTGTCTGATTTCAGATTAAATAAAATTAGCATATTCAGAACCTATAAAAAACCTAAACAACTAAAATAGAAGTTTATAGAAAACAAGCGATTTACAAAGACAGTAGCGCGTATTGTGTATAAATTCGTGTATGAGTCCATTCTCCTGGAGGGTCGCCAGCGCTTGCAAATCATTGGCTACGTGTGTTCTGAGGATACCTACAAATGCATTGCGCCATCCAGGAATAGAAGTTATGAGACGCGACTCCGAGCTTCATTGGACAATGGACGCTGGTGGAAGATAAACCTTGAATAAACATCACGGCATCAGGGGCCTTACCACGAAACACTCACAGACCGATTTTAGTTTTGCCTTATTTTATTTTTAATGTATGTACTTCTTTATTTATTTCTCCTATTGTGTGTCAAATACATTTCTTTCTATATAATTGATTCAGGCGTAACTTTGCGAAAATCTATTAGTTAATATTGAAAATTTCTGCAGAGAAGCTCGTTACGAGGGTTGCTGTTTTCGGTGTTGGTATTTCTTCGGTCCAGTGCGGAGCGAGTCAATTGTTCCTGAGGATGCCAGTTTAAGAAACATATAGTTTTTTCAGGTCTAATTAATTAGAATAAGGTGGTGGGGTACTACGAATGATAGATGTTATGGCCTCTAGATGCTAGTCTAGTATCTTCTAGAACTGGGTGCCCCATCGTCGGTCGCATCGTCGTCGCTTACCTTAAAGCGAGATCGTGCCCAACGTAGGTCTATCTATGACGAATAAAAAAACCTATTCAAATTTTTTTTTTATAAACCTTCACGATTGATCCCAATTTGGCCATCTTTTGCAATTATTCATTAATATTACAAGGATTGAACATATCTTAACGCCACCATATCTAAATATGTATTTAATAACTGCCCGCGACTTCGCACGTGTGGTACCTACATAAAAAGTCTGTTTCTTTCCCTAAGATGCATAGTAAGCTTGCGATGTCCGCGTGGCGTGAGCCCAAGCTTACCTTGTGTTGATGTAAAGGCACTTACATGTTGTTCTGTGAAAAAAAGCTATAGTTACATAAGTATATTTTTTGTGTAGGATATTCATGGTAAGCCCCAGATAACCTTCATAGATAAATAAATAAATAAAAACGCAAACTTTAAAGTTTCTTGATCTCATTTATTATTCAAGGTAATATATTCATAGTCTTTTGAAATATAGAAATTACCGTACCGTGGTCGGTCCAGTAACAAATTCAGAGCAAGAAAGTATATTTCCCCAGCGACCTTTTACAAAGTCAACAAACGGTAACTTGGGAAATAAATAAAAGGCAAGCTACGATTAATAACAAAACATTTACACTCTTACCGAATAAGTGATTTTAATTTGCAGTGGTTTCGTGGTTTTTACTGGGGAATACGTAATTATATAACTTAAATAATTACTTAATTATATAGCTCTTTATTTTGGATACTTACTAATCTATATGCGTAATTATCTAATACCTTTAAACGAGCAATTCTTGTATATATATAATCTGAATCTCGGAAACTGATCCAACGATTTTCATGAAATTTAGTATGCAGGGGGTTCCGGGAGCGATAAATCCATCTAGCTAGGTTTCATTTTTAGAAAACGTGTTTTATCCGTGTTTTATAACGAGCAAGCTCGGTCATCCAGGTACAATACTTTAAGTACGTAATTAGCTATACCTATTTCACAACATTTTCGTTAGTTATACTACATTTAGAAAAACACCGGTTTTTGCTCAATAATTTTGTGAAAACACTGACGCTGTTTCGATCCATCTATAGAATCTTCGTCAGGAGTGAGTTTGATCAGCGCTTCGCTTACTCCTGTTCCCGCTAGCGAAGGATTGAATTTCTCGATGCCGTAATCGACAATATATTACGTGAGTAAAACCCGTTATTCTTAAAATGTATACCTAAGCTATAACTACAAAAAGCTTACGTCAAGCCATGTGGGGTAACATACAGAATAAGCCAGAATTAATTGATAGAAAATATAACAACTAAGAACTTCGAAGAATCTATTTTCTCAATTTACGAGCTTATTATAAAACAGTTTTCATGCTAAACTTCCACGGAGTACGAAAAACTTGCTTGAGTAATCGCGTAATTTCTCCGAATAGTTTTAAATACACAAAAACTCGTCCAATTATGGCTGTAATTTACAGACGCAGTTTAGACTCCAGGCGGCCATTATGCGGGTAACATTTCACTGCCTCATTAACTATGTCCCACACGTTAAACTAATCGGCTGGGCGAGGTGCGTTGAAATATTAGCGAGTGATTCTTTGTTCGGACTTGATTGTGTAAGGTGCACAGGGTTTCAGGGTTTTAAAATAATAAATTCGTAAACAGTAGGTACCTATGCACCTTATTATTGGTAGACAATGCACACTACACAACCTAACCACAAACTAAGCATAGATTGTGACCAGATGACTGACAGAATCCCTACTACATAATATATATATATTTTATAAAAAAGCGAAAGTAACTCTGTCTGTCACGTTTTCACGCCTGTTTAGGCGTGAAAACGCTGAACCGAGTTGATGCATTTTGGTATAGAGATAGATGGGACCTTGGAGAAAGACATAGGCTACTTTTTATGTAGGTACCACGCGCGCGAAGCCGCGGGCAGCACCTAATACTTATATATTTTTAAATCCATACTTATGATACTTTATAACACCCAGACTCAGTGCAAACACATTTGTTCATTACAGAAATACTTGGTTCCCTCCAAGCATTTGTGAACATAGGTGTTTGTTCCCTATTTGTTATCGAACCTAACCCCACCTAACCAAAGCAGAGCTAGTTAAAATTGAAGACAGCGAAACATCCAGTCAAAAGATCGGGGAAAGTGCAGTCTCCGGCACCACATTTGACTACTCATTTGATTTTTAGTGAATTAAATAATATTAGTCATAAATTAATGTGAAATTAAGTGACACGAGCTAACCCGTATAACGTAATTATGTTCGGAATTTCTTACTTGTGAGAAAAATAAATACAGGTGATTTTTTTCTGTAACAATCGTGTCATGCTCGACAAGCTCGAACGGAATTCTAGAACCATTGTGTGAGTTTGAATAGCGGGTACCATGTAGATTGGAATCATGTTTTGTATCAAAACACTTTTTAATATTTAATACCTTATGCTTAAATAAATTATATCTTATTCAAAACGAAGTTGTGGCAATATCAAAGTACACCTGAATACATCATATACTTACATCAATTTATATTTGACGTCATTATTTTACGGCTTTACGGTGTCGGGCGTATCACAATTTATTCATATTTATTATAATATATATTATAATATAATATATATAATATATTATGTTATATATTATAATATTGCTGGGCAATGCACACAACACCATGTAGCCCCAAACTAAGCATAGCTTATTATGGTGACTAGTTGACTGATAGAATACTTATATATTTTTAAATACATACTTATGATACTTTATAACACCCAGACACAGAACAAACACCTATGTTCTTCACACAAATGTTTATCCTGGGAGTGAATCGAACCCTCAACCTACAGCGCAGAAGGCAGAGCTACTACCATTAAGTATTACGTACCATACCATAAGTAAGTACCATATGTTGTTAAATTTTCGAGATAAATTGGAACTTGTAGTAATATTATCACTTCAAATTGAGCAGCTCACATAATTATAATAAAAGTTCACATACAGTTCGTTTCACATAGAGGTAACATTTGTCTCGCGGCAGGAATCGAAACCGCAACTTTCTGCGTCTAAGCCGGGCCTTGGCTCTGCACCACAGAGGTCGTCATACTAGTGTCGGATTGGAGTGTAGTGTCGAAGAAATTAAAGGAAATGTAAGTTAGCATATTTTTACCCCGACAGTACAGACAGACGAGCATGTACCACAAAAATATATTTCTTGTTTATCTCTTAGAGTTTTTAGGATGCGATATTAAATGAACAAATATATGATTGACCTGTAAATTTTTATTGATAAAAAGGGTTTCTGTTATGAATGTGTTATGTATGACTGAATGCGTTTTCATTTTTTTTTATATACATACTAGTGTCGGATTGGAGTGTAGTGTCGAAGAAATTAAAGGAAATGTAAGTTAGCATATTTTTACCCCGACAGTACAGACAGACGAGCATGTACCACAAAAAATATATTTCTTGTTTATCTCTTAGAGTTTTTAGGATGCCATATTAAATGAACAAATATATGATTGACCTGTAAATTTTTATTGATAAAAAAGGGTTTCTGTTATGAATGTGTTATGTATGACTGAATGCGTTTTCATTTTTTATATACAGGTCATTTAACATAGCATCATCTAGCTCCAAAGTAAGAGCTTGTGCTATGGGTATCACATGACTGATAGGTACCTATACTACTTATACACCTTTTTTTTGAAGTACGTACATATAATACATAAAAAAATACCCAGACCCGAGACAAATACTTGCAGATTATACAAACATTTGTTCCGCAGCGGGAATCGTTCCCGCAACCTGCGTCTCAGGTAGACCTTCGCCCACTGCGCCACAGAGGTTGAACTTAGTAGTATTTCATTTGAATTTTACTTGCAAAGAAGACGTGGCTTGAGATAATTTTTCAAATACACAACTGATTATCAAAGGTTCAAAATTACAATTAGGTAAAAGGTAGTTCTAGTGCCTTTATTGTTTAGTGGTGAGAAGTTCGTCCATTACGTAGGTACTTAGTAAGAACGTAATGTTTAGTGTGGTTTGAAGGAAAACACCTGTAAACAGGGATACGAGTCGACAGAGTTAGAAGAGCCAATCTTGTAGCATAATTTAGGTATTCTTAAAATAAATACGAAAAAATAAGTTCAATGTCAATATCAAAGTCAAATATTTTTGTTCAATACAATCGCAAGGATCACTTCAAAACGTCTTACATACCAGGTGGAGGTGCCAATTCCTCCTAACCCAAGTCCAAGAACTGGCAAGAAACTATGATGCGTGAATATGAAATTCTGATACTAAAATCAAAATATGGATACTAACAGGCTTCAGTTACTACTGATGAATTGGTATTACGGAAGGTTGATGTTGATTGTTAGTCATGCTGTCATATAAATATACCTTAGATCTAATAAATATATAGACGGAAAGCCGCGATCAACAAAAGTGAAAGCTCAATACCGTGTTATACACGCACCCACATATACCCAGATCATGCTCTTTGCTCTTAGTAGGTACATGTCATTTTGTCGTCCTGTAAACATTGTAATTTAAGGTATTGTACAAAACCCTCGCGCGGTCAAGTGCGTTCGATGACGTTTCGTGTTGCGCGTTTCGTGTTTAGCTAAACACTAAGAATTTATATTTAGTAAAATGTTATTTTAAGTGAAAAGTGAATACGTAACTCTTGTTATTTTTGCTGCAATTTGACCCGTTTTCACCACACAGGAAAGTATATTTTTTATCCGACTTAAAAAATAGGAGGTTTCTTAATTCGATCGTATATATTTATTTTTTATGTGTGTTCGCGGATAACTCCGTCGTTTATGAACCGACTTTGATGGTGATCTTTTTTTGTTGGAAAGAAGATATCCCAAGGGTGGTACCATGAAAAGGAAACCAGGATAATCACATCAATACTACCGGTCAATAACTATCAAAATATACTTCAGAAGACACTAATTATGTACCAAACTTTGCAGCACCAAAGCATTTCAGTCGCGTCCACACGTCGACTGAGATTAAAGCGGCGAAAACACAAATAGTGCAAACTTTTTGAACACAGTTATAGAATTCTGATTTAGATGCGCGCCACGGTTTTACTGTACCGATGTATTTGTATTGCTTTATCGCGCCATACAGTTGGGCTCGTAGGAACGTAATAGGTACCTAGCAAGTTCGGCGATACAATATTTTAGTTAATACTACAATCGAGTTGGAAAACAACCGATTACCTACCGTTAATGGTGACTGGCAGCCTTATTACGTTCGTGACATTTAGTAACAGGCCTGCATGATAAATGCTAGGTGATTTATTTAACAATATACACAATTAGGTTTTATAAACTAAAAATTCATCCGACTGCATTGAATGAAATTTGAACCTCCTTTTTTGAAGGTAAAAAATATTTTTTCTTTCAACTACGTAGTAATGTTATCATTAATCACTACAAAACCGATCACAAAGGACGTATTTTTTGCCTAGAACCAAAACAGTGCAATAATGTTATTTGAAATCTCATTATTGCACTATTTTTCATGATTTCACTGTTTTTTACTTTTTATTTAGATATAAATTTACCTCAGAGGTTTAATATCTCCCATTAAGTTTAATATAAAATGTTTGCACTAGATCAAAAAGATACTGGCTGATAACAAAAATCGGCTGAATAAAACCGACTTAATGAAAAATAAAACAAATGGCGCGCATTTTGTACTATTGGAAAACTTTGATTTTTCATATTTTTAGTTTGAGTAGGCATATTTTATCACAGTACCTAGATAGATTGGTAGTTGAAAGATAAGTAAATTACGCACCTTGCTAAAGAGAGTAATTAATGCACTCGTGTTAATTCAGTGCCCTCGCTTGCGCTCGGGCTCCAACATAACACTCGTGCATTAGTAACTCACTTTGCGCTCGGTGCAACAACCGGTATATTATACGTTTTTATGTACTTTACCATTTTTAGAAATTCGTAAACAACACTGCAAAAATATGAAATTTTGTTTACTTGGATGACATATTTTTCCTGCAATTTTGATTTAAAAACCAAAGTACAGAGCCGATTTTGATGAAATTTCTATATGACCAACCGGAAAGTATGTATGTTACATGAAAAAATATTTTATCAAAATTGTTCATAAACGACGGAGTTATGAGGTAAGGAGTTGTTTAGACACTAAGTTCTTAAAATAGATATTTGCATCAAAAGTATGAGTAATACGTCACAGATAATAACAAAAATTAGATTAAACAAATAAATAGAGCGTGAACATTTACACAGTAGTTATTAATAAGGTTAGACACAAGTAGTATTAGCGAACGCGCATAGCGATAACCTGCTCCTTCACAATAGAGATGCACACCACGAATTAAACCAGCGAGCTAAACACATTCATCCTTGGATCATAATAGCCAGTGCATTCACAATATTTACGACTAATTCGATACGTGTGCGTGTGCTCAATATGTGGAAGCTCCAATTTATGGTCCGTTTTTTTCTTTATTCAAAAAATTCAAATCAAAACCTCTTTTATTTTAGTTTACGCCTGTGTTAAAAGAGTCCTTAAATTGTAACATACTTGTATCCTAAAAATACAGGAATTTGACAACCTCTGTGGCGCAGTGGGCTAAAGTCTGGCTGAGACGCAGAAGGTTGCAGGTTCGACAAATGTTTGTATGATCTGCAAGTACAGTGTATTTGTCTCGGGTCTACGTGTTTCATCAGTCATGTGTTACTCATAATACAAGCTCTGCTTACTTTGGGGCCAGATGCTGTGTGAAATGTCCGGGATTTTTTATTTATTTAAATAGGTAGGTAGGTACTTATTGATCGAGCGAGCGAGAAGCACGAGCGATTGTCTCCGTTTCAGCTTAGGCAAACATTTTGTGAGCAGGTTCTATAGAATTTTTGTCGATTCCGTTTTTGTATTTTTTTTTAAATGGCGGAGATATGGGATTGAAAACGTATAAAAAGTTATATTTCAGTCATATCAAATAATGTTCGCGAGGTCTACAGCTCACAGCCACTAGTATAATTATTATATAGATTTGATTATAAGCGGAGAAGTGAATAGCGTATGCATTGTTGTCAAACACACTAAGTACGCTAATATCTCTCCTATAAGACTATTTGCCTGCATGTGGGGGACAAGCTAATAGCCAACGACTGGCATTCGCAAGATTTTTTTCCTGATTTCTCAGATTTTCTCGTGTTGCTACCGTTGCTACTGCTACTTACGTAATAACCATACCGGGTTATCGTGACCTATGGATATTTACAAAGCTAGCGGTATCATACGCGATGCTATACATATATTTACTCATGTATTATTAACCGACTTCCAAAAAAAGGAGAAGGTCCTCAGTACAGTTGTTTTTTTATTTTTTTTATGTTTGTTACTTAACTCACTTATGAACTGATTTGAAAAAAACATTTTTCATGTGAAAGATACTTCCCGATTGGTCCCGTAGAAATTTTATCAAAAAGGTTTCTTCGTTTGGTTTTTAAATCAAAATTGCAGGAAAAATATGTCATCCAAGTAAATGAAATTAAAATATTTTGCTTTCCTGTGACTTTACGACTTAGACGATCTCTGTGGCGCAGTGGGCTTAGGTCCGGTTGAGACGCAAAAGGTTGTGGGTTCGATTCCCGCCGCGGGACAAATGTTTGTATGATCTGCAAGTATTTGTCTCTGGTCCGGGTGTTTCTATGTATAATATGTATGTATTTACAAAAAAAAAGTATATTAAGTAGTATATCAATCATGCGGTACCCATAACACAAGCTCTGCTTACTTTAGGGCCAGATGATGCTGTGTTAAAGGTCCGGTATTATTATTATTATTATTATTACTTTGCAGTGGTGTTTACGAGTTTAGAAAAAAAGATCTAGTACCGAAAAATGATCTAGTATTTTTAACAGACTTAAAAAAAGGGAGGTTTTTAATTCGGTTGTACATTTATTGGCTCAAATTTCATCCAATGAAGTCGATTTTCTTTTTTGTTTTTAAAACGTTATTATATATTTTATTATTTGATGTGCTTTATATGGACTTATTTCAGGTTTTACTAGTAATTGAAATTCTATTAAAATAAAGCTAGAGTTATTGATTTCCATGGGAATGATCGGAATTAAACTTTTGTGTTTCTTTGTGATTCGAGCAAAAATAATCCGTAAATTATTTTATATGAAAAGCCACCATTTTATTTGTTTTAACAAACGACAATCTACGGCTTTGTAACGTCTTGCTATGAAATCGAATGTTACAAATCTTCAAATGGGCAGTATTTGAAGATTTGTAACATTCGTGCAAAGGACAAACATAAAACGTGACATTGGCGAACTTGTGGTCTCTTCAACAAAAGCCATTAACAAAGAATTGAATTCAATTGAAATCGAATTTCGACATTGGCAAAATTATCATCATTATGACACGTGCTATTAACGAACGTAAAGACTTAGCTAGCTATAGGAATTGGGTACCTTTACATAACGCTACATAGATGGCTTAGGAAAAGACAGCTATCTTTGCTTGCGAGCGTCGGTTAATTAGCTCGTCGGCACGCTCAGACTAGCTTTGTCGAGGATCATCCTTAGAACTGGGCTCTTAACTAAAGTGTTTCGGTCCTTTGTAAGTATTGGGTTCTGAAAATTAATCAAGTTAATTCCTTACAAACTTGGTTTAAGACCATGAAGGAGTATTTTTTGTACTTTTAAGAGTTCCAAAGTCCACTAGGAATCTAGTCCACTTTATCTGTCTGTATGTCAAAATTTCTATAAATATTTACGTTTTAAAAACTAAAAAGAAAATCGACTTCATTATATAAAATTTTGGACCATAAAACATTTCATCGCCTGTTTTACCAGTATTGTCCACGTTCGTAAATTTCATAACTAGTTATATATCAGGATTTTTTTCACTGTTTTATAGCCAGTTATTAAACTAGACTTTATTCCTTTTTTATAACGAGAACCTCTTAGTCATGTATGGTCTCCTGGTACACTGGACAAATTAGCACTGCCGCTTTGGCGGCCTTAGGCGGATTGGGCGCCATGTGTCCACTTCTTAAGACGTCCTTTTCTTAAAATGACATGTCTCTGACTTCTTCTTTTTGCGACTACTTCTACGTTTGTCCTTTTCTGAAAGAAACAAAGGAAGAAAAATAATTAATTCAAACCACCACTATGATGTCTATACAATATAAATACAAAAAAAACTAAAAACAATAATGACTGAACTAAAACAAAGAAGAAAAACAAATGAGTGAGGACTGAGTAGAGGTGAAATGGCCCACAGCTCAGCATAATGCTACTGCATGTTGGCATGCTGCAGCGCTGGTCTTCCGCTTAGGCCAATATTGACTTCACGGACATCCTGAACCTAGTTTGCTCAATATACCGAATATATATAGATAGATAGATTAACACTTAATTGTACACAAAAAGAACACAGAAGAAATAAAAGAAATATAATTGTACAATGGGTGGCCTAATCGTTAAAAGTGATCTCTTCCAGGCAACCTGTAGAGACAGGATAAACAAAGAACGACGGCGGTGTACAAAAAGTAGCTTAATTTACTAATACAAAAAAAATATACAAAATATTACTGTAATGTTGCTAATTTTCATACACGATAAACATTGACACATACAAACAACTTTCTATAAATGAAATAAACTCTATAAATGATACCAGTCAGCAGTTTCCAGAAATGGACATATGATGAATAATTATGAACTTTGACTTTAAAGATATGGATAGATCTGGATGCGCGAATAGATGCAGGTAAGGAGCTCTATAAGCGTACAGCTTGAACAGTGAATGTAATAGTTATACATAATATAGTAGTTATTACCCAAGGACTAAATTTACTAAACCTGATGTTACTAAACTATACTTTCCACACTAACAAATCACCTTCTTACACACGTACTTTTATCCCCTATCTAGAAAGTTATATTATCAATGCTGTACTAGCTAGCTACGTTTTATAAAGTTGTCTGCCTACGAACGTAATTGAAACGTGCACGCTGGTTATTCCGTGTCGTAAAGTCATCATCCGTCATCATAATTTTACCAAGGAAATAATAATCCTACTCCAGTAAGTACATACTTTGTTATACAATCATGGCTAGATAATTTCAGCGGCGCGCTGCGTCGTCATAATAAATTCTCCTTTAGCTGACGGCAATGAAATATCTAGTCAGCAGACTTTGTAGAACAAATAAAAAGTCTTAATGTACTTGCAAATTTATACGGTCCTACATAGTTCAGTGATGTCAATCTATACCTGTATTAATGTTTAAGTAGTTTTGGGCAAGAACATAAATATTAAACAAAAAACATGTGTGCAATAAACACGTGGTAGAAGTGAAACCTTCAAAAATGTTGGCTTCAAGATTATGAGACGAATAAGAAACACTGTATAATGCTTCCTATCTCATTTTCTCGGGTAAATCGTATGAATTTATGTGTCTGTCTCTTTTTCCTGTCGCTTTTTCGTTTCATCGACTTTCAAATCACAACGATGCTAAAGAAGTTTTCACTTCAAAAACATGTGCGTCTCGGGACGCCCGATAGAAGTGATAACATGAACTAATCTAATTAGCGCGATGGGTTAGAGTGAGAGAGGAGGAGACTGCCTACCCCTGCCGTATGCGTGAGAGAAAGGAAAGCCGGACAGACTGGCGCCATAACGCGTTACGTAACGAAGCGGTTTATAAGAACTCCCATAAGAAGTTATCACTTCAAAACACTGCACTGTTTAATCCACTTGTACAATGTATTTACAATCTTTACTAAGGCTTGTTACCTCGTCTCTCTCTCAACGACGACTGTCGAACCCACGTTGTCACAACAAACGATTCATTCTAGGTCTAAATAGCAATAAATTGAGCAACTAGTACAGATTAACCACAATTCTATAAATCATTGTTAAACTTTTAAACTTATTGAAATTAATGCAATTGTAATAACAAGATAACTATTTATCTAAAAAACACGCTTTATATAGAAAACCAAACTAAAAAATTGAAAATAAGTTTTAATAAATGTGAGTAAGAAAAAAATGTTTTATTTAAAAAAAGCGTGGGATATTTATTAAAACTTATTTTCAATTCATTAGTTTGGTTTTCTATGTAAAGCGTGTTTTTTAGTTTTTTTAAACTATTATTTATTTTCTACCTTATTAGTTTTAGGATAATCAATTTTTTTTTTTTTTTTATTATTAGAATTATTGCATTGTCATCGGTCTTTGACAGGTGTGCAAAATTTGAATGAAAACTGGCCGTTTAAAGTGGGTCAAAATCGCGTCCTAAGGAGTCGGTTACAAACATACATACAAGTGAAGCTAATATAAAGCGTATCAAAATAACTTTACGATCAATTGAACATATAATCCTACAGTAACTTGGTACTATATTTCTGTAAGTCAGCTGCCCGACTATTATGTTTAATTCAATCAACCTTAAAAATAGTAAATTATAAAAGATATTAAAAATCATGGGCAATATTATTAACATTATCATTATTAGTAACAACCTACATACCTAATACTATCTACATAATAAAACTTAAAGTAGTTAACGGGTATTTTTAGCGTAGTACCTTTTTATTTTTTTTGTATTTTAAATTTCTTTCCGACTTTTAATTTATGTTTCAATAACCGTGGTCGCGGGCTGACTGGATGCTTGGCCGCCGAGTAGAAAGGGCAGTTTTTTGGTTGGTTTTCATTTGGTCTTCAGATTGCGAAATGTCCGCGTTCACATTACGACACACAACACAAAGAGTTTCCACGCACTGATATGATTCTTAGGTTTTTACCTGCAAATATGTAGTTTGTAGTTTATTTTGTTTTTTATTGTTTGAATATAGAGTTCGTTTGATTCGTTTAATTTGTTGTATAAAAAAATGGTTGTCTGTAAAGTCGGTTTACGGACGATGATTTTACGTGATAACATCATACGAAAACATTGATGAAAAATTGCATACTTTAAACCTATTAAGATGCGTCACAAGACGAACGCTAAGGCTGAACGTGCCTCTCTATCGCTTGTTCCATGCTCTCGCTTGCACGTTCGACTCAGGCGGAACGCCGGCGGTGTTCATCGATTTATAAGACGTTATCACGTCAAAATAGATACGACTTTCCAGCTTACAATGATGCGTTTGTCACAAAAGAGATATACTTACAAAGAAAAATAAAAACAATTTGAACCAATTCTAAAAACTGTTTCACTATCGTGTCACTAGTTCTTTTGAAACAATGTGGTGAAAGGATTGAAGTGCGCCTTGGAGGCTTTAACTGTTTTACATAAGAGATAACTACATTACAATTTAGCCTATGCGAGTAAAACCACGGGACAGGCGGGACATAATTCTGTAACAAAAGTCTATGTTGGGTCGGTTTTCCTTACGCAAGATGGGTGGACGGTATAGTAAAGCCGCGGGCCGCGTATAGATAAAGTTAGCACAGGATCGCGGCGGATGGTACAGAATTAGGAAGTTCTATATCCAGCAGTGAGTAAAGTCAGACTGTAGATGATGATGATGATAGGGTCGATTAAAAAAATGCGTGAGTAACGTGGAAAACTTGGTTGGAACGAAGTTCCTATCGTAGTATATTATTATTGATAAACGTATTATATTATTGATAAACAAATACAAATTAATGAATTACTATCGTCTGAGAGCAATTAAATGAAACGCAGAAATAACTAATAATGTAGGTACAATAAAATGTTTATTTTCACAACTTTAAAAAATATATTAATAACGAATATATTTACGGAGTTATTTTGTCCGGGGATGAAGAATCGTGTCACCCTATTGATAACCTACACTAAGGAAAGGGTCGTGACAAAATTTCGTGATGGAAAAATCTTGCACTTTTTTTGTCTAGCCGATAGCAGATTTTTCGTCTAGTGCGATAAAAAACTTCGTTCCAAAACTGCATTAATGTGAATGTCAGCACGTGCAATATTATGTTCTATGTTATCGATTTAAGTCGCTATTAATAAAGCAGACAGTGACATTTCCGATATTCATTTCCTGTCAAATCATGGCTGCGAATAGCTCATGAACCTTTACGCGAAATGAACGGGCTAAATAAGCTCTCTACTAGCTCTATTTCTGAGTAACATTAAAGACAAGCTGACTTTTAGATGTGATAAACCTACTTATCAAGTCCAGTGACACTATTCTTGTTAGTTAAATTGACAGTGAAATGACTACATAAATAAAATTGATTAGATGAGCTAATTAGTACGTTTATCTATACCTATAAAAGAGCTTAACCTGACTGACTTACTGACTAACTGATTCATCATCGCCGAGCCGAAACCACTAAAGCTAGAAAGGTGAAATTTGGAAGGTTTTAAACCACCCACTAAGGCGGGATTTTTCAAAATTCAACCCCTAAGAGGATGAAAAGAGGTGAAAACTAATGTATGAAACTTTTTAATGCGTGTTGCGATTTGCTTGAAACTTAATTTGAATAATAAAAATAAAAAATAAATGAACACGTGTTTCAGGATTTTACAAAATAACTCTTACAAAGGGGTAAAATGGGGTGTCAATGTTAGTATGGAAACTTTTTAACGGATAGTGTGATTTCTTAGAAACTTGGTTGGGATACTTAAAATGCAAAATAAATGCTAACGTCTTTCAGGATTTTCAGGCACAAGGTCTGCTTACCTTGAGGCTAGATTACGCTGTGTGAAATGTCCGGCATTATTTATGTATTTTTCTATTTATATTTATTTTTGTGTATAATTTCGTTCAAGTCAGGCTTTGCACGGTTTTCTCAAAATGGCACCAATCTCATTAGGCGACAAGGCCGTGTGAATGGTGGATCAAAGGGATGCTCATGAGAAGTCGCCACTCGTTGTCGAGTGGTCGTTACACCCGAGCACACCCCAGCGCTTTGACTCTCCTTTCGACAATCTTTTAAGAAACGCAAAATTTCATTATTGTCATTAATATCTGATTAACTGTCAAGATTGTGGTAAATGGTTTGTGGAGTGTCCCTTTCCTGTTTCGTTGGTTCAGACCCGCGTGTGGAGTTCTCTTCTCATGCGTGCTGCCCGTATGTTTCAAGCTTCGATAATTTGAGCTCAAACGTTTAAATATTTAAACTTCAAATAAATGTATATATATGAGGACCGGTGTGGCGCAGTGTACCAAAGCTCAGCTGAGACCTAGAAGGTTGCCGTTTAGGTTCGATTCCTGCCGCGGGATAAATGTTTGTTTGATTTGCTAGTATTCGTTTCGGTGTGTTTCTATGTATAATTGACCGAGCGAGCGCTCCGTTAGGCAAAAATGGTTTCGTATGTCTGTCCGAACGGCGTCCGGCCGGCGTCTGTCCGGATGTTCTCCTCTACAGGTCGCATTTCTCAACCGATTCTCGTGAAATTTTGTGACCAACCTGCTCATCTATAACTATATAGATTTTTTTTGTCATTCGGTTTTTGGAAATTTTTCAAAATGGCGGTGATATGAGGGTTGAAAATGTAAATAAAGATATTTTTCAGTCATTTCGAAAAATATTTGCGAGGTCTACAGCTCACAGAGCTACTAGTTTATTTTGTTTATATTAGTTAAAGCTAAGATAAACTCCCTGTGTGCTTTTTAGACCTAGTGCGAGGAAAAAAAGCTAACCTTTGGTACGATTTGTTATTGTTATTGAACTATGTTTGTATTGCTTAAGTTGATGTACCAGATGAATTTACTGGAAAATAAAAATATTATTATTATTGTAGGTAGAGGGTTCGATTCCCTCCCAGAACAAATTTTGTGTGACGAATATTGGTTCTGTGTCTGGGTGTTATAAAGTATCATAAGTATGTATTTTATCAGTCATCTGGTCACCATAGTACAAGCTATGCTTTGTTTGGGGCTAAATGGTATTGTGTACATTGTCCACCAATATTTATTATCTATGTATACGTGAAGCAAAAACTTTGTACCCCTTTTTACGAAAATTGCGCGGACGGAGGAGTATGAAATTTCGCACACTTATAGTTTATATAGATAGGGAAGGAGTGCAGAATGCATTTTTTTTAAACTATGCTTAAAAATTTAATATTATTAATTATGGTCGAATTTCGACCAGTAGGCTACCACTAGTTACATAAATAATCGTGGTTTCAATCCGCTTCACATTTCGTAATGTGATAGGAACTGATAGGACTACTGTTCTTCTATATTAAACGCGAATGGATTAAAGCAGAAAGGAAATACCCCGTTGGTTCTCTCCTCTTCACTTTGGTAGAACTCGTTTACTAGCTCAAACATTACCAGCTAGCACGGCTTAATTTTGAATTCCGAGAACTCAGTGGCATATTCAATTTGAATCGAACATGCTAAGTGGACGTGTGTTATGCCAATACTGAACTATGTAATCCAGCTCTGTACGTGCACTGTAAATGCAATTGGTTCAAATTAATTCGGTCAATCAGGTACTGGATTTTAGTTCTTCGGTAATATAATAATAAGTACATTGCGTGACCCAAGAGCTGGCTCCTATCTGGATCAGCGTATTTGCATTGCCATTCAACGTGGCAATGCCGCCATGAGAACGCTGCTCTCTAGCGGTGATCTGGATCAGTTGAGCTATCTATAGATCGTTTTAAATGGTCCTTAGATTAGAACTGTTTCACATGTATTTTATATTATTGTATATTATTCTGAACATTTCTGTAATTATTTTTGTATATATTTAAAAAAATAATTACAGAAATAATTTTAAATAATTTTTGTAAATAAATGTTTCATAATTATATATATCTACATTGTTTCATTTTATTTCATCAGAAGGATTATCATTTCGATAATATCTTAAAAAGCACCCCACGCTTTTTTTAAATAACATTTTTTTCTTACTTACATTTATTAAATTTATTTTCATTTAATAGTTTGGTTTTCTATATGAAGCGTGTTTTTTAGTTTTTTTAAACTATTATTTATTTTCTACTTTTTAGTTTTAGGATAATCGGATTTTTTTTTGTCATCGGTCTTTGACAGGTGTGCAAAATTTGAATGAAATCTGGCCGTTTAAAGTGGGTCAAAATCGCGGCCTAAGGAGTCGGTTACATACAAACATACATACAAGTGAAGCTAATATAAATATAAAGACAAGACAAGACAATACAAGACAAGACAAGACAAGACAGGATATGATATGATATGATATGATATGATATGATATGATATGATATGATATGATATGATATGATATGATATGATATGATATGATATGATATGATATGATATGATATGATATGATATGATATGATATGATATGATATGATATGATATGATATGATATGATATGATATGATATGATATGATATGATATGATATGATATGATATGATATGATATGATATGATATGATATGATATGATATGATATGATATGATATGATATGATATGATATGATATGATATGATATGATATGATATGATATGATATGATATGATATTATATGATATGACACACTTATTACAAGTTACTGGTAATCCCCACACTAGGCCAGGCCTGTAATGCAGGAGATCGGTCAAGCAAAAAGTGATTTACCTATCACAAAATAACGTATTACAGGGCAGATAAACAAAAAAAACTAAAGTAAAATAAATTAAAAACTAAAAATATTACCAAAGTTAACATTACTATTACAACAAAACGAAAACTACGATACCATTACGTACATATTATTTAATTTATCTTAGGTTTTGAATAATCAAGTTATTTAACATATTTCAAACTTGAAAAGTTAATTTAAAGGAAAATTCAGTGGAAAAGATTAATTAGTTTTTAAAAAGGTGCCTCGACCTTTCGTGCTTATTTTCATAAACATCGCGGCCGTTAAGTAGCGTCTGTTTTTTGTTTTGCATTTTCAAGTCCGATAATAATATAACATTATGTTACAGTCAATAAGGAGTTGATAGTTAGATCCATTTTGTTCGAACCAGTCGTAAAATATACCCTAAAATAGATTGAATGTTTTGAAAACAGGAATAAGGCCCACAGACAGGCTGTTCTCAGTTGGTCGTTTGCAAGTTTTCTTATAGGACGTCTGATCGTACCATCGAGGGACTCGTAAAATGAGATTGGCTCAATCGACGACGGTTTATTGACTTATTAAATAGATCTTTGACTTCGACTTGCTCCGAATCGCGTGAAAATCTTCCAATTTTGTTTGTGTAAGTAGAAACTTGAGCAAGATTATTTCACTGATAAAAACTTGAACACAAGTGGGTATTTGAATAACAATTCGAGTGTAATAAATATGATAGATGTATAATGTTACTCTCTCTGATTTCTCGATTCCCGAAGGACAAAGTTCGAATACAAGGGTATATTTAGATATAGTAAATTAATTCCCTGAAGTCAATAAATAACGGGCCGCGTGACCAAGTCAAACAAAATCTATATTTATCAACGTTATATTGGTACACAATTAATCTCTGACATTGTTATATTTCATTCAAAACTAGTAAACGCCCGTGACTTCGAATTTAATTTATTTACTTACGAACAATCTTCTTCTGAAAGTTTCTTTATAATGTTTTGTAGTGTTTTATAGTGTAGTTTTAAAAAAAAAATCAATTTAGTTCTCTACCAATCTATGTTTTTGGAAATTGTCAGAAATCACGTTGGTATCAAACGGTTTCATATGTTTGCATTAATTTCTATAAGAACAATAGATTTTAAAGCCTTTTATGCCAATTGACTTTCTGAACAGAATTTGTTTTATTTTAGTTTTGAGTTCTAGACGCTTTACTAAAAGCATTTGCTGGAATTATCTACCTAACATTTATCTATTATCTCTCTCACCCAAAGTGATTGAACACGAACTATAAGATTCCAATATCGTCTATCATCCATCAAAGTTGTTCGCTGTGTATGCGAATAAAGAGCGATTTGTTTACAGAACAATAAAAAAACATAAATCGTTTTCACAGATCGAGATTATAAATGTATTATACCTACAAGCTTATAATCTTAAATCTAAAGTTGAAGTTATTTTAAAGCGGTGATAAAAATTCTAGTCGCTAAATTTTCTTACCTGTAAACTTGTTTTATAAATTTTGTAACATTGTAGCAGGTAAGTACAACTATCGACAACACATCATTTAAAATGTACGTTGTGGTTTGCGGGCTGAGCGCAGCTTTGGTTCGGTTGGGACCTTTATAAAAGCAACATAACTTTTTAACGTCGAAGCCCGATATTGCTTCTAGAATTTTAAGCGAACTCTTGCTTGATCCGGCAATTTTTCCGCTATATCCGGCGTTTCTCCGGCCGTGGTGTGGCCGCATTATTAATTACCAACTGCCCAAACGTTTAATATTTCACCTGAGTGCTGGATCGCCCACCGCTCAGCCTTAATCCCCACTTAATTCCCCATATTTCGCTGTTTTTCAACGTTTACTCGTAAAGGAAACATTTTTTAAATTGTAATACGATAAAAGCTAGGTTTTTCGAACGGGATAGCGACTTAGAAACATATGATTTATGTCTCGGGAAAGCTTAACTTGGTTCGCTAAATTAATTGCGAAATGTTGAGCCGAGTATTTGATATATTGGATTTAACTTTGTGCATAGTTTTGGATAAAAACATAGGTGCTGAAATTGAATAACAGGGAAGCATAATGTCATTTAACAAGGGCTTTCAATAAAACTTGCAAAGGTATCAATGTTGAAAGAACGAATTAATACGCAAGAGGATAGTTTACATAGTATCGATCTAACTCGAACGCTCTCGAATGCAATATCCGCTTTTAAACGAGTTTTTGGTTCAAAAAACTATTCGGTCTAGTTTAGGTAGGTAAATGCAAAATACCACGAACTGGGCGATACAGATACTTGCAATAACGCTTTCAATAACCTTCATTCGATATCTTGCTTGTTTATATTCAACAACTTTGGCTTTGTTTCAGCAGCTGCTACAATATTAAAAAACACTTACCTACTCAATTTGTTGCAGTAAGTTTGATATTTCCTGATTTATCGAAAGTATCTTTACCTTTTAATATTATACATACGCAAGTTAGTAATAATAATAATACCGGAAATTTCGCACATCATCTGGTCCCAACGTAAGCAGAGCTTGTGTTATGGGTACCACATGACTGGTATATACTTTTTTGTAAATACTTACATTACATACATATTGGCTGGCCTGTCCGCTCAGTTGGTAGTAGCTCTGCCTTCTGCACTGTAGGTTGAGGGTTCGATGTTTGTTCTGTGTCTGGGTATTATAAAGTATCATAAGTATGTATTTAAAAATATCTAAGTGTTATATCAGTCACCTGGTCACCATAATACAAGCTATGCTTAGTTTAGGGCTAGATGGTGTTGTGTTCATTGTCCACCAATATTTATTTAGTATAAATATAAATATAATTTATAAATGATAGTTAAATAAAACGTTTTCATTAAAAGAAACCCTCCTGAATTCGTAACAAAGGAAAAATTAATAGACGCAAAACTTCGAGAGTTTTTCCCTAATTTTCCGTCATTCAATTCAAAGTTTTAACAGGTGTCGATCTCATCGCCACTGAATAATTTAACGCTGTCTCAATGTAATCGAACAAGATTCGCTAAGGGTCGGAGCACATTGCATAACTACTTCATTACTCTTTGGCACATTTTGGCCATGTACCGAAAGCACACTACCACCTTGGAAAGACATTCTTTATAAAATACTAGCGACCCGCCCCGGCTTCGCAGGGTGCAATGCTGATACTAAATTTACTACAGTGTCTAATGTGATTAAATTTTAATTACCTCTAAAATTATCAGTGTTTCTCTACTATATTATGCATGTATTATACATATTATAAACCTTCCTCTTGAATCACTCTATCTATTAAAAAAAACCGCATAAAAATCCGTTGCGTAGTTTTAAAGATCTAAGCATACATAGGGACAAACAGACAGCGGGAAGCGACATCGTTTTATATTATGTAGTGACGAAATAAGATTTTGGTCAACAAAATTTACGCAATGGAACAAATTAATGACCACGAGCCATTAATAGTTATTTGACCTAAGTGCTGGTTCCTGTCTGGCCCAGCGTATTAGCATTGCTATTCAACGTGGCAATACCGTCAGTGTCTTGGAGACTGGATCAGTTGAGCTATAGATCGCATTAAGCTGTCCTTAGATAGCTCAAATGTTTTACATGTATTTTATATTATTATATAATATATTGTACTCTGTATTAAAGCATATTAGAAGCGCGAGCGAGTTTGCTTAAACGGAGGCACCGTTTCAGTTTAAGCAAAAATGCTTTCGTATGTCTGTCCGGCCGGCGGAGTCCAGCTGGCGTCCGGCCGGCGTCTGTTTTTGGCGATTCAGTATGATTAGCTTCTGCCCTCTGGTTTGGCTGCGTGTTACATAAGTAAACTAATTAAGTAATAAATAATTACTCCATGTTCAAATGTAAGTGTACACAAATTATCACTTATAATATAAGTAGAACGCACAATAGCGCGGTCGTATGCACTGAAAGAATTTTGTCAAACCTACTCTCCCGCCAATGGATACGATTGTCAATTTTTTATCAACGCAGCTCCTTAGTCTGCCTTAGAAGTACGCGTCTGCTCTAGAAAAACCACTAAGTATCAACTCGCACATCAATATATTTATGGTTCCAGACTTCAGCTTTGGATAGTTGCCAGGGTTTCTCTATCTGAGTTATAAATTAATATTGACAGTTGTTAGTCTAGTGACAGTGAGTCTGGTTTTGTGTCAGCCTGTCTCGCAGTTCAGGCCAGTTGATAATGTTTAATATTAAATGTCGATAGACAAGAAGTTAGAAAACAAAAAAGTTTGGTTACCATATCCCACTATCTTAGAATCCTGTAATTAAATAACGTGTCGTTTAATAATAATAATAATACTCTTTATTCAGATACAAGATCCATATCAAGATAACTTATCTTAATATAAAAAAACACATAATATAAGATACAGTCAAGGTAGAATAAGTATGCTATACATTGAGCATTGGTGGTCTAGTGGTAGTGACCCCGCCTTCTGATCCTAAGGTCGTGGGTTCGAATGAGTCACGTACACAACACATCCCACACTCCCCAATAACCCTTTACATATACCCTTTCTTACACTTATACTCTACAGCTTTAACTTATTCATTTAATTATCGAGTATGTTACTTTTTGTTTTGTATTCTGAAATTCCGATTGGATGAGGGCGTTAATGTGCGTAACACAGTATAATTTACGGGCATCATCGTTTTTTATTTTGATTTGTGGAACTGATCCCGGATGAGTGCTGCTTGGAGACTGTTGATGGATACGACAGCGACAGTCTTCAAATTATTGGGGATTAGTCCCCCTGCTGACTGACAGAAGAGAACAATAGAGAAGGAAAACTTGAAACAAACCTGGCTCGGTGACAGCCGTTATGCACCTATAACCGAACCGACACCGCATTTACTGATTCTTCTTTCCTGCGGGTCCTGTCGGCAAGGTCGAGAGCTTACATTAAGACTTACCTAAGTGCACGAAAGGAGCCTCTGAGGCGCACTTTAATCCTTTCACCACATTGATTATAAATAACTATATTTCTTTTAGTAACGGGTTTTTTCAGCGCACGCCAGAATAACTTGCAGATGGCAGATTTTTTTCCCACTTGACAATAATCGTTAAATTTTTAACATTTCACACAATATCTTTATAAATTATAGCCTATGTGTTATTCTGATGTATAAGCTATGTTATTGTAAAATTTCATTAAAATCCATTGTTTTTGCCAGTAGTTTTTGTGTGAAAGAGTAACAAACATACATACAAACTTTCGTGTTTATAATATTCAGTAATGATTATTGTGTTTCTTTTCATTTCAATCTTTTTTGACGACCTCTGTGGCGCAGTGGCCTAAAATCCGGCTGAGACGCAGAAGGTCGCGGATTAGATTCCTGCCGCGAGACAAATGTTTGTATGATCTGCAAGTGTTGTCTTGGGTCTGGGTGTTTCTATGTATAATATGTAAGTATTTACAAAAAAACAGAAAAAAGTAAGCCAGTCATATGATACCCATAACACAAGCTCTGCTTACTTTGGGGGCCAGATGATGCTGTGTTATATGTCACAGTATATCATGTCAGTATGTCATGTATATACATTTATATATGTATATATATTTATATATCTATATCTTAGCACCCATTATTTCATTTCATTTATTTATTCATTTAACAATATACATTGTATTTGAATATATTACATTAAATTGGCCTAAAATTACACATAATTAAAATAATAAATATTAAAAACAAACATTAAAATACATTATTATGTTATTTAATACAAAATATTAAATAAAATAAAAAATAAATATTAATGTTATATAATTCAATTTCTATAACCACTTCAGTTGGAGTTCGTAAAATAAAAGCACCATTCCAGAAAGAGCTTTTTAAGCTTATTTTTAAATATATTTGGGCTTTTAATAGTTTTCAATTCAACAGGCAGAGAGTTGTATAATCTAACCGCTTGAAATTGACACCCATGCTTAACAACTTCTAACCTCGGACATTGAGGGTTCTCTAAATCTTTTCTTCTTGTTTCTTACCTTAGTGCTCTTTGTTCTGGTGATTCATATTTAGATGGATACTGTACAATATCCATGACAGTTACTAAGATGTAGAGGCTAGGAAGAGTCAAAATGTTTAGCTCCTTAAAATACTTTTTACACGATTCCCATGGCGGAATCCGCACGGTGCGAATGGCTCGTTTTTGGATAACAAAAGCTTTATTCATGTTATAGGCGTAACTGTGTCCCCAGAATTTAATGCTATACCTTAACTTTGACTCAAACAAGGCGTAATATACAGTTTTGAGTTGTTTAAGATTTACCTCATCTCTCAGACTTCTTAAGGCATAGCAGAGGCAGAACTTACAGAGTTATCTATAGACTCTAATTCTTTTTTCCAGTTTAGAAACTGATCAATATGGATTCCTAGAAATTTAACGCTATCAGTGAGATTAATCTTAACTCCCCTGTTTATTATGTCAAAAGTTTAATGCCTGCGGGCGGTCGTGCTAAATAATATGGCATTCGTTTTATTTATATTTAATTTTAAATTATTTACATGAAACCATTCATTAAAAGCCACAAGCGCATTATTTATTTTGAGTTGAAGTTCTTGCAAACTACATGCTGGGACTATTGCATTTGTATCGTCAGCTTAATAATTAGTTTAATGTCAGGTATAGCATTAGAAATAAAATTTATAAGGTCATTCAAAAAAATTACAAAGAAAATAGGTCCTAGTATAGAGCCCTGTGGAACTCCACGTGTTATATTAGTTAGTTAGGATTTGGTTGCTACCTCTTGGCATTTAACAATATTATGAAGTTCAACAAACTGGTATCTACTGCTAAAATATGGTTTACCATTGCTCAGGACTTATGCTATGCTATTATGGTAATCAGACGATGAATTCATTTTATTTGTTTTGTATAATCGTAAATATGATCTCCACGATACAGGCGTACCCAGTGTAGATATAAATTTAACTGATAACCATAGCCCTTGTATAACATAACTATAACTATTGGAAAACTATATTTTTTATGCTTATTTAGTTATAGTCTTTTTTCTGATTTTACAGAAAATATACTATTTTTATTAATACAATAAACGTCAAATAAATTGTCCAATAAAATGACCATTAAAAGATGGTTACAGATTTAAACAAGAAATTAGGTAATATGTGATATTAAGATTTAAGACACCAATAACATTTATTTATGGAAATGTACCTAATATTTATAGGTATGATAATAGACTATACATTTGGAACAGTTAAGCTATCTAATGACTTTTAAAAACTGTTTATATTACGAGTAGTTCAAATTATTTTGTCGGTAAACGTAAAGGTTATCCTACATTTGTATATTCTTCTTTTTAACCGACTTTATCAAAAGGAGGAGGTTCGTCGGATTCTTTTTTTTTTTATGAATGTTCACCGATTACTCGAAAACGGCTGATGATGTTTTCATGTACATCGATACCTCGCTGTCTCATTGAAGCGGTGCGTTTATTTGGCATACCCATATTATATATTTACAAAATACATCTACTTTCCACTAAAAATGTAGTATAGGCTCAAATTTCATTCAATGAAGTCGGTTTCTTTTTAGTTTTTAAAACGTATTTATTCTTCTTCTTATCTTGTCACTAGTTATTTCTAACCAAGTGTGGTATTTCAAGTGTGGTAAAAGAATTAAAGTTCGCCTCAGAGGCTCCTTTCGTGCACTTAGGTGAGCCTTAATGTAAGCTCTCGACCTAGTTATGCAACCGGCTAGTAGGCTAATCACAACTTTGAATGTGTGAGAATGCAAGCTAGCATATTAGCAGCTGCAGCCGGGAGCCTTATCTCTGCCACCTACGTATTCTGTGCCGTGTGGCCCATAGTTTGTAAGCTTTTATTAATCAGTCGTAAAGAGAATAAAACTTGTCTCAGACGTCTCGTCTTAAATTGTCGGATTTCATTTAGAATTTCCTTCATTTAATTTTAAAGTTAGTTTTTAAAAACAAAGTTGACGTTCCCGTAAACTTTACTGGCGCAGCCGGGGCAGATTTCCCGAGTTTTCCCACGGAAAATACTACAATTTTCGCGAGTTTTCCGACGGATCGGATCTGTTTGAACCAAATAAATAAGTGAAGTGTATCTGGGAGGCGATCGAGCATGTTGGTGACTGGCTGGTGAGTAGAATTTTCACCATCCTTTCCTACCTTTTGTACTTTGTGTTTGTTATTATTCGGAATCGAACTTCTTCCAATATAACGTATTCTGGTTTCCTGTCATAGGAAATTGTGAAATAGCATAAGTAGAGTTAAGTAAACAGTGCGTATCTAAATTTAGGTCATTGTTAGTTCTTGGTATTATTTATTAAAATAATAAATAACCAGGATATAAATTACTTACTTCGTTAAAATATAAATAAAATAGTATTGTGATAAATTCTTGTTTAGTTTAAAATATATTTTAGTAAGTAGAGTAGATATAGAGTATTAAAAATGACTACAGTAAATGTAATACCTAGGGAAATAGTATGTATTATACCAATTTTTGACGGTAGTAAACGTCATTTAAACTTATTTTTAAGAAAATGTGAGTATGTCATTAATAAATATCGTGGAAATGCAGAACAAGATCTCTATGTGTTTCACACTGTGACAAGCAGGTTAACTGCAGAGGCCGCTGCATTAGTCAGTGAGCGAAATGATGTACAATCATGGGGTCAACTTAAGACCTTATTAAACCAACACTTTGGTGATCCGAGAAGCGAAGAATGTATAGCGATAGAATTGGAAACTTTAAAAATAAAACATGGGGAAAGCTATTTAGATTTTTGTAATAGGGTACAGTCAGTTCGATCAGTACTGATATCTAAGGTGAACCAACTAGTAGACGCAAACACTAGAACCAGCAAGGTTAGTATTTATAACAATACAGCGCTAAATGTATTTTTATATAACTTGCCCGAAAACCTTATTCGGTCAGTACGTATGAAAATGCCGGATACTTTAGAAAAAGCACTTGAGTTCGTACTTGAGGAAGTTAACTTTTATGAGCAGTATAGCCTCCGTAGTAAAATGTTTAAGCCACAGCCTGCAATGGGCACACCAACACCAGCTAAATTTGGTAGCAACTGTCCAGCTCAAAGCATGCCATTTCAGCCCAATAGCTTGAAGCCAATATATGCGCCCCCTAGTTTTAAATTTGGTATTCCGGGTAATAGTCAATACCGACAAGCGTTTGTGCCTAGGTTTGCTTCACAAACTCCTCTGATTGGTTATCGGCCACAGTTAGTACAGCCACAACAATTCGGCATGCCAAGGTATATGCAACCTCAAGGTTCTAATTTAAAGCCACAGCAGTCTGGTTATCAACCACAGCAGTTTGGTTATCGACCGCCGCAGTTTGGTTATAGGCCTCAAAATCAATTCGGGTACAAGCCTCCCAACCCGTTAAACAGCAATGATATATCTATGAGGACTGCACTTCCTCAAAAACCACAAACACAGGTTCCGACACAACAGCCACAAGGCTATCAGCCTCAAGGCTTTCGATTAAATGAATTGGAGTTAGGCGATTGCTATGGGTATTATGCATGCGATGAAGATTTTGAAAATGAAGGATATTATGAGTGTGATGATGGGTATAACTATGAGGAATACTATGGTTCCCAAACGGAACCAGAGACTCCAGCGATTGAGAACAAAAGCGAGCCGGAAAAATTGGTGACCGACGATAACGTGAATAGCACGGAAATTGGAAATTTTCACATATTAGCCTCAATAAAAAAAGGGAAGTAATAAATCTAAATTGTAATATAAAATTGAAATTACCGTATATCTATCTACCAGAAATTAATGGAAAATTTATGATAGATACGGGAAGTACGCGATCTTTTATTAGTCCAAGAAAAGCTTACCAATTTTTCAGCGAGTTTACTTTATGTGAGCCATTCACGGTAATAAGTACGCATGCATCGAGCAGTCATAATGAGGTCGTGGAAATTCCACTAATGCCATCTTTTCAATGTAATGAGTTTCATAAGTTCTACGTTTACGATGTGGACGCTCAGTATGACGGACTTATAGGAAACGACCTGTTAATACAGTTAGAGGCAGTAATTGACTTAAAACACAATAAGCTCAGAACAAAAACCACAACTCTACCTATAATACAATGTATAACGAACCATGTGATAGAGTTAAACCCCCGCACCGAACAACGAGTACAAATACCTACGGACTTGTATTCTGGGGATGCCCTAATAAACTTTCAACAATTCTGCAATGGTGTTAGAATGCCTGCTGCTATTGTTAGATGCAAAAATGGATATGCTACCACCATTATTCAGAACGCGCTAGAGACGGAAATGACTTTAACTATCACTGCTCCGTTCAAGGTAATGGAATTTAATAACGATAGCGTTATAAACGTAAACTGTTATAATGACGTAGAAATGAAAGATATGGAAGTAGATGACATTTTAGAAAAAAACTTGACACGACTTAGATTAGACCACATGAACCAAGAGGAACAGAAGTGCATTTCTGAGTTATGTAAAGAATATAAAGACATATTTTATTGTGACCAGTTTCCTTTAAGCTTTACAAATCAAGTTAAACATTTTATTCGAACTAAAAATGAAGATCCTATTTATGTTAAGCCATACAGACAACCTCCTGTCCAAACACAAGAAATAAAATCTCAAGTAGAAAAGTTATTAAAAAATAACGTAGTTCAGGAATCGCATTCACCATGGAACGCACCTGTTCATCTTGTTCCCAAGAAAATGGACGCTTCTGGGGAAGTGAAGTATCGAATGGTCATTGACTACAGGCGACTTAACGAAATTACGACAGACGACAAATACCCTTTACCCAATATTACAGACTTATTTGATAAACTAGGTAAGAGCAAATATTTTACGACTTTAGACTTAGCTAACGGCTACCATCAAATTGAAATTAACGAGACTGACAGACAGAAGACAGCTTTTAGTACAGAAGCAGGGCATTACGAATTCCTGAGAATGCCGTTTGGCCTCAAGACCGCACCAGCGACTTTTCAACGAGCCATGGACAATGTCCTTAGGGGGCTCCAAGGGTTGCATTGCTTGGTATATATGGACGATATTATTATCTATAGTACGAGTATGCAGGAACACATTAAAGATTTAAAATCCATCTTTAACAGGCTGAGAGAGGCCAATCTTAAGGTACAACTTGATAAATCCGAATTTTTAAGAAAAGAGGTACTTTATCTAGGTCATACTATCACCGACCAAGGCCTTAAGCCGAATGATGATAAAATACGGGCAGTTTTAAACTATCCACTACCAGAAACAGTTACTGAAATTAAGAGTTTTCTGGGTCTCGTAGGATATTACAGGCGCTTTATCAAAGATTTTGCCAAAATAACGAAACCATTAACGAATTGCCTTAAAAAACGGTGTAAGATTGTAATAGATCAAAAATACGTAGATGCTTTTAATCAGTGCAAGGAACTTTTAACACACGCACCTATACTTCAGTACCCCGATACATCAAAGCCCTATATTCTAACAACAGACGCATCCACAGTCGCGATAGGTGCCGTATTATCACAGGGTATTGTAGGAACTGATAAGCCTATCGCTTACGCGAGTAGAACCCTCAGTGAGACTGAAATGCGCTATAGCACCATTGAACGCGAACTCTTAGCAGTTATGTGGGCTGTCAAACACTTCAGGCCCTACCTATACGGTACAAAATTTACTATCTATACAGATCATCGCCCTTTGGCCTGGCTAGATTCTCTAAAGGAACCAAATTGTAAGTTAACACGTTGGCGACTTCGTTTGCAAGAGTATAATTTTGAGACTAAATATAAAACTGGTAAGCAAAATACGAACGCCGACGCATTATCACGCATCAAGGTTTATGCTATAGACGATGATTCGTCAGACGAATCAATGAAGGTTAATGTAGACGAAAAAGAACAGCGACTTCAAAAACACATTCAAGAAGTAACTGAGAAAATTGAAAAATTAAGTAGAGACTCTAAAGACACCGATGAAACACCTGTAGAAATAATAGAACTGTCAGATACATCTGATACGGAAACGGTGCGTAATGTTTCAGAATTAGAACATAATTATCCACTACCGCCGTTATCAAGTTGCACGGGTGGAACTATTCATTCAGCGGAAGATTTAGAATCCAAAGGGATTCCTATCTTGAATGAAGCTATTGATACAAAACCTAACCAAATATTGGTCTTTACTTGGTTTAGGAAAGAAATACAAGTAAAAAATATAACTAGGGAAAAACAGAAAGTCCTTGAAGTGTTTTTGCCAATAAATGAAGAAGATTTAGTAAAACAGTTTCTGAAAGAATATGTTAAGCCTAAAACAAAATATTTCATCTATTTCGAAGATAGTAAACATAGAAAAATATTTAACAAGGTTATTATAAAATTATTCAAGAAAGATATGGTAGAGTTTTATGAGTGTACTGAAAGAGTCATGTATATAGAAGATGAGAATGAACAGAAAGCAATTGTATTACAGCATCATGAAGGAAAAACATGTCATAGAGGAATTAAAGAAACTATGGTTAGGATAAAAAGAAATTATTACTGGAATAACATGCAAGAGATGACATCGGCTGTAATCAATGCATGTGAAGCTTGTCAAATGATGAAGTATGATAGAAAACCGTTGAAACCAACAATAGAGTTAACGCAAACACAGTCAGCTCCATTCCAAGAAATTTTTATTGATATATTTTCAATAGAAAACCGAAGTTATTTGACCATTGTAGATGCATTTAGTAAGCTAGGCCAGGCGTTGGAAATTGAGAACAAATCAACACCCGAAGTAGTCCGTGCATTGATCAAATTCTTTTCAATGTATGGTGTCCCCAACAAAATAAATAGCGACCCAGGATCTGAATTTAATAATGATTTAATTAAAGAGTTTGCTAGTATGTACAACATCCAGTTACACATCTGTACACCAAATAATCCTAATTCAACAAGTATCGTTGAACGTTTTCACTCAACCTTAATAGAAATCTATCGTTTAGCGAAATATCAACAAAAGTGTACAGACGCCGCTTCAGTGATGACGTACTCTATAATGGCTTATAACAACACGATCCATTCTACAACAGATTTAACCCCATTTGAAATTGTTTTTGGTCATACCGATTCTAATAAACTATTTGACGGCAACTTTGAAAGAACTTACATGCAGCAATTACTTAATGATCACGCACAACGAACAAAACGCCTTTATCAATATCTTTCTGATAAAATGGTCGAAAAGAAGGAACATATTAGACAAAAAAGATTAGGCGAAACCGTAGAGTTAAAACCAGGCGATATTGTTTACACAAAAGACATAAATACTAGAAAAAGTAAAGACAAACCGAGGTACAAGAAAGCTAAAATAAAATCAGATGTAGAGCGGAATATAGCATCAATACGATTGGGATTGAGAAATACGAAGGTAGCAATTAAAAATATAAAACGCCCTCCACAGGTGGTGCTTGGTCGTAGTGACCTTACTTCCCCTGTTCCAGGCCCTTCATCTTCAAAGGATTGAAAATAATCCTGGAATCTTACCTGTTAAGCAAGGACGAGCATTCAAGGTGGAGGACAAGTGGCTGATAGTTAAGATTTTAGACCTTAGCGGTATTAGTAGTGATTTAGAGTTTCACATTGTAAAGTATTATGAGTTAATTAATTTAGTTGATAGACATAAACCCCTTGTCAATGAATTTATTGGCATAAGGACTCAAGTAGAGTATGTACGTAACATAACTGTAGGGAAATTGAGGCAGTTGGTTCCGTTATATCGATATAAGAGAGGGTTAGTTAACCCCCTGGGATCATTAATTAAGGCAGTATCAGGAAATCTAGATAATGATGACGCGATTCGATATGATTCTCTCATTGCACAAATAGGTTCCAAAGAAATGGTTATTGATAAAAAGATAACAATGATCACCAGAATGTTGGATAATTTTGTGAATAGTACAGAAATCTTACACGAAAATACATTAATATTGGATAAACGATTGAAAGTTATTGAAGAATTGATTAAATATAAAAATTTTCAAGAAAATACCTGCCTCTATTTGACATACGTATTAAGCATGTTTGATATGTTTATGAGTATGTTTAGGACCATCTATGTGACATTAAATGAAATAGAGACAGCTTTGGCATTTAGTAAGGTATCTGTTCTACATCAGTCGATTGTAAACCCCACCGAACTGTTAAACCTATTGAAAAATATAGAGCAAGTAAATAGTTTAGTGTACGAAGTAAATGAGAGTAACCTGTTAAGGTTAGAAAGGCTTATTAAGGTTAAGGCTTATGTAAAGGAAAACCAGATAACGTTCATATTGGAAGTGCCACTCACAGATAAAAATACTTACAATTATTTTAAAATCTATTCATTACCTATATACAAAGACTCCATAAACAAAACTGTAGTAGTTTTTCCCGAATTCCCCTACCTATTGGTGAATGATTCTAAATACCTACCAGTTACTAAGTCATGTGAGAGAATTGCTGCGGACAACACTTTCCTCTGCAATAGCGATAACGTGGCTCAGTTTCCAACACTGACTTGTGCAGAGCAGCTTATGGAATTCCAGGCAGAACCGGCTTCATGTGTACCATACGCCGTAGAAATCGAAAACATCAAGATTCAGCGAATCAGTCTAGATAGCTGGATCGTTTTTACAAGAAAACATACAAAATTGTTAGAAAAATGTGGCCATGACAACATAAGAGAGTCACTTTATGGTACATATGTTTTAACAATTACAGAAGATTGTGAAGTTAACCTGGATGAGTATAAATTAAGCTATCACAGAACGTTTGCAGAAGGCCTTCAGTTTAAAGTTACTCCAATAGTAACTCTACCGGAATTGAAATCTATAAATACAACTTCTTTACCTACAGTAAACATCAAGAATATTAATCTAGAGGAAATGAAGCATCTTTCACGTATTCTAAAACTAAAGGACGATAAATTCAGTGAAAACGAAAGTGAAAATGAGATCAGTGGCGTTACGGTTAAGAGTGTTAGTTTAGGCACACTACTATTGTACTTAATTTTAATTTCTATTTTTATTTCATATCTTGTGTACCGTTTCATGTTAATGCGAAATGATCGGATTTCAGCTTCCGCGAGAACCGATAATTTCGCACTTGAGGAGGGAGGAGTTATGCAACCGGCTAGTAGGCTAATCACAACTTTGAATGTGTGAGAATGCAAGCTAGCATATTAGCAGCTGCAGCCGGGAGCCTTATCTCTGCCACCTACGTATTCTGTGCCGTGTGGCCCATAGTTTGTAAGCTTTTATTAATCAGTCGTAAAGAGAATAAAACTTGTCTCAGACGTCTCGTCTTAAATTGTCGGATTTCATTTAGAATTTCCTTCATTTAATTTTAAAGTTAGTTTTTAAAAACAAAGTTGACGTTCCCGTAAACTTTACTACCTTGCCGACATGACCCGCAGGAAAGACGAATCAGTACATTCGGTGTCGGTTCGGTTGCGAGTGTGACAGAATAATTGAAATTATACTCGTAAGAATTCAATAAAAATCCACCTGTCATTCAATTAGTTCACAGCTAAAAACACAGATGGTGTTTTGATAAAGAGTTAAACAGTTTTATACTTATATTATTATTTTATAGTTGGTTTAAATTAACATATGCTTTAATAAATATTATTGTAATAAAAATGATTATACCATCACACACATTTGAGAACGAAATTAGGATTTCAGAACGAAAGTATCCAATGATTGTTATATATTGTAAATTTAAGTGTTCGATACATACTTTATTACTATTTTTCAGTTATTAATTAGTTTGGATTTATTAACGAATGTTTCACTTTATTATTTTCTGTTCTCATTATTCTGATATTTACAAGTCCTTCATTTAATTGTTTACTAAATCGGTAAATTCGTTTTAATTCTTTTATTAAGACATATATAGCAAAACTATGAATCCATTGTTTCTTGAATTATATTTTAACATCTTTTTATTGTTATTAAGTAAATAACTTTTATTATTATACTTAGATTCTTAATAGGCTTCTGTGATTGGTTGAATAATGAATATGGTGTGATGTTTTGTATATATTTCAAAAATGTATAAAAGGCGAGGTTAAAGCCTAAGACGGGTAGATTGAGAGTGACCACCGAACTAGAAAGATAAGTGCCTTGCAATAATATTGTACTAAAATGTATTTGTGTGTATTTAATATGTGTACCGTTAACTTTTTGTGTTATTCTCTGTTTGCTTATTTGGTAACTTTAAAACTATATTATCTTTGTGAACTACATACATTTGTATCAGTTAATTATTCTGTCATTGTTTCCTTATATTCTTTATGGTGTTTATTTTGTAGGAGGACTTGTGTTGTGTAAAATTGTAAAGGATCATACAAAAAAGTGTTAGGACCAGACAAGTTTCTTGCCGGATTCTTCTTGAACTGGGGTTAGGAGGAACCGGCACCTAGATTCACTAGCATGTAAGAAGACGATTCTAAGTGGTCCTTGTAATTTTATTGAATAAAGAAAATTGAATATACTATGGTAAATTTGTTATTCTCTCTTCTTATTGAATTTATCCTTGCTTACATTTAGCTTTAATTCCTTATGTGAGAAGTAGGTATTTAACTTCAGTAATTTTACTAACTTTCATTATAAACTTCTAAATCTTGATATTAGGTGTAATATATTATACTAATTAGAGCAGGTATTTATAAGAATCTAACAAGTGCATAACGGCTGGCACCAAGCCGGGCTTGTTTCAAGTTTTCCTTCTCTATTGTTAGCTCTTCTGTAAGTCAGCTGGGGGACTAATCCCCATTAATCTAAGATTGGACCTTAGGAACGGACATAGGCTATTTTTTATGTATGTACTATGCATGCAAAGCCTCGGGCAGAAGCTAGTTGATAATAGTTTAGTTGTTGCTTCACGCCTGCCTACTACATAAACCTAAAGCTTTGAAATGTGGATACCCCAGACCTTACGTAAATTATTAAATATGCAAAAAAATATCATTTTTATATTTAAACAAAAACGGTCTGACCATGAAGAAATAAGTATTTAGAAGGAAAATGAATCTCTTTTAGAAGGTTACCTACCTACTTAAAACATTTTAAAAGAAAATGTCTGCAGTCTAACAACAAAGGGTTTTCTATTTAAAATAAAAACTTCCGACAAAGTAGGGTAGGTAAGCGTTAATTGCTAATGAACTTTTACAAGTAGGTACTTAAGTACTAGAAGGGGACTGTTTACAGCCTCATTGGTGTTTCTCTTGACGTGTGATCGTAAATTTTTTACGTCGCGATTGAATGGTCCGCCCTTAACTAAAACAGGGTATAAACTTTCATGATTCCATTTTATGGTGCCCATTCGTGTTCATTTTATAAATGATGCGCTCTTATATTGCTGTTTTATCTTTTGTTTTATATTCTTGTATTTTCAATTTACACGTCCTCACTTTGTTCAATACTTTTGGATAAATCGCACGGTCTGTGATTCAGGTGCTTCTTAATAAGAAATCCGAGTCTTTTCTTTTAAATTTCTTTTCCTTGTAAATGGATTGGCCATCAGACGAAACATTTTACCAGATGTCGTCCGGAAAAAGGTGGATATCACGTCTTCGGTTTATTACACGTCCGTTACGTTGTTCTTCGTGACCTCGTGCTCCGATATACGTGTCCGATTGACCGGTCACTGCCGCCGTCCCGTCACATTGCTGCAAATCTCACAACAATGTAAAATTCAAACAAGATTTCGCCTTCTTCAATTCCGGTAATGGACTCTGTATTTGCTAGGTTCCTGAGTGTCAAACTTCGTGAACATTCGAAGCCACAAAAAGCTGTATTGTAACATTTCTATCGCCGTAAGAACAATATTTTAAAGTACAGGAAAACCTGCAAATATTCCTTTGTACAAAATTGTGTACACACGTTGAAAAGTAAATCTACAGCGTTTTATTTCCTTCGGTCTCGTGAAAGCCGTCGTAGCTTGGCAAGAAAGCTGTTTTAAATATTGCGTCCCGATTTACCCCACTAAAGCCTGCCCCTGCCTTCACATATTACATAACATGAGAATTACTTTAGGGAAATAATATTTTGTACATTAGAACGTATCGTATTATACGCGGTTTACCTAGTTTAGGATAAGTCAAGCTACCGCGGGGTATGTTTGGCTAATCCCGCTAGCCTAGGTAACGTATGTAAATCTTATGTAAGGACTGAAGATACTTGCCAGTTTGTGTGCGATATCCATTTAACTCACCTCGTATTATAAAACTTCTAAGTACTACTCTACTACTTCGTAAGAATATTTCGAGACTATCAGATTCAGATTCAGATTCGTTTGTTTGCAAAACATGTAAAGTTATTGATGATTCATAAGATTATTATATAAATAAGTAAAAATCCAAATTAAGTCAAATCAAAATTAGATATAGGCATAATAAACTACAATAATAATTAACTTAATAAAAACATGTCATAAAAATTTGCTTTTCAAATATTCCTCTATACTATCTGAGGGCACGGCAGTGCCCCCGCCAAGTCGAGCAAAAAAGCGGGACGGCCGTACAATGCTTTTCTCGAAATAGTTCAGGCCATTTTCGACCCCCTATAACTTCGTTGTGGATAAACCTACATGGTTTGTTTCCAAGTCAATCTATTTATTTAAAACATGAAATATTTTTTATACTGATATAGTCACTATAAGATGTTGTTTGGTTAGCTAATTACGACAGAACTTAAGACAGAAGGTCCCTTAAGTAGAGACTGAATTAATTAACCGACTTGGTATTACATGGATCTCATAACATTTTACGGTAGAAAAACTGAGTTGCGAGACTTGGTTTTTTTTATGTTTTTGATGGCATAAATAGGTTTACTCTAAAAGTATTTTTTTAAGTTTCAACTTATTATATTCAATTTATTATTTTATAATTTTCACTCAAAACGGGATATTTACCATGATATATGAGTTTTTTTAAAAGTTATTATTTTATACTTAAAAGGAGGTATCCAATACTGATAAACTTAAGTGTTACTTATGTTACTTAAGTTACAGAAATAAAACATTTTATTTATATTGTATTCAATTTATTATGATGTATTTGGTTTATTTTTGAAATATATCGTAGTAAATTATGGAAAAACCAATGTGCGTTTGTTTTACCCGTGAACTAAAATGTCCTATCAAGAAACATAGCTTCCCCGCATACGGATTCATCAATAAACGGTAGTTACAACAATTTAATAAAAAGGCGTCGAACTGACGCGTTCAAAGGCCACGTCCGGGCGGGTCTGCGCGACGAGGCGAAAACAAATTAATTGCTATCGGTTACGTTCCAGTGTCGTAATTGCTTTGTTCTCCAGCGAGCCAATCGATCAAGTGAGAAAAATTAATTGAAATACTTGACAAACCTATAGACGTCCGCGAGCCCCTACAATTCTTTTATCGGAATTTGGAACTCAATCAATTGGGCGTTGTGTAATAAATGATGTTTGATGGCAAGCAATTAACTAAAACGTTAGATTGCGTTTTTTAAAAACATGTTACCTACCTCTGTAGTACCCGCCAAAGTTCGTCTGAGTGGGTACCACTACAGTGCCAGATACCCTCCAATCAGTAGTGTGCAAGCATTACTATGTTTAAGTTTGAAGGGCACTGGACCAAGTTAAATTACAGGGCGAACAGACAATATAACTATTTTCAACAATGCGCGATACTCGTACGTCTGTCTGCGGTAAACCCATACCAACGGGTGGGCCGTATGCAAATATGTTTTCTTTCGTATAAATTCAACGAACTACAGTATAGCAGTACTACGTAGCGTACTAGGTACTACGAATTTCAAAGTACCTAATTCATTAGTAGTACTTTTACACCGTGCTACGTCGTAGTATCTCTACAGCTTGCTACGCCGTAGCTCTGCTACAGCGTGTTTCAAATCAATCTGTCTACAATAAACAAATTGAAGCAAAGCTTGTTCCATCGGAACTAGATCACTGATAGAATACAAAATAGCATGTAATGTAATTTCATTTCATACCTTCAGGTATAATCAAAAGCTTGTTTTTAATTAATTAAAACCCCGCAAACATTACAGCTTCAATTCATGAATATTCACGACGGATCATGCGCGAGCGTGATATGTGAAAATCAATTTAGTTTCTTTAACAAATTGGTATGTGAAGCCACCGAGTCGTACCACCCGGTTATGTACATATACATACATACATACGAGTACATAAACGATTGCTTACCTACGCAAATCGCTCGTTGAATATGCAACACCTAGTTTAGGAGCTCAGTAAGCACATGCTTAGACTATTAAGTTGTAGGTACTATCTATATCGCTTCCAAATTGTTTTATATAAGCTTGATTGGGGGTTGTTGATATTACTTAATTGATATTATAATCACCGAAAAGAGAACACCGGTGGTCTAGTGATTGTCGGCACCACCTTTCGTTTCTAAGGACGTGGGTTTTAATTCGGTCGTGCACCAATAGCGCACATACATTTTTCGAACAGAAAAAGTACTCTCAAACGGTGTTGGAAAACATCGTGAGGAAACCGGTATGTAACCTAAAAGACCAAAAAGATTCGAAGACATATGCCAAGTGCACGAAATAAGCTTCTGAGGCGGACTTTAATCCTTTCACCACACTGGTAGGCAAGATAAGAGGAAGAACAAGATTTGATAATCAAAATATCTTAATACCTTATACACAATCTGAACCCGAATTTTGCGAGTAATATTTTTATGCAAAATACTCATACCCAGAAAACTTAAAGTAGATACATTTTTAAAGTTAAATAAACAATATTAAAGTACAGAATTCAATATATTACACGTATAAATGATATAAGCATAAAAAAATAATTGGAGGCACATAGCACAACCTTTATTTATTTATTTATTTTATTTATTGTTCGTGAATTCAGGTGTTACAAAAGACAGGTGTTTCTTAAAATTAGGTATCTCTGAATCCTGCATACAGCATACAAACATTTAGTAGGTAGGTAGGTAGCTAGCTAAAACATTATCAAAATAATTTGGACAAAATTAAAAATATTAAGTGGTCAAACTATACAAATATTGTCACAAAGTTACATACTAAAAACGGTCACTAAATTCTAAATAATATTGCGGTCATTCAAAAATTCATTAAGATTAGTACGCTTTTCTCAAAAGTATTTCATTTAGCTCCCTTTTAAAAGCATTTTTTGGTAATGATCGAATCGATGGCGGTATCTTATTGTATATACTTGTTGCCATGCAAAATACACTAGTACGTAGCAGATGTGTCCTGCATGTCACATTGTTCATTTTACCTTCTAGTCAGCCTCCAACTGCAAACCATTCAAACTGGTCTGGGTATGTTTTAATAAAAACAGCAACTTCGTATAATGAATGAAACTTATGTATAATGGAATAGAATAGAATAGAATTGCCCCAGAATATTATGCCATATCGCAGAGTCGAAGCAACCTGGCCATGGTAGGCTGTTAATACGGCTGATTTGTTTGAAACTCTACTGAGTTTAAAAAAAGCGTAAGCGAACTGGTGCAGCTTGCTACATATATTATCGATGTGAAGTTTCCAGTTAAATTTATTGTCAATAGGTAGTTAGTCCCAAGAACTTAATGTTATTGACCTCATTTACCTTAGTACCCAAGTAATTAATATTCATGTCAGGATTAGTGTTATTTCTCTGTTTAAAATTCATTATAAATGTTTTAGTCAAGTTAATATTTAAATTATTCAATGCCAACCAGTTAATAATAGATGTCAGTGTAAAATTAATGTCAAATTCAAAGTCATGAGATTTTTCATTTATAAACAAAACCGTACTATCATCAGCAAATAAAGTCATGGAATGGTCAGTGACTTGAGGTAGATCATTTATGTAAATGACGAATAGTAGTGGTCCCAAAACACTTCCCTGAGGAACACCATGCCTTACAACCCTAATGTCAGACTCAAAGTCAATATCCATTTGTGTTTTTATACAAATCTTATTTATTCTCGTCATCTGAGTCCTGCCCCAAACTAAACATAGATTGTATCATAGTGATCTAGTGTATCGTTTAAAAAGATCTATAGATAGCTCAACTGATCCAGATCACAGACAGAGGGCAGCGTTCCCAAGATACTGGCGAATACATTCAGGATACTATTCATCGTGGCAATGCCGCTAGTATATTGAGAACGCTGCCCTCTGGCATTGATCTGGATCAGTTGAGCTATCTATAGATTGTTTTAAACGGTTCTTAGATAGCTCAACTGTTTCACGTGTACTTTATACATGTATTTTATAAAAAAACTGTACATGTATTCCTAAGAAAACAAAGACTTTTTTTTTATAATCAGAACAGAACGAACAATTAAATTCACCACACAAATGTATGTCCTTCGAATATCGGGTCTTCATAATGAAATTATTATTTTTATCTGATATCTTTATGACGGAAGATATTACATGTATTTTCCAAATCCAGAATATCATCTCGCAGGTACTTAGAGTATATTCTTTATATATATAAATCTTCTGTGCATGTGTTTGTAATTAAACTCTTCCTTAACGGCTGGACCGATTTTGATTAAATTTTTTGCGTGTTTAAGTGGATTCGAGAATGGTTTAGATTTACAATTAGAAATCATCAAGATTTACAATTACAGTTAGTGTAGCTAAACATTGTTTCTTATAACAGTCTAATGTATTTGTGGTGTGCAATAATGTATTTTCTATTCTATTCAATTTTTTTCTTTTTAAAACGCGCGGACGAAGTCACGAACGGGACCGCTAGTAGAATATAATAAGATTTTTATAACATTACAATAGACAAATACAATAACCTCTTATATATCCATAGATATTTTTTGAAAATATAATACATCATACTCGTTGATCATGTGACTTCAAAACAAAGCAATTCAAAATAAAACTTTTAATTAGGGCCTCCTAGTTTAGGTGTTATCTTAGACTAAAATTTTGGGACGCAAACAAATGCTAAGCTTACGAATGACGAAGCGTGAACGTTAAATTGTTGTCTTTGTATCTTAACCATAGGTCTAGAAAGACGCTCTATGAACAAAACGTTACTTGGCCAGAATATAGCAAGAATAGAGAAAGGGTTAGTGGGTGGGGGTAGGTAGAAGCGGCGGTAAATCCAATTACTCGGATAAACATCCGATTAAATCATTAAACTATACATTTGAGATAAGCTTTATATACATATTAGCTGATACCCGCGGCATCGAACGCGTAGTATGTGGGTACATAAAAAGAAGCCTTCCCCAAGATACAACCTTCCTCCGTACCACGTTTCATCAAGATCCATCAAGCCAAGGTAACAAATTCAAATAGTGGACAAATGCTTGCAGATCATCAAACATTTGTTCCGTGGCGGGAATAGAACTCGCAACGTTTTGCGTCACAGGCAGGCCTCCTAAACCAAGGCCGAGAAGAACTGGCAAGAAACACGTCCAGGTCCTTTTTTTGTCCTTTTTTTGTTTTTTTTTGCGCTTTTTTACACGATTTATATTAGCTTCACTTTTATGTTTGTAACCGACTCCTTTGGACTTGATTTTGACCCACTTCAAACGGTCAGATTTCATTAAAACTTTGTAGATTTATGGAAATGATAATCCTTCTACTCTGTCAATAAAATATTTTTCTCCCCTCCGGGCGTAAAGCTTTACTGCCCTGGGTGTGTAATGTACTATATATAACTATTGATATCATGCACCCCACGCTTTTTTTAAATAAAATACATTTTTCTTATTGACACTAATATTAATTTATATTTATTAACATTTTTTACACTATTCTTAATTAAAATTTGCTTTCTATTTTTTAGTTTGGTTTTCTACAAAAACGTATATTTTAGTTTTTTTAAGGTATTATTTATTATATGATCATTCTTATAACTAGCTTAACTACGAAAAACGAATACAAGATCAATGTATTTTATACATTGCAAATCTGACAGGTAACTGTTTGAGGACAGAGCAACATGAGGCCAAGTATTCTTATCAATAATATCGTGTTAATAATATCCTGGGCCCGTGGGGAACAGTAGCCCACCGCGTTTACCAAATCATTTCACGGCGTCTGGTAGATACATTGCGTGACCAAGAGCTGGCTCCTATCTGGCTCAATGCTAATAGCATTGCCATTCAACGTGGCAATGCCGCCAGTGTCTTGGGAACGCTGCCCTCTGGCAGTGATCTGGATCAGTTGATCTATTTATAGATCGTTTTAAACAGTTCTTAGATAACTCAACTCTTTCACATGTATTTTATATTATTCTCTACATTTCTGTAATTATTTCTATAAATAATTTTGTACTAAACAATATAGTAATTTATGTTATAATCCGCTTTCTACGCAAACTTTACTTAAGCTTTAAATTTCTTAATTGGTGGTTCAAACAGTCAGTTAGACAGACAGAGACACTTTCGACCTTATAATATTAGCATGGATATTGAACGCTTATAAATTCATGTTTTGTAAGTTGTTTGCCATCACTGTTAATATGATTAGACGCAACCACAATCTTAAATCAGCTACAAATTGGTCCTGATTTAGAATAGGGACTTCAAAGGTTTTATCAAATGATGTAATTCAAATTACTAGTTAGATTATACCTTATATATTTATTACTAGTAAATGCCCGCGGCTTCGCACGCGTGTTACCTACCTGCATACAAAGAAGCCTATGTCCATCTCAAATATACAATCTATCTCCGTACCAAATTTCATCAAGATACGTTCAGCCGCGAATAGATAACAAATAAACAAACAGATACGCTTTTGTATATATGATATTGGAATGGAATAAAATTAGAGAGGTCTAGAGGTATCCATTCGATCATAACCCCTGTGGCGCTGTGGGCGAAGGCCTGCCTGTGACGCAAGGTTGCGGGTTCTATTCCCGCCACGAAACCAATGTTTGATGATCTGCAAGCATTTGTCTGTCCATTTATAATAATAATAATAATAAATAATGCCGGACATTTCACACAACATCATCTGGCCCCAAAGTAAGCATAGGTTATGTTATGGGTACCACATGACTGATATACTACTTATATACTTTTTTTTGTAAATACATACGTATTATACATAGAAACACCCAGACCCGAGATAAATAGTTGCAGATCATACAAACATTTGTCCCGCGGCGGGCGTCGAACCCGCAACCTTCTGCGCCTCAGGCAGGCTTTCGCTCACCATTATACATTATATACGTGTAATTCTAACGGTTTTTGCAGCGTACGCCAGAATAGCTCGCAAATGGAAGAATGTTTTCCTACTTATTTGACACTTATCGTTATATTTTGGATAATTCACACAATATCTTTATAAATTATAGCCTATGTGTTATTCTGATGTATAAGCTATATATTGTATATTGTAAATTAGGAACGCTTAATTAAATTAGGATAAGTTGGTAGCAACAGAATACCAAAGTTTCATTTGACAGTTCAAAGCCTAATTTTAGTCTAAATTAGTTAGGTTGGTGCCAACAGAATTGAGGCCACTGTCAATGAATACAGATGGAAACGAATTTAAACAATACATTACATTAGTGACCGTAAGAAAGACTAAAGCAATATCAATTCCACCTCATGATAAACAAGGGTTTTACCTGATGTAGATTTTCTAGATGAATCGAAACAATGTTGGTGTCTTCATCGACAAAATGATATAAGAGTAAAATCCATGTTTATCAAAATTTTGAATTGTTTTGCGAGTGAAATATGAATTGGGATTGCGAAATTTAATAACTACATTTTTAAAACTAAAAAGAAAACTGTCTTAATTGAATTAAATTTGAGCCCATAAAATACAACTAAATTGAGAACCTATTCCTTTTTTTAAAGTCGGTTAGAAAAAAAATAATTTACGCTTTTTAGTACATTATAATTTTTTGTAATTAGTAAACACCACTGGAAAGTCTCATGAAAGTAAAATTCGAAATTTAGTTTATTTCGATGCCATATTTTTTCTAACAATTTTAGGATTCAGACTTCTAGAAAGTCTGAATCCTAAAATTGATGTCTGTAAAACCTGTTCTTCTTCTAATTTAAGAGCTGTACTGTTAAAATTAGTGAATTTGATCCCTGACCACGAATCAGGTCGTGTGGTAAAAGTACCACACGACCTGATTCGTGGTCAATTTCGCCAATCTATTCTTAATGTGCCAGACACGATGCAGACGCATGCACTTCCCTCCCGACCGCAATTAAAAAGCATAGCATTATTAATAAGTTAGCGAACATCATCCACACATACAACCTCAAAAATGCATTCTTGCGTCTGCATTGTGTCTAACACATTAGGGATAGATTGGCGGAATAGTACTAAATATTTGTCTGTGTCTGTAATTTTTGTAATGGATTTCCGGAAAGTCAAGCTCAATTATTTATCTAGATTAGTTTGTTAATTGTTTATACATTCTTCTTCTTATCGTGTCACTAATTATTTCAAACAAGTGTGGAGAAAGGTGTAAGGTGATGTAAATATATCAACTAAACAAGTTATCTAGTATGTAATACGTTTCAAAGTGATCCTTGTGATTGTATTAAATAAAGTATCTTTTGACTTTTGACTTTTGAGTTCTTATTTGCGATTGGTTTATTAAGTTGTAAAACATGTAAATGATAATCTGGGTTAGACAAGTAGAACATTTACTAGACAGGAAATGTAGTCTACAAATATTATATGTAGTACTTGGTCAATACATTACGATAGGTCGTACAAAAGGATTAAAGTACCTACTTGCTTGATTATAAGCTTGTTAAATAAAAAGATGGCTGATATCCTGATATCCTATCCTATCCTAAAGGGACCTTTAGTAGTATATCAGTCATGTTGTACCTACTTATAAAAGCGTTTAACTTACTCGTATGTCAGTCAGTAAACGTTTATTGTATTGTATTCTCTGATTCTGACTCGTGATTTGAACAGTACAAGGTGTCGCATGTCTCTGGACTCCATCAACCGTTCGTGTATACAAAAACCCACTTATTTTTAAAAGCATCCGTGTTCAAAACCCACTATCAGGTACTCAAGGTGCTTATATTATTCTTGTTCCCACCCGCATGAACTGTTAGACCCTCGTCAGGTTTTACCGGGATGTAATTCAATCTAGGCCACCCCATCAATCTGTAAGTTCTCACGCATATATTTCTGTTGATTTGACAAATGAGAAGGGTGCCTACCATGAGAGGAGCTATCCGATAAAGCACCGATGGCTTACTTCGTGATGGTGTTCCTGATTGATTGCATAATTATTTTTATGGATGCGAATCTTATTTTCATAAGTTGCTTCTGTCCGCGGCTTTGCACGCGTTTTATTTACGTTGACCTCAGTGGCGCAGTGGGCCAACGCCCGGCTGAGACATAGGAGACACAGATAATTGGGGGTTAAATTCCCACCACAGGACAAATGTTTTTATGATCTGCAATTATTTGTCTCTGTATAATATGTATTTATTTACAAAAAAATATGTATCAGTCATTACACAAGCTCTGCTTACTTTGGGGCCAGACGATGCTTAGTGAAATGTCCGGCAAAAAAACTACATAAATAATAGCACATATGTTCTTCCAGGGGGGCGATCGCGGTAATTTTTAACGTTTGAGTTTTAGCTTTGGTAGCTAATCCAAATCAAAACCAAAGTCAAAACGTTATTTTTGACATATTTCGTACCGCGCTAATCACTATAACGGAAACGATTTAGATCTTTTTTGGAAAATACGTTGATCGAACGTTGCCGGATCGCGTCATCTTTGACAGCGCTTTCAAACTAACGTTTTTAATTCAGTTTGTGTCGAGAGACTTCTTCTGTTCTGAGCCGTTTTAATTGCTGAAAATGCTCAGAATTTGCTTTGATCATTTAGAAAGTGCGTATGAGGTAGATGTGGATGAAAGCCAAACATCAACCCCCAGAAAAAATGAATTAATAAGGCGATCTCTCACACTCTCATATGAAGAAAACTTTGTGGAACAGTATCGTCTTTCTATGGATCTTTTTACGGTATTGATGGTAAAGCTAAGACCTTAAATAGCTGCTCGCAAGGTAGGTGTTAATAGTATCTACAACCCAAGCCACATCATCATTAAATACTGATTGTTGATCATCCCGCGTTAACTCTACTGGCGCACTATATATCTTTCAGGCCCTGGGCCTTTCATCTTTTACGCGATGGGTTCGTACTAGACGGTGGTTGGAGATAATAAGGACCATTCAGTGTCCCAATCAACTAAGCAAGCAAGGCTGTAACGGAAGTAACAGCGGCGACTTTGGAGCCTGAGGATTATTCTTGACTAGACTTCCTGATACGTTGTAATATCTTCCTTTTCTACTTAGCTCGTAAACGCTCTTTATGTACATATTATATTATTTTAATTACGTGAGGATATGTAACGGATTATACTGCTCAACATAAACAAGCTGCGTCTTTAACCATATTTATGGTATTCCATTTTACTTTCCTATCCTTGACTTCATACGGAGTTTCCGAGCAGTTTAATCTGAACACCATCACAAATTTCTACCACATTTTACGATGTTTATTTATATTCATAACTTTTCATTGTAAAATCTTTGTTTACATTTAAATAATCAAAATTGAAAGGTGAAGGAAGCTGTCAATATATTTCATAATTCTCAAATTAGCGAGAGGTCTGCTAATATTACAATGAAAACTTTCATAACACTGTCTGGCTGAAACTTGAAATTCAAAATCCGTGATGGATTTGATATGCGCGATTTGCGCAGAAAATGAAGGGAGGACTGAAATATGTCACTCAGATCCGAGTTTTGAGACAAAAATGATGAAAAATATTATCTACTAGTGGAGAGAGAAAAATGGAGAGTCTGAGCCAATTCTAGGCAGGGAAACGCTACGGACCCATATCAATTAATGAACCAATGGTGACGAGGATCTTATATTGATGAAAAGAGGACGTCTCCATCCATCCAAAAAAATACCAGAGACGGAAATAATCTTAATCATGAAACTATGTGTGGAACTCTCCGGTTAGTAATACTCTAACATCTTCTAAAAGCCAAATGAAAGAAACGTACAAACTTTTAAATTAGCAGATCTATAAAATAACGGAAACTTCTTTGAATTATTAATTTTCTTTTTATTTAATGTGTGATATTTTTGTTTAATATAGTAACTTATAAACTTATAAACTTTATTTTTCTTTCAAAGCAGAAAGCTTCTCTCAGTATATTTTTTTAAAATTACAACTAAATTTATTAAATTAATTGCAGCTTATAATCCTCTTTTTATAAAAGGGGATTGTAATGCTACAACGTTCAATGAATATAATGGACATAATTAATGTTTTCATTGTTTAATGTTTTCTTTTATTCAGAATGAATTTAAATATTCCAGTAAGTACGTTTATTTGTAAGTTTGATTTATTATCATAATTTAGATAATTTATTATAAATATTATTTTTATAAATGATTCTCTGTATCTTTGCAGTATCATATTCTGTAAATTTTATTTTTTGTGTGTACGATATTTTATAAACAAGTGCCTTGATGTGTCATACCATATTATTATTTATTATTTACAGGATGTAGTCATTATTGTTTAATATTTGTATTTTCCTAGAAATTGTTATAGACATGCGGGAAAATAAACATGACTGTTCTACTGCGTCAATGTAGTTTTTAACATTCCGAGGTCCAACAAGAAACCTTAAGTTTTTCTATGACCGTCTGCTATAAGCTATAATCACACAAGCTAATAATGTTTTACTAAATTATGAATAACAGCCTGATTTGTAAACCTTAAAAAAACTCCGTAAGCGTAACAAATGTTTTAGTTCTCCTAACTAGATGACGTTGAATTGGTTTGGGTTCTGACCGTGTCAGATAAATTTGGAAAGAAGTACCTAAGGTCTAAAGACAAAAAGAAAAAGGTCCGGAAACAGTTAATTATAGTTTATTTATTTTTATCCTAAGAAATGACGAACTGCAGGCACTAAAGATGTATAAGATTGGCATACTGTTGCCATTGTTTCGGCCAGCAGTGTTATTACATCAGCCACAGCCTGCGCTTTCGCGGATTCAGCTTGTCTCAGCGCAGACTGAGCGAGCAAGCTGTCTGTGTGGGCGCGCATCTCCTCAATGAGCATCATCACACTGCGGCTCTCGTTGAGTGCACCACGGCTTGCTGTCGGAAAAATTATTCATCAAGAAATAGAAAAGACAGAAACACTTATTTATATTGGGGTATTTTTGTATTTCACGGACTACTAGTTTTTTTGCATTTATTAAAGGCCCACCGCCTAAGCCGACGCCGAGAGAGAGTAAGACTCGTCAATTTTGATCTTACCCTACTCTGATTGATTGAATGACGACTGATTTGATCACTCCAAATCTGAAAATTTAAATTATTTATGAGGATAAATTGTTTAAGAACTTAAGTTATAAATACCCTTAAAGTCAGATACTTAGGTCCACTCAATGGGCAGTCGCACTGGCCCTTCTTTATCCAGTGCGTCAGCGCACTCATGCCAAAGGTGGGCCAACATAGCCCGTTCCTCTATAGATCGAAGTCTACCGTGGGCTAAATCTTTATTGCAACTACAGCCTCGGCTGCTGTAGGGTGCGTGCGGTGCGGCGTCCACCGTCCATTGTATCTGAAAAGCACAAAGCTGGGCAATATATTACTTATTATTACATATAACAATATCATGGACGATCAGTGTCTTGTGAACACTAAGTTTTCTTCTCTAATGAGTACACTTACTAATTGTTTAATATCTCCAATATGAACAAAAACAATACTTACTTGCCTCAAGTTCAATTATGTTAAAATAAATATTAATTAAAAGTTAATACGCCATAAAAACCCATTTATTACTAAAACAATATCTATTTCGTTTTTGACAATCATAGAGTTTACAATCCAAGTTGACAGTATTTTGACATAAGTACAAAAAACTAGCAGCTTCGCTCGCGACCTTTCCGCACGTTTTAGTTTAATGTAAAAAACATTTTTTTCATCATCTATAGCCTGCATCTTCGACTTCTTATCGTTTCACTAGTTCTTTGGAACCAGTGCGGTGAAGGGCGCCTCAGATGCTCTTTCCGTGCAATGTTCACCTCCTGGGTTTTATCAACAAACTTAGGCCATCCTACGTTTGCAGGTATCATACGCCACGATCCTGTGCTAATTCTGTCCATTTGAAACCCACGATTTTGATTAATGGTCCATATAACGGGCAACAGACGTTCAATTATCTAGTTCTCTGCCACCATTTAGTGGGCACACACTCCACCTGACAATATGGAAGCCAGCCGCTGCCTATGAAACAGGCTACCGCTGCCTCACAGGTCAAAATACGCTTAGAGCAGAAAAATCAGCGTAATAAAAATTGTATTAGATAGCAGAAATTTGGCGATTCGCGCATATTACTAGTTGCCGCGAGTTACATAAGCCCTAATAGAGGGCAAATCAACAATAGACAGCTATCGTCGAACCGTTAAAACATACACACAAACAAACCTAACCGTTTTTTATTATAGTGTAAATATTAGAAATAATCACACTCAATCGATCAACGATAACAAGAGGATCACAGATGCCATAACCAAAAAGAACAAAAAGTTTAATAGGATTTATTTCGTTGTAAACTCTAACGTTTTATGTTTGGTTCTATTTTGGATAATTCAACGATTAAACCGTTTATAAAAAATAGCGCGATACCATTTTGACATCAAGATTTACTAAATCAGAACCTCATCAGAATCGCTGCCAATATATTTCCGTTCAACGGTAAATACGTTGACAAATAGCGCGATCGCCCTCCAGGTCACAATTTACATAGTAAATTTTCGAGCTCTGAGACGCAAAAGGTTGCGGGTGCGATTTCCGCCCCGGGACAATTGATTGTATTACCTGCAAGTATTTTGCTCTGGTCTGGGTGTTTTTCTATGCATAATAAAATGTATTTAGAAAAGAAAAAAGGTATATAATTAATATAATTACCAGTCATGTGGAACATCTTTTGGGCTAGATGCTGTTTGATATGTCCGGCATTATTTATTTAGTATAGTAAGAAACAATGTACCGTTAGTTATTTAAAGGTACAAACAGTTCAGATAAAATAAAAGTAGCTTGGAAAATAATTAATAGTGAGACTGGAAAATCTGAAACGTATAATAGTGTAATCAATTTAAATATCAACAATAATATCATTAAGCATGATATAGATATAGCAACGGCATTTGAAACTTTTTTTACTGATATTCCAGGCTCCACTACAAAGTCTTTAAACTCTTCTCATGTAATAGCAGAATCATTATTAAAAGATAGTTTACCTGAATGTGTCACACAATTTTACTTTGAACATGTGGACAAAAACGATATTATCAAGACATTCAAACTGATTAATGTAAAAAAGACCACTGATCTCTGGGGCATTTCTGTCAGTGTTATAAAACCACTAATTGACATTATTGCACCAGATCTAGCTTTCATATTTAATCAATGTCTTGACAGTGGAGTATTTCCTGATTTAATAAAACATAGTAAGATCATACCTCTATTCAACTCAGGTAGTCATTCCGATCCTAGTAACTATCGACCTATATCAGTGCTTCCTACATTTAGTAAAATATTTGAAAAACTTATACTAAACCAATTACAACGGCATTTTAATACCAACAATTTACAAGACAGTAAACCATTTGGATTTACAAAGGGACTGAACGTCCCTTTGTAAACGACTGATGCCGGTGTTGAGTTAATAGCACATATTTTTGATATCTAGGAGGAATCGCACGATGCCTTAGGTATTTTTTGTGATCTGTTGAAAGATTTTGATTGCGTTTCCATGAAACTCTATTCAGCAAACTACATCACTATGGTGTTAAGGGAGTTTCACTTAAAATTGCCACATCCTACTTATGTGACCGAACCACGAGTAGATGGAATGGAAATGGAAGCGTTCTCCGGGGTCAATGGTAAAAATGGGTACCACAAGGATCAATACTCGGCCTATTCTTGTTTTTAATTTATATAAATGATCTACCTAAACTTGTAAAGGATGATCACGAGATTGTACTGTTTGCTGATGACACGTCACTTTTATTTAAATTAAAGTGACGACCTACTAATCTTGACGATGTAAACAATGCAATCTCTAAAGTTGTAACATGGTTTAATGTAAACAACTTATTACTTAACGAGTAAAAAAACGAAATGCATTCGTTTTATACAGCCCAATGTTAAACAGGTGAAAACTAATGTAAAAATTAAAAACGAAAATATAGATCTCGTCGACACCACAGTGTTCTTAGGCATAACTAAAGGTAAACTCGCTGTTCCCACTGTTAGGCTCGCTAAAGTTAATAAGTCTTTTATAGGGCAAAGTGTACGCTTCTATAACAAGGTCCCAAACGACGTGTTAGATATGTCGATTGGCAAATTTAAAAAAGTAATTAAACAGAAACTGTCTTTTAAAGCATATTATAAAATATCTGATTATTTAGATGTCAAAACAGCTTGGAATGAATCTGCTCCAACTCGACTCGGCATCCGTAACAAAATTTTCAAGGATCATACAAAAAAATGTTAAGACCAGACAAGTTTCTTGCCGGATTCTTCTTTAACTGGGGTTAGGAGGAACCGGCACCTAGATTCACTAGTATGTAAGAAGACGATTCAAAGTGGTCCTTGTGATTTTTTTGAACAAAGATTTAATGAATTGATTTGAATTGAATTGGTAGTTATGTATTCTACGAGTATCAGTCATCTAGTTCCAAGAACAAGTTTGACTCAGTTTGGGGCTGGATAATGTGTCAATTGTCAACCAATATTAATTTTACAGATAGATAATTGATTCAGATGTGACTTTGCAGAAATCCATTACAAAATATTAAACAAATGGACAAACACTTAGTACTATTTTGGAGAGGTGAAACATGTGTCGAAGCATGTGTAGATGGCGTACGCTAACTCTTTACTAACGTTTTGCATGACTTTTCAATAGAGGGCGGGAGGGAGGTGCATGCGTCTGCATTGTGTCTAACTCATTAGGAATAGATTGGGGGACTAAAACCAAATATTTGTATATCTGTTAATATTTATTTTTACATTTATTTTTGTAAGTTTGCCTTATCTTGAGCACCGTGTTTATTTCGGCGAAGACATTGTGACATTAACATCAAAGCACTTCCGTGCTTCTAGTATGTCCGGTCCTGTGATTCGGAATCTGTTAGGACATGATGGAGACGTAACTCCGTCACTAGAGTTAGTCTTCTTCTAGAGAGGCTTATTTAGTTCCTTCGAACTTTTAATATTTTATGACACGCCTGAATATGAATTATACCAGTACTCTCACTGGTATAATTCATATTCATTTTTCGAACAGAAATACCTATTAGTACACGATCGGATTTTAATCCACGACCTTAAGATCGGATGGGCGGGTCACTACCTTTTAACCAGTGTTCTATTTTGAATGTTGGATATTAGAGTTAGCCTAACTAATACACACATGCTTGAAGCTGATGAATAATTATGTAGAAATGTCGAATCAACTCCGACTAACATCTCACTACTAACATGTATAAGTGAACCTCGATCTCGACAGGATCGATAATATTATACATATTCAGTAGAGCGACAAATTAATTAGAAGATGCTATAATGTTCGCTCGACGCACACACACGAGTCTCTGAGTCATGCGACTTGCACTAATGCCTGATGCAAGATCTTTGTTTATTGGGGCGCCTACTTATTAAAAACACAGCTAAAGCTGAGCTGGGCATAACCAGTCCCGTGAATTAGCGTTTTTAGAGTTTATGTTTTTATGTAATATAACTTTATTCGGATATAAACTAGAGAAAAGCCGACCTATTTTTAACCGACTTTATCAAAAAGGAGGAGGTGGCCGGAATCTTTTTTTTTATGTATGTTCACCGATTACTCGAAAACGCCTGAACCGATTTGGAATATTATTTTTTTGTTTGAAAGGGTATACTTCACAGGTGGTCCCATTTAAATTTTATCAAAATCGGTCTAGCTGAAAAATCTACGAAAATCTAAAAATTGTATACATGATGATGTTTTTATGTACTTCGATACCTCACTGTCTCATTGGAGCGGTGCGTTTATTTGGCCTACCCATATGATATATATATACAAAATACATCTACTTTCCACTAAAAATGTACTATAGGCTCAAATTTCATTTATGAAGTCGGTTTTCTTTTTAGTTTTTAAAACGTAATTATATACAGTCTTTTATACTATGACGCTTGCAGTAACAAGCAGTGTCACAAGCACGATGCCGGCCCGAAACATACGTTATTTTATCGGTTTAAATTTAAATACAGCAAGGCTTGCACACTGCTTGGAGGCAGAATATCTGGCACTGTGCTGGTATTCACCGAGACGCACTTGAGTACCACCATCTTAACTTTAATTCCACTTTGATGTTCTTTGACGTTTAACCTCGACTCTAAACGATCATCCCACTTTACGCTACCATTGAGTATGTACTCGTATGCAGGCGATCATCTTACTCGAGTTTATTTGTAGCTTTTGTGTTGGTATTAGTAGTACAGGGAATGACGATTCCATTCATATATTTAAGTTTATAGTTTCGAGGGGGATATTTACTCAAAATTCTATAATTACACCCTTCATACGTCATTTCCGTTGAACTTTTCGGTTGAATATCGATTTGATTTGTTGGTAGAATCTGTGCTGCTTAAAAGGATTTGGAGATTATTTTGCCTTTTTTGGAGTGTACAAAATAGCCACAGTGAAGTGTGTATTTTTGTTTGTCGCGTAATTACTTATTGGAAATATCGAATATTTTTATGTGTATATCATTTTTAATAGGAAATTTAATTCCATTTCTTCTGCAGAGATGCCGTGACCACGGATATCCTTACTTAATTTTATAAATTTATAAGTAACTCTGTCTGTCACGCCTAAACCGCTGAACTGATTTTGATGAATTTTGGTATAGAGATAGATGGGACCTTGAAGACGCACATAGGCTACTTTTTATGTAGGTACTACGCGTGCAAAGCCGCGGACAGCAACTAGTAGTAAATATAATATTAAATTGAATTTTTAGTAACAGACGGCTATTTTGTGGCCAAGCAGTGGTGCTGATATCGCAAATTAAAGTTCTATACAACACAACTATAGGGACAGAGTTAGTTACACATGAAACAGTAAGCTTAAAGTTTATAATACTAAAATTAGTTTTAAAACTCTGCATTGCTTGGGTCGCTATATTCATTGCGTTTCAGAACAAACGTGCATAATAACTTCAAACAAGCACCGTGTGTTCACAGTCCCTCGTAGACCATAAATTACGCAACTCGCCCTCATTACTGCGGTCGCCCATCCGTAGATGATACGTGGGTGAAGGGCCTTGAGCCCAACTGTCTATAAGCACCTGAGCTAGGGCAGGCAAGAGTGCTTGCTGCAGCGTGCAACCCCTTCCACCTTCCAGCCCCCTCAAACTTCCTCCTCAATATCACCAGATCTACATTTCCATATTTAATTAATTAGGTAAACTCAGTTGCTATCAAAGGCACAATTCATTCGTTAGGTATTTGAGAGGGGAAAAAACATCTCAATTAAATTCATTCCATTTCAAAGTTAATTGCTTTTGCCTTTCTATCGCGGAAGTTTCATCGGTTGGATCATAATTTTCTCAAAGAACTTTTGTATAATCAGCTGCGAAAGCGTTGAAGAAAAAAATACTTTCATAACACGTTAAAAAAAAGGTTACATCCTAATGCGGAATGAACACGAAAATCCAAATAAAACCCCTTTCATTGTATGAGATTTATCGCGAAACAAACAACATTGTGTGGTTTTCGTTTTTTATTTGCTGTGTTTTAAAATGAGTATGCTGAATCACATTTTGTGTAAAATGGAAAGTTGCCGGTGCCGGCGGCGTGCTGTGGTGTCCGACGCTCGTGGTTCGTGCAGTGGGTAGGTATAAGTTATATTTAAACGCGGTATAAATGCACGCAGAGAGAGCCTCGCCGTCGCTTCAGCCCGCGGGCTTGCCTAATATGTTATTATGTGAAATAAAACGCGCCACAACGAGACCGCTACACCACCGCGACGACTTAGTTAAGGCAACTTCATACTACGATAAGCGATATAAACACAAGGGTGATCACATGTTATGCATTGAGTTATATTTGGAATGACGTTCTACGTTAAACTTGAAAGAAACAAAAAAGCATGGCATTTCCCATGAACTTTTGTAGGTTTTATACTCGACTGTAAAATGGATTCGTCGTTCGTCATTTCATGAAGAAACATAGCACTTCTAAATATATTTTTTTGCGTGATATTGCATGCTTTATGCTGTAATCGCAGCGAATAAATTGTGATGTTAATAGCACAAGTATGGACAATTTAAGTTTATTATGTTGCTATGTGATTTCAACAACGAGGAATCCTACCAAGAAAGTTATAGACGGCCATTCCGCGATGATGTTTAGAATTTGTCAAATGACCAAATAGTCGAAACTAAGACATAAATTATCAAAACATCATTGACAAAATTGTCGACAAAACAGATACCATAAAGGCGCTCCCTCACCGGGAGCATTCGCGTGTAATGTAACGTTACAGAGTCGAGCATTACATCAGTGAGGGAGGAGAACTGAGCATTACAGTGCACAAACTGTTATGATACAAAACGAGTTTACATCAGTGAAGGAGGAGAACCGAGCATAACAATGCGCACCTTGTAATGATGCAATGTGTTTTACAAGATTATACGCGAATGCTCGTCAGTCAGGGAGGTAGTATTGTAATGTAATGCTCAAAGTCGAATCTATAATGCTACATTACACGCGAACGCTCGTCGGTCAGGGAGTTAGTATTGTAATGTAATGCTCAAAGTCGAATCTATATGTTACATTGCACGCGAATGCTCCCGGTGAAGGAGCGCCTTTAAAGGAAGAAAAGAAAGAAGAAAAAAGAAGACTGTAAAATGTCAACATAGACTGTCATTCGGTGTATGAGATTCCGAATCGGATGCACTACTGCACTGCAAAGTTTTACGATTTTCAAAATGGAGTCCCATTATTAAAAATCATAACCAAATTTCGCGATTTTTTAGTTTTTGCATCACTGAGACGCCAGTTTCGAAATTTTATCCATATATTTAGATCTTTCCGCTGTCATGAATGCCAACAGAAAGTTTTAGATGTAGTCTAGCACTCAGGTATGTACAGTAACCTTTACCCGCGACCCGCGAACGACTCACTCCTTATCGACTGCATGAGCGCTTGCTCCTAATTAAAATATATGGCTGCCACTTAAGAATTCTTTCGAGCAAACTCGATATTCTTTCGCATCAAATGGATATTTATAAGTGTAGTAATAACAATTTATTACCCTTTTTGTGTTCGGTTCTATTACGGAATATTGCCGTCACCTAATTTATATTCGAAGATGTAAACTAAGTACCTTAGCTAGGTACATTAGGAGCTGACTACCATGCCTAAAGGAGATGTTAGTCGTGTGATAGTCGAACATTATTATCGTATATTATCGTACAATAATTATTTCACTTGCAAATTTTCTGCTGAAATCTGTTAAAAGTTGTTTGTAGTTTCTACGCTTTATTTGTAGGAATTATTTCCACGCGTAGAATTTATAATCCACTATCACTTTTCTAAGCGTGCTCTACGCTCGCGTAGGCGTCATCTATATTATCGTAGGCATTTGCGTAGCAAACTCGAGGACTTTTGCGATCACGTTGACCGATGTCCATCGTCAATATGCATGCAGATACGTATTGTCTAAACTTCGTGTGTGGCAACCATGCATCATGCACCTAGTTGTAAATATTACTGCATGGTTGCTGTATAGTCCCGCCACGCTCGCCTACTATCCTAATAAAGATTTCAATATTCGTAATATTCACAGTTCGAATGTCAGCCTGAGACGTTTCAAATAAGGAATGTGTTCGACAGCGCTGTCACGTTCGGATGGCGTGTTCGGGTGCAATTTGGTAGCTCGCGCCGCCTACTGTAATAACGACTTCCGTACCCCGTCGTGGCGCCTCCTCAAATTGGTCGCTTATCACCAATCTACGGTGTGGAGTAGAATATCAGTGGGTCCGTTTGCAATTTGTCAACGGAGAGCGTTAGTTCGTTGTTCCCTGGTTTACAAATTGCTATACGGTCGCTTTCGGTCGTCGACAATAGTGAAATTGGCGACATTTATTGAAAATGTTTACCCTTGTTAGGCCGCTCTTGCAAATGTTTTGTCTTCAAAGTTTTAAGTTCTACACAAAAACATCGTTTTGCCGCACATTATAAGATTAATTATAATTTGATTATGTATTTGTATTTGTAGATTATGTATTTTTTCGAAGAGGGAGTCACCACAAATGAAGTTACTGTCATAACTTTACCAATATCATATCTGAACATATTTATATTCAAAATTACCTATCAAATTGATTTACTTTGAAAGAAGCATCCATAAATAACACCCAGAGGTTGCCGGCTAGCATTATTTACAATACCAAGGCAGCAAAATATTGTCGATAAACATATTTCAAGATACAAATTATGCTAAAACCTAAGTCGCGAATTATTACCTGCACGCTAAGTATCCGCAAGTTACGACTCACACTGAAAACTTTGGTATTTCTCAAGAGTATGTTCCAACTTGCTGGTTTATTGCTTCCTGAGATATTATTTCAAAGAACTCTCGGAATTTATTCCGCACATTCGTCTGGGAAAGGTAATCCCAAAGGCTTTTATTCGGCTACTTAGATCAAATAGTTGCTTTAGATGTGGGCACCAAACCGTACACTCGCGGTTGTAAGTGGTTGTTAGGAGTCGTTTGATCTCATTTGATTCGTTACTGCATTCGTAGTAAGCTCGTAAGCAAGTAGTGACCGAATAACGAAGTTTTTAAACCTCTTGACGTTTACATTCAATACCTGATATTATATATATTCAATATTGATATCTCGATCGATATACTTGATCGCTCACTAGCGATTATTCATCGAAATAGTGCTTGAAAGGTGCCTTTGTAGCGCACTTTAATTTACCACGCAGATTCAAAATATCCAGAGACATGATAAGAAGAATTCAGCTCTTGTTAAATACTCTCAAATATTTGTAAGGTGTTTCTTAGTTACAATGTTTCGTTACCTACAAATTGCAAGATTATATAATACTAGCTGTCCGCGCGCAGCTTCGCCTGCGTTGAAGATTTTTCCGGGACAAAATAGCCCATGTCACCCGGGGATAGTGTAGCTTTACAACGGTAAAAGAATTTTTCAAATCGGTTCAGTAGTTTCGGAGCCTATTCAAAACAAATAATCAAATCTTTACTCCTTATCATATTATTATATTATATATATTATAGTTTACCTACTTATTATAGATACCTAGTAAGTTCCAATATGAGTAATATTTTGAGTAAACCCAAGGATGGGTGACCAAGCACAAAATACTTACTTAGGGGGTCCGTCGGGTAGACACTATCAATCATGCGGGAGAGGGTAGCCCTTCCTTGTAATCAACGTATCAAGTGTCAGATTTTAACGATCAAAAACCTCACAAAAATCCAAATTGAAGATTTACTTATAAATAAAATTCGGTAGAAGATTCGGTAGGTAGCGTAATGGACTAGTAATAACGTTTTATAAGATAAAAAGAAAACGGTTTTTTATAGTCTGTCCAAAAATGTTTTTATTTTACGCTTTTTAAAACATTATAATTTTTCGACATCGGAAAGGAAAGCAATATATCAAAATTTCGTTTACTTGGATTAATTTTTTCCAACTTTTTTGATTTAAAATCCAAACTATTGAACCGATTTTGATGCCATTTCTATGGGTCAAATCGGGAAATATGGAGACCGAACATTCACATGAAAAAATATTTTTTTAAATCAGTTCATCTTTGACGGGGTTATGATATGAGGTAACAGACATCAAAAATACAACCGAGAACCTCTTTTTTTTGAAATCGGTAAAAACAACAACATAATTTCTAAATTGTTTAACAAAATAAATTATTCAAAACAAAATAAACCGAGCACAATTACATAAACAAAAGTTTATCAAGCCAATTTAGATTGTAAAAATATCATTAAGTATGTTTTATTTGGAGAAGTAAAATCTATGTTTCTCATAAAACGGTGACCGTTATTAACATCTGTGGTATGACGGGCGTAACTTTTATAGTCTTCTTCTTCTTCATTAATGGGATGTGTCGTAATAATGTAAATTTTGCTAGTGCTTATTTTCTTTATAATATGATGTAGCAAACTCGTATCATGGCTTTTGTCATTTGTTAATTTATATAAAATAGTGTATTCCCTATAAAATAATGTAGTCTGGTCAAATTAGATGAATTTAGAAGTACGAAATTAGAAGAACAAAGAAATGAAGAACAAGGAAAAGAAGAAGAACAAGAAGAAGAGGAAACAGAAGTATTAGAAATTATGAATCAGACGAATAAATGACCCTATTTTTTTTATTTACATTGCTTCTATCATTTTCAACCCGCGCCAAAATCTTTTATTATTCAATAGTTTCAAATTAAACAATCACAACAGATTCGTGGAATAAGCCTACTGGGGAAACCACGGTAAAAAAACGCGCTAAGTACACTACCTCAATGGTGGCGTGAAAACGTGTGGATATTATGACTCTTCTAAATTTTTGATTCGTTATATTTCAGAAACGGTGGCTCTTAGGAAAAAACTATTTTGTCAATTTTTATAGATAATTATCTGATGTACAATTTTTGTACAAATAATTTTAAGATAAAACTTACCGTTTTGCTCAAAATCGCGACAACCCCGTTTTTGTGACTTTTGACCCCAAATGTTTTTTTTCCAGGTATCGAATCGATGAGGATTTTATAGATTTCATTTATTATAGTGTTTTGACAAATCCTACCAATTTTGAGCTGGGTGCAAATAATTATACCCTCGGATGTCTAAATTGACCGGGCTGAATGATACGTATTTTTTTTAATCGAATCACTACGAAACACAAAGCTTTTATTTTAATTCTAAAAACGGAAAAAAAACAGAAACAACTCGAGAAACATAAATAATATAAGAGCGCAATATTTGCTTCACAAGACGGCTAAAAATAATCAGTTTTAAAGTCTTGCAAGGAATATTTTTTGGTGTTAGCCTGATGTTAGCCTTCATTTAGGTGAACAATCAATATAAATATTAAAATGGATGGAAGAAGTGGACAATGTGTGGAAATGGACAAGCACACAACATCATCCAACCCAATATTATGCATAGCTCGCTGATAGAATAACATATTTTTAAATACATAAATACAGATATGATATTTTGTAACACATACCCATAAACAAACACCATCACACAAATGTTTGTCCTGGGAAAGAAACGAACCCTCAACCTACAGCGCTGAAGGCATACCTACTACCAATTGAGCTGAAAGGCCAGTCAAAATACTATTTTTAGACAATTCACACAATACCATCTAGACATTTTGATAAACACGGGTTTTACTCACGTAGTTTGACGACCTCTGTGGTGCAGTGGGCTTAGGTCCGGCTAAGACGCAAAAGGTTGCGGGTTCGATTCCCGCCGCGGGACAAATGTTTGTATGATCTGCAAGTATTTGTCTCGGGTCTGGGTGTTTCTATGTATAATATGTATGTATTTATATATACAAAAAAAAAGTATATAATAGTATATCAGTCATGTGGTACCCATAACACAAGGTCTACTTACTTTGGGGCCAGATGATGCTATGTCAAATGTCCAGTATTACTATTATTATGTATTATTTTGTCGATGGAGGCACCAACACTGTTTCGATTCATCTAGCAAATTTTCATCAGGGTGAGTTTGATCAACGGTCCGCTCGTTGCCGCTCGAGTTCACGGTTCGCAAAGAACCGAACGAACACTGAATAAAACCCGGGTTTATCAAAAGGTATAGTACAACTCACGATAATTCTGAATACCATCTAGTCTCTAGTCTGACTGATAGAATACCTAAGTTTTAAGTTCATAGTTATGATACTTTATTTATTTTATTTATTTATTTATTATAATTAGCTTAATGTACGCCGCGCCGTCCACTCAACTTAATACGATCCTTTCCATCCAAAGGTTGTCAGGAAGAGATCGCTCTCAAGCGATATGGCCGCCCATTGTACCACTTAAATACTTTTAGTTTAATTAAATTCTAATATTGTGTTTTATTATATAAGGTGTACAATAAAGATATATTCTATTCTATTCTATTCTATTCTATACTTTATAACACAAAAATTGTTCAAACGCCGTGTTTGTCCTGCATGGGGATCTGGATGGGGGATTACCTACAGCACAGACAGAATGATTACCAATTGAGCTATGAGGCTAGATGAATAGACGGCCGCCGTTACTTAGAAAATCATAGATGTCGTCGCCGTACTCGCTTTCTAGCAACTAAAACTGTAATATTGGGTATATTATTATTAAATAATATGTCTGTCTGTCACGCACATACCGTTCCATTCGTCACGACCGACTCTGAGAAAGGCAAAGGAAAATAAATACATAATTTATGGAAATCTACAGTTGTAGCTACATTGGTAAATACATTTGCTTGAGCAAAGTTTTCATGACTGAGTGATATTTGTTTTGAAACTGAGTAAGTTTGATTGAAACGGTCTTCTCTGCTCACTGAAGAAAAGCAGTTTTTTGAATATTCAATCAATATTAAAATGGTTTTTGAAATGAAATTAATTGAAATATTATTTATTTGCTTGAACATATTTGATACAATTACAGTAAGTTTGTCCAATCATATTCCTATTATTGCATTTTGGCATGCAAATTTTATCAAAAGTTTTCTTAACCTAATTTAGTTTATTTTCTTGGGAGATGTATAAGAATTCATAAATGAGGTAATTATAAACAGTGTAATTTCATATTAATTAATAATAGTTAATTCGTCAAAAAATCATAATAATGTTTCTAATTAAAATATTCAATAATTGTGTAAAAACATTTGTCATAAAGTCACTTTTTACAAAAAATAAAATGCCCTTTAGGTCTTTAATGTTGCCAGGTTGCTATTATAAATTTGAACACATATTTGTAGTGGGCTTGGAATTGTGTTAGTGTAAGTTTATATATTGGAAAGTGCTGTTTATTTGATAATACCAAAAGGTTCATTTTCAATCGTGCCGGTTCCTCCTAACCTTAGTACAAGAAGAACTCGATGAGAATCTTGCTCGTCTAACTTGTTCAGTATAATCCTTGCTAATTTAGTTACGGATGCTGTCGTCGAGTCCAGTTGGAGCTGATTTCATCTCAAGCTTTTTTGTCATCCATTAACATGTCATCATTGGCAACTCGCTTGTGTAAAACTAACACGATAGAATTGCCAAAGATCGAATTGCCTTAATAATATGAACGTTACAAAACAACATATAATAGTAATGGCAATTAGCAAGACTTAGACGGTGTACGTCTTTCTAGAATTTTAAATATTATATACCTTCGAGATTTCTGTTATTGTTTTGTCACAGAACACACGTGCTGCAGTAAATTACTGCTGTAGCATCTAGCTAAATGATGTCCGATTTTGTGTCTAAGTTAATAGTTCATTAGTTTTAAATATATGCTTGTTTAGGACATAGTTAAATATTACACAAGATAAATATTTTTCTATTCTGTTCTACAAAATGCCGGATGCCGGCCAAAATCACCTCTTAGTGGAGCCCCGAGACAGCCAGACGACGCGACGCCTTGGCAGACCCCCACAAAGAGATGGCGAGATGATCTCGACACCTAAGACAGAGCTTGGGTCCAATTAGCTCAAAACCGAGATGATTGGAGAGATTAAGGGGAGGCCTTGGCCCAGCTGTGGGACACAATGTGCTAATCGTAACCGTCATTCTACATAATGCAATGATTCACGACTACTCATATTATATAGTAGAATGTGCATTATGTACTTTTGACAAAAATATCACCCAACGACGTTTACTATAATAATAATAAATGTAATTTTTGGTGGTCGACTATTATCGAACAGCCTCTACATTGTTGGAGCATTAAAGGTTTCACGGAAAAGCGGATAAGTATTTGATAAATATTTTTTACTACAATTATTTTTTTAAATCTACTTTGTTTACGACTTATGTTCAAACGAATCTTTATGTTCGTGTCCTGCTCAAATGTGATCCTACGTATTTTTTTCCATCTCGTCACCGAAATTACCCGAAATATTGTCTCAAATATATTTATATCACACAGACAAGTGAAATGAGAATTTAAGCACGAGTATGGCAGAACTATGCTAATACACAGCGAGGTCACTGCTTCTGTAAGCTGTAAAAAGTATTTCACTTTGAGAAACTTTGCAGTTGCATAAAAAATCGGATGTATGAGTATGAAGAGTGCAAATAAATAAATGTATTTCATAGCGTGGCGTGCATAGCGAATGCACTTGTGTTTCAACGCTCACTGCCATTACAACAATCTGATGCGGTAGGGATGCTACTTACGAATACCTTTGTACACGAAGGAGTACTTACACGTAACGTGAAAGCATTTTTTAAACAATTGCGATCAAAATCCATATTCTTTAAATCGTCCCGACGTTTGGAGTTACCCCTCGACCACAGTTATTGCAATATAACCGAAACGTCGGCCTTATATTAAAAGGTAGTACGCGATAAATACCCGCGATAAGTGGTAAGGGCTAAGCCACGAATCGACGGAATATTTTTATGTTTTTATCGGGGCCAGCGCTTAACCACAAACGAGTGAACGGGTCTACTAAAACAATATGTAACGTGAAATTCACTTACTGCATTATCTAAAGTTTGACTTTAATAACTTGGTCTCCCTATTTTGTAACATCCGTCGCGATTCTGCGATAATATTTTTCATGAAGTGTGAATTGTCCAAAATATAACGATAAGTGTCAAGTAAGTAGGAAAAAAATCTGCCATCTGCGAGCTAATCTGGCGTGCGCTACAAAAACCGTTAGTCTTACGCGAAGTACTAATCCTGTGCAGACGAAGTCGCGGGCACCAGCTAGTATATTATAATTAGAGTTATCAACCATTCGTCAAGAAATATGGGATAAGCTCAGTGACAGACAGCATAATCTCAACAAAGTGGAACTACGTTTCATTAAAGTTTTTAAAAAAATAAAAATAATTTAAACGGCAACCCTAAGTCCAACTCATCGTTCTATTTGCACAACCACGCGTAGGAATATTTAACTAGAAACAGATCTTTGCTCGCATTAAAAATACAATTTATTTTAAATCCTTTTTATATTTGCTTCTCAGAATAATATTTACCATTAAAAGTTGAAACCTTTAAAGAACAATAAAAGTCTATAAATATTTTCTCTTTTCGATAAAATAATTTAAAACGCTAGGCTTCATATTTGTGCCAAATACGAGGTTATCGATCCGTGTGATTTGAATTCTTTATAGACGCGTTCGAGTATTTTATAAATGTTATGTCGTAAAATGAACGGGTTTCTACATTTACCCAGCAATACAATTTCCAAATTACAGGCTTGTTCTCTGCGTGACCACTGTGCACAGTCAACCTACCATTACAGAGTCATAATAACTAAATATCTAGAGATTTATGTTCGAAATAATTAAGCAAAATCCCCGTAATAACAGAATTTTTCTACGTGTTTGTATTTTCTTGCAATCAGTAAGAGTCAAATTAAATTCTTGTTATTGAAATTGATGGAATATAATGAAATTTGTATTAACAGTAACCAGTCGGTAATATGGTCTTTAGTTAATATAACTTATGAGTGTGTGAACACAACAGATATGTGTCATACGTAAGTTCTTATGTTATATTAGATTGGACCGTCAGCTCAGTTGGTAGTAGCTGCCTACTGTGCTGTAGGTTGAGGGTTCGAATCTCTACCTGGACAAATATTTGTGTGATGAACTTAAGGGTTTGTTCTGTGTCTGGGTGTTATAAAAGTACTAGCGACCCGCCCCGGCTTCGTTCGGGTACAATACTGTAGTACATTATTTTGATCTATCTCGTAGGGTTCAGCCAGCGTTTGCAATGTAAGTGCAAAAAATGTGTTTATTTACGACATCACATTAGAAACCTCTAAAATAATCAGTGTGTCTCTTCTATATTATGCAGGTATTATACATATAAACCTTCCTCTTGAATTGCTCTATCTATCTAAAAAAACCGCATCAAAATCCATTGCGTAATTTTAAAGATCTAAGCATACATAGGGACAGACAGATAGCGGGAAGCGACTTTGTTTTATACTATGTAGTGATTATAAGTGTGTATTTAAAAATATATAAGAATTCCATAAGTTAACTGGTCACCATAATACAATCTAAGCTTAGCTTAACTTAGTTTGACGCTAGACGGTGTTGTGTGCGTTTAACTGTGGAGTCGAACGACATCTTATTGTACAGCAATATTGACGCAGAGTAGGAACAAATTCAAAAATAAACTATATTTGATCTATATTTTCTTCCCAAGAGCAAACGTGTCATATTCAATATCTACGTTACAATCCTGCACTACCTGAAGGTATATAAAAAGCGTTGTGACCTGCATCCACTATTTCAGAATTTTTGTTAGCAAAAGTTTATAAGTGGTTGTTTTGTGGTTAAAATAACGCAAAATCATAAAATTGTTATCATGAGTCAGATTGACGACCTCTCTGGCGCAAGGTCTGGGCCGAGGTCCAGCTGAGACGCAAGGTTGCGGGTTCAATTCTCGCCGTAAGACAAATGTTTGTATGATCTGCAAATATTTGTCTCGGGTCTGAGTGTTAGTAGGAGTAGGTATAATATGAAAGTATTCAAAAAAACAGCATATAAGTGGTATATCAGTCATGTGGTACCCATAACACAAACTGCTTACTTCGGGGCCCGATGACCCGGTGTTTTAAAAAGAAATATATAAAAAAATAACTAATTGTACATCTAAACCATTCTCGAATCCACTAAAACACACAAAAAAATTACAAGTTTAATTACAAACACATGCACAGAAAATTTTCATATAATTATGTAAGGATTTACTCATAAAATTTTTGCCATGTGTCAGATATATGCTGAAAATCATTATCAATACGCAAGTAGTAAAAAGAGCATCTGAAGCGCAATTTAAACCTTTCACCACACTGGTTTAAAAGAACTAGGGACCCGATAAGAAGAAGAAGAAGAATTACCATTACTTACCACTACTTACTTAGAATAGCCCCCCAGGATATAAACGTAGGTGAACTTCCATTGAACGTTGTAGGTATGGTCTAAGCTTACTGCTGAAGAGGTGTCGATCTAAGCCTTGTTAAGTTGGTGCTTCCTAGCGGAAACTTTTCCCACGAGATGTTTGCATAGGGTTGTCAACGTGAAACTCTACTTTTGTGAACGGGAACTGCATAAATATTTTAAGTGTTTGCTGCACCTACCCCTCGTTCACACGGCGTTTATACCACACGTTTTAGGGCGTTTTAGTTCATGAAACTCTTATAGTTTGCCTTGTCTGTCTTTATATCTATCTAACCTAATTTAATTTCACTTTCAAAACTTTCGTGAGTTGTACTATACATTTTGATAAACACGGGCTTTACTCACGTATTATTTTGTCGATGGAGGCACCGACACTGTTTCGATTCATCTAGATTCTAGAGAATCTTCACTGAATCGGTCCTGAAGATACCTCACCCGCAGTGCGAACCGTGAACTCGAGCGGCAACGAGCGGACCGCGGATCAAACTCACCCTAGTTTAATCCGCGGTCCGCTCACAAAATGTTCATTTCGCACAAAAATGTTCATTTATTCAAAAAAAATTGCGATAATCATAGTATTAACACTAGAAATAAAGATAAACTCGCTGTTCCCACTGTTAGGCTCGCTAAAGTTAATAAGTCTTTTATAGGGCAATGTGTACGCTACTATAACAAGGTCCCAAGCGACGTGTTAGATTTGTCGATTGGCAAATTTAAAAACGTAATTAAACATAAACTGTCTATTAAAGCATTTATAAAATATCTGATTATTTAGAAGACAAAAAAGCTTGGGATGAATCTGCTCCAACTCCACTCGGCATCCGTAACAAAATTGTCAAGGATCATACAAAAAAGTGTTAAGACCAGACAAGTTTCTTGCCGGATTCTTCTTGAACTGGGGTTAGGAGGAACCGGCACCTAGATTCACTAGCATGTAAGAAGACGATTCAAAGTGGTCCTTGTGATTTTAATGAATAAAGTTATTTTGAATTTTGAATTTTGAATTTTGAATTTTTGCTCGTTGCCGCTAGAGTTCACGGTTCGCACTGCGGGTGAGATATCTTCAGGACCGCGGATCAAACTCACCCTGATGAAGATTCATCTAGAGAGATGAATCGCAACAGTGTCGGTGTCTCCATCGACAAAATAATACGTGAGTAAAGCTCGTGTTTATTAAAATGTATGCCCTAATTTAAGCTTAAATCTACGGTTAGTCCATCTATTGCTCCTAAAATATTTCTCCCAGAAGTAATATATGTCCATGTATTTTTACTACATTATCCAAACACCCTTAATAGTTTTCAACAGTCGCGTCGACAATGCTAAGCCGTCTATACCAATGATTTCTGTACTTACTGTATTGTTTTCTTATTTTATTTCTTTACCTACCTTCATACCTCATTGTTCTAATTACCTACCTAACTGCTTGTTTCTACTGTATTATCAATTTCCGTGCGCATATGTACTAAATAAACATTTATTATATTCGATTCTTTATCTCGCAGACTAGAAGTCATTATCGTAAAATAATTGGGCACGGTTATAGTTATTAAATTAGTGACCAAATATTATTTTACTACCTCAACGTGTTTCAACAGTTTTTTGATATACTTACATATTCGTTTTATAAATATTAAGTTTTTTTGTCGTCATTCCAGTCCAGTGTTCCAGTGTCCAGTGACTCTCTGTAGTGAGAGAGTCCAGTGTCCCTTTCCTATCGGCTATACTACTGTTTGTACTCGTGGTTACCTAAAACGTAGAAAAATGTTAGCATACATTATATACTTAAATGATACGGAAACTTATCACGGGTAGTAAGAATTTTCTAGATAATAATTATAATGCCGGAATATCACACAATATCATATGGCCCCAAAGTAAGCAGAGCATGTGTTATGGGTACCACATGACTGATATTACTTCTTATATACTATATTTTTTGTATATACATAAATATATTTACATAGTAACACCCAGACCCGAGACAATTACTTGCAGATCATACATACATGTCCCGCGGCGGGAATGAAACCCGCAACCTTCTGCGTCCCACTGCACCTCAGAGGTCGTCAGACATGACGAGTAACAGCCTCATTTGTAAACCTTTAATTCATGAAAACTCCATACTAAGTCCATACAAAATTATTTTATACTAGCGATCCGCGCGCAGCTTCGCGTGCGTTGAAGATTTTTCCCATGACAAACCAATTTTCCCGGGATAAAAAGTAGCCCTTGGCACCCGGGGATAGTGTAGCTTTCCAACGGTAAAAGAATTTTTCAAATCAGTCCAGTAGTTTCGGAGCCTATTCAATACAAACAAACAAATAATCCTTTCCTCCATATAATATTAGTATAGATTGGTAAATAATTCCTGTTGAATTGGAATTGGACCTAACCACTAGTAGTTTAGATCCTTACTAACTTAAAGCTTTCAAAGTGCCTGATCACGTGTGTTGGGTCTATTTATTTGCAATATAAAGTTATGACGCATGCACATTATAAATAGTCGCTCATACGTCATTTCTTTGCAAGAAAACTTAACGATCTTGGTACCTACTGCAAGTGTGGTGTAATACAAACAAAACATTTTTTATTCAATAAAATCACAAGAACCATTTTGAATCGTCTTCTTACATGCTAGTGAATCTATGTGCCAGTTCTTCCTAACCGGGTTCAAGAAGAATCGGGCAAGAATGTACATGCTATGTGGACAGGGCCTTATTTTGTATAGAAGTTGCTTCTGAACATATTTTACGCTGCTGTTGTTTGGAAGAATGTCGCTTTTCAGGTAAATATGAGAACGACACTGGTTTTGTGTATCCCTGGTATGTTACTTGCATGTACATACGTACAGATTGTACAACGGAATGATTGTCGATGGATTTGAAATCATATCATATACTAACTGAAAGTCGTTACATATATAGCAGAATATTCCATATTTGCATAATATGGAATATTCTGCTATATTCCATATTATGCAAATATGGAAGGTTAGGTTAGGTTAGGTTAGATTATTATGCAATGCCTGGAGCGGCGGACCCTGGTCGCTAGGATCGGGCAGGATCTCTCTCTGCCAGCCGTGGTCGAGGCCATGCTGGTGGATGAGACGGCGTGGAGGGCCGTGGCCTCTTTCTGTGAGACCGTTATGGTTCGGAAAGAGGCCGCTGAGCGGGATCGGGAGAGGGCCGATCCCGCTCGGAGGAGGCGGCGGCGGGGTGCTGACAACGGCCGCCCCGCACCGCCTGCCCCGTGAGGGGGCGAGTGGTATCCCCTGCCAAACAGGGGACCTTTTGGGTCCGTGGTCGGCTGGAGTGAGGGCTCTGGCTGGCTGGATACGGATCCCGGGAGGGCGGCGACATTTGTGGCAAATGTCGCCGTAGCACGCGAGGGTGCCGGGCGTGGCTATGGGTGCCATTACCGGGACAGTGCTCAGAGCACGATGCGAGAGGGGCACCGGTGCGTTCCGTATGGAGATCCCGGAGCCCCTTGACATGCATCGAGGCTGGCCACCAGGTGGTTTTTAGTGGGTCGTCGAGGTTGACAACCCCACACTACCCAACTGCGACCCTTAATCGTAGTTGGGTGTCTGCTAGCAGATTTTCCACCTGCCGAAAAAAAAAAAAAAAAAAAAAAGGTTATTATGCAAACCACTAGTTCTGACCGGCGGCGGCATTCTGCGAGTAAATGTCGCTATTACACCCAGCAGGCTTACGAGATGGGATCTCCTTTGCCGACGTCTCGCCGCGAGGTATTCGCAGTTTCTTTTTGATTCTTGTGGGACTGAGCGGCGCACTGGGTCCGTGGGTAGTCGGAGTGAGGGCTCCCGGCTATCTGTTCGCGGGCTCGGGGAAGGCGGCAGTTAACATGTGTGACGTGTTCTGCCGTAAGCACCGGGTGGGTGTGCGGGGGTGGCTTGCCACTCCTGGGATGGGCTGCGGCCGCAGCACTTTGCGAGAGGGGCACCGGTGCGTTCCTATGGAGATCCCGGAGCCCCTTGACATGCAATGAGGCTGGTCACCGGGGAGTTTTAGTGAGTCGTCTGTCGTTTTTTAGACAGCCAACCTCACATATTCCATTTGCACCCCTCAGTGCATTGGAAATCTGTTTGCAGATTTCTCCTCGTAAAAAAAAAAAAAAAAAGGTTATTATGCAAATATGGAAGGTTAGCCTAGGTTGCTTTCATCTTCAATTACTGACATCAAGCAAAAAGTGTGTGCTAGTGTTACGAGATTTCATACAAAAAAAGTGTGTGCCAGTGTTATGAGATTTCATACAAAAAAAGTGTGTGCTAGTGTTACGAGATTTCATACAAAAAAAACTGTCGCCTATTTGTATGCATACGTCAATAAATCCTTAATTTTAATCTATATATTATGAATCGATTGCCACGCCTTAGTCTCGCAAAAACTCGAAAATGGCTAGATCGATTTGTTTTTTTTTGTTATTTTCGCCTCATTAAAGTACCTGGATGTATAAAACACGGATAAAACTACGTTTTATAAAAATAAAACCTACCTAGATCGATTTAACGTCCCCGAAACCTTCTGCATGCAAAATTTCATGAAAATCGTTGGAGCTGTTTCCGAGATTCAGATTATATATATACAAAAAAGAATTGCTCGTATAAAGGAATTAAATAAATACTGCCGGACATTTCACATTTCATCTTGCCCCAAAGTAAGCAGAGCTTGTGTTATGGATACCACATGACTGATAAACTACTTATATACCTATTTTATTGTAAATACATACTTATTATACTTAGAAACACCCAGACCAGATAAAACACCGAGACAAATACTTTACTGAAGTGGTTTACAATCCAATAAATTTTAAGTGGTGTAAATTTATGAAGTTCTTTCGGTCTACAGTCTACGGTCTACTTATCTAGTCGTAAATAAATAGCACGCCGAGATGTGGCAGGAATACACGGAAGTGACGTCGCGGCGTGTTGCTTACGGCACACGAAGTGTCAATCTTGTGGGTATTGTTACCGACCGTGCACGAGTTAATAGGAAATTCACATGTGGGTTCTATCATTAGAATCGGCTCGGACGATGTCCAGCTATAGGCTATAGACAGCTATAGACAGGTGCAGCTGGACACTATCAAGGCTAAAATTTTGGGAAAATATTCAACAGTTACGCATACAACCATACTTTTAAAAGCTGAAGAAACAAATTAACAAATCAATACAAAACTTGTATTTAATAAGTATTGTATTGACTGTTGACTGATCTGTCAGCTCGGTTGGTAGTTGCTCTGCCTTCTGCGCTGTGGGTTGAGGGTTCGATTCCCTCCCAGAATAAACATTTGTGTGATGCACATAGGTGTTTGTTCTGTCTGGGTGTTATTAAGTATGCATATGAGCATGTATTTAAAAATATATAAGTATTCTATCAGACGTTTGGTCACCATAATACAAGCTATGTTTAGTTTGGGGCTAGATGGTGTTGTGTGCATTGTCCACCAAAATTATTATAATATTATCAATGGTTTCGAAGTTTGAAATATAAAGTAGGTAATTTAATAAATGTGTGGGTGCCTGATAGTCGAAGACGACGCGGCAGACCCAGGAAAAGATGACGAGTCGACCTAGATACATTTGAGCGAAACTGACAGTTTGTCAGTTTCGCGCGTGGCCTTGGAACGCAAAGAGTGGAAGATAAAGGGGGAGACCTTTGCCCAGCAGTGGGACACTATAGATTAAGAAAAAAAAATTAAAATAACTAGGTAAAGTAATCCCGTACCTACTAGTCGGTAATATTCATTAGTCTACCCACTATTTCATCAAAAGGTCGCAGTAAGATCAGTTAGTGGGCGAGCCTTTGAATAAGAGAAATAATAATATGAAATAAATCATTACCTTCAAATTCTAATCTTAAGAAGTATTCAGTTATGCATAACCAATGATAGGAAAATGCAAGAGTGCCTGTCGATCAGAGCTAGTTAGTTCGCGTGCCCGCTCCGGGCGCTATAATGTTTTTAACAGCTATGTAACAACCCAACTTTATGCTGCTCTGAATTAAGTTTGCTATCGAGGGAATCAACGGACCGTTTTCAAAATAAAACTTTATAGAATTAAACAATTAAACGCTAGTTCAACTTTACGGGTTTCCAGTTTGTTATCTGCACGAAAGTATTATGCAGAAACTGGTGGTGGTTCTGTTGTTTCGGCCGAAATACGAACGAACTTATTTTGCTTATACCTAAGTCCAAATAAGAGCAACGTTTTTATATTACTGTTTTAAAATATGTTATTATTGGTATTTTTTTTTGTATTGAATTGATTTGCGCGGTTTTATTTAATACGAATTTATATGGTGACTAATATGATACGTCAATGTAGTAAGGTCTGAAACATTTATAAATCAACTTCAAAATGTATTGAAATTGACGTGTGATTAAACATGCCGTGTGTTTGTTTTAGCTAATAATATACTATTAATTGGTGTTGATAATCCTACGAAAATCAATGCTATGTGAACAAAAAATACATTTTAACATATTTTAAAACTATCATATCTGATTTAGACTTTGGTGTAAGAAAAATAAGATCGTTCGTAAGTTAGTAAATTGTATTCTCTGTACCGTAAACCACATACCCTGCCGGCACCGTTTTCATTGTACCGGTGGCGTTTTGATTTTCATAGAATTTTCAAAACCAATTTAGCGTCTATTATTGTCTATTATAACTGGCCTGTCAGCTCAGTTAGTTAGTAGCTCTGCCTTCTGCGCTGTAGGTTGAGAGTTCGATCCCAGTATAATCATTTTTGTGTGATGAACACAGGTGTTTTTTTGTGTCTGGGTGTTATAAAGTATCAGAAGTTTGTTTTTAAAAATATGGTATTCTATCAGTATCTAGTTATCTGGTCACCATTATAAAAGCTATGCTTAATTTGAGGCTAGATAGCGTTGTGTGCATTTTCCAGTAATATTTATATATTATTATCTTACACGTGTGATTTATAAAGCATAACCCACACCTGTGCGACCAAAACGACTGCGAAGCGGGAGCGTCTTACGCCCCCATACTATATACATATAGCGCTATGCACACCTACGCGACCACGTTGCACGTTGCATTGCAGACGCTCGCGTCCCGCTTCACTCGTTACTGACGCGCAGGTTTAGCCGAATCTTTAATGTTTCTCTAGTTCAGACTTTGGTGCAAAGAAATTAAGATCGTTCATATTTTACGAAACTTTTGTTAGTTAGACGAAACAACAGAAGATGAGGCTCTGAGTAATTAAAGAGTTTTATTAAACCTGCGATTTGTAAAGGTACAGGGAAAACGGTGTCGGCGCCGTATGTGGTTCACGGAACCAAGAGTTTAAATGTGTCTGCCGCAAACCGCTTCGCCGCCCGCGAACCAAGGTGGCAAAAGGTTCCGTGTGTGAATTAAATACCAAAAGGTATTCTAGTCCATTGAAAAGTTACATTTGGGTATGCATTTGTCAGAGGACGCAATTTTATTTTTTTAATGTGTAGGGGGGGTCAGTAGAAGCTTAAGTTCAAGTTTGTGGGGTCGGCACCCTTGTCCCCCGGCCGCCATCTTGGAAAAGGGGGTGCAAAGGGTTTTCGCGCTGTATCTCGTAAACTAGTTACCTTACAGAAAATTTAATCAAACATAAAATGTAGCAAATTAAATTTCCTACAATTTTATTTCTATTACTTTTTATCGTCAAGTGACCAACAAAAAAGTTATAAACAAAAATAAATGAAAATTTTGTTTGTTTGTTCTAGGTTTTACAGCGCTCCAAACTTAAACGGATTCTCGAATGCTCATAGGGATGCAATAAAAACTAAAAATTAGGCTTACTTTTCTATCTATATTTTTTTTATTCATACAATTTATTATGATCTTAACATTCCTATGCTATTATTGAACTATGTTTGACCCTTTTACCCACCACCTATGAGGTATAACATGGGCAAAGTCAAATTTATAAAAATTTTGCAGAAGCATCCAGAGTTAGCAAGTGGAACTAAATTATTTATGAGTGAGAAAGTCGAGTCATCGTTACTCAGTGTTGTTGGCGAACGTTTTTTCGTCTTTTTATATGGCGGAAATAAAGACGATACTCTAGACACTCTGCGATACAAACGATTTGCTAAGACAGTGACAAAAAATGCATTAAAAAATGCATTAAATTTTTATAAATTTGACTTTGCCCATGTTATACCTCATAGGTGGTGGGTAAAAGGGTCAAACATAGTTCAATAATAGCATAGGAATGTTAAGATCATAATAAATTGTATGAATAAAAAAAATATAGATAGAAAAGTAAGCCTAATTTTTAGTTTTTATTGCATCCCTATGAGCATTCGAGAATCCGTTTAAGTTTGGAGCGCTGTAAAACCTAGAACAAACAAACAAAATTTTCATTTATTTTTGTTTATAACTTTTTTGTTGGTCACTTGACGATAAAAAGTAATAGAAATAAAATTGTAGGAAATTTAATTTGCTACATTTTATGTTTGATTAAATTTTCTGTAAGGTAACTAGTTTACGAGATACAGCGCGAAAACCCTTTGCACCCCCTTTTCCAAGATGGCGGCCGGGGGACAAGGGTGCCGACCCCACAAACTTGAACTTAAGCTTCTACTGACCCCCCCTACACATTAAAAAAATAAAATTGCGTCCTCTGACAAATGCACACTAAGGCCTAAAAAATGTAACATTTTAATGGACTATTCATTTACATTGAGTTTTAATCAAAAGCTGACAATACGTCAAAGTCAAAAGCATTTGAGCACACGGATCACTTTGAGATTCTTCGTTTGTAATTTCATGAAGTAACATAGCAATTATGTGTTCTAAATTAATATTTATTTCTCGTTTTATTGCTTGTATAATTTAATAATCTTAGCGGAATTATGCATAGGACAAGCATGGACAATTGAATTATAAGTGTATGGTGCAATGTGATTTGAACTACGAGGAATCCCGTGAAAGTTCTAGACGGCCATTCCACGATGCCGTCTAGAATTGAAAATAAGACTTTATTATCAAACGACGACAAGACAGTTGCCATTATAGAAAGAAAAGAAGAAGGATCATTTTGAGGTCTTAAGTGCCATATATTTCTAAGTCACTGCTCCACAATATAAAAAGCTAATTATATAACGTTTTTTCTTTTAAGGGCTCCAAAGTCCACAGGGTACCCTTACAGTTTTGCTATGTCTATGTGTCTGTCTGTCTGTCTCTAATCAGAGCTGTTGCTCGCAGGCTATAAGTTTTATCGTGAAAGACATTTGATTACGTTTAAAAAAAATTGTACATTGTACAAAAAATGGTTTTAAGGTTACTTCACGTACATGTAAAGTGGGGTTGATTATTTTAATATTTACTACACCATCGTGTGTAGATAAATATTTAAAAAATATTAACAGGATTAATATTTCATAAAGAGTTTACGATGTAAAAATTAAAAAATTAAATAAATTTATTTTGACACACACACACATACAAGTAACATAATCACATAGCAGGTACACAGTTAACAAATCAACCTAACGATTAAACGAACTCATACTAAACACTTGTTTGAGTACGTATAAGTAGTGTATCCACCCTGTTCCAAACCTAGTCTGCGTTTGTCAAAAAAGCACAAGCATGTAGATAATTGTTTGATAAATATGAAGCTTTAACGTGTTAATTTTTGATCTAGCGCCCTTTTCCCCGTCACACCCCCTGATGGCTAAACTACTATTTGGAAAAACCTGAAATGTTTTACAAAATAGTTGGATTTTATGATGAAATTACAAGGAAAATTATCATGAAAATTATCAGTACCAGCCTGCTTTGTAAACCTTATAAAAATTCAAAAAGCCTCGTACTATTTTGCTATGCTAATTAGATGATGTTAAATTTGTTTGGGAGCTGATTTACTGTCTTATTTCGAAAGCTTTCACTGCGTGTTGTCACCATGCGCTTGGCTAATTTATTATTGTTACCTTTCACATCGGTATCATTGTTTCTTTGTTTTTTTTTCACATTGGCGGACATCTAATACTGCATCATCTAGCCCCAAGTAAGCAGAGGGTTTATGGGGTACCACATATACTACTTATATACTTTTTTTTTAAATACATACGAATTATACATAGAAACACCCAGACCCGACAAAAACTTGCAGATCAACATTTGTCCCGTGGCGGGAATAGAACCCGCAACCTTCTGCGTTTCAGCCGGACCTTGGTACCTCGCCACAGAAGTCGTCACACAGAAACATAGAGGTTCAGACGTTAATTACCTTGTATAATCAAACTTATTCTGTATAAACTAGACTAGAGTACCAAACTATAATAAATCCCAAACAAAGTCTACTCGTCAGACAAAGCACTGGTATTCTAGTCATTGAAAACTCGTAACAGTATTGTTAAGCTAATCACAAAAGTGTGCTCATCTAGTAGACAGCACAAACAGCCGCTTAGATCCATTGTCCCCGGCTCTGTTTGAACAGCGCGCCCCTTCAATCATGGACCGAAACCTGTATCGTTTGATCCACCCATCATGCTCTGTTTAGATAATGTAATGACAACTGAATTGGGCATCTATGCTGATTGATAGACTTTGAGATTTCTGTAAAACACAACCTTTAGAATAACTCTTAAATCAGCTTACTATTGGTTGTAGCGTTGCTCGCAAGTCGCATGGCATCTGCAAAGTAAAGCCGATTATAATTTTGTATTACATCAAGATTATTATAGTATTATCTTAAATCCAGTTAGCCGCTGCAACACGATTGAACCACAATGAAACTTAATGATTTAAAAATAATAATTATTAAAACATTTTTTTGCACTGTGTAGTGTTAAGCAATCATTCTTTAGAGGTGAAAGATGGCTTGAGACGCAAAAGGTTGCGGGTTCGATTCCCGTTGCGAAGCAAATATTTGTATGATCTACAAATATTTGATCGGGTCTGAGTGTTCTTCTCGCATATAATACTCGCTGTCTGGTTAGCGATTTAGTCCGCACGTTTTAAAAAAAAAACCATGTGTGCAATTCACACGTGGTAGAAGTGAAACCTTCAAAAATTTTAGAACCACGAATATAAGAAACAATGTATAACGCTTCCGATTTCATTTAAATCTTACGTTACGTTAAATCTTATGAATTTATGTGTCTCTTTTTACTGTCGATTTTTCGTTTCATCGACTTTAAAATCACAACGATGCTAAAGAAGTTTTCACTTTAAAAAAAAATGTAAACTATTCTCGATTCCAATCGAATGAACATACACGAAAAAATTAATCAAAATCGGTCCAGCCGTTAGGTTGAATTTAATTACAAACACACGCACAGAAAATGTATATAAAACCAATGTTATGTTATAAAGATGTATTGTATGTTTGTATATTTTATACATACAAACAATACATTTTTTATATATTTATATGTATGTATTTACAAAAAGTAGTAAGTATAAGTAGTATATCAATCACGTAGTACCCATAACACAAGCTCTGCTTTTTGGGGCGAGATGATCCTGTGTGTAATTTGCAGCAAAAATATATGAAATATATATCATAGGCTGTCTATATTAGGCATCATAATATAGACAGACTTCTGCCGAAGCTTACAAAATACCAAAATCATGTAAGAAAAGAGGTTATGCGTTCCTTGAGAGAACTATAAAAATCCCACAAAGAGTTCTTTCGGTGCCTTCATAAAACTAACAATATTGTTCGCGGTAACAAGACAAGAACGTTTCTCTTGAGCACATATTCGCGCTCTATTGTCTCGCTCAGTAGACTTTAGGGGCTTGAGTCCGCAGTGTTAGATTCTACAGACCATTGTTTTGTTTCCTTCACCTGGCAAGACGGATCCCACACAAAGGCGTCGCTCGTTTCTGCACTTGTGTTTGTTTTTGTTATGCAATTGCCAGGTTTTCGAGCGTTTTCGAGCACGCCACACGCGGCGAGGGCGGATCTCCGCTCGTTTGTGAATTGGAGTGAGTGCAAGATGTGCTCATCCCCGCGCCATTATCAAACGTATGGAGACTGCATGCTTCGGTGCTATCGTTGGTGCTACATTTTGTATTTTTACGAGTGGTTTTTGTAATTCTGTTAATTTATTTTTATTGTTATATTATAAGAAAAACTTTGTTCCCTTTTTACGAAAATTGCGCGGACGTAGGAGTATGAAATTTCGCACACTTATAGTTTATATAGAGAAGGAGTGCAGAAAGCTAATATTTTTTTACATATGCATAAAATATACATTAATTATTAATTTAATATGGAATTTCGACTAGTGGGCGACCACTAGTAATAATAATAATGCCGTACATTTCACACAGCATCATCTGGCCCCAAAGTAAGTAAAGCTTGTGTTATGTAGCATACAAAGCATACATAAAAGGTAGTCTTTTAAAGAAAGCTTATTATAACATAAATGACTATATTATTGATAAGATGGGATTCAAAATAGTGACCTTCATAGAATCAACACTAGGAATAGACATAAATTATACATCCCTAGGTTTCGACTAGAAAAAGTAAATAAGTCCTTTATGGGGAACACGGTGCGCTTCTATAATAAGCTTCCTGAAAATGCTACTAAACTACCTATTAAGAAATTTAAAGCATACATAAAAGGTAGTCTTTTGAAGAAAGCTTATTATAATATAAATGACTAAATTATTGATAAGAATTATGGCCTCATGTCGCTCTGCCCTCAGACAGTTAACCGACACACTTGAAATGTATAAACTCTCTTGTATTGGTATTTCGTAGTTAAGGTAGGTAGTTATAAGATGGATCATGTAAAAAAGCGCTAGGACCAAGATGAGTTTCTTGTCAGTTCTTCTCGGGCTGGGGTTAGGATGAATTGGCACCTAAATTCACCTAGTATGTAGGACATTTCAAAGTGATCCTTGTGATTGTATGGAATAAAGTATCCTGTGACGTTAACTTTGACTTTATGGGTACCGTATGACTGATATACTACTGATATATACTTACTTTTTGTAAATACATACGTATTATACATATTTTTCGTATTGCAATCGTAACTGTAAACGATGATGCTCTCTAATATGTATTAAAGACAAAACACTATTTTGACAAAATAAATTCAATTAAATAACTGCTTAGTATTATAATATAAGCTAATTTATATCTTAAACTAGCTAGTGCCCGCGACTTCGTCTGCGCAGGATTAGTACTTCGTGTAATACTAACGGTTTCTGCAGCGCACGCCAGAATAGCTCGCAGATGGCAGATTTTTTTCCTACTTACTTGACACTTATCGTTATATTTTGGACAATTCACACAATATCTTTATCAATTACTAGCTGACCCAGCAAACTTCGTACCGCCTCAGAATCAATAAATAAAAAAGCAAACATTTTTTTCATATTAACTCACCTTTTAAACCTTCCCTGGACTTCCACAAACATTTCAACACCAAAATCAGCTAAATCAGTCCAGCCGTTCGCGACTTTTAGCCAGACTAACGAACAGCAATTGATTTGTTAAAGATATGTGACTAAAATGTATGAATTAAAATGTCATATCTATGACGACCGTGCCCGATTATAATAAAATGGTGTCATGTTCATATTAAATAATTATACGGATTATTTATGCTCGAATCATAAACAAAGACAAAGCTTTTACTCCAATTATTCACACTCGAGTTTTATTTGAATAAATTATAATAATTTCTAATGAAACGCAAAATAACTTGTGAAAAATAAATAGTATAAAAGTCCAATGTTTGTTTCGCAAAATGAGCTACAATACGTATAGTCCATTGAAAAGTTACATTTGGGTATGCATTTGTCAGAGGACGCAATTTTATTTTTTTAATGTGTAGGGGGGGTCAGTAGAAGCTTAAGTTCAAGTTTGTGGGGTCGGCACCCTTGTCCCCCGGCCGCCATCTTGGAAAAGGGGGTGCAAAGGGTTTTCGCGCTGTATCTCGTAAACTAGTTACCTTACAGAAAATTTAATCAAACATAAAATGTAGCAAATTAAATTTCCTACAATTTTATTTCTATTACTTTTTATCGTCAAGTGACCAACAAAAAAGTTATAAACAAACAAAGTGACAGTCGAACAGATAATGCTGTTCGTCGTCTGAGCAGCAGTAGTTCATCATCTGCAGTATCAGAACTTGTAGAGACAGATTTTGATTTTGTGCACAATTGTTTTATTTGTGGTGAAGCATTTCAGGACGAGAGTCACTTGCGACAAAAGTAAAAGGGTCAAACATAGTTCAATAATAGCATAGGAATGTTAAGATCATAATAAATTGTATGAATAAAAAAAATATAGATAGAAAAGTAAGCCTAATTTTTAGTTTTTATTGCATCCCTATGAGCATTCGAGAATCCGTTTAAGTTTGGAGCGCTGTAAAACCTAGATAAATAAATAAAATGAAACAAATATATAGAGGAAATTGTTTGTTGAAAAACCCTCTACAAAATTGCTGTGATGTCATTTTATTGTAAAATGAACTGAAAAAAAGTTATAACCTCCAAAAGGAAATTTGTTACAAAATTTTCATTTATTTTTGTTTATAACTTTTTTGTTGGTCACTTGACGATAAAAAGTAATAGAAATAAAATTGTAGGAAATTTAATTTGCTACATTTTATGTTTGATTAAATTTTCTGTAAGGTAACTAGTTTACGAGATACAGCGCGAAAACCCTTTGCACCCCCTTTTCCAAGATGGCGGCCGGGGGACAAGGGTGCCGACCCCACAAACTTGAACTTAAGCTTCTACTGACCCCCCCTACACATTAAAAAAATAAAATTGCGTCCTCTGACAAATGCACACTAAGGCCTAAAAAATGTAACATTTTAATGGACTAGTAGGATTTTGCATACTCTTTGCAATACGTCTATCACACGTCAATTTAGTAAATTTTTGAAGTGTCACTAAAATGTTACTCGAAAAATTTTATTCAGGATTTGGTTCAAACAAAATAAGATCGATAATATTTTATGAAATTTTAGTAGTCTAACGAATCATGTGATATTTCATTTTGTTTTTCTTGTAGTTGACGTATCTAATAGTTTCCATTTGATCCTAAAGTTTGAATATAATAATATGAAATATTCTTCGTAAATTACGTGATATAATAATGTAAATTTTGCCATTGTCAAGTGTTTGTATTGATTATAGTATATTCTTGAGTTTCTTCGTATGTCATTTCATAAAGTAACATAGCACTTCTAAATTAATATTTTTACTTTTTTTATTGCATGTTTTATTCAGTAATCTTAGCGTGATTTTAATGAATAAATTGTGACTACATAGGACAAGCATGGACAATGGAATTATAAGTGTATTATGGTGCAATGTGATTTGAATGACGAGGAATTCCGAGAAAGTTCTAGATGGCCATTCCGCGATGACGTTAAGAATTGACAAATGACGAACTTGACATTGGCAAAATTGTCGACAAGACATATGCCGTTATAGGAAGAAAAGAAGAAGAAGTATATTGTTGATGTCACAAAGTCGTATCTTGTCGTTCGTCATTTGTTATTTTATATAAAATGGTGACTTTGATATAAAACAACTTTGCAGATTATTTTGCTCGAATCACAAAGCTTTTATTCCAATTATTCACACCCGAGTGTGAACTCTAGCTCTATTTTAACAAAAATACCAACATTACTAATAAAACCAGAAATAATTAGAGAAAAATATATAAAATGAAAAATAATATGAGAGCGCAATGTTCACTTCGCAAGACGCCCAAAAATAATCCAATATGAAATATTATAATATTATAAATTTAATGTCACTGACTGTTTGTCTGTCTGTTTGTCAGACAAACGGTCGAACGGAGCGTGCAAAGCCGTGGGCAGAAGCTATTATAAATATATATATATATATATATATAAATCGAATTTCATATAAATCTAAGTCTAAATCACCTGTAATGACATGATTGAATAACAAATTTCACATTTACAATATTTACTGTGATTTGTACATTTCCACGGATTGCTTACGTTTTTACGCAGCAATTGCGTGTGTTCATAGGGATATAGAAGAAAGCCTAACTCTATCTAGACTATACTTAGCCTACCTAATCATAACTCCGATAGCAATCTCTGTATTTGTATTAACTTCATATTTATTTTTGTTTGCCTAATGCGCCTTATATTATGTTACTGAACTATAATTTCCGAATATAAAAAATAAGTGGTTTGTAAGAAACCACATGCACTAGTATGGAAGTGTACAATTTACATTTTATGCTTCACTGTTACACTAATAAAAGAGCTAGTAACAGAGAATAAAAATTTGATGCAAACCCGGCTCGGTGCCAGCCAGCACCTGCAACCGAACCGACACCGTACTGACTCGTTTTTTTCTGCGGGTCCTGTCGGGATGGTCGAGGTTAGTGTGGGTACCTGGCCAGCGATATCAAACAGAATCCCAGGCAGAGTGGCGTCAGTGGAGAGGAAACTTTACCCACCTCAACTTGCTGGAGAGGATCGATGAACGAAAGTTTTCAATTACAAATAACTGCTCCTTAACTTGACTGACGCCATCTTCAACAGGTGAACTATGGCTAATGATGATGAATAAAAGTTAAACAGGTATAGACAAACTCAAACACACACGCACATACAGTTCTGTGGCTGGGTGTTATAAAGTATCATAAGATTTAGTATGTATTTAAAAATATATAAGTTTCTATCAATCATCTAGATATTATAATACAAGCTGTGCTTAGATACGGGCTGGATAGTGTTGCATTTTTTATATATTTTTATTTATTTAATTACGAACTGATTAGTATTGTATTAGCGTGGGGCTTTCATGCAATTTTGCTTTTTATTGTAAAATGTATGTCTTTGCATCGTCGGGAGCTAAATATGTATTTGGTGTAAGGACGTCCGCCACGTTGATGCGACACAGTTTAACAAAAACTATACTGTAGTTTTTGTTTGTTGTATCGTTTACCTACATTTTCTGTACATTTGTAACATGATTCCGAAATAATTTTGTTTTATGAAGTGAAAACTTCTTTAGCATCGTTGTGATTTTAAAGTCGATGAAACGAAAAAGAGACAGTAAAAAGAGACAGACACATAAATTCATAAGATTTAACGTGGGAGAAAATGAGATAGGAAGCATTCGATGAAACGAAAAAGCCAAAATTTTTGAAGGTTTCACTTCTACCACTTCTTATGTTTGTTACCTCAAGTTTGTTATATTTTTATTTGTTTGGGTATACTTTGGGGCTTTAATTGAGTAATGTATTTTTGAGAATTTATAAAAAAAGCATTCCTAAGGGAGTTAAAACAGGAAATGCAATTTTTGAACGGCTCAAATTTTAAACAATGAAGTCCGTTTTCTTTTTAGTTTTTAAAATGTAATTTAATTTGCTTTTAGTATAACCTAGTTTTAAAAAAAAAACATGTGTGCAATTCACACGTGGTAGAAGTGAAACCTTCAAAAATATAATTTATAATGCTTCCTATCTCATTTTCTCCCACGTTAAATCTTATGAATTTATGTGTCTGTCTCTTTTTACCGTCGCTTTTTCGTTTCATCGACTTTCAAATCACATCGATGCAAATGAAGTATTCACTTCAAAAGTCTTCAAATTTCAACTGTTATATAAAACAATGACGACCAGCCTCAAAAGTGTAGAGTTATAGTATCCTTAACAAACGAATAAGTTTATGAAACCTCAACAAATTAAAATGGCGCCACGCAACTTCTTATATCACGTTTGTATTTCAAGAAAATACAATTAAAAGTTTTATATAAGGCCATTCAAGATCAAGTAAAGTACTTACATAATAAGCTCTAGAAGCTGTTCAGGCAACTTACGTAATGATTTGTCTAAAACATACCTCTATCCTATTATAAACAACTTTCCCTTGGGTTTTTGACAAAGGGACCTCCATTACCTACAATAATATTATCTAACCTTGGTGATTATGGAATTCTGATACTATCAAAACATTGATACGAATAGCTTTCAGTTAATATAGATGATCGGTATCACGAAAGGTTGATGTTGATTTTTAACCGACTTTTCAACAATAGGAGGAGGTTCTCAATTCGTCGGAATGTTTTTTTTAATGTATTTTCACCGATGATTACTCAAAGACGCCTGAACCGATTTCAAAAATTATTGTTTTATTTCAAAGGGTATATTTTCTTGGTTGTCCCATTTAAATTTTATAGAAATCGGTCGAGCGGTTTTTAAAATATCAACAAAAATCTAAAAATTGTATACATCGATGATATATTCGTTCGTGCAGTGCAGAGCAGTGCGTTTAATTGGTCTATCCATATTATTCGATTAAGAATTTCAAAATAAAATAATTGTATGGTCTCAAATTGAATCCAATAAAGTCGGTTTTCTTTTTAGTTTTTAAAACGTAATTATAAGATATGCTGTAATATGAATAGAAACAGATAGAATCTAAACGTACGTAATTGAAACTGATAGACATTGATTGTATCGAGAGTTCTAAAATCCTTAAAGCTTACATAAAGGGTAGTATTTTTAAGAAAGCTATAATATCAAAGACCTTATTATTGATAAGAATACATGGCCTCGTGTTGCTCTGCTCTCAGACAGTTAACTGACAGATTTGAAATGTATAAACTACTGTAATCTTTTATTAGTCTTTCGTAATTAAGCTAGTTATAAGATGGATCATGCAAAAAAGCGCTAGGACCTGAACGAGTTTCTTGCCGGTTCTGCTCAGGCTTGGGTTAGGAGGAATTGGCACCTAAATTCAGCTAGTATGTTAGACTTTTCAAAGTGATCTTTGTGATTGTATTGAATGAAAATAGAAACAGACAGATTATATCTAGTGTGTGTATCAAAGGTAATTCATATTAGATTTTATCAGCAAAACAGACATTTAACAAATATTATTTTATTTATTTATTTATTATTATAGAAGTACCCATTGAGTTTTTCTTTTATATTTCAATTCCATATTTAGAATGTTCTAATAGTCATAATTTTAATATATTAAGTTGTTTTACTTTCCTTTGTTTTATGTTAAGTATTTTATAAACTTATAAACAATAAACAAATTAAAATTAAAATTTAATTTAATATAAAATATTTTTGGCTTTGACTTTTATCTCTTTGTTAGTTATCTTCGTAACATCTTAAATTTATTTGATTGTAAACCAACCAAGTATAACGGCAAACAATCAAAAAACAATTCAAGTCGGTCGAGCCATTTTCGAGTTTTTGCGAGACTAACTCACGGTAATTGATTTTTATATACATATATAAACGTAACTGGCTATATAATGTAATTGTTATATCCATACTTAATATTATAAATTAGAAAGCGTCTCTGTCGGTTTGATACCTTGTCACAGCTAAACGGTAAACGGATCTTGATAAAATTTTGTGAGAGGATAGATTATATCTTGGGGACGGACATGAGCTACTTTTTATGTAGGTACACCGTGCGCGAAGTAGGCAGTAGCTTGTTGTTATTTTAATTAACATTCACTCATAAAGAAGGACAAAAAACATCACGTGACGCAAGAGCTTGCTCCTATGTGGCCCAGCGTGTTAGCATTGCCATTCAACGTGGTAAAGCGGATGAAATATCATCTATTGATCGTTTTAAGCGGTATTTAGATAACGCAGCTGTTTTACATGTGTTTTATACTACCTGCTGCCCACGGCATCAAATACGGCAGTAAATGCCTACATTAAAAATTGCCTATGTCCCGAGATACAATTTATCTGTTTACCAAATTATATCAAGGTCTGTTCAGCCGTTTAGCAGTGATAAGGTAACATACAGACAGACAGATAGACAGATAGACAGACATTAATTAAATTAATTACATTATTAAGGTCTAGTAACACTAAAGATGTTAATTATGAGTTACCTGTCTTAAATTAACTAGTGTTGTTTATTACATAATAAACATAAAATAATATCTTAATTCTATCGATTTTCATTTACTTGAACAAGCAGAAAATAAAAACAGAACAACAAAACTTTTATATTATAATTTCATAAAATTCCATATAATTCCATAAACGTTTTCAAATGTGTATAATAGAATAGAATAGAATAAGTTTTTTATTTGCAACAAAATATTACAATAGACAATTATAAGACGTTTCAAAGTGATCCTTGTGATTGTATTGAATAAAGTATCTTTTGACTTAGACTTTTTGACATTAACCTATACATACTCTTTCAGAATATGCGAATTGCAGTGACAACAATCCGCGCTGGTCTTCCGTTAGGGCCGATTTTGTTTAGTGGATATGAAACGATGTTTATATTATAATAAACAAAAGTTACAGAACAGAAAATAAAATCAATACCAAAATAAATACATAATGTCTCGTCAGGCATGGCAGGGTACGACATCAGGTGCACGTTTTCTCCCCCTTCCATTATTATGGGCGCTTATGGATTCTCCAGGCAATGAAGTAAACAAAACACGTAAAGCTTACAGTTTAATTCGAATTTACACACTAGATTATGAATAAAAACAATCACATTATTAACAGAAACACACGGTTACAGAAATATATGCCAGCATTAAAAACAAAAATGTCCAAACGCCCTGGAAATCATTGGCAACGTCTACGTTTCTGCTTTCAAGACATTTTAAAATACCAAGTCAAATCCTAACTAATTTTACTAATTTTAGTAAAATTAGTTAGGAACACTCATCAATGACAAAAATCTCATTAATGACTTATATGACTAAATAACATTAGAATTACTTCAACGGAAATGGCTAACCGTAAATCAACTCACAATTTTGGAGATTAAAAATCAAATGAACATCTTAGTACATATCAGAGAGATTAACAAAAATAAGGTAAGATTTATTAACACAATCAGATTAATCAAGTTATATTTATAACTAATTGATTGGTTATTTCCATATTTTTCGATCTCTTTCCGACAAATATATATAGAAAGAAAGAAAGAAACAAAGAACATTTGTTTATTTGACAACACGTTACAGAGCGGGTCAATTAAAAAAAAAGAAAAATAAGGTAACAACATAAAAACAAAAATAAAAACAAAAGATATGAGAAATTAAAAATAATAAGCTATATAATACAATCTACATCGTGTAAGCATCAACTAGTCCCGCTTGTGCACAGCCAAACAGGTCCTGAACTCAGCATAAAGCTGCTCTACATGGTTGATAGTGACTACCTACCATGTAAAGCTGCGCTGGTCAGTCAGTCAGTCAGGGCCTGGAAATAGAGACATCATAAATACCATAACCAAAATAGTGAATACTTATTATGTATTGATTATATATATTTATCCAACGACCTCTGTGGCATAGTGGGCTTAGGTCTGGCTGAGACGCAAAAGGTTGCGGGTTCGATTCCCGCCGCGGGCTAAATGTTTGTATGATCTGCAAGTATTTGTCTCGGGGTCTGGGTGTTTTTATAATAAAAATGTATAATATGTGTGTATTTACAAAAAAAAGTATATAAGTAGTTTATCAGTCATCTGGTACCCATAACACAAGCTCTGCTTACTTTCGGGCCAGGTATTATTATCCGTGGTATATTATAGTATATATAGAGTATTGTCGTGTAATATTATTCCTAACAAAGTAATATTGCAAATTGGTATAATCATAATATTGTACTCATTATGATAGTAAACATCTTATAACAACAGCTGAAAACCACGATCGTACGAAATGTGTACACAAGTAGGAGTAGTGTCGATGTCGGGGTGAAATGAATTGATTGCCTTCAATAAGATTGAGCACAGAACTCTATCCCATGGGGAAATTGAGTCAGTAAGGCTCTAAGATAGTTAACTAACTTGTTTACACTAATGATGGATAATGAAAGATCGCACGTTAAAACTAAAACAATCGCCGTGTTATGCGGTTGGATAAACTTATACGTGTTTTGCTAGTAATTAATTACTACGCGATGTATATGCCGTGTTTATGGAACCATGGTCTTGTTCTTCTTCAATGGCATGTGTCATAATGATGACAGTTTTTTACATTGTTATAGTATAATGTCACAAAGTCATGTCTTGTCATTCGTCATTTGTTATTTTATATAAAACTAGCTGTTGCTCACGACTTCGTCCGCATTTTTTTTGGAAAGGAATTGTAGCCAAATTTTATTGATAAGTTTCAAACCAATCACCTGACCACCCATTAAAAAGTTTCCATACAAATATTCACTCCTCGTTTTACTCCTTTATGAATTCTGTAATACGTGTACATTTATTTTGCATTTTAAGTATCCAAACAAAGTTTCAAAGAAACCACACCACCCGTTAAGAAGTTCCCATAGAAACTTTGACACCATTTTACCCCTTTGTTATGATTATTTTGAAAAATCCTGAAATACGTGTCCGTTTATTTTGCATTTTCATAAATCAAATCAAGTTTCAAGCAAATCGCACCACGCGTTAAAAATTTTCATACATTGGTCAGATCATACTGAGATGTTTGAGAGACTCAAGACAAATACTTGCAGATCGTACAAACATTAGTCCTACTGCGGGAATCAAATCCAGAATCTTCTGCATCTCAGGAAGGCCTTCGCCCTGCGCCACAGAGGTCGTCCTCTCGTTGTTTCCACAATTACTCCAAAATAATTTCTCGCGTCAAGAGTTCTGAAGTTTTAATACAAGACCGTGTTCGTGATGAGTTACCTTCGTGATGCATGGTCACCATCTGGCTGCAGTATCCGGCGCCGCTCGTAAATCTACACGCGAATTTACAACCTTGAGACACGTGCCATACTTGCAGTATACTGTAGTGTACAGATAACACAGAACAGCGTCTAAGCAACTATTGATGTAAGTAGGTACTGGTTCTGAAGCAGCAGGGTGCACGACTCAATGGCATTGTGATACAGGTAGTGCATTTGAATTTGAATACTCTGTATACCGACGTGATACGGAAGATCTGAGAAACTCCGAGAACTAGTCTTATTTGTCATAATTCGAAAGCGGCTTTCACACGTGCGGGTGGTTTAATTCAAATTTACCAAGAAGAAACTCTTGGTTTCATAATCAGATCAGCTCGCTGTCACGTTTATATGTGTTATGTCAAGATATGCCAAGTTTCAGCTTAATCGGCCTATATATTAAGGAGTTCTGATAAACAGCACCCTGGCTTCATCATCAGATCACTTCTGTATACCAACGTGTTTACGGAATATCCGAGAAATTTCAAGATAAATAAATAATCCCGGAAATTTCACACAGCATAATCTGGCTCCAAAGTAAGCAGAGCTTGTGTTATGGGTACCTACCACATGACTGGTATATTTTTTTGTAAATTCATACATATTGTATATAGAAACACCCAGACCCGAGACAAATACTTGCAGATCATATAAACATTTGTCCCGCGGCGGGAATTGAACCCGCAATCTTCTGCGTCTCAGCCGGACCTTAGCCCACTGTGCTACAGAAGTCGTCATTATTTAATTTTTAGATCTTGTATTATTTGCCATAATTTTCTCTTCAAAAAGTTTAGATATTGCTTTATCATGTGCATGGTGAATAACTCTTATTCATAAAGAAGTTCCATAGAACAGATCCTGACTTCTTCTTCATTAATGGCATGTTTCGACAATGTCAAGTGTTTAGATTGTTTATAGTAAGACGTCATAAAGTCGTATGTTGTCGTTTGTCATTTGTTATTTTATAAAAACTGGTGTATCTTTCTAAATAAATTTATCTGAAATAGTTAACGGATTATTTTTGCTCGAATCACAAAGAAACACAAAACTTTGATTCTAATTATTCACACCCGCGGCAATAACTCTAGCTTTATTTGAATAAAATTACAAATAAAACCCGAAAAAACTCGACAAAAATAAATAAAATAAGTGCGCAATGTTTGCATTGCAAGAAAAATCAAAAATAATCAACATCCAGACTTTATCATCAGATTAGCTCACTGTCACCTAGGTATATAAACTACTATCGTTCTTGACAGGTTTGCCAAGTTTCGGTTTAATCGACCTATTTATTGAGTTCCGTTGAACAATACTCTGGCTCCATCATCAGATCAGCTCGCTATCACCATAATGACATACCTTGTTACTTTGTATACAATGTTTTAATGTAGATAATACTACTCGTAAATAAACTTCTCTGACTGAAATGGTTCAGTCGACCAGTCTTGTTTTAACTCACAGGTTCAAGTCGTTGACCTATGAAGTCAGCGAAACTCTAGCGAATGGGAACTCAATTTAAAATGCTTTAGTATTTACGTTGTACCTGAAGAAGTATACAACATATTATGATAATAATTACGTTTTAAAAACTAAAAGGAAACCGACTTCATTAAATGAAATTTGAGCCTATAAATCATTTTTAGTGGAATGTTTTTTATTTAAGTTCATTTTTAGTATTTTGTATATATATAATATGGGTAGGCCAAATTAACGCACCGCTCCAATTAGACAGCGAGGTATCGAAGTACATGAAAACATCATCGATGTATACAATTTTTAAATTTTTGTTGATATTTCAGCTCGACCGATTTTAATAAAATTTATATGGGACCACCTGTGAAGTATACAGGTGTATACCCTTCGGTTCAGCCGTTTTCGAGTAATCGGTGAACATACATAAAAAAAAAAGATTCCGACGAATTGAGTACCTCCTCTTCTTTGATAAAGTCGGTTAAAAATAAAATTCGTTTTGGAATGTACAAACCAAGCGCTTTCATATGACATAGCGTGAACAGTTTTCCTCTCATTTACCCTATATCTTGACGACCCCTTGTTCAATTTAGTTCAATAAGTTACCAGCTCATTTCTCAATTTTAATCTGTCGATCTGCTAAATTTCATGCAAATCGGATCGGATCAAATTTTGGTTCGGAAGTTATCGTCTTTGCCGGATATAAGAACAAAGATATTTTGAAGACCGTACTCCAATACAAACTTAAACTCAAATCGAGACCTATGCATATATATTATTACATTATTTAATTTAGATCTGTCAGAACATCTAACATCTATGCTTAGTTTTCGTTCTGGGACAGAGTTTTTTTTTCCGAAATACGGCTCTTAGAGAGCTATCAAGTCAAGTAATCAATTACACATCAAGTTGTAATTGATTTCCTGGGATAACTGTTCAACTTTTTTCAGGAAATTAATATTATATACTAAAATCTGCGGTCTCTTAGACCTGTCATAAATCCAAAACTCTTTGTCAACGCAATCAAAAAATACGACATAATATGGCCATTTTTATGGCGCATATTTTGACACCCAGCAGTAAATCTAAACCTATTGAGTGCTTCCCATTGACACATAATTAATTATTAAACGAACTTACCTGTAGGTACGTGAAGTTCTATTATAATTTTATGAGCGCTGAATCTGAAGAGATTAGGTATATTATTATCAAGAGTGACACAAAGCGTAACTACATGTGTAAATAATCAAAAACTCAAAAGCACCTCATGTGCTCATTTCATCAGAAAAACCCCGATAATTAACTATATATTAATAATTATATATTCACTTTAAAAATTTTGATTTTGATATAAAACTTAAATGTCTGTGAAGTATATTGATGTACTAGAACGTTTTTTCAACTACATAGTTAAGTTTGTTCTTCATCAGACGTATCTTTTCGTTGGAGCAATGTTAGGTGCTTTCAAAGTTTATGAGGGTATAGTGGCCTTGAATTGAACCAGTAATTGTAACCGATAGTAACGAAGTGAAATAAGGTTTCTTTTTTTATTGAGGATCCCTAAAAAGAAAAGGATTCAGCATAATCTGCACAGAAAACTCATCTCAATAGACACGTTTAACCAAAATCCTCGTAATATTTAAACAAAAGATATACCTAACCAACCCCCATTATATCGTAGCCAATAAATAAAAATGTAAATAAAATTACAGAACAGAACAAAGAGTATGGTGATTTGCATAATGCTGTTCACCTTTTAGGTTTTCGACTTGGTCTGGGCTCGAGCCAAGCCGACTCCATTCAGAGAGTCCGAAGATTATAAGCTTACGTCGCCCCATTGCTCCACGTCGCCAGAAAACAATACATGTTCGTGTGGTTATAAAACATGAAATCAAGTCGGTTTGTGCCACATTTTTTGTAAAGTTTTTTGGTAGAAACATTTGCATTCCTTAAGTCGTCTGCGAGATTCTATTTCAAGACAGTAAAGTTTCTTTTATCGGAAGCCAGACAAAAGCTGAAATTAATTTGAACGCTTGAGTTATGGAAACCATAATTTGTTTTATTTATTTACCAACGCCATTTAGTTTTATAATAACATCTCGGGCAATGGGTACTTTAGAGGTTTCAAAACCGTAATAGTTTACTAGTTTCCGTAGGTACGTGGTACTGTTTAACTGCGATCGATGGTAACTCTGAATAAAAATAAGAAAAAATGCGGTCAACTAACCGCGACTACTTTATAAAGTTGACTGCTAATAAAGTGTATAGGTACACCACTTGCGATAAGATAAATATTGTGCCCAGTCCCCGACACAACAGTCGCTGGTTCAGTTTTTATTTCTGCGTCATGAATTATGGCTGCCAGGAGACTCGTTAAAAAGAACACGATCTAGTAGGTAATACCCGACTACCCGTTGGTTACTGGAGCGACGGCTTGCTCGCTTTATGCGCACTTAAAGCTGCTTCCTAGACTTGTTTCATCCACTTCATCCAGTTTAACGCGCATCTTAATTTCAGCTTCAAAGAGTACGAATAAAAACTAACCTTCTCCGATGTACCATGGGCTACATACTCGTATCTACCGTACATACCGTAATGCGATGCAAAGGCTTGTAGAACTCGGAATATTTTTTAAAGAAGCATATAAATTCGCTTACCAGCCGGAGTTAGTTATTCCTTTGTAATTGCGTGCTGAAATAAACCCACTTTTATTGTCTTGCTTTGAAGAATGTCCGGGAGGATAAGCAGGCCATATCAAGGCAGTTTCCTTTTTTATGACAGTGCATTGTAATCAGAGCAATAATTCAGACTAGAAAGTATTTGTGTGGACGGCTGCTCTATATTCGTTGCACTGACCTGTGTGGATAAACGCTGTGTATTAGGTAATTATGTTACTCGTATGTACGAGTATGGTCGTATTTTGTGCGGAATAGATAGATTTTTACAAAAATCTATGCTAAGTGATTGATTTTGACATGAGTTGATATACCATCAACCATCGTTGATCAACCCTGACGTTGATGAAACTTATGGCCCTTGCGGATTTCATTACGAACCCGAACTATTTATGATTCGACGAAGTATAGTAAAGTTTGACAGTCGCGAAACGAAGTTGCTAACCTCCAATGAAATAATTCAAAAGTTTCCAGTTGCAACTTGCTATTTGATTACCGCGCGGTTTAGTTGTGGAGTTGGTCACACTCAATGACAACTTGTTCCTGGAATCCAATAGGAAATTTGGCATTATAGTCAAATTATAGCGACATTTTGGATTTCACTTCAATAGCGTTCTAATGCATTATCCAGGAAAAGTCGACATCCCGGTTAAACAAAGATTTCATTCTCGATTTTCACATTTCGCGAAATTATAAAAATTGCATAATTTATCTGTCCCTTTACAACAAAAGTTCTTAAGAAAACTCATGTCAAATGTTAATTGTACAATAAGTGCTGTCGAATAAGATTTTCCACATTGTTATTCTTAAAAGCCGTCCCGCAAATCTTTTACTTTGTAACGGAGGCTTGCCTCTTTTCAAGGCAAGTTAAACAAATTTCCCGTAACAGACTTTTTCGTGATTCACCTAGAGGATTTGTGGGACTACGAGCCTTTTTGTTTTACCGTTTATTTTTTGTGTAAGCTGCCTATTTATTTGTCTTTCCTGTTCAGTTTTTTGTAATAGCGTTCTTTCATATCTCTCACACAAAAGCTAAATACTTTTCATAACAAAAGCGTTGACGCTGAACTCGTTTCAAATTTACGATTGCATATAAATAAATAAAATAAATAATCCCGGACATTTCACACAGCGTCATCTGGCCCCAAAGTAAGCAGAGCTTGTGTTATGGGTACCACAAATATGCATTTGTGCATGCATATCTATATCTATAAAATGCGATGTGTGATGTATATACCGATTTCAATTATTTTTTAGGAGCTCTTCAGATTAGCCTAGCGGGTGATCCTGTGAAGTTTGGCTGCGAACAGATCAACAGAACTTTTTTTTTGCATCAATCAAATTTGGTATGGATATAGATTGTATCTTAGGAACGGACATACGCTACTTTTTATGTAAGTAACATGCGTGCAAAGCCGCGGGCAGAAGCTAGTTACAAGTAATTAATGAGAGCACTGGTGGTCTAGTGGTAGTGGCCTCGCCTGTTTTTAAGGGTTCAAATCCAGTCGTGCACTAATTAACTTTTCTGTTCGAAAAATATATACGCTATACCAGTACTCTGAAACGGTGTGGGAAAACATCACGAAGAAACCGGCATGTCGTAGAACCTAAAACGTTCGAAGACATGTGTCAAATGCACGAAAGGATCCTCTGAGGCACACCTTAATCCTTTTACCACACTGGATAAAACGTGATACGATAAGAAGAAGACTAATGAAAAAAAAAAATGAAATGAAATGAAATAAGTTTATTTTGACACACACACACATAAAACACAGATAAAAAAAATACATAAAATAGCAGGTAGTTGTATGTGTACCTACCCTGCCCCGACCCAGCCTGTGTTTGCCAAAAAGGCCCAGTCTCAGCTCTATGCTACTTCACATATTGCAAAGTAGCGCTGGTTTTCAGACTAATGCACGAATGTATAACGAATTATCGCAAAGTTAGCTACAAAATAATATCGATACAATAGAAACGTCTATATCTCACAATTATTTTGAGTGGCCTGTCAGCTCTATTGGTAGTAGCTCTGCCTTCTGCACTGTAGGTTGAGGGTTCGATTCCCTCCCAGGATAAACATTTATGTAAGAACATAGGTGTTTGTTCTGTGTCTGGGTTTTATAAAGTGTTATAGGTATGTATTTAAAAATATATAAGTATTGTATGTTGTATTGTAATAGAAGGACTATATGGTGTTGTGTGCATTGTCCACCAATATTTATTATTATCATTTATTTATTCATTGAATAAGAATATAAAGCCAGATTATACCTACTTTAATACCATTATTAGCCAATTACTTGTTATTAAGAAGACTATAGGTATATGTCGACCTCTGTGGCGGAGTGGGCTAAAGTCCGGCTGAAACACAGAAGGTTGCGGGTTCGATTCCCGCCGCGGGACAAATGTTTGTATGATCTGCAAGTATTTGTCTTGGGTCTGGGTGTCTATGTATAATATTTATGTATTTACAAAAAAAAAGTATATAAGTAGTATATCAGTCATGGGTACCCATAACACAAACTCTGCTTACTTTGGGGCCAGATGATGTTGTGTGAAATGTCCGGGATTATTTATTATTATTATTATTATTATTATATGCAAAAGTAATCGTGTGATTTATCTAGAACTTCCGTTCAGTAAAGAGCTCTACACGTTATAATAATTTACATTCAGCAAGTGGTTTCAAAGTGCGGTGCCAAATGTTTGGTGCGTAACTCCACTTCAATATCGAGAGATTGAACGGTAAGTTATTGCTGTAACAATTTCGTATTGCCCAATAAAACCACACTTTCGCTTTATTTATACGCAATAAAATGATCAATATATGATATTACTCTGTATTTGAGATAGACACGCATTACCTGCATTACCTGCGGCAAGTGTAGAACTTTTGTTTTTATTTCTCAAAGACAATACATTACTAACTACGAGTTAATCAAAGTTTTATAAATAGTCTAATAGATGCAAGCTTCATTATATATCTTTAATAATTATCTAATAACATTAAGGTCGGTACATCACTACTTGGTACAAAACAAAGTCGCTTCCCGCTGTTTATCTGTCTCTATGTATGCTTAGATCTTGAAAAGCACGCTACGGATTTTAATGCGGTTTTCTTTAATAGAAAGAGTGATTCAAGAGAAAGGTTTATATGTATAATACATGCATAATATAGAAGAGAAACACTGATAATTTTAGAGGTTTCTAATGTTATGTCGTAAATAAACACATTTGTAATATATTAAGTATCAACATTGCAACCGCGCGAAGCCGGGGCGGGTCGCTAGTATTACTATAAAAACTATTTTAAGCTATGTTGGCTTATAAACAAATAGGTAATACACGCTATGAATTGCAACTTTTGAATAATAAATAAATAGACAAAACATTTACATGCATGTTAAATAACTTAAAAGTAAGGAATAATCTACACTTATTTATAGATAAAAACAAAATTAAGTTTACTGACCACAAGTAAAGTTCCCAAAAGGCTGGCAACGTTACCTCGTTGAATAGTCATACTAATTCTTTGTCCGAGGTAAGCACCAGCCCTTTGATCATTGCACTTGTCCACCAATCTTTTCGATAATTCTCTGAATAGGATCCTGAATAAATAAATAAATAATGCCGCACATTTCACACAGCATCATCTGGCCCCAAAATAAACAGAGCTATGGGTACCACATGACTCATATACAACTTTTTTTGAATACATACATTTTATACATAGAAAACGCCCATACTCGAGACAAATGCTTGCAGATCAAGCAAACATTTGTCCCGTGGCGGGAATCAAACCCGCAACCTTTTGCTTCTCAGACAGGACTTCGCCCCCTGCGCCACAGAGATCGTCAAACAAAAAGGTCGACAATACACGTTATAAATTGCAATTTTGATTAAACCACGAGAAATATAATTGCTATGAAGCATTTTCGCTTGCATAAGGAATATAAGAACGTTTGGAGTGCGTTTGCAAAGCAGTCTATCATGTTATCACGTGAGTTATACTGGACGAGATAATGATAAGCCGAGGCTCTCTGCTCTCTTCACATTAAAAACTCGTTAGCCTTAGGAAGCTTTCACTGGTGAGCAAGTTTGACCGATTGTATGAGCGTTGGGCATGGTGCTAATGATTTTTATATTATAAAGACTTTGTAGTAACTACTTCTCGTTTTTGTCCGAATTGTGAAAATAACCTAAAGTATTTCTAGGATCATTGCAAGCTAGCGAGCCTCGCACGGCAATATCTAACATTCTGGGCACGCTCCCAAATGGATACCATTTGGATCAGTTGAGCTATCTAATGATACATTTTTGGGATTTCGTACTTCTAGACTCGGAGGAAATATCGGATCTCTGTAGGTACGTATCTTATACATAAGTATGTTCTACGCGAGTAGGTAGAATCTCTAGCTAATCTCTACGTATATATAATATGTGAATCCAACCGTTGCAACATAGTAAAATATTGATAAAATAATAAATAAGGGTAAGGTTAAGGAAAATAAAGCTTGCCTGGAAAAGATCGCTTTTAGCGATAAGGCCGCCCTTTGTATAACTGTATTGCTTTTTTTTTTTTGTGTGTAGAGAGTGAATAAAGTGTCTATACATTTTGATAAACACGGGCTTTATTCAGTTTTTTTTTTGAAAGTGAAATGTATATCTATCTATCTAAATAAATAAATATTGCTGGACAATGCACACAACATCATCTAGCCCTAAATTAAGCATAGCTTGTACTATGGTGACCAGATGACTGATATAATACTTATATATTTTTAAATACATACTTATGATACTATATAACACCCAGACACAGAACAAACACCTTGTTTCTTTACACAAATGTTTATCCTGAGAGGGAATCGAACCCTTAACCTACAGCGCAGAAGGCAGAGCTACTACTAACTGAGCTGACAGGCCAGTCAATACTAATACATATTGATGGACAATGCACACAATTCGATCTAGCCCTTAAACTAAGCATACCTGTCGTGCGCTCATTAACTTTTATTTTATTTGTAAATAAAACACCCGTTAAACGACCGTATCTATCATAATATTAAATAATGATTATCTGTAAACTTCAGTAATTTCAAAACTATTAATATACCGTAACGTGCATTTTAAGATAAAAGAAAAGTTCAAAACTTAGTAGTTGATTATGAGTCTATACACAACTTTATCTCCATGAAAAATCATAAACTTGTTTAGACATTCAACCATAAATTATGGTTTATGTTTAAATAATAAGTCAACCCAAGATTTACCCAAGTTTCATATTTGTTATGACTTAAACATTTTTCGTTGACAACTATTGGTTTGAATACTAAAATATATACTTTAAATTAAAATACTTTATTTCAGATAAAAGAGTTTTTATTTACAGATTATGTGAAGAATAATATATACCGAAAAAGAAGGTTATCATAAGTTTTTAAAAGTTCAGTACCGTTGACCTTATTTCTCGGTCACCGGTACTGCCTTTGCAAGCATTGATTTACCTACCTACTTCAGATATTTCATATTTGAACTATTTCCTATCAAGCGAAACCACATAAAATATTACAGTAATTTAATTGAAAATAAAACAAAAAGAACACTAATAAAATCTAACTATTTTATTGATAGTGGACCGAGTTCAACTCACAGTTCTATTCTGTTTCCAAGTCGCAAGGCAAGTGAGTCTTTTCGACTCACAAACAATCTCTTGTCGCCATCTTGTTTTTATAGCACTTCCGTTCAAGTTAAAAAAGATGGTGCAGGAACTTATTAAAATTACAATTAATATTGTGTTAATAAATTCTAAAAGTCATTTCTTAATTATTGAAACTTATTTACAGGATTTCCAAAACGACAACTCTAATAAAAATATTCGACTTAAAATTACCTTAATTATTTCCGATAATTTAAATAGTACTCAAATAATTCGAAATAAGTTCCATACAATCGATTAATACAAAGTAATGAATGAACCTGGCGTTAAAATAATAAATCTGGGTTTTATAAGACCTCATTGCTTTAAATTATGTTCTTTGTTAATTAAATATAAGTCGATGACGCATTGTTTCCCGAGGCCTAGGAACGACGCGGCGACATATACAATAATATAAAATATATGTGAAACATCCGTTCGTATCTAAGACGATCTATAGATAGCTCTATATAGATATATAGATAGATCTATATATCACAGCTAGAGGGCAGCATTCCCAAGACACTGGCGGCATTGTCACGTTGTGTAGCAATGGTAATACACTTGTCTTTTGTGGTTTTACTGTCCTACTCAGCTGAATGCCTATGAGTCGTAACGTGCAGTTTAAGGTTTGCGTACGACCAGTGGTCCTCAAGTGACGCCAACGACCACCGTCCGAGACTCGCGTTTCCGGGAGGTTTCATGCATGTTAATAACGTTTTAAAAAAAAAAAAAAAGATTACGATGAATTAAGAACCTCCTCCTTTTTTGAATTCGGTTAAAATTAAAACCGACTTCATTGAATACATTTTTTTTTAGTATTTAGTTTATATTATAATATGGGAAGGCCAACTAAACGCACTGCTCTAATAAGACAGCGAGGTTTTAGAGTAACCGAAAATATCATTGATGTATATTTTTTTTGGATTTTTGTACATTTTTCTAAAACCCACATAAAAAAACGACATTCATATCATGATATTACTTCTTATCCAACTAAATGGTTTCATAATCCAGATTAAATAAGTAAGTATATGTAACAAACAACTCTTCGCACCTGTGCGAAGCAGGGGTGGTCGCTAGTTACTAATATAACGGTGTCCGCAAGGAGTCTCAGAATCGCGATTAGAATAATTAAAATGTAGTTTTGCTTCACGACAGTTCCTCTGTTATCTAACTAATATTATTAATGCGAAATTAACTCTGTCTGTCTGTCTGTTTGTTACGTTTTCATGCCTAACCCGATGAACAGATTTTGATGAATTTTAGTATAGAGATATATGGAACTTTGAAGAAGGACTTAGGCTTTTTTATGTTTTTTTATATTTTTTATGTAGTGCGCGTGCGGAGACGCGGGCAGCAGCTAGTAAACTATAATATTTAATGTTTTCCTTAGTATGCAATGAGGAGTCCATAGCGAGAACATAGGATTGAGCTAGCTCGCGTGACTAATGAGCTTTTTCTATTTCTTATTGTTTTTCAGTTGTTGACCCCTTATTGACGTTTGTAGTCGAGTCGCGGGGTCGGCAGTAAGGTTCGTTAATTATACCACTAAAATGATTTATTATCAACCGATTGTTATGCCAAAGACTGTTGAGCTACGAAAATTGGATTAGGGTTCATGTCAACGGGGCATTTAGCTCCGTGATACAAATCAAAACTTCTAAATAGCAGTGGCAGCTTAGACGAAACATAATATCAGATAAAGCGTGTATGTATGCTTTGTATGAACCGTTTGACTTCTCTTGCTTTTGACCTCTGTCGACACATTATAATACAACATATATCAATCTATCAATGGGAATATTAGTCATAAATAAAACCAAATTATTTTCTTTTTAACCGACTTCTATAAATGAGGAGGTTCTCAATTCGTCTGAATCTATTACTTTTATTTTTATGTATGTTCACCGATGACTCGAAGACGCCTGAACCGATTTGGAAAATTATTTTTTTGTTTCAAAGGGTATACTTTCTAGGTGGTCCATTTCCATTAAATTTTTATCGAAATCGGTTGAGCAGTTTTTAATAGATCAACAAAATCTAAAACACATCGATGATATTTTTATATTCAATGAAGTCGTTTTTCATTTTAGTTTTTAAAACGTAATTACTCGTATTAATTTAACGGCTAAACCTTTTGATTATTTAAAGTACTGACGAATTATATTCACGATTTATATTCTTTATATTACAGGTTACAAGTTTACAACATGAATTTTATATTTTTGTTATAAGTTTTACAGAATATCAACATGTGATAAACGCTGGTTTTACTCACGTATTATTTTGTCGATAGAGGCACCGACACTGTTTCGATTCATCTAGAGAATCTTTATCAGAGTGAGTTTGATCCGCGGTCAGTTCATTGCCGTTCGAGTTCACGGTGCGCACTGCGTGAGTATTCTCTAGATGAATCGAATGTTTCGGTGCCTCTATCGACATAATAAATAATACGTAAGCAAAACCTGTGTTTATCAAAATGTTCAACTCATGAATGTTTTGGTAGGGAAAACGTTTTTCCAGACTCACATTTCTCTTACTGTAAGAGAACAAAAGCACGAGAGCTCTATAGTAAATTTAACCTCTGGGAGACCGGACGGTCACTTGATTTCGTTGGGTAACGTGATTGTTTGGCGCAGTTACTTAAGCTATTCTTTATAGGAGTAAATAGATTTAAATCTTCATTACACAATTTATTAAAGACTTATTACATGCATACCAATCAACAGAAACTGAAAACTGAAAACAAAAAATTTTTTATGTTTTATTTTATTTCAGAAACAGTATTATACATATAAACACATAGGTTATATACATAGTCTAAGGCAATTTCCACATTTAGTTTATATATATGCTCACGGCTTGGTAGACACCTCCTCAGATCATAGTTCTTCTCCTTTTTCGTTGATGGCATGTGTCATGTTAATTTTGCAAATGTCAATTGTTTAGATAGTAATACTAAGACGTCACAAAGTCGTATGTTGTCGTTCGTCGTTTGTTTTTTTATAAAAATTGGTGTCTCTTTATAAAATAATTATACGGATTCTGTTTGCTCGAATTACAAAGACACAAAAAACTTTCATTCTAATTATTCACATGATTCTAGCTTTATTTGAATAAAATCACCAAAACAAATAAAATACAAAATAACTTGGGAAAAATTACATAGTATAAAACAAAGTCGCTTTCCGCTGTCTTCTGTCCCGTTGTATGCTTAGATCTTTAAAACTAAGCAACGGATTTTGATGCGAGTTTTTTTATTAGATAGAGTAATTCAATATTAAGGTTTATATGTATAATACATGCATAATATAGTAGAGAAACACTGATAATTTTAAAGGTTTCGAATGTGATGTCGTAAATAAACACATATTTTTGCGCTTACATTGCAAACGCTGGCTGAACCCTACGAGATAGATCAAAATAGTGTACTACAGTATTGTACACCTTTAAAAGTTCTACAAAAAAGTCCGTGATCGTATATGTCCATCTCTTAGATAACGTTGTATATAAAGACAATCTGTAGTACATTTAGTATCAGCATTGCAACCGTGCGAAGCCGGGGCGGGTCGCTAGTAAATAATATAAAACAATGTTTACAGAAATAATCCAGATTATAGTTACATAAAACTTTTTATAATGTCTATGGGACGTTGTCCAAACTTTTTATAAATATAAAGAGGTTATCATTATTATTATTATTTATACCCCCATTCTGGACAGAATGTGAATAGTCACAAAATGGTTTCTTATTTTACCCAAGATAAAAATACGAAATAATTATAAACACGCGTAAGTGTCGTGGAACACTCGGTTGGAACTCCTATCGTAATATATTATTATTGATAAACGTATTATATAATTGATTAACAAATTAAAATGAATAAATGAATTACTAGCTTCTGAGAGCAATTAATAAAACGCAGAAATTACTAATGAGTTAAATGAATTCAATGATGTACAATAACATTCAATATAAATACAATAAAATTTAAATAAAATACAATAATTCTCAGCCGGGCACACTGCGCCACAGATAAAATTATCAAAAAGATAAGTTGGTTTGAAGGTCAAACTGAGTTTGAATTTTTTTTCAAATACAAAGTAATTTTAGAAATATAAATCTCATGCTTCGATATACTCGTACATCACGGTCACGTAACTAAAAGTTACCGAATTTTTGCTTTACTTACTCTGATATCTAACATCTTGCAAAATTTCATGATTGTAGGTCAACGGGAAGTACCCCACCCCATATGTTTTGATTTAGGATAAACATTTGTCAGGTTTATTACCAGGTGTTTGTTCTGTGTCTGGGTGTTAAAAAGGATCATATGTATATATTTAAAATATACAAGTATTGTACCGATTGTTTTATATTTTTATCTGTGGCGCAGTGGGCTTAGGCTCGGGTAAGACGCAAAAGGTTTTTCAATCGGGTCAATTCGGGTTTTCAAAAATATACAAGTATTGTATCAGTCACCTGGTGAATATAATAGCAAGCTATGCTTCGGGTCAGAGGGTGTAAGAATTGAGAACGAATTGAGAACCTCCTCCTTTATAGAAGTCGGTTAAAAAGAAAATAATTTGGTTTTATTTATGACTAAAATTCACATTGATAGATTGATATATGTTGTATTATAATGTGTCGACAGAGGTCAAAAGCAAGAGAGGTCAAACGGTTCATACAAAGCATACATACACGCTTTATTTTAAGCATTGTAAAATAATAAATTGCGGCATAACCATAGCCCTATTTTTTTATTGCGCTGATTTAGGTGTTAGTTTGCAGCTCCAAAAGACCATAGTATTAGATATTAATTTTAACTCGATACCTCAACCTTAGAAATAGGGTCTTGACATACAAACAAAACAGACGGCGAAGTAATCCTATAAGAGTTCCTTTTTCCTTTAGGTACGGAACCCGAACTATTAGAATGAATAACTACAATAAATAAAATATCGAAGTCAGAAAGTAAGCCAAGCAACAAATGTTGTTAGAGCGAGCAAAACGGATTTTCATGAGAAATGAACTTAAATAGCCATAAAAAAGCATCTCGGTCGGTCCAGTTGGAGTATGCTTTTACAGGTAAAGTGTACTTTACAGTATTACTCCGGCATCATACGGCTGGCTGCATTTTATACGGGATACAAATAAAATGAACGGCGGCCTTAACTTTACCTCAGAATTGGAACCCAGAGCCGTAGTCAGGGCCTCTCGCCTCCATATTTGTAATTGAAAACTTTCGTTCATGGATCCACTCCAACAAGCTGAGGTGGGTGAAGTTTCCTCTCCACTGACGTTACTCTGGTTGGGATTCTGTTTAATAGCGCAGGACTTCCCAGGTATACACAATAACCTCTCAACCTTGCAGACAGGACCCGCAGGAAAGAATAAACAGTGCATGCGGTGTCGGTTTGGTTGCAGGTGGCAACGGCTGGCACCCAGCCGGGTTAGCTCTTCTGTCAGTCAGCAGGGGGACTAACACTATCGCAGTCGTCTCCATCACCAGTCTCCAAGTATCACTCGTCAGGAACGTAGAAATCCTCACTCAAAGTGTTATATACTTCATCGAAAAATACAAACCCCATTTTACAGTCAGATGCACCCGAGCCATTTTTGATGGATGATGGACAATTCACAGTTCTGTTTAGTTCCCCAAACTACGAGATGTGTCTTCGAAATATATACTTTATGTACTTGTAAATACATGCTTAATTATGATACAATATTATGCACATGCTAATATACACCTACGTTCATCACACCAATGCTTGTACTAGATGAGGATCAAAACTTAGTAAAAGTACCTACCTATACCAACTACACATTAGAAAACTAATTTCCCTCGCCGCTTCTGTCTGTCTATATGAACGCGATAAACTCAAAAACTACCGAATGGATTTTCATACAGTTTTCACCAATGAACGGAGTGATTTAAAAGAAAGATTTAGGTGTACAATTTACACGTGCAAAGCAGGGACGGGTTGCTAGTAATATATAATTAAACAAAATCATTTGCTTGACGTAATATGCCTTATAATTATGTGGATATGCGCCCACCACAATGTATTTAGTAAAAGTATACTTAACTTGCTAATTTGTTAAAGTACAAAATTATAGATAGAAGGTTTTTACTCACTTAAAAAATGTAGTTAGGTAAAATAAGTGACCTAATTCTGCACCTAAAATGTTGACTGATGTGCAGCCCTCTAGCTCTGGCGCTCACCGTTACGCCAAGATAAATCTACCTGCCTCTTGTTTGAGTTATGGCACTTTGACCCGTCCCATATCGCGTCATTTATCCAAATCCATCCTGTTTTAATCATGAATATGAAATATTCTGTTTTTATTTAGGTAGGTGTGCACCATCAATCAACATTCCCATTCTGTCTGAATATTCAATAGAAATGCAATCGATTTTGATGCACACGCGACTAAAGCTCGCGCCAAAAATGGGATATTGTATCTCACTTTCAACTTCGACATAGGTTGGCTGTTTTTCTACAGAGGTTTTTTTATGGCGGCTTCATATAAGGTGATCAAACGGTAAAATATAATAACTTTAAAAATGGATGCCTCATGATTTTACTGATCTGCAGAGAGAAGCGGGCGTGGAAGCTTGTCTTACCTTGTTAATTTGGTACAGTAATCAAGAGATACCCTTAATGCAAGTCTTCTGCATTAATAGTTTCATACTGCTCGAGAAACCATTTTAACATTACAGGACCTGCGGTTAGAAACCATCCGTCATCCGTTGTACTCGTTGGGCTTGGTCCCACCCAACCGACTTCCATTTTTTCTGCGGTTTAAACAATTTTTGGGATGGATAAATATTTTCTTCCCAGGAAGCAGTACAAAATGCCTTCACACAGTATGTTGTGTCCAGGTTCTCAGAGATATATCGCTAAGGTTCAAATGATGTTCCTTTGATTAAATAAATACTTAATCTAAAAACACAAATACTTGATTTTTTCAGTACAAAACGGCAATGTAATTTACTTCACCTCATAAAACTAATAAAATGAATTTGATATATGCTTGTCTCTTTGTATTTGTTATAGTTTTACGGTGAAAAGGATTTAATTTGGTACGGAGATAAATTGTAGGTTGGTAACGGACATAGGCTACTTTTCGCGCGTACAAAGCCGCGGCCAGCCACTAGTAGATTTATAAAATAAATTATGTCCAAGAACGTGTCCTATAGCGCTTTTCTTACGTCTTTAGTTAAGGGGGGAGATACTTTTTTCTTGTGTTCTCTAAGTGGTGAACTATCACTTCACTTTTAATTAACTTAGCGTACGTTAATTCGAATATTGTTGAAAACGGGACGGCAACGTTTATCATTGGTAAGTCTTTTACGAGTACTTATGGTTTTTAATTATCGTGGAACGGACAACACAATTCACGAATGCTTCGATATTTTCGTGTAAAAACTAGAGTGCCTCTCATAAACTTTGCCTCTGTATAACAAGACACGTAGTTTACGACAAGAAAACCATTCACGCCTCAATCTTCACTTGTTCCAGGGATATGGTAACATTCAGATGCAGTTACGGACTAAATTGGGCTCCAACATTCCCGGGGAGTTGCTACAAGCTTCTTAGAAACACAAGCTAGCTGGAAACGGCATCGCAAAACTTTGAACTAGCAGGAATCCTTTTATCAACCGTAGTTATTTGTAGACTGAAAATGTTTGAAAATAGTTTTGAGTAAGTGTAGGTTTTTTCTCATAATAGGATACGAATACCCTGTTTTGTATTTAATAATTATTAATTATACTAGTGGTACTGTGGTTAACTCCCTTGCCTTCCGATCTTATGATTTTGGGTTCTGTCTTGTCGTGGACTAATAAAATTTTCCTATTGAAAAATTATGTGCACAACGTCAGTATTCTCAAATGGCAAAGGAAGACATCGTAAGGAAACTGGCACACCCAATAGGTGTGTTATCGGTTAGTACTTCTATAGACAACAATGGGTTTGCAACCTGTACGTTTCGTAACGCGTCATATTATTTCTAAGGGATATTTTACTCTGCTTGTTTATGATAGAGTTTAATCGGGGTAAAATGCATTAAGTTTGCAGTTAGGACATTTTGGCAGACTTTGCACATGAGTTGGGTTTGTCGAACAAGATAATGGTTCGCAGTGTTTCGACGAAAAGTTTACTGCTGCATGCAAAAATGTGTAATCTACGAGTAAGTCAATATCACTAAATGGACTTATATGTGTCTGAATTAATAAATGAATTATTATTATTATTATTAATATCGACATTCAACCTCTTTTGTGGTTGCGATAATAATGCTAAAGGTCAGATGCCGCTTCTAGAAAAAATAGGGCTTCCGGGATTGGTGATAGGGTGCGGTGCGGTCCGTGAAATATTTTACGATTCCTAAGACATAAGCCGGAGGAGGTACGGCTCAACCTTTGCGTATATGTCCCTCTTTGGCCATTCCTAAAGATGTAGTGTCACTTCTCTGATAGATAGATATTTTTGGAACATATTTCACTTGTTACTGGTGTTATTGCAACCCTTTTTTCGCGCATGGAAGCACTTTTATTTCATAGGTACAATATAGTCTACTGGTAATATTTATATCTATGGGATACAACATTTGACGATTCACGTCATCCTTAATGAATATTTTACATAAAGTCTAGACTGACCCATGACATGAGATAAAAAATTTACGTCTTCTTAATTGAACACTATTTGTTTAGTTTAAATATGTTAGCTCAATTTGAGTACTAGATAGATAAACATTTTTAAAAACGTAACAAAAACTGTCTCATAAAGCATATTATAAAATATCAGATTATTAAGATTATAAAAAAGCTTGGGAATCTACTACAACTCGACTCGGCATCCGTAACAAAACTGGTAAGGATCATACAAAATAGTATTAAGATCAGACGAGTTTCTTGCCGGATATTTCTTGAACTGGGGTTAGGAGGAACCGGAATCTAGATTCACTAGCATGTAAGAAGACGATTAAAAGTGATCCTTGTGATTTTATTAAATAAATCATGTTTTGATTTTGTTTTTGCTTTATTGGACACAAAGTGAAGACAAAAAATGCTAAAATTTATAAAATGGTCGCCTTATCGCTTAATGACTGATATACTACTTGAATACTCGTATTTTTTAATACATACATATTATACATCGAAACACCCAGACCCAAGACAAATATTTGCAGATCATTTGGTAGGTACAAGGTCACACACTTCGTCGTTTGCAGAACAAACAGCTATGTTAAATCAGTTAGTAATATAATATTTATTTGATTTAATGGTAAATGCCGCCAGTGTCTTGGGAACGCTGCTCTTTGGCAGAGATCTGGATCAGTTGAGCTTTCTATAGATCGTTTTAAACGGTCCTTAGATAGCTCAACTGTTTTACTTAATATTTTATATTATTCTGTGCATTTCTTATTTTTGTAATTAATTTGTTTAAAACTACGGTTATAGATATAGGTACATAGTGTAACTTGCATATGCTTACATTATTAATAGAAATTTACATAATTGTCTGATTTTCTAACTCAGTCTGCTTAGATACCTCATAGATATTTATTGATTCGGAAAATTACATTTGAATAGCCGTAGGCGGTTGAAATGTACATTCCGTTCCAAAGCTGTGCACGTGGATACCTACCTGCTCAATCAAGTTTGCTAACCGTTGAATCAACCCAATTAATCCCTTTGTGATTTAGTTCAATTTATACTCTAACATCAGGGTTTCCGATCCGCCTATACCTATAATAAGTATTACCATTTCCTGGTATGCAACTGCGCCTGTGAATAAATTTTGAATCTTAGTTATAATTGACATCCATTCTAGATCTGTAGGGCGATTATGGAACTCTTGATAATGTTTATCAATGTCTATCAGTTTCGATTAGCAATCGGCATCAACGTCTATCAATTTCGATTAGCAATAGGTATTATTTTAGTCAATCATATACGATGTATTTAAATGCTTAGTACGCTAAACACGGTTCCTACCACAATCGTACTTTGTAAATTGGTCGAGCTATAGTTTGGCACCAACTTCACAATGTAACTAGCGAAAGAAGCCGATAGAAATCGCAGCGATCCGTAATACCAATTCTTCAATATAAAAAAAGCTATTAGTATCAATGTTTTAATAGTATCAAAGTTCCATAATCGCCCCACTGAAACAATTCTCTCGCTTTCCTGCAATCTGAAGGAGTGATTTCATGAAACAGGACGGAAGTGTGTAACTGGAAGCTGGAGAAATGCGCGCAGTGTTTGCTTTGACCAAAGAGCGCGCACGGTGGTAGGCCGTCAGATGCTACCAACCCATTTTCCGAGTTGTCTCAATATGTCCAAGACTGGATGTGATAAGGCGTGGCTGTTGATTTCAGGCTTTAAGACTTTATAATGCTCTGATTAGAAGGATATTAACAGTCCTATCATATTTAAACGAAAGACTAAGACTCTGTTGACGAATTTGTGACATAATATAGGCTGTTGATGATGGACCTGACATCATCATCTTCAAAAAATTATCATATATTATGACTTTATTAGTGTTATTATTATTTTATGTTTTGTTTTGTTGATTTACTTGTATATGTTTTTTTAATAATCATTCTTAATTTATTATTTTGTGTTTATTAATTGTAATTAATTCATAGTACATTTAAATACGATTTGTAAAATAATTGTTACTGAATAAATGAAATGAAATGAAATTAAAATGAAAAATGAGAGGTTGGTACTGTCAGCCACCCTGACATCATCATCTTCAAAAAATTATCAAATATTATGACTTTATTAGTGTTCTTATTATTTTATGTTTTGTTTTGTTGATTTACTTGTATATGTTTTTTTATAATAATTCTTAATTTATTATTTTGTGTTTATTAATTGTAATTAATTCATACATTCAAATACGATTTGTAAAATAATTGTTACTGAATAAATGCAATGAAATGAAATTAAAATGAAAAATGAGAGGTTGGTACTGTCAGCCAACAGTGTGTACGTGTGTATGGCGAGAAATAAAAATGTAAATAGAGAAAAACGGATCATCTGTGCGCTTAACCTACAGTATCGTGTATAAAGTGTGCTGTTATATACATTTATTCAGGATATATAGTTAAGGTTGTTTATTACCAAGTGTTTAGACCATTATCTAAACATATACTTTATATTTCACTTTCAAAACTTTCGTGAGTTATACTATACATTTTGATAAACACGGGCTTTACTCACGTATTATTTTGTCGATGGAGGCACCGACATTGTTTCGATTCATCTAGAGAATCTTCATCAGGGTGAGTTTGATCCGCGGTCCGCTCAGTCAGGGCGAACCGTGAACTCGAGCGGCAACGAGCGGACCGCGGATCAAACTCACTCTGATGAAGATTCTCTAGATCAATCGAAACAATGTCGGTGCCTCCATCGACAAAATAATACGTGAGTAAAGTCCGTGTTTATCAAAATGTATATACTTTATATTGTTATAGAAGTAAATTTATACACATATGCTGGCAACACTATTATGTTCATTTGTGTTATTGCAACAATTTTCCAGGGTGTCTACGCAAGTAGCATCCCACACTAATGGCCTACCCATCTCCCAAGGGACAAGAGTCATACCATCATCACGTATCAGACCGTTGGGTTCGAGAACAGCTGGTACGTTGACGCTGGAGAGTTAGGTTATGTTAGAGTATAAAAAACAACGCGCAAGGCGAGCGAGCATAGCGAGCGTGCCGCAGCAGCGGTTTTGTATATATATAGTATGGGTAGGCCAAATAAATGCACCGCTCCAATTAGACAGCGAGGTATCAAAGTACATGAAAACATTATTGATGTATACAATTTTTTGATTTTCGTTGAATTTTCAGCTCGACCGATTTTGATAACATTTATATGGGACCACCTGTGAAGACCTGTGTACCCTTTCAAACAAAAAAATACTTTTCCAAATCGGTCCAGCCGTTTTCGAGTAATCGGTGAAAATACATTAAAAAAAAAGATTCCGACGAATTGAGAACCTCCTCCTTTTTGATAAAGTTGGTTAAAAATAATTATGAACGCAAGTCTTGATTTGCGTATAATATTAAAATAGAAAGTTACAGTTTCGATGTAGCGTTGTTGTTGTAATTGTAAATGGTTGTAGCGATTAACGATCCTTGTTAGTAATATTAGCTGTCAAAAATAATAACTTAAAATTGTTTTTGTACTATACTTTATACTCGGTCGTTAAACTATTGCAAGAGCATGTTTACATTTAGATATTTTTATATAACAATTTAATATGTATTATTTCACGGCGTCTGGTAGATACATCTGGCTCAGCGAATTAGCATTGACATTCAACGTGGCAATGCCGCCAGTGTCTTGGGAACGCTGCCCTCTATCAGTGATCTGGATCAGTTGAGTTATCTATAGATCGTTTTAAACGGTCCTTAGGTAGCTCAACTATTTCACGTGTATTTTATATTATTATATATTATTCTGTACATATCTGTAATTATTTCTGTAAATAAGAACCTCTATGTTATAATAATACCATATATTATTATTTAATGGGTTATATTTTTCTAATTTCCCTAATGTAAATTTTCTGACATTTTGATGCATAGGAGAAAAACAATTTGCTGAGTCGATACTGACTAAATTATTTTACCCAAGGGCGCAATTGCATCCCCCTTTATAAGGAAATGATTTCCAATGAGGAATTATCGATTCCGTAAAATTTCTTTATACTACGAAAGAATATAGCAGTTTTCGAACCAATATTAAAATGGGCAATATTCTTAGAATTTATCAATGAGCTATTTTATTTATAGTCCAATCCATCCAAAGGTTGCCTGGCAGAGATCGCTTCTCTGTTTATTTATAGTCCAATCCATCCAAAGGTTGCCTGGCAGAGATCGCTGTTAGCGATAAGGCCTTTCATTGTATTGCCTTTTATTGTTAAATAATTGTTTGTGTATTTTCTGTGTGGTATAACAATAAAGAGTTATCTATCTATCATCTATCTATTTTAATTAAAGCACCTGGAAGTACCGGGAAAATAATATTACACATTTCAGCTTGACTTTCTGTCGTTATCAACTACAGTATGCAGTCACAGAGACGTAAAACTATTTTCAAAGCTCTAAATGAAATACTAGCTGTTGCCCGTGACTTTGTCCGCATTTTTTTTGTAATTGCAGCTTAAATCCTTCCCCCGGATGCAATTTATCTCCTTGCCAAATTTTATTGATTAGTTTCAAACCAATCACACCGACCACCACCCATTAAAAAGTTTCCATACAAACATTCACACCCTATTTTACTCCTATAGGAGGGTTATTTAGAAAAATCCTAAAACACGTGTCCATTTGTTTTGCATTTGAATTATTCAAATCGAATTTCAAGCAAATCCCACCACGCGTTAAAAAGTTTCATACATTCGTTTTCACCCCTTTTCAGCCTCTTAAGGATCGAAATTCAAAAAACACGACCTTAGTGGGTGGTTTTGTTATTAAAGGAAGCTACCTTCCAAATTTCAGCTTTCTAGCTTTAGTGGTTTTGGCTCGGCGCTGATGAATCAGTCAGTCAGTCAGTCATGTTAAGCTCTTTTTAACCGACTTTATCAAAAAGGAGGAGGTTCTCAATTCGTCGGAATCTTTTTTTTTTTTATGTATGTTTACCGATTACTCGAAAACGGCTGAACCGATTTGAAAAATTCTTTATTTGTTTGAAAGGGTATACTTTACAAGTAATCCCATATAAATTTTATCAAAATCGGTCGAGCTAGAAAATCAACGAAAATCTAAAAATTGTATACATCGATGATGTTTTCATGTACTTCGATACCTCGCTGTCTCATTGGAGCGCTGCGTTTATTTGACCCATATTATATATATATTTATAAAATACATCTACTTTCCACTAAAAATGTATTATAGGCTCAAATTTCATTCAATGAAGTCGGTTTCTTTTTAGTTTTTAAAACGTAATTATATAGGTATAGATTGAGCTTTTGGTACTGTAATCCTATTTCTACTAATATTATGAATGTGTGGAGAAACGCACTTAAGTTCTTTCACCACATTGGTTTGAGATATCAAGAGATATGATAAGGAGAAGAAGAAGAAAGTTTGCGATGGTTTGTGTGGATGTTTGAATGTTTGTGTATATATGTATGTTTCTTTGTTCTTAATCACCCCGTTGCGGCTGAACAGATGTGGTAACAGCATTATAAAGGCTACTTTTTAACCCCCGAAGCCAACCCCAAGTGAAATAAGTTAACGTGTGTATCGGTGTATCAGTGTATTTTTTGTATGCGTGTGTTTGTCTGTGGTTTTGAAGCTTCCAAACGGATGAAATTACTCACGTATTATTTGTCGATGGAGACACCGACACTGTTTCTCGGTTCGCACTGTGTGAACTCGAGTGGCAACGTGCGGACCGCGGATCAAACTCACCTTGATGAAAACTCTCTAGATGAATCTAAACAGTGTCAGTTTCTCCATCGACAAAGTACTTGTAAGTAAAACCCGTGTTTATCAAAATGTATAGTAAAACTCATGAAAGTTATAAAAGTGAAGAAGTTATGTTGATTCAGTAATTTTTGCTCATTTCTGTAATAATTTCTGTTTGGAAGGTGATTTGATTGAATGGTGTTATTTGTCATGATTCATGAAAAACTTTTTAGCCATTAGCAAGTAGCCACAGAACATCAGCTCTTTGTTTAGTTGATTAAGGGATCCGAACTACTTTTACTGATCGATTGGAAATTTGATATCCTGTTACATCAATGATATTGCAAGACCATGGTAACTTTGACCTGATACTGCAGTATCATCTGGAATCTGCATGTTACCCCACCAATGTGTTTAGGCTTTTAGGAATCGTCACAATAAATAGGTTATAATATCGTTTTAAAAACTAAAAAGAAACCGACTTCAATGAATGAAATTTGAGCCTATAATACATTTTTAGTGGAAAGTAGATGTATTTTGTATATATATTATATAATATGGGAAGGCCAGATAAACGCACCGCTCCAATGAGACAGCGAGGCATCGAAGTACATGAAAACATCATCGATGTATACAATTTAAAATAAAAAAATAAAAAGATTCCGACGAATTGAGAACCTCCTCCTTTTTGATAAAGTCGGTTAAAAATAGATGTATCATTTTTGTGTTGGGGGTGTTTTAATTTTAAATGTATACTTGTACTGATTCATCTTTCCTGTAGGTCCTGTCGGCAAGGTCGAGAGCTTACATTAAGGCTTACCTAAGTGCACGAAAGAAGCCTCTTAGGCGCACTTTGATCCTTTCACCACACTGGTTAGAAATATTTAGTGACACGATAAGAAGAAGAATAGGTAACACGAGTGCGAAGCCGCAAAAAGAAACTGATTTATAATAGAATTTAAAAACAAAACATGTCACGGTTCATCAACTTTCCCATTCAATCAAATGTGAAAAGAAAAACACCAAAGTCCAGAAACTTGGTGCCCATTAAAGTAATTGATTCGATAAGACATGGACAAAGTTTTTATTTGACAAGGGACTAAACTCTATGAGTAACGTGGAATCCAGGGAAATTGAAAAAGGAAACAGTAAATCTATTTCCTTTCTTATTCGGGGTTTCAATAATATACCTACCGATCGTCATCGCTAGCGAGTTACCAATTGGTTTTCTGGTACTGACAGTTAGCCTTAACTTTGCATAATCCCTGTTTTGCAAATTGTTTGCTGGAATGCTTTTGTTTTAATCAAAATGTATCACATTATCATCACATTACATTTGCCTGCTAATTGTAACACTTTTAGCCGGTAGTAGCGTCTGATATTGTTTTTATAGAAATAATTTTGGCGTAACGCCTCGTTGATATATAATAATAATAATAATAAACCCTTTATTCGGTGACCAATTTTCAGTAAATTTTTAGACTAATCTAATTTTTAAATCTAGTTTAATAAATAAAATAAAAATTAATTAAAACATTCTTCAGCAACCGTTTTGTTGGTCAGGTTGTCTCTTCGACATAGGCCTCCCCTAATTTTTCCACTCCTCTCTGTCACGTGCTAATCTTCTCCATCCTTTCGGTAAATCATCTTCCCATCTCTTGATTTGACGTCCCTTTTGTCTTTTCCCATTTCTAGGATACCATTCCATTATATCTTTTGTGCATTTTGGCCTCGTTGATATATGTAACTATTATTGGGTGTTATAGATTATCATGTATTTGAATTAACTAAATCAATTACAGAAATGTACAGAATAATATAAAATACTTATGAGCTTTTTATGGATCTATAGTTAGCTTAACCTGAGTGGCGTCAGTCATCTGGTCACCATATTACATGTTATGCTATGTTTGGGGCTAGATGATATTGTGTGCATTGCCACCAATATTTATTTATTGATTAGTAGTTAAAACGAGTTCTTTCAAGAATATAGTACCGGGTGGTTTTTATTATTACACAAGTAAGATAGTTTTTTGTTATACGTACTGCAAAATTATTTTTAAGCTCTATAATACGTGATTGAAAGTCGAGCTCGAACATAAACTCACGTCCCATCGAAACGTGCTTTTATAATTGGAATTATAATGGAAATAATATAGTTACAGGTCGAATACAGAAAGTGTTACTGTTGTAGAGTTTTTAAATTATGAAAAAAATAAACATACATTCGAAATTCAAAACAATAGTGTTAACTCGCCTGAACAAAAGCGGCGTGTTTACCGTATAAGTTTTGTTTGGCGCTGGACGCTAGCCTTTTGCGGGATTGCACGGAAACACAATGAAATATAAAAATATTAGTGAGATGGCAGCTGCATTGGTTCCCTGAGGGTGCTATTTGGGCGCATTACGCACTGGTGATTTGATTGCCGCATACCTGAATCTGCATTTGTGTCAAAGGCTGACCGATATTCGATGCTAATTGTATCTCTTGATACAAACTAGTGGTTCTGTGAGCTGTAGACCTCCCGAACATTTTTCGAAAGGACTGCAATATAACTTTTTTTAGGCTTTTAACCCCCATGTAAAAAAATCCAAAAACTGAATCGACAAAAAAATTCTATACCTATAGTTATAGAACCTGCTCACAAAATTGTATAAATACGACCTGTAGAGCAGAACATCCGGACAGACAGGGATATAAGAAAGCATTTTCGCCTAAGCTGAAACGGAGACACTCGCTTCGCTCGGTCAATGACTTTATAGAACGAAATAGCAAATAGTGACGCAGGTTATGATGAATTATGATGTATATTTTGACATTTTGTAATTCGAGAGTTTTTGTGGCACAACAATACTTCTGTATCCATTTTTGACTTATGAGTCAATATTGAGGAACGTTTGATGGACTGATGACATCGTGAAGGATAAGAGGGGTTGGTAAATGGAGAAAACCATTGACCGTGGTATTCTTTCGGGAAGGCCGTCAATATACCATCAGGAGTGTACTTTTTATCAACACATCAGGGCATCAGCGAGGTAACTATTAATATCGTGAGATACAGTGGCTGAATTACACATTTCACAAGGGTTTTTTGCTGTTTTTATCTCAAAGTCTAAGTTAAAGTATCTACAACTAGCTGCTGCCTGCGGCTTCGCACGCATGGTACCTACATAAAAAGTAGCCGATTGCCTTCTCCAAGGTGCCATCTATCTCTATTCCAAAATTCATCAATATCGGTTCAGCGGTATAGACGTGAAAACGTAACAGACAGACAGACAGAGTTACTATCACATTTAAAATACTAGTAGGGATCAACAGTCTAAAATGTTATGCTTCTTAAATTTCATACAACCTTCATCCCCCTTTTCAACCCTATACAACACTTTTATTCCAATTAAAAAGTAGCCTATGTCCTTTCTCAGGCTTTATACTATATGTGTACCAAATTTCATTTAAATCGGTTCAGTAGTTTTGGCGTGAAAGCGAGACAGACAGACAGACAAAGTTACTCTTGCATTTATAATATTAGTAAGGATTGTCAGTTTTAACATATTTTTCAGATGTTTTTCTGAATTCATGCATAAAGAAGTCTACGAGTACAAGACATCTTTCTGATTATTTTCATTATTCATATTCATTGTACAATTAACGGTACCGCAAACTTCTATACCCATATTCTATGGTAAAACACCAAGTTCGAGGCCTTCTTAATCTTATTTCTGCAAGACATCAGAAAACTGACTTACATAAATCTCTTGATCTCTGTAATACATAAATAAAATCAGTCAAAAAATTTGCCGCCCTTGGCACAAGCCTACTCAGCCTGCTGGCTGAAATCTATCACATGTGAGATATTATATATTATATGGTTGATTTGACTATCATTACCACCATCAGTAATGGAAACTCGTAATCAGTATGGGATTATAACGATGATGACGGTAATGGTCATCATCGTTATAATCCTAAACGAAATTCCTGCTGCGTTTTATGAATGTAGTGCGTGTTCGAGTCCCGCGCGGCCCAGCGCGGCCGTAACTTCACGCGCGGCCGCCGCCAGTAACGAGCAGACACATAAAACAAAATGCCAGCAGAGAAGGGATCCTCTAAATTTGCTTAAATGCCAAATAAACTGCGAATTGCTTCGCCATTTATGAAAAAGAACCCCAAATTTGCATTCTGTTTCGGGTAAGGAATTCGTACGCATCATAGGCCGACTAGGTTGGGTACACTCGTAACTACTTGAAATAAATGTTATGGCGATCGTTTTTTATGACTTCCAGAATCAACATCGAGTGAGGTTAGTACGTCAACTCGGCAAACCGATTTTTGCATGTTCGTCAACTTCACTCAAATTGACAGTGGTTTCATTGGCAAATTCTAATTATCGTCTCGTTTGTTGTGGAGAATTGCGATATTGAAGTCAAAAGTAATGTCGGTCATTCCTGCGTTTCATAATTCAAAAGAATTAAAAAGATGTAACTAGGAGAAGAATTTTACACGATTGTTGTGCTGATATATAAAAATATCATATATAATGGGTGTTATGAAAGATCATACGTATGTATTTAAAAATATATAAGTATTCTATCAGACATCTAGTCTCCATAATACAAGCTATGCTTAGTTTGGGACTAGATGGTGTTGTGTGCATTGTCCACCAATATTTATTTAATATTTATTTATATATCGTTTATCGTTATACCGTTATCGGTCGCTCGGATATCCCTCTTAAATTACAATTACGCTTAATCACAAGGCTTTTTGTAAAAAACCTACTAATTGTAGAAAAAAAAAATTTTGCTAACCCCCGAAGCAAACTGAGGATTGTTATAAGTTTATAAGTGTGTGTCTGTAGCTCCCAAACGGATAGTCTAAGATCCGATATAAGAAATATATACCCTCATCTGTTACTTATTAGTGATAATAAATAAATGATATATAATATATACATATTGACATAATGCATATAGGTTGCCTAGTTAAATTGCGCCCGGATAATATTAAATAATTAAATTTTTAATTAAATTTATTTAGTAGATTAAATAAATTAAATAAAAAAAATAACCATTTAATATTATCCGGGCGCAATTTAACTAGGCAACCTATTTGCAATATGTCAATGTGAATATTATCTATCATTTTCACTAATTTCCTATCACTAATAAGTAACACATGAGGGTATATATTTCTTATACCGGATCTCCTACTAGGATGAACTGATTATGATATAGATTTTCAAGGTGACATGATCGGGAGAGTTCTTACCTATGACTTAAGAAAATCTGTTCAGCCATTTGAAGATAATCGGCTCCTTTCTGAGCAACTTCCACAGGTCTGATCGAATCTAAATTTTGTATGCTGTTGCTTCAGTAATATTGCAAGAACATGGTAACCTTTAACAGATGCTACAGTATCACCTGGAGTCTGCAGGATATCCAACTCCTAACCAACATTCACTTACGTATTTGGGCTAATTACAATGGTCTCAACCAATAGGATATTATTATTATAATTTTTAAGAGCCAATGACACCACACTATAGGGCAAAGGCTTCACTTCCTATCTAATCGTCTCTGCCTAAAGCCACTGTTGGCTAAAATTTAATATCCTTATTATAGACAGATGTTATGTATGTTTTGAATCTGGGATTTTTTAAACTTATACCTTACATATAATAATTTTATAATATTTGTTTTTTGTTGTTTGTAGTATTATTATGGCGACAAACTTTTGCATGATCTGCAAGTGTTTCTCTCGGGTCTATGTATAATATGTATGTAATTACAAAATGTTAGATATCGGTGATAAGTTTAGATACAATTAAACATTATACTTTTGCAAGGGACATGTGAAAGATATTATTGATGAAAATAACAAAAAACTTAAATTGAATTCGATATGTATACTCATACAGTCCTTGAACCATTTAAACTTACAAATGAAGCAATATTTCAAGACCAGCTGCAATTAAAGCTAAAATATAAGCGTTTTTCTTATGAGGTCTGGAGGTCATTATATAGATCGCGTGATATTTAAGGCTGGGTAAATTAGCCGGCACATAAGCGGCAATAAAGCCAAAATAGACGTATCGTAAATACGAAACGTTTTATAACGCCCTTAGCTCAAACTTGCCCTCCGATTCGTAGCGAAGATAACAAAAAGTTGGATAAACTAAATGCCTCAGAGTAACAAACATGAGCAGGCTTTGGACCAACTATGAACATGAACTTTTGAAAGTCGATGAACAGTTGAAAATAAAGTTTAATAATAATAACATTGAATAATATTTAATTGAGCTCAATTAAAAATACGTTACTGTTTAAAAACTAGTTTTAAATGTAATAACATAACTATTATTGTAAAACAAAAGTGCTCACGTATGCAGTTATCTGCACTAAATAAAGTATGTATATAAGCTTTCTGATACATTTTGAGAAACACAGGCATTACTCACGTATTATTTTTCCGATCGAAGCACTGACACTGTTTCGATTCATCTAGAGTATGTTCAGAAGGTTGAGTTTGTTCGCCCGTTGCCGCTCGAGTTCACGGTTCATAAAACCATTCGCACATCAGGGTTCACATTGAGTGTCGAAAATGTATAGTACAACTCACGAAAATTTTCGAAGCTTACTGATATCCTGTTCGTTAGTCAGTGCTTTCAAACCTTAATACAGAAAAGCAATACTTGAAGGTAGAATTTAAGTTAGCACTGGCCAATATATCTGGCTGTGCTATGTAGATAAATAAATAAATAATTCTGGACATTTAACACAGCGTCATCTGGCCCCAAAGTAAGCAGAGCTTGTTTTATGAATACATGACTGATATTAATATTATTTTATATTTTTTTTTAAATAAAATTTTTCATAGAAAAATACCCAGACCCGAGACAAATACTTGCAGATCATACAAACATTGTCCCGCGTCGGGAATCGTAACCATAACTATCTACGCCTCAGGAAGTCCTTCGTCCACTGTACTACAGAGGTCGTCAAAATCCATCCAATCTACGTTTTTGCCAGTAAATCTTACGGTATCCTATAGCTTGGTTCTTTACTCCACGTCAAATACAAAATACCACAATGTTGTAGACGCAAAGTTTGTCAATTTGCCGAAAAATGAGGAACCTGTTAGGGAATTACAGGCGGTTGCTATAGAAATATTACGAAAACGATCCTTTGCTTTTACTTGGTCTTGTTTTGGATGTGTTTCGTGTCAAATCAAATCAAATCATGTCGTAGTTATTTTGATGATATTCATTATGACAATCTATAAAAACGTCCCTTCCCCTACTCTTTATTTAAACAGAATGTTACTCAAAGCACGGTTGGCATCTCCTCGGTCTTAAATTACTTTTCTCCATTTAACTTTATTATTATGATGTTGGGTACGTCTTGTACGTGGTTTGCTGAAATGACTGGCCTGTCAGCTCAATTAGTAGTAGCTCTGCCTTCTGCGCTGTAGGTTGAGGTTTCGATTCCCTCCCAGGATAAACATTTGTGTGAAGAACATAGGTGTTTGTTCTGTGTCTGGGTGTTATAAAATATCATAAGTATGAATTTAAAAATATATAAGTATTTTATCTGTCACCTGGTCACCATAATACAAGCTATGCTTAGTTTGGGGCTAGATGGTGTTGTGTGCATAGTCCAGCAATATTTATATGTATTATTTATGACTTCAAAATATCTACTGCTATTTTTTAGCAATAATGTTAGGTTAAAATAAATAAATCAATATTGATATCAATAAATCTCAAAGACTGATGGAGTAATTTATACTGAAATAAAACATTTATTTTATCTAAGAACCGTTTAAAACGATCTATAGACAGCTCAACTGATCTAGATCACTGCCAGAGAGAAGAGTTCCCATGATACTGGCGGCATTGCCCTGTTGAATGGCAATGCTAATACGCTGGGCCAGATAGGAGTTAGGTCTTGGGTCATGCACTTTTTCTACCGGACGCCTTGATATTATTTTATATTTTTAAATATATACTTATGATACTTTATGATGCAGAACAAACACCTATATTCATAACCAATATTTGTCCTGGATGGGAACGAATCCACAACCTCAGTGCAGAATGCAGTTACTACAAACTTGGCAGTAAGGCCAGTCAAAAGTCAAAGTGATTTTGAATAAGATCAAAGTCTACTTCAGCTGAAATACTTATGCATATTCAACTGAAATCCGTCTGAATAGTAAGCAATAAAGCCGCTGTGTTTAGTACATAAATCACACATGTCATAGTTTAATAACGCTTGACAGATTTGAGAGCGCAGCAGATCCCAGCAATATGTCAAGCACGCGCGACGGCTCCTCTATCTCTCGGCGACCCGGAGTTACGATACAGTACTTCCTTTCCTGCTAATATTGTGTTTTTTTAATTTCAAATACGTTTTCGTAAGAAAACGTAGTATACTCAACCTGGAAGTTTTATACGCCTCGTCGAAATTTCTGTTTGATAATCGAATTAATATAATTATACTAACGGACACCGGCAATAGCACAGATTTTAGAAGGCTTACAGACAGATATAATATAAATTTGATATAAACAACTAAATCTAAAAAGTAAATGGACTGGGTTCTATTCCATAGGATATTTCATTGCAGGAAGCGTGAATCATTTCATTTTGTATCTAATACCAATGATATTAAGATCACTGGAGTCTTCGTAACATGTCCTAAATACAAAATGCAAATTGAATAATAGAAAATATTGTTCAGTGCGAACCGTGAACTCGAGCGGCAACGAGCGGACCGCGGATCAAACTCACCCTGATGAAGATTCTCTAGATGAATCGAAACAGTGTCGGTGCCTCGATCGACAAAATAATACGTGAGTAAAGCCCGTGTTTATCAAAATGTAAATATTATGTTGTCAGGAATCTTGGTATTTAAAATGCTAAGCAACAGCACAAATATGAAAGTAGAAGGAATTGAAAGAGTTCACCGATATACATCTAGTCGCAGGTTACGGATTTGATAGAACATTATTGTGAATATTTTATTTTTCTTTGACGTGTGATGTTGAGATTTACTGGAAAATATTATCGTACGGCTCGAGGCTTTCAAGAAGCATGTGACGTAGTAAAATTCAGAGTTGAAGATATATTAGAAAAAGTTCGGTAGTAACAAATAAGAGATATTGATCACAGTTTGACGACCTCTGTGGCGCACGTGGCTAAGACCCAGCTGAGACGCAGAAGGTTGCGGACAAATGTTTGTAAGATCTGCAAGTGTTTGTTTCGGGTCTGGGTGTTTCAATGTATAATATGTATGTATTTACAAAAAAAAAAGTATATAAGAAGATAGTATATCAGTCATGTGGTGGTACCCATAACACAAGCTCTGCTTACTTTGGGGCCAGGTGATGTTGTGTGAAATGTCCGGGATTATTTATTTATTGACAGGCCTGTCAGATCAGGTAGCTCTGCCTTCTGCACTGTAGGTTGAGTGTTCGATTCCCTCCCAGGATAAATATTTGTGTGAGGAACATAGGTGTTTGTTCTATGTCTGGGTGTTATAAAGTATCATATACATGTATATGTATATCTATTTAAAAATATGTAAGTATTCTATCAGTCATCTAGTCACCATAATACAAGCTTTGCTTAGTTTGGGGCTAGATGGTGTTGTGTGCATTGTCCAGCAATATTTATTTATTTATTATTATGTATTAAAAAAACAAAATATGCAGTTTGGAACTATAAATAGGTTTGCTTTGTAGATGAATGTAGAGATCCAACTTAAGACCAGTCAGCAACTGAAGTGACACGTTCCACTGCACAGATTGTATTTGAAATGTCAGAGTTGCATGCAGTTAATGTGAGCAGTGGTCTAGAGGGTACAGACCATATTTATGAGGATGCTGGTTATGGTGCACGAAAATGAGATACTGATATAAAATAAATATTAACAACAAAAAACTATAATTGTTACTGATGCATAACCTCTGTGGCTAAGTGGGCCAAGGTCCAGCTGAGACGAAGGAGGTTGCGGGATCGATTCCCGCCGCGTGACAAATGTTTGTATGATCTGCAAGTATTTGTCTCAGGTGTGGGGGTTTCTATGTATAATACCTATGTCATCATCTTCCTGCCCTTTTCCCACATTATGTGGGGTCGGGACAACATGTGTTCTTCTTCCATTCTCCTCTATCAGCCGTCATCTCAACACTCACTCCTTTATTACTCATGTCATCCTTCACACACTCCATCCATCTTTTTTTAGGCCTACCTCTACTCGTAAATCCATCAACATTCATACCAAGCACTCGCCTAGTTACATGCCATTCTTCCCTTCTCATTACATGCCCATGCTAGCCTGTTGCTCCTCATCTTTTCATTCACTGGTGCCACCTTCACACTTCCTCTTATGTACTCATTCCTTACTCTGTCCATTCGCGTCACTCCACACATCCATCTCAGCATTCGCATCTCAGCAACGTGCACCTTTTGTTCATCCGTCTCTTTTGTTGCCCAACACTCTGATCCATACAATACCATGTATAATACCTATGTATTTACAAAAAATACCTATATAAGCTCTGCTTACTTTGGGCATCTGGCATTATTTATTTATTTATTATTTAACTTGCCCACGAGTGTCATGCCCTTTAAAGCTTTTTTAACGATCCAAGCCATTTTGAGTCACTATATTTTTTTTATGTATTAAAACTTTTTGCATTTATATCTTCAATTCACAATGATTCTGTCTACTATAAATATCTATCATAATACAACATAAAACGCGAAAGAACAAAACATTGAAAATGGTCCAGAAACCGTATTGATACCGAAGAGGCTTGATAACATGGGAGCATGTCTAGATAAATGTATACCATAAAATGTCACGATTTAAATTGGCCGATCAGTATTTGAGATAATGTGTTTTAAGGACCCATAAAAAGAGCACGACATTGTGTTGATTTTACGCACGAGTTTTCAATTCATGGAATTAGACGTGAATGGTTGGAATGCTAAAATAACACAGAGCAAGAAACGATTATACGCCTGCTTGGAGTCGATTCTTCAGAATGAAAACCGAGTTTCTGAAGTCGTTTTGGCATATACTGGGGTAATTGGCAGAGTACAGCTAACTGAAAAAGATGTACAATGTCTGGTTGTTATAACCTCGTTAGTGAGTTAGAAGGTGTCATCGGTGAACTTACGCTTCTATAACAAGCGACGTGTTAGATTTGACCATTTGCAAATTTAAAAACGTAATCAAACAGAAAATGTCTATTAAAGCAAAAAAATATCTGAATATTTAGATGACAAAAAAGCTTGGGATGAATCTGCTCCAACTCGACTCGGCATCTTGCCGGATTCTTCTTGAACTGAGGTTAGGAGGAACCGGCACCTAGATTCACTAGCATGTAAGAAGACGATTCAAAGTGATTTGTGATTTTATTGAATAAAGAAAGTTTTGTATTTGTATTTGTACAACTTGACACGGGAATACTAACTACTGTGTTATAGGGCATGTGCCATATGTAATGTTTGGCCATGCCTCTGACAACCCTTCTTAGACATTCTCAAAGATCTAAGCAACAAGAAAACTCTACCGAGCCTGAGAATCAGGTACAGTGTGAATATAATCCATTTAATATAATTTGTTGGAAGAATTATCAATTGATATGAAGATACAAAATGACATGATTTACGACTGTTCTTTTATTGCACAAATTAATAAATACTAGAGAATGATTGACGGCCCATTTTGCCATCCGCAAACGAATTAGTCAAATTTGAACATCAATTAACACGGATAACTGAACTTAAATGATATTATGAACAGATTTTGATTGGAACTGCTGTATTAGTGTAAATATTAATGTGATTAAGTACCAAAATATACAAATAATACTAAATTACAATGGCCGACATAAGTCGGTATTCCGGAAGCCATGCAAATGTCAGAAGTCATAACAAGTAGTTCAGACTGCGACCGTCACTTGTCACATTAGCCACCTACCATCCCAAACGACACTTATTTACATTGTCCTATTATCTCTTAAACGAATTATTTCCTGTTTGTACTCGTACTTACCGCACGTAGTTGGTAACATTTGAAGATAGCTATCGTCACAAAATTTGCATGTGAAAATGTGCCACAAAATATTGAACTAACAATAATGCAAAGCTAACTCAAAAATGCTTCTTAAAAATACATTTTACATAGCCACTAAAGGAAACACACGCAATTTTTTAGAAAGGTGCAACTTCAAAATAAAAATTTGATACCTACTAAAGATCACACGGGCAATTTTTTAAGCAGTTGCTTGGCAACTAGTGTGATCAATCCAGAACAACTAGTAGAGTAGAGCAAAAAGTAGTTTTTACAAAATTATTCAATTTCTCGATGTATAGTGTAGCAGTAATGAAATTAAATATTATTTATATTTTACATATGCCACTATCAATCATGTAAAGCAGCTTTTACTAATAAGACTAATTCTATAATAAGATATTTTGCAAGTGTGGCGTTTTAAGTATGTTCTGTCCTTGTCATTCTAATATCAATAAATAAAGATGGCAAAATTTAAACATCACATTAGCCAATAAATGATTATAAGATATATGCTTAAAAAGATCCAAAAACTTTTTGTGATTTCTCTATCAAAAACTTTATAAATATTATTCATCCAGGTACCCTACTAAGTTTCTTTAAGCAACATTAGGTTTTAATTCAGCTGAAACTAGACGATGATGATCAGATATTAAATATATGCTATATGTATCCACAGAAGGCCGCCTTGACTGCCCTGAGCTTCTAAAAGAAACTAGTCACCTTTGTTTGCCAGAAAATATAACCTGTTTCCTTTCAGGATGCGTGCAGTTATTTGAAATATCTGGGCGCGCACATTGTAGCACCAACAATCCTCTATCTAAACCAGCACGTCACCAAGCAACCTCAGTTTGACGTATTTGTTGATGAATGAAAGAAGATTGAAAGGATATGTCTCTGTTTCTGTGAAACTTTTTGGTAGGTTTTATTATGTGGCATATTTTGAAATGTTAGCCTAGGTAGCGCAATTTGGTAATGTAATTCCTATTAGTGATAACATATTTATGGTAATGAGAAGTTTAAATTATATTATTTACTTAGATGTGTAAAATAGCTACATAATTCTTTTGCTGTAATTTTTTTATGGTATAGTATTCTTTATGTGCTCGTACTCATAGTGTACTCGTAGTGTGTATGTATTTTTTAACCGACTTCGAAAAAGGAGGTTTCTCTATTCGACGGTATATTTTTTTTTACGTGTGTTCGCGGATAACTTCGTCGTTTATGAACCGATTTTGATGATTTTTTTTGTTGGAAACTAGGATCTGATGATGGCATCTCAGAGAAATCGAGGTTAACCTTCTAAAATTGTAGTGGCGACTAGTGCGTTTGTTATTTTTTTCATTAAGTAATTTAGAGCACTACTATTTAATGAAGGCCTGAAGTCGATCTGATGATGGAGCCGAAAAACAGTCGAGGGAACTCCTCAACGATTTACAGCAATTTCCTGGTGTCCTGGCTTGATTGTATTGATGAGAACTTAAAACCTAGATATTTGGGTTTTGGGTTATGAATGTCATTAGGGGTCTGATGATGAACACAAAGGACAGTCAAGGGAACTCCTCAACGTCTTACTGTAGCTACCTTGTATACATGAAGTCGGTTGTCTTTTTATTTTTTTAAACGTAATTATTTAATATGAATATTTTTATTTGTGTAATGCGACAAAATGTAATCCATATCGAACGCATTGAGTAATATTACCTATAATGTTTTATATTGGTAATAAGCAAAATTTGAATTTGAAAGATATGCTCTAAGGCGCCATTAGTTGTTTTGTATCTGAGGTCATCCATTTGTGTCGGCGCGCGTCACTAAAACAATAAATATCTCCTTAGTTTTAAAAGAAATCTAAGTCGTTAGAATTATTATGAACTAAGCTCACTGATTTTATTAGAATAATAATAAATAAGAATTAGTAGAGTTTACCTCTATTTATGATTGTAAGTTCAAATAAACCGGGGGTGACATTACGTATTCATGCTGAAACAATTATTGATATCTGTTGCTAATGTTATACATTTTTTACTTATTAAACTTATGGATCATTTTAAATAAATCTAAAAAAAATACATAATTTTATTTGAGCAACCTGAATTGCCCGTTTAAGCGTACCTCGATATAACTATTTTAAACCAATATCAAGGTTATTTTCACCACTATATGACCTTTAAAACTCAAGCAGATTTTCTAATGGGCGATACTTTAATCGAGGTTGCAGTAAATAGTGACGTATGCACGACATAAATATTAATGGTAGTTCTAAGGCCGTCAGGGACCTGCAAGAATTCCCCGTACTTCCCAGAACTCAATTCCATGGCGCCGGCGGGCCGGACATTATTTACTGTTGACCCGCACTGCGAACAAGACATGTATTTATTTAGGAGCCACAGTTAAATCAGTACCTTGAAATTACATCAAATGTTGAGTAAAAGCAGACCCGGTTCTAAGCGGAGATTATAGAATAACAAAAGTTGTAGCTCTTGTGTGTGGCCACAACCCGGTTAGATATATCAAAAATGTTAGACGCGTATGTTTTGTGTAGTTATAATAATAATTACACTTATTTAAGGGCAGCTGTCTATAAGAACATTTGATTCACTAAGATTAAAAAAGAATGCTTTTCTTTTTGAGCCGCTTTGACTTTCTCGTATGGATATGCATGTTGCAATTGAGTACTCCCGTGGTTCGCAGGTTTCCGCTTGTTATAAGCAGTACCTGGATGACCGAGCTTTACTCGTTATAAAACACGGATAAAACGACGTTTCAACAAAATGAAACCTAGCTAGATCAATTTATCGCACTCGAAAGCCCCTGCATACTAAATTTCTTGGAAGCCGTTTCCGAGATTCAGATTATATATTATGTATATGTACATATATACAAGAATTGCTCGTTTAAAGGTATCTGATTAGGCAGCTAATGCACTATTACATAGTGCGTGTAGAGTCGACTTATACAAAGTATTTTTAGGGTTCTGTACCTCAAAAGGAAACTCTAAAGGATTACTTCGGCGTTCGTCTGTTTGTTAAAGATTTTTTTCTCAGAAACGCTTTAGTTTTATTTTCATACCTTCACTATGAAAATAAAACTAATAAAAATACTAAGGTTTACGATCCCTTGTAGCTGTAGAAAAATTAATCTTCTAAGTCAAGCCACAAAAAAAATACGGCCTAAATACGATCATGTTTTCGCATATTTCGAGGTCAATAGTAAATCAAAACCTAAAGGGTACTTCCTATTAACCTAGAATCATAAAAAATCATCAAGAAGCAAGGTCTCATAGCACATGTAATGGAAAGCATCCGAAACTTGTTTATTTGTACTTATATCACATAAAAATGTATATTTTTTTGATTTCAAACTTTATAATAGTTACCGATCGGAAAATGACTATGATGCTAAAACAAGTTGGCAGATACGGTATCCCCTCAAAAATAATCGCACTTGACCGATTCATTTTATCATCAATGGTTCAGTGCGAGTTATCTGTCGTCGATGAAAAACCGTGAAATTCTTTTTCACAGTGCGGTTTTACAAGTACCTTGGTACTCGGAAACAAAATGAATTATAGGTAGCTTTTCAGAACCTACTTGTGTCAGTGGAAATACTTTTGCTATAAGTAGGAAACTACATAGTACGAGCCTTATTAAGTTGTTAATGCTAATCGATGGATTCGCTCTACGCGATAATTACTTATATCGAAGTCGATAATAATTTATTTACAGACATAATCTTTAAGGGCTAATATCCACTGAAGCGGAAAGAAGAGATCAAGCAATTAGGGTAACATTCAAAGGCAAAAATAAGGGTAAATTCACGCTTTCTAACATCAAAATTCACTGAGTTTCAAAATCAAAATGAACGAAAGCTTTAGTCTTCAAGATTTTTGTACTTATAAGTGCCTCTAAACTTGGACACTGTCTAAACACTGCTTAAGATTTGCCCTGTCACTATTTGTCACCATTACAAAAAAAGATGGCACTATTTTAATTATTTTTTGACCTAAGTTGAGAGAGGTTTCTAAGGGTAAGTTTAAGTTAGGTTTTCATTTCCGTATAAACTTTGAAAATATATGCCCAAGAGCTGTATTTTTATTTAAATAGGTATTTATTGAATGCAATACATAAAAAAATGTATTTTATATTTAAAAGTGTCTCTATTTGTTTGCATGAGACGACCTCTGTGGCGCAGTTGGCTAAGACCCGGCTGAGACGCAGAAGGTTGCGGGTTCGATTCCCGCCGCGGGACAAATGTTTGTACGATCTGCAAGTATTTGTATCGGGTCTGGGTGTTTCTATGTATAATATGTATGTATTTACAAAAATAAAAAGTATATAAGTTGTATATCAGTCATGTGGTACCCATAACACAAGGTCTGCTTACTTTGGGGCCAGATGATGTTGTGTGAAATGTCCGGGATTATTTATTTATTTATGTCTGTTTATTTGTTACCTTTATACGCCTAAACAACTAAATTGATTTTGTTTTTGTAAAAACAATCTTGTATTAATTAAAAACACGTAGTAGTTCAGTTCCAAATAATCTCTGTTAGACGAGTCTTTCCCGTGGCCTAAAGGAGCACTTGAATTTTACAAATAAAAAAACACAATTACAATAACATTTTAACTAGGTACATAATAAATTATAACTATTTAAATGACGTATGAGTACGAGGTTACAATTAAATAGGGTATTTCCTGATTATTTGTTTCAATTATTAGCAGGCAGGCAGGTAAATTATTGACAATGGTAGGTATCTAAGAAGAAATAAATAGCATGTATATATGAAGTCAAACAAAGTAGAATAGAACAAACACTCATACAGTGTTTATTATTATATTAATACGAGAAGCATATACTTTGTACCCCTTTTTAAGAAAATTTGCGCGGACGACGGAGGAATATGAAATTTAGCACACTTTTACATTGTTTATATAGAGGAGTGCAGAATGCTAATATTTTTTAAAATTATGCTTAAAAAATACATTAATGATTAATTAATTATGGCCGAATTTCGACCAGTGGGCGACCACCAGTTCTATTAAACACTCATACATAGCAGGTAGGTTTGTATATACTAATACTATAAATCATATTCCCGGACATTTCACACAGCATCATCTGGCCCCAAAGTAAGCAGAGCTTGTGTTATGGATACCACATGACTGATATACTACTTATATGGTTTTTTTTTGTAAATACATACATATTATACATTCAAACACCCAGACCTGTGACAAATACTTGCAGATCATACAAACATTTGTCCCGCGGTGGGAAACGAACCCGCAACCTTCTGCGTCTCAGTCGAACCTTAGCCCATTGTGCCACAGAGGTCGTCGACTATAAAGAGGCAAAGTTTGTGTATTAAGTATCTGTTAGTACTATATTGGTGTACATCACACAACAATATACTTGTTACTTTCCCAATTAAAAGAACTAAAACGAAGAAATAAAACGAAATCAATAACCACGTATGGTTTCTGCGGTTACGGTGTGAATGAACGAAATATTATAATGTGGGGGAAATAGCTACTTGGGTTTCTATGACCCTATGAAACCCTTTTATGGACAGTTTCGGAGATTTAAATATTATTATACTGTCCCTTTTACCCGAATACGGTCATTTTATGATAATTTCTAAGTTTCTTTTAGTACATTATCATCAGCCGTTATACGTCCACAGTTGGATATTGCTTCATAGACGATATTATCTTTAACGATTTTGCTCCAAGTCCTATTTTAATGTTTGAAGAAACATTAGAATTGTTCTTGAGTATCTAATAGGCTGAATTAGCTAACAGTCTAAAAATAAGTTAATCGTAATTTTTACAATTTATAAAGTTAACTATACGTAGGCTATAATTTGCTCATGTAAAGTAATTTCCAATGGCATAAAAAATATACTAGCGACGGATTTCATGAACTGAGTGCGAGCTTCCCTCGGTAGAAAGGGATAGAGATAAGGAAAGGGGGTGGCGCTTTCGGTTAGTCGCGTTGCAAGCATGTAGCTTGCACCAGTGATCATTGAGCCTTCGGCCGAGGCGGTCGCGTGTCAGCTACCGACCAAACTATACGTATCAAACTTTTCACGGAAATTCGGCGTTGTTATTTTTCTGTTTTCGGAGTAAAGCGCTTTTAATAGCTTTTTTGCGTGTGTTCAATGCAATTTAAGGGACAATTTACGTGGATAGTAAACGTCACGTTAACTTATTTAGTTCGTATGTGATTATATCGTGTAATCGATTTACTTTCGTTTACTTTATTAGGATATAAAAAATTTCAATATATAAAAACAGAGTAGTGATCTAACTGCAAAATAATAAAAAATATGTTTTGGCGCCCAACGTGGTATTTTCGAGCAAAACACATTTTTCACGAAACGATAATTTGACTTTCTGATTAAAAAAATTACAGAATTGATGAACAATGTATTGTTTAGGGCAGCAAAGTTCTTTGAGAAGTGTTAAGATGCTGTTGGCATTATTGGTGCTGGACTGGTTACTTGCTGATACTACCGATGCGACGACGCGTAAGTAAATGTGTCATTATGAATAACAGAAACTCTTAAAGCATATCATTAAATATCAAATTATTTAAATGACAAACAAGCTTGGGATGAATCTGCTCTAAATCGACTCGGCATCCGTATCAAAATAGGCAAGGATCATAGAAAAAAGTGTTAAGACCAGACAAGTTTCTTGCCGGATTCTTCTTGAACTGGGGTTAGGAGGAACCGGCACCTAGATTCACTAGCATGTAAGAAGATGATTCAAAGTGGTCCTCTTGATTTTATTGAATAAATAATGTTTTGACTTTGACTTTGCTGTGTACAATTACGAGTATGTTATTGTGTGTATATTTTGATCCAACCATTTATTTAAAATATTTTTTTGTTGCTAGTGTCTTGGATCGTGGTCCTCGGGAAAAGGATTAGATCAGAGCTATAGATCGTTTGAAACGGTCCTTAGATAGCTCAACTGTTTCACATGTTTTTATTAACTGTTTATATTATTTTATACTAGCTACGGACCGCGACTTTGCACATGTAGTACCTACATAAAAAGCAGTCGCTTTTCCAAGTCAAGGAATACATATGTATAGTAAATTGATATATAGATAGATGATAGATGTGGCTTGGTACAAGTGAAGTTTCATTGAAATCCTTTTAGCCGTTACGGTGTGATTGAACCAAGAGCGAACATAACAACTTTCGCATGTATAATATCAGTAGGAAATAATTATTCTGTATACGTGATAAATAAAAATATGAAGGTACGTAATTTTAAGTTTTTTTACAAGTATTTAAGGTCTTTTTTATAACATATTAAGGCGCTACTTAAATCTGATGCCATCTTTATTCATATTGGGATGATAATTACATACAATTATCGCCACGTTAACGATTTATGTGATTAATTAGAGTTAAACTCTAATATTCTTGAGATAAAGCTTGATTTTATTAAACTCAGCCGTAAGAGAAATACTCGGAGGTACAAATACAAACTATCTCGCGTTATTAATCAATGTCTGTATCTTGTCCATTAGAATAGTAATTACTTGAAAATATTAAGCATATTTGCTAGTTCCGTAGTAAGTAAAAGTAAATAGTGATAGGTCATACTTATACTAAGGCATTAAGACGGTACCTTCAGCAAATAACCAAATCAGTATGCAAATGGAAAAACGTATTTTCCCGTTATTTTCTGCTCGATAATAAAAGTAATAATAACCATAACTAAATATCATGTGTTTACAATATTTTGCACCAATCTTCCTCGTTTTCAAATTGTTTCTGAAGTGATTGTTAACTATGAAATAAAATCTTAAATATTTAATATCACCATCTTATCTTAAAGTTGACGTTTTATTATGTGAATAATAAACTAATAAGTAATAAATAAATAATGCCGGACATTTCACACAGCATCATTTGGCCCCAAAGTAAGCTGAGCCTGTGTTATGGGTACCACATGACTGATATACTACTTATATACGTTTTTTTTGTAAAAACAAATACATTTGTACATACATATTATACATAGAAACACCTATACCCCAGACAAATAGTTGCAGATCATATAAACATTTGTCCCGCGGCGGGGATCGAACCCGCAACCTTCTGTGTCTCAAGCAGATCTTCACCCACTGCGCCACAGCGGTCGACTATTCGACGACATAAAACATTAAATTAATTAAAATATTATCCGTAATTTTTTTTTAATCCCAATTTTTTCTCTGATAATCAACTGCGATTTGATCGCCGTAACTCGTCAAGGTCAGGATACTGCCTTAAGGTCGAGTCATTAGGCAGTTTCCTAGCATTAACTATCAGAGAGTATAAACTATAAGTTATGACTGCTGCTCGCAGGTAGTTTCGAACAAGTTTAAGCTGAAGTTTGTTTTAAAGTCTCACAATTTACAGCTTAATTAGCGTGCATAAGTCATGCATGTTGCTTGTCACATGGTTGGAAAATGTGCAATAGTTTAACATATATTTGCGTTTAAACTTTACATTCGTTTTAATTCAATCTCTTTGTATTGTAACGTTTTTTTCCCATTGTAAACTATTAATTTGTGCTATGTATGCCATGGTAGATTGCTCTGTCTTTAAGTGACTTCGAAACAACATCATATCATGCAGCTTGAAAACCAAACATTCGTTTTTCTGATTGTAACTTTAAGCTGCTTTGATTTTAATTTTATGTTTCTTCATTTTAATATGTATGTGTGTCGTTCTGTTTCTAGTATACCCTTGCAAATAAAAAATTTTTCTTTCAAAAAACAATAAAACATGATTTTGACCTGATAACGTTTTATAATCGATGAACGCCGGCTGCACGCACGAAAAATTGTTTCGTTCCGTCTGAGCCGAGCGTGCAAGCGAGAGCGCGGAACAAGCGATAGAGAGACACGATCGGCCTAAGCGTTCGTCTTGTGACGCATCTTAATAGGTTTAAAGTATGCAATTTTTCATCCAATGTTTTCTTATGACGCTATCACGTAAAATTATCGTCCGTAAACCGACTTTACAGACAACCATTTCTTTGTATTTTTTCTCTGTTATTTTTCCACTTAAATAAAGAGACAAAGTATATGCGTCTTTATGTGTCCCAAGATTTTAAACCAGTTGTTTTAGAAAATACGGAAAACTAAATAAAGGTTGACAACTTAAATTGGGTTTGTGATCAGTAGAAATAAAGGATTGGTTGAGCAAACTCGACGTAGAAGCTTGCTTTTTATCTTAAATGGGTTTCTGGTGTGTGGCTTAGAGGATTGAAAAACCAATTGAGTTTATATTGGTTGCTAAAAGCTGGTTGGGACTATGGAGTACCGTTATTTGATCTTGATTTACAAATTGGAAACTGTTTGTAGGAAACAGCTGTTCTCGAGCCGGATGGTCTGTTACGTGTGATAGTAAAAGGCCTGATGGTATGACTCTTGTCTCTTGGGAGATGGGTAGGCCATTGGCGTGAGACGCTACTTGCGTGGTCACCCTGGCTGCATCCCATCTGTTGGAGACTTCCATTAGAGCTGGTTCCGTTCCGGCCGCTGATTGTAACGAGGAGAATAGGCTTTTTGAGTCAATATCCTGGCCCCGTGGAAACAGGAGTCTATGACGTTTTCAAAATGATTTCACGTCTGGTAGAAACACCGCATGACTCAATAGCTCGGTCCTATCTGCCGCAGAGTAGAAGCATTGCCATTCAACGCGTCAATGCTGCCAGCATCTTGGGGACGCTGCCGTTCGGCAGTGATCGGTTGAACTATCTTTATATAAATAAACATTGGTGAATAATGCACACAGCATCTATAGATCATTTTTAACTGTTCTTAAATAGCTCAACTCTTTAACATATATCATACTATACTAATATTACAAATGCGGAAGTAACTCTGGCTGTCTGTCTGTTTGTTACGTTTTTACGCCTAAACCGCTGATCCGATATTGGTGAATTTTTATTATAGAGATAGATGGGACCTTGGAGAAGAACATAGGCTACTTTTTATGTAGGTACCACGCGTGCAAATACGCGGACAGCAGCTAGTTTTTTATATTTGTATAATATTCTGTACCTTTCTCTAATCAATTTCTATTAATAAATGCGATCCTTAATAGGTCAGAGTACAATATTGTGAAGGATGTATAGGCAGAACTAAGAACGTAGAATTACCTATCGTATAAGGGACCTTAAAATTAAGCTCTTAAGACCGCTTTAGAATGGAAGTCAGCAAAATTGTACCACTACTACTACACGTAACGGAGTAAACGGCTCTGGTAAAGGAGTAAAAAGGCCGTCTGTAGGTCTCCGTCATAGCCACCATTAAAGGTTTATAAATGTTTCAGACTAGTAAAAGGCCTGCATGCCTTTTACGCATGCATTATGCATGCATGCATGCCTTTTACACAGAATATGCGGAGCTACCAACCCTATCCAAAATACTATAGCTGATAAGTGGAATGGACCTTTCAGGCAATGTAGTCGAGTAATGATGGCATAGGAAACTATTCCATCATTGCTCGATCACAGTGTGAGTGGCCCTGCCCCTTTTCCCACTTCAATTTTAATTTCGACGCTTGAAAGGCAATAATTTTGGCGATATTGAGTTTTATACATCATTAAAATCAGAAAAAATATCTGCGTCGATTGGTCTTACTCTCATGCCGCTAGGACGAAGTTTGTTGTCGCTTGGTAACTCTAAAACAAACGAATTTTCTTAGTTTTCGGCGTCCAAGCGACTAAAATTTTACCGATTTATGAATAACTTTTACTTAGTATATATTCGATTTTTACTTTTAACACTTAGTCATTTTTGCCTAGACTCGAAATAATGCTTTTAAACATAAAGTATTTTTTGCCATGCGGTACCAAGGGTATAAACATTGATTAAGACATTTTACCTGATTGAACTTTTTTTTTCTCGTAATTTAAGACTTTTTAACACATCTTAATGATGTATTCATTTTCATTTAGTACTTTTTACCTAAATACAATGGACTTAAAAACATAAAGTAGTAATATTTACCTGCCAAAAAGGATATATTTTGTCGTTTGGTAATTTTTTATCTACCGTTTATTTTATTGTTTCTGTAACTTAGATAACTATTTTTGAAAATAAATTTGTATAAAACTGAGCTTATCCCTGATGCACGCATTTTGTTTTGTCACTTATCAGCACTCTAAAGCAGATTTTGAGTGGCTGTTGGTAACAAAATAATGATTTAGTTTACAACCCGCGCACTCACGCGCATCGGACATAGTGCTTCATCGCGTAGCTTGAAGTGTACTTGGTAAGTGCAATGTAATGATTTTATGTATAAGATTATTTATAATGCGCATTTTGTATTGATTTCAATTTATTGTTTAAGATTCATAATTAATCGAAATAAGCGAGTAGATAACATCATTAAGCGAGCTATGTCAAACGCCGGTGTGGATAGCAGGGATTTGACCTTGGTAATGTAACTGCTTAGTTAAATAATCAAATCATTTATTCTTTCAATCGTAATTAATAGAAACAACTAATAATAAAATCTTAATTTCTAGAGGCCAAGATGTCGAGGATATACTCGTTCTTACAATAATAAAGATGAAAGTCTACAACAATTGGACAAAGTTCGCAAAAACTTGATTTTCATGAATTGGTATGTTTTTACACTTTGTAAACAAATAGGTCAATGTGTAATAGGTATATATTATTATTTTTATTATCAAATTTATTATTTTTCAGGGTAATACACTTTCATAGGAAGGCCTTTCAATGACATCCCTTGCATGTACTTCTGAGACCTTTACTGCTGGCAATAACTCTGAGAAAACTGGCCCAATAAATTATAATCAATTATTAGATGAAGTTGGTGGTGGCTTATTTTGTCCTACCCTGGATATGGTACCTGCAGATCAAGGTATACCGAAAATTAACCAGACAAAGAACTTACACTTACAGACAAACTAATGACACACGGAGCCGAAACGTGGCCACTCACCGTGCGACTTGCCCACCAGTTCAAGGTCGCTCAGCGAGCTATGGAGAGAGCTATACTTGGAATTTCTCTTAGGGATCAAATCCGAAACGAAAACATTCATCAGAGAACTAAGGTCACCGACATAGCTCAGCGAATAAGCAAGCTGAAGTGGCAGTGGGCAGGTCACATATGCCGCAGAGCCGATGGCCGTTGGGGCAGACTGATTCTTGAGTGGAGTCCGCGTATCGGCAAACGTAGTGTAAGGCGCCCTGTAGCTAGATAGGGTGATGATATTCGTAAGGCAGTGGGCAAGGATTGGACTAGGAGAACTGAAGACCGAGCTAAGTGGCGTGCCATGGGAGTGGCCTATGTCTAGCAGTGGACTGATACGGGCTGATGATGAAAGAACTTACAAACATGGAAGTTGATTTGACTACAACGAAAACGTTTAATGCATGTAACGACTAAAAACAAACAGCTAAAAACACTGAAGATGGAAAGACTACACCAGAAATATATACTGCAAGCAACATCGAAGTAATTGCCAATTTTTCAAGTTTTACCATTGTGGGATGCTCTGAATCTGGCGGATCAAAAACTATAAATCCACAGAGAGGCCGTAAACATAAATGCACAACTAATGCACATTGATTACATATCAGATAATAATAATAGTTACATATAAGATAACGACTTCTACCGATTGTGAAGAAGTTACTATTTCAGATGAATGGTTAGGATCGAAATCTTCTTATGATGACTCTCGGGAAATCGTCGTAAAGACTTGTTAGAAAGTAGGTACATATATCGCAGAAAGAAGAGATCAAGCGTAAAGAATTTCTGAAAAAACTGTTATTAGTATTGTAGGTAGTTCTAATTTGCATTTCCAAGAAATAATATAGTAAGATTGCTGAAGAAGGCTGATCTGAAACTTAAACACTTGATGTGGTTGATTAAAATTTGGTTTAATTAGGTAATGAATAGGTAGGTCCCAGAAACCCAATCCAACTTTGAATTTTTTGTAACTTTCAATTTTGTTCTTCATTAAAATTGTATTTTACCTACGTACTGATTTTGAAATTTCTAATAAATACTATGTAAAAAAATAAAATGCCTCTGTTATTTATAACGGCAGCATAAATGTTATTTATAAAATCAGCTATCCACTTTGCGAGAGATTTGACTGCAATATTCGTATATTGCAGTCAAATCTAGATGTCATTAACATAGGTTTAGACACAGGCCTAAAACCTTCACCAACCTGCACTAGAGCAGCGTGGCGGAGTATGCTCTAATTCGTCCCTCGTCAGATGGAGGCCCATACTCAGTAGTGAGTGATTGTAGATTACAACAAGGGCTGTTTTGATGTTGATGATGACGACATTTATCGAAAACCTTTGTTCGAAAGTCTTTTATTTTGTGTACTGAAACCTAAATTCTTTGTTACTTGTTCAAAACAGGCCTACACTTACCTTATTTAATTTTTACTATGGTTAAAATTGCCTGGCAGAAAAATGTTTTGGTTTTTAATTAGATCATTTTACCTATGTGTCAAACATCTGTTACTTCTGGATGCATCATTTTCCTTCAAACACAATTATAAAATACTGGTGTTTAGTTAATTTTACATGTTTTATAATAAAGTTTTGCTGTCGGTAAGTAATTTTTACCTGTTTGTGATTTTGATTAAAATTTTACTAACCGACAGTATTTCTTAAAGTATTGAAAAAATTCATAATCTTTAAATGTCAGTTTATAAAGCTTTTAAACTGCATTCAAAATTCGTAAGAATCGAGTAGCTATGATTAATCGGCGATTTTTGACGATTTTTAAAAAAAAAAAAAAAAAACTTTAAAATGCTCTGGTGTAAAGTTGCCAATATGTCGCTTAGTAATTATTGCCTTTCAAGCGTCGATTTATTCTTTTCATTTAGTTAAACTTAAATAATTATAATACTAACACCTAGAAAGTTTACTAACAATTTAAGGATCTAAGTTAGCTGATTTTTTTTATTGTAGATAGGTATTTGTTTATTTATTGATCATAACATCATAACAGGTTTGTTTTTTTAACTCAAAGGCGATGCAAAAATAGAAACGAAATACATTTCGTTTCTATCACGAGCTGTGTCATTTCCATGACTTATTATAATTTATTATAATCCTATCTCATTTCCAATTTCACGTGAACCAGGTTACTTAAGACTTAACTAATATTATTATAAGATAATTTGAAATATATACAAACAAAAAGCCACGTGAGCACGTAACAATAATACTTACCAATTATTCAGCTTGTTAGGCGCCTACGTAATTGAGTTGTCTAGCATTGAACTAATTATGTGCCGGGTGTCTAAATTAGCAATAATGTTTATTTAGAGAACCAGCTATGGTTAATTGACCGACCAATGCTGGCGAAGTCAATTCTCGCTCGCCAATAATACAGTCAGCTGTATCTAAATATATAAAATCACGCTTCTGCTCACGGCTTCGCACGCGCAGTACCTATTCAAGCTCGCACTATATCTTGATGACCTCTGTGGCGCAGTGTGCCAAGACCCGGCTGAGAAGCAAAAGGTTGCGGGTTTAATTCCCGCCGCGAGACAAATGTTTGTTATTTATTAATTATATTTATCAAGTTTCATCCACATCGGTCCAGCGGTTACGACGTGATTGAACGATAAATTTCCAAATATCTACACAACCTAGATGTGTTTTCGAATTTCCGAATTCTCGCTAGCTATATAGTACAGTCGGATGTATCTAAATATATAAAATCACTAGCACTATTCACACATACTATATCTTTATCATGTTTCACCCAAATCTGTCCAGCAGTTACGATGGGATTGAGCGTAAAATTTCCAAATATATACACAAACTAGATAGCGCCACTAGATGAGTTTGCGAATTTACTACAAATAATTTGAAATTTTACTACTAATTACACATTAATATCGGTAGTATTAGTGAATATCGGAAATAGATGCTTATGATACGGCATTACAGTTTCATAAACAAAATCATAGAAGAGTAAAGTGGAAGGAAGACAACAAATCAGCTACATGAACCACGTCAAGGATAGAGTAGCTGTCGTGTCATATAAGGTGATCAAGGAGGCTGCGCTGGAGAGGAACAGATTGGAAGAGTTGCATCATTAACCGTCAAGAGCACAGCATTTAAATTAAGTAAATCAATATAAATATTGGTGGACAATCCACACCACATTATCTAGCCCCAAAGTAAGCAAAGCTTGTATTATGACAGATGTCTGATGAAACACTTATATATATTAAAATACTTACTTATGGTGCTTTATAACACAGAGACACAAAACAAACGCCTGTATCAAAAATTTTTTTATCGTGGGAGGGTATCGAACCCTCAACCTACAGCGCAGTAGATAAAGCTACTACCAACTGAGCAGTATGCCAGTCAGTTTAGTTGGAATTAGAAGAAGGATTCGTTGTACCTATAGTAGGATAGGATTATGTAAACGGCAGACTAACATTTAAAATACTGCCTAAACTATTCAAAACATAAAACTAGGTCGGATACCTAGGGTTGCACTAATACCCCAGAACACTGTACTCGTACGACTACTTGGTACGTATCTTTCGAATCAGTGGCCAACTCATGTGATCGAGTAAGTAAGCCGCCCAAAAGGCCTTCATAATGGCCTAACAACTCTTTAAAAACCGACAGCTTTACATACTCTCTGATGCACGGAAGCGGTCAAAATATAAATATAACTAATATATATAAAAACTAGCTGTCCCGTTCGCAACTTCGTCCGCGCGTTTTAAAATGAAAAAAAAAAAACAAATTGCACCGACTGCAGCGCCATCTGTCGGGCTGATTTGTGAATCTAAACCATCCAGGGCGCCATCCATCGCATACAAAAAAAAATATTCAAATCGGTCCAGCCGTTTAGGAGGAGTTCAGTGACATACACACGTACAGTAGAATTATATATATAAAGATATAAATATTGGTAGATAATGCACAAAACACTATCAAACCCCAAACTTAGCATTTTTTTTTATAGATAGACTTACGTTTGACCACGAACTCAACTGATGTTAAGCGACGATGTGGCCGACGATGAGACACGCAGCTCTAGAAGATACCTATTTACTCTTGACTTGGAGAGACCGAAATTGTAGTTTTCAGGAAAGAGAGACGACGCCAAGGCATTCAAATCCTTGGCTGTTATAAATGTGGAAGCAAAACGCTTCGTTCGTAAGGGTTGGTAGACTGACAAGGTATGGAAGGTACTGAGCAGTACGTCTGTTTGTCTTATTGTGAAAAGGAGATGGTGGAATTAAATCATGCAATTCCACGGCGGTGCTCGAGACTCTGGAACTTAGTCTCAGCGTTTAGCTGCTCAATTATCACCCTCAATGCTCTACGCTCGATCGAGTCCAAAGCAGCCAGCTGATGTTTGGCCGAACCATCCCATAGATGGCAGCAATACTCCATACCCGACCGGGCTTGAACTTTATATAAAGTTGAAAGCTGTCCAGGTGTGAAGTATGCCACACCTTGTTGAGGATGCCAAGATTCATTGCAGCATAGCTTATATTATGGTGATTAGATGACTGATACAATACTAATATATTTTATAGTTATCCAAAAGACCTGAGGATAAGACCAAAGGGCTGGTGCTTACCTCGGACAAAGCATTAGTATGACTATTCAACTAGGTAACGTCGCCAGCCCTTTGGGCATTTTACCTGCGGTCAGTGAACTGAAATCAGTTTTTTATCTATAAGTATTATATATTATTCTGTACATTTCAATTTTGCAATTTGTAAATAAATGTTTTTGTATAGGTATATTTTTAGATACATTTTTACGACACTTTATAACACACAGACACAGAACATACATCTATGTTATCACACAAATGTCCTTAGAAGGAATCAAACCCTCAACTTGCAGCTTCAGAGCTACTACCACCTGAGCTGACAGGCCAGTCAGTTGTCAAATGACAATGCCACTGCAATCATTCCAGGGTTGGATTACAAGAATGTAGATTATTGAAATGTAGTGGATGGTGAAAATTAATCCCTATACATGTGACATTAACGGCTTAATTCGAAACAAGATAATGGGATCCCATTTGCACCCTCTAAACATTCATTAAAACAATTTAAATACCTACTCCCCCAGCTTCGGTGTACAGAATGTATCCACTTTGTTTTAAATAACCTATTTAAGCGGAATCACTTTCCTCGTGTTTGGATTATCGCCGCTAAATTTGACGTGCAGTCAATTAGTAGGGGCATGGCTCGCGCGCGCTTGTAATTTGTCAGTGACAGCGTCGGAAGTGTATCAAACAAGCCCAAGTTTTAACGGAACCGTATCGCCATCCACCGTCATTTATAATACGGAAAATCAAACTGCTCCATCGCCTAGTAGCACAATTAACAGTACCATCGAACTAATATTATAAATACGAAAGTTTGTGTGGTTTTTTTTGTATATTTTTATTGTGGTTTATTCACACGGTATCGGTTTAACAGATTAAACTTGGCATAGATGTAGTCTGAGACTTGGAATAGCATATGTGTTACTTTTTATTTAGTTACCACGTGAGCGAAGCCACAGGCAGATGCAAGTTACCCGTAAAATAGATCGACGAACTTGTTGCCGGGTCACGAATAACTTTGGTGGTGGTTGGGAGTTTCAACGATTACTGTAATTACTGTGACTGGAATCGATGGTGTGAAAGTAAATTGTCATTTATACAGTACTCATACTCTATGTTTTGAAGACCTCTGTGGCGCAGTGGGCTTAGGTCCAGCTGAGACACAAAAGGCTGCGGGTTCGACTCCCGCCGCGGGACAAATGTTTGTATGATCTGCAAGTATTTGTCTCGGGTCTGGGTGTTTCTATGTATAATATGTATGTATTTACAAAAAAAAAGTATATAAGTAGTATATCAGTCATGTGGTACCCATAACACAAGCTCTGCTTACTTTGGGGCCGGATGATGCTGTCTGAAATGTCCGTATTATTATTATATTATGTAGAGTTGTTGACTTTGCGTTAGATGCGATTAGTATCGAAATAATGATATTGGTATCCTATGCGGCAAGTATAAAGCAGAGAACGGGAATACCTTGTCACCGTGCGACGTTTGAGTTTCCTACAAGTCAACTACGCGTTACCTGCACTCGGTATCAAGATTATTCTAATTATAGCATCAACTTTGAATCAATGCAACAGTTGCTCCACTTTGACTTTGTTCTCAACATATCTGTCTGAATTTCCGTCATAAATTTTTTGAGCCGTAGTAAGGTCAACTAACACTAATAAAAATTGTAAAAGTTTTGACAGTACTTGATGAGATTTTTCATGTTGGGTTACTTTGACTACGCATTAAAAAAAAACCTTAAATAAGCAATACAAATTGAACTGTGGTTAGTTTAATATAAATATGGTACAACGGTACATGTTGTAGTTTAATTTCAGTTTTTTTGGTTCTACTGTGTCTGTGGATCTACAGAACCGATTCATTTTGGACTGATATATAGCTAGATTATCCCTGAATGATATTGTCTATGTTTACCGGGTGAAACTGCGAGACAGGCAGATGGTTTATCATAATTTTAGAGATACAACAAAATCTAGAGGAATCAAAGAGACCCTTATCAACTCTACCACAGATAGAAGCCTTTCGTCATAGCCGTCGGCAGATACAGATCTCACTCAGTTTTAATAAAAAATAGATAATATTTTATTTATAGTTGACCTCTCGTCATGCCATAAATGTTTTTAGATCAGTTATTAATAATTTTACGCAACTGAGTATTCTGTCACTATTTTCTTTCTTTCAACGAAATAATATCAAATAAGATTTAGGGCATTAAAGTTTCTCATAGTACGATTAAAAATAAATATGTTGTGTATGAGTATATAATATAATAAAATAGTGCGAGATATATACTTAAGCGTGGCCTGTCAGATGTCACTTGTAATTCGATAGGGTTGCCGAATGAGTCGGGGTTAAGCGTTAATGTCAAAATACCTTTTATAATATAAAGCGTGTTTTTATTAAATTAGTTTCGTGGCACGCGACACACGAAACCTACACAATCAGGTCATATCTGACGTTATAGATTTAAATAGTATGAATTATGAAACGTCTTACGCTAATCTTTTGGTATTTGTTTTTATTGTTTTACTGGGCACAAAAGAAAATAGCTACAGCGGTTTTCCTTTGAAATAAAAATTTCCGGAGTTGTACTATACATTAAATGAAACACTGTTTTTTTGTTGGCGAATTATTATGTCGATGAAGGCACCGGCACTTTATCTATTCATCTAGAGAATCAGGGTGAGTTTGATCCGCGGTTCGCTTGCTCCTGTTCGCGTTCGCGATTCGAACTCATGAAGATTCTCTAGATAAATCGAGACAGTGTCATTATTTTCATTGACAAAATAATAACAACACGTTATTATTTTGTCAAACATATGTTTTTCAAAATATAGAAAAAACAAATTAATTAATTTCTTTCAAAATATTAAACGGCATGCATGGCCACTTAGGGGCTTGAATAAGTTGGTCCATGGTATTAACAACATACCACTTCCAAATCACTTCCGAGTTTCGACAATGACAGCTGTCAGATTATGTATTGGCTTTAAATTTACGGCAGGCTATGAACTCGATGCTGGATTCCTCGTTTGTCATTTCATGAAGTATCTTCACTTTTAAATTAATTATATTTCCCGTGATATTGCATGCTTTATTCAGTATTCTTAGATAAATTTTAATCTATAAATTGTGACTTCATAACACAAGGCTGGACGATTGAGTTATAAATGTATTATGTTGCAATGTGATTTGAACGACGACGAGTCCCGAAAGTTTTAAACGGCCATCCCGCGATGACATTTACAAAAGACAAATGACGATCGAATAAGATTTTATAACCGGACAATCACATGACACTGGCAAAATTGTCCACGTGACAGATGCCATTATAGTAAGAAAGAAAGAACTCGATGCTTTTTTAATAAATGGAAAATTCAGGCTGGCTCGCCACTATTTCACAGGAAACGGTGACCATCTTGTAACGGCTATAACGTAATGTTTTTAATATTTGGTCTTCATTTTCGTTTCACTTTTTAATCAATGCTGAGAAGCTGCTCCCCAAAGCTCCCCTCCTTTAATTTATTTGTTTCAAGTACCTTCGACATGATTAATTCCTTAATCTTTCCAAACCACGAAAACTTAGCAATATATGAGTTTATTTACCCACGGTTATTCTTAATTAAAACCCCTTCCCTCTAGCGAAATAAACTTGATGATTTCCCAGAAGGTAGTAATACTTTATTTCCCTACAAAGTAGGTAATACGTAAATATGTCTACTATGTTATTATGTGTATGAATAAACATTCAGTAATTCAATCAATAACAGACTGAACTAGAAAAAGTGAACCATACAAAAGAACGTCACTCCGTATCATTTAATAATGCCGGACATTTCACACAGCATAATCTGGCCCCAAAGTAAGCAGTGCTTGTGTTATGGGTTTCACATGACTGATATGTGAAACCCATAATTTGTCCCGCGGCGAGAATTGAACCCGCTACCTTTTGTGCCTCAGTCAGGTTTTTGTCTACTGCACCACATAGATTGTACTACATTCCAATCCACCAACGCTTCGACTACAATTTCATTTAAAAATTTTACAGTTATCTCTATAGCCAATCGTAAGAAAACGTACGGTCGATTGTTAGCAACTCCGTACACGTAGGGTAAATTGAGCTGATGCCTAATAGCCGAATATAAAAACACTAACTATAATATATTCATGCAATAAATTTACAACCACTTGAATCGTCTTCTTACATGCTAGTGAATCTAGGTGCCGGTTCCTCCAGTTCCAGAAAAATCCGGTAAGAAACTGGTCTTAAACTATTTTGTATGAGCCTTGCCAATTTTAATACGGATGCCGAGTCGAGTTGGAGCAGATTCATCCCAAGCTTTTTTGTCATCTGAATAATCTGATATTTTATAATATGCTCTAATGATAGATCTTTCATCATCTGCCTGCCTTTATCCCACTAAGTACGGTTGCATAACTGGTGCTTTCTTACACATTTTTACAGACAGACCGACTTACGGACCTAGGTAATATAAATAAACATGAACCTAAAAAATTCAAGTAACATACTTAATAATAATTCAATATAAACGTCACTTAGGAATATTAGTTAATATATTATTAATATAATATAATATTAATTCAGATACGTTATAAAAACATTTAGCTTGTAACCAGGTCTTGAGTTCTTTAATAAATTTATTTAGTGGTATTTTTTTATATAGTCAGTTATGGAATTATATACTTTCCCGCATATTGCATAGCTACTATTTATATACATACTCGTCTTTGGAACTTAAGGCAATACAATTCTGTCCTGGTTTCTTGTGCTTCTATGATATACCTCACTAGCTTTAACAAGCAGTTGATGGTGCTTTCTAACAAACAAAGCAGACTCCAGGATATACATACAAGGTAGTGTGAGAATATTTAATTGTTTAAAGAGTGGTTTGCATGATTCCCAGGGCGGTATCCCGCCAATGGCCCTTACACATTTTTTTTGTGCGATTAATGCTCTTTTTTATGTCTGTTTCCCCAAAGAATTAAACCGTATGTGAGTACCGATGCTACATAACCATGATATGCTTGAAGTACTGTGGCTAAGGACGACGTTTTTCTAAATCTCCGCAGAGCATAAACAAATCTGTTTACTTTGGTGCATACTTGTCGACCTGCATTTTAAAATTTTTCTTTCAACTACGTAGTAATGTTATCATTAATCACTACAAAACCGATCACAAAGGACGTTTTTTTTGCTTAGAATCAAAACAGTGCAGTAATGTTTTATGAAATCTCATTATTGCACTGTTTTTTACTTAGATATAAATTTACCACAGAGGTTTAATATCTCCCATTAAGTTTAATATAAAATGTTTGCATTCGATCAAAAAGATACTGGCTGATAATAAAAAACGGCTGAATAAAACCGACTTGGCGGAAAAAAAAACCAATGGCGCGCATTTTCTACCATTGTAAAACTTTGATTCTTCATATTTTTAATTTGAGTAGGTATATTTTATCACAGTAGGTAGATTGGTAGTTGAAAGAAAAGTAAATTACGCACCTTGCTAAAGAGTAAGAGAGTAATTAATGCACTCGTGTTAATTCAGTGCCCTCGCTTGCGCTTAGGCACCAACATAACTCTCGTGCACTTTGCGCTTGGTGCAACAATCTACTATAAATGTTTATCTAAGACTTTTGATTTTTGATTTGTAATTTCAGTAGTCACTCCTTTCTTAACTATATCTTATTTCAAACAATCCAGTTATCTTTTATTAGGCCTACTCCTTCTACATCCATTCACAATAAAGACCCAACACCCTTGTTGTAACATGACTCTCTTCCTTTGACATGGCACACCCGTACCACGCAAACCTATTACTCTTCATCTTTTCCTTTACAGTCGCTACTTCAAACTATCGCTGATATACTCATTTCTATTTCATTAATATTTTTAAATTGCTTTTTTATTAGTAGATTCTGTAATTCAAATTTATCAAAGTAACTGCAAGCTGTTAGTGTTAATGTTTTGTATCAGAATTCCATAATCGCCCGGCTGATTCTGATTATAATATAGATCTTTAATCTGTTAAAAAGGTTCGTTCAACTCGATTGTAATCGAGTCCAATCAACAGTTCGATTCCAAATAAGTGTAAAGCTACATAGATGAATTGAGCTGCAAAACTTTTTGTATGCCTTAAAGTATGAAACCTATCCTTACTAATATTATAAATACGAAAGTAATCAGTCTCTCTCTGTCTGTATGTCTATCTATCTATCTCACTTTCACGGCAAAACTACTGAACGGATTTAAATGAAATCTGGTACACAGATAGTTTAAAGCCTGAGAAAGGGCATAGGCTACTTTTTAATTGGAAAAAAGTGTTGTAAAGGGTTCAAAAGGGGGATGAAAGGTTGTATGAAAGTATTGTAATTTTCAGAACTAGAAGCATAAAATTTTTGGCTGTTGTAATATTTATTTATTTATAATATTAGTAAAATCCTTACTAATATTATAAATGTGAAAGTAACTCTGTCTGTCTGTCTGTTAAGTTTTCACGTCTAAGCCGCTGAACCGATTTTGATGAATTTTGACATAGGCTACTTTTTATGTAGGTACCATGCGTGCGAAGCCGCGGGCAGCAGTAGTCTTTTATAAGGCACAAATATGCCGGATTCGATGGGGCCTACATATTTGAGTCTTTAGGAGTTTGAGACCGTGAGGAAAGAACACACAAACCCATCGTGTCATCAAAATTTATTTCAGAGTGTCTGCCAGAAAGAGATGGCTTATATCTGGCTCAGCGTATTAGAATTGCCTTTCAACGTGCCAATGCCGCTTGTGTCTTGGGTATGGCCAGAGGGCAATAAGATATTGGTAATTCGTTTTAAACGGTCCCTAGATAGCTCAACTTCATATTTTACGTACCTTCTTCAATTTGAGTACCTCAGTGGCGCAGTGAGCGAAGGCCCGCCTGTGACTCGGAAGGTTGCGGGTTCGTTTCCCGCCGCTAGATAAGCATTTGTATGGTCTGCAAAGAATATTCAAATATTTGTCTAAGTTCTGGGTGTTTTGTTATGTAGGTATGTATGCATCACTGTATGTTGATGGTCCTATTCCCTCCTAGGACAAACATTTTGTGTGATGAACATATGTGTTTGTTCTCTGTCTGGGTGTTATATGTATTTATTTAAACTTTAAGTAATTGTGTCAGCCATCTGGTTAACAATAACACAAGCTATGCTTAGTTTGGGGCTAGATGGTGTTATGCGCAATGTCGACTTATATTTATTTTTTTATTTATTATAATTATTATTAATTTATCATGTGGTTTCTATAACACAGGCTATTTTTACTTTAGTGCTGGTTGATGCTATGTGAGATGTCCAGCATTGTCTTATTGTTGTTTTTATTTCATTTACTGTAAATTTTGTCATGCTTTTATTTTGTTACAGACGAGCCAGGGTTCAGCGCGGCGATAACAAACGTAACTGCTCCGCTTGGTCGCGAGGCGATACTCGCGTGCACAGTCCACAATCTATCCAGCTACAAGGTCGGTTGTACTATTAGCGACACAAGCACATTCACTAAGTTTTTCAACACAACATACAACAATTCTTCAGGCACATGAGGGGTCATTTTAAAAAATACAATGATAAAGATCATTTTTTTGCTTAAAACATTGTGTAAGTTATAAACTTAGTATGCAAGTAGGTACATATTTTTTATGTCACATCATAAATAATTATTGACTTTTAAATACTTTTTGACATTGCGTATACAATTGATGAAATTCTGTAAATAATCGTGATTAATTTATTTAAAACGCTTTGGTACTGTCATGTTATAAATTGTATCAACAAATAAATTAATGACTAAATCATGTTAACAGATAGGTAGGTGTGCAAAGTAGATGAAAGGAATCAATATTTCGTAAAATACGGACGTTCTTATTATGTTTTCAGCAAAGCCTGAATTAGAGTAATATTTATAAATGACAGTACCGAAATTTACTAAATTGAAGTGTGATTGATATGTTTTAGTGCAATTCAATCATCATTGCACTTTGTGTCCTTCAGGCAACAAATTATTTTTAAAACCAATTGTAAGTGGTTTTAGTGACGTTATAGTTAAATAAATTAAAATCATGTAAAGTGTTAAAGAAAATCAAATCAATTAAAGAATTAAAAGTCAACTTCAACATATTTTAGAAATGTAATTAAAAATGTTGCTCAAATTTGTACTTTATTTAATGTAAGGTAAGGTATAAGGTATTTTGTATTTTAGGAAAATTTTGCTAGTCTGAATCTCGCCATTTTTGTCATTCGATGTACAGTAACGGAATTAAAAAGTTCTTCACCTTAGAGTCGGTTTTCGCTTGCACTAGTAGTGTAAGAAGTAATTATGCTTAAATTTGTTGACAAGATAAATTGTCAAACAACATAGATCTGAATTTGAACTTTATTACGAACAGATAAATATTATTTTCTCTAACTTGGTCTATTCTGTAACAAAGTTCCAAAAGGTATGCATATATTACCTTTTGGAATACATTATACGTTAAAAGAACCAATTTAAAAATTGACGAACCTTTTAATTCCGTGGCTGTACTTATTAATCTATGCTCGGGTTGGTCCGAAGTGTGATACTAATATTTAACTAAAATAACCGTCACGGCATTGACATAGAAATTTGTTTTACGTGAACTTACTGACCTAATTGTATTTACATAGCCCCTTAAATGCGAAACTTTTTTCAATTATTTTATGAATACATTTTTGAAGGCATTTATTTGGAAGACATATTCTCAGATCACTACCAAGGCTAGAGCTAATTTGTTTATTTATTTAAAGCAAGGTAATTTTCTGTTTTGTGACTTTTGTTTGTTTATTTCTTGTTTATTTACAATGTAGATATCGTTTCATGTCCGCTAAACAGAATTGGTCCAAACGGAATACCAGTGCGGATCCTTAATACTTCAATCCGCATATGTTGAGTTAGAGTTCATTTTGCGGCAACCGTTAATGATGTTAGTGTGTATAGGTTTATTGTAATATGGCTATTCGTCTATTGCAATGTGTTGTTGCGAATAAAATCTTTTCTATTCTATTCTACTCTTAAACTCAAAAGCGAAGGAAAACGTGAGAAAACCAGTCGTAGAACCTAAAAAGTTCGAAGAGCTTCGAACTTCGAGATAAGAAGAAGAATCAACAACATAACAGGACAAGCCGACGTACCGCTCAATACCATCCATACCTTGTCAGTCTATCACCCTTACGAACAAAGCGCTTTGCTTCCACATTTATAATGCGGACAGCCAAGGATTTAAATGCTTTGCCGTCATCTGTCTTTGCTGATAATCTAGGTCTCATCAAGTCAAGAGTAAATAGGTATCTTCTAGACCAGCGTGCCTCGTCGTCGGCCACATCGTCCCTTAACATCAGGCGAGTTTGTGGTTAAACGTAGGTCTATCTATGTTAAAAAAAGTTACAAAGAGAAAGCTCTACAAAGCCGATGTCTCTTTCTTAACATTTACGTTTCATATTTACGACTTGGCACTGTATAAAGCAAAGTTCTAGATAAGTGCTACCAGTGATGGTGTCGCACAATAGCTGTCGATACCAATAACGCCTAAAAAGCTGACAAAAAGTTTATTTATTTAGCGCAATATCAAATCATTCTCGCAAAGAAGCTTATGAAGCCTGAAAATACGAGTGAACGGCAAGATATCGAATACAATCAATAACAGAAACCTTTTTAAAGGTTTTTTGATGCTTTTGATGACCTTGGCGCGTGGCTTAGTAGACGACTCTCTCGAGGTATTGACTCTTTTGCGGGTAGATCAAAACTAAACAACCGATATTACTTGTAAACGCTTCTCAACTTGAATACTGTCCAAGTACGGCTTAAAGTTCGCCCTGTCACTATATGTCACTATGTTACATAATTACGTTTTATAAACTAATAATAATATTAAACAAAAAAAAAACGACTTCAAACAGGAAACCAAATAGTAAAAAATCCCTTGACTGTCCTTCGTCTTCATCATCAGACCCCTAATGATAGTCACTACCCATCTAGGTGTAAAGTTCTCATCAATACAAATTAATCAAGCACAAACACCAGGTAATTGCTGTAAATCGTTGAGGAGTTCCCTCGACTGTTTTTCGGCTCCATCATCAAATCGACCCCATACCTTCATTAAATAGCTTTAAAATACTTAAAAAAAAAAATAACAAACGCACTAGTCACCACTACGACTTTCGAGGTTTCCCCTAGATTTCTCTGGGATTCCATCATCAGATCCTGGTTTCCTTATCATGATACCACCCTTGGGATATCTCCTTTCCAACTAAATCAAAATCGGTTAATAAACGACGAAGTTATCCGCGAACACACATAATATACGGTCGAATTGAGAAGCCTCCTTTCTTTGAAGTCGGTTAAAAAGAAAATATTAAAAAAAAATAAAAGAAACCGGACTTCTTTGAATGAAATTTGAGGCCATAAAAACAACTGAATTGAGAACTTCCTCTTTATTATCCTCTTTATTATTTATTGAAATTCGTCAACATCACTGTTAAGTCACAGGCACAGGTAAGCATATTATCGAAATTTCGTTTACTTACTTGGATGACATTTTTCCAGCTATTTTAATTTAAAAAACCAACTACTGAACCGATTTTGAAGAAATTTCTATGGAACCGATTGGAAAGTATATCCTTACACATGAAAAATATAAAAATAAAAAGAAAAAAAAGGACTATTTTAAACAGTGATGTACTTTTGACAGACGTTGAAATGTAAATAAGGCCGAACAATTTGTTTTTATGTGACAAAAATAAGTGAATAGCTTTGGTTTTCTTTTGACGTAGTAAGTATAAAGTATATTTCTCTCTCTCTCTCTTACACACACACACACACACGCATGCACACGCGTGTGTGTACGCGCGCAGCTTCGCCCGCGTTAAGGATTTTTCCCGGGATGAAAAGTAGCCTATGTCACCCGGGGATAGTGTAGCTTTCCAACGGTAAAATAATTTTTCAAATCAGTCCATTAGTTTTTAAGTTTATTCGTTACATACAAAAATACAAACATTTCCTCTTTATAATATTAGTGTTAATAATCATTAAATGTAAATCCCTTATTGGCTTTAGGATAAATGCGTTAGGTTAAGTAATATTGTTTATTAAAAGCTGTGGATTTTGTTTAATAAATAAAATAAAATAAAGTATTCAATTATTCAATAATGTATTCAACGCCTTCAACCTTAGCCCGTTCGAATAAAGTTGAGTTTAGTTAAACTCTACAACATAATCGACCATTGTAGTCCATAGCACCATTAGTCTACACAATATGAGTAGAGTCATGAAATATTAAATTTTGTATCTTATGTCATTGGCATAAATGTCCCAGCACTCTTTTAACTCTTCTATCACAAGTCTATATTGTAACACCGTGAAAGCAACTTGAAAAGTGATTTTTCCGATTTTGTCGCTGTCCGTACCAAGGAATTTGTTCAACCTCGCAATCTTCCTAAGCTTTAGAAAGTTCTCGATGCATTCGAATTTAGCAATAAGGCTCCACTGGGTGTTCATGTTCGTTCGACAAAGCAAACTGTATTGAAAAAAGCTTAAGCACATACAAAATAGTTAAGACTTTAAAGTTTGTGTAACTTTGCTAACTTTACAGAAGAACTGTAAAGAAAGTATGTAAATAAAAATACCTCTTTTTAACTGACTTTATCAAAAAGGAGGAGGTTCTCAATTCGTCGGAATCTTTTTTTTTTATGTATGTCACTGATTACTCGAAAACGGCTGAACTGATAAAACTAAAAAATTCTCTTTTTGTTTGTAAGGGTAGGACAGGACATATAGGACATATAAATTTTATCAAAATCGGTCGTGCTGAAAAATCAACGAAAATCTAAAAATTGTATACATAGATGATGTTTTCATGTACTTCGATACCTCGCCGTCTCATTGGAGCGGTGCGTTTATTTGGCCTACCCATATTATATATATATACAAAATACATCAACTTTCCACTAAAAATGTATTATAGGCTCAAAGTTCATTCAATGAAGTCGGTTTCTTTTTAGTTTTTAAAACGTAATTATTAATGTTTAAAGTCTTTTATGTCTTTCATTAATGTCAGTCATGAGTCTTCTGTGATGCAGTGGACCAAGGCTTCAATTCGGGTTCGATTTCCGCCGCTGGACAAATGTATGTATGATCTGCAAAGTATTTGTCTCGGGTCTGGGTGTTTCTATGTATAATATAGAATTTAAAAAAATATATCATCAGTCATGTGTTGTGTTATACATACACACAAGCTCTGCTTACTTTGTGGCCAGATGATGTTGTGTGAAATGTCCGGCTTTATAGTGGGACAGAAATGTGTACCATGAAACCGGGGAAGCGCGCGCGGTGGTACAGTTTGCCGTTAGATGGTACCAACCTATTTTCCGAGAGGTTGGTACTGTCAGCCAACAGTGTGTGCGTGTGTGTGACGAGAAAGAGAAAGGTAAATAGAGAAGGAGAACGCATCAGCAGCGAGCTTATTAACCTGCAGTGTTGTATATAAAGTGTCCTGTTATATAAACTTAATTCAGGATATAATGTTAATGTTGCTTACGAGTATTATCAAGGTGAGATGTCATTTGTTACACATCATATTCGAATACTATAAGGTTTCGCTCGTTTTTTTAACATGTCTGCGTACAGTTTTAACGCCTATCATTAATAGTAATGATCATGTAGTGGAATTTTCGATTATACACTTTTCGATAACCTACTGGTGGAACCGTCCTATTAGGGATTCTTATATTTTTATTATTATTAACAATTTAACTTATCATTATAATAATAATAATAAAAATGCCGGACATTTTTCACAGTATCATTTAGCCCCAAAGTAAGCAGAGCTTGTGTTATGGGTTACCAGATGACTGATATACTACTTAAATACTTTTTTTTTTGTAAATACATACATATTATACATAGAATCACCTAGACCCGAGACAAATACTTGCAGATCATACAAACATTTGTCCCGCGGCGGGAATCGAACCTGCAACTTTCTGCGTCTCAGCCGGATGTTAGCCCACTGCGCCACAGAGGTAGTTAATTATTATTATTTAACTTACCTTAGCATCTTTATATTAACCTTAATTTTATTGAATTCGTCATAAGCCTGCTGGGTGATTGAAATGTGCCTTAGAGGCTGCTTTCGTTCACTTGGCACATGTTTTCAAACTTTTCTAGGTTCAACAATCCGGTTTCCTCACCCTTTGAGAGTACTGGTATAGTTAATAATATTGAATATATAAACAAATACTTGATTTTAATTCGTCAATGGCCTCAATTCTAATAACAAATTTTAGCTAAAATTAGTTTTAGAACTGTCAAATGAAACTTTGGTATTCTACTGTTACCAACTTATCCTAATTTAAATAAAATGGTCCTAATTTAGTTAGATGGTACTAACCGAATAGGTTTTACAAATGCTATGACTAATTAAAATATATTTCATCCAAATTTTAGAAATGAACTAACAGAATTGCCCCCAATCTATACATACAATACAGACGTGTGCACTAGTTTCCCACCCGTAATTGAAAAGCGATGCAAAGCGTCAATCCAAAGGTAGCATTAAACCATCCACACCTGCAACCTCAAAACTAAATTCATCACGAGTTTCGTCTCTACACGAGGCTTCCATTGACTCGTTTTTAAAATGTTACATGTGTAAATGGTTTAGAATGCCGTAACTAGGAACTTTAGAAACAACATGACGCAATGCAAGGAATTGTTTACTGTTGAATTAATTACATACAAGCTCATTAAGTAATAATAATAATAATACCGGACCTTTCACACAGCATCATCTGGCCCAAAAGTAAGCAGAGCTTGCGTTATGGGTACCACATGACTGATATACTACTTATATACTGTTTTTTTTGTAAATACATACATATTATACATAGAAATACCCAGACCCGAGACAATTACTTGCCTACTGCGCTACAGAGTAGATTGACGGAATAGTATCTACTAAATAACGCTGCCCTCTGATTGTGATCTGGATCAGTTGAGTTATCTATAGATCGTTTGAAACGGTCCTTAGATATCTCAACTGTTTCACATGTATTATTGAGTTCAAACTCAAACGATACAAGTCGATCGTCTGGAATCAAGACCTGGTCCAAACTATAATAATAATATAAAGATAAAATATTTTTTTTGGTATGTTTGTTTGTAATAGATAAATTCAAAAACTGCTTGACCGATTTAAACATTATGTCATTATTCCATTCCAATCCACCTTATAGAATGTATGGAGTTCCTCTATCTTCACAAGTCCCGATCCCTACGACCTGAAACATACATTTGGTTTCTATTGTAGTTCTTTTACACTGTAGGCTGTGAAGTATTGAAATTAACTCCCTGTCTCCATCCGGTATTCTAAATCCTTACCAATTCCAAAAAAAATACTATCTCGCATTACTCTAATGGATACGTAATTATTTAGTCTTTATTTTAATGTACGCCGTGACATTGATGACCGACCATTTGACGACCTCTGTGGCGTAGTGGACCTAGGCCCGGCTGATACGCAGAAGTATGCGGATTCGATTCCCGCTCCGTGACAAATGTTTGTATGATCTGCTTACTTTTTTTTGTAAATACATACATATTATACATAGAAACACGCAGACCCGAGATAAATACTTGCAGATCATACAAACATTTGCCCGCGCCGGGAATCGAACCCGTAACCTTCTGCGTCTCAGGCAGACCTTAACCTACTGCGCCACAGAGGTAAAAAATATTACATAAGGTGGACAATAAAGATATATTCTATTCTGTTTGATTCTATTTACATTAGGTATGTACTAGACAAGTCTATAATATATACATTAGTACCTGGATGACCGAGCTTTGCTCAGTATAAAACACGGACAAAACGACGTTTTCTATAAAAGTAAACCTAACTAAATCAATTTATCGCCCCCGCAACCCTCTGCATACTAAACATGAAAATCGTTGGAACCGTTTCCGAAATTAGGTACCTGTAAATCTATACATCTATACAAGAATTGCTCGTTTAAAGGTATTAAATATCTATTTAATATATATGTAGCTTTGATCTATTCAACGGATAAACTATCGAGAGCAAAATACGATGAATAGAGCGAGAACTTTAATCAGATATACAACTATTTTAAGTCTCATCCTACAACAGTTATAAACTATTTGGTTCTAATTGGCTTCAAATTGAATACCCGATATCACTCTAGGGTTATTCATAATATAATGAAGGCATAATTTACTTAAACTGAGCCCTTGCCTTGTCAAAGCATCAGACTTAGAATGATTATATCTCTAGCTGTCAATAGGGTTTTAGAAATGGTTGTAAACACTTGATTTGCGATTATTTGTCAGAAGAATAATCTGTTTATTCAGATTAAATAAGGGTTTATTTGCATAAATAATTAGAGAAATGTACAGAATAATACACGATTGAGCTAAGGACCGTTTAAAACAATCTATAGATGGCTCAACTTATCCAGATCACTGCTAGGCAGCGTTCCCAAGACAATGGCGGCATTGTCAGTTTGAATAGGAATACTAATACGCAGAGCCAGATAGGAGCCAGCTCTTGGGTTACGCAATGTATATACAGTTTGGTCCACGTTTGTAACTAAGATTTCATAACTAGTTATACAAATTTAAGTTTTTTTAGTCACTGTTTTATAATCAGTTATTAAACAAGACTTTTTTTCCATTTTAATGACGAGAACCCCTTAGTCATGTATGGTCTCCTGGTACACTGGACAAATTAGCGACCAGGACAGAGTAGAGTCAGGAGAAAAAGTTAAATTAGATCGAAACCAGTTAGTTAGGTTATGTTAGAGTATAGAAAACAACGCGCAAGGCGAGCGAGCAAAGCGAGCGTGCCGCGGCAGCGGCCGCCGAAGCGCCATTGCTAATTTGTCCAGTGTACCAGGAGATCATACATGACCAAGAGGTTCTCGTTATAAAATAGAAAATAGTAAAAAAATCCGTTACGAACGTGGACCAAACCGAATCTACTAGATGCCGAGAAATCATTTTGAAAACTGAATTTTTAAAAGGGTCAAATATGTATTATTTAGATAGGTTCAGATATAGCCTGACTCGGTTTTCTCGCCTGACTAACTAATTTTCGTAATATGCGAATCTTATTTTGTTTAAGTATTTATTTATAGTAATCTAGGATTCACAGTTATATATCATCTTATAAAGTGTAGCTAAAGCCGTACTTACACCAGTTTGAATCCACATTTTGTATTCAACTCTCTTATAACTTATGGGTAGTAGGTATGAATAACTAACTATACATATAGAAAAAAAGTAACAATTCAAACTAGTTATTTAGATAGGGCATATTACATCTATATGAACAACGTCTGAGGACTGTCTCGGTCCCCTGCCTTCTCGTCCCACTTAGCCGGATCGATTTCAAAAATGATCATGTCATGCTTACCACTGTCTTTAAACCATAGCAACGGCATCTCAACAGTGCTCTTAGCGTCGGTACTAATTGTAAACAAGTTGCAAGTCTAATTTTATACAACATTTAAAATAACACTTGACTAAATTTACGTGTTTCGCCATTATTTCAGTCATCATAAGAAAATATATTTCAGTTTTTTAAACTTACTCGATCAGAACACATTATTATAAATACTTACGGGTATATATCGCGTTTACACTCTGTCGTGGTCACGACAGAGTGTAAACCTGTCGAAACGTCGGGAAAAATAGGTAAATAAACGCGATAAATACCCGTAAGTATTTATAATAAATATATTTCATAAGAGAACAAAATGACAATTACACGGTTTTTTAAAACTGTTATTCTTATATGATCTTTGGTGTACACAAAATAAAGATGAACAAAATAAAGCAAAATAAAGTTTTAGGAAACTTTAGCAAGACCAAAACTACAGAATTTAATAATAAATAAGTCCCTCCCTGTGTGTGCCCAAATAGGTCCAGTCTCAGCTTTATGCCACTCCCATACAAAGTATGAAAGCAGCGCTGGTTTTCAGACTGAACCTCGGGGCTAGTGGCATCACGGACGAGACTCAACTATGAACATAAATAAACATAAAAAGAAAAATAATGGTTTTATAAATAATACATATACACTAAATCAAGATAATAAATATAAAACTCAATAAATTTTATAAAATAAAATAGGTGATTAATAATATTCCTAAAAAACGAACACGGTAACATAAAAAATAATATAATAATACGAGCAAATAAAGAAGAGCTCAAATGGTTGCGTTGAAGACGTGCATACACCTAAGGTAAGTTTACCTAGAAATATAAATATTAAACTTATTATTACTACCATTAAATATAAATAGAAATTTCATACTATGATAAAAGTCGCTTTTAGTCACCTTTCATGAGTTCTTAAATACTACTTATATATATTTTTGTAAATAAATTATATTATACATAGAAACACCTGGACCCGAGGCTAATACTTGCAGATTGCAGATCATACAAATATTTGTCCCACGGCGCGAATCGAACCCTCTGCGTGTCAGGCGTGCCTTTGCTCTCTGCGCCACAAAGGTCGTTATATTTTTAATTTTTAATTTATTTAACAAAAATTAAAATGTACATTACACTTAAATAATAAACACCTTAAAAACCTAAATGTGGTTTGTCTAAGGTTTAGTATTCCTCTATGACATAATAGTATAATTAAATATGTAAAAGAAATAGTGCCGTAAACAAGTTACAAATTACGAAAGTATACAAAAATAATGCATATCTATTACACGAATAAAGAATAGTAACTATAGTATAGCGAGAATGTCAGCTGAGCTGATTCATTTCTAAAAAAACAAAATAAAATAAACTTGGACATAATTACGTGTAGGTACAGCGCTTATCTGCATGCAGTATATAGGTTGATACATTATTCTTAAAGTTTACATTATAGGTGTAGTGAGTGTTAACTAATTAACTAGCGATGGATTATTAATTAATTTAAGAGGTTATTTTCTTGACGTAGGTTTAAATTGTCGTTAAATTGTTGTTTTGTATTGTTATTGTTGTACCTAGTCCAAGGAGTATTCATTCGTTTAGTTACTTTCAAAATAGTGAGCCTTAATTTTTTGTTTTTTATTCTTAGTATTAATCGTGTTTCTTATATATGTCGAGATATTTTCACTCAAAACGGGATTATTACCATGATATATGAGTTTTTCTGCTTCTCGATATTTCGGCACAGTTGCATGCGCCATGATCGAGATAAACAGTTTATCTCGTGATCATGGCGCATGCAACTGTGCCGAAATATCGAGAAGCAGAGAAACTCATATATCATGGTAAATATCCCGTTTTGAGTGAAAATTATGTGCAAACCCATGATAGTTTTAAAAGTTATGTCGAGATATTGTTTATGAGCCTGGGTACAATATGATGTACATACAATATGTTCTCATTCCGTAGAAGTTTTTTGCAGAAATGGTCATTAGTTATTTTTGCTTCACTTGTCGGGTATAGGTTTTATGTTCTACATAGTTATCAAAGCTGAAGAAATTCTCAATTAAAAGTTGCATTTTTACTCTTTCGTGCACAAAAATTACGCGACGGTACTTTAACAGACCATCTGAGTCATTAATATATTTATATCTTATTTTTTTGGGTACTATATTTTTCAATATTCGTATTTGGAGGTTAAGAATTCCTTCCAAATACGTATTAAATGTGCGACCGTAAATACTTAGTCCATAAAGAATTGTACTTTCTGCTAGAGATTTATATAAGTTGAGAAGGATAGAAAAAGGAATTTTATATGTAACTATGCATAGTTACATATAAAATAGCCCTAAGTTTCTGGCAAACATGATCAATATGACAACTCCAATTAAAGCGGTTATCGATAATCAGACCGAGATATGTTTGATGATTTACTTGTTCAATGTGTTTACAAATGCAAGTGATATTTTTACTATGAAGACAATTATGATTGTGTGCTATCTATTTGATTGTAAAACTGGCTCCTCTTTTATTTTGTACGGAACACAAATGTAGTAATTTCTTTTTATTTTCGTTAACAACTAGTCCAGCGTCACGAGACCACTCTATAACTCGAGAGAAATCATGTTGTAGTCTATTTAATGCAACCTCAATATTTTGATCTTCTGCTATCAAACAGGTATCATCAGCATATTGATATACTGTACAGTGTTTGATTACATTGTTTACATCATTGACGTATGTCAGATAATGTAGGGGTCCGAGCACTGATTCCTGCGCTGTGCCTTCTGTCACGGATACACTATCACTTGTATGATCACCTATTTTGACTCTGAATGATCTGTTTTTTAGATAGTCAACACACCAATTCGGCAAGGGTCCTCTAACACCACTAAAGCCTAATTTTTCAATTAAAGTTGTCATGTCTCAGTGTGTCGAATGCTTTACTATAGTATATAAATACCATTAATATATGCTTTCCGCTGTTCAGACCTTTATTAACATGATTTGTAAGGTGTGAAAGAAGTTGTGTTGTGCTTTTTTTAGGTTGAAATCCATATTGTGTATCAGAGAGTGTATTATGTGTCATGTAAAAAGAATAAATTTGATTGCATATGTGTTTTTCAATAATTTTATCGATAATTGGTAACAGGGTTATTGGGCGATAGTTGCAACACTCATCTTTGGAACCTTTTTTATAGATTGGTCGTACAATTCCAATTTTTAGTTCATTTGGATAATTACCTTGCTTTATACTTGAATCAATTAGTTTTGTGATAGCAAGTGCTATACTTTCGGATACTTGTTTTATATCAATCGGACGTATTCTATCGATACCTGTTGCTTTGTTTATTTTTAAGGTATTATTTTGTGAGTACCACTAGTGTTCGTTGTTTTTAAATAAATAGATGAGTCTGTCTCGTTTATATATTCTCTGGGATTAAGTAATTTTATTTGGCAGTTAGGAACTATATCTTTAGCTGATCTACGAAATTCCTCTGCTAAATACTAACATATTTATTAACGACCTCTGTGGCGCAGTGGGCTAAGTTCCGGCCGAGACGCAGAAGGTTGAGGGTTGGACAAATGTTTGTATGATCTGCAAGTATTTGTTTCGGGTCTGGGTGTTTCTATGTATAATAAGTATGTATTTAAAAAAAAAAAGTATATAAATACCATAACACAAGCTCTTCTTAATTTGGGGCCAGATGATGTTGTGTGAAATGTCCGGGATTATTTATTTTATTTATTTATTTATTAAAAGTTTTATTATAATATCGTCAATTGAACGTGTTATTCGTCCTGTTAAATTTCTTAATATTTGCCATACTTTTCGTGGATCGTTTTTATTTATAAATATTTCTTTTTTGATGTAGTTATTTCGTGTATTTTTAATTATTTTGTTACATATATTGCGTAATTTTATATATTCCAATTTTAAGATGCTATTTGTATGGTCATTTTTTAATTTTATCAATTTTTTATCCTTACTAGCACATAATTTGTTAATTGTATCCGTTAACCATGTCTTTGTGTTTCTTTTTGAGTTATTTATTTTAACTTCGTATGTTGATTTTTCATATGCGTAGTGAAAACTTTTTTATGAAGTTATAAATTGAGTTAGGACACTTCATATTATCAACAATGCTCCATTTGACCTTGTTTAATTCTTTTGTCATTATTTGATTATTTATTCGTGAGGCGTATACTGGAGCAACCTATATAGGCTTGTTTTCAATGCAGGTAACAACCGTGAGGCGATGATCTGCCAGAACGGTGCCAACCGCCACGCAGTAAACGTCCTGTGTTTGGGATCGCACGAAAATATGATCTATGCAGCTTCTTGTTATGATATCTTTTCTAGGTTCGATCCTTGTGAAGTCTGTTATACCACATTCAAGGCCATACTCGTAAAGCGTATTTAAGTAATGAGTGTGTACAGAGTTTTTAATTCTTAAATTTATATTAATATCTCTTAATAAATGTGTGTTGCAATTCGGTATAGTTTTGACTGACTTGAACTTAGCAATGGGTGGTCGATATAACGCATATATCTTGTAACAAGTATTTTGTCTAGTTGTCAATGTACCAAAGATACATTCAAAGTAAGTTGTTGCGGTCTGAGTGTGACTAAAGTTATGAATATTGTGCGTGTAGATTATTATTCCACCACCTTTAGTTTGTCTTAATTTATTATGCATGTTGTAATTTGTTAATTGAAACAAAGAACTCACACATTTCGATATGCCCACTTCACTAAGTATTATTACATCAATTTGAACCTTAGAAATACTAAGAAGCATTTCTATTTTTGAAAAGTTTTTAAGCATTGAACGAATGTTGACATGAATACATGTTAACCTACTTTCGCACTCCGGAATACGTGTATAGTATTCTGTTAAGGTAGAACAGTCGTGTAACTCAGTTATATTGTCTGTAATATAATTATTCATACTTATATGAAAACTATAATAATAATAATAAAACAACTCGTAACTAAATATTAAATACCTACCAGTGTATAGATATTTTTTAAGACGATTTTGATAGGTTGTTTATGTCGATTTCACTACGCAGGACTATAATTTTGCTCTGTTCACTCTTACGAACAAGAACTTTGCCGTCCTTGCACCAGATGAATTTGTAAGTTTCCTTCAATGCCTGTTTGGCCTTCCAGAGAATAGACTTCAGATGCTGGGTTAGGGCTTGCTACAACAAGCTTGCTTGAAACAGCTTGTCTTTGGATCTTGAAACTTCAACATTTGGTACTACATATAATGCGACGAGATTCAAGGAACGGGCTGCCGATATCCATTGTGATTTGGTTACCTCCTCTGCCATTTTAAGATGTATTGTGTCCATTTTCCCCTGTCTTGAGGGTAGACGCTTGACGGTTTTTATATGATCAACCTTTATATCCAGCTTTTGAGCAAAATTTTTTGTAATTTGGCATAAATTTTCATCTTTATAGACAGGAATGCCGGTAACCTCAATCAATTTATCTAATTGTTTTTGTTATATTTCATTCATTCGTTCGCAAGGGCACCTACCTTCGTTTCAAGATTATTGTTTTTATTTATGAGATCCAAATTTTTGTTTTCAAGATCGTGAATTTTTTGTTTGAAGGTTTCCATTAACTCCAGATAATCCTCAACGTTGTCACTCAGAAATTGAATGCACTGATTAGTTTCTCGTAGTTCTGTTTTGACAGATTTTTGAACTTCTTTGGTTATTTGGTTTGACAGAAATTTGGAGGTGCTGATGGGTATATTAATGCTTTTGTTTGAGCCAGCTTCGTCGTCGTCGTCCATGTCATCTTCGGGAACAATAAATGAAGTCTTTCTGAAGGGCGACTTACTTTTGCAATCGCAACAGGTCCAATCTAAGTTTTCCGCAGATTTCAATATACTAATCTGTTTATTAGATAAGTACATGCAGTATTAGCTTGTACTAATGTGCCACATCGATTACACTCTAGTCCGGGAGATTTTTTAGTCACAGTTTTGTTACATCGATTACACTTCGCCATAATTAAGCTAGATAGCTAGTTATTTCAGTATAGACGTGTTATCGCACGGCCGGTCGAGCGAGAAATATTACCAGCATGTCTTCTGATCTATTACATAGAAATCGATTTTTAACTTTGCTAAAACAAAAAAAAACATTCGTTTATGCTAATGAATGAAATAAACAAGTCGTTATATTGATATATCTGCTTTCAAAATAGTAATGAGTGTGTAGGTAGGTTGCGTAGGTTAAAATATGAAATTACAGGCTTCATAACTAACAGTAATGAAAGGATAATATTCGTAATTGATGATATAAGTCGAAATGCTGATTTTCATAGCTTATAATTTCGAGAATCGTATACACGAGTATGCTTTCATATTGTTGACGACCTCTGTGGCGCAGTGGGCCAAAGCCCGGCTGATAAGCTGAAGTTAGCGGGTTCGATTCCCGCCGCGGGACAAATGTTTGTATGATCTGCAAGTATTAGTCTCGGGTCTGGGTGATTCTATGTATAATATGTATGTATTTACATAAAAATGTACATAAGTAGTAAGTATATCACTCACATGGTACCCATAACACAGCTCTGCTTACTTTGGGGCCAGATGATGATGTGTGAAATGTCCGGGATTATTTATTTAAACATTTTAATTATTTTTTAATCGAATTGCTGATTTTCATAGGTTATTTATAATTTCGAGAACAGAGTTATCAACAATACAGAGTTTGATTTCATATCGCGGTTATCTAAACCAGAGTGTGATATTACTGTAAAGACCGCATTAAACTAAAAACGTCTCAGTTAAGAGTTTCTACCAAAGGTTCTTACTAATTACCACAAAGAGCCTAGTTATAAAACCTTTAAAATATTATGGCCTAGAGTAAAACGCGTTATTTTTATTTCCCCAGGTCGCGTGGCTGCGAGTGGACACGCAGACCATTCTGACCATCCACACGCACGTGATTTCAAGGAGTCGACGAGTGGGGGTCACTCACAGCGACCACCGGACCTGGTTCCTGCACATACGAGAGCTGAGGGAGACGGATAGAGGATGGTATATGTGCCAGATCAACACAGATCCGATGAAGAGCCAGCTTGGGTACTTGGATGTAGTGGGTGAGTATTTTATAAGATAAACATGTACTTTGTACTTTATTTACCAAACGAGCGCGAAGTGCGAGTGAGTTTCTCCGTTTCAGCTTATGCACCTGCAAACGAACCGACACCGCATGTACTGATTCGTCTTTCCTGCGGGTCCTGTCGGCAAGGTCGAGCTTGCATTAAAGCTTACCTAAGTGCACGAAAGGAGCCTCTGAGGCGCACTTTAATCCTTTCACCACACTGGTTAGAAATAACTAGTGACACGATAAGAAGAAGAAGTTTACGCAAAAATGCTTTTCGTATATATCTGTCCGAACGGCGTCCGGTCAGCGTCTGTCGGGGTGTTCTCCTTTACAGGTTGCATGTCTTAATCGATTATCGTGAAATTTTTGGAAATTTTTCAAAATGGCAGAGATGTCAAAATGGGGGTTGAAAACGTAAGAAAAGCCATTTCGAAAAATGTTCTCGAGGTCTACAGCTCAGAGCCACTATAGACCGTTTACCGTAAGATGTCCCCTGCCTTGGGAGTTGGCTGCTTTGTCTACGGTGTTGTCAACAATAATTGTAGTGTTTACCCCACTTGGTGATTGGTGGTTGCCGGCAACTTACAGTGAACGGTAGTTTATCTATTATATAATTATACTATTATATTTATCTTCTTTATACGACTGAAATGTTAGGGAGCTTCCATGCCTTTTCAACCTCGCGACTATTTTTAAGCGTTTGTTCGTTTGTGTGATGAACATGAAATAATGAAAGAAAGTAAGACTACCCTCAATCATAAAAAATATAAATTCACTCACTATATTTAAATCTAAACTATCGCATTCAAAAGTACTTTTAAAATAATCTGCTAGTAAATTTTAGTGCAGCATGTGGTTACATAGTAACTACTTAAAATGTATCTTAATGTAATCCTACCTACTTATAATAATTACCTACTTCCTATTGTTAATCTAAATTTATTTACTTGGTCGCGATTTTTATCTTTACTGTTTATAATTTGAAGTTAGGTTAGTTCTCATGTAAGTGACTCTTGTCTTCTTTGAGATTAAAAGATCTATGAACTAGAGTAAGAAAACATTTTTATTCTATTTTTGAATCCTCTACATACTACTAGGCGATGGTGCTGGTTCCTCGTACTCCTAGTTTAAGAAGAATCTGGCAAGAAACTCGTCTGGTCTTATGGTTTTTATGTATGATCATTCTGAATTTTGTTATGGATGCTGAGTCGTGTTGGAATTGGAATCTTATTTTTTATTTTTTTCCGTTTTTTTTTCTTTCATTTCACCGATTACTCAAAGACGCCTGAACCGATGTGGAAAATTCTTTAAAAAATTCAAAAATTATTTTTCTTTTCAAAGGCCCATTCAAATTTCTTCTAAATCTAAAAATTTATCATCGATGATATTTTGTATATACATGAAGTCGGTTTTCTTTTTAGTTTTTAAAACGTAATTTTTATTTAAATCGTCATCACATCATACATCCCGTCTTGATTAGCAATGCCAATTTGCCTAGTAGTTTGTATTAATAGTGGTTCTATTGGGAACGTTATACGCAAATTACCCCTCGGGCACTTATTTGACCTAGTTACTGAGCGTATCGAAACACTAATATCCAAGTTTACAGTACAAATGTTCAGAATCGAAAGAAGGATAGGCCGCACGTACACGGCAGTTCGAAACAGCTGTTACGAAATATATCATTTTATCATTATAGAACCCAGTTTACTTTTAAAACTTTATTTTTTTGTGTTCTATCAAACAGTTTGAGTTTGAACTAGAGCAACATTTTTAAATTACACTCTACATAGAAACATCTCTCAACGCCAGAATAACTTTCAAAAATTCTTGTTCTGTTTCGTTAATGCCATGTGTCATAGTAATGTTTTGCCAGTGTCAAGTGTTTATATTGGTTTTAATGATGTCACAAAGTCGTATCTTGCCGTTCGTCATTTGTTATTTTTTATAGAATAGTCATTCACAGTAAATAATTATAAGGTTTGTTTTTGCTCGAATCACAAAGAAACACAAAGCTTTTCACAAGACGAGTTTCTTGCCAATTCTTCTCGAGCTTGGGTTAGGATGAATTGGCACCTAAATTCACCTAGTATGTAAGACGTTTCAAAGTGATCCTTGTGATTGTATTGAATAAATCATCTTTTGACTTTGACTTGACTTTGACTTTACTCCATTTATTCCCAACACCCGAGTCAATAACTTTAGCTCTATATAAAAAACACTATAATTACTAATAAAACCGAATATAACTCGAGATAAATTAATAATATAAATGAATAATAGCGTCGATATATAACGATTTAAAATTGAACATTGAGTAGGAACGGCCATTTTGTGGTGTCAAGAAGTGATCAAACAGTGGTGTGGATATCTCACATTAAAGTTCTTTACTATGCAACTTGAGATTTATTCCCGCCATTTAGTTTTTCGCGTTAGAACTTAATGCGGATTTAGAATCATTTTGATATGTATATATACAGAACGGTTTATAACAGGAAATTTTAATCAGATTCTTCTGAAGAGGTGCCGTGACCATGGACCCAGTAAGCATAATATAAAATTAAACTTTTAGTACGGATATCTCACATTAATGTCTTTACTATGTAACTCGTGAGATTAATACTGTGAAATGCATTTCGATGCGCTTCGTCATTTTATAAGCCGTGAAATGAAGTCAACGCCAAGAATCATTTCCTGCCATTTCGTTTTTCGCGTAAGAACTCCATGGACGTTTAGAATCATTTTTATGTGTGAATAGTTTATAATTTCAAATTGTAATCAGATTCTTCTGCAAAGGTGAAAATAGAAATAGAAATAGAAATAATTTATTTGCTACAAATATGGTAGGTAACAAATATTGAGTCACATAGTAAGTTCAGATATTTCACCAAAGAACATTGGCATGCAAATTTTTATGTTTTCAAAAAAGTTAAATTAACCTATACAACATTACATTAAATTATTGTATTCTATTTCAGCATTAATCAATGATATTCATTCGTTTCTAAGAAATTCGTTTACAGTATAAAAAGTTCTGTCAAAAAGCCACAATTTTTTTTTTTTTACAAAGAGCCTTATTGGCGAGTCCTTTATTTCGACAGGAATTTTATTAAATATTAGTCCACACATTGCAAAATAACTTTTTTTATATAAGGCAGTTCTAGGCACTCTTGTAAGAACAATTCTCTCTGGGTTTCTTACACATCTATGATATATGTCACGAGCTCCTGTAAATAAATTCGGTTGTTCTTTAACAAACTTAGTTCCTCTAAAATATACAAGCTGGACAATGTCAACAGTTTTAGCTTCCAAAAGATCGGCTTACATGATTTCCACGGAGGTATCCCAACAATTGCCAGATCAATATCATATTAAAGTACTTATCTTTGCAACTCGTAAGTTTAATACTGTGAAATGTGTTTCGATGCGCTTCGTCATTTTAAGTCGTGATAAGAAGTCAACGCCAAGAATCATTTCCTGCCATTTCGTTTTTCGCGTAAGAACTCCATGGACGTTTAGAATCATTTTTATGTGTAAATAGTTTATAATTCGATATATAAATCAGATTCTTCTGCAAAGGTGCCAGATCAATATCACAATAAAGTACTTACCTATGCAACTCGTAAGGTTAACTGTGAAATGCGTTTCTATGCGCTTGGTCGTTTTATGAGTCGTAAAAAGTCAACACAGGGAAAGGAAAGAATCTATTTTTCAGTTTTCATAAAGTATTAAAGCTGAAATGGTACAGAAGAGACGCCGCTGCGCAGTGTATTGTCTGTTTGGTTTAGTTACTTTAACTGAAAACATTTCCACTGTACGTATTGTTTGCTTTTTAATATTTTAACTCTATTACGTACAGTGCTAGCAATTCTGGATGTAGTGTGGGGAACATGTGTGGTAGGAACGTAACATCTAGAAAATAAGGAGTAGGGAATACTTGATGAACTCTATCACTACTCTATCAGTGCTCGCTATTTTATCAGAATGATAGTAAAGCCACGTTATAGGTATTTAAGTGAGACAAAATGATGTACAAGCTTTGCTGAGTTTAGGGGTAAATGATATTAAATAACTAAATAATGCTAGACATTTCACACAGCATCATCTAGCCCCAAATTATGTAGAGCTTGTGGTATAAATCATATGGGAACCATATGACTGATATACTAATTATATTTTTTGTGTATACATAGATGAACACACAGACCAGAGACAAATACTTATAGATCATACAAACATTTGTCCCATGGCGAGAATCGAGCTCGCAGTCTTCTGCGCTTAAGGCGGGCGTTCGCCCACTGCGCCACAGAGGTCGACATTGGCAACCATTTTTTTAATGAGCACTGGTTATGTCGTAGCCTTCACCTTCCGATTATGAGTTTGTGGGTTCAAATCTTTTTGTGTACCTTTTGCTCTCAAATTGTGAAAGAAAATATGGTAAGGAAACCGTTTTTTTATCATAGACAGACCTACGTTTGACCACGATCTCGCCTAATGTTAAGCGTCAATGGGGTACGCAGGTCAAGAAGACACGTGTTTACTCTTGACTTGAAGATTGTAGATTTCAGGAAAGACAGACGACCGCAAAGCATTCCAATCCTTGGCTGTGGAAGCAAAGCGCTTTGTTCGTATGGTTGTATACTGACAAGATATGGATGGTACTGAGCGGTACGTCTTCTTTTCCTATTGTGGAATAGAGGATGGTGGAATTAGATCATGGAATTCCTGGGTGCATTCTCCAAAATGTGTTCTATAAAAGATCGAAAAGCAAGGCCACTATACGGCGGTGCTCGAGACTGTGGAACTTAGTCTGTGTTTAGCTGCATTCTTTAACTTACAAATTTCAAAGGTGTGGTATTTGTTAGTATTTCTTTAAGCGGCGATGGGCTTGCAACCTGTCGTGTACGGAATACAAATTGTGCAAAGCGTGGGCATGTGACAAATATAATGTTTGAACTTACCTCTGAATACCACTCTGAGACATCGTCGAGGAATTGAGTAAGATTTCTACCTTCTTCTGACGACATCTGTGGCGCAGTGGGCGAAGGCACGCCTTAGACACAGAAGGTTGCGGGCTTGATTCCCGCCGTGGGACAAATGTTTGTAAGATTTGCAAGCTTGTTTCGATTCTGGGTGTTTTTATGTATGTATTTACAAAAAAACGTGCTTATATAAATAGTACATCAGTCATGTGGTACCTATAACACAAGCTCTGCTTACTTTAGGGCCAGATGATGCTGTGTGAAATGTCATTTTTGGCATTATTTATTTTAATGTTGCATAATCAAAGTGAATTGTGTATTTGTAATTTACAATTTTAAATTGCACTCGTGCAAAGTCGCGGGCATTTCGGCTAGTTACCAATATTTTGTAAGCTGAGAAAGTCATGCTCGTATTACAGTGTAACGGCTGCAGACTCTACTTAGTTTTGAACGTGTTTGCTCGATTAGATTCTCATCTGCGTTTCCCGGAAAGCAGTTTGTGATATTATTGATTTCACGTTTTGACTTCCTGGCAATACTGTAAGCTAATGTTTAAAATGAAAAACTCCTTGTAGAATAACTACTGTTAATAAAGGATAGGGATTTTGGGGTCGAAAAGTACATAAAGAAATTCTAAAAGAATTTTAAATTTAGAAATTTAAATTTTATACATCAAAACCTTCACTGCATAGTATAAAACAAAGTCGCTTCCCGCTGTCTGTCACTATGTATGCTTAGATCTTTTAATTCTTTTAAACTGATCTGAAACTGAAAATTAATCTTTTAAACTACGCAACGGATTGTGATTCGGTTTTTTTAATAGTTAGAGTGATTTAAGAGGAAGGTTTATATGTATAATACATGCATAATATAGTAGAGAAACACTAATAATTTTAGAGGTTTCTAATCATTAGACATTCTGAAGTATATTTAGTATCAGCATTGCAATAAAGAAACGATTCTTGAATTATAATAATAATAATAATATAATACCGGACATTTCACACAGCATCATCTGGCCCCATTTGATGGAGAGTAAGAAAAGTAAGAGAAGTGCTATTGGACACATTCTTAGGTATAATTAATTTTAAAAAACTATGGTAAAGCAAAATTACTCATTAGCTTATTTGGCTAGATTGTAATATTATTTAGCGTATGATAAATATTGTGCACTAAAATAACAAAAAAAAACTGGCAACATTTGTGGTTTTAGTAATGTCCTCTCTCTTGCACAGTACTAATACTAATATTTTGCGAGTGTTACAATATAAGATAAAGGTTTTAATAACAAAGAAGTGTTGGATCTAGAACTATGCATGTATTTGATAGCACTAAATTCAGAACTATCAAAACGTCTATGCTTAGTTCTCGTTAATAAAATAATTAATTTAGTTCACTTCTAAATTAATTATTTTTCTCGTGCTTTTGTATGTTTTATTCAGTAATCTTAGCGGAATTTAAATCAATTTTATATGTGACTTCATAGCACAGTATGGACAATTGAATTATAAGTGTATTATGTTGTAATGTGATTTGAACGACCAGGAATCCCGAGAATGTTCTAATAGATACATTCCGCGATGAGGTTAGAATAGACATATGACGATCGACATCCGACTAAGACTTTATAATCCAACAATCATTTGACATTGGCAAAATTGCAACAAGACATGCCAAAATGAAAGAAATAAGGCTCTTTGATATCGATCATAAAGCGTTTAAAGGAAATCCATTGAATACCTGTTTTAATTCAACAGTTCCACCCGATATCCTGGACCGAGGCACGAGTACAGACCAGACAGTTCGAGAAGGAGCCTCAGTGAGCTTGACCTGCGCTGCGACCGGCTCCCCACAACCTCAGATCACGTGGCGGAGAGAACACTCCAAGCACAGCACCATTGTAGAAGGAATCCAAGGTAATCAATACATATATTTATTTAACGGCGTCTGGTAGAAAGATCCAGTGACGTAAGAGCTGGCTCCTATCTGGCCCAGCGTATTAGCATTGCCAATCAACGTGACAACGCCGTCGGTGTCTTGGGGATTGGGGGTTTGTCACGGCATATAGATTTGGCTCTGGAATAAATCAATATTTTATCTAAATCCCTCGCCAGCAAATCCGCAAATAGGGAGCAAGCACTAAATATTATGAAAGTGTGGCATTTTCTGAAAAACCAGCGAAAGTTGCTTAACATCGACCGTAAGATTACATTGCACGGGCCCTAGACAATCACTTTTCATAAAATAATTCAATAAAATAAATATAACAGTGTCTTGTTAGTATATTATGTAAGAGGCTAGGATTCTGTATGGTAGGAGTTCTAGGCCTCATAGTAATTGGTGGTTAGTTAGTATTTGGTACTATGACGAAATGAGAAGTCCAAAGTTCACTGATTGTAGTGTATTTTCTACACTACAACAACAAGTGTATGAAAAAAAGCCCGGCTCGGTGCCAGCCGTGATTGTGGGTACCTGGGAAGGCCTGCGCTATCAAACAGAATCCCAGGTAGAGTAGCGTCAGTGGAGAGAAAACCCACCTCAGCTTGCTGGAGTGGATCCATGAGCGAATGTTTTTAATAATAAATAACTGCCCTGTAACTTGGAATGACGCCACCTAAATCATCTTCAACAGATGAACTAAGGCCAATGATGATGATGATTATAAACTGATTGGTAGTAATAATAAATTTTAATAGTACCTATACAATGTTATGGTTACATAGTTATAAGTAACACGGTGCCGGGTCCGCAGATAGTAGCACACTGGTATGCTGTAATCGGTGTAAACCCGCACATAATTATATAAAAATCTAATGCACATGTAGGTTTACAAAAATATTAAGTTAAAAGATTTTATTAACAATAGAAATAAAGATACTCGCTGTTCCCAGGTAGGCTCGCTAAAGTTATTAATTCTTTTATAGGGCAATGTGTACGCTTCTATAACAAGGGGCCAAGCGACGTGCTAGATTTGTCGTTTGGTAAATTTACAAACGTTATAAAGCAACAACTGTCTTATATACACTATTCAAATACTCAAATAAAATATTAGATTCCTTATATGACAAAAAAGCTTGGGACGAATCTGCTGCAAGTCGACTTGGCATACGTAACAATATCAAAGATCATAAAAAAAATCGTTAAGATCAGACGAATTTCTTGTTAGACTCTTCTTAAACTCCCTAGTTTAGCTTCCTACCCCTGTAGGAGGAACTAGTACTTAGAATCAATAAGAAGACGATTCAAAATGGTCATTGTGATTGAATTAGATAAAAACTTTCTTTCATTTTTTCTTTGGATTTTCATTCATTCAGTATTTTAACTACACGCTTTATTACGGTTATAGTATTATGATAATTCCCGTTGCTTAGAAACCAGTAGGTAGTACAGATGTTGTTTAGGTGGTTTTTGTTCTGGATAAACCTTTATCAGTACTACAAAAAGTACAAAATATTTCTTTAGAAATCGAGTAGCGGAGACTTACTCCGTAGCAACATTATGCCTACGACTCGTGGGAAAACACCAGACAAGGTATTATCTATGATCAGTTCACAGTCGGTTATCCTTTCATTTGAATGTAAACATTATATTTATAAGCTTTTGTAAAATAACTCTGGAATTCAAATGATTAATTAATTTTTAACAACTACACTAATAATTTAGATTTCAGATGTTAACAAATTTAACCAATTTTAACAAATTATTAGTCAAATAATTTAATAAATAATAAATAAAGCAAAAATACATATTTCAAAATCAATGATATGGCAATTAAAAATTCATAGCAATAGAAAGCACAATGAGAATATTAAAGCACATAAAAAGCTTGTCACTATAAACTATAATTGATAAAACATAAATAAATTATAAAATTAACATAATTAGGTACAATAAATGATAATAAATAAGGAAAAAAGAAAGATGTTTTTTTATTTACTCTAAAATCCACATGCATAATAACATAAGAACCTATGATGTACCACTGTCCTACATGACATAATATATTTTGTACGTGCAACAGACTCAAGGGTAAATATGGCCTCCACTCAGCATTGTGCACTTGAGTTCGTACCAACTGGTTTTCAGTTGAAGCCAGAGGAGCTACGTCACGACAATCTGTATATAGATTATATCTAAACCAATACTTAAATTCTTCTTCTTAACGTGTCACTAGTTATTTCTTACCAGTGTGGTGAAAGGATTAAAGTGCACTTCAGAGGCTCCTTTCGTGCACTTAGGTAAGCCTTAGCCAAGCTCTCGAGCTTGCCGACAGGACTCGCAGGGAAGACGATTCAGTACATGTAGTGTCGGTTCGGCTGCAGGTGCATAACGGCTGGTACTGAGCCGGGCTCGTTTCAAGTTTTCCTTCTCTATTGCTAGCTTTTCTGTTAGTCAGCAACTTAAATAAAATTACAGTATTAAATCAGAACTACATTTCCTCTTGTTATCTTGTAGCTTCGTCGTTGGAGGGGCCTGTGCTGAACATCAGTCGAGTGAGCCGGCAACATGCGGGCGCGTATCTTTGCATAGCCTCTAATGGCGTACCGCCCACTGTCAGTAAGAGGATTATGCTTACTGTTGAATGTAAGTAGATAGCATTAACATTACATGTGGTTGTTGGTACATTATTTAGGTCAAGACAATTTCTCAAGCCACGCTGGTGTCGTTAGTACTTTAGGCTTAGCGCGCTTAGGCTTAATTTGCGGCGAAGAAAGTTATTGCGACTGACGAATTATTCCGTCATAATAAATGTTAAATATTTGTGAATGCTCATAACATCACCTAACCCGAAACTAAGCATAACTTGTGTGATTGTGACAAGATTACTGATAGATTACTTATATATTTTGAAATACATACTGATGATACACTTTATAACACCCGGACAGTGAAAAAACACCTGTGTTCATCACACAAATGTTTGTCCTGAAAAAGAATTGTATCCTTACAGCGCAGATGGCAATGCTTCTACCAATTGAGCTGCCAGGCAAGTCAAAATCATGCCTCGCCCTTTTTTCAGCCAACTGTTTTTTTCGCGTTATCGTGGTTTAAACCGTGATAAATTTGTATACTTGCCGCGAAGTTTCCGCTAATGTGAGCGCTTACGTCTGTTTCCATGTTCCACAGAAAAGTGTGAAGAAATTCGCCGTGGATTGATCCGCAGTGTGCGCTAAGCCTTAGCTAGCACTTTTTTATTCTCTATCGAGTGCTAGAGAATTTAAAAGTTCTAACTTTATATTCTTGAGAGCAGTGGCTCCAGTGGGCGTTGGTTTATAATTATTAAACTAGCGAATTAGTAAAAAACACTGGCAAAATAATAAGATTCACTCTATGCCTGTGGTTCAGGTGAGTGATTCACTCTATGCCTGAGGTTCAGGTGAGGGGTTAGTTCAACCAAACTAGAGTGTAAGTGTATTAATATTAATATTTCGACGACCTCTGTGGCGCAGTGGGCTAAGGTTCGGCTGATACACAGAAGGTTGCGGGATCGATTCCCGCTACGGGACAAATGTTTGTATGATCTGCAAGTATTTGTCTCGGGTCTGGGTGTGTCTATGTATAATATTCATGTATTTACAAAAAAATATATAAGTAGTACATCAGTCATGTGGTACCCATAACACAAGCTCTGCTTACTTTGGGGCCAAATGATGCTGTGTGAAATGTCTGAGATTATTTATTATTTATTAATATCCTTTGATAAATTTCGTGAGTACTATATATTTTGATAAATACTTACTCACGTATTATTTTGTCGATGGAGGCACCGACACTGTTTTTCATCTAGACTCTAGAGAATCTTCATCAGGATGAGTTTGATCCGCGGTCCGCTCGTTGCCGCTCGAATTCACGATTCGCACTCCATTGACTAAATACCCAAACACAAATACCCAAATGTTTTTCAAAGAGTATTCTTATGTCTTCATAAACTAACATGAACATTAAGTAAATACTACTTATAATGTTTCTAATTTATTGTATAAATTCTGTGTTCTGTTTTTGACATACAGTTCCACCCGTGATTACGATACGGAACCAACTCGTGGGGGCTGCTATAGGCACGGACCTCGTGCTGGAATGTGAAACGGAGGCCTATCCTAAACCAGTCAGCTACTGGAGCAGAGAAACCGGCGAGATTGTTCCTATTGGTAAGATACCCGGCCTCACTAGCTGACGTCTAGTGTCTAACGTCTCATTACATAGCTGGGTTTAAAAAAGGCCATGTACTAAATGAAAGCATCTAGACGTTAGATGCCTGATGTGGGGTCGTAGGCAAAACACTGTATCGTCGTTGTTTATTTATTTACTGTTGCCCGCGTATAAAGGTTGTCTGGCAGAGATAGCTATCTAGCGATAAGACCACCCGTTGTACTATCGTGTAGCTAAACATTGTTTCCTATAACAGTCTTATGTATTTGTGGTGTGTAATAAAGTATTTTCTATTCTATTCTATTCAATTCTATACCATGTTATTAAATTAAAATCATTTTATTTGAGCCACACTAAATTAAATGCTAGATGCAATTAAATTATGTAAAGTATGTATAAACTTTCATGAATAAAAACACTGACAAATACAAATATTGCGCTGGATCAAGAGTGCAGTGTGCACTTTTGCCCATTGCTTCATAAAGGTGCAATCTATATCCAGCTTTCCTCTTATAAGTCGCAAGAAGCTGTTGGAGCTTCACCCGGCGCATCAAGGACGATATTATTTTGTGTACTATCGCGTAAAAGTTATCGACACGTGATTTTGCAAACATTTATTTATGTCTTCTTACAGTTATTTTTACAGGATTCACCCAATCCAAAATAGTGTGGTCATCATTTTACATATTATTACAAATTATCATTAATTTATTCAGAGGACATTGGAATAGGTACGTCAATGGCCTCAATTCTGTTGGCACCAACCTAACTAATTTTAGCAACATAATAGATTGCCCAACGTTAAATAATAACGTTTTAAAAACTAAAAAGAAAACCAATTTCATTGAACGAAATTCGAGCTCATAAAAATACAGCCGAATTGAGAATCTCCTTTTTTTGAAGTCGGTTCAAACCGTTTTTATTTAATGGTTATTAGTACTTTATGTTTTTTTCGAAATTCGTAAACTCCTGGAAATTCACAGGAAAGCAAAATACGAAATTTCGTTTGCTTGGATGACATATTTTTTCCAGCTATTTTGATTTAAAAACCAAACTAATGTACCAATTTTGATGAAACTTCTTTGGGACCAACCGGAAAGTATATCAGCCTCGCATGAAAAAGATTTTTAAAATCGGTTCATATGTAACAATAATATTAAAGATATGAGGTAACAATAAAATTAAAAAAACACCTTTTGCATTTTTTAACGACTTCAAAAAAAGGAGTTTTGTCAATTCGACCGTATATTTTTTTTTTATGTGTGTTCCTGTATAACTTTGTCGTTTATAAACCGATTTCGATGATACTTTTTTTGTTGGAAAGGATATATCTTAAGGGTGGTACCATGATAAAGAAACCAGGATCTGATAATGGTATCCCAGAGAAATCGAGAGAATCCTTCGAAAATCGTAGTGGCGACTAGTGCGTTTGTAATTTTTTTTCATTAAGTATTTTAAAGCACTACTATTTAATGAAAGTCTGGAACCGATTTGATAATGGAGCCGAAAGACAGTCGAAGGAACTCTTCAACGATTTACAGCAATTACCTGGTGTTTGGGCTTGATTAATTTGTATTGATGAGAACTTTACACCTAGATGAGTTGTGACTGTCATTATGGGTCTGATGATGAAGGCTTGGTTTCCTGTTTGAAGTCGGTTTCCTTGTTAAAAATATAATTACTAGGGTTAAATTTGAGGCTTCCAACAACAAGTCCACGTCAGTAAGCCCGCGACCACGGTTATTACAACACCACCGAAACGTCGAGAATAAATTAAAAATTACCCTTTAACTTCTACAACAATATGATTCCAACAACTACTATATATCTATTGAGAGAGTATAAATGTATATTACTGTTAGGTGTGTGTAATAGAATGGTTTTAGTTATAATATCAGCTCCAATAAATTCACGCAGTAAAATTCTATTTGAAACTAGGAATGAGTTTCCATCTCGTTTGTTTCGTATATACGTAAGTATATGTAGATACTATAATAAAACTGTAGAGCTCAAAATAGCCGTTTAATGAAAATATGTTTATGATTTTTTTAGGAGTAAATAAAAACAAAAGCAGAGCACGATTCTAGGGTTTTTGGAATTTTCGTCTGTCTGTCACGATTGGCGTAAAAAAATCTGGAGTGATTTGAATTTGTACTTTCACTTTATGTTAGCTTGTTTCCTAAGTTACATGCTGTGGTATGTTTCGTCACGCCCTAAAAAGGGGGGAAAATGGGGTTTAATTTGTATGGAAACTTTTTAATGCGTGGTACGATTTGTTTGAACTAGATTTGAATACTCGTACATTTAATAAAAAAATATTGATGAGGTGTTTCAGGCTTTTTCAATATAAACCTTTAAAAGCGCTAAAAAGAGGAATTATAGTTTGTATGGGATTTTTTATGTGATTTGCTTGAAACCTCTTTGGAATACCTTAAATACAAAATAAATGGACACGTGGATTTTTTAAAGAGGTGGGAAAACTAAAACGGCGAACGAAATCGCTCGCGTTTCTGCTACTTTAATAATGCCATTCTATGTAAGTACGTTTCATCAGTTTCTATCCAATCCTTTTACGAGTAATTTTAATAAATACTAGTATGCTCTAGTTATTTTGTTTTATTAATTTTGCAAATGGAAAAAATCTAAGTAAGATAATTGCGATTGTAATCCCTAGACATAGCATCTATAGTTTCAAATTACTTTAGTTTGAATAATTATTAGAGATTACTTTACTTTAGGGACGTTTATTTTGTTTAAGGGTTGTTAGAGGCATGTCCTGTGTGGAGAATAGTCTACATTTTTCACAGTTCCAATATTCCATTTTCCATTTAGGCTTACAAAATATGTTTATAGGAATAAATGAGGTAACCGAAGAAAATAAATGGTTGTCTGTAAAGTCGGTTTACGGACGATAATTTTACGTGATTACGTCATAAGAACATCCGATCGTGCCTCTCTATCGCTTGTTCCGCGCTCTCGACTGCACGCTCGGCTCAGGCGGGACGTGACACTTTTTCGTGCGTGCAGCCGGCGTTCATCGATTTATAAGACGTTATCACGTCAAAAAGATGATGTGTGTATGCTCTGTCCTAGTCATTTAAATGTCAATGAATAGAGATGGCAACATAATTCAACTCAGCTATCGTGTTTATAATAAGGACTCTAAAAGTTCTAGTAAATTTTAGAATTTTTGAGATATAATGTTTGTTTGACGAAATTTACAATGATTATAATTAAATTTGTACATTTAATCAAGACATGATTATTTTTACCTATTTAAGTACTAAGTCTAGTCTCTATTGTTCTGTATTTTATAACTTTTAAAACATTCGACTAACAAGATAATTTTATTACAAAGATATTTTAATGTCTGGAGTCCATTGTAAGGAATGATTACCCTTTCATTTGGATTTTACGAGTTTTTTATTTTCTTGATTATTATGCATTATAAACGTAATGAATGCAGTTTTTGTAAAATTTGCAATATAATATCGGTATTATTTCTACATTTCTTCGCATCGACAAAATTACTCACTAAAGTTAGCTCAACTTTAGTGATGAAGATAAGTAGTCTGCTACATTCAACTGTAATCGGACAATAAATATCAATCGAAGTAATTTATAATGAAATGTTAATCTAAATTGCCTCTTACCATGTAAATGACTTGTTGAGAATACAACACCCTTTGTTTTAGTCGCTATAGAGTTAAGATAGAGACTAAAGAGACTATGTACATAGTGTTTCGCTAAAGATCCAAGACAGCCTTTGTCGACGGTTATCCTGCTGTGCTTTTCTTTTGTTTATAGGATAGTAGGTTGGCCTGTTGTTCACAGCTATACCCTAGCTATTTAAAAGCACTTACATAATAATGTAAGATGTTAGATAAGATGTCGATTGGTAAATTTTAAAACGTAATTAAACAGAAACTGTTTATTAAATCATATTATAATATATCTAATTATTCAGTTGACAAAAAGCTTGGGATGAATCGACTCCAACTCGACTCGGTATCCGTAACAAAATTGGCAACGATCATACAAAAATGTGTTAAGACCAAATTCCAGTTCCAGATTTACTAGCATTTACTAGATTTACTAACATTTAATAGATTGATATGACATGTATTTGTGGCTTCAAACACACATTTTAGAATTATATAAAAATAAAAATAAATAATTTTATGGATACAAACCAGATAATAAGCAATACACAACTGCTTATATTAAACCCACTATTTTATCAACATTAAATTATAAATAATAAGCTCGTAATAGGACAATATTAAGGACTTATTCATCTATGTGTGTTGCAGACAGATAAAAAGGTCATAGCTCAGCGCATAATTTAACACTGAAATCCAGCTACGAGATATCAAGTTAAATGTAATACAAGAATAGAATAGAATAAGTATATCTTTATTGTACACCTTATAAAATAAAATACAACATTCCAATTTAATTAAAGTATAAGTATTTGAGTGGTAATACAATACCTACAATGTTATAACGTAGTGTGTATGAACGACGCCAATATTCGTCTGTATGGTGAATTATTTTTATAACTTCCTATTCTTCAACTTGATATTCACGTCAAAAGTGTAATATGCTTTTGTGCAAGCTGTTCAGACTCGGCTAGGTACACGTAGGTACATTGGAAGTGAAATACTGGGATCGAACCGATTGTAATAGCAGTTAACTTTTCCATTATTTCTGACTATTGGTCTTTCATCGACCGCCCGTCCCTAGAGCTTTGTAGAATAAAATTAAACCGTTTAATTTATATTCGTGTTCATTTGTTGTGGTTGTCTTGGGAAAAACTGAAGACTGTCAATTGATGTTTATAGCATTTAAGCATTCGTACGTTTTCGTATAATAATAATAAGATTAGTGTATAATTTTCATACAATCTAGCCTCACAGCACTAAGTAGAGCTTGTACTTTTGTCTGATGAACATTCTGTGTCTAGGTGGTATAATATGTAATTATGATTCAAAACGGGATATTTACCATGATATTTTGACGACCTCTGTACCTCAGTGGGCCAAGGCCCGGCTGAGACGCAGAAGGTAGCGGGTTCGATTCCCGCCGCGGGACAAATGTTTGTATGATCTGCTAGTATTTGTCTCGGGTCTGGGTGTTTCTATGTATAATATTTAAAAAAAAGTATATAAGTACTATATCAGTCATGTGATACCTACCCATAGCACACACATGATGCTGTGTGAAATGTCCGGCATTATTTATTTATTTATATGTGAGTTTGGCTGCTTCTCGATATTACGGCACAATTGCATGGGCCATGATCACGAGATAAACAAATACACGACATAGATAAATATCCCGTTTTGAGTGATAATAAAATGACACCCAGACACAGAACAAATTTTCATTACATGAATGTCCTGGAAGAGATTTTAACCCACAACCTACGGCACAGAAGACAGAGTTACTACCGACTATAATTTTGAAATTAAGTCCATAGAATAAAATGTCACCGGAGTTTTGAAATGTCGACTTTGCATATTTTTTTAGTTTCCAAAATCGACCTTAAAATTGAGTACCTACTTGACTAAAATTCATAACATAACTTAGATAACACGTAGTATAGAGAATTTTAACAAACATTTACCTATAATCAAACATGTTTTTATGTGAAGGAGGTGTATTCGAGCCGCAGAAAATAGATGGATCATATAGATCAGTGCTACGCCTCGCCGTCAGAAGGGTCACCAGTTCCGATTACGGCACCTACAAATGTGTGTCCAAAAACTCTCTCGGAGATACGGAGGGCACTATCAAATTATATCGTAAGTAGCCTCATATTTCCTGATAAACTCGATATTTTGTTCTTAATGTATTCTTATTTCGTTCAAGTATTCGTTGCTCGACATAGTTTGTAACAATAGTTTAGTTACATTATGTTTCAATCCCATTTTTCTTATCGTGTCACTAGTAATTTCGAACCAGTGTGGTGGAAGGATTGCAGTGAGCCTCAGAGGTTTCTTTAGTGCACATCTTCGAACTTTTTTAGGTTGTACACTATATCAGTTTCCTTACGATGTTTTCTTTCAATGTTTTGAGAGTAGGTACTGGTATACTTTACGCAAGTACATTTTTTAACAGTAAAATCCATTGGTGCACGCCCGGATTCGAACCCACGACCTTAGAAGGCCACTAGCACTTGATCACGAGTGCTATCGATATAGTAAATGTTAAGTACCTATGTAAAGTAGTTCCCGTTGAACGTGGCATCTATTTACTAATTTAAATATTAATTATATAAAACTAGCTTCTTCCCGCGGCTTCGCACGCATAGTACATAAATAAATGAAACCTATCCGTTCGTTAGATCTGTTGATCCGATCGCTACCAAACATCACAGGATTACCCGCTAGGCCAATCTGAAGATTTCCTAAAAATGTCATCAAAATCGGTCCAGACATTTCGGAGTCTATAGGGAATATACATACACACGCCTTTTATAGACATAAAAAATACCAATCTGTTGCGTTGTTTTGGTAAAGCTAGACATCAGTCGCCTTTTATCTAAAGTTGAAAACAGAAAAAGGGTAAAATGGTCAAGAAAGGTTAAATGAGTAGTAAAAAATTTGTAATTACAAATTTACTCATCCGTAGATATGTTCTTACTATGTCACTAGTTATCTGGCACCAGTGTGTTGAAAGGTTTCAAGTGCGCCTCAGAGGCTCCTTTCGTGCACTCGTGCTTAGAATTTTATAGAAACGACATACAGGGTTCCTCACTATGTTTTTACCCACCGTTTGGGAGTAATGATAATGACTCCAAAGAGTATAAATAGAATTTTCTTGATATTCAAAGTACCCTCTTAGTAAGTAGGTAAGCCAGCACCTTCCTGGACACGAACTGCCATGGCCTGTATGGAAGTCGCTTAATCGTCTTCGTACGCAGGTTGGCCGCTGTAGATTTAACATGTGCTAATGGGCATTTAGGGACCCTAGCTTCGCGCACTGTGACTGTGGTGCTTCAATAATATCTACGTGTGCCCTCTCTGGCCAAATATATACTTGCACAAGGGTAGACATCGCGGCCACAGTTAGTGCGATTTAGATCGCCACCAACTAATCTAAAACCATATAACGTGTTGGTCGTATAGATGTAAACGCGGTAGGTATGTACATAAACTTCTCATTTATTCAATAATTATAAGATCTACTTGTTATCAGGACAAAACGCATCGATAGCGCGATCTAGAAAACGGACGAATTTAAATGCGACATCTAGTTCTGATATGCGTAAACTTTTTCTATTGAATATTATGTGATAATCTAAACATAACGACTGAAGCATCGACACGAAAGAAGAGGAAGCACCTTTCTACCTACAAAGATTGTACCTACCTACTTAAGTATTACGAATATCCCGTTCGCAATAAACTTGTTTGTTTACGACTTGCTCATTGTCGCATGAAATATGCAGCTGTAAGGTGTCGCTTATAACTTTAATAAACGTTCAGCTCACTGGATTGTAAAGCTTAGAGATCGTGCTGTATTAAAAAAACTGTGTGATTGATAAGTGATGTTTACACTTGTATCATACACGGTGGAAAGAACCGTGCGGTCGCAGTGTGTGGAAGTATGCGTTTAGCTGCAGTATTTAAATAAATAAATAAATAAGAAATAAATAATGCTGGCCACAGCAACACCTGGCCCCAAAGTAAGCAGAACTTGTGTTATGGGCACCACATGACTGATAAACAACCTTTATACTTTTTTTTTGCAAATACATAATCATTATACATAGAAATACCCAGACCCGAAACAAATACTTGCAGATCACAAACATTTGTCCCACGGTGGAAATCGAAACCGCAACCTCTAGCGTCTCAGTTGGGCTCACTGCGCCACAGAGGTCGTCAAATTTGACAGGCCTGTTAGCTCAGTTGGCCTGCCTTCTGCCCTGTAGGTTGAGGGTTCGATTCCCTCCCAAGATAAACATTTGTGTGATGAACATAGATGTTGGTCCTGTGTCTGATTATTATAAAGTATATTATGTATGCCTTTAAAATAATATAAGTATTCTATCAGGCATCTGGTAACCATAGAACAAGCTATGCTTATGCTTAGTTTAGGGCTATCTGTTTACCAAATTTCATCAAGATCTGTGCATCCGTTTAGCAGTAAAAAGGTAACATACAGACAAACAGACAGACGAAGTTATATAGTAGTATGAATATAATAATAACGGGGCGGTATGTATGCGCCTTTACAAATAAATTATTGTACCATGAAATTCTTTTTACAGCTATGCCGTTACCTTCGTTGGAAAATAAAAATGGTGAGTTCTACTTTCTATAAGTGCACATATTTTTAATATCTAAACTTAGCGACTGGTGCTTATAATCATACTTGGATGACTCAGCTTTGCTCGGTATAAAGCACGGATAAAACGACTTTTCTAAAAATGAAACCTAGCTAGATCGATTTATCGCCCCCGAAACCCCTGCATACAAAATTTTATGAAAATCGTTGGAGCCGTTTCCGAGATTCAGATTATAATACCTATATACATATGTATGTACATACAAGAATTGCTCATTTAAAGGTATTAGATACAAATAATGTGTTTTTATAATAATAAACAGCATAAAGTATGAAGCATTTTTACATCTAAAATGTGACCATTTTGAGTTGGGGTACCCAACTCAAAATTTCACATTAACTAACGCGTTGTATAAATCAATTCTTAGCTAGTGGCCTTGGAAGGATCAACGATTTCGCTAATGTCACGTTTCGGGCTTAAACGTTACATGAAGGATAGGACGAATATGTTCAAAAGTAGCCGGTTTTCAGAAATGTTGAGACTATGTTTAAAACGTCACGCTAGCTTTTTTTTTCGTTAATGGTATGTGTCATAACAATGTCAATTTTGCCAGTGTCAAGTGTGTATATCTATATTTTAACTAGCTGACCCGACAAACTTCGTACCGCTCAGAATCAATAAATAAAAAAGCAAGCATTTTTTTCATATTTACTCACCTTTTAAACCTTCCCTGGACTTCCACATAAACTTTAAAACCTAAATTAGCCAAATCAGACCAGCCGTTTTCGAGTTTTAGCGAGACTAATGAACAGCAATTGATTTTTATTATATAGACTAGCTAACCCGGCAAACTTCGTAACGCCTCAATAAATCAATAAATAAAAAAATAAAAAAACTGATTTACTCACCTTTTAAACCTTCTCTGGACTTCCTCAAATAATTCAAAACCAAAATCAGCCAAATCAGTCCAACCGTTCTCGAGTTTTAGCGAGACTAACGAACAGCAATTGTTTTATTAATAAATAGATACGTGAAGCAAAGACTTTGTATCCCTTTTTACGAAAATTGAGCGGACGGAGGAGTATGAAATTTCGCACATTTATAGTTTATATAAAGAAGGAGTGCAGAATGCTAATACTTTTTTTTTTATTATACATAAAAGATACATTTAATTATTGTCGAATAACGACCACTAGTATTGTTAATAGTCACAACGTCGTATCTTGTTCGTCATTTGTATTTATATAAAATGGTGCCTTTCATATAAAATAACTACGGATTATTTTTGCTCGAATCACAATGAAACACAAAGCTTTTTTTCCAATTATTCATGCTCGAGTCAATAAATTTAGCTATATTTAAATAAAAAACACTAAAATGTCTAATAAACCCGGAAATAACTAGAGAAGGTAAATAATTTATGAGCGCAATGCTTGCTTCCCAAAACGGTCAAAAATAATCTGGACAATGTGAACTTCAGAATATTTTTTGTCGTTTGACGCTCATAGTGACATAATTCAAAATGTTTGCAGTCTCTTTATTCTTCATCTCTGGGAGATATATCTCAATCTATCTCCAATTAGTTATTAATTGTAGTAAAGGGTTTGTTTTTTTTTATTTATTTATCATTATAAACATAATTAACAAAGGTACTTAACATAAAACTAATAAACCACTGAGGTTTGTGTCATGTGATATTTACATCGATCTTACAACAAATATAGTAGGTAGCTGGTAGATGTGCTGGTAAAAATAATAACAATGTAGATACATTTCCAAAGGGATAATATAAATAAGTATCAAAACAAGATAATGTACCATAATTAAATATTATTTATAAAAAATGATTATAATTTTGGCTTAATATTTATTGGTGTGATAGACTCAACAAAATCGGAGGGTAGATCGTTCATTTTTCGAGGCACAAGATACGTAGAAGTCCTCTCTCCCGTAAGCATTATTTGCGCACGACGCATAAAGCCGGTTTTGAGCATTACCTCGCGTATATACAGGGTGATTGATTATAGTTTTCAAGGATTCATCAAAGATGTGTTGTTTGAGTATGAGATGTTGTACTTGTCGATATACTGGCAAGATTTTGCAGTGCTTAAAGAGACCGCAGTCATCGTTTTGAAATTATCATTCAATTTTGAATGAGACTATCGTTTTTATAATTTTTAGTTGTAATGGGTTGTAAAGCCTTTGTTTTTGATTGACGAATGCGTTAGCTTGATTAATGACTACTTTGAACACTGAAGCCACGAGCACATTTAATTAATTGAATATTGTTGCAGTTGTACAGAGGCTGAACATAATGGCGGAGAAAGCTTCCGAGAGCACTCTATTTGGTACAAAAGGTAAAATATTTATATACTTTCGTGTTTATTTTCGCTCAATATCAATATCTTCGAATTTAATTCTAATTCTTCGAATTCTACTGCTATCTCTTTTCACAGTAGTTAAAACGACAAGGACAGACTATACTTTTATTTTATTAATCAAATGATATTGAATATAAGGACGTGTTACGAACTTTGAAATAATTTCTTATTTGTCATAGTCATAACATTCAAAATGAATGAATTTAGTTTATATATTGTTTCTAAATACCTGGCATTGTCATTCAACGTGGGAATGCAGCCAGTGTTTTTGCCCTCAGGTAGTGATCTGTTAAGCTATCTGTACACGTTATATAATAAACGTCTTAGATACTAGATTAATTTAAATGTCAATTCTTCCTAACCCAGGTCCCAAAAGATAAAACGGTTCTTATATAGCTTTATATAATTGTATATTATTTACATTTTTGTAATTATTTTAAAACTTCACATTTGAATTAGCCACTTAGTGTCTTGGGACAATATCACATCACTTATAGTAACCTATACGTAAATTCCATCGAAAATTATCCACAAAATGACAATAATTTTGCGGATCATTTTCGATGGAATTTAATACTAGTCTGTCTGGCGTCAACTGTATTCCCTTTTCTGTGGTTTCAACTGATTTAATGAAATATTATTAATGTACTATACTAATAATTATAATATTACAGAGAATGCCAGGCGGACATTATTATTAATTTTAGATAAATAGGCTATATTCTACGAACAAAGATGCAGGTACTAGCTAATCAAGTCTAAAGGGCAAATATGTTTTTCTTACGATAAAAATGAGTTCAATGTTTTGTACGAATAAAATTCTACCGTCATCATTTATAGAGATTATTATTTTGTATATTTTACACAAAAGAAAAGTATGAATTGATCTATAAAGAACTAAAAGAAAGCTTTTCCGATATCTATGAAGCCAAGTTTTTAAAGCTAATAAGTTGAGTTGGTATAAAAGAAAATTTTCAATCAATATTTTTTTAAACAAAGGTTTTTTTATCAGCTTCTAATTCATGAAATGTTTCAGATTTCAGGTTACAAGATTACAACAAAGCGGCCTCTAAAGAATACTGTTGCGGGTTTTTGTTCCCTTTTATGATTTTAATTAGGTATGTTATGTTTTAAATCCTTTCTCCTATTTATTCTTTGTAACATAAGAAGCCAGCGTTCCTCCTTTGCTGACGTTGATCTTACGCCTGCAATAATCAGTTAGTTACAATCTCTCTCCCGCAGACATTGGCACTGCATTTTAATGCTTCAAACACAGCGTGGCCAGTATTTCAGAATAAAACTCGAGTTCCTGTCAAATCTATGTTCTCAATCCATGTTGTGTTTTAGTTTTTGTCCTAAGTATAATACAACTACTTACGCGACTGTATGCGATGTTACTGAATGAGCAGACTGACAAAATACCGTTTCTTTTACTTAAGCTGGCTACTGACAACTTTGGATAACTTTCCATAACGGTTTAAATGATCGTTTGCTGTAAAATATTAAGCAAGCATCATTACCTTGAACAATTTTAAGTTTTTAGTTTTATGTGTATACTGCTTTTTAAAGTCTTTTTAAATAAATTAATCTATTTTATTCGTAAATATGTTTCAATGGACGATATTAGATTAATGCAATTGAGTGTATGATGAACAAGTTTATATCTATATTTTGGAAATAATATTTTTGGGATGTTATTTTTCAAAATAACCTCTTATGAAATGTTAATATCCTACGTAGATAAGAGAATAATGTCATATCGATACCTTTATGTAATATGTTTAATTCGATTATGTTTCGATTACTTTTCCATTGATCTGTTTAAAGCGTTAAAAAATGTATATAGACTTAAATCACCCTAATCGCTAAGTATAGTACATTAGTAGACATTAATTTATTAATTGTACATGAGAGATAATATTAAATTCAAAAATTAATAAAATTTGGCTTGTTTCAAATTTTATCATCATTATAATAATGATCTGTCTATAACGTTACATATCGTTGACATTTCAACTTAGGATGTAAATTAGGTAAGTAGATAATTATAAATAATATCAAAGTATTATAAAACATAGACTGAGACAGATGTTAAGCTTGTACATACCTAGATAATTTGTAAGCGAAGTATACAATAGTTTGACAATGGTTTTTCAGGCAAGTTATATCAGACGAGTGAGGCCAAATTCGAAAACGAATTCTGGCATGTAACAGTGAATTTCACAAGCAATTTTAGGCAAATGTAAACTTTAAGAATTGTATAGAGAGTTCAATTTTCTTTAATAACATGTGGAATGCAAGCTGACGCAAATCTGAATCTTCCATGATGGCTTTCATTGGTGAATGTATATTAAAAACAAAAATAGTGTCGTGAGCTCGTATCAATCATTTAGTTAATTATAATGCTTTGTATGATATTTAAAATTTAAAAGAGGAAATTTTCCCCATTTTGATGAACGATGATACACGATGAAACCGACCGCGCCGTAAGAATTTTGCGAACTACCCGCACGTACCACAAAACTCTCTGAGAGCGGTTGTTACTGGCATACTTATACACGTTCAGCTTTAGGACACAATTGTTTTATGGCGTTTTATTTTAAAAGCTATCTGTCCTGTAAATTATTTATCTGACTATTGAAAAGATACTTTTTGTTTGTTTAACAATGCGGACCATATCTTAATTTGTTCTATGCTTTTATTAATAAAAATAGATTCTATCCCTGCGTGTTTTATTTCTTTTACATATCAATTTCATTACATAGTATAAAACAAAGTCGCTTCCCGCTGTCTGTCTGTCCCTATGTATGCTTATATCTTTAAAACTACACAACGGATTTTGATGCGGTTTTTTTAATAGGTAGAATGATTCAAGAGGAAGGTTTATATGTCTAATACATGCATAATATGGTAGAGAAAAACTAATAATTTTAGAGGTTTCTAATGTGATGTCGTAAATAAGCACATTTTTTGCGCTTACATTGCAAACGCTGGCTAAACCCTACAGGTTAGATCAAAATAATGTACTACAGTATTGTACCCGTGCGAAGCCGGGGCGGGTCGCTAGTTGATGATAAATAGTACAATGGAGCCTCGAATACGCTAGTCAGCGGTACAAACTGACCAGTGAACGCAGCTAAATCGCTTGCTATTTCATATAGCATAGAGTGAGAATAGACGTGATGGATAGTCAGATAAGATGACCTTTATGACGCAGTGGGCTAAAGGCTGGCTGAGACGCAAAAGGTTGCGGGTTCGTTTCCCGCCACGAGACAATTGTTTGTATGATCTGCAAGTATTTGTCTCGGGTCTGGGTGTTTCTATGTATAATATGCATGTATTTACAAAAAAAAGTATATAAGTAGTATATCAGTCATGTGGTACTATAACACAAGCTCTGCTTACTTTGGGGCCAGATGATGTTTTGTGAAATGTCCGGCAATATTCCTACCATAAGTCTCACAGATCCTGACGAATTTTAAATCGAGAATATTCAGCGCGCGAGTGTCGTATGAACTTGTCCGTTCCTGTACCTTTTCCCAGCGTCCCTCAGTGCCGCGCAAGCGCTCGTCAAGGTTAGAGGTGCGCGCGTTTATCTCTGGTGAGTCTAAAACTATCGCCGTGAGTCTGAGAGACCCATGGTAGGTGGTTACGTAACTTTTTTCAATTGTGTATATTTTATTGTTTTAGGTTAAAATGACTTCTAAAAGCGGTATTATCGAGCGGTGGTTGGAACAAGATTTGTCAGACGAGGAAGCTGAAGTAAACGAGGAATGCAGCGATGTAGAGCCTGATGTTACAGTACAACACGTACTAGAAGAAAGCGGTGAGTCTGATTCTGAATGCGAAGTGCCAACTACAGCAGACAGTAACGAAAATTTTCCGTTGCATAATGAATCGACTTGGATGTTACCTGAAGAGCAAGAGTTTTCATCTGAAGATGATGAGTCTCTATCCGAAATACGATCGAGACCAAGGAAAAAAAAATATTTTGGCAAGAATCGTTTTCGTTGGTCGGCATTTCGGCTTCGAACTGCTAAGTCGTGAGTTTATCTGCCCAGGCCGAAAGCCAAAAGTCTGAAAGCAGGTTCAGCTCACAAGACCACATATGGAGCGTCGTGAAAGCAATCCGAAACTACAACGTGACCTCAAAGTCGCTCTCCGACGCGTTCTCCATCTCGAAGCCAGTCCATTGGCTTTTCCAAGTGTTAGCAATGCTGGGGAAAGGCTGACGGTTCGAAGAAACTGTTCCACTGGCTGCCCCAAAAAAAGAGAAAGACCCAACACATATGTTTTGGATGCAAAGCACCAATTTGCCTTGAATGTACAAAAAAGTTGTGCATTCATTGTCGTGAAAAACTGTAACTTTGAGGGCCTGTAAATTCGTTTAAATGTTGATTTTAGAAAGAAAGTTTTAATTGTGTTATGTTAGTGTGTAATGTTAGTTGATATATATAAAAAAAAAGCCTTAAATATTCCCTTAATAATTTAAAAAAAGCCTAAAGAAGTTTATTTCCCATGCGATTATTTTTGTGGGTCTCATTTTCTAGTTATGTTGGATTGTAAGCCTGAAATTAGAGATTGTATGAAGGAATTAAGATTATAAGAAATATATTTGAATATAATGTGCCTTTATTTTTCTAATAAATAGTTTGATATGTCCATAAACTGTTTTTGATTAATAAAAAACCCATACATTGATAATTATCACAGTCTAGTGTCACTTTACTCCGGCGTCCCACAGACCTATGGTAGGTGGTTATGTGACAAAAATAGGTGGTAGGTGGTTAAGGGTTATTATTATTATATTATATTTTGTGTTATGTGTTTTGTTATGTGTTCTGTTGAATAGTTCACAGAACAAATGGGAAAATAATTCCCAGTAGTTCTGTTCACGAATCTTGTGACGTGAAATTCAGATCGAAAACAGTTGGTAAGGTTTTGTTAGAGTATAGGAAACAATGCGTAAGGCGAGCGAGCAAAGCGAGCGTGCCGCGGCAGCAGCCGCCGAAGCGCTAGAAGAATATAGTTCGTATGTCAATGAGATTGAAGCCAGGAAAAAATCCCAATAAATCTGTCAACAGAACTATTCAACAGAACAGGTGGGAGTAGACGGTTTAGTCTATCTGGGTGTTATAAAATATAAGTACCTATGTATTTTTATTCAATCTTGTCACTATAGATAGATAGATAGATAGATAGATAGATAAACACTTTATTGTACACAAGAGAACACACAAAAAATTATGATTAGCAATACAGTTGTACAATGGGCGGCCTTATCGCTTAAAAGCGATCTTTTCCAGGCAACCTTTGGATGGACAGGATAGACAAAAAACGAAAAGTCGGCGGCGGTGGAAAAAAAACAGTTACCTACCTATACATAAAAATACGAAATATAATAACACAAGCTATGCTTAGTTTGTGGCTGATGTGTGCGTGATGGTGGTGTCAATGGTGATGTGTGCAATGTCCACCAATATTTATTTATTTATTACTAGGTGCTGCCCGCGGCTTCGCGCGCGTGGTACCTACATAAAAAGTAGCCTATATGTCCTTCTCCAAGGTCCCATCTATCTCTATACCAAAATTCATCAAAATCGGTTCAGCGGTTTAGACGTGAAAACGTGACAGACAGACAGACAGAGCTACTTTCGCATGTATAATATTAGTAGGGATTATAATTATTATTAATCTGATTCCGTAAGAATCATTAACAGACTTTTGGCTCAAGGGTTCTCATGAAAAAACAACTGAATGTATCTATTCGAACTAATGCTATATGAGCTTTTGACAAAATAAATTATGTTTGTATCAGAATCATTTTGGAGTTTGCGTATACCATTTATTATTTATTAACACCCAAAGTTGCGCTTAAATCAGCGTTGAAATTTAATATTAAAGCATTTTTCTTTCAAATCTTTACGATTCTGTTGCGAGACAAGCATATATTATGACGAGACAAATTGATATCACTCATTTGGTTGTTTAATATCAGACTGTGTTCTGATATCAGACTGTCTTCGACATTAATATGAAAAGATAATCGACTAGTTTACTTTTAAAATGAAAAACTACATAATGCTGCCAGAATCACTGAGACTGAGACAAGAGTTATCACAGAGTACTTCAGAATTACTTCTTCATACCTTGGTAGCTCTTTCGAACCTTAAATTCGATTCGATTTCGATTTAAATATAATAATAAAAAAACGTTTATTTTGCGCCGCATAAAGTAAGGTAACTAAATAATAATTATTAAATTACAGCAAAACAGGACATCACTGAGCATAATTTCACAGTGGCGTATTCGCCACTGCGACGCTGATCTTCTGTGACGCCTGAGTTAAGTGATTTCAATGATTCGTGCTCTCCGTACTCTTAAAACCAATAAATGATATATCGGGAAAACTATCATACTCAACTCTACTCATAAGTTATATTTAGCTCATTTTTAACGATGGAATGACCGACAATCTATATCGTAACCCTTCTCATCAAACGATGCAATAATTTGAATTTGACAATGAAACATCTGTCACTTCGACTGAATTCGACGTCCATTTCAACGACTTTATCATTCGATGTATCGAAATTGGTTTTGCAGAGTGGACGCCCTGTGTTACAGCAGTATTAAACAGTATTTTTGGGGGATCAGCTGCACTGACTGATGTGAAAGAACGGAAAATTGCGTAGATACTCAGAGATTCGTGTGGACATGTCTTTGTTGCACGGTGCAATATGTCTTGTTAAGTTCTGATTTTATTAAGGTAGTAGTACATATAGAGTAGCTTTCGTCCGTCGTTATGACCTAAACTACATTCGTACCAAATATTATCAAGATCCGCAGGGCTATTCCATATAAGTAGTAGTAGCTATAGTACTCGTACAAGCAACGCAAAAGGAATATCAGTCTGAAGTCGTAAAAAACTCTTATTACGGAAGCTAGGCACTTCTTTTAATAAATAAATAATGTCGGTCATTTTACACAGCATCATCTGGCCCCAAAGTAAGCAGAGCTTGTGTTATGGGTACCATATGACTAATATATAACTTATATACTGTTTTTTTTTGTAAATACATACATATCATACATAGAAACACCCTGACCCGAGACAAATACTTGCAGATCATACAAACATTTGTCCCGCGGCGGGAAACGAACCCGCAACCTTTTGCGTCTCAGCCGGACCATAGCCTATTGCGCTAAGAGATGGGAGATGGGAGACGGGAGACGGGAGACGGGAGACGGGAGACGGGAGACGGGAGACGGGAGACGGGAGACGGGAGACGGGAGACGGGAGACGGGAGACGGGAGACGGGAGACGGGAGACGGGAGACGGGAGACGGGAGACGGGAGATGGGAGATTGTCCCTGAGGATGCCTCATGGAGAGGCAAAACACGTGTCGAATTTTGAGGTTGCATGTATGTATAGTGTGCGCTACCCTTTTACTAACGCTTTGCATGGTTTTGGAATTGCAGGCGAGAGGGAGATTCATGGGACTGCATCGTCTCTAACTCATTAGGAATAGATTGGCGGATTGCTAAATACAAGTCTAACTGTTTAATGTTTTTCAATGGATTTTCGCAAAGTCAATTATCCTGCAGCCATTTAGCCTTGAAAAAGTTACTAACATTATATACATTTTCGAGTTATAATAAACTGATATGTACAGAATAATAAAAAAATATATGTCAAACAGGTGAGCTATCTAATACCTGTTTGGCTGCGCAACAGAGCGGGACTAGTTGGTGCTTATGTACCTACTTGGTTCGTAGTTACCTGGTCTGGCGTGATAGGTTCTTAATTAGCTAGACGACGAAGATTGTATTATAAAGCCTATTGTTTTAATTTTTCATATCCTTTGTTTTTTTTTGTATCTATATTGTTACCTTTTTTTTACTGATCCGCTCTGTAATGTGTTGTCTATTAAACATATTTTCTTTCTTTTCTTTCATTCTTTCTAATACCATTTCAAAATATTTATACATAGCTCCAGATCACTGTCAGAGGGCAGCGTACCCAAGACACTGGCGGCATTGCATCGTTTAATGGAAATGCTAATACGCTGAACCAGATAGGAGCCAGCTCGTAAAATTATTTTGAAAATTATAATTAGTTTGTAAGTATGGATCAATCTATCGTAGCTGCCACACGTCTATGTGATTCAAAATACAGCATCAAACTGAGGAGACCTTGTTTGTAATAAGACCTGAGTGGTAAATCTCGTTACAAAGGCATTTAATCTGTCTGAGTGTCAATTGCTTTTGACATTTTGATTATAAGCTCTATCGAATCAACAGTCACGATTATATCATTTACAAACGTGGGTGTCAATAATAACATGAAGTATTTTGCTTCAAGTATAATCCCTACTAAATGAGAAAGTAACTCTGGCTGTCTGTCTATTTGTCACGTATTCACGCCAAAACCGCCGAACCGATTTTGATGAATTTTGTTATAGAGATAGATGGGACCTTGGAGAAGGACATAGGCTACTTTTTTTGTAGATACCACGCGTGCGAAGTCGCGGACAGCAGCTAGTAAACTGTAATATGTAAAATCTCCATTGGAGATTGTAATATGTATATTTACCTGCTTAAAATTACTAGCACTGGTGGTCACGTGGTAAAGGACCCGCCTTCTGGTCGTGGGTTTAAATCCGGACGTGCATCAAAGGATTTTTGTGGTCGAAAATATATGTGCGCTATACCAGTACTTTTAAACGGCGAAGGAAAACATCGTGAAAAAACCGGCATGTCGTAGAACCTAAAAAGTTCGAAGACATGTGCTAAGTGCACGAAAGGAGCCTCCGAGGCGCACTTTGATGACCTCTATGGCGCGGTGGGCCTAGGCCCGTCTGAGACGCAGAACTTTGCGGGATCGATTCCCGCCGTGAGACAAGTGCTTGCGTGATCTGTTAGTATTTGTCTAGAGTCTGGGTGTTTTTATGTTACTTACATACAATTCAAATACAAAATGTTTTATTTCTGTAACTATTCTATTGTATATCTATTAAATTCTATACATAAAAACAAAAAAAAAAGTATATAAGTAGTGTATGACTCATCTGGTACCCATACCACAAGCTCTGCTTACCTTTGGATGATGCTGTGTGAGATGTCCGGTATTATTTATTTATTTATTTACTTTAATCGTTTCACCACATCATTGGTTCGAAATACCTATAAATAATAAATTAATAAATAAATATTGGAGGACATAGCACACAACACCATCTAGCCCCAAACTAAGCATAGCTTTTATTATGATAACCAGATGGCACCCAGACACAGAACAAACACATATGTTGATCACACTAATGTTTTTACGAGGAGGGTATCGAACCCTCAACATACAGCGCAAAAGGCAGAGCTGCTACCAACTGAGCTGACAGGCATAGCGTTAGCACACACATAGAAGTATACTGAAGTATTACCCCCTCCCCCCCACACCCCTAATACCCCTAATAAATAAACAAACAAAATTTACCACATTATAAATACAAATGTATATACTAGCAGCTGCTGACGCGAGCAGAGAAAAGAGAAAGAGAAAAATGTTTATTAATCAAAAACGAAGAACTTATTACATAGATAGCTTGATATTTAGGGTGGTTTAAATAAATGTGGAAATAAACTAGAGTCTGATCGTTTATGTATGCAATGGATTGAATATTTTGAAAGCGAGAGTGCGCAGAGAGAGTCTGTGATGAGAAGTCGTTATGAAATAACATTAAGTAAGGTTTGGCTGTAGGTTAAAGAAAGAAGGAATTTGCAATTTTATTGTAAAGATCAGTTTGATTTATTGTATATTATATGGTTAACTATTTTGGCGATATGTTATGAATTCAGAGCTTACACATAAAAGATTATATTACATATTTTCTGTCACGGGTTTTTTAGGATTATTTTAAAATAAACATCCCATTATACATTATATACATACGTGTTATTCTAACAGTTTTTGCAGCGCACGCCAGCATAACTCATAGATGACTCATAGATTCCTACATACTTGACACTTATCGTTATATTTTGGACAATTCATACAATATTTTTATAAATTATAGCCTATGTGTTATTCTGATGTATAAACTATATTATTGTAAAGTTTCATTAAAATCCATTCAGTCATTTTTGCGTGAAAGAGTAACACACATATATACAAACTTTTGCATTTATAATATACTAGCTGGTGCCCGCGACTTCGTCTACTTCGTGTAATTCTAACGGTTTTTCAGCGCACGCCAGAATAGCTCGCAGATGGCAGATTTTAATCCTACTTACTTGACAGTTGACACGTTATATTTTAGACAATTCACACAATATCTTTATAAATTATTACCTACATGTTATTCTGATGTATAAGCTACATATTATTTTAGCATATTAGCTATTATAAAGTTTCATAAAAATCCATTCGGTAGTTTTGCGAAAGAGTAACAAACATACATACCAACTTTCGCGTTTATAATATAAGGTAAGATATAAGTAAGGATTATTAAATACCAATAAATGAATTACTAGCGTCTGAGACAGAATTTAATGAAACTCGGAAAAAATTAATGAATTTAAGACATTGTAGGAAGTTTCGTAATTAATATATTTTTGTTCGAGTTTCGAAAATAATATTTTTTGGGATAGGAGATGGGAGATGGGAGATGGGAGATAGGAGATGGGATGCGCCACAGACCCCTGTGGGGTTAGGTTAGGTACTGAAATATTCTATACAAATTGTTTATCGATGTTTTTGAACTGAAAACTTCTTTAGCATCGTTGTTGTTTGAAAGTCGATGAAACGAAAAAGCGACAGTAAAAAGAGACACATAAATTCTTAACATTTAACGTGGGTGAAAATGAGATAGGAAACATAATACTGTGTTTCTTATATTCGTGGTTCTAACATTTTTGAAGGTTTCACGTCTACCACGTGTGAATTGCACACATGTTTTTTTTTTTACTATCTGGTTGTAATAAAAACCCTCATGACCAGCCTACGCAGACCTAGTATTTATACTACTTATACCTAAAACTAAACCTCTAAATATTAGGTTAGTTGGCAAAAACCGCATTCGTGTGGCAAAGTGCCCAACATTCTGTTTGTTACATTTTCTAGGTAGGAATGTCTATTTCTGCAGATGGCTAAGTGTTTGATAACAAAATATGTTCTAAGCAAATACTTGAGGGTGAAATTTTGAATACCAAATTGGTTCACACGAGGTTACTCGTCGACTATACAAACGTAAGAAGTCGATCTTTTTGGCGCGGTGGGCGAAGGTCCGCCTTAGATGCAACCTTCCCCCGCAACCTTCTGCGGGGTCGATTCCCGCCTCGGCACAAATGTTTATTTGATCGCACTCAACACTGAACTTTGGTATGTGAGCCGTGAACGCGAGCGGCAACGAGCGGACCGCGGATCAAACTCACCCTGATGAAGATTCTCTAGATGAATCGAAATAGTGTCGGTGTCTTCATCGACAAAAAATACAACTCACGAAAGTTTTGAAACTGTAAATATTTGACTCGAATCTGGATTTTTATATATATATATATATAAAATAACGAAACTTATAAACAAAATCACTTAAATATAACATAATCCAGCAAAGTTATCACTAATAACTAAAAAATCAAAACATGCGAAGATAAAGTAGATAAAATATTATGAAAAGGAGATAGTTTTTTTTTTTGTTTTTTAAATAGTGCTTTAAACATTAGACAAGTTATTTAAGGAGCAGTTATTTGCTGATGGCGTGTTTAAATTTGGAAAAGCAGACGTCAAAAATACCTTACATAGAAAACAATAGTAGATTGTTGCACCGAGCGCAAAGTGAGTATTAAGAGAGTAAGTAATGCACTCGTGTTAATTCAGTGCCCGAGCGCAAGCTAGGGCACTGAATTAACACGAGTGTGTTAGATTCATATAAATACCTGCTCTAATTAGTATAATATATTACACCTAATATCAAGATTTAGAAATTTATAATGAAAGTTAGTAAAATTACTGAAGTTAAATACCTACTTCTCACATGAGGAATTAAAGCTAAATGTAAGCAAGGATAAATTCAATAAGAAGAGAGAATAACACATTTACCATAGTATATTCAATTTTCTTTATTCAATAAAATTACAAGGACCACTTAGAATCGTCTTCTTACATGCTAGTGAATCTAGGTGCCGGTTCCTCCTAACCCCAGTTCAAGAAGAATCCGGCAAGAAACTTGTCTGGTCCTAACACTTTTTTGTATGATCCTTTACAATTTTACACAACACAAGTACCCTCCTACAAAATAAACACCGGAATATAAGGAAACAATGACAGAATAATTAACTGATACAAATGTATGTAGTTCAAAAAGATAATATAGTTTTAAAGTTACCAAATAACCAAACAGAGAATAACACAAAAGTTAACGGTACACATATTAAAAACACACAAATATATTTTAGCACAATATTATTGCAAGGCACTTATCTTTCTAGTTCGGTGGTCACTCCCAATCTACCCGTCTTAGGCTTTAACCTCGCCTTTTATACATTTTTGAAATATATACAAAACATCAAACCATATTCATTATTCAACCAATCACAGAAGCCTATTAAGAATCTAAGTATAATAATGAAAGTTATTTACTTAATAACAATAAAAAGATGTTAAAATATAATTCATGAAACAATGGATTCATAGTTTTGCTATATATGTCTTAATAAAAGAATTATAACGAATTTACCGATTTAGTAAACAATCAAATGAAGGACTTGTAAATATCACAATAATGAGAACAGAAAATAATAAAGTGAAACATTCGTTAATAAATCCAAACTAATTAATAACTGAAAAATAGTAAGAAAGTATGTATCGAACAATTAAATTTACAATATATAACAATCATTGGATACTTTCGTTCTGAAATCCTAATTTCGTTCTCAAATGTGTGTGATGGTATAATCATTTTTATTACAATAATATTTATTAAAGCATATGTTAATTTAAACCAACTATAAAATTATAATATAGGTATAAAACTGTTTAACTGTTTATCAAAACACCATCTGTGTTTTTAGCTGTGAACTAATTGAATGACAGGTGGATTTTTATTGAATTCTTACGAGTATAATTTCAATTATTCTGTCAAGTGCATTACTTACTCTCTTTAGCGAGGTGCGTAATTTACTTTTATTTCAACTACCAATCTACCTACTGTGATAAAATATACTTACTCAAACTAAATATATGAAGAATCAATGTTTTACAATGGTACAAGATGCCATTTGTTTTTTTTCACCAAGTCGGTTTTATTCAGCCGATTTTTATTATCAGCCAGTATCATTTTGATCGAATGCAAACATTTCATATTAAACTTAATGGGAGATATTAAACCTCTGTGGTAAATTTATATCTAAAATAAAAAGAAAAAAACAGTGCAATAATGAGATTTCATATAACATTACTGCGTACTGCGTAGTTGAAGGATCATAATTATTTAAGTTTCACTGGCCTGTCAGCTCAGTTGGTAGTAGCTCTACCTTCTGCGCTGTAGGTTGAGGGTTCGATTCTCTCCCAGGATAAACATTTGTGTGATGAACATAAGTGTTTGTTCTGTGTCTGGGTGTTATAAAGTATCTAATGTATGTATTTAAAAATATATAAGTATTCTATCAGTTATCTGGTCACCATAATACAAGCTTTGCTTAGTTTGGGGCTAGATGGTGTTGTGTGCATTGTCCACCAATATTTATTATATATCTAAAGTTCATGTCAAAAGTGTTTAAGGCGTAATTTGTACGAATTATACTAGTTTGGAATGTGTGGTTCTTTCTAGAATTAAGTCTATGTTGTATATCACTCATGTGGTTCATATAACACAAGCCTTGCTTGAAATGTGTGAAATATTCAACTATATTTAATTAAAAATAAATTTCCACTTCAAATATTTGATTATTTGAAGTGGAGGTACACCTAAATTTATTTTCTATTTTAGTTTATAACCTTGAAGGGGTCACTAACACGTATAACCGTGCACAATTTCATTACGATACGCCTACGAGTTTCATTACGATAAGCTCTAGGGGCAGGCAGACAGACAGACAGACAGATAAACGGACTATAAATATACCATAAAATAAACACTGACATAGAATAGTCCCCAGTCACTACTCTCTCTAACTTATCAGTCAAGAAAGGTACATATATCTAGCGGTTTTATATCATCAGGATAAACAAATAAAATCGCTATGTAAATGTTGCGTAACTGTAGCGATGTCACATGGAAACCCGCTCTTAAACCATCTCAAACACATTAAGGCGACTCCTTGATCAAACGATCTCGACGCGTATTCACGGCTCGCAAATCGCGTTTTTTGAAGTGAAAACTTCTTTAGCATCGTTGTGATTTGAAAGTCGATGAAACGAAAAAGCGACAGTAAAAAGAGACAGACACATAAATTTATAAGATTTAACGTGGGAGAAAATGAGATAGGAAGCATTATACAGTGTTTCTTTTATTCGTGGTTCAAAATTTTTTGAAGGTTTCACTTCTACCACGTGTGAATTGCACACATGTTTTTTTTTAATTAGAAAACATTAAAATAAGGAATTTCAAAAGTTTAACGGGTAATATTTTTATTAGCTTACTTCCGCCTATTAGTGTATGCTGCAAGTTAAAACGACCTCAACTTTAAATGAAGATGATGATTATTGAACATTAAGTCACTGTTTCATATAGTTTAAACTAAATATTACTTTAAAAACAATTTGAAATGAGGAAGTAGGAGGCCAAATATTAAAAATACTTACTATATATCTTTTATAAGAATTATTCTTTCAATATCGCCGTGGTGATTCCGGCATAGAATAGGACCCCTCCATCTCCTCCCGTGGAAGTCGTAAAAGGCGTCTAAGGGAACACACACCGGGGGATTGGGCAGCAGCACCCCCCGAGCAAAAATACTGAATCTGTGGTCACCAATCCGTCTGCCAAGCGTGGTGACTATGGCCAAACCCCCATATGATGAACAAAAGTAGAAGACGGCCCCCAGTTCCCGGCAGTTCCGCTATTCCTGGCATAGGTGGCGGCCACGGTAACAGCGGAACAGGGGGTGCGAAGAATCCGCGGCAGAGGTCCAGATACCAATCCCAACGACCCCTGGCCCTGGCAAAATACAACGCACGCACACTGAGGACCAACGAGAAGTTGATAGAGCTGGAAGAAGTAGTAAATAAGTTGCACTGGGATATTATAGGGTTATCAGAAGTCCGAAGAAAGGGAGAGGAACCGATAATCCTAAATTCCGGCAACTTATTCTACTACCGGGAGGGCAATCAACATTCTCAGCACGGTGTCGGATTTCTCGTCCACAAATCCCTCGTTAACAACATAGTAAAGATCGAAAGCGTGTCAAGCAGGGTGGTATACCTTATACTCAGAATAACCAAACGGTATTCGCTTAAGGTCATACAGGTGTACGCACCTCACTCGAAACGTCCAGACGATGAAGTGGAGGCTATGTATGATGACATTTCAAATGCCATGCAAGCCTCGAAAACACACTTCACGGTTGTGATGAGGGACTTCAACGCGCGGCTAGGTGTGAGAAATTGCGTTGAACTGAGAGTGGGGCAATTTGGATTTGGACAGCGGAACCAACGGGGTCAGCGATTGGCTGACTTCATGGAAAAGGACTCCTTATGATGAACTCCTTTTTCAAGAAGCGGTCGTCCAGGAAATGGACGTGGTTTCACCCCGGTGGACACAAACGCGAGATAGATTTCATCATGAGTACAAAAAAGCAAATATTTAATGATGTCTCAGTGATCAACAGGGTCAAAACCGCAGTGATCACCGAATGGTTAGAGGCTCATTAAATCTTAACGTAAAGCTTGAAAGGTCCCGTCTGATGAAATCTACTCTTCACCCAAGTCCTGCCCAAATCCAAAACCCCGAGAGCTTTCAGTTGGAACTCCAAAGTCGCTTCCAATGCCTCGCCGAATGCGGATCCGTGGACGAAATAAATGACGGTCTGGTGGAAATTGTCCATGCCGTTGGGTCAAAGTTCTGTAAAACCCAGCGCAAAGGTAGAACCCAAAAACTCTCTGAGCACACTCTTAAACTCATGGCAGAACGTAGCGAAATGAAACTGCAGTCTTCAGGTGGACATATCAAAATACAGCTTGCTCAATAAACAGATCTCTAAGTCTATGCGACGCGATTTGCGGCTCTTTAATACATGTAGTATTAAGAACGCAATAGAGCGCAACCAAGGCTCCAACGTGTTCGCGAGAGATCTGTCTATTGGGCAAAGTCTGTTCACGAAGCTGAACAGTGGCTGACAGTGACAGTGGCAGTGTCGCTTCCACGAAGCCAAAAATTTTACGAGAGCTCGAGAAGTTCTATAGACAATTAAACACGTCATCGCAAAGTTATACTACAAGCACAACTAGCGATGCAAGAGCCCGCCTAACCCGACACTACACTGAAGACATTCCGGACGTGAGCCTATATGAGATTCGAACGGCTCTCAAGCAGCTTAAGAACTACAAGGCACCGGGGGAAGACGGAATAACGACAGAGCTTCTGAGAGCGGGTGGAACACCGGTACTTAAGGTCCTCCAGAAGCTGTTCAACTCCGTCATCCTCGAGGGAACTACGCCAAAATCGTGGAACAGGAGCGTGGTGGTACTGTAATTTAAGAAAGGGGATAACACCCTCTTAAAGAATTATAGGCCCATCTCGCTGTTGCCATGTCTGTAAGCTGTTTTCGAGAGTAGTTACTAATCGTCTCGCTCATAGGTTTGTCGACTTCCAGCCTCCCGAACAAGCCGGGTTCCGAAAAGGCTTTAGCACCATAGACCACATCCATATGCTCCGGCAGGTTATACAGAAAACCGAAGAGTATAACCGGCCACTTTGTTTAGCGTTTGTGGACTATGAGAAAGCCTTTGATTCTGTCGACACCTGGGCAGTGTTGCGGTCACTCCAGCGGTGCCAAATCGACTATCGGTATATCGAAGTGTTGAAATGTCTGTACCAGGACCAGAGCACGAATCCAATCTCATTGCATAAAGAGGTGAGACAGGGAGATGTTATTTCTCCGAAACTGTTCACTTCTGCATTGGAGGATGTTTTCAAGCTCTTGTACTGGCATAGACATGGTGTCAACATCAATGGCGAATACATCACTCACCTTCGATTTGCCGACGATATAGTCCTCATGGCAGAATCTCTGGAAGACCTTGGCACAATGCTCAGCGACCTTAATATCGTGTCCCAACAGGTGGGTCTTAAAATGAAGCAAGACAAAAATCATGTCAAATGTTCATCTTGCACCCGTACCGGTACATATTGGGAGCGATACTATCGAAGTTGCAGACCATTACGTCTATTTGGGTCAAACGATTCAACTAGGCAAGTCCAACTTCGACAAAGAGGTCAGCCGACGAATCCAACTCGGATGGGCAGGGTTCGGGAAATTACGGCACATCTTCTCGTCACAGATACCGCAGAGCCTCAAGACGAAAGTCTATAATCAGTGCGTGTTGCCAGTGATAACATACGGAACTGAGACTTGGTCGCTAACTATTGGCCTCATACACAAGCTTAGAGTCGCGCAACGTGCTATGGAGAGAGCTATGTTGGGTGTTTCTCTACGTGATAAAATCCGCAACGAAGAAATCCGTAGAAGAACCAAAGTCACCGACATAGCACTCAAAATTTGCAAGTTGAAGTGGCAATGGGCAGGCCATATAGCTCGCAGAACTGATAACCGTTGGGGAATAAAAGTTCTCGAATGGCGACCAAGAACAGGAAAACGAAGCGTAGGACCACCCCCCGACCCGATGGACTGACGACATTGTGAAGATCGCAGGAAGTCGGTGGATGGAGAGGGCTCAAAATCGTTCTTCCTGGAAATCTATTGGGGAGGCCTATGTTCAGCAGTGGACTTTATAAAGGCTGTTATGATGATGATGATGATGATTCTTTCAATAAGCGAGCTGATAACGGTAAAAAAAGAAATTTATTTTCTATACAAAAGTTCATTTGGTTAACGTGCACTGTCTTAAAGCAGAAACATATATTTTTTACAATTAATTTTTATTTAATATACAATATGTATGTATTTAAAAAAAAATTATAAATAGTATATCTGGCATGGCATGAGTACCCATAACACAAGCTCTGCTTACATTAGGGCCAGATGATACTGTATGAAATCTCCGGCATTATTATTAATATTAATGATAATATAATTAATGATTTATATCAAATTGATTTATTTCGTCCCATTTATTAAGTAGCTTCTGATATTGTACCAAAAAGTCCAAACGCGAACCTACTTGTCAGCTATCAAGCTAAGATGCATCAAGCTCTATAAGGATAATCTTCATTACCTATACTTACCTGGTTAATGCAACTCGACCGGTTGGTTAAGCTGCTCAGCTTGAGCTTTGAAGCTTGCCTGTGGTTTTAGATATATTCAATTAGCTAGGTAATTTCTACGTCAAAATCTGTTGGTAAGGAAATGTAATATCGAAGAAACTTTAAATAGTATCAGTTTAAGGTAAAGAGGATTTATTCTGAAACTAAAAAGTTTCAACACCTTACGGAGATCGAAGGTATTGAAACTTTTAGTTTCAGAATAAATCCTCTTTACTTTAAAATGATACTATCTTTATTTTTTTATTTCTTTTAAGTTTTTATTTGCTAGTTTTTTGTGTATATCTAGTGTCAATACAAATGTCACTTGATAAAGACGCTAGTATGATTGAGGCCGTTTATTTAATGGATTGCTTTAAAACTTGCTTGGATTGTTGCAACCTATGTTTTTGAAATAGATAAGTATAATCTAGATGGGTCTTGGTATCCACGAAAAATTATTTATTTCAGCAAAAAATTCTACACAGGTGATTTTTTACAACATAAAATATATGCATACACAATGTCGCAGGTTATTTAGGCCAAAGTTCACGATCACCAAAAAGGCAGTTGAATGGACGGGACATCTATTCACTAGTTTGTTCAAAAAGGGTTCGCAAGGTACAAGGTGCTACCTACATTATTTTTCATAGCTGTTGGTAGCACCTATGAATACTTATACATACGTACTTGTATACAGCCTGCGTTGGAAATAAATATTGCGTAGATTTTAAGAGCTTATAAAGAGCCCACATAAATTTAAATCTTTAAAAGGTATTCTACCTTTGCTTTGTCTAGTTCGGATTAAGTGAATACAGAAGTTCAAAGAATACAAAAGCGAAGCGAAACAAACACGCGTGTTAATTCGGCGGGATAACATCGGGCATAACGCCGAAACCTGGATTATCTACTTGGGATTGCCCCGCCGAGTTGTATGAACGTTATAAGGTAAAAAAGCAATGAAAACTCCGTTTATACCGTCCTGTATTTCGCATAAAAAGTTGGGATTCCATGAAATATATTGGGGGAAAAAAGGTCTACACGGTCGATCATTAAAGGTAAATTGCTCTGGTTTATATCTGCTGGAATGTAAAGTGTTGGTTATGTTTTCGCAGCACGCTCCAGTCGTCGCCGCCGCCGCCATCTACCGACACCGTGACAAAACAACAAGAAGAGTTGAAACTCCGATGCTAAGTAACGAAACATTGATACGTATATGACCAGCTCATACCGTCACACTTTGTCGACCCGGTCGCAAGTTGCGTCTCTACGTAAACAGTTATTACCTATTCTTTGCTTATGCCGAGGCATGTAACCTTTCCCGTCGAATTGTCTGCCCTTTACGCGTTTTTAAATTATCTGTTAATGATCTTCCGGTACATTAAACCAGCAATTGTTTTAAAGTTACGTTAATGGTTTACCACGTGTTTTTACAAACGCGCTGTTTGCTTCCGAAAAGGATAATTTGCTAACGCGATGTTGACCTATTATCAACTCTTTTGAAGAATGACAAAAAACCTTGAAAAGAGTTGCTGTTTTTGTTGCAAATAAAGATGTACAAATTCGGACACAAAAAAAAAACAAAACTTGATGTGACCTTAGATAAAAAAATAGCATTGAATGTTTTGCGTCACGAATCGCAACTAATCCTTGCATGTGTAAAATCTAAAGTAGCTTGGTATTAGTTTTATGTGACCATTGTGACATGAGGATTAGAATCCAAAGCTCAAGGCGACTGTTAAAGTAGCATTTAAATAATTAAAATTTTTCGTAGAGCTTAGAACTATGATATAAATTCTCAAAAACAAATATTTTAAATATTCACCGTGGGTTAGATGCAAGATTTACTGAGCGAAACGGCATGTTGGTTGTAGGCATGTAGTTGAAGATGTCAAGTGAATATGCAAAGAGAAACTAAGCTGAGAAATTACTATATACTATTCACAAAACAGTCTCGCTTGAGTTGATCAATGAACTTTCAGGGGGGACTTGGACACAATCACCCCTTGTAAAGCGAGTCAGTGAACAGCTTTGTGAAAAGCTGAACCTAAATAGGAAAACCTCCCCTGCGTAGGGTGCGTAGTTTCCATGACGCTGCTTAAAATCAAAGCAACCAACAAAGTAAACACGACAAACGCTCGGACAAAATATTAATTGTTTTTGAAATATGACTCAGTTTCTGCTAAAATGCACAGCGAGAGTGAAGACGTGAGTTTTGAGAAATACGGGTGCGACTGTTGAAATTCGTCTCCTGGGACTTTTCAATTCGCTTGTACATTTTTTATGTTTGTTTATGTAACACCGTCATTTAAGAAGTGGTTTGGAAAATATTATTTTTGTTTTTGTTTTGGTGCCATTTAAATTTGAAGAAATATATTTATAAGCTCACCACACAATATTTATAGGCTCAATTTTTTTCTTTGAAGTCTGTTTTTTGCTTATTCAGGTCGCGTAAAATCCCAACAATACTTTAAGTAAATAGATTAGTGTTTCACTACATTTATTGCGGTACAAAAGCACTGCGGAATACAGGCCCTTAGAAATACAATCATTAGCTCATTAATCCATAAACGGTGCTTGTCGCGCAAATCGTGGCGAGTGTATCATTCGTAGAGGCCTAAAGCGAACAATAGGTGGTAATCAATAAGAGCCGGGCGCCATTGTGCGCTTAATGTGTGGGAATTAGCTATTAGCTCCTTGACGAAGACAAATTATATCCCTATTTCGATTAATTACAGAGCTTAACTGCGTTGTCGATATTAACATATGAGCAGCGGTCGGTGATGCATCTCACGGAGGAGTCTAAGCTCACTAATTGCGGATGTTGTTACTGAGTGTTATTACCGAAACATAATATAACTTTGTTGTTTGAGATACGAGTACTTTAATGTGGAGAAACATCAGTCGGTGATCTTGAAAGCGCAGTTTTAGCTCCGTCAAATACGTCTGTAGTTAACGTAAGTCAATTCTAGTTTTTACGTTGAAGTGGTATTTTTTTTCTGTAACGTTATTTTTGGCCACTATCACAATTCAATTCAATTCAATTCAATTCATTTATTTCCTCTTTTCACATGTTGCATGTACTTAGATTACGTCATAACAATATTTGGGATCTTATACAGAAAGTATTTCACAGAATATAAATTTATCGGCCAAAGCCTCGTCAATCTTATAGTAACTCTTATGTAATAATAGCCTTTTTATAATATTGAAAAATTCAGGGTCAGATTTAGATTTAATGTCAGTAGGAATTTTGTTATATAATTTAATGGACACACACATAAAACTCTTTAATGTTTTTGTCAGTCTAATCTTAGGAGTCAGAACATTTCTTTTATTCCTCGTGTTATACTTATGTGTAACAAACTTCATGTTGGTGATATTTTCTCTAATATAAACAATATTTTGATAAATAAATTCACCAACCATAGTCATAATGTTCAATTCTTTGAATTTATCTCTACAAGAGTCTCTATATTTGAGCCCTAAAATATATCTAACACAGCGTTTTTGCATTATAAATATCCTATTTGATTCTGCAGCAGTTCCCCAGAACATAACTCCGTAACTCATCAACGAATGAAAATATGCATAGTATACATCCTTAGCAGCCTTAGGCTCCCCCAGTTCTTTTATTTTTTTAACTGCATATGTAGCAGAACTTAGTTTTTTTGACAGCTCATCAATATGTACTGCCCAAGTTAGCTTTGAGTCCAGCCATACTCCTAAGAACTTCATGCGGTCTGTTCTTGGTAAGGATAATTCATGAAGCACACTGTCAATATTATTAGAGTGAGTTGAAGGATTAGTTGCCCCCAGACAAAATTGAACAACATGAGTTTTGTCAACATTTAACAGTAGATTGTTTACCGAAAACCATTCTTTCAGACTAATAATTACATCTTTTAGCATATTACTTAAATTAACGTTACTTTTTTCTTTGACTATTATACTAGTGTCGTCAGCAAATAAAACTAAGTCAAAATTGCTGTCCTTACAAACTATAGAAATGTCATTCACATACAATATAAATAATAAAGGTCCTAATATGGAACCTTGGGGTACGCCTACTGTGATTTTACTATTATTTGATCTAAAGCCGTTTAGTTCTGTAACTTGAGTTCTGTTAAATAAATAAGATTTCAAGATATTTAATTCATTTTCTCTCACGCCATAATACTCTAGTTTTTTTATTAGAATTTCATGAGATACACAGTCAAAGGCCTTAGAGAGATCGCAGAAAACCCCATAGGTTTTTTGCGATCCCTCCAGACTTAACAGTATATCTAGCATAAGTCTTGTTATGGCATGTCTTGTTGATTTATGTTTTTGAAAACCAAATTGTCTGCTGTCTAAAATATTTATCTCTACTATGTAGTTAATGAGTTCTTCAGCTATATATTTTTCAAAAATTTTACTTATACTAGGTAGTACAGAGACCGGTCGATAATTGTTACACAGATATTTTTTACCTTTTTTATGTAGCGGTACTACTTTAGCTATTTTCATTTTGTCAGGGAAGTACCCTTTGTCTATACAATTATTAATAATGTGCATAATAGGTACAGCAATTACACTTCCTATATTTTTTATTAAGTACGGCGTAATGTACCAAAAATCATTAGACTTTTTTGGTTTCATGTCTTGAATAAGTTTAGTTACTTGCGTAATACTAATGGGTTTTAGTTTAAACGTTGCCTTAGAGGAAGGAATATATTTCTCTAGAAACATCATAGAGTTGTCAGATGAGCATTTTAGATTACATGTCAATTCATTTGCAATATTTATAAAATAATTATTAAAGTGGTTAGCTATGTCAATTTTATCATATATAAACTTATTACTAATATCACAGAACAATTTATCACAGGTATTTTGACTAACACTACATTCTTTCCCTGTTTCTTCTTTAACCTCTATTATCCCTAGCGGACGCATGCGGGCGCGCACGTGGCGCCAAAAGAAATTTACTTGCCAAATACATTTTATTTTATTTACAGATTTTCCAATTTTTTCGGCAATGAAATTTTTCTTAGCGATAGAACATACTTTTTTGAACATCTTACTGTAATTGCTTACATAAGATCTGCAAGTGGGATCATCACTTAAATTTCTCAAGGCGTACAAATCAAAAAGTTTTCTTCTCGATATTAGAATTCCCTTAGTAGCCCATTTATAGAAGTATTGAGGGCTACGGGGGCTATTCTCAACAATAGGCATATGTACATCTATATTTGACAATAAGTATTTGAAATATGTATCATAATCCGAAAACGATGAGACGTTTGAGGAATCCTTACTAAGAGTTTCTTTCAAATGTTTTATAGTAATGTTGTTTATACGCCTTGATATAAATTTAGGTGGTTTTATTGTTTCCACATTTAGCCTTATATCTACAGTTTGAGCATAATGATCAGATTTCACGCCCGGTAGCACGCACACATTTTTTGTGTGGGATGAGTCTGTAAAGATATTATCCAAGCACGACATAGTAGATTTTGTAACTCTAGTATGCTCAAAAACTTTCTGCTTTAACAAAAAACTATCCATTAAGTCAGTTACACTAACACAATCACTATCTTCACTTAGAAAATTGACGTTAAAGTCGCCACAACATATCACTGTCTTATTATTATTTGATGTAAGCTTGTCTAGACACTGTTCAAGTTTAATCAGATATTGACATAAGTTTGCAGAAGGTGATCTGTAGACTACTGCTATGATAGTATCCTTAAGTTCTATACATGCTATTTCACAAATGAGTTCTTCAGACATCTTATTTATATCATTGCGAGCTTTAAATTTTAGGTTTTGTTTGACTAATATGAGACAGCCACCTCTGTCATGCTTAACTCTGCAATAAGAAGAAGCCTTCGTAAAGCCTTCTACCTGGAATATCGCTATATTATGAGACTTTAAGAAAGTCTCAGTCATACACATTACATCAATATTTTGCGAGGTTAAGAATATGCCGAGCATATCAGCTTTTTGATATATGCCTTGAACATTTTGGTGGCACACAGTTATTTCACGAACTCGGAAACCATCGCCTGATGAAAATTTTGTGAAGAATTTTTATCAATTTCTTTGGTAATGGTTTCATCGTCTTTAGTGAGCAGCACTAGATTTTTGCATTTCATGTCCATATTTAGAATTGCGTCGATATTGGATGCTATCTGTTTTTTGTTAATATGCTGTCCCATTTTCATATCATTTAACTCCAGTATAGACATATTCTCATTTAATGCCGCAATTGCATATAGTTTGCTATTTAGTTTATAAATGTTGTGGTTAACATAGTTCTTAGTTGAATAGGCTATTGTACTTACAATGAGCTTATTATTAGCATCTTTTTTAATAGATTTTGCCCTATCATTTATTTTCTTCAAATAGCCGTTTATATCAGCTTTTACAGTATTGTAATCCCCGAGCAAAATCACAATGTCATATTTGTCATAATTTTTCGTAACATCGTCATCTATTATATTATAAAAATTGTTGGACGGTTTACATACGTTATGGAAACCGCAGTCAAATGCATGTTCGAGTATAATTGTACTCGCCATATTCCTCCCATAAACGTCTGAAAACATCAACAACGGTTTTTCGTTTCTTTTATTAACCATCCTGACCTTTGACTGCAGGACAGGTACTTCTTTTTTCTTTAAACCCTCACTGCTTATAATTACTGTATTGTCATCACGTAAACTACTATCTTTTTCTATCAAGCCGTTTAGTTCTTGTAGTTTTGTTTCAAGAAAAATAACTTTTTCATATGTAATAGTGGCAGTGGCGATTAGCAAGCGAGTTCAAAGCGCAGTGGGCACGTCGAGACAAGACAATGTATTTTGGATTTATCTACTGAACTTAGTCCGTTTTTTACCTCCAGCGTATAAATAAAAATAAATAAATAAATAATCCTGGACATTTCACACACCATCATTTGGCCCCAAAGTAAGCAGAGCTTGTGTTATGGGTACCAACATGACTGATATACTACTTATATAAGTATTTTTTTTTGTAAATACATACATATTATAGGTACATAGAAACACCCAGACTCGAGACAAATACTTGCAGATCATACAAACATTTGTCCCGCGGCAGGAATTGAACCCGCAACCTTCTGCGTCTTAGCTTGACCTTAGTCCACTACGCCACAGAGGTCGTCTGTATATTAAAGCAGTATATTATTTATTAAGGTAGGAAAGAGTAGATACTTATTAAATGTTGTTCCTATCTGCGAAAGCCCTACATTTTGGCGTATGTCGTGCCAAACACGCGGCTAGCCTGCTGCGCTCTCGCCATGCTATGAACTCGCTCGCAAGTCGTCAGTGTGATAATAGTGTTATGAAAGTATATTGACATTTTGATAAACATTGGCTTCACTTTGGTTTTATTTTGTCGTTGGAGGCACCGACACTGTCTCGATTCTAGAGAATCTTCATCAGGGTGAGTTTGATCCGCAGTCCGCTCGTTGCCGCTCGAATTCACGGTTCGCACGGTTCGAGTGTCGGTGCCTCCGTTGACAAAATAATACGAGAGTAATGCCCTTGTTTATTAAAATGTATAGTACAACTCATGAAAGTTTTGAAAGTGAAAAATATATTGACGTTTTGATACATATTTTTAACGGATATCACTGATCTGATCCATCATCTATCTGGCCTTGCCACCCCTCTATCATACGCATATCATCCTTCACACAGTCCATAAATTTTCTCTTAGGCCTACCTATATATACCCTTATATCCATCCACATTCAAATCTATCACTCTTCTTGAGACATGACATTCTTTCCTCCGCATGACATGACCATACTACGCTATTACTCTTCGTCTTTTCAGTCACTGGCGCTACTTTCAAACTATCTCTGATATACTCATTACCTATTTTATGTATTCTCGTCACTCGGCACATCCATCTCAATATTCTCAACTCCGTCGTATGCACTCTTGTCTCATCCGTCACTTTGGTTACCCAACACTCCATCCATTCTATTCTGACTCTGAATTATCTATATCCCTGAATGTGAGTTTGTTTGTTACGCTTTCACGTGAACACTACTTAACTGATCATCATTAAACTTTGTACACATTTCTTGGAGGTATTAGTAATATCATTATTATAAGGAACATAGAATACTTTTTACGAAAAAAAAAAAATTGACGAAACTTACATATATGGCAAAACAACGTTTGCCGGATCCAGCTAGTTTTGGTATAAAGGTAGATGAGACCTCGAAGAAGGTAGGCTACTTTTTCTTTTTACTTTTTATCATGCGTGCGAAGCCGCGGATGGGCGCGGGCTAGTAAAATGTATTTTGTTATGTATTAACTGCATAAGCCTTCAATATACGAATGTTAGAAATCATTTTATAGCGTATTGATATTAACTTTTAAGGATCGATGTTAAAAGAAAATATATTAAGATGTTCTTTCAAGATCTTGAAAGATGTCAGTTGAAGAAGCGCTACGCTTTCAAACTTTTTGTTATTAAGCGCTGTTTCGTTTAACTGTTTGCTATTTCAGATAAACTTATTGTTACGAGTATAAATCAAAATTCTGCTGAAAATATTTTACAATCAAATATATTAATAGATTTAATATTGAAATAGGCTCACGCACGACTGGAATCCCCCTGGATTTATTGAGAGGCTCTAGTGGATGTATCAGGGCGTAATCAAGGGCACGTCCTAAAAATATATTTTACACAATAACCACGTCTTACGCAGTAGTTAGATTGAATACTGAATAAAAAAAACACAAAAATCGCTATCGCTATATGCGGCTATACCGTACCGCTAAATAATAATACGAAAATACGGTAGTGTATATGCAACTTTTTGTACACTACCGTATTTTATTTTTTTATCTATCATCCCCAATTAAAGGTTGCCTGGAAGAGATCGCTTTTAGCGATATGGCCGCTCGTACAACTTCAGTGGTAATCGTTTTGAGTTCTCTCTGCTTACAAAAAGCGTTAATCTATCTACTCGTATCTCTGTATAAAGTAAATCAATATTGTCAATATTTTTTACCAATTTCGTTACATTTCCAACCGTAAAAACGCGTGACAACAGTTTTTATCTCAATGCCCACGTTATAATGCATTACCTAGAAGCTTTGAGAGGCTGAATTGTAGCTGTCCGACGAGGGACTCGTAAAATGAGATTGCTTCTAGTCCGGCGACGTTTTATTGACTTATTAACATCGATATCAGATCGTAACGTCGATTCTTTGATCTTCGTCAAACATTTACTCAATATTTTATACTGCGACCTTTCACTATTGTATCTGAAAGTAAGATGTGAAAGATTGCTATCATTTTGTTGTAAAGGGTCATTTTGTGCTTTAGAAATTTAGTGACAGTAAGAATATGCTTCAAATTTTCAAAAAACACTTAGGTCAAGTTTCATGTAAAGCATTTCGTAGGAGGAGGATTTTCATAAGGAGAAAAAAATAATGAAATAAATCTATTCACATAAAACAATGTCCTGTTAGTTACATCATTTATAACTCAAGATCGGCTGGAATTTTTATGATTTTTGATATGTTTGAATTCGAAATTTTGGGAATTTAAAAAAAATGAGTTATTTTTTCTTCTTTTTCATTAATGTCATGTGTTATATATGATGACAATTTTCCAATGTCAAGTGTTTAGATTGTTTACAGTAGGACTACACAAAGTCGTATGTTGTCGCTCATCGTTTGTTATTTAATAAAAGAAGGTTTCTCTTTATAAATTAATTATACCGATTATATTGCTAGAATCACAATAAATACAAAACTTTCATTCCAATTATTCACACCAGAGTCAATAATTCTAGCTTTATTAGAATAAAATTACTAAAATTACAAATATAACCCGATTCGGGAAAAATAAATAATATAAGCGCACAATGTTTACTTCCTGCAAAAATAACAAATAATCGACATCATAACATCATAACATCATAAACAACATAATAGGTTAGGGAAAAAGTTTCTTCGCATTTTTTAAGAAAATTCAAAACATTTTTTAATATAGTTTATTTACATTTAACTAAAGTATGTAGGTACAATTTTGTTCGATAACTTTTTGCCATCTTGTAGGTAGGGACATGATCCCATTGCTATAGAAATTTTGGGACTTCTGATCAAAATACCGCAACAAGTGGTTTTGGCAGTCCTCTCGTGATGTTAACCTGACACTGCCTAAAGAATTCTGAAGAGACCGAAACAGGTAGAAATCTGAAGGTGCAAGGTCAGGACTATATGGAGTATGCATTAACACCTCCCAGCCAAACTCTCTTAATTTTTGCTGAGTGGCTAAAGAAGTGTGAGGTCTAGCGTTATAATGATGAAAAACCACACCCCTTCTGTTGATTAATTCCGGCCGCTTTCTCTCAACTTATTGATTTAATCTCATCAGTTGTTCGCAGTAGAGTTCAGAATCGATGGTCCTGCCTGGTGGTAACGGCTCATAATGAGTAATGCCCTTCCAATCCCACCACACACACAGCATCACCTTTTTGCGAGTTAACCCGGGTTTCGCCATAGTCTGTGAAGCCTGACCGGCCTTTGACCACGACCTTTTTCGCACGTTCTTGTCGTACGTGATCCACTTTTTATCACCAGTTATCAGCTTCTTCAAAAATGGTTCGGTTTCATTACGTCGTAATAAAGAATCACAAATGAGTACACGGTTCATTAGGTTTCTTTCAGTGAGCTCGTGAGGTACCCAAATATCGAGCTTTTTTGAACTGAACCCTGTTTTTTTCAAATGCGCCAAAACTGTTTGTCATTTCAATTCAAGGTCAATTCCCAGTTCTTCAGCTACGTCGTAACTACTGATATGCCGATCTTGCTCCACTTTTCCAAAAATGGCATCCATTTTATCCGTAATAGGGCGACCAGAGCGACGTGCATCTTTGACATCAAAATTTCCGGATTGAAAACGCTTAAACCAAATTTGTGCTACTCTCACAGACTGCACTAGGTCCATAAACATCGCGAATTTTTTTCGAGGCTTGCGTTGCATTTTTACCTTTTTTGTAGTAAAATTTTAAAATGTATCGAATTTCTTCATTAGATTCACTCATCTTGAGTACGAAAAACAAATAAAAATCACACTTTTTCCTAATTTGAACTTGGAATTATGTTCTTTAAAATTTAATCTTTTAATGATACTAAAACCAGCCAGATACAAATATTATAGCCAAAGAGATTTTATTACAAGTTCATACATACTATAATGCGAAAAGACTTTTTCCCCAACCTAATATTAACTATTTTAACACTTGACATTGGCAAATTGTCATTTTAATGACACATGCCTTTTGCGAAAAAGAAGATAATTTCATTGCAAGAGGCTTCTTCTTCTTCTTTGTTTATGGCATGTGACATAATAATGTCAATTTTGCCAATGTCAAGTGTTTATTTGTATTTATAGTCAATTTGTTTGTAAAGTCTTAGTCGATGGTCAATTGTCAATTCTAGACGTCACACGGAATAGCCTTCTAAAATTTTCTTGGGATTCTTCGTCGTTTAAATCACATTGTATCATAATACTCATACAATTCAATAATTGTCCATACCCGTCCTGTAGTCACAATTTATTGAGAAAACTCCGCTAAGATTACTGAATAGTGCATGTTCTATAAAACAAGTAAAAAATATTAAATTAGCAGAGCTATGTTACTTCATGAAATGACAAACCAAGAATCTTTCTTCTTATTTTCTTTCTATAATATCATCTGTACTGTCGACAATTTTGCCAGTGTCAAGTATTTATTTGTTAATAGTCCTAGTCGATGGTCAATTGTCAATTCTAAACGTCATCGCGGAATGGCCGTCTAGAACTTTCTTGGGATTCCTCGTCCCTATCCCATCGGATTCTTCGTTTGTCATTTCATGGAGTAACATAGCTCTGCTAATTTAATATTCTTTACTCGTTTTATTGCATGTTTTATTCAGTAATCTTAACGGAGTTTTATCAATAAATTGTGATTACATAGGACAAGTATGGACAATTTAATTATATGTGTATTATGGTGCAATGTGATTTGAACGACGAGAAATCCCAATAAAATTCTAGATGGCCATTTCGCGATGATGTTTAAAATTGAGAATTGAAATTGACCATCGACTAAGACTTTATTAGCAAACAAATTGACTATAAACAAATATAAACACTTGACACTTGCAAAATTTACATTATTATGTCACATGCCATAAACAAAGAAGAAGAAGAACTTTCCCATCCCATCCTACAAAATTAATTACGAATTACATTATTTGTTCATTAAAATCAGCCGGGTTATATGGTTCTTATAATCAGAATACTGAATTATATGACTATAAATAGAAAACAGCCCGAGAGACAGTCAACCCGACGCAATCTAAACTTTTAGGAATGGCATAGTTCCAAATGCTGCCAGGTCATGCCTCGACAAAAACAAAAGGTATTTTGACTTTAAATAGTTGAATGCGACTGTGTGCAGCTAAAAGCCAAAACTAGACAGATTGTAAGTAGTCCATTAAAATGTTACATTTTTTAGGCCTTAGTGTGCATTTGTCAGAGGACGCAATTTTATTTTTTTAATGTGTAGGGGGGGTCAGTAGAAGCTTAAGTTCAAGTTTGTGGGGTCGGCACCCTTGTCCCCCGGCCGCCATCTTGGAAAAGGGGGTGCAAAGGGTTTTCGCGCTGTATCTCGTAAACTAGTTACCTTACAGAAAATTTAATCAAACATAAAATGTAGCAAATTAAATTTCCTACAATTTTATTTCTATTACTTTTTATCGTCAAGTGAAAAGGCAAAGTCAAATTTATAAAAATTTTGCAGAAGCATCCAGAGTTAGCAAGTGGAACTAAATTATTTATGAGTGAGAAAGTCGAGTCATCGTTACTCAGTGTTGTTGGCGAACGTTTTTTCGTCTTTTTATATGGCGGAAATAAAGACGATACTCTAGACACTCTGCGATACAAACGATTTGCTAAGACAGTGACAAAAAATGCATTTAATCTCTCTTCACTTCCTCCAACACAAGATGTAGCCCGTTTCCACAGTTTCCGAGTGTATCACCAGATTCAGTTATGGCTCGGTAAATATTGTGATCCAGAAGAATGGGGCTGGAAAAAGCATGGAAAATTTTGGATGCCAATCCAAGCTTCCAAGCCTCCAGCACCCCCCGAGCTTATGAAATTAATCTTTTGTAGATGCAAAGGAAATTGTGGAAGTGCGTGCGGTTGCCGAAAAGCAGGCCTTAAATGTTCACCAGTTTGCCTCCATTGTGGTGGTGAAAGCTGCAGCAACATCGTGGACATATCAACATTACTTGAAGAAAATGAATTAGAAGATGAATAATTATGAATGAACTGAAAAAAAGTTATAACCTCCAAAAGGAAATTTGTTACAAAATTTTCATTTATTTTTGTTTATAACTTTTTTGTTGGTCACTTGACGATAAAAAGTAATAGAAATAAAATTGTAGGAAATTTAATTTGCTACATTTTATGTTTGATTAAATTTTCTGTAAGGTAACTAGTTTACGAGATACAGCGCGAAAACCCTTTGCACCCCCTTTTCCAAGATGGCGGCCGGGGGACAAGGGTGCCGACCCCACAAACTTGAACTTAAGCTTCTACTGACCCCCCCTACACATTAAAAAAATAAAATTGCGTCCTCTGACAAATGCATACCCAAATGTAACTTTTCAATGGACTAAAGATGACATTACCTTTGACTAAATATCTAGACATGTTCATGTAGTTATTAAATTAGAAGATACTTACCTATGCTTACAGAGTTTACATTATTTGATTAAACCATGTCGGCGGATTTTTTACAAAACTATGTGGTTTTGACTACGATTTTTCTTCGTCTGAAATACAGTTCAAGGAAGTAATGTATGCAAAACGACTGTGGCTATGCTAGTAATTTAAATGTTTCGTGAGAATATGCATATATATTCTATGGCACATTTGTTGTATGTACACCTACTTAGTATAGTTATTTCATTCACCACACTGGTTTAAAAGAAAAGACGATAAGTCTATATAGTAATAAGAGCTATCTGTCACAAAATATTTTCTCAACATATTGACTACTAATAAGCAATTTGAATCATACACGTGTACAATTTCGTAAGACTCATTACCCGGTCGAAGGAATTCACTTCTGAAGTCTTCTAAGAATATAAGACAGCCTACGCGCTACGGCGTAGCCTTGTAGCATTTGCTACATGGACGCCTACGCGTGTAGTTTGAATTCGATTTTGCTACTAATCATACCTATGCTTCAGGCAGAATATACGTTTTTGGAGAAGCCTTTGAGAAGCACAGTGTGGCAAGTTAGGCAATTTGTAGGAAAGTTCGCCTATATCCCTTTACGAGCAAGTATGAGGTGTATCATCGTGTATTCATGAGTTAAGCTACATGAACGGACGTGTTTAAACTGCAATATGGGAACGTCAATCATAGCAGAAAGTAAAAAATACTGTCAATAAGTATCAAAGTTGCATGATTAATTTACTGGAATTAGTAAATGAGGCCACACAAGTAAATACTTTTACGGGCAAAACTGAGTTTATTTATTCGTGAAATGCTCAGCCTTATCCAAAAGCTCAGAGTAATAACCGTTCATTTGGCGTGCACTTCGAAATTAAGCATCATAAAGATTTCATTCCAGATTTTATTTGAAGTCTTTAACAATTTTAAGGGTAGCTATTAAGTGTTAGTTGTGGGGGTTACATCATAAAATTATTTATTTATACGACCTAATTTCATCGGTATGCTGGTCGACAAAGTATTTTCGGGTCTTATCGAGACCGAATCAAGGGTCAACGCTTCGGCGCACACTTGCTTCGTGGACGAGTTTATGCAGCATGTAGGAAACTTTTTTGTGACGCGACGCCGGCGCGGTGCACATTGAGAATTTTGAAAGTCAATAGTTATTTTGAACTAGTGTGTGTGTGTTAAAGATTGTTTAATACGATTGTTTAATATTTTGTAATTTTTATTATTAAAACACAATTACCATAATAGATATTTAACTAATTGAGCTATTTATGTTGTTTGTTCTGTGTCTGGATGTTACAAAATATAATAATAATGATATTTTGTATGTATGTATTTAAAAATGTTTAAGTATATTATTTAAATATATTTAAGTATTTTTCCAATCATCTGGTTTAATTAGTATACTATACTTAATGTTGAGCTAGATGGTGTTGTATGAATTATCTACCAATAATAATAATCTATAATCTATCAGACGAAAAATAATTGATAATTAATAGTTGTTGCATAAAACTGTCCACGTAACAAGCCCTATAATGAGCCGTAACGTTCGATCGCTAACTGGAATGGCCAGTTGAGCTTTCGTGTTACAATGTTACCCTATATTTGTGTTTACCATACTTTTTACCGCGATGCATGGCAAGGGAGCTCAACTTCATTCTACCATCATGCTCGTATCATATTATTACTGGAAATATACCTATTAGTGTACGTTGGAGACTAACTAGCGGCCTTACTTATAAACGTATCTCAGCTTCTGACAAAAATTAATCATTGTTTAAAATAGTGACATCCTTTTTAGTAAGATAGTGACAAATAATAAAAGCTTTCGGAATCTAAAACTGTTCAATTCAATTCATTTAATTGTCAGAATGTAGGTTTACAACATTGTTATAGTAAAGTAATAATTATATAAAGTGCCAGTACAATCTTACCTTAACTAAGCATGCAAATTTATTATATTGAGTTACAAGTAACTGAGGTCATCGTTCAAAAACTCGGTGATACTTTAATAACTCTTTTCTACAAGAAGTGCCTTAAACTGATTTTTAAAGCTCAACAATTGATTACCTTGTTGACATTGCCCAGCTTGTATATTTTAGAGGCAGCTAAGTTTGTTAAAGAACAACCGAATTTCTTGCGAAAAAAGTTCTTTTGCAATGTGTGGACAAATATTTAATAAAATTCCTGCCGAAATAAAGGACTTGCCAATAAGGCTTTTTGTAAAAAAAAAATTGTGGCTTAATGACAGAACTTTTTATTGGAAACTAAAGAATATAATTGATTACTGCTAAAATAGAATACTATAATTTAAAGTAATGTTATATAGTTTAATTAATGTTTTTGAAAACATAAAAATTTGCATGCCAATGTTCTTTGGTGAAATATTTGAACTTACTGTGTGACTCAATATTTGTTACCTACCATATTTCTTGCAAATTAATTATTTCTATTTCTATTTCAATAGAGTCGGCGAATCTTAAGCCGTGTTTAGGTAGTGTTCAAGTTGAAAGGTGTTTATAAGTGAGACCGTCACTGAACAAACTGTTTTACGGAGAGTTACGGAAATCAGTAGTTTGATGATAAGACTTCAGTTTATTATTATATCATAAAAAAATAAATTTGTTCACAGAAATGTACGAAATATATAGATATTGCCAAAAGTTTTATACAGCTTCATCTGGCGCCAACTTAAACAGAGCTTATGCTATTTACCCTTAATAAAAAACTACTAAATGGATATTAATGAAACTTTAAAATAATATAGCTTATACATCACAATAACACATAGGCTATATTTTAAAATGATTCCTTATATTTTGCTATCGATATATTTTGGACAATTCACACATATATAAAGATAGATAGGACCTTGGAGAAGAAAATAAGCTACTCAAAGTACTAATCCTGCGCAGACGAAATTGCGGGCGCCAGCTAGTATGTTATATGAGTGGATCTTTTTATTTGGCTCAACCACGTTGTAACGGCTGAACAGATTTGGATGAAACTCTGTACATACGAATATTTTGACGACCTCTGTGGCGCAGTGGGTGAAGGCCTGCCTGAGACACAGACGGTTGCGGGCTCGATTCCCGCCGCGGGACGAATGTTTGTATGATCTGCAACTATTTGTCTCGGGTCTGGGTGTTTCTATGTATAATATGTATGTATTTACAAAAAAAAAGTATATAAGTAGTATATCAGTCATGTGGTACACATAACACAAGCTCTGCTTACTTTGGGCCAAGATGATGCTGTGTGAATTGTCCGGTATTTATTATTATTATTATTATAATGTATCTCTATCTCTGTTCGCTCGTTTGTTACGTTTTCACAGCTAAACGGCCAAACTGGTCTTAACTGACTGGCCTGTCAGCTCAGTTGGTAGTAGCTCTGCCTTCTGCGCTGTAGGTTGAGGGTTCGATTCCCTCCCAGGATAAACATTTGTGTAAAGAACATTGGTGTTTGTTCTGTGTCTGGGTGTTATAATGTATCATAAGGATGTATTTAAAAATATATAAGTATTCCTTCAGTCATCTAGTCACCATAATAAAAGCTATGCTTAGTTTGAGACTAGATGGTGTTGTGTGCATTGTCCAGCAATATTTATTATTAATTAATTCAATTTGGTGAGGAGACAGATCATATCTTGACGAAAAACACGCGTGCCAAACCGCAGAATTATTTATTAGCTGGTATTGTATAAATCAGCTTAACATAGGCAAGTTTTGAATATTTCTGCGGAATTCAGTATGATGTATGACGCTTCTTCAGGCAAATGAAGTGGGTTATGAATATGCATTGTTTATTCTGAGGAGTATTACTGAAACATTGCTTTCCGCTTACCGCGGCACCGAAATAACTATGAAAGATAGGCGTGCTGTATTTTGAAATAGCTCGACGCTTAATTTACTTAAAGAGCCTCTTTTAGTGCAGTCATTGTAATGCAAGTGTGCATAGGTCATTTCACACATCATCATCTGGCCGCAAGTAAGCAGAGCTTATGTAAAGGTATACCACATGACTGATAAACTACTTATATACTTTTTTTCCTTTTGTAAATACCTTTTGTAATATTTTATACATAGTATCGTCTCGAGACAAGACTTGAGACAAATTCATGCAGGTCATACAAACATCCAGCGGCAAGAATCGAACCCGCAACCTTTTACATCTCAGTCGGACCTTGGTGCTACAGAGTTCGTCAAATTGTAACCACTTACCATCAGGTGTGCCGTATTCTTTTTTGTTGGCAAATTCGACATGTATATCATCATTATATCAGCTCTTAAAAGTCCACTGCTGAACATAGGCCTCCCCAATTGATATCCAGGAAGAACAATTTTGAGCCCTCTCAAAAGTGACAAGTAGATAGATGGATAGATAGAAAATACTTAATTGCTCACCATAAATATATTGGACTATTATAAGAAACAATGTTTAGCTACACGGTAGTACAATGAGCGGTCTTATCGCTAGATAGCGATCTCTTCCAGGCAACCTTGGGATGGATAGAAATCAATATAGCTGAATATGGGGTGATGAAAATAATATAAGTGATTTATGTATAATAAATAAATAAAGGCCGCACAAAGACCGGGATCGCAGATGTCGGAGACAAGACCGCCAAATTAAAATGGAGTTGGGCAGGGCACGTCAGCCGTATGAGTGCAGACAGATGGGCAGAGCTCGTCACACAATGGGTACCTGCAGATGGGTGACGTAGCCGGGGCAGGCCGAAGAAATGTTGGCGTGACGATCTCGATGCCTTCGAGAAAGGCTGATGGAAAATGGCCGGGGACAGGGACCAATGGAAAGAATTGGAGGAGACCTTTCCCCAGCAGTGGGAAAGTATAGGTTAATGTTATGCCTGGGTGTTCTTCATCATATCGTGTCTTTCAAAATCATGTGGTGAAAGTATTAAAATGCAGCTCAGTGGCTTCTTTCGTCTTATAAAGTATCTTATTTATATACAGGTTACATATTTACAGGTATGTACCTATACAAAATAAAAACAAATAAAATAAATAAATATTGCCGGATATTTCACACAGCGTCATTTGGCTCCAAAGTAAGCAGAGACTTGACTGATACACTTAATACTTTAAAAATAAGTATATAAGTAGTATATCAGTTATGTGGTACCCATAACACAAGCTCTGCTTACTTTGGGGCCAGATGATGCTGTGTGAAATGTCCGGGATTATTTTTTTTTTAATCTAATTTCTCAAATATTTTTTGTAGGTAACATAGTGATGTACAGGTTTTCAGTGAAATTGTGTCCATGATATAAGTAAGTATATAATATATATACGTATGTATTTTATTTATTTGTATTTATGTATCTTAGAACTATGCAAGTCAGTATTTATGTAATCATAATATTCGCCGTCCACTCTAGTTCATACAATCCTTTCCAATGATTGCCAGGAAGAGATCGCTTTCAAGCGATATAGCCGCCCATTGTACCACTAGTATTTTGACTATATTTCAATCGTTAGTACCTGGATAACTTAGGTTTGCTTGGTTTAAAATACGGATAAAACGACGTTTTCTAAAAATGAAACCTAGTTAGATCGATTTATCGCGCCCGATACCCTCTGCATACTAAATTTAATGAAACTCTTTGGAGCCGTTTCCGAGATTCAGATTATATATACATATATATTTATATAAGAATTGCTCGTTTAACGGCATTAGATAGATATATATTGTGTTTTATTTTATAAAGTGTGCAATAAAATTATATTCTGAGTATTCTATCAGTCATCTAGTTCCTGTTTAGCTTAGTATGGGACTAGATGGTGCTGAGTGAATTATAATATTTTTTTTTATTTCATCTGTTTCATTGACATCAGCAAAATAAAAAAATCCATTAAACGACTCCTTTTTGGTGAAGTCAGCTAAAAACAATGTTTTTGTCGATGCAAAAGCAACATTCGCGTTCCATCGTTCCGTGATTGTGCTCCATTGATGTAGAATCCTCACGAGATCTGACGTGGTGAACAAAACTGAGTTGAAAATCTTCTCAATTTTGCTAAAAATCTAACAATATTTATATTCTGATATTATTTACTGTATTTACAGAGAAAACGAATACAGACAACAATATAGAAAAAAAGGGAAGCATAACCCTCGACAATAATTTTCTTATTTTCTTTCATCAAACATTTAGACAGAGCTGTTCGGTGTGGCTGTATTCGGTTGAGTGAGATTGATTTCCCCTGCATTACAAAGTTTACAAAATCTACAAATATCTATTGTTGCGAGGATTCGATATTGTGAGACTATTAACTAAACTAAACTAACTAACTAAACTACCTGTTAAGAAATTTAAAGCATATATCAAGGATAGTCTTTTGAGGAAAGCGTATTGTAATATAATTTTTTTTTTGACCACCTCTGTGGCGCAGTGGGCTAAGATCCGGCTGAGACGCAGAAGGTTGCGGGTTCGATTCCCGCCGCGGGACTAATGTTTGTATGATCTGCATTATTTGTCTCGGGTCTGGGTGTTTCTATGTAAAATATAAGTATATAAGGGTATTTTAGAACAATAAGCATAGCATCATATAACTAAGCTCAAACTAAAACTATATGCTTAGTATATGCATGTTTTTACTTTTGTTTGAGAACATGGCGTTTGCTATTACTTTTCATTGGTGACATATAATAAATACCTGCGAATTAATATATATTACCTATTTTGTCACACACTAAAAAAGGAGTGCCTGTGTTATGGGTCACCATATTTGTTAGAATGGTAAGACAAAGTCAAAGTCAAGTTAAAAGATACTTTATTCAATACAATCAAAAAGACCACTTTAAAAAGTCTTACATACTAAGTGAATTTAGGTGCCAATTCCTCCTAACCCAAGCTCAAGAAGAACCGGCAAGAATCTCGTCCTGGTCCCAGCGCTTTTTTGCATGATCCATCTAATACTACTGATACTACACTAGTGTATCAGTCATGGGGTACCCATAACACAAGCTCTGTTTACTTTGGGGCCAGATGATGCAGTGTAAAAGGTCCGGGATAAAAAAAAAAATCTATTTTATTGATAGCAATGCAAGGCCTTATGTCGCTCTGCCCTCAGACAGTTAACCGACACATTTGAAATGTATAAACTCTCTTGTATTCGTTTTTAGTTAAGGTAGTTATTAGATTGATCATGCAAAAAAGCGCTAGCGCAAAAAAGTCAAAGTCAAAGTCAAAGTCAAAGTCAAAGTCAAAGTCAAAGTCAAAGTCAAAGTCAAAGTCAAAGTCAAAGTCAAAGTCAAAGTCAAAGTCAAAGTCAAAGTCAAAGTCAAAGTCAAAGTCAAAGTCAAAGTCAAAGTCAAAGTCAAAAAATATTTAATTCAATACATTCACAAGGAAAGAAATAAATAAATATACCTAAATCTAAAATTATGTTACGAGCCGGGTACTGATAAATTATGAAACCACTTGATTTTACCAAATAATAACTTTAATTTCAAAGTTACCACACACAGAACTTAATCCACTGATTCTTCTAGTAAACTTTCCAATAGAACACAATAAGAGTCACAACACTACAACACAACTGATAACACTTAAAAACTTTCGCACTTGTATCACTTGCTTAGCCGAAAATAGACTGACCACATCCGCAAACCACCAATGTATTTATACGAGCGTCGAATAAGTCGCGTAAAACCGCGATGATACTGGAACGTTCGAGAAAAAACCGGAACACGCTCAAACGTTCGATTGCAATAGAGACATATTGCTATCTCGTTCGCTCCTATGCATTCGATACTTGTACTTTGTAGTTTGCAACTACTCGATACCAGATGGCGTAGGTGAATATTTAATGTGTCTGCCTGCCAACAGATGGCAGGCAGACACACACGCTATGTATCGGGCGTAACACGATCCCCTCCTAAGACATGCTCGTCCCGAGCATCGTTATAATCCGCCCCTTTATAATCCGGTACGTGACATCGTTGATCCTGTTCACAATTCGATATGGCCCGTCCCATTTCGCCTGCAGTTTAGGACACTTTCCTTTACTGCGTACAGGGCTATGTAACCACACCAGTGATCCTTCACTAAAGCCCAAGTGGTTTAATTTTCGGTCATATCGAGTCTTCATCTTTTCAGACATTTGTTGGCTGGATTGGCGAACGTGTTCGTGTACATCGTTCAATTTGTTGCGAAGGTCACTCGCGTACTCTGTTATATTGCGCGGAGACTGGGGAGGAATACCTGTTATAAGGTTTCCTGGCAACCGTAGTTCTCGTCCAAAGTTCGCCGAAGCTGGAGTGACACTTGTACTTTCGTGAACTGCACTTCGATATGACGGTATCAAATACGATTATCGGTTTCGATAAACGGTTGAATGTGCTTGTCCCAATCGGTCTGCTGGTTTCCCACTACTTTTGCTAGATATCTTTCCAACGTTTGATTCAACCTTTCAACCATTCCATCGGATTGTGGCCGATAAGAGGTGGTTCTTGTCTTAGAAGTGCCCATCACTCGACATGTTTCCTGAAATATTTGGGACTCGAAATTCCTCCCTTGATCGCTGTGAATTTCCAAGGGTACTCCAAAACGACAAAAGACCTCATGGACTAATTTATCGACTACTGTTGACGCTTCTTGGTTTGGGATGGCAAAGACCTCCGGCCACTTTGTGAAATAATCCATAACAACCATGAAATACTTGTTTCCATTTTCTGTAGCAGGGAATGGTCCCGCAACGTCCAAAGCTATCCGCTCCCATGGCGCTCCCACGTTATAAATCTTTAATGCACCTCTGCTGCGTGTATGGGGTTCTTTCACTGCTGCGCAACTCGTGCATTTTCGGCACCAGTCTTCCACATCATCTCTGCAATGGATCCAGTAAAATCACTCACGTATCTTCAACAGAGTTCTCTTTACCCCCATATGCCCCCCGGAGCATCCTTCATGGTAGAGTTTAAGCACTTCAGATACTTTAGCCTTTGTAACAACCATTTGCAGATGACAGTGATCTCCGCGAGCATTTTCCCATTTACGGCACAATACTCCATCGTGGATAACCAGACTGTCCCATTGTTCCCAGTAGCTTTTTGTTGTTGTGCTCATTCCAGCAACATCACTCCATACAGGTTTAGAAGTTCCAGCCCTTATCCATTCGATGATTGCCTTAATATCTGAGTCATCCGTCTGAGCTTTCTGCAGGGTTTCCTTCCACTCATCACTTAGATCCGTGCTCAACATTCTGACGGGTACCACTTCTTTGGACTCTTGTTTTACACAATGTTTACATTCTTCTGGACAAGGTCTTCTTGACAATGCATCCGCATTACCGTGAGATTTTCCACTGCGATGCTCAGTTTCATAGTCAAACTCCTGTAGCTGTTCAATCCACCTTGCCACTTGTCCTTCAGGATTTTTGAACTGTAGCAGCCATTTCAATGTAGCATGATCCGTGCGTAGATGAAATTTACGCCCCAGCAGGTATTTACTGAAATGCTGCAAAGTTTTCACTACTGCTAAAAGTTCCCTTCTAGTAACACAGTAGTTTCTTTCCGGTTTAGATAAAGCTTTGCTGAAGTAAGCTATCACAATCTCTTGATCTCCTTTGCGCTGGGACAATACGCCTCCAATACCAGTATTACTTGCGTCTGTGTCTACGATGAACTTATTCTCGGTGTCAGGGAAACCAAGAATAGGTGTATCACACAGACGCCGTTTTAACTCTTGGAAGGCAATGTCGCATTCTTCGTCCCAGCTGAACAGTCGTTTCTCCTCGGTGAGTTTATGCAAGGGCTTAGCAACATCAGCAAAGTTTCTCACAAACCGTCGGTAATAGGAACACAATCCTAGAAACGCTCGGAAACGCTCGCTTTTATCCTTTGGGATCGGCCAATCCTTAAAAGCGACGATTTTCTCCGGATCAGTTTGTACACCATCTTCTGAAATAACGTGCCCTAAGAAGCTTACTTGTCGTCTGAAATATGAGCACTTCTTCGGACTTAATTTAAGATTGGCTGCACGAATTTTAGATGGTACTCGTTCCAGATTTTGAAGTTGGTCTTCAAACGTACGTCCCACTATAATAATGTCATCTAAGTAGACAAGGCAGGCGTCTCCAATTAATCCAGCTAGTACCATTTCCATCAACCTTTCAAAAGTTGCAGGGGCATTGCACAACCCGAACGGCATTACATTAAATTGCCACAGACCCTTTCCCGTAGAAAACGCCGTTTTCTCCTTATCTTTAGGGTCTATTTCAACCTGCCAGTAGCCGTTTTTTAAGTCTAGGGTTGTAAACCACTTCATCCCTGTCAATTTGTCCAGTGTGTCGTCAATTCTTGGAAGTGGATAACTATCTTTCTTCGTTACGTCATTAAGTCGACGATAATCCACACAAAAACGCAAGCTGCCGTCCTTCTTCTTGACTAATACCACAGGAGAGCACCAGGGACTGGAAGAAGGTTCTATCACTCCGTCTTGTACCATTCCTTCAATCATAGTCTCCACTTCCTTTTCTCTTGCGACAGGTAATCTTCTTGGTCGTTGACGAATCGGTGACTCGTTACCGGTGTTTATGGTGTGCTGAACCAGCCCAGTCTTCCCAATGTCAGCATCAAGAGAAATCAGCATTTTCGAAGAGAAAATATCAGCATATCGATGTAACATCTTCTCAGCCATTGCAACTTCCTCTTCAGAAAGATCTTTGCGACAATCTTTCAGCAAATTGACTTCTAATTTATTGTCACTGGATAATTCTTAACATCTTCGCATCCAGGTTACTTCTTCATAATGGCCCCATTAACATTCCCTTCTTAATGAGATGTTCCTCATTACTCGGGTTCAGTATTCGCACTGCTGAGATGGTAGATGCTTTTACTAGAGTCCGTGCCATAATCCATGGTAGGTCATTGTCCAACCTTTCTATCAATACACATCGATTTCTCTCTGATGTTTGCAATAGGCGTACTTGTACCATGGTTTCTGACCTTGGAGGAAGCACAATTTTTTTAGGCAGTAGACTTTTCCTGAGGATCCTCCTTCCATAAAGACTTCTTCTGTGCCACATTTTAGAATCCCTTGATTTACGTCGATCTCCGCGTGGTGTTCTCGCAAGAAATCCAAACCCAGAATGCACTCATCAACTATGTTGGCAATGATCGTGATCGTAAGTTGGCTCCCCTATTTTCATCTCCACGTGCTTCTCGCCTTCAACGGATATGTGCTGGCCAGTTGCTGTCACGAGCTGAACTCTGTTACGTTTGCGGGAAAAGTCCCCAAGAAAGCGATTCGCAAGTTGGGAACTCACTACTGTACGAGAAGCACCAGTATCCAAAGTCATTTTACAGGTCGTTCCATTAATTTGGCCTTTGATGATCAGGCTGTTCCCATAGTGGGCTTGTGAAATCGAAACTCTTGGTGCTTTATCAATATCCGCTAGCACCCGCCACGCAGTCCTGACGTTTCCCTGCTGCTGGGAAGAGGAAGTACTCACCACCTGTCCTTGAGATCTGTCGTTACTCTTTTTGTATCGTTTCGGGCAACTGGACCTCAGATGGCCCTTTTCTCCACACCCATAACATTTCGGACTGAACTTTGGACGACCGTCGCAGCTGGACTTCACCACTTCTCTGATGTGATGTGCTCGAGTGTACATCCGTACAACTTCCACCTCCAAAGCATGGGCCAAGGCGTTCTTCAAAGACTCGTGATGGCCAAGTCTCACAGTAGCTCTGACTTCCAAGTCACGTATCCCATCGACGAATGCCTGAACCAAGTGCAGGTGAAGATTGGAAAGCCTTCCGAACCAGCTTTTCTATTTCCAGGACCCACTGCTGCAGGTTCTCCGAATTGCGCTGAGTCCTGTCCTTTAATTGAGCGCGGAAAACATGTTCTAAATGTGCGTCACCATATCGAGATTCTAGTGCCTCCAGCAGCTGCTCATAACTGACGTTACTTCCCAGGGCCTCCAAAACAGTGAGTGCTTGGTCACGCAAGGCTAATGTTAGTGCAGTCATATCCTGCGACTTCGTCCATCCGTTTGCGTTTAGGACAGCTTCGAACTGAATTTTATAGGCGGACCACGAAGAACCTCCATCAAATGGTGGCACCTTAAATCATCGCACTGACGATGAAGAGACCACAGGAACAATATCTCTATCTTCAGATTTTAGCAGATCCACAGCTTTTTTTACACTTGCTATCTGGGTTTCTGCTTCAGAAGTTCTGCTGTCATGTTGCTGGATTTGCTCCTTAACATCCTGAAGCTCCTTGCCAATGGCTCCATGCAGGTCCTTTATAAGGCGGGTTTGTTCCTCCTGCCGACGAGCATCTTCTTCCCGTTGCTGTTCATGCCTGCGAACCAGTTCCTCCTGCCAACATTTTTGTTCTTCCTGCCGGCGAGCCTCTTCTTCCTTTTGCTGGCGAGCCTGTTCTTGTAGGCGAACTAGTTCCTCCTGTTGCTGGCAAGCTTGGTCCTCCTGACAACAAGCCTGTTCTTCTTGCCGACGAGCCTGCTCTTCCTGCCGGCGAGCATCTTCTTCTCGTTGCTGGCGAGCCTGTTCTTCTTGACGACGAGCCTGCTCTTCCTGACGGCGAGCCTGTTCCTCCTGACGACGAGCCTGTTCTTGAAGCATCGCCATTAAAGCAGCAAGGTCCCCTGCAGCAGAAGCCTGAGCCACAGATGATGATGGGACTCCCGATATCTCAACAGATGACTCCATCGTTGGCTGAGGAACCTGTTGAGATTCTTGTGATGGAGAACCTCTAAACCGCCTCTCATCTATTTCCTGTTGCCGCTGACTCCTTGTCCGGATACCGTCCGTGTCTTCCTTTGGTAAAACCGGCATTTCTTTATCTCCGCTTCTGACACCAATTTGTTACGAGCCGGGTACTGATAAATTATGAAACCGCTTGATTTTACCAAATAATAACTTTAATTTCAAAGTTACCACACACAGAACTTAATCCACAGATTCTTCTAGTAAACTTTCCAATAGAACACAATAAGAGTCACAACACTACAACACAACTGATAACACTTAAAAACTTTCGCACTTGTATCACTGGCTTAGCCGAAAATAGACTGACCACATCCGCAAACCACCGCTATTTATACGAGCGTCGAATAAGTCGCGTAAAACTGCTAATGGAACGTTCGAGAACGAACCGGAACGCGCTCAAACGTTCGATTGCAATAAAGAGATATTGCTATCTCATTCGCTCCTATGCATTCGATACGTGTACTTTTTAGTTTGCATCTACGCGATACCAGATGGCGTAGGTGAATATTTAATGTGTCTGCCTGCCAACAGATGGAGCTATGTATCGGGCGCAACAATTATATAAAGAATCAAGCAACAGTTAACGACAGGACAAAAAGTATATTTGGCCCGTCTAATAGCCTCAAGCAGTGCGTTCTATTGTTGAATAGCCTATACTGTGAAAGAATTAGCATAGTATGAGGACGTGTGGACAGGTATTGCGAGTAGAAAAGTATCGGAAAAGCCCAAGAATCGAGAATGAGAGTGGTGTTGAAGTTGGAATCGTTTGTTGAGACAGGAGTGTATTGTGAGATTAAATTTATTGCGCATAGGTAACTGAGAAAGTGCGTATTCCAACGAAGACGAATGGGTAACAATGGGTAGCTTTTGCGGAATAACGATACATGGTTGTACTTCCGTAAATAAAAAAAACGTCATAAGCCGAACGCTTAGGCCGATCGTGCCTATCGTGCGATAGGGATATCGCTTGTTCCGCGATCTCGCTTGCACGCTTTGCTCTGGCGTTCATCGATTTATAAGACTTTATCACGTCAATAAATCGAATAAAGAACGTTGTACGTGGAAGTAGGGCTGTGTACAATAACATGTTCTAAGATATGCCGTACAGTTTTGTTACACACGTGTATAAATATGATACGCAACTTATCTAACTACAAATGAAAAAATATCTTAAGCAGAAAACTCACCCTCATAATGTAGGCATCGCGTGACCAAGAACGAATCGTAACTGATGCCTAATGGAACGAGAATCATCACATTTATCTACCGGGAAACCGCTCTAACCGTCTATCAGTCTAAGAAATACGTGGAATCATAATCTGTAATAAGCTACAAGTAGGTAGTATAAATGGGTTTCTGATTATCTAATTTATAGTCTCTTTATATATAAATAAACAATATATATTGGTGAACGTTTAACGCAATACCATCTAGCCCTAAACTAAGCATAGCTTTTATTATGGTGACCAGATAAATGGTATAATTACGTTTTAGGAACTAAATAAAAAACCGAATTAATTGAATTAATTTTGGGTCTATAATACATTTTGTGAAAAATAGTTTATTTTTATTTTTTATTAATACTAGCTGTCCCGTTCACGACTTCGTCCGTTCGTTTTAAAAAGAAATATAAATTAAAAAATTCAATGGTAAATCTTAACCATTCTCGAAACCACTTGAACTTTCACAAAAAAATGTATCAAAGTCGGTCCAGCCGTTTAGGAGAAGTTTACCTAATTACAAACACACGCACAGAAGATTTATATTTACCATCGTATATATATTGACAAATATTGACATTAATATTTATACGATGCTAACGTCACTCAATTGTTTTGCCTTCCCGGATCCTCTCCACTAACACTTAAAACTTATACTTTATGGTATGGTATTAAAGTTCAAATTGACTTTTAAGTATTATTACGAATCGATTGTATGGGAGTATAGAAAAGTGTTGTTTTAAGACTTATTTAGGAAATTTTTAAAATTTCTCTCCGTAAGAACCACCTCGTATTTCAAGGCATATTCTAGAAAAAGAATTAGCGAAATCGGTTCAGCTGCTCTCGAGATTTGCGCTTAGCAACACATTCAACGATTCATTTTTATATTTAACATAATTATGAATGTCACCAAAATTATAATCAAACATTATAACTTCATAAAGCAAGTTAAGTAGGAAAATTATAATTTTGCTACCAAAATACAGTATCTTATTAGGATCCAAGTGACGTTCAAATCCTTTGATCTCCGTAAATGTACTTGTTAAAGAAGTCTTGTCAAAACGGTATTTCACAGTTTAATTAATATTAAAGCAACAGAAATAAGCAAGATGCGTACTAGTATATTATACTAGCTTCTGTCCGCGGTTCCGCACGTGTGGTACATAAAAGAAGCCTAAGTCCTTTCCCAAGATACAATCACACCACTGAAGTTTTCCAACTTTGGTGGAGATTTTGGAATAATTTGTTTTTTTACCTCACAAAAACTGAACCGGTAATCTCGTGTCTCAGCCAGCCTCTTGCCACCACAAAACAGTATGTATAAACAATATGAATAAATTCAATTAAATTAATAATATTATACTGGACATTTCACACAACATCATCTAGTACCAAATTAAGCAGAGCTTGTGACATGGGAATCACATGACTTGTTATATAAAATAATATATTTAAGTAGTACTCGTAGTACTACTTAAATATATTATTTTATATAAATTCATACAATGAAAAAAATCCAAACTTGAAACAAATATTTGCAGATCATGCCAACATTTGTCTCACGAATCGAACCCGCAACCTTCTGCATCTCAGGCGGGCTTTCGCGCACTGCGCCACAGAGGTCGTCGTGTCGATTCGAGTATGAATCGGAATAAATAATTAGAAAGGTAATTATAATAAGCTGCGATTAATATTTAACCAATTATCTGTGGAGTTAATTATTTTATGCCTCAGAAAACAATAGAATTAAAACGGTTAAACCTTTTTAATAGCGAGGAATGTTTTTTATACAGGAAGCGAATAGGATATTCAGTATTAAGTTTGTTTACGTCACGAGCAGAAAGAACGGCGGTTTACGGAAGAGTTCTCGTTCACTCCGGTGCTCATAGTTGGTCATAAAAGTTATATGCTCCGAAATTAAGTGAACTCAGCCTCGAGCGATACCTTCATGGGTCAGTCATAGTTCTAACCCGCATACCAATTAGGCGGATCATACACTGCGATGAGATACGCGACGGGTCGCGCGATTTTGTCTGATGAAATGCGGCCAGCCCCGTTCAAGTGCGTGAGAGCGCTAGTCACTACACAATCCGCAGTGACAGAAAGCTGCATCGTCAGTGTGTTGATGAAAAGTGTTGAACCTATTATGAAAGGCATTATTTATTGCATTTACATTTATTTACATTACAATAATAGTAATGTTAAACATTTTACACATCATCATCTAAACTAACAGAGCAAAGTAAGCAGAGCTTGTGTAGTGGGTAACATAATGACTGATTATACTTTATTTTTTTATTGTTGTTTATTGTGTTTTTCTGTATATAATATGTATGTACATATTATATATATATACAGAAAAACACAAAGATCCGAAACAATTACTTGCATATCATACAAACATTTGTCCTTGTGTATGACGTTACATTTTGCAATGTTATGTGTTGTACGAGGGACTCGAAACAATATCTATGTATTGTTTCGAGTCCCTCGCTATAACTAAAAACAGGCTTGTAGGTAGAAGCGAGGGCTCTTGCTCTGGCAAGCTCACGTGTAACACATCTGGGATACAACGATAAAAACAGCGGTTACGAGCAACGCGACGGTGCGCGGTGCAGTGTGTGCGCCTTAGGAAAGAATGTTTTCAACTCTATGCCAATTTATACCGAACTATTATGCCACAAGTTGGTTCCCATGGCTCCACAATTGTTTTCGATGGTACCTCACTGGCCTCAAAGTTGGGCCAACCTAGTAATGGGCTTAAGTGAACGATGTTGCCCCTGTGTATTCACCCAGTTACAGAATTCGATGTTTACTGGGTGGGCTGTTGTTTTATTTTTCACCACAGAAATGCGAAAATAGTGTGTGAAAAATTATTTACTTGTAAACGAACGATAGCGCTATCGTAACAGTTGAAGTTTGTTAAACTGAAATTGACGGAATAGGGACGAGGGAGAAAACATCCTAGCAATGTTATTTGCCAAGCTTTGTATCAAATAAGTGACAGAGGGCCGTAAGCTTGTGATTTGTTTTACTCTATTGAATAGTAGCTGCTGCCTGCGGCTTCGCACGCGTGGTACCTGCATAAAAAGAAGTCCATGTCTTTCTCCAAGGTCTATCTATCTTTATTCCAAAATTCATCAAAATCGGTTCAGTCGTGAAAACGTAACAAACAGACTGACAGATAGACAGAGTTACTTTCGCATTTATAATGTTAGATTAGCTGCTGGTCCCGCGGTTTACCCACTTAACATAGTCCAAAGCAGTCAGGGCTAACCTATAGCAACCTTCAAGTAAAAATAGTTCTAAAGATAACTCCCTACATTCATTAATACTAAACTTTTGCTATTTTTATTGTATAATTGAAAATATGTCAAAATATTTAAATATAAATAAAAAATAAATAAATAAAAACTTATTTATAAAAATAGGAAACATCTATAGTCATTCATTGCTCATGACTGACAGATCACTAGAATAGGTTGCGAGGAGTGTGCAACTACCACCAGAATTAATTTGCACCTAATCCTTATCCTTACTAATATTATAAATGCGAAAGTAACTCTGTCTGTCTGTCTATCTGTCTCGCTTTTACGCCAAAACTACAGAACCGATTTAAATAAAATTTGGTAAACAGATAGTCTAAGACCTGAGACAGGACATAGGCTACTTTTTAATTGGAAAAAAGTTTTGTAAAGGGTTGAAAAAGGGAATGAAAGGTTGTAAGTATTGTCATTTTCAGAATTAGAAGCATACAATTTTAGGCTATACCACGCGCACGAAGCCGCAGCAGCTTGTTTTATATATATTTTACAATAATAGATACCGATTGCATGGCTTAATCCAATGAGTAAAATAAAATGTGGGTATGATAAACCAAAATAGGTATAACAAATTATCTGTAGGGCTTATGCTTATTATAATTAACAGCTATATATTCAATAAGATAATTAACACTATTATCAACTGCAATTATTGAAAGTATTTTTATAATAAGATAATAATGCCGGACATTTCACTTAACATCATCTGGCCCTAAAGTAAGCAGAACTTGTGTTATGAGTACAAGACTGATACACTACTTATACACTTTTTTTGTTGTAAAAATATACATATTATATGTACTTTTATAGAAACACCTAGATCCGAGATAAATACTTACAGATCTGTCTGTTTGTCTCGCAGCAGAAATCGAATGTAAATGTGTATAAATTGTACATCGTTATAGCAACATTTCAACAATGTAACTACGTACTTATTAAGTTAAGGAATCAACAAGTATATTTTTTTTTATTATATTTATTTATTACGGCAACATTTCACCTCACCTTTCCTAAGCGGAAGACTAGCGCTGCGGAATGGCAACATGCAGTAGCATTATGCTGAGTTGTGGACCATTTCGCCACCTAACAAATCTGTTATTTTTGTTTCTTTGTTTTTAAATGTATGTGCGTTATACTTTCAAACTGAAAGAAAACATAGTGAGGAAACCGGCATGTCATAGAACCTAAAAACTTCTAAGACATGTGCCAAGTGACCGAAAGGAACCTCTGAGGCGCACCACAGTGTTTCAAAATTATTAGTGAAACGAGAAGTAGTAACAATTTTGTGTTAACTTTGTATTTATATTCTTAGTCGTTGTTTGATTAAAAGAATTTTCTTTCTTTCTTTCTAAATTCGATTATATTATATTTGAGCAAACGCAAATAGTATGTCGAGTGACATTCAAGATCATGGTTTTTCTTCTCTATTGCATGTGTCACAATAATGTCATTTTTGCCAGTTTCAAGTGTTTACATTGTTTATAGTATGTCACAAAGTCGTATCTTGTCGTTCGTCATTTGTTATTTTATATAAAACTAGCTGTCCCGTTCGCGACATCGTTCGCGCGTTTTAAAAAGAAAAAAAAATACCAAACCTCTAAACACACAAAAACAAACATTTAATTTGGTCCAGCCGTTTAAGAGGAGTTTAAATACAAAGACAAGCACAGAAGATCTATCAAGGTCAAGGTCTCCGAAGGCTATAAGAGACACTTCAGTCCCATCTGCCGACAAGTATAGTTTTATAGTTTTACTAGTTGTCCCGTTCACGACTTCGTAGGCTAGTCTTAAAAAAAATGTTGATATCTTATTGTACATCTAAACCATTCTCGAACACTCACACTCACTTAAACACTCACAAAAAAAAACATCAAAATCGGTACAGACGTTTTGAGTTTAATTATAACACACACATACAGCAGATTTTTATATAGAAAGATAGATTTCGCTACAGCACCATCGAATAATGAATAGAAATTACAAGTTCTCGATAAAGTTGATGTTGTTTTGTCTATTTTATTTCCAGCCAGTTTTTAACTCTATATTTTTCTGTTTCTAGAAAATAAGCTTAGATCTGTGCAAACATGCTAATTACCCAAGCAGATAAAACTTTACCGAAAGTTACACCTAATTTTCACACTGAACACACCTCTATCTAACCTCGCCTACAATGCTGCATAATTAAAACTTTTTGTTGAACATGCAACATTGTAGTTTTAGAAGTGCATGTAGCAGCTACAAAAATTTAAACAAATTCGTTTGCAAAAGGATGTAACTAGATCGTTTATTCTTTTGGATTCCGAAGACCAACATCAATAAGTTGGAACTCGCCAACTTATTGCCAAGATTCGCCAAGTCTTCAAAGAAACTCATACAGCGGGTACAAAATGCGTGTGTCCGATTTTGTTTCCATATAACGAAAAGAGCTCATATTTCTCCATATATCAATAGTCACGGTCTTTTAAACATGTCATCACATCGTATACTTCACATTGCAACTCTACTTGTTGGAATTATAAAAAGCCAGGTACCAATATATTTGTATAAAAACTAATATTTTCTACCTGTAATATTCGCATAGCAATTCACAATATTTAACTGGTTGCATAATTTTGTATTATATTTGTATTCGTTAAATGCCCATTTAACAAACATGTAAATATTGTTATTAGTTCTTTAGTTCTAAGAGTTACAACTGTTAACTTGCCAATTATAGTTAGTTAATTTATGTGCTACACTCATGGCATGTGGTAGTAGCTGCTTCGCTACACACGTAGGCGTCACGGAAAACCAGCGATACAGCAGCCTTCACACTTTTGTATCCTATGGACTTACCATAGCAGCATTTTTTTCTTCACTGTACATAGAGTTTATAATATATTGGCACTGTATTTGATATGTGACGTTTAATAAGTATTTTTTATTCTATTCTATTCTATTCTATTCTATTCTATTCTATTCTATTCTATTCTATTCTATTCTATTCTATTCTATTCTATTCTATTATATTATATTATATTCTATTCTATTCTATTCTATTCTATTCTATTCTATTCTATTCTATTCTATTCTATTCTATTCTATTCTATTCTTTCTGTACATCCGTTAGTCTGACCATATTCAGATCTATTACTTGCAGACTAAAACAATATATTGTCTTTGTTGTAACAAATTAATGATATTCTATTAAAGCATATTATAAAATATCAGATTATTTAGATAACAAAAATCTTGGGATGAATCTGCTTTAACTCGACTCAAACAAAATTGTTACAAAATTGGCAAGGATCATACAAAAAAGTGTTAAGACCAGACGAGTTTCTTGCCGGATTCTTCTTAAACATGGGTTAGGAGGAACCGGCACTTAGAGTTACTAGCATGAAATAAGACGATTCAAAGTGGTCCTTGTGAGTTTATTTAATAAAGAATGTTTTAATATGACGTCGACTAGATGGTGTTGAATTATTTTGAGCCAGACCACTAGTTATTCTAATCCTTATTGACTTCGGAAGTCATCACCGCTTGGTCTCACTTGGCCACTGGTCCACATTTTCAATAGCACTCTTTTAGCCTATCATAATAATTGGATGTGGGTTCAGAGATTCGCGAAACGCGACGCTCAACGTCTTCGTCGAGATCTTCGCTATCAATCAAGCTGGCAGTTGACGGAACACTTACATTAATTTTATCTAGAAGACGTGGACACAACGCGGTTAACTTTTAGCCGTTCTTATTCTAATGGATATAAAAGAACTCCGCAACTTTTTTTATTTAAGATGGTGCCCTTAGCAAATTACTATATTAAAAATAATTTTTTTTACTGCTATTTTGTGGCTATCTGCTCGTTAATTTAAGGGAAAATAGTTATAAAAATATATGGTATGTGTTTTCATTATTTAACCTCCTATTTCCTTATTTCTTATTGCTTTTAATGTAATTGTTAGTTATATAATATAATTTTGATATAATGTCTAAAATATTCAATAATTATTATCTTCTCCTAAATCGACGTCGTTTTAACCGACTTTAAAAAAATGGATGAGGCTTACAATTCGACTTTATTATTTTTGTTTGTTACCTCATAACTCATAATTGTTTTTAATTACTTATTTTAACATCTAAAACTATTATGGTTTTGAACATAATTTTACTCAAAACGAGATATTTACCATGATATATGAAATGGGTAGCAGAAAGACTCATATAGCATTCTAATCCCGTTTAGAGTGAAACTTATGTTTTATGTTTTTGACAAAAAAATCGCGATTTGTGGGGCGTGAATACGTGTCAAGGTTATTTAATCAGGGAGTCGCCTTAATGGCCACTTATATATTTGTACCTACGAAATGCAACTAGGTAACCTGCTTACTTATTCCATGGTTCTGATGACCATGAACTTTGATAAATACGTCAAAGATTGAGGGTTGCAATAAACATACCTATTTCACCATAAATTACAACAAAACCTTCCATAACTTAAACCTTCGATGTAGATTTGGATGAACGTAGCTCAAAAATTATTCAACAGCCATAAAAGGTTTAAAACTCAATTTAAATTGCAGTTTATTGAGTTTAAAGGGATTACATTGGTAAGTAAGTTAACTCGACAATCAAAACTATTGTCCGAGACTAACATCAAAAGCCGAGAGCTCGCATATCGTAGTAAAAACGCTTCGTTTTGTTTCTTTGTGCGTTCTTCTGTACACCAATATATATCTAAACTAATATTATAAATGCGAAAGTGTCTCTGTCTGTTTGTTACGTTTACACGACTAAACGGCTGAACGAATCTTTATGAATTTTGGTATAGAGATAGATGGGACCTTGGAGAAGAAAATAGGCTACTTTTTATGTACCACGCGTGCAAAGGCTCGGGCAGCAGCTAGTATAATATAAAAGTTTTTCTACTTTTTAGTTCGGTGTTATCTACAAAAGCGTGTTTCTAGTTTTAACAATCGGTTTGGAAAATCGCTAATCTTGAAAATCCTGATCAGGATAATGAGACAAACTATTAAAATTACTGCATTATCATCCGTCCTTGATAAGTCTGCAAATTAATCCGACGTTTTGAAGGGGGTGAATATCACGGTCAAAGATTCCATTACATAAATAGATAGATACCTACACACATAGGTATCGAGCTAATAAAAGCGTGTTAACGTGTTAACACGCTTTTATTAGTTGAATGTTGAGGTTGTGGGTTCGATTCCAGCCGCGGGACAAATGTCATATAAACATTCTGCACATATTTGTCGTGTCTGGGTATTTCTATATATAATATGTATGTATCTACAAAAAAAAAAGTATATAAGTAGAAGAACAGTCATGTGGTCATAAGACCAGCTCTGCTTACTTTGGGGCTAAATGATGCTGTGTGAAATGTCCGACATTATAATAATCTAACTAATATTATAAATGCGAAAGTAACTCTGTCTGTATATCTGTATATCTATCTATCTGTCAGTCTGTCTGTTTGTTACGTTTTCACGCCTAAGCCGCTGAACCGATTATGATGAATTTTGTTTAAGAGATATAATGGGACTTTGGAGAAGAGCTACTTTTTATTTAGGTACCACGCGTGCTAAGCCGTGGGCAGGAGCTAGTTATTATTATAATTAACACAAGGAACTATTGTCCCTTGTGTTAACTAAACAAAGCTTGTACTGTGGAAAGCAAATATCTGAATACTTATATATTTGTATTTTTATATGGTACTTTCTATATAACACCTAGATATAGTAATCAATTTGAAATTTGAAATTTGATTTGGAAGACCAGCGCTGCAACCTGGCCACTGTGGGCCATTTCACCACCACTCAGTCCTCACTCATTTGTTTTCCTTATTTTTTTTAGTTTTAGTCATTATGTTTTTTTTTATTTATGTTGTATAGTGTTGTATAGTATAGCACTATATAATATAAATAAAAAAAAACACTTATATACAAATATATAAGTATTCAGATATTTGCTTCCCACACTACAAGCTTTAAATTAATGATTTTTCATTCATTCTTTCTTTCCTTCTTAATAACAGCAATGTTCATAACACAAATGTATGTTCTGGGAATCGAACCCATAACCTACAGCGCAGAACTTCTACCAACTAAGCTACGAGGGTAGATTATGCACAGTAATTTAAGCAGCTATGGAAAATTAAAAAAGCTGGCATAATCAATTCTATAGGCTTGAAAAAATGGCACTTACATTACTAGCATTCTGAGAGTGTGGTATTGTTTGTAACTGATCTACCCTTATACTCTACAATATTAGGTTAACAATATGACGCCACTTTGACACACGAGTATGAGACGGATTTAAAGTTAAATGTTTTTGTACAAGTAAGGTGATAGATTTATAAATAAACTAGCTGTCCGCGCGCTGCTTCGCCTGCATTGAAGATTTTTATAAAAATTTTTGATAAAAAGTAGCCTATGTCTATAGTGTAGCTTTGCAACGGTAAAATATTTTTTCAAATAGGTCCAGTAGTTTCGGAGCCTATTCAATACAAACAAACATAAATTAAATCAAATCAAAAAATCAGTCGCATCGTTTCTGTCAGCTTGAACGGTCGCTTCGTAGTGGCTGTCTCAATGTTGACCTAGATTATACGCGTGAGTCAACGCGACGTAAAATGGCTAGTCCAAAACGATTTAACACTATTGTGATTGACACTTGTTCATGAATTCATGCAATGCAAGCTACACTGAAGCCCAAATCGCAGACGCCAAAAAGGTACTCCACGACACAGCGGCGACCACCATCCGCATGATAACCAGGCAAAGGAACGAGCGTGGCAAGAAGGACATCGAGGATATTTTCAAAGAGTTCCTGGTGACTGATCCCGATGACGTCCCAACGTTTGCTTGTAAAGACCCCTCTTTTTTTCCACCACTGATCTGGGACCACATAGATGTCACGTGTGTCCTTAAGCAGATAACGCAGCTAAAGGCAGTTCAGCTCTGAAGCCCTTCTAATAGAGACTAACATCAAGTCGTACGTGCTCCGGATCGCTGCCAAATACAAGGACGTAATCATAGCACCCGATTTCTGGTCAGGAAGCACCGCTAACGAAGAAAGTGCCCTGACTTTTTTTTTGTGTAGTTCATAAGCTTATGTGTATGTATGTTAGTCTATAAAATATTTATTTTCTATGGGCCATTGTTAATGTATTTTATACACATGATTTTGTTGCATGCAATAAAATTATATATTATATTATTATTTTTTTCTATTTTATAATATTAGTATACATAGAAAAATGCAAGAGTGTCGCGGAATACTCGGTACGAAGGAACGAAACGAAGTTGGAACGAAGTTCCTATCGTAGTATCTTATTATTGATAAACGTATTGTATTTTTGATAAACAATTACAAATGAATAAATTACAAGCGTCTGAGAGCAATTAAATGAAACGCAGAAATAACTAATGAATTGAAGGAATAGTAAAAAAATTCGTAATCAATATATTTTTTCGGGTTGTGAAAATAAACATTTTATTGTTACAATTCATTTATTGAAGTCGTTCATTCATTCATGTAATCCATTTATTCGTGTCACCCTATGAATAGCCGTCTAGATAAAGGGTTGTGACGGAAATTCGTGACGGATATATCTAACACTTTTTTCGTATAGCCCCCATCCACCAAGTCCGTACAGTGATAAGGAACTTCGTTCCAATAGCTTAAAAACAAAGTTATTTATTGCAAAATATCTGTAACGACAGATATTTTGAAAATGTTCGAAAGTCCAAATTAGATTATCATTTTTAAATGACAGTTCTAAAATAAGTTAAAATCAACATTTAATTCTTATTGAATTGATTTTCCTAGGATTTAACGCAATTTTATTCAACACAATCCTTACTAATCATCATCATGTAACGAATTCATGAAAGTTATCATGTAAAGATGACTAAAATGCACTAAAACTCACGCGTCAAATTAGTAAATTTAAGTATCACTTAAAAATGTTATTCAAATTTAGGCTTTGGTATAAACAAAAAAAGATCTTTCGTATTTTACGTTGTTAGTTTAGCAAAACAACAGAATCAGGGGACAATGTAATATTTAAACCGACATCATATGCCAAATTTAAAAACGAAACAGAACTACGACGGAACGGAAAGTTCTGCTGCTTGCTGGTAGTTCTAGGCCTCAATTCTGTTAGTTTACAACGGTTACCGTTCTATTACAATCCCGTTTCGGCTCCAATTACGTTTCGATAATTACCTAAAAACCTATTCTGGTATCTCTATAACCAAACAAAAGAAAACATACGATCGATCGTTGACGACTTCGTAAACGTTAAAGCTGAGCCATTGTTCATTAGCAGAATACAAAAAGACGTCAAAAGCTGTCATTTGGATGCGTTTCGATTCCAATCGAGCTTACGGAAATGTATTATGCCCCAGGTCAGACCTTTCTTCTAGTGTTTGATTTTTTTACATTTTCTTTATATTGTTTCATAACTTTTATATTCCCTTCCACACTTACCTCCCAAACACACACACGCATACACACACTCAAAAACCGCTTAGTTTGGTTTGTCCTCTTTGTGTCTTTCCTTGTTTACGTGATATCAGATTTTCACATTCAAAACTTTCGTGAGTTGTACTATACATTTTGATAAACACGGGCTTTACTCACTTATTATTTAGTCGATGGAGGCACCGACACAGTTTCTATCCATCTAGCTAGAGAATCTTCATCAGGGTGAGTTTGATCCACGGTCCGCTCGTTGCCGCTTGTTCGGTTCGCACTCAAAATTCGCAAGGTGCCTATCGCTATCGACAAAATAATACATGAGTAAAGCCCGTGTTTATCAAAATGTATATCAGATTTTGTTTTGTTTTCGTGTAGTTTGAGGAAATCGTTTATAGCGAAAACATATTAAAAATAAAATTGTTCAAATGCGACTCTCAACCTTCGCAGTGTGAATGTCAACATGTCACGTTGTAACTTCGGCGGTGAAAATTTGATTCGTACGTGGTTTGCGAGCGATTGTGGTTCGCCGCTGCCGGCACGTTACATTATCACCCATAATGAGAGTTAGAAATGTCCCCCGCAATTATGTAACACGGTGAACTCTGTTATACAAGCTTTAATTCTATGTATAATATGTATGTCTTTACAAAATAAAAAGTATATAAGTAGTATATCAGTCATGTGGTACCCATAACACAAGCTCTGCTTCCTTTGGGGCCAGATGATGCTGTGTGAAATGTCCGGCATTATTTATTTATTTATTTATTAATACATCTACCATACAGGTTAGACTTAATACAATAGAGTAGTCACAATAGAATACATGTCATAGGGCAAAAATTCAATTCAAATTATAAGCACAAATATTCTGAAAATTCAATCAAATAATAACAACATAACTACAATCAAATCTTCATAAAGACAACATTTTTGAAGCAAAATAATAATTATTACCTTAAATAAAATAAAATAATAATATATACAATAACTTAAATTAAATCATGTCGGAATATGTCAATGGTCACCGCCACCAGATTAAGCACTTGTATGGTCTGCGTCAGTGGCGCCTTACTGCCAGGTTAGTCCTTTCACGAGGCACTGCGAACAGAAGAGGCCGCCTGCGACGCCCAACACACTCTTCCGGTACGCAGTGTCATCATCTCCAACATTGGATGGAATATCGTCCCTCGGAACACCCAGTTTTAAAAACTAAAAAGATAACCGACTTCATGTATAGAAAACCAATATCAAAATAGGTATATAGGTTGAGGGTTCTATCCCTTCTCAGGATAAACATTTGTGTGATGAATATATGTTTTTGTTCTGTCTGTTATAAAGTATCGTGTGTATTTAAGAATATATAAGTATTCTATCAGTCATCTGGTCGCCATAATACAAGCTTGCTTAATTTGGGGCTAGATGGTGTTGTGTGCATTGTCCACCAACATTTATTTATTATCTTCTTCTTAGCCGCCATCTTCATTACTGAAGGTCGTGTTTAGTGAGACGTATCGATTCACCATACTTTTTCATTTCTCCCTGTCTTTGGCGGCCCTCATAGCTTTATAGTATTGGTAGGCCTGTGAGTGGTTTTACTGCGTCTGTCCAACGGATAGGTGCGCGACCGCGAGGACTTTTGCCGTCAACCTAACCTACCATTAACTTTTCAAGGTCAGGCTTTTTGCGAGCAATGTTTCCGAAATAGTTGAGGATACGCTGAAAACAAATAGTGGCCTTGTCTTTATTCCGCGGTAGTTAAGAATAGATAAATCATTGACAGGCCTGTACACTCAGTTGGTAGTAGCTCTGCCTTCTGCACTGTAGGTCGAGGTTCGATTCCTTCCTAGGATAAACATTTGTGTGATGAACATAGGTGTTGTTCTGTGTCTGGGTGTTATAAAATATCATAAGTATGTATTTACAAATATATATTATAAGTATTTTACCAGTCATCTGGTCACCATAATACAAGCTATGCTTAGTTTGGGGCTAGATGGTGTTGTGTGCATTGTCCACCAGTATTTATTTATTTATTGCAGCGCACGATCCACGGAATGCGCAGCATACGCCACATTTCGATCCATACATACATATAGATAGACAGACGGACATAGCGAAACTATAAAAGTTCCTTGTGGTCTTCGAAACCCTAAAAACGGTATATTTATGATCAAAAATGCATTTTGTTTATAATGACTCCCTGAAAGAGTTGTTAATAATTTATTAATATTAAACTTGGGACTTTGTAAGGCTTTGTTAGAGCTATTTTACCCATAGAACTATAAACTATAAACTTAATAAACTCGATCACTTGCTTAATACGTGTATTAAGTTCATATACAACCTCCGCAAGTAAGATCACGTCTCTGAGTATCGGTCTAAACTTAAGTGGCTCTAAATTCGTGATAGAAGAAATGTTAGAATATTGTGTCTGCTCTTCTAAATTCTTAATGATCCCTATTCCCCACAGTATCTGAAATCCCAATTTTCCTTCCTCTCGAACACCCATAACCGTAACCTAAGATCTACTGATACTCTTCTTCTGGCAACTCCAAATCACTCAACCTCTTATCGTGCTAAATCTTTTGAAGTGGTGGCTGTTGGTTTATGGAATTCTCTCCCCACTCAAATAAAAACTGCACCCAGTAAACCAGTGTTTAAAAAACTTGTCTACGAATTCTTTCTGAGTAAAGTTCAAGACTTGTAGCTTTCTTTGGTTCTAGTTTAAGGTATACACTATAATGTCCCTAATCCCCTTGCTTCTCAGCCGAGCGCTTGCTCGATCCTTGGTTTCTCTACCGAACTCGTCACTCGTACTATTTTTTATTTAATTATCTTCAATATATTCTGTACTGTTGTAATTGATAATTGTTATTGCATGTATTTTTTTTTAAATGTATTTTATTTGTTATAAATATATATATATATATTAATATTATTTTATTTTATTTTTAGGAGTTTATTTTGAAATATGTTGTCTTTGTGTTATATTTTCCTATTTTTAGATTAAGTTAGCACGCCTATTTTTTACTTTTTCAACCTTCAACCTTGGTTGGCTGATAGAAAATGCTATAAGCATTAAGCCCACCTATTGTACATTTATATATATTTTATGTGCAATAAAGGATTAAATAATAAATAATAATAATAAACGGGATAACTAAGTCATGCTTTAGCTTATTACCTGATAAAAACCAGCACCAAAGACGCCACAATTTATGTGGATAATTTGAGTAGTCATTTATTCCTAGAGCTTTCTATTTAATTGAATACAAAAGTTAAACGTTCCGAGTCACTTTATTCTCCAACAAATATTTGCGAAGTCCATTTTCTCAGAAAGTAAGCATTTCGAGCCAGCATTTTCCTTTCTTAATTAGTTTCAAATTACGAGACGATTGCTGTGTTAATTCGCTAATTTAAGTAAGTATCGGATAAAACGATTGCACGTAATGGAGTCGGTGTAAGCATCTCAAAATAGATACCAATTATACTGGTTTTTTGTGTAACTTGATTGCTTTTATTATTATATTTGTATCAGCTATTCCAAATAAGATAAATGATAAATAAGAATTCTTTAATCCCGTTTGAAATACAAACAGAGTAACTCTATGAGTAATACGAGTATAATACATCATCATCATCATCATGGCCTCCCAAATAGATTTCCAGGAAGAACGATTTTGAGCCCTCTCCATCCACCGACTTCCTGCAAGTATAATACATAGTAAACATTAACAAAATATATGAATCGATTAATATACAATAATAAATTATTACGTTTTAAAAACTAAGAAGAACACCGTTTTTATTGAAAAACCGATTTCAGCAAATCGGTTCATAAATGACAGAGTTCTGAGAAAACAAACATAAAAAAACAACTAAATTGAGAACCTCCTTTTTTGGTCGGATAAAAATACATGTGAAAAAGTTGATCTATCTAAGAACCGTTTTAAACGATCTATACATAACTCAATTGAATCAGATCACAGCCAAAGGGCAGCCTCTCCAAGAACAGAGGTATGTTCGAAAGGTTTAAACATTCCTCTGCCCGGAATTCGAATCTACGTCTTTAGGGTTAGGTGTTTCGTGCCAATCTGGACCTCATGGAAACATTATGCCAGCTAAAAGTACAGACGTGGCGAAAACAGTGTAAATCAATTTCGACATGTTCATTGATGTCATAGACATTGTAGCCCGGAAATTAAATGTATGTAGATAGTACATTAAACGTTATTTATGATAATAGTGTTTGCACTAGCGTCTGCGGTTGAGGTGAATTTTGCGTTATTTTTAAACTGTTTGTATAAGTTGGGTGACTTGGATTTTTCAAATTACATAAACAGAGCGAGGCGACACAAGAAATGTAGGTATATATTTCGGTATAGATCGCGCTCGGTGTAAATTTCACTTTTGAATCGTCATCAAATATTATATTATATTAAGTTGTTTTCGTTGATTTTTCTGAGTAAATATGTTTTAATATTATTTATATATATATAACAAGGTAACTTAATCTAGGTAATACTGTCATGGAAAAAAATGTGGCAATGTTGCCAGTGTCTTGGGGACGCTGATCTCTGGCAGTGATCTGTATCAGGTAAGCTAGATCGTTTTACACGGTCCAAAGATAACTCAACTGTTTCACATGTAGGTATTTTATATTTATTATTGTTTATTAGTCTGTACATTTGTGTAATTTAGTTCCGACCTCTGAGAGGCAGTGGACGCAGGTCCGTCTATTTATAAAAAAAAACAGTCAGTACATAGTATATCAGTCATGTGGTTTCCGTAATACAAGCTCTGCTTACTTTGAGGCCAGATGATGCTGTATGAAATGCCGGCATTAGTTATTTATTAATTTCTATTCTATCTCTTCTAATTAATCGTAATTAGATTTTGGGTTTTGCACCACAATTTGGCGCATTTTCACCAGATTGCAAGTTTCTGGTTTCAAAATTATTCCTCTTTAGTGCCAAATGCTAATTAACATGTAAACGGTTGGGCAGGAAAATGAGCGTTTTGCCCCTCGCCAGGAATCATGAAGAGAGCGGTCCCATTAACTTTTATTATTCGCAATTTTAAAGCGTGTCGGCCAAATTGGCTAGAATTCGTGGGACATCTTCGAGTGCTCCATTTTCATTATAGAAATGACCCTTGGAATTAATTTATTTTTTGTTAATGGTAATTGTGAAGTCACATAATTTTAGATTCATTCGCGACAGTGTCCCGTTACTAACATTCTAGCCTTGAAAATGGGTGTGAATTTTTATCATCATCATTATAATACTCTAAAAACTTTGTGATTGTGAACTTCAAAACGTGAGTCGTCATTTTAATGAACACGGGTTTTACTCACGTATCATTTTGTCGGTGAAGGTACCGACACTGTTTCGATTCATGTAGAGAATCTTCATCATGGTTTGATTCGCGGTCTGCTCGTTGCCGCTCGCGTTTACGGTTCGAGCTGAAAAATATCATTACCTCACTGTCAAAACATAAAAAAAATAATTGACGAATACATCTTTATTAACTTTAAACGAGCGGAAACGAGCGAACATCGGATCAAACTCGCCGTGATGTAGATTCTCTAGATTAATAAAAACAGTATTGGTGACATCATCGACAAAATAATACATGAGTATAATGCGTGTTTTTCAAAATATCATTATGATACAAAATAGACACAAAACGTGTGCGTCTCGGGACGCCCGAAAGAAGTGATAACTTAAACTAATCTAACTAGCGCTGTGGGTTAGAGTAAGAAAGGAGGAGCCTGCCTACCGCTACCGTATGCGTGAGAGAAATAGAAGCCAGACAGCGCCGTAACGCGTTACGTAACGAAGCGAGTTACCCTCCCATAAGAAGTTATCACTTCAAAAATGTATTGCATCGTTCTCGATTGAGTTTGAGTTTTGCTCTAGAATACGGCCCTTAAGCCGCTTTAGCGTTTTTTGTGGAAAATGGAATTAGACCTAGGCGCACGCACTAGCGGCAAAAACCACGTTGAATATGACATACTTAAGAATAGATTAGAATAGCACTAAATAATTTGCAGCGATTTGATTCGCAGTGCGCGCTAGGCTTTTTGACGACTTCTGTAGCGCAGTGGGCTTAGTTCCGGCTGAGACGCAAATGGTTGCGGGTTCGATTCACGCCGCGGGACAAATGTTTGTATGATCTGCAAGTATTTGTCTCGGGTCTGGGTGTTTCTATGTATAATATGTATGTATTTACAAAAAAATTAAGTAAATAAGTAGTATATCAGTCATGTGGTACCCATAACACAAGCTCTGCTTACTTTGGGGCCAGCTGATGCTGTGTTAAATGTCCGGGATAATACCTAAACGTGTTATACCTAAACGAGCTATCTTTTGTTTTTAACCGACTTGAAAAAAGGAGGTTCTCAAGTGGGTTATTTTTTTGTGTTGTTTTCTCATAACTCCGCTATTTATGAACCGTTTTAAATTCTTATTTTATGTCAAAGGATATACTTTCCTCATAGAGATTAAATCAAAATTTTGGTTTAGTTGTTTGGTTTTAAATAGCTGAAAAAATATGTCATCCAAGTAATCAAAATTTCGTATATTGCTTTCCTCTGACTCTCCATTGGTGTTTCGAAAAATGATAAAGTAAGTACTAAAAAGCGTAAAATTAAAAACATATTTTAACCGACTTCAAAACAGGAGGCTTTCTACTCAGTTGTATTTTTTTTATATTCAATGAAGTCGGTTTTCTCTTTATTTTTAAAACGTTATTATTGAATACTGAAATACTGGTCTTAGCTCGAAGATTTTCTTTCACTACTTTATATTTCTATTATCTTTGATTGCTTGAATAACAGATTATTCAGGTGAAACTTTTTTGATAATTAGGGCTGTGAGACTTTTGATAATCTGGCTGAAATTCTTCAATCACTTTACTAAAGTCGTTACTCGAAATAACTTAAAATTCAAAGTTAAGTGACCATTTTGGTTGAAAAAGTTTATGTAGGATTAGCTCAATTAATATAATTTCGTTTGAATTTAAGCAGACTATGCGAATATTTACATATTTAAGTACACAAATTGTCTGTTTACTGCGAAAACTGGACAAATGCACTTTGTGTCATTTCAAGTAAATTGCATTTTAAAGTTTGAACATATATTTGACCTTCTTACTACCAATAACTTAGTAAAAACTTATGCATCATTTATTTATTTAGGCACACAATAAATGTTACAAACAAATTAAAAATACATATAACTAGAATTCAGTTTTGATCATTTAGGAACATAACTTTTGAGCGTACACCAAAACAATACAATGTGAGCGAACAAAATGCATACATAAAATATGGTTGAGGACCAGATTATACAAAAACAAAGGGAAAGAAGTATTAAATTAAATCGATAACATTTAACTTAAAGATATTTAGACTATGTACCTAGTTAATGGACTTTGGGGTTTTAGATGCTACTATAAGTATGCAATAATTATGCATCTATTAAGAAAAGCCAAAACTCTATAAATTATATAGTATGAATTTAATTATATTTATCTGTAATTAGAAAAAGTGCTTTAATGTAAATATCTTCGGTAAATAAAGCATCTTAAGTACTATAAATTAATAAGTTTCGAACTATTTACTTGCTAAAACTCTACTTTTTTTTGGGTTATTACAATAATCTACGTACAAAAATATTAATGAACCTAAAATAAAGTTAATTTTGTTAAATTCATTTGCATTCATAATAAATAAAATAAATTATGAATTTACTTTGTATTAAGAATATTTATACAATGCTTGAAGCAATTCGTACCACCCGTTAAAAAGTTCCCACTCATACAAACATTAACACCTCATTGCACCCGTTGGAAGTAGTCTATAAAAATAAGTTTCTAGTCTTCAGCTAGTTATGCTGAGGAATATTTATACTAAGTCACAAATAACGCTTTCAAATGTTCCAATACAAACGTTAACACCCTGCACCCTGTTTCAGCTGTAGTTTTAAAATGATTTTATCATATATATTTACTAAGTATGTTGAAAGTATTAATATACCTACGCAACAATAAAAACATATATAAGGTAGGTGTCTATTAGTCTACTTCATTCCACAATTTAAAACCGATTGATAACGAATGACAAAACTAATAGAAGACTTCACAAATTGCACTTTCACTAGTGAATTTCTATGTTTCGGAACATTTTAGCATTCTCCTTTATCAAGCTCGGAATATATTGTGAAAATGTTGACAAGGGTTTATCGGGAATACACTCGCGTTTGTTTTTATATGTGAAAGATTTTCTCGAAGTTTTTCCTGATTTAGTAATCGATTGGTTAGACTAATTACACGGTCTAATTGGTTTGTCTGTCCATCTGTAACTGCGGCTCCGCGGGACGTACTAGTTAATTAGTGCACAAACCACTCTCTGTGTGATTTACCTGTTTAAAGTCCACGTTTTGTTTTATTTAGTAAAGTATTTAGTTAGCTAGATATTTACAATGATATACTGTGAAACCTGGCACACTAGTAACCGAAATCGGGTGTCAAATTAGTATTACAGGCGGCAAGCGGCATTGTGCGTGAAAACTATGACGTAGTTGTGGTTATTGACATGTTCGTAATAATTAATAAATAATAAAAAAAAAAATTGTGTTTTTAAAATTACCCCAAACACGGGTTAAAATTTGAAATTTACAGCATCATAAGTACTGTACCTACACTACAGTGCACCACAGTAGTGCAAAGTCAAAGTATATTTATTGCATCATTACATGTTTAAAAAGATGTCACAAACTGTCAAAACTTTGACTTTGAGTGCTCAGAGTTAGGTTGAAGTCTATAAAATAAGTGTAAGCGAAACGCGGTTTCCCCACTAGTCATTACAAGTGATTATCCAAGAGTTTCGCTTGGATATTATTACGTATACAAAACTACAAGTTCCATTACCCCTTTCTTCGGTACACCTCGACCATGCTACTCCGGTCACGCGATGTTCACATTACACAGAAAGATTTCGTTTCCACTTACAAAATCACTTTGTATCATTGGTGCTCCTTAGCTTTCTTTGCGCGCTCTTCAGCCAGATAAGCTTTTTTAGCGATGTTGAGCTTATTGTTATTATGCACGAGCAGAGTTTGCTACAGTCCATTTATACACGACAGAACTGAAAATTCCTTTACCCGAGCAGAAAAGATGGTAAAGTATTATTGTTAGTGACCAAAATCTATTGATCTTATCCTAACGATTTGGATGAAACTTGGAAGGGAATGGAAAATTATGTATATAATCATATTAGGCAGCTTTTAATCAAAACCTATCTACATATCTATCTAATATATAAAATTTTCGTGTCACAGTGTTAGTTACCATACTCCTCCGAAACGGCTTGACCGATTTTTATGAAATTTTATATGCATATTCAGTAGGTCTGAGAATCGGCTACTATCTATTTTTCATACCCCTAAGTGATAAGGGTTGTCCACCCCTAACATTTTTTTTTAATTTTTTGGACAATTTTTTTTTTTTTTTATAATGTGGCATTAAAAAATACATAAAACCCTAAATTTTCTATGTATGTATGTATGTATGTATTTTTTTAGGGGTTGTAGGGGTTCTTAGGGGTTGTAGGGGTATTTAGGGGTTGTAGGGGTTTTTAGGGATTGTAGGGGTTTTTAAGGGTTGTAGGGGTTTTTAGGGGTTATAGGGGTTTTTAGGGGTTGTAGGGGTTTTTAGGGGTTGTAGGGGTTTGCCGCCTCTACTTTAGAATTTTATATAGTTTAAATAAATTATTCCGGACATTTAACACAGCATCATCTGGCCCCGAAGTAAGCAGAGCTTGTGTTATGGTTACTACTTACATACTGTTTTTGTAAATACATAGGTACATACTGCACATAGATACACTCAGCCCGAGACAAATACCTGCAGACATTCGTGCATTACATGTAATGCATTTGCCAAAGACAACAGAATCGCGTTTCCTGGGCTGGACGTGAGAGTTAGAACTTTGATTTTCTAGGGACGTATGAACAATGAATTGGCAAAAATAAAACTAATATGTCCCACCGTTTTTTTTTATTCTGTAATTTTTTATGGATGTCTAAATCACAAAAAATGTCTTTAATGAGCTTCATAAAAACAGTTTAGGCAAAATGCTTTTTTGCAAGGAAGACACTCCGTAATTACATGTGTGGCCTTTTTTCTTGCATCACCAGTTGTGGAGCCAGTTTCTTTAAATTTTTTATAACAACATGCACACCGTTACAGGCAAATCTTCCCAATGGGTTTTCTGGCTATGCGCGTCATTTTGTGGCAGACAACCACAAGATGTTTTCACTAGTTTCCAGTCTAAGTAACTTCTTTATGACATGTTAATGACCCTCATCTTCATTTTTGCTTCTGGGTGTAGCTCATTATATATCAAGATAGCATTGACTACACTTATGGCTAGCAGGTCCGCGGCGATCTTTTTATACCAAACTAAGGTTTTCCTCACAGGCGAGTTGTAACTGGCTAGATGGTCTGCCAAATCTATCCCTTTCTTGCCTTCGTTGTAGGTCAAAACCATCTTTGGCTTGAAAACACTACGATATCCTCCTAACATCCGTATTGCGTGTACCAGTTGTCAGTGGTCATAAGCCTTCCCTCATTCAGAAATCAGTCACTTAAAGTGATAACAACCGATCCTGGCTTATGTAATCCCTGTATTTGATGGTCCTGGCCAGAATAAATGCGGTAGCTCCAAGTATAACCACTATCAGTACACAACTTATATTTTTTTATGCCGTACACAGGGTTACCACAGGAAAAAAAAACCAATTCAATCTTTAAATTTTATTTCAAATGTCCATGCATTTTAGGTAATTCACGAAAATCTAGTTCAGATGACCATGTATTACATATAATTCACAAAAATGTACCTGAGACGTCCATGCATTACATGTAATTCATGCTGAAATTCAGGTCTGCTGTATAATTACGCAATGTTCAACATATCAGACCTTCTTTTGATCATAAAATAAAGTAGGTTTATAAAAAAATACAAATGGATGTACCACAAAATTTCGCAAAATAGACGGGACAGTCAACGTGCCAGCTGACCCGTGCCCACTTCGTTGGGCGGTTACAACTTCACAAAAAATATTAAAGTACTAATATCTCTATTAAAAAATATATCAAATTAAATTCAAATTATGGTTATAATTACAGAGATTAACAAAGTTATGGATAAATATTGATAGATGGCGCTAGGGGTCCAGCGGTTCTTGAGTTATAAGTGATGTAACTAACACGTTTTTCTTTTATATTTATATAGATATTCGATTATAATGATTACGACGGTGTTCATTTAAATCATTACTCTGGATTGGTATATGAACAATTATATAAAACATATAAACAGTTTAATACCACGCAAACAAACTCTCGGACAGAAGCAAGTTGTATATAGAATACATCATTCTTATTTTTACGAGCACACTGCGCAACAATCGCTTGACGTAAATGAAGTAATCTTGAGGTTGTTTGCCCTAGGTCTGCACTGGCTTATTAAAAATACGAGAGTTATCACCGCAGATCGAACTACATAAATTTGTATAACTTGCACTATAATGTACCTACGTAAGCAGTATTTCCATTACATTGGAAATCGCATCTGGTATTTACAAGACAACCGGGCTGTTCGGGCAATTTATAACATGAGCCCCAGAGAATCACTTAGAAATATATTTAAAGAAATAAATATCTAATGTATGTTTTTTTGTGAACATACATTAGATACGAGTATTCATTTGTTTTAAAAAAATAGCGATAATCAATCATACTAGAAATAAAGATAAACTCGCTGTTCCTACAATTATGCATTAATAAGTATTTTATAGGGCAAGGTGTACCTAGGTAAGTTGAATAGCATGTTACCGCGCAGTCACACCTATACGGGAGACGACGCGGTGCGCTTTTTGGTGTGTGGAACGCCTTAGGCTCTCAGTCTCAGTAAAGTTTAAGCAGATATTCTTTGATACGTTTTTTGATCAAAGAAACACAGGTTATCAAGACTTTGTACACCATTTAGGTCACATTATCAAATCTAATCAAATCAAATCAAATCATTCTTTATTCCAAAAAACACAAAGACCACTTTGAATCGACTTCTTACATGCTGGGCCCGTGGTACATTTCAAGTGTAGTACATAGGTAGGTGCAAATCTAGCAATCATCATTAAAGTATGTTGGGTACTTGTATGTAGGTATTACGTACCTACTAATTGGGAATCATTTATTTTATTATGCATGGGTTCTAGGCAAACTAATCAGCTAGGCTCACATAGGTAGGAAGATTAAAGTAGGTAGGCTTTTCGTAGGTACCTACCTAACCTTCCGACACTTGTTTAAGTTTTTTTACATACCTAGCTAAAGCATCGTAAAAATTCGTAATATTGTATTTTTTCATCATGCCATATTTTGTTCTTGTCTTAATTTGTACTTTAATGCCTATTACTTGTACAAAACAATTTCAATGTTTCACATCTGCCAGCCGTCACGCGCTAACATTTTTTAGGAATAAAGAATGTTTTGATTTGATTTGATTTGATTTGATAATACCTAAATGGTGTACGAAGTCTTGATAACCTGTTTTTCTTTGATCAAAAAACGTATCAAAGAATATCTGCTTAAAGTTTACTTACGAGCACTTGAGACTGAGAGAGCTAAGGCGTTCCACACACCAAAAAGCGCACCGCGTCGTCTCCCGTATTCCAATACTATTCCTATTCCTATTCCTATATTTTTATTAGTTTAATTTGTAAACAAGAGATGGCGCCACTTAGCATTCACAGTTAAATATATTGAGAGTAATTATAGTTAATTACTATCGAATAAAAACTCATAATACCTACACATCCAAGTCTAACGCCCGCCCAGTTCAATGGATCTGCACATGACAGTCATGTCGCAAGAATAAACATTGTCGACCTTACTGGTAAACGTTTCTCAACTTAGAAACTACCAAAAACTGCTTAAGATTCGCCCTGTCAATATTTGTCACTATCTTACAAAAAGGAGTGGCACTATTTAAAACAGTGATTAACTTTTGATAAAAGTTCAGAGACGTTTATCAGTAAAGTCATAGTAAGCTGTTCGACAAACGTTATTTTTAGCAGTTTGGTGTGTGGCTATCGCGCGAATCCATGAACCATCACGTTGCGCGGTTTGGTATGCTTAAATCCTTAATGGTCCATTATAAAGCGCATCATTTTAACTTCCACAACTAAATTTAGACTCCGTTTGATATATTTTAGTCGTGGAATATTCAAAACTTATGACATCTGTCTAAGGGAAGTATTTCAGCGTCAGCTTGGAGCGCACTGCAAGCCAGATACAATTTCACGCTGTGCCAACTTGCGAAATTCGTTGCGAAATTCTAATTTCATACAGAATACTGAGGCATGGTGCTTATATTTAACAGCCGTGTGACGTGTCAGGTCAGTTAACGCCTTGCGAGCACTAAATGGCAAAGTGTCGGCTTAAACACTTCGAGATTGTGTTAGGGATGCGCTATTTATTTGTCTTGAGTATTATTTTTTGTACAAAAATCTATTCGTTTTTTTTTATTGTAAATTGTATTGTGTATGAAGCTTTTGAAGAAATAAGAAACTACAATTAATGTTTAGTATAATAACGTCACATGAAATGTTTAACTATGCATAGAGTTTCGACAGTCGCTCCCTGAAGCTTTGGTGTCACAAGATGAGAAATTGGAGCAAGATGTATTCTCCTATTAACAAAGATTAATCACGCATCTATCTATTTTTACAAGACGAAAGAAAAAAGTTTATTCAATATATTAACAAGGACCAATTTGAATGAATCTAATATACTAGGTGAATCTAGGTGCTGGTTTTAACTATGCCAAGTTTAAGAAAAATCCGGCAAGAAACTCTTCTGGTCTTAACGCTTTTTTGTATGATCCTTGCTAGTTTTGTAACGGATTCGAGTTGGAGCGGATTCGTCCCAAGCTTTTTAGTCATCAAAATCATCTAAATATTTTATAATACAATGAGACAGTTTGTGCTTAATTACATTCATAAATTATTCAATCGACACATCTAATACGTCACTCGATACTTTAATAAAAAAGCGTACACATTGCCTGTTAATATTACCTAAGACATACGTGTTTGAGAGATTTAATTCTTCGAGACATGTGCCAAGTGCACGAAAGGAGCCTCTAGGCGTACTTTAATCCTTTCACCACACTGGTTCGAAATAACTAGTGACACGATAAGAAGAAGACGAATACCAAATTTTCAAGAGAGAAATCCTTAATACTTATAATAATCTAAGAATAAGTACCGGTGTAAGATGACAGGAGACGAGAAGTAAAACGCGCGAATAACAACATCTTCAAATTTCCGTAAAGAAACGTTTCAATATAAAGTTACAGTTTAAATTGAACATTGGAAATGTCTCATTAAGAATGCTAAAGCTGGCGAACAAAAGTGGATAATCTGTTTGGCGTCCGGCGAATATTAAAGAAGCAAACCCGGACCCGGGTCTTTTGTTCAGATCAAAGAAATCTCACGGCTACTAATTGACCTTTGCATTTTTATGAAGTTCTCTAAATTCACGTTTACAAGATTCTAGACGTGTAATTGTTTTGTTTAAAATGAAAGTGGAAAAGCGATTAAACGCCATGAATCATTCAAGGACCAATTATATTTTGCTTAGTAAGTTGAAGGGATGTATTTGATATCAGTTTTCGAGTGATGTTTGATTTTTCCAGGTATGCTCGAGAACCAGACATAAAGTCACTTAGGTATTGCTACCCTTTTATTATTTCAAAATACCATGTCTCACAATTAATCTTAACCCTTTGCCTATTTGAAGGTAAAGTTTGACCAGTAGTACGACCGCCGTAGACTCGCAACTGGCCCAAAGGTGCCAGCGCGCAAAATACAAAAAGTATTTTATTCAAAATAGTAGATTTTCTGAAAATACATCATATGCCGCCATTTTGCCGCCACCGCCGCTTAATGCCATATTTAGAAGTCTAGATTTAGGTTCGCCACTCAATAGGTTAACTGACATAAATTAAAGGTTTTTTAGACATGTAAGTACAAGACTCTTAAGAGTAAATTTTATTTTATATTTTTATACAAAAATACATACCTAGGATTTATGTCTTTCGCTTAGGAGTCTTAGTGTCTAGCACTAAGAGCTAGGAGTGCATTATTATTGATCTGTTTTGTTTCATTGAATAAAACGTTTGTAACAATCATACAGGTATGCACATATAGTTCACCCCTAGCTAATAATTCGAATTAACGAACCTAAAGTTTGAAAAAGCTTGTTCGTGATAAGCTATTAACATGATTTACACAAAAAGTATTCCGAATGTGCATTAAATTGCCGAATTTTCCAAGTGAAAAAACAGAACTGAACAATATATTTGCATTGGTGATTTTCGAGTTTCTTCATAAGAATGCAGCATGATTAAACTGTATCGTTCGAGCCCATTCTCGATGCAAAACGTTGACATGAAGAGAATTAAAATATTGTAATTCATTGCTGTTTTACTGTAAAAAATTATCTTGCATGCCTTGTTGGAGCGGTATTGTGCATTAAGTAACGAGGTATTGTCGTCCGCAAAGTTTTATAGCAAGAAATTCTTGTAGGGGCTGGTCTGGCACGCCTCCCGTCGTTCAGGCACCACGAGGTCTGTTCTTGGAAGTTTCTAATAGTTTCCGCAAGTTCATTGCACGACACAATTTGACTTCTTCCAACTAAATTCAAGTACAGCACTGAAAACAATCAATAAATACAAAATAGTCAATATTGTGTGTTTTACAAAGTATGAAATAATATTATGAAATAATTTACTTTCTTTCGACATTTGCTTAATTATGTCGGTGTTTTTGTATTATAAAATGGTCGAGGTTGTGATAAACTGAATCGTTCTCTTACCTTTGGTAATTATAGTCGCAATACATAGCAATTTTATTACAATAACGACATGCAGATCTATTCAGTCAACAATGTATTTACGAGCACTCGTATTGAGGTTGGGTAAAGTCTATCGTTCCGCAGTTAGCATGAATTACCCTAAATCAAGCTCTGCTGGGAGTCATGATTGTCTTAGTATACATTATTAGTAGGTAGACTAGTCACATAAAGACCATCAGTCTTCCTCCCTTGTTGACAAATGCTTAGGGTAGACAATTGCTTATAAACATAAGTTCGCCTGTGATACTAAATACGTGCTGACTACTATGCACTCGTCATACGGAGAATACAGAAAAACTATCTAACAGTTCGCAGAAGTTATCAGCGCTTATCTCCACAGCGCTTATCTAAATTGCTATACAGGGTGTTCCGGAACTAGTATGTTATCCTGAGGGGGGACATTTCTCGGCACTTAGGAGAACAACAAAGGTTCTACGAATTTTATGAATAATTTTCACTGAAGAAATGTGCAGCAAAGTTTGCTTTAAAATTGGTATGGTTCCAAAAAATAACCCCATATATGCTTATTAACATGGTCGGAATTACCTCGTTCAGGCTTAAAATAGTAGTTCCGGGACACCCTGTATAGATATCTCTTCCAAATTACCATTGTCAGAATTGAAAAGTACAAAAATATTTACTGCAATCACAAGGATCACTATGAATCGCCTAACATGCTAGATGCATTTAGGTGCCCTTACCTCCTAATCGAAGTACGAGAAGAATTTGACATTTAAGAATAGGAGGTATTCTCCATTTACCAAAGTACTCATTATTTTTCTTCCTATAATGGCATCTGTTCTGTTGAAAATTTTGTGTGTGTCAAGTGATTGTTTCGTTATAAAGTCTCAGTCAATCGTCATCTGTCTATTCTAAACGTCATCGCAAAATGGCCGTCTAGAACTTTCACAGAATTCTTCGTCTTTCAAATCACATTGTAATACTTATAACTCAATTGACTATACTCGTGCTATGAAGTCACAATTTATTGATTAAAATTTCGCTAAGATTACTGAATAAAACATGCAAATAGCACAAGAAAAAATATTAATTTAAAGTGCTATGACAACTAATCTGACAGCCGTGACAGCCACGCGCGGATCTCGCAAACCACGTGGTTAGGAGCATTTAGGATGCGAATCTTAGTACGCATTTTTATACAATACTAGCTGTTTCCCGCGGCTTTGTCCGCGTGGTAGATAAAAAGAAGCAAGATAATAGCTGAACGAATTAATTTGGAATTTCGGAAGTTTTGGAAAAGTTACAAAGCATATTCGCGGTTTTCGCGGACAATGATCCAGAGTGATTTTTTTGAAAACCTTTCTTAGCGAGCACCTACGGCCCTAGAGGAAGCTGCATACCAAATTTCATTCTAATCAGTTCGGTGTTTTCTGAGATGTCGTGATGATGTAGTAGTAAAGTAGATCATATTATCCAACCTACCCACACCTGGATCCGCGTAGATAAACGTCCGCGTTGTTTTAAGTTTCTACTCTCTTTATCTTTGTTTTTATCTGATGGAATAGACTCAATCCGAAACAGGGCCAATTAAAAACATGCAAATAACTGACGAACACTCTGCTACGCGTTGATGACGGATGCAATACCAGAATCACTTCGATACAGGAAATTAACATACTAGTTCAAAAGTGTTTCATTCGGCAGAGCAGTTGACATTTTTAGCTACCATATCCTATCATAAATACTATAGTGTACTACGTGAAATCGTACGCATGGAGTTATATCTGACATACTTTAACCCTCTTAAGCAGCCTTTTACGGAAATGTGAACATCTAGACCCAAGCTTGAAGATACTTTTACGATTTAAGCTAGATTTGTAGGTCAGTCTATAAACAAAGTTTTCAGTTAAATGCTAGTATTTATTATTATATTAATACGTGAAGCAAAAACTTTGTATCTCTTTTTACGAAAATTGCGAGGACGGTGAAGTATGAAATTTTGCACATTATAGTTTATATGGAGAAGGAGTGCAAAATGCTAATATTTTTTTAAAACTATGCATAAATAATTACATTAATTATTCATTAATTATAGTCAAATTTCGACCAGTGGGTGACCACTAGTTATTATTATATTAATACGTGAAGCAAATACTTTGTACATTGAAAATTGTGCGGACGGAGGAGTAAGAAATTTCCCACACCTATAGTTTATATAGAGAAGGAGTGCAAAATATTTGTTTTTTTTTAAATTACTTATGCATAAAAAATACGTTGATTATTAATGAATTATGGTCGAATTTCGACCAGTAGGCGACCACTAGTTTTTATAAATGACTGACGGCTACTTTAAGAATTGTTTAGCGAAGGTACTTCTAACAAAGGAGAGTAATGAAAAATGAGGGAATACAAATATGTTTTTATAATTGATAATTTGAACTATTCAGATAAAAGATTACCGATATAAAAACGTGCTGTCAATAAACAAAATAAAAAAAGAAAGGATTATTTTTCAAAGTCATCACATCTAATATTCATTACAAAAGCACATAGATTGGTGCTGCTTGAACAAGATTTGTAAGGATCTACGCGTGGATGAATGGAGAACAAAACAATTGCCTTGGGTATCGAGCGCTGCTTAAACTTGAATGTTATGGTTGCTGTTATATATTGGAATTGTTTTCTCGAAACAATAGGATGCCGGCAGCGCCATGCATTTCGGTTCATGGACCCTTGTTCCTGCTTTCAGGGTCTTAATGGTCTCGATAACCACACGTTCTTTGTGCAGTTTATATGTATGTTTATCGAAAAGGTTCTTAAGGGGGCATTTATTCTCTCATCTCTGTCTTTAGTGAAAGACAGAGAACGGTGTTTAATCGTAGATGATCTTTTGTCATTTGAATAAGAGATTGTATGAAGAAATATACAGAAATAGAACACATATGTTTATAAATAAACTTGTGTGTTCTATGTATTGTTTGTGTGAAATAGAACACACAAGTTTATATATACTAGTGGTCGCCTACTGGTCGAAATTCAGCCATAATTAACTAATAATTAATGTATTTTTATGGTTATTTAAAAAAATATATTATCACTCTGCACTCCTTCTCTATATAAACTTTAAGTGTGCAAAATTTCATACTATTCCGTGCGCGCAATTTTCGTAAAAAAGGTATAACATTTTTGCTTCACGTAATAATAAAAGAAGATAAATATAGTGTTATATTCCTGTGTATGATTTCTGTTCCTTTCTACTTCCTACTTAATTACTTAATAAACATTATTCAAGAGACATCGCATCGATTGGAGGTAGCTGCAAACCTATTAATCTTGTACAAGCTTCCAACTATTAAAGTTTCGGCGGATAAGCTCTGAGACTCGAAGCTTAGACACGGCTAGATGTTGATCAACCGAATTACGTACATTAACGTTTAAAGTGTTTACGGAAAATAAAAGGCTTAGTTTTATGTCGTTTGCATATTTTGGAAGTTGGTATGGAAAGTCTTGTTTAGACGTTTTACGAATAACATTATCGTCTGAATAAGGAAAAATATCGCCACAAACGACCTAATTTATTTCTCAAACTTTCTTAATATATCATAGCGGTGTTGTATAATATAAATGAGCCTTTATGACACCTGCTAAGTATATAATGTCACCAGAAGATTGTAAGAACAGGGGTCCGAGCGCGGTAATTTTGAACGTTTGAACCAAAACTACACAAAATTGAAACCAAAGTCCAAACGTTATTTTGACTTAATATTTCATACCGCGCTAATCACCATAACGGAAACGATTTAGCTCTTATTTAGATTATACGTTGATTAAACGTTGCAGGTTTGCGTTATTTTTGACAATGCTTACAAACGAACGTTTTTGATTTAGTACATCCTATTAGTCTGTGCTATTAGTTTTACTAGGTAGTTCTATATATAAATTTGTTCGATTGGTAAAATCAACGATTAAATTGTTCAGGAAGAATAGCGCGGTACCATTTTGACATTCAGATTAGCCATATCCAAACCTTTGCCAAAACTAATCCGTTCAATGGCAATTAACTTGGCAAATAGCGCGATCGCCCTAATGTTTATAATAAAACTAGAAAGGTTTTATACGAACGGGAAACTGTAAATCCACGTTTATTCTTTTTATCGTGTAGCTAGTTATTTCTAATAAGTGTAGTGAAAATATTTAAGTGCACGTTAATGGTTCGAAGACGTGTGCCAAGTGGACGACAGGATTCGTGTCTTCGAACTTTTTAGTTTCTACGATATGCCGGTTTACTCTGTTTTCTTTCGCAGTTTAAGAGAACTGGTACTTATAGTGTACTATACGAATTACGTACATTACTCTTTTGTACGACTGAAATGTAAAAAGAAAGTCGTAAAGTCTGTAAAGTCGGTTTACGGACAATAATTATTTTACTACGGACTAAGGCGGAACGTGACAATTTTTCGTGCGTGCAGCCGGCGTTCATCAAATTATAAGACGTTATCACGTCAAAAACAATGGACTTATCATAAAAAATTATCATACTACAAATAAAACAAGCTGAAGTTATCTTGTAAGAATCTAAATGGCATAAATCAGGTAACATCAGATAAGATTGCCTCGAAGCGTTAAGTGGAAAACTTGCAACGAGTAATTAACAATTCAACGGTCTTCAGCTCGCACTAGTGCAACTATTAAAGGTACCTCTCTACGTCACTAAATTACAAGGCAAAAGTTTAAAATAGAACTCTTCAAGCCTAATTTGACGTAGCGTTGATCTGTGGTCTAGACTAGACCCCTATATTTTAAAGTAAGCTTGCTCTATCCACCGCCTGTTCATCTATAGTATCATAATATTTAGCAGACATGGATTTTGTAAAGGGAAAAAACAAGCAGTTTTCTGATTACATTTATCTAATACCTTTAAACGAGCTTCTTGTATAGTATATATATAATCTGAATCTCGGTAACGGCTTCAACGATTTTCATTAAATTTAGTATGCAGGGGGTTTTGGGGGCGATAAATCGATATAAATCGATCTAGCTAGGTTTCATTTTTAAAAAACGTCCGTTTTATCCGTGTTTTATACCGAGTAAAGCACGATCCAGGTTCTTTATATTAAAATACGTAATATATTATAAACAATTTGTAGGCTAAAACTATGTACGTATCCTAAAATAAAGTAATAAAGAGTTCACAACTCTATTTTCTAACCATAATTAGACAATCACAAATCATTACATGGTATAAAACAAAGTCGCCTCCCGCTGTCTGTCTGTCCCGTTGTATGCTTAGATCTTTAAAACTATGCAACGGATTTTGATGCGGATTTTTTTTTTATAGATAGAGTAATTCAAGAGGAAGGTTTATACGTATAAAACATGCATAATATAATAGAGAAACACTGATAGTTTTAGAGGTTTCTAATGTGGTGTCGTAAATAAACACATTTTTTTGCGCTTACATTGCAAATGCTAGATGAACCCAACGAGATAGATTAAAATAATGTACTACAGTATTGTACACCTTAAAAAGGTCTATACAAAAGTCCGCAATGGTATATGTCTATCTCTTAGTCTATGTTATTCTCTTAGATAACGTTGTATATAAAGACGCATTGCACCCGTGCGAAGCCGGGGCGGGTCGCTTGTATCAAATATAAAACAGAGTTCTGTTATGATCACGGACCTAAAAAGTTCGAAGACATGTGCTAAGTGCACGAATGGAACTTCTGAGTCTTTACTCCTTTTACCACACTTGTTTAAAAATAACAACAACCTCTCAGTGGGCTAAGGACTGGCTCAAACGCAGACGCTGATCGCTGTATGATCTGCAAATATTTGTCTCGGGTCAGGGCGTTTCTATGTATAATATGTATGTATTTACAAAAAGTATGTAAGTAGTATATCAGTCATGTGGTCCCATAACACAAGCTCTGCTTACTTTGGGGCCAGATGATGCTGTGAGAAATGTCCAAGATTATATATTTATTTATTTAACTAGTGATGAAGAAGAACTGACCGTAGCCCAAAAGGCTGGCATCATTACCTAGTTGGAACAAAAAATAAAAACAAATTCAAGCAATTCGAGCTGCGCTGCAACTCCAGATACCTCGTTATAAAACATTGTCTTCTCGAAACCTGGAAACTTCCACGTCCAAAAATACAGGTACAATATTCATTTAAAAAGGCCATTCAGTCCAGCGGGTTCGTTATTTCGGGATGTTTAGTGGGCTGCTAATTAGACAAGTTTCCATCACGAGTGCCTCTCGAGAGCGGAGGGTGCTAGACTACGGAGATAATAGGCCTGCTGGCCATCTATTACCCTGTCGCATCGCTACATAAATTCAGATTGTTGCAATTCTCAAGCTTGTTATTTGGCTTTTAGAAAAGGTAAAAAGGAATAAACTGTACAACTAACTTTTGCCAGGAGCCGCTGAAGGTAGGAAGGAGTTGAAAATCGTTTCTGACACATACTAGATATTTTCTGTCGTTTATGTTGAGAGTGAGTGAGAGTGGAGTGGAGTGAGAGTGGTTCATGTACTATATTAAGAATGTCCGTGAAGTGAACTCTGGATTTGGTGGAAGACAAGCGCTGCAGCACTTAAAACATGCAGTGGCATTATGCTGAGATGTGGATTATTTCCCACTACTGAGATGTACTATGTATGTAATCTGTATTATATACCTAATCTATGTATGAGTGTAATAACTTATCCTAATAAACGATAGTCATAATCTAGACTTCAGTGGTTTCACTCGCCTCCAACGTCAATCCTTACATGGCAACCTGCCAGATCCTTACATGGTAACCCGTGCCACGTTTGGAACGCGTGCCACGTGCCACGTGACGCGTATGCCTAGTGCACTAAGGCGCGCAATGCCTTCAAATAAAATAATCATTAAGTAAATAAAAATCAATAAAATTTTCAAAAATGTGTTTTACAAATATCGATAATGAAACGTTGTTTTCAACCAAAATGCCGCAGGCTCAAACCATGGCCATTAGTAGAAATAAAAAGTCATCTATGGATGATGAGTATAGCGATGATCGTCGTCTGCACTCTCCTGTTGATCGCTGCAATATACTTCCTCTACAAGCAGTATAAGAAATGTCACATTCGATGGGCGCGACAGCAGTTCGAGATGTCGAATCGGGGATCGTTCCTTCAACGTCGTCGTCGTCAGCAGCAGCAACTGTACCCTGACTTGAAGATCGACGAAAGTAAAGTATAAATCAATGTTGTGATGGTGTTAAAAAAATAGTGACATCCGATCGATCGAGATCGCGTGCGTTATGTGTAGATAAAATAAGTGTAGGTAAGACGTATGGAACTGAAACCTGATAATGTGAATGAACTTGTGCGGATCTACCTACCTACCTAATACCTACATAAAGCTGGACGATGAAAAATCAACGAAGTGTTTATTCCGGTAAAATTTAAATAGGATAAGAGGTATGTGTATTATTAAATAAAATAAAAATAATGACACAAAAGTTAAAAGATACTTGTGTAAAAATGGAAATTGACCTGAAAGTTGCTTTGAATTTATTACCCGTTATATCGGATGAAATTTTTACCACACCAAAATTAATTGATATGTTGTCAATGTCCAGAAACAACAATAACGGCTATAACAAAAACAATTCCAGGCAGCCGGCGTACAACGGTCATAGAGGCTACAACCAAGGTGCGTATAGAGGTGGTTTTCGAGGCTACAGAGTTGCTTTTCAAGGCTACAACCGAGTTGGTTTCCAGCAGCGTGGCTCGGGGGTAACCCGTGGATATCAGCCCCGCGGCAGAGGTTGGCAGCCGAACGTAGAAGCTTCGTCAAGGGGTAAGTCATTTCAAAACAATTATAGAGGAAATAAACCATCCCGAGGACAGGTTCGCCTTGCTACAGAACAGCAAGAACAGCAGCCCAATACATCACCAGCGTCAGAAAAACTACTTTCTTTCGAAAATGAGTTTTTTCGAGGCTAAAGAATACAACATGTAGTGACAGTAGTTATTTCATTTAATTATTTGTGAATCATTGTGAATCATTTAGTTGGCTCTTAGATACTGGCGCATCGATTTCAATCCTAAAACAGAAGTACGTGCAAGAGTTAAACATCCCAATTTGTAAGGAGAACATAATTATAAATGGAATCGGAGGTAGAGTTCAAGCAATAGGATATGTTGATTTACAATTATGGACTCATAACCAAATAATTGGTCATAGGTTTTTTGTTTTTGACTCATTACCGTGTAAGGCACATGGAATCATAGGCCAAGACTTTTTAAGCAAGTACAGATCGGTCATTGACTTTAATAAGAACGTTTTGTTATTATGTTTGAATGGAAATAAGATTGTTCTAAATATTTACAATTCTAAACAATTAATGCAATGTAACCTGCTAGATCTGAATCTATTCGTTATGTAAGTACGAGTTTGACAGAGGAATGCGTGGTATGTACGAAAGAGATTTCGGAAGGTATTTTTGTAGCAAGTACGTTAGCAGCTCCAACCAACGGTAAGATACCTATTCGTATTTTAAATACAAAAGCTAATGACATACAATTATCACAGATAAAGCTTGATATTCAAAGTTCAAAAGATTTTGATGTTTGTGTTTTTGATACAAAAGCTAAAAATTCTGAACGTGTTACATCGTATTTTCCAAATTGAATTTGAATCATTTAAATAAGGAAGAAAAAATAAATATCGAAAGTTTATGTGTGAAATATTCAGATATTTTTTATTAAGATACTTTAACAACTACAGATATTTATCAACATTTGATTAAAGTAAAAAAAGGAACTCAACCAATATATTCGAAACCTTATAGATTACCTCATTCTTTAAAAAATGAATTTAAAAATGAATTTGATTATTTGTTGAAAGATGGAATCATTGAACCATGTCAAAGTGAATAAAACTAATAATAAAATAAATGTAGTAAAAAATCACCCAATTCCTACAAACTCAGACGAGGTAAAACGATTTGTTGCTTTTGTTAATTACTCTAGGAAATTTATTTCAAACTTTGCAGAAAAGGCATATCTATTAAATAATTTAGCTAAGAAAAATGTAAAATTCGATTGGAATAACGATTGTCAAAAATCATTTGAATTACTCAAACAATGTGTTATTTCGCCTCCTGTACTTCAATATCCTAATTTTTCGAAGAAAAATGAATTTATTTTGCAAACAGATGCTTTTAGATTTGCTATCGGCTCAGTGTTGTGTAATGGAGATGGCAAGCCAGTAGCATTTGCCAGTAGAAGTTTAAATAAAGCAGAGAAAAGATATCCAACTGTAGAGAAAGAGTTGTTAGCTATTATTTGGTCAATATAACATTTTAGACCATATCTTTATGGACGAAGGTTTAAGGTTCAATCCGACCATAAACCACTTTTAGCTTTATTTAGTATGCGAGATCCTTCAAGTAGATTAATAAAATTTAGACTTATTTTAGAGGAATATGATTGGAGTATATAGAAGGAAACAACAATTCAGCAGCTGACGCAATGACACGCTTGCGTATTACATCAGAGGAATTAAAAGAAATGAACGAATAGCATGAATGTTATGACGAGAGGACAGAAAGCAAGAATGCAACAGCAACAGGCACAACAGCACCAAGATGTTTTTCACGACGATTGGCTTGATCACCCGAAAGTTGTAGAAATGTTACGTAAGCCTAAACAATTTGTTGAATTACGTTTTATAAGCGCGCAAGAATTAAAACGATATCATAATTTAAAAGAGATAAGGTATGAGAGTAAAATATTGTGTTATCTACCATGTCTAAGTACCATTTTTATCAATCCAGCATCTCAATCGCAACTATCGCCAGGCGAATTTGTGAAAGATTTGGAAAGATTTTGTGAAATAAAAGAAATATATTTATAAAAAATAAAAATAATAATATTTTTATGGAACAAGTAAATAAAGAGGTACAGAAGATGAATAATTGGACCGGTCCACGACTATGTATATTAAAAGATGTAGAAAGGATAATTAATAAAGATGACCACGTGTAATAATAAACGACTTTCATCTTTTGCCCACTAGTGGCCACGCGGGCATTATCGACTATTTTAAGAAATATATCAAAATCCCATAATCTAATATAACCCGGCCCAAGCCGGGTAAGTAAACTTCTAAGTTATCGTCAAGGTAGATGACAGAAGCTTAATAAAAGGCACTGGTACTTAACAAACTTATGATTTAATGACTGGTTCTAATAATAGTACATTATGGTACTAGTGTGTAATGTTGGTGATTACCGCTAGGTGAGGGTCTTAAGAGAGCCGAGGACGGTAATCATCAATACACACGTGTATCATACGACGTTTTTCAACACACTGGTGAATAAAATAACAATAAAAACTCATTTTATTTAGTAGATAAAAAGTTTATTTAGAGAAACAATCATTAAATGTGCAGTTAGGGTTTTTTTTTATTTTCCGCGCATTGGGTTTGCGCCTATTCTGCCACGTACAAAATGGGGAATTTAAAGTTTTCTCTTATTACAGAGACAACAAAATTTATATTAGAGTTAATGTTTTATTTATTAAACACGTACGAGTTAAAATTATCTATTTAAATAAGAAGTTGCATGAAATGAGCAAGCAATAGGAACATTAATTTAAAATAAATAAAAAAAATATTATTTTTGGCCAGGTCTTGAAGTTGATGTAACATAATTCATTAAAAGATGTGACAAATGTCAAAAACAAAAATATTCATCACATCATATAAAGGAACCAATGTTTATTACCACAACAGCAACATCAGCGTTTGATAAAATATTTTTAGATTTGATAGGAACTTTAGATAGAGATAATTATAATTATACCTATATACTGACAATACAATGTGAACTAAGTAAGTACGTAGAAACTTATCCTTTGCTATCTAAAACTTCGGTAGAGGTAGCTAGAAGTTTTGTAAATAATTTTATTCTAAGATATGGAATTCCTAGGTGTATAGCAACAGACATGGGCTCAGAGTTTTTATCAGCTACAATGAAAGAGGCATGTACCCTTTAAACAATTACAGTCAACAGCATATCATCATCAGAGTATTGGCGCATTGGAGAATTCACATAAGCATTTAGGTAACTATTTACGAATACAAACTGAAAATCATTCTGATGCATGGAGCACATGGCTACCTTTTTGGTGGTTCTCGTATAATACATCGGTACACACTGAGACGAAATTCACTCCATTTGAGCTAGTTTTCGGCAAAAAGAGTAATTTACCATCGAATTTAAATTCAAAAAAGATAGATCCACTTTACAATTACGATAACTATCCTTTAAAATTGCGTTACAGAATCCAAACTTCACAGAAAGAGGCAAGAGATAATCTTATTTCAAGTAAAATCAATAGGAAAATAAGATATGACCAGAATATTAATCCAATAACTTAAATGCCAAATGATTTAATTGTGATAAGAAATGAGGAAATAAATTCAAAAGTATTTATTCAGGTCCATATTCTGTTAGTCCATGGTCTATTAGAGATTGTTCGCCAAATGTTGAAATAATTAATGATAATAAAATGTATCAAAGTCAAGTCAAAAGATGATTTATTCAATACAATCACAAGGATCACTTTGAAACGTCTTACATACTAGGTGAATTTAGGTGCCAATTCATCCTAACCAAAGCTCGAGAAGAAAAGCTTTTTTATATGATCCATCTTATAACTACCTTAACTACGAAATACAAGAGAGTTTATACATTTCAAGTGTGTCAGTTAACTGTCTGACGGAAGAGCGTCATGAGGCCATGCATTCTTATCACTAATATAGTCATTTATATTATAATAAGCTTTGTTCAAAAGACTACCTTTAATGTTTGCTTTAAATTTCTTAATAGGTAGTTTAGTAGCATTTTCAGGAAGCTTATTATAGAAGCGCACCGTGTTCCCCATAAATGACTAATTTACATTTTCTAGTCGAAACCTAAGGATGTATAATTTACGTTTATTCCTAGTGTTGATTTTATGAAGGTCACTATTTTGCTGAATCCCATCTCTATTTTTATGTGAGGATAACAAATTTTCATATATATTGTGAAGCTATTGTGAGAATATTAATTTCTTTGAATATTTCTCTCAAAGATTTTCATTTTATAAATGGCACGTATTGCCCCTTTTTTGAATTATAAATATTTTACCAATATCTGCTGCTTTCCCCCAGAAAATGATGCCGTATGACATAACACTATGGAAGTAACTGAAATAAACTAGTCTAGCTGTAGCTTCATCAGTAAGCCACCGTATCGCACGAACTGCATATGCAGCGGAACTAAGCCTAGCAGGAAGTGTTTCAATTTGTGGTCCCCACTGTAGGTTTGCATCAATATTAAGATCGTGGAATTTACAAGATTCATTGCCTCTCCATTTATTTCAATGTTGGACGGGCTATGAATAACATTTGAAAAACTGAATTTGATACATTTAGTTGTTTTTGAATTAAGCAAAAGATTATTTACAGTATTTAGTAGTTACAGTTACAGTAGTATTTAGTACACAAGAACAGGACTAAGATATATACTGCCTGATTCTTGATTTTAATTATTAAAAAAAAAACAATGTACATATAGTAAGTAAGATATTTCATAAAGATATTATAAACAAACATTATACCATGTTTAATCAAGTTAAATTTATTTCTAAAATTATATTAATTCATGTAATCATTATGTTTATTCGTTTTGATTAAGCAAATGTTTTTATATTTAAAATTAAATAAACTATCATCTATTTTATTTCCTTATTGCGGTGGAAATGAGATGTAGTAACTATGTTTGTAATCTGTATTATATACCTAATCTATGTAAGAGTGTAATAACTTATCCTAATAGTCATAATCTAGACTTCAGTGGTTTCACTCGCCCCTGACGTCAATCCTTACACTACTCAGTCCTATTTTTTTTAAAGTGAAAACTTCTTTAGGCGCGTTTAGCACTTTTTGGGTGAACAAAAATCATGGAACTCGCGTCATTGCCACCGAACGCTCTCCATGAGCTATATGGATACTGTGTATATACTGTAAGTATGTGTACTTTTTGGGTGAACAAATAGCGTGAAACTCGCGTCATCGTCACCGTATGCTTCCCATGAGCTATGGATGAGTGTTGATTTTTCTAAAGTGTAAACTTTTTTATGTACCCATTCGTTTTTAATATCTCCAATTCCCAAGGTTTGCTGGAAGAGAACTCTTTTTAGGGTTAAGCTCGCCTGTGTACATGCCATTATTGATTAAGTTTAGATTATGTTTTTTTGTGTACAATAAAGAATAAAGAATAAAGAGTATGTAAAATAATTTTCATAATTCTGAAGTATTAAATTTTTTATGCAAAATAATTGTAATAATATGGTACGATAGCGCAATAAATGAAAATTGTATTTCACCTTGTACATGATAGTACTTTCTACTGATGAAGACTGCCCCGCATTTTGAAAACAAATGTTACATTTACATTTGTTTGAAATTTGGAGAGGAGAACTCTCACCAGCGTGTTTTTCTTTACTCCTGAAAAGTTGCTGCTTAAGTTTTTAAGTAATAATAAATATTGGCATATTAAACCCCAACAGCCTTAAACTAAGCGTAGTTTTTTCTATGGGAACCAGACGACTGATAGAATACTTTTATATTTTTTTAATATCTACTTACTTTACTTATATGACACAAAACACACATCGATGTACATCACACAAATGTTTGTCCTGGGAGGTTATCGAACCTTCAACCTACAGCATAGAATGCTGCGCTGAGAGGACAGTATGAAAATAATATTACGTGGCACTAGTGTTGAAATAAGTATCTTCGCCAATACCCATTCCTGAACAAACGAAGCCAGCCAGAGGCTCAGCCGACTGCTTCTCGAACGTTCGTTTTATTCAATAATACCCAAGTGCAATGCAAACGCAATCAAACCTGACAAACTCAAACAGAGAAGGGTGTCTTGTGAACGAGTAATCGGCTGTTCAATTGAGCAAGATCTCAATTTTCCAGAATTTAAATCGAATGCGAATTGAAAACGAGTCTTCAGTCTGCGTCGCTTTTTATCTCGGAAAATTTATCATGATTTCTTTATAACGCGTGTGACATTAAAACTGACATGTCGTACATAATTTACGGTCTATCTCAGATGTGCATTACAATTTGCTTTTTCTTCTTCGTTCTTCGCACTTCTAAATTAATATTTTTTCTCGTTTTATTGCATGTTTTGTTCAGTAATCTTAGCGGAATTTCAATGAATAAAATTGTGACTACATAGAACAAGTATGGACAATTGACTTATAAGTGTATTATGGTGCAATGTGATTTGAACGACGAGGAATCCCGAGAAAGTTCTAGACGGCCATTCCACGATGACGTTTAGAACTGACAAATGACCATCGACTAAGACATTATTACCAAACAATTACTTGACACTGGCAAAATTGTCGACAAGCAAGACATTATAAGAAGAAAAGAAAGAAAGATGTTAATTTTGCTAGCTGGCAACAGATTTCTTCTTCTTGCATCGTCAACTGATTGTTTCATTATAAAGTCTTAGTCGAATGTCGATCGTCATTTGTCTATTCTAAGCGTCATCGCGGAATGGCCGTCTAGAACTTTCTAGGGATTAAATAAATAAATAAATATAAATAAAATAAAACATGCAATAGAAGGAGAAAAAATAATTAAATTAGAAGCGTTATGTTACTTCATGAAATGACAAACGAAGAATCTTGCATTATAATCTAATGCTTGTATAATCATTTAATTTATTGACATTAGATTGACAACACACATCCTACTATAAAAATATATTATATTATAACATTATAAATGTGAATGTAAGTTTGTTTGTTACGCTTTCACAAGAAAACTACTTAACCGATCATCATGAAACTTTGTAGACATATTTTTGGAGGTAGTAGAAGTAACATAGGATACTTTTTATGAAAAAAAAATTTTTTTTTATTGAAAGATATTTATATGGCAAAACAACGTTATCCGGGTCAGCTAGTTTATACTTAAGTTAGCTAATTATAGGATTTGAGATAGATATTGGTATATGGTAGGTAATTTATCACTAGAGTTGACTATGGACGACTCAACACTCATTTCACCATTAGTGAATTTGTTTCACTGTTTTAACGCGATAATTACATATCTAAGCATAAAACAGTTTTTCACGAGAGCGAATTGCGATAAGTGTTTTGTTTTATACAACTGAGCCAGCGAACATATGGCCCACCTGATGTTAAATGGTAATCGTAACGTATGTGTGCCAGAGATATCACACGCACGTCTAAAATTCTAGACTATTTATTTATTTCGTCTATTTACCCAGTAATTTATAGTATAACTTGGACTTGCAAAGCACCACTTCAAATAACTTATTTTAGTTTCTCTTATCGAGATTTCTTAGAGTTTTTCTTGGCTTAACTTTGGGTTAATTTGGAAGGCAATATTTAACGTAAAATAGTTTATTTTTCATTGTTCTGGGAATCATAGTTCAAACTAAACAGTAGAAACTTGTTAATATATAACGAGTTAGGTAAGTGAGTAGGTAAGAACCTACTTTTTGATGCAAAATAAAACTAGTCTTCGAGTTTTAGGCTAATTGACAAAAAAACTACTTAGTTAAATATAAGTTATAGTCAACAGTCCCGGTTTCTTTGTGTGTGGCACCACACACCAATCAATACCGGAATAAATATTTGCAAATCATGCTAACACATGGTAATGTTTCAGTCTATTTACATGAGTAGAGTCTTAAATTAATGCATTTTGTATTGAATACTATGGAGATAAAGGCTACCCCAGCACTCTTTTCTTTGCGTACAGTGTTTTTAAGTATTCGTTAATTATAACTCAAAGAACAGCCGCGTAAATCCTATCTCAGCAGAAGCTAATTGCAATTGTAAATAGCTCCCTTCATATCTACCCACAATTTTCGCTTTGCGGAGATATTTCATCTTTCGCTCGTTGTATCTGTGTTTGCTAAGCGTCTAATTACCCAGTGCCGACGTTTTATTCCGGGATGAAGAAATAATAAAGGAACGGAACAATGAAACATCTTGTACATATTTTGGTAAAGGGAAGTCTGTACAGCTTGCGTTCCTTATTTATGCGTAATAGCGCTTACTCTTGCTGTGATTTTGATTTGTTTAGAAAATAAATATCTTAAAATTAAAATCCTCTCGATTTGTAGTAATCTGTGATTTAATGAAAATTAACGGAAGTGTGTAACAGGAAGCCGGGGAAGCGCGCGTATTTGATTTGACTAATGAGCGCGCGCGGTGGTAGAGTTGGCCGTCAGGTGGTACAACCCATTTTCCCGAGATGTCAGTTGTTACACATAATATGCGATTATTGTAAGGCTCGCTCGTTTTTCTTTATATTTTTGGAAAACCGTCGCCTTTTTATAGATACAAATGTACCAAATAATGTAAAATGCATGTGATCACAGTCATAGGGCAGCGTCCACAAGACACTGGCGGCATTGCCACGTTGAATGACAATTGTATAGATAAACTTTTGTATTCTTCAAGTCCTTTTTGCGAGTTTAAATAACAACTGGTAAAACAATTAAGTAATAACAGTTGGTATAACTTCTTGAATAATAATTAAGTTTTAAAAACTAATAAGAATATCGACTTTATTGAAAATAAAAAAAATTACAAACGAATCGAGAACCTCCTTTTTTAGGTCAGGTTAAATAAGTTGTTATTTTACGCTTTTTATACGAGTAGTTTACCTTCACCTTATAGTTTTTCGAAATTCGTTAATAGGTACCACTGGAAAGACACAGGAAAGCAAAATAAGAAGTTTTGTTTTTTGGATAACATATTTTTCTAGCTATTTTGTTTAGAAACCAACCTACAGAACAAATTTTTATCAAAAAAAATTATGGGACCAATCGGAAAGTATATAACCTTTATATTTTTTCAAATTGGTTCATTAATGACGGAATTATGTAGAAACAAACTTAAAAAGCCTCTCCTTTTTTTAAACTCGGTTAAAAATCTGATGACTTATTACAAGTTTTTGACAGTTTCAAAAACTTGTAATCAGATCGAGGTGAGGTAATTTAGATTGATCGAGATATCGCTCGTGTTCGTTCATGATGAAGCCAGACACTAGTGCTATGCGTTGCTGGCTACGCGGAGAATTGAAAGTTAAATAATTTATATTTGTTAATCGAATCGAATCGAAAATAGAAAACAGTAACCAAATAGCCCACTTTCCTAGTACCCTATTCAGGGTTTCACTGCGGTCTTCCAATTGCCCTAGTTCTGGAAGGTGTGCCGATAGCAGTCACGGAAGTTCTCGATTGAAAACGAATACCTTCATTCTCTAAGTTTTAGAACTTACGTACTATCGGTAGGTAGGTAAAAGTGAATGCGGTTGGATGCACAATAGATATAGAAACGAAATAACCAAAGCGACCCGACGACGATGCGAACAGCCAGCAGCATGTAACGAGAAATCGAGTATATTTGATAGTTCTTTTCAATTTCGTTTTGTCGAATATACATGATGACAAAGTATTGAATAGAGAGACAAATATTTAGTAGCAAATATTAAGCCAATCAAAATGAATCCCTATTACTCTTAATCACGGCATTACGCGTGAACGGCTAAACCGATTTAGCTAGTTATTTTTTTGTTGTGTTTGTTATTTTCACGAGAAGGTTCTTATGAAGGAAAAAATAAAGAAAGTGGAAAATTAGAAAATTTAAAAAAACCATGCGAAGATATTACCTTTTCTAATGTAACCTTAGCGCTTTTGACAATATAATCTTTTCTAATGTAACCTTATGGCGTTTGACATAGCTGTCAGTCGTTTGACAGTTACAGATTATTCTAATTCGAATTCAATATTCATAGGACAGGACAACATCTGTCGGATCAGTAATAAATAATAATGCTGGACATTTCAGCATCATAATAGCCTCAAAGTAAGCAGAGCTTGTGTTATGGGAGTCACATGACTAATAAACTAAATATATAGTTATTTTGTTTGTATATACATACATAAGTACGAATATGCTGAATAGCGCTAAATGTTTATCCATCTATTAAATATTTTGTAATGGATTTTAGAAAAATCACGTCTAAATCAATGATCTACTCGATTACGACTCGGGCTTAACATTCAGTAATTAAAGTAAACAAATTTCAATTTCTGAAATTTTAACGTGAGCTACGTGAGTTTAAATCTGAGCCAAAGTATTCCTATTTGCTCTTCGTTTTATTGTTATTTCCGATACAATAATTAAGACGTAATAATAATGTATAATGTTTATAAGGTTTATAATGTTGTCCCACCAAGAAGGCGTCTGAAAAGTCGAAAGAGTTTCCTTAATACAGCTTCACATGTCTCCGGAAACGCAAGTGATCACCGACATGTTTTATGGTCTTCCAAAAACTCCCCCCCTCGGGATTACATTACTCCTGAAGGGAAACTTCGCCCTGGGCATGAACTCCCGTGGCCAGTGTGGAAGTGCCTCAACAGATTGCGAGTTCAGGTTGCGCGTTGTAGGTAACCTTGGCAAATGGGGCATGATTAGCGAAAAGGACAAGCGGTGTCATTGTGGTGCATAGGTGCAGTCCATCTCACACGTAATTGTGTGTCCATCATGCACTATGGGTGATCTGATTTCCTGCTCGGATAATGCCGTAGATGTGGGTACCTACTGGTCAAATAGGATGTAACAACGATACGAAAGAAGAACAAGAAGAAGACGTAATATTATAATAAATAAAAGCGCTTACAAAACAAAATTACTAGGATTGATGTGAATAAATTGAATATTCTAGTAAAATCAATTTATTTTAAATATTGTAAGAAATTGTCTATCACGTTCTTTTATTGCTTTCAAAAACAGATACGAAAAAAAAATACTCGAAATTATAGACTTTAAATTGTATTGAAACGTTTTATCCCCAATAGCAACAAAAGACTGTTCAATATGAGTCGTTGCAATTTGAATCATTGTGTCATTTACATAAATGTCAACTCAACACACTAACTACCCTTACAAAACAGATACAATACAAAGTGGTTCTTGAATTTTGAGCTTGTGGAATTGCTCCGTGTAACTTCGTCCTCTCTAACAAATCATCGAAATTTACTCTGTGCGAGGCCAGTGGAACATGGATGGGTGATTGCGGTGGCGTTTTTATCAGAGTGCTTAGGCTTCCATTGCTTTATGCTTCTATTTATTTGCTCGATCATAAATGACCAAATTGTATCACATGAATGAATGTTTGTTTGATTAACATTTGTATTAACATAAGTGTTTATTCTGTGTCTGGGTGTTATAAAGTATCGTAAGTATGTATTTAAAATTATTTATGTATTCTATTAGTCATTTGGTCACCGTAGTACAAGCTATGCTTAGTTTGGGGTTAGATGGTGTTGTGTGCTTTGTCCACCAATATTTATTATTTAATTACGTCCAATTTTTTTGGCTTAAGTTTTCTTAAGGTAAGTAGTTTAGTTTATTTCATTTGAAAACGTGTCAGAATCATTAAATGAAGTTATATGCAGATGATTTATAAATTTATTCACAAGCTCCTATCGAGTGCTTAACAGAAGCCATCGCCAGTACAAACGCTGATTTGGCTAATATTTTAGAGTGGAGTGGAAACAGGCAAATCAAGGGCTCGCAATATACAGTTCAAATTAAATATAAATGGTACGATTTTGACTAAAGAACAGGATGTTGCGAATGCATTTGATAGTTTTTTCTCAGATATACCAAAAATAGTGACCAAATCGTTAAACTCTTCAGCCTCCAGAGCTTCCGTTCTATTAGAATCTAGTGTTGCAAAATGTAAGAATGATTTTAGTTTTAGCTACATTAATGAGGCTAGTATTGTAAAAGCATTCAAGTTAATTAATATAAAAAATACAGAAGATCTTTGGGGAATGTCTACAAAGGTGCTGGGTGTCATTATCTTAGATATTGTACAATGTTTAGCTTATATTTTTAATAGATGTATCGACGAGGGAGTTTTTCCCGATCTCATGAAACACAGTAAACTCATTCCTATGTTTAAGTCTGGAAGTGAAAGTGATCTCGCTAATTATAGACCGATATCGATATTACCTGCTTTAAGTAAAATCTTTGAAAAAATAATTCTTAATCAGTTATTATACCACTTTAACGTTAACGGCCTGCTACATAGTAATCAATACGGATTTACTAAAGGTCGATCAACAGCTGATGCAGGTATAGCGCTCTTAAAGCATATATTTGAGGCCTGGGAGAAGTCACAGGATGCAGTTGGGGTATTCTGCGATCTATCTAAGGCCTTTGACTGTGTGAGTCATGCAACCCTAATCACAAAGTTAAAATATTATGGCATTAAAAACCGGGCGATTGACCTCATACAGTCTTATCTATCCAATAGAGTCCAGAAAGTAGACGTGGGTGGTGAGAGGTCTTCGAGATCAATTATTGATATGGGGGTACCTCAGGGATCGATACTAGGCCCTTTTTTATTCCTAGTATACGTTAATGATTTTCCTTTTTTTGTAAAAAATATTTGTGATATAGTTTTATTTGCAGACGATACGTCTTTAATTTTTAAAGTTGATAGAGGTAAAAGTATTTGCGATAACGCAAATGAATCCTTATCGTTAGTTCTTAACTGGTTCACTGTAAATAATCTTTTGCTTAATTCAAAAAAAACTAAATGTATCAAATTCACTTTGCCAAATGTTATTCATAGCCCGTCCAACATTGAAATAAATGGAGAGGCAATGAATCTTGTAAATTCCATGATCTTCCTAGGTCTTAATATTGATGCAAAACTACAGTGGGGACCACAAATTGAAACACTTGCTGGTAGGCTTAGTTCCGCTGCATATGCAGTTCGTGCAATACGGTGGCTTACTGATGAAGCTACAGCTAGACTAGTTTATTTCAGTTACTTCCATAGTGCTATGTCATACGGCATCATTCTCTGGGGGAAAGCAGCTGATATTGGTAAAATATTTGTAATTCAAAAAAGGGCAATAGGTGCCATTTATAAAATGAAACCACGAGAATCTTTGAGATAAATATTCAAAGAAATTAATATTCTCACAATAGCTTCACAATATATATATGAAAATTTGTTATACACACATGAAAATAGAGATGGGATTCAGCAAAATAGTGACCTTCATAGAATCAACACTAGGAATAAACATAAATTATACATCCCTAGGTTTTGACTAGAAAAAGTTAATAAGTCATTTATGGGGAACACGGTGCGCTTCTATAATAAGCTTCCTGACAATGCTACTAAACTACCTACTAAGAAATTTAAAGCATACATTAAAGGTAGTATTTTGAAGAAAACTTATTATAATATAGATGACTATATTATTGATAAGAATGCATGGCCTCATGTCACTCTGCCGTCAGACAGTTAACCGACACACTTGAAATGTATAAACTCTCTTGTATTAGTATTTCGTAGTTAAGGTAGTTATAAGATGGATAGAAGATGGATCAAAAAAGCGCTAGGACCAAGACGAGTTTCTTGCCAATTCTTCTCGAGCTTGGGTTAGGATGAATTGGCACCTAAATTCACCTAGTACGTAAAACGTTTCAAAGTGATCCTTGTGATTGTATTGAATAAATCATCTTTTGACTTTGGAGAAAATTGTACGGTTTAAGAGTAAATCCGTCGAAAACTCAAATAGTCATTAAAGGAAGCTCTAGAATGATGTCCCGAATCGACTTGCCTAACCTCCCGTGTGTTATGTTTGATGACACTGTCATGGAATGTAGTGAGGTGGTCAAAAACTAAGATCTACTAATGTATAGGCATCTATCTTGGAAACCTCAGCTAACAGCGGTAAGCCGAAAGACCTTTGCTGCCTTTGCCTATATGAAACGGTTGCATAACTCTCTTCCTACGTCCACTAAAATTGCGCTAGCACAATCCTTGTTGCTTTCTATTTTAGATTATGCTGACGTCAGCTACCTTGATTTAACTGAAGACCAACTCAATAAACTAGAGCATCTTCGAAATGTTTCTGTTAGATTCATATTTGGCTTGCGTAAGTACGATCATATATCTGAGTTCCGGAACAGACTTACTACCAGTGGCTACCAATTCGTCTTCGCCGAAATGCTCACATCCTTTCTCTTCTTTATTCCATTATGTTTCTTCCTTCCACTCCTGTTTACGTTAAGGAACGTTTTGAATTCCTTCATCTATTCAATTCCCGATCCCTACGTTCTTCAGAACCCTTCAGTTTAAAACTACTGTTCCTACTTCAAGGTGCTATGGTAGTTCTTTTACGCTTCAGGCTATGAAGCCTTGGAACGAACTCCCTGTCCCCATCCGGAATGCTAAATCTTTACCAATTTTTAAAAACTCAGTGTAACATCACTATCTCTCATCACTCTCATAGATATATATTTATTTTGTAAGTATTTATGTATTATCGCTTAAGTATTGTTTTAGTATATAATTATATTATTTGTTTTTAAGTAGGTATATTGTGTTTTATTTATATCTATGTATATTTTTATTTAGTAATCACATATTTGTTTAATGTACGCCGTGCCGTCCATTCTATTTCATGCATTCCTTTCCATCCAAAGATTGCCAGGAAGAGATCACTCTCAAGCGATATGGTCGCCCATTGTACCACTTAAGTATTCTTATCATGTTTAAATTGTTATTTTGTATTTTTATTTTATAAAGTGTACAATAAAGTTATATTATATTCTATTCTAATAATAAACATTGTTTTTTTGACTTATTAATAATAGTTACTTAATAGGTCAAATTATAATGTTACAGATTAGATGTTTATATAATTCAATTATTAACTTATTGTATAAAAACATTTGTACAAAAGCCACTATAAGCCACGGCTTAACAAAAAAATAACATGTCATAAATTAAACACACGTGTACACGCGTAATATTTTGTCGATGGAGACACCAACACTGTTTCGATTCATCTAGAGAATTTTCTCGCATTCAATCTTGCAGAATTCTTGCGTTCACAGTTCGTACATAACGTGAACGCGAGCGTCAACGAGCGGTCAGCGGATCAAACTTGAAACTCGAAACAACGTCGGTGCCTCCATCGACAAAATAATACGCGAATAAAACCCGTGTTTATCAAAATAAATAAATAAATAATGCCGGACATTTCAAACAGCACCATCTGGCCCCAAAGTGAGCAGAGCTTGTGTTATGGTTACTTTTATATTTTTTTTTTGTAAATACATATATTAAACATAGAAGCACCGGGTCCGGACCCGAGGTAAATACTTGCAGACCATGCAAACATTTGTCCTGTGGCGGGAATAGAACCCGCAACCTTTTGTGATTCAGCTGGACCTTGGCCCACTGCGGCACAGAGGTCAAAAATGTAGGCTATAACAGAGGCCTATGGGCGGCCTTAACTTAGTCACCAGAGTAGTCTATTGACTAATACGAAATTGTTTTTTTTTATCCTATTCAAGGTTTTATTTCAGCGGCCTGAAGTTATTTTGATTGACATAAAACCGATTTAATTTTTCCGAAGTTTCAGGCTTCCATTAATCTTTTCATAACAAGATTGGCGCTCCGTTCAGTTTTACACCTGCGACGTAATGCCCGCCATTATAATTATCTCTATCGTTTTTGTGCTAAAATCTCCAAATATTTGCAAAATATTTTTGACTCGATAAATCGATGAACGTCGTCGGCTGCACGCACGAAAAATTATCACTTTCAGCCTGAGCCGAGCGTGCAAGCGAGATCGCGGAACAAGCGATAGAGAGGCACGATCGGCCCAAGCGTTCGACTTGTGACGCATCTTAATAGGTTAAAGGTATGCAATTTTTTATCAATGATTTCTAATGACGTTATCACGTAAAATTATCGTCCGTAAACCGACTTTAAAGACAATATTTTTTTTTAAATACAAACTTAACTCTCCTTTTACGAGTTAATTTTCAGTTTTTGATGTGTTACATAATGTATTTCCTCTCGATTTCTGCAAACTGTAAATAATTTCGTTAAAATGGACGGAGTAACATGAAGCCATGGAAGCGCGCGCTATAAGATTTGACCAATAAGCGCTCGCGGTTGCTAGGAGATGTCAAATGTTACGTCTACTCCCACCTGTTCTGTTGAGTAGTTCTGTTGGCAGAACTATTGTGATTTTTTTACCATTAGTTATGTGACTTATAAGACTATGCTTTACTATGCTCTGGCTTCAATCTCATCGAAAGACGAACTATATTATTCTGGCGCTTCGGCGGCCGCTGCTGCGGCACGCTCGCTTCGCTTGCTCGCCTTGCGCGTTGTTTTCTATACTCTAACATAACCTAACCAACTGGTTTCGATTTCTGGTGCTTCGGCGGCCGTCACGGCCATGTAACAAGATTCGTGAACAGAACTACTGGGAATTCTTTTCCCATTTGTTCTGTGAACAGATCTAATGGTAAAAAACAACCCAAATAGTTCTGCCAAGAGAACTATTCAACAGAACAGGTGGGAGTAGACTAGCCTTACTATAGCCGTATAGCCTGACTATTGTAAAACTCGCTCATTTATTTTTCTTAGTGTATCCCTAGACTCTGAAGAGAAACTCTACTCTAAATTTCAGCTCTCCGGTCCATAATGAGCTAGCCTGTCAGCTCAGTTGGTAGTAGCTCTACCTTCTGCACTGTAGGTTTAGGGTTCGATTCCATCCCAGGATAAACATGCGTGAAGAACATAGATGTTTGTTCTGTGTCTAGGTGTTATAAAATTACATAAGTATGTCTAAATAAAATAAATAAATCAATAATCCCGGACATTTCACACAGCATCATCTGGCCCCAAAGTAAGCAGAGCTTGTGTTATGGGTACCACATGACTGAGATACCTACTACTTATATGTAATTTTTTTTGTAAATATATACATATTATACATAGAAACACCCAGACCCGAGACAAATACTTGCAGATCGTACAAACATTTGTCCCGCGACGGGAATCGAACCCGCAACCTTCTGCGTCTCAGCCGGGTCTTAGCCCACTGCGCCACAGACGTCGTCAAAACGTCGTCGTCGTGTATTTAAAAATATATAAATATCTGTCAGCTAGTCACCATAATACGAGTTATGCTTAGTTTGGGACTAGATGGTTTTATGTGTTTTGTCCAGGAATATTTATTATTATTATTATCATTATTAATAAATAATAATAATAAATAAATCCCGGACATTTCACACAACATCATCTGGCCCCAAAGTAAGCAGAGCTTGTGTTATGGGTACCACATGACTGATAAACTACTTATATACTTATTTTTTTGTAAATACATACATATTATACATAGTAACACTCAGACCCGAGACAAATACTTGCAGATCGTACAAACATTTGTCCCGCGGCGGGAATCGAACCCGCAACCTTCTGCGTCTCAGCCAACTGCGCCACAGAGGGCGTCAAAACTATTACTATACTAGCTGCTGCCCGCGGCTTCGCACGCGTGGTACCTACATAAAAAGTAGCTTATGTCCTTTTCCAAGTTCCCATCTATCTCTATAATAGAATTCATCGAAATCGGTTCAGTGGCTTAGGCGTAGAAGCGTAACAAACCGACAGACAGACAGACAAAGATTTACTTTCACATTTGTAATGTTATTAATATAACAATAATTAATGTAGTGTAGGGATTTAAAGGTTAATTAAACATCAAAATAAAATAAAATTTTGTTATATTTTATGAACACGAAGCTTGGCCTATGATCTGGTGAAAGTGACACAGGGGTATCATCTTTTTACAACGAAATCGAAAAACTACACCTAATGGAGTATTTCTTTGTAAACAAATTTTTTTTTCTTCCTTCGGGTGCTAGAATCACCAGCCTACTTTGTGCGCTTACTCTGGAGCATACCACATACAACTGGCCGTGAGAGAAGCAGCTTTCTCTCAAGTCTACTCCCACTACCTTAAGAATTTTACCTTGAGCTTTGACTTGAGTTTATGGGTATGGCGAAGCAGACTTTGATAGGAAAACTCACTCTCTTGAATTCGAAGGGGTAATTTGATGGTGTTAGGGGAATCCTAGGAATAAATACTGTATCTTTGTTCTTATGAGAATAAACTCTTTAAACCGAAATACAGACTCTCCTCGAGAACAACCTGTCAGGATAGTTGCCTCGATTACATTGCGATGCAACGTTTTCACTTGCGATCTGGTGCCATTGCATAGTTTTGGTGGATTAAGATTTCGCAGCAACATAATTGGCGTGCCTACTCTCAATTTTAATATGTGAGTTGACCGGGAGGCTTCAATGTATTAAGAAACTTGACCGGGTAATCAATGGCATCATCGTTGTTTATCACTGAGTCGACGGATTTATATTGGACCTATATTCGACCCGTGTGGAAACAATTGTACCGTAGGGAGATCTGTAGGGAGAATTATATTATTATCCAGTTTAGGGAAATCACCGTTTGTCACTGAAGGCCACAAATGAGACCGCTTCACGCATGCTTTAACTTCGTCCGCTCGCGTTCCTCTAGGAACTATTGACAAAGCCTGCCGGAAATCGCCTGCTAACAATACAGTAACTCCTTCCATTTGACAATTAATGTTCCTAATATCTTGTAATGATCTATTTAGGGCTTCGAAACTCCCTTTATGAGCCATAGCATTCTCATCCCAAACAATTAATTTCGTTTTACGGAGTACTTCTGCCATATTACTTTGTTTGGGTATATTGCAGAGTGGGGTTTCAGTTTGTATCAAATCGAGAGGAAATTTAAACGCAGAGTGTGCAGTTTTACCTCCTTTCAGCAGAGTGGCAGCTATTCCGGACGATGCGACCGCTAAGGAGATAACACGATTGCTTGTAACTTTTGCCAACAGTAAATTTAATAGAAAAATCCTGCCTGATCCACCAGGAGCATCCAAAAAAAATATATCTCATACGACATACGAGTATGTTTACCGGTATGCCGGTCAAATATACCCATTTGACCGGCTGCTTTGATTTGTAGAGTGTTGTAACATATCGAATGTATACTCTTCTTTTGTCCCATGATTATTGACGTTCATGAGACATAGCAGCAAATCATCCCAATTATTCGTAACATGACGCACAATTTCTTTACGAATATCCATAGAGCGTTCTTGTGTGCCGTACAACAAAAAAGAAAACGTAAGAAAAAGGCATGCGCTATCCCACACTATTAGAACAATAGTAAGGTTTATTAATTTCCCATTGATGTTAACTAACTCTGCTCCCATTTATAAAAAACCACAAATTTATAATTGTAAGAAAATTGCAAAACAATACACACAAGCTTTTATGTAAGTTCAACCTTTTTTTAATAAAATCGGATTGAGTTTTCAAACATTCTCGTATGTCAAAAAAGATTGGACCAAGGAATCTCGTTGTTCCATACAAACTTTGCCCCCGTTTTTACCCTCTTAAGAGTTGAATTTCGGAAAATCCTTTCTTATCAGATGCCTACGTCATACAAAGAACACACCCTCCAAGTTTCAAGTCTCTACGATCAGCGGTTTAGGCTATGCGTTGATCCGTAAGACAGTCATTCAGGACAAATCATTTTATATATATTATAGATTCTATTAATTATGGTTGTTTAGTCACTCAATCACGTATTGTAACTATTTATATAATAAGCATTGACAGGTATAATTCTAAGCTAATAAAATACTAAATGTTTAATATTTTAACTGTAATGCATTTATTTGTAAAGTTGTGGTTTTGTAATTTTCTTGTGGTAGTCAATAAATATTTTTTTTTATTATTTATTCGCCATAAATGGGTGCTTACTCAAGGAGTAGCATTTCAAATATATTTGTCCTCTTTGAGCATCGTATGGTATTATCTGGAAAAAAAGAAACAAATAAAAATGTTAATACTAAGAAGGTGAACCAGGTAAGTCCTATTTAAAATTATACAAAATAAAAGAAAATATAAAATAAAAGTATATATTTTAAGATCTGACAGCGAGAACATGTTAATAAGCAATGGTAGAAGGAAAAAGAGATAGAGGAAGGCCAAGAATGTACCATACGAACCAGATTTACGATAAAGTTGTTGTCGTATAAAGAAGTCAAAGAGACTGCATTAGCAAGGAGCAAAGAGGAAGCTGAATTCATCATCATCATTATATCAGCCCTTAAAAATCCACTGCTAAACATAGGCCTTCCCAATTAATTTCCAGGAAGAACGATTTTGAGCTGGAGAGGGCTCAAAATCGTTCTTCCTGGAAATCAATTTCCACTGACTTTCCGTGATCTTTACAATGTCGTCAATCCATCAGGTCCATCGAGGGGCCATCCTACGCTTCGTTTTCTTGTCCTTGTCTTGTCAGCCATTCGAGAACTTTTATGCAACGGTTATCAATTCTGCGAGCTATATGGCCTGCTCTCATAAATTAATGATGATGAAATAATATGACGTATGGCATGGCACTGAGGTGCTAAAGATTTCAATATTAGGACTTGTAGGTATGTATTAAGATCGTTGATTGAAATGAGCAATGGTGGTCTAGTAGCCTATGGTTCCAAAAAGCGTGGTCAAAGTCAAAGTTAATATTAAAATATATTTTATTCAATACAATCACAAGGATCACTTTGAAACTTCTTACATACTAGGTGAATTTAGGTGCCAATTCCTCCTAACCCAAGCCCGAGAAGAACTAGCAAGAAAATTGTGCTTTTTTGCATGATCCATTTTATAACTACCTTAACTACGAAAAAACAAATACTAGAGAGTTTATAAATTTCAAATGTGTCGGTTAACTGGCTGAAGGCAGAGCAACATGAGGCCATGCATTCTTATCAGTTATTTATATTATATTAATTTACATTTATATTATAATACGCTTTCTTCAAAAAACTGATTGGGTTCGAATTGAGCTTGCTGTTAGGAACAATGATTTGCATTGTTTATAAAAGCTAACATATCTACTGTAGGAGTAAAAGGTGCAGTAGGTACTGCATATACTACATTAACCTGTACTAGATAATGTTTAGTAAGATTAATTGTGAATTGTAATTGTGAAACCTTTCAACAGAAATTGTTTCTGAACATTATATTTATAAAAACCATGCTGTGATTCGGGAAACGAGCATAAAATTTATGCAAATATGATTAACCATCACGCTTCGTTACAGTCAGTATCGATCATTTGGAAAGGAGTGAGCAAAGTTACGAAATTTATGACTACTGATTGAGTTTTTTTACATAGATAATAGACTAATGATAGGCTTCGGATACTAAAAAAATAATAATAATGTTGCATTATATATTTCATAAATCATTTTGTTCTTGCAGAAGCTTCTTTTTTGCGAAAGTTGCTAAATAGCGTTTGAATGACAAACCCATTGCTATCATTTTCATTACGTCTAGATATAGCATGTCAAAGAAGTCAAAAAATATTTTATTCAATACCATCACAAGGATTACTTTGAAACGCCTTACATACTATGTGAATTTAGGTGCCAATTGCTAACCCAAGCCCGAGAACCACTTGTTTCAGCCATGGCTCCATCATTTTTGACACATTTTGTAGTGACCAAGTCGCTGTATTAAAATCTGAATCGAAAACATACACTAACTGCCACTTTAGTAAATATTTTCTTTGTCAAATCTAAACTAAGGACGTATTCAATAACTTATTACATTAATGGTTCTGACTGTGGCAGTAAGCTCACGATTCCGCATGTTAAAATGTACTGAATCTTAGATATAAAATCACATTTGTCACATCGTTATAGTGGAGCAAAAATAATTAACAATTAATTTAAATTGAAAGAAGGAAAGAAAGAAAAGTTTATTTTGTGTCTTATGATATCATATAAGAACTTATAAACTAATTAAATTGACAGCAAAATTGGTCGTCACTCAGCATGTGTTATAAATAACGTTTAGAACGCTTCTATAACGCTGGTCTTCCGTGACGCCGCGTTGGTATGAGCATCGGCACTGTGGTGGCGCACTGTCGTCGTGTACCATCATAATTTCAATTAATTTAGTAAGTGCAGTAAAAACTAATATAAATATAAATATGTAATGTTAACTAAGATACAAAATTGAAATTCAAATTAAACGTAAATACAACAGAAAATAAAACAAAACTATTTAAGGACAACAAAAGAAAATACTTATAAATACCTACAAAAGTCTAACGACTGAGCACTTAAATCAAATTGAAGTCCAGAACAACTACCTATATGCATTTTTTTTTGAGATATTAACAGGTGTTTTTTTAACGATCTTTTAAAAGACCAAATTGACAATGATTTTCTAATAGGGGGCAGATTGTTCCAGCATTTCGTGGCAGCATATTTAAAGCTGCCACGAAAGGCAACTGTTCTGTGACGGGGGCAGTTTAGTCTTATAGCAAACCGCACGAGGCGATCTGAAAATTCGAGCTTTTTGTATAAATATACTGGCTGCTGGCTTATCACAATCCAAAATCCCAAATTACTTGCTTTCCCAACATATTGGTTATTTGTTTATTGAACAACATACAAAATAATGCAATGACATACTGGTTAAATAAATACTGTCCCGATCACCATTACAATCGGGCTTTGAGGTAAATCCGTATTTCCCGATTTTATTTTATTTGCTCAGAATAAAGGGCAACTTAGTAAATTACAGTCGTGGTGGACACGTGCGGGGAATGCGGGGAAGTACTTCACTTGTAACTTCCTACCATTCTGCTTTTCTATTATTCAATCAAACAGGCATTGCTTTGATGTTTATTGCTTTTCCCCTAAATGATGAGTGCTTCGATCGATGAATAATACTTCAGGGGAAAACCATGAGTCGGCGCTTGGGTAATACGTTGCGGGAAGCTATTAAGTTTGTATGCGAACCGTTTGACCAGTTTAGTCTGCGTACTCCTGCACGTTAGTGTATCTATTTAACCTTCTATAGATTACCTTATCCATAATCTATATATATAAAAACTAGCAACTAGCAACATAAAAAGTAATATGTCCTTCTCCAAAGTCCCATAATATCTCTATACCAAAATTCATCAAAATCGGTTTAGCGGTTTAGGCGTGAAAACATAACAAACAGACAGACAAACAGAGTTACTTTTGCATTTATAATATTAGTTAAATGTTTTCCGTTGGTCCCGGCATCACGCGTGAACGGCTAGACCGATTTCGCTAATTCTTTTTTTATATACTTGTTATTGTCAGGAGAAGATTCTTATGAAAGAAAAAATAAGAAAGTTGCGTGGAAAATTAAAATAATTAACAAAACTTAATGAAGATTATTAACTTTTCTAATGTAACCTTAGCGCTCTGGCAATATAAACTTTTCTAATTTAACTTTTTGGTGTATGACATAATTGTCAGTCCTTTGACAGTTGGCGCGATTGCTGCAAATATCGTTCATCAGGTGTTTTTGGCCGTTTTGCGGAGTAAACATTGTTCTCTAATATTATATATTTTTTCCGGGTTATTTCAGCTTTTATTTGTAAATTTGGTGATTTTATTCAAATAAAGCTAAAGTTGTTGACTCGAGTGTGAATAATTGGAATGAAAGGTTTGTGTTTCTTTGTGATTCGAGCAAAATAATCCGTGTATTCCATAATTATCAAAGACCTTAGCTTGACTGACTGACTGACTGACTGATTCATCATAGACGAGCCGAAACCGCTGAAGATAGAAAGCTGAAATTTGGAAGGAAGCTACCTTCAAAATTTCAGCTTTCTAGCTTCAGCCTTTTATAGCAAAAGCAACCACTAAGGCGGGGTTTTTTGAAATTCAAACCCTAAGAGGCTGAAACGGGGTGAAAACGAATGTATGATACTTTTTAACGCGTAGTGCGATTTGCTTGAAACTTGATTTGAATAATTAAAATGCAAAATAATCGGATACGTGTTTCAAGAATATTCAAAATAATCCTTAGAAAGGAGTAAAACGGGGTGTCAAAGTTTGTATTGGAATTTTTTACGGGAGGTGTGATTTCTTAGAAACTTGGTTTGGATACTTAAAATGCAAAATAAAATAAATAATAATGCCGGACATATCACACAGCATCATCTATCCCCAAAGTAAGTAGAGCTTGTGTTATGGGTTACCAGATGACTGATATACTACTTATATACTTTATTTTTTTGGAAATACATACATATTATACATAGAAACACCCAGACCCGAGACAAATACTTGCAGGTCATACAAACATTTGTCCCGCGGCGGAAATCGAACCCGCAACCTTCTGTGTCTCAGCCGGATGTTAGCCCACTGCGCCACAGAGGTTGTCGATGGACACGTGTTTTAGGATTTTTCAAAATAAACCTCATAAAAGAGTAAAATGTAGTGTGAATGTTTGTATGGAAATTTTTTAATGGGTGGTGGTAGGTGTGATTGGTTTGAAACTTATCAATAAAATTTGGCAAGGAGATAAATTGCATCCAAGAGAACGATTTAAGCTACAATTACAAAAAAAAATGCAGTAACTTTATAAAGAGACACCAATTTTTATCAAAATAACAAACGACGAACGACAACATGCGACTTTGTAACGTCTTACTATTACTATCTAAACACTTGACATTGGCATAATTGTCATCATTATGACATGCCGAAGAAGAAAAAGATGAATCGAATATCGGAATTAATTGCGAGAACATATGTGCATATGATTATGTCTTATCTTATGTAATTTCGGCTGACGAAATGTCAATACAACTAATGGCATGCAAATATTCTAATAAAAAGAGATAGATAAATAAATTTTTATTGACTACCATACGGAATATTACAATAAAAACAACTTAACTTATTTAAGGCAACACAATGGGCGGCCTTGTCGCTAATAGCGATCTCTACCAGGCAACCGTTGGATAGACTGGACTAAATAAACAGAGAAGGGGCATGTCGGTGTGGTGTATTTATATAATTACATACTTATATTTATGTATAAACTAAACAAATACTGATATAAATATACACATACATATGTACTCAATAGATATAATAATAAAGATAAACAGTACAAAATATCAATAATATAGAAATAATTAAGTATAACAGCACGACAAATAATGTTTCATGACCATGTTTTTGAAGATGGGAAGAGTCTTGGTCTTTCTGATCTACAGGCAACGCCTAAAAGGGAAAGAGGAGGTAGGTAAGGAGATAGATTGTATCTTGCGGAATGGGTTAAACTATTTTTTATATACTACGCGTATAAAGCCAAAGGTAGCAGTTAGTTTTGTTATAATTTAGCTATTGTGGAGAGTTGATAATACGTTTGTACCATCCAGCAACGTTGATTCTGAGAAGTTAATACGTGGAAACAGCTCAGCCCTAAAGGCATCGGCTGCTTATTGCGTGAAGCTAAATATACAAATAATGAGGTTCTAGAAATCGTTTACAAAGCTATTTAAAATAGCTATGTAACGCAAATATTTTGCTTGATTATTATTTCCAATATTTATACCTGCAGGTAAAATAATTATTGACTAAATTTAAAACTAATTAAATCATTGCAGTTTTGTTTTGCAATCATTGTTGTGTATTAATGCCGCGATTTTGCTCAGCAGCCTAAACCCAGGATCTGCAATTCCAAGAGACCAATGTTGACAATCCGAAGCGCTTATTGTCTAGGCACCTTCCTAAAGCGTCCTCTGAAAATACTTAGGAATTGATTCCGAACCTTGGTTTGCAGAGCTGTCGAAGAGACGTCCGATAGCTTTCCTCCATGCATATGACAAGTGAGTGGTTTCCGGTGGATTCTACTGAAAATAAAGGCGATGGTATTTGAGGTTCATTCTGTTGGAGATTTTATCCTCTCAAACTGTGGCAGGTTTTTCTAGTAGTTTTAGTAAAAACACAAGTAAAAACCTTTTAATACATGCAATATTATTAGTAGGATGAATATAAATATTTTCTGGCGACAGGTGTACCTTATATACTTATCAGAGCAATAATGTAGTAAAACGACAATACCAGTATAGTATTAATATAGTATAAATGAAAATAAACCAAAAACTTTAACCTATATAAAATACATCTATCTCAATAAATACCATCACATTATTTTAATCTATTCCAATTATCAATCTATTCAATTCTATCATTGGTTTGGTATCTGTGAGCATATGCTGAAGGTTGTTTGGCAGAGATCACTATCTAGCGATAAGACCGCCTATTGTACTACCGTGTAGCTAAACACTGTTTCTTTGTATTGTATTTGTGGTGTGCAATGAAGTATTATCTATTCTATTTTTTTCTACACGCAAGTACCCCCTCTACTTAGAAACGTCTCTCAACTTCTGTCAAATCAGTGTATAAAATAGTGCAATCTCATTTTGTAAGATAGTGACAAACAGTGACAGGGAAAATCTTAAGCAGTGTTCAGGCATATTCGTTTCAACGGCGTTTATTAGTAAGGTCATACATGTCTGGTGAGATTGTGACGTCATCTTTGTGAAATATTATCTCACTTTCTGAGCATCAGCTCTCTGGCCGAAGGCAATAGGCCGAGTGTCGATTTGAAAATTTATGGCCTTTTATACCGCTGCTGTACATTGTTTAAGATTTTGTACCTTATCCCTCAACAGTGTTTAACATCCATTAAAACGTTTGAAAATTCATTTTGGCAGCGAAATAATTTTGCGAGGGTTCAAGAACTGTTCCTCGAGGGATCCTCTCGATATTCATTTGGGAAATATTGCGGAACGCTTGTTCAGAATACAATAATGTCCAAATCTAGTTCGCGGATTCTGTTAGCGAACATTAAAATGGAACAAAATTTTGTTGGATTGCTCAGTCGAAAGGTTAACTTATTCGGGAATTAGTAACTTCTACAACAAAAACATGTAAATATACTTTGATATTTTCGAAAAATAAATGTAAGTAGGTATTGTATTTAAATTAATTGTTCTAAAATAGCACACAAATTTTCCCCACATCATCGGCACGATCTGTAAATGTTTTGTAAAAAGATAAAGCTCCCGCGGGAATGAAACGACACTTACCACGAAATTGTAGACAAAAGGAAGAAATAAAAATGTCACATCGTGATTTATGCTAATCCCACATCGGTACATCCACTATACTTAGGCTTGTCTCCTTCATTTGTTATTATAGGTGGGTTTACTAATCAGGTGTAAGAATATAAACAGTTGAGGTATAACGACAAAGCAAAGTGGGATAAGTCTTGAGCGTTTTAAGAAATCTACAGAAATAAAGACATTCCCAACAAATGTTACAGAATGGTGAATTTATTTGCATAATTCAGCAAACCTAAAATCCTTTGTCCGCGGCCCGCCGCTGCTCAAATAATAAATTTACTCCATGTTCTACACCCAAACGTTCTATCTGAACAAAATTATTTAGCTATTTAAAAGCAAGCCTCTTCTGAAAGGGTGTTTTCACGCAGCTTCAATTTTAACTTCGGCAATTCATGCGTTTTCGCTTTTTGAATAGGGTTTTGGTGGTCAACTTTGGATCTCCCTCGATTCTGCGTTGACAAACTGTGTTATAGAATACACAGCTACCCCGGCGACGCCACTACAGCTGATAACTCACCCCTATGGCGCATTGAGTATTCCGCTCATTCGCCGCTCGGGCGACTCCACTACGAGTATCTACAATATGTGTAAATTTCGAAAACGTTTTCGGCACATTATTACGTTTAGGGATTTTCAAGAAAATTGCCTTATTACCTTTTTTGAGTTCGATTCAGAGCTCGGCTTTAGCGGGATTTGGAATAAGCTTTCGAACAAGGTAAAGTTTTAACGGCGATTCTTAACAATGCTTGGTTAGTAAAATAAAAAGTATTTATGAGTCATTATTTATTCTATAAGAAAATGAGCTAAGATATTCACAAAGAGAGCTCCCATAAGCTAATTGTTTTGCGTCGACTTGGATACTTTTCAATCTTGTTTATCATGAGTTATTATTTATGTACGTACATACTTAATTTTATAATTAAAATCGTCAAAGAAATATCATGAAACCAAATAATATCGATTTAGACTGTGAATTGATTATTATTCATGCAACATGTATTTTCATTGTAATAGAGTTCATATTCGTATTTAATAATTCTTTATCGACTGAAATCAAACACTTATCAGAAGCCTGATAGGCCAATAGCCTATTGCAACCCGGCGCACGTATTAGCAAGCTGAGAAACATAAATAACAGCCGAAACAATTTACCTACGAGCGGGTGAGGTATTCTTACAACGGTTTAGTTTGTTCAATATATACCAGGCTGGGACGTGCAAGGAATCTTGCAAATAGGCCACAATCACACCTAAGACTGTATCAGGCTTCAGTCTTAAAGCTTGACTACGTTGATTACTTATATAATGACACAAGTCTAATGCGACTTTGTTCGCTCTATGTTTTTACATGAAACCTTTCACTTCTCCGCTGGAGTGTAATTTTGGGAATATCTTTCTTACTACGCATCCTCACACTGATAATAACACACTCGAAATGACATGTTTCTTCCTATGTCAGTCAGTCAGACTATAGGATATTGATGCTTATAAATAAATTGATACCTACCTAAACTTAGGTGCCTCGTAGCTACTGATCCTGATTGAAAATTTTGATCAGAGTTCTCATCACGATCACATCATCTCACACTTATAAAATAGTTGCTGTCCTCGGCTTCGGCATATCTGCTTACCAGCTCGGCGATTTAAAGTCCAGACAGAAACATTCGAATTTATATATGAGTATGGATATGCATGGTATCATAAACGTACAGACTAGCTGTCAATTTGTATGGTATTCCGTTGGCAGCTTGTCAATGCGTTTACAATGCACTTGCAATTGGATTAACTTATATTTGACAGTAATATTTACATAGAACTAGGTGCTGCCCGTGGTATAGACAATAATCGTTCCCTACCTAAATGCCTAAGTATCTACTTTTAATGAAAAAAATCTACCATCAAGTACTATTACTAGCTCAATCAAAGCTAATACATTTTTCATGTCTATTTAGCAATAAACAACGGATTTAAGATTTGCTCCTTTAATTGCTGTGAGACCTTGCATCTTGCCAAATTTCGTGATTATAAGTCAACGGGTACCCAATAGGTTTTGATTAATTAGCGAGTGTCGAAATATGCGGCATAAATGGCCGTATTTAAGCCATATTTTATGATTGCGTTATAAATAGTTACCTATTTGTTTATATATTATATCAACATCTATATGCCACTGTTTTTTTTAATAAACAATATATACTAACATTCTATCAAACTAACCGTGTGTTATAATGTAAACTAACCTATTTATTATTTTGACTTATGTGTATGTATGTAGTTTTTAGTTATATAATTTAGAAATAGTTTAATGTACGCCGCACCGTCCACTCAACTCAAGATCCTTTCCATCCAAAGGTTGCCAGGAAGAGGTCGCTCTCAAGCAATATGGCCGCCCATTGTACCATTCAAATACTTGTACTTTAATTAAATTGGAATATTATAAATATAGAAATATTTACATGTTTATACGAAGTTTCATCAAAATCCAACAAAGAAATATATAAACACCCGCAGAAACGTTCATATATATAATACTAGATGGCGCCACCGATGGATGCGTAGGATTTACGCAAGAAAGTTGTTTTTTTTGTCAGCAAGTTTATCAGAGAGAGACAACCAGCTTTCTGTGTAAATGCAGTCAACTTAAGCTTGTTTTATGATTCGATGAGTGTTCTCTATTGCCTGTAAGTCGCGTGTGTTACGGCGTATCGCGATTTTATACGTCTTCATTGTGCTGTTTTATCCGCGATTGCGGTGGTAATGTTTAAAGATGGGTTCCAAGCGTGATTGGATTCAGAGGATGAAACTAAAGATTTACCTCATGATCTATTAAACCATTATGAGTGCTTAAAAGCACCGAAGAAATCTGTTAAATCCGAATCGTTAGGAATAAAACACAAATATCAATAAATAAAATAAATAAATAATACCGAATATTTCACACAGCGTCAACTAGCCCTAAGGTAAGCAGGGCTTGTGTTATGGGTACCATTGACTGATACACTATTTGTATACTTTTTTTTTGTAAATAGATACATTTATCCCGCGGTTTGAATTGAAGCCGCAATCTTCTGCGTCTCAGGCAGGCCTTCGCTCACTGCGCCACAGAGGTCGTCATATTTATTATTATTATTTTTTGATATTAAAATAATAAGGACAAACTGTACTTTAATCTTATTGCTATTATAAAATACAGAAATAAAATTTTAGCAAATATTAATCCTCTTCAAGGTAATTCATTTAAAAGCACATTAAGAAACTGGTTGATGAAAATGGATTCTATGATCTAGCTTAATTCTTAGAGCGATAACTTTACATAATTTGTCACGTAATTACATTTATTTACAGAAATGTACAGAATAATATACAATAATAATAATAAAAGCTTGTGAAACAGTTAAGCTATCTAAGGATAGATAGCTCAACCGATCCAGATTACTGGCAGAGGGAAGCGTCTCCCCAAGAAACTTGCAGCATTGGCATGAATAGCAACGCTAATACGCTGGGCCAGATATTAGGAGCCACCTCTTGAGTCACGCGAGACGTCGTAAAATAATTTCATAACACGATGGGCTACTGTTCCCCACAGAAAGAGTGTCGATATAAAATTGTTACGTTTTAAAAACTAAAAAGGCAACCGACAGTCACAACCCATCTAGGTGTACAGTTCTCATCAATACAAATTAATCAAGCCCAAACACCAGGTAATTGCTGTAAATCGTTGAGGATTTCCCTCGACTGTCTTTCGGCTCCATCATCACATTCATAATCAGATCAATTAGTAGTGCTTTAAAATAATGAATGAAAAAAATTCAATAACGCACTGGTAACCACGACGATTTTCGAAGATTCTTCTAGTTTTCTCTGGGATGCCATCATCAGATCTTGGTTTCCTTATCATGCATGGTAGGTACCACCCTTTGGATATCTCCTTTCAAACAAAAAAGAATCATCAAAATCGGTTCATAAACGACGAAGTTATCCGCGAACACACATAATATATATATATATATATATATACAGTCGAATTGAGTAACCTCCTTTATTTGAAGTCGGTTAACAAAGTCATGTCAAAGTAAAAATAGATTTAATTCAATACATAACACATCATCACAAGAATCACTTTGAAACGTTTTACATACTAGGTAAATTTAGGTGCCAATTCCTCCTAACTCAAGTCCGAGAAGGAGTCAAGAAACTCGTCCTGGTCCTGAGCGCTTTTTACATGTTTCATCTTATAACTACCTTAACTACGAAAAACAAATACAAGAGAGTTTCTACATTTCAAAACAGTTGAAATAACAATCATTGAGATCATAATCATAATTTTATAACATAGTTTTAATTTGAAATAAAGTTTACGTTAAACAAATGTTATGAAAGGTTTATTATAATTGGGTATTACTAATATCCAACTTTAGTTTACCTACATACATTTAACTTCTATGTGATTCTAAGTGCCCAACCAATTTAACCTAAAATAAATTAAAATTAATAAATAAATTAAAAATTTGAATTGAACTTAGAATTAACAGGCACACATAACCCGAAATGAAGACTTAATGGAACGTCTTGTAGCCCAAGCCAGAATGAACGGTAAGAGATGCTGTGGCCGATCTCCGACCTGTAGGGCGATTATGGAACTCTTGATACAATCAATGTCTATCACTTTCGATTAGCAATTGGCATCAATGTCTAATTATTTCAATCAATCATATACGATATATTTAAATGCTTAGTACGCTAAACACGGTTCCTACCACAATCGTACTTTGTAAATTGGTCGAGTTATAGTTTGACACCAACTTCAAATTGTAACTAGCGATAGAAGCCGATAGAAATCGTAGCGATCCGTAATACCAATTCATCAATAGTACCTGAAAGTTATTAGTATCAATGTTTTGATAGTATCAAAGTTCCATAATCGCCCCACAGATTTAATCTCTCAACAAATCCACCATGACCGACTGCTCTCACAATGTCTCCAATTGAGCCGAATAGAAAAGAAAGAGCTGCCATTCACCAGGATGCACCCATAGCCATGACCAAGCCAAAAGTGCCCGACTGAAAAGAAGTAGACGTACAAAGTTAATAGCCAATCACTTGCCGGATCACGCACAGTGAAGGTTTCCGAAGCCAGTAAACATAAAACATAAAATAATTAAGAATGAAGATTTTGCTGTCTTTAAGGGTTTCGTACCTCAGAAGGAAAAAATAATATCAAATACTGATGTCTGCTGTCCCTTGAAGCTATAAAAAACAAGCTTCTAAGGCAACGCAATCACAAAATTTGGCCTAAATACGCTATTTTTTATTTATTTGACGACATTTGTGACGCAGTGGGCAAAGGCCGGGCTGAGACGGAAAAGGTCGCGGGTTCGATTCCCGCAGCGGAAAAAATGTGTATATGATCTGCAAGTATTTATCTCGGATCTGGGTGTTTCTATGTATAATATGTATGTATTTACAAAACAAAAGTATATAAGTAGTATATCAGTCATGTGGTAGCCATAACACAAGCTCTGCTTGATTTGGGGCCGGGAATGTTGTGTAAAATGTCCGGCATTAGTTTTATTATTATTATTATCAACTGAGCCGACAGACCTAGACCTTCATTCATCAAGGGTTCAAAGAGGGTTCAAATCATCAGGATAGGACAAACATTTGTGTTACATGTTAGATATGTGTATTTATTTGTTCTGTGTCTAGGTGTTACAATTAAATAATGCTGGTCGTCTGGATCAAATTTTTTTTAAAACATACATACATAATGAATAAATGAAAACATAGAAAATATAAACACCCGACCAGAGACAAATAGTTGCAGATCATACAAAAAATTGTTCGCAGGAATCGAACCCGCAACCTTCTGCGTCTCAGCCGGACCTTAGCCTACTGCGCCACAGAGGTCGTCAATAAGTATCCTAAGTATGTATTAAAAATAAAAAGTAATCTATCAGTCATTTGGTTCCCATAATACAAGCTATGCTTAGTTTAGGGCTAGATGGTGCTGTGTGCAATTGTCCACCAATATATTCAGGTATTTCTTTACAAAGAAATGCTGAACATGATAGTCTAATTATGTATTTTTTTTTAAATAAATGAATCACTTCCGTCAAGTAACAGCTGACGTGTTATTTTAAGGTTAATAAATGTATTTTAGTGAGTCATCATAACAACACGTTTAACAATAGACTTACAGTAGTTTTTCATACTAAATCCTCTGTGCAAAATGCAAGCACCTTCTGCTTTTGATATATGCAGGTCCAATCACAAATTCTAGCATTGTTCAGCACTACTGCCGTTTCTCACGTTAAAAAGGAGGTTAGACGACTTCTAAAAAGGAGGTTAAAGGACTTCTAAAAAGGAGGTTCTCACTTCAGGTGTACTTTTTTGTTTTTATGTTTGTTACCTCAGAACTCTGTCATATATGAATCGATTAGGAAAATTCTCATTTTGTTTGGGAGGCTTATATTTTTTAATTGGTCCAAATTAAATTTGAAGAAAAAACCCTAAGGTTTATTTTTTTAAATAGGGGAAGAAATTTTGTATTGGAGTTTTTTGAGTAATGTACATATAATTAATTATAGAGATATGTATATAAATACATACATTTTGATATACACACGTATTATTTTTTCGATGGAGGCACCGACAATGTCCATCTAGAGAATTTTCATCAGGGTGAGTTTGATCCGCGGTCCGCTCGTTGCCGCTCGCGTTTACGGTTCGCACTGACGAGTGCGAAAAAATGATACGTGAGTAAACCCGTGATTATCAAAATAAATACATACATTTACATATATCTATAATTCACGTAAAACTCACGAAAGTTTTGAAAGTGAAATAAATAAATAAATTTGAAAAAAATATTCATGCCTAGGAGTGGTAAAATAGGAGATGGAATATTTAAAAGGTAAACATTTTATTCAATTATGTCGGTAATCTTTTGTTTTTAAAACGTAACTTGTAGGTATAATGATATAAATATTTAACTAGAGTCTATTCTTTTCCTTATCCTGTCACTAGTTATTTCAAACTAGTGTGGTGAAAGGATTAAAGTGCGCCTCAGAGGCTCATTTCGTGCTCTTGGCATGTCTTGAAACTATTCAGGTACTATAACATACCGGTTACCTCATGGTGTTATTCTTCACCGTTTAGAGTACTGGTACAGCGTATATACATTTTTCGATCAGAAAAATCCACGGCTTAATTTGACCTTACGACCTCAGGATCGAAAGGCAGACAACCACTAGACCACCAGAGTATATTCAATGTAAGTATTAATTAACTTTTAAGTCAAATCAAGTCAAAGGATACTTTATTCAATACAATCACAAGGATCACTTTGAAACGTCTTACATACTAGGTGAATTTAGGTGCCAATTCATCTTAACCCAAGCCCGAGAAGAACTAGCAAGAAACTCGTCCTGGTCCTAGCGCTTTTTCACATGATCCATCTTATAACTACCTTAACTACGAAATACTAATACAAGAGAGTTTATACATTTCAAGTGTGTCAGTTAACTGTCTGAGGGCAGAGCGACATGAGGCCATGCATTCTTATCAATAATATAGTCATTTATATTCTAATAAACTTTCTTTAAAAGCCTACCTTTTATGTATGCTTTAAATTTCTTAATAGGTAGTTTAGTAGCATTTTCAGGAAGCTTATTATAGAAGCGCACCTTGTTCCCCATAAAGGACTTATATACTTTTTCTAGTCGAAACCTAGGGATGTATAATTTGTCTATTCCTAGTATTGATTCTATGAAGGTCACTATTTTGCTGAAACCCATCTCCATTTATGTGTGTATAACAAATTTTCATATATATATTGTAAAGCTATTGTGAGAATATTTATTCCTTTAATTATTTCTCTCAAAGATTCTTGTGGTTTCTTTACCACGTTTCTTTTTATAAATGGCACGTATTGCCCTTTTTTGAATAACAAAAATTTTACCAATATCTGCTGCTTTCCCCGAGAGAATAATGCCGTGTGACATAACACTATGGAAATAACTGAAATAAACTAGTCAAGCTGTAGCTTCACCAGTAAGCCGCCGTATCGCACGAATTACATATGCAGCGAATGACAAACCAATTCTCTCAAAATAGCTCATATTTCGTCGCTATAAAGGTAGTAAAAATATTATATTGTGTGTGTATTATATTATCTATCCAACGTCGATTTTTAATTTTTGTACAGTTTATGTAAGTGCCATGATGTTGACGCCACTATGTGTAGGAGACATCACATGTTACCACTACCAAAGAGACTTAACATAGCTGAAATTATCTTCCTTAATCAAATAGCGCAATGTAAAATTGACTCTAATAATGGAATTTGGAATTTTTTTAAATAATTTTAAAAATTTCAAGCAGATCAGTTAGCATTGCCATGTCTCCTGGCAATGCTATTTGTAAAAGTAATACCATATGGCAACGCAAGTGCATGTTGCGCTATGCAATATGAAGTACAATCGAGTACCAGGGGAAGATGGCATCAGCACAGAGGCTTTGAAACTGGGTGAACCAACACTTTTGCCCCACATCACCAACCTATTCAACATTATTTTAAAGACGGGATTCTTTACATACCAGTTCTGCCATTTTTATATCATCCTTCTCCATAAAAAAGGCGATAAATCTTACATGTACAACTACAGACCTATAAGTCTTATTTCCCACTTGTACAAAACATTCATTAAGGTTATCGAAATACGTATTAGGGAGTACGTAAGGGATACTGGACTTAGGACAGCCACCAGAACAGGCAGGCTTCCGAAGAGGTCTTTCTACCACTGACCATCTTCACGCCATCAACCTCAATGAGTTTAATATCCTACTTTACATCATTTTCGTGGATTACGCCAAGGCTTTCGATTCCATTGCCCATTCTGCAATATGTACTGCTCTCTCCCACCAAAATATAGAACCAACCTGCATCAATCTCATCAGCAATATTTACCAAGAACTCGAGATTTGTCAGCGGGCAATGGAGCGCAGCATTCTCGGTGTTAAACGTACCGACCGCATACGCAACACAACTCTGAGCTTCAGAACCCAAATTGCTGATGTAGCTCGAAACGTGGCGAAGCTTAAGTGGGGCTGGGCTGGTCAAGTTTGTCGCATGCCGGATGAGCTGAGACAGCGAGACGGCGCCGTGGTAGACCCAAAATCTCGTAAATTATCTCGTGGTGGGCGAGATGATCTCGACACCTTTGATAGACCTTGGGTCCAAACAGCTCAAAACCGAGATGACTAGAGAGATCAAGGGGAGGCCTTTGCCCTGCAGTGGGACACAATGGGCTAATCGTAATCGTAATGCCATATTAGTGGCCCCCACAAAGGTTTAAAGGCTCATTCTGCGTGGTTACGTTCGTTAGGCCAATTTTTTTAACTATAGGATCTTACGGTACGTCAAAAAACTCAGCGTAAGAACGATGCTGAAGTTTGCGTGTATTACAGTTTACTCTTCGTGAAACTCATGAAAATTAAGGAAGTTGAAAATAATTAGGTAGCCGCCTCCATGAGCGTGTATTACCGGTTCTCACGCGACTGCTCCTTATTATATTGCAGTTAGAGACGTAATTAAATGTTAAATCGTACTGGAATTATTATCGGATTGTGATACCGTGTTGTTATAAGGTGGTGAAGTATAGAATTAGCCAAATTGTTGGTGAGTAGTAACCTTTGAAGTTTCAACAGTGGAATTGTTGTTTTAGGGGCTGAAACTGCCCGTGGCGTGGAGCTGACCCCAGTTTCTATATTATAAACACCCGTTATTCACAAACGTCAGTCTTTCTGTAAGTAAAGACTCTGTCTCAGGAGCTCATGGAGGTATCAAGTTGAAATTAATATCAAATACTAAGGTTTGCAGTTCCTTAGATATTTAAGAAAATCAATATTCTAAAGTAACGGATTCAAAGTTACCGTTATTGGCCTGTTAGTTTTTTTTTTTAATTTCTAAAACACCGAAAGTTAAAAATGACATTGCAATCAAGAAATAACAGTCATGTGGAAAAGCTTCAGCATTTAAAATCCGACATCAGTGACGCGTGTAAACGCTCAAATTGTGGAAATCCAACGAATATAAACAAAACGTCATCACAAATAAAGCCGAATCGAATATCCCTGATTGTTGTGACCTATAAACAACAGATATAACGACTTGGATCAACAACTCGATTAAAAAACACGCAATTTTTGCAGCTCTATTTTTATGACTGGTCGAATTGCAAATAAATAACACAATGGTAATTAAAATATCCTTACATTCCATCATCATCATCATCATCATCATCATATCAGCCTTTAAGAAGTCCACTGCTGAACATAAGCCTCCCTAATAGATTTCCAGGAAGAACGATTTTGAGCCCTCTCCATCAACCGACTTCCTGTGATCTTTACAATGTCGTCAGTCCATCGGGTGGAGGGTCGTCCTACGCTTCGTTTTTCTGTCCTTTGTTTACATTCCATACGACTTATTAACTTTCATTGTGTTAAGTTATTATCGTCTAATACATCCATGCTTCCTTGCTGGTCTATCAGCTCAGTTGGAAGTAGTTCTGCCTTCTACGGTTGCGTGTTCGATTCAGGACAAACATTTGTGTGGTGAATATTTGTCTGGATGTTCTGGGGAATTGAACCCACAACCTACAATGGAAGACATTGAGCTTTGGGGCCAATTAAGGTATAAATATATCAATATTGATGATCAACGCACACAACACCATCTAGCCCCAAACTAAGCATAGCTTGTAATATGGTGTCTAGTTGTCTGATAGAATACTTATTTATTTTAAAATACATACATAAGATACTTTACAACACCCAGACACAGAACAAACATCTATGTTCGTCACACAAATGTGTATCCTGAGAGGGACTCGAATCCTCAACCTACATTGCAGAAGGCAGAGTAACTACCATCTGAACAGGCTAGTCAAATTATTTTATAATAAATGAAACACTTACACTCTATCCTATATTGACACTAGCGTGGCATTTAATTATGATCTGTCTTTGTCGTTCTAAAGTAAATAGAGAAGAATAGAGATTGCAACAGATTTAAACAATTATATTTTCTACGTCTATGCTCTATTGCGACACTTCACACACCACCTGATACACTCGCCTTTACACTCTACATGCACTTTGGCTTCTTCTGTTACACAGACTCTAAAATAAAAAAAAATCAGCATTCATATGATAGCATATACAATACAATAGCATATGTTTAAATGCACTTTGATGCTGCTCTTAAATAGGTACGTACCTTTTAGCGGTCTTCAGACTAGGCAAACCTGTATCGTGAAGACCAGAGAGACGATTTACTCAAATAAATTGACAGTAAAAACTCATTCACCCACTGATACACACATTTTGCACGCATCTTTACATTCACACTATACACTTGAACTGTAGGTACCCTCAATGTTGTATTGATCTCGTTTTTGGTTCGTCATCTCGAGGGTAATAACAATCAGTGTGCTTAAGAGTGAACTAGTTGATTAGGTTTCCATACAAACGTCGAAGGATGATCACACCACAATCTGATGTTAAACAACCAAAACTTAAGAGTGATATTAATTTGTTTCATCATAATCTATGCTTGTATCGCAATAGAATCATCAAAGAAATATGGAATTAAAAGATCTCAAAAAAATCTACAACATCTACACACTTATTTTAACGGAACTTCGGGCATAAATAAATAACATACACAACACGTAAACTTCAAAATGGTTATAATACAAGGATAGATTATTTATTCAAGAGCTCAAATAACTTTTTTTTTTAATAGATACTTTCAGTATTTTTTTCATGCGAACCCTTGAGCCTTCATGATTTTTACGCAGTCGTTTTATGTTGAAATCACAGACTAATCAAATTATATTACTATAAATCATATCATTCTTTCTCCTTACATATCATCACTATCTTTCGCGCACGTCTATCCTTTTCTCGCACGGTGCTAAAATCTGACAACGCTAGTGTCTGATTTTAAGATAGACCTTTGAGAGTTCGTTACATAAATTCTTGGTTCTCTAATTTATTTTCGTCAATCTAGCAGCGCGCGGTTTACACAAATTACTCGAGCGGTACTTGAGCGGGATTTTCGCTTTCGCTTTGTTTGGGTAATTTCAACAGAATTTACAACAACACTTGGGACGTACCTACAACTAACTGGTATCGGAAATATTTGAGTGTTTTGAGAATAGGAAAATGCAAATAGGAATATTCTATCTTACCTTACAATTAACTAACAATATAGGTAAAGTAAGCTTTGAGTGGAAAACTAACTAGCCATGCATGAAACCAATTAGTATCGGAAAAATCAGAGCAATGTTTATTTGTTTACTAGTAAAAGCATAACTTCACTTAATATCAATTGAACCGTTATTTTATTTGCCGGCTTAGTTATAAAAGAATGTATTACTAGCTGCTTCCCGCAGCTTCACACGCGTATCAACACAAAATATCCGTCACCAGGAGACAGTCTATCTCCTAAGCGAATTTATTAAAGATATTTTCAGCCATTTAGCCGTGAAAAAGTAAAAAACAGATAGACAGATAAACAGACAGACAGACGTTCTCGAATTTTTAATATTAGTATGGACACACAATTCTTATTATTACAGAAAGCAGACTCCACGCAACGCATTTATGGAAATAGCGACTCTAGCTACGACACAACAAAGTGAAATTTAAATCGCACAAGCGCTTAGTAACATTACATTCATCAACATCATTCATCTCTTTCTCTTGCGTAACTTTATCTCGTCTGGCGTGGCACATCTCTACTAATTTATCCAACAAGTAACGTGCATCAATGTACTTGTAACATCGTACCTAAAGTGCGGAGTAGACCTTGATAGGATTGATAGGGCGTCTATCCCATAATTACATTTATAATATTAATAATATGAGCCTTTATTCTGAACTTAAAAAGCCACATCTACGGCATTATCCAAGCAAGACATCAAATTATAGTGCAAAAGTTGGGCCAAGATGGACACACCAGTACGTTTGAGATGGATTGCATCTGGGCAACACAATGACACCGGGTGTCGTTTTCGCTAATCATGCCCTATTTGCCATGGTTACTCCTACAGCGCCCAATCTGAACTCGCAATCTGTTGAGGCACTTCCACACTGGCCACGGGAGTTCATGCCTAGGGGAAAGCTTCTCTTCAGGAGTAATGTAATCCCGGGGGGTGATCACTTGCGTTCCCGGAGAGAGGCGAACTTATTTTAACTCAAATTATTTCATTAGATCCGTTTGGCATAGGCCCTTTCAACTTCTTCCACTCGTTTCTATCTCTGGCAGTCCTTGACCATAACTTCCCAGCGATAGTTTTAAGGTCGTCTTTCCACCTCTTAAATGCTATTCTATTTTTCCTCTTTCGGTTTCTGGGTTGCCAATTTGCTATTTTTTTGCTCAGTTCCTGTCAGTGTGTCCTGACGACTTTGATTTCCGCCACGAGACAAATTTTTGTATGATCTGCAAGTATTTGTCACGGGTCAGGGTGTTTCTATGTATAATATGTATGTATTTACAAAAAAAAAGGTATATAAGTAGTATATCAGCCATGTGGTACTCATAACACAAGCTCTGCTTACTTTGTGGCCAGATGATACAGTGTGAAAAGTCCGGTAGTATTTATTTATTTATTTATTCTTTCCTACTAGGTACTAGTGTTACATTTTCTATTTTGAATGTTTCTCTAATCTTTGTGTTCCTCACTTTGTCCGTTTTTTAATGCTTAGCCTATTCTGTCCATATACCTCTGGCAGACCTGCTTTTTGTTATGCGTTTTAGTAAAAGCCCTTGTAATCACATTTATCGAAGCTATTTCGATGTTTAAATCTATTGCCATTATTATTCAATAACGTTATAATGATAAGGACAAACTTTAGCAAACAGATCGTGAAACGCATTTTCGATTCCCTCTCACATTGCATACGGCCTAAGTTGATTTACATTTTTTTTAGAGTAACAAGCAGTTTTTCATTATTTTGCGTGTTTCTGGCGGAAAATAAAATTAACCTACTTTTGTGGTTTCAAGTGATGAACGAAGCGAAATGGATAGGTAATCTGGGAAATGTTTTAATGAGGGTAGATACTTGGTTACAAACCGCACCCTTGCAGTTATGTAGGAACTGCATACACGATTGCTATATACTCATAAAATGTTGATAAGTAAAAAAATATAAAAATCTATTATGTTTTTTTCTTTTTCATAATCAACTTATATAAATATAAAACAAAGTCGAGTTAGTTCCACCATTTTACTCGTAATCTACTCCACAACTCGAGAACGGCCATATGGATTTTTATGATTTTTGATTTGCTGGACTTGAAGCCTGATGATTATCTAGCAATTATTTTTATTATTTATTTATCTGTATCGAAAAACGGTTCAAAAGACCTCGTTAAACATTTATAAGACTTATCCAACGATATGTCACATATAATAAAAATAAAAATATAAAAAAATTACCCTACCTTATAGGGGTTCAATCGTTTTAATCGTTTTTAGGTGTACCTTCCCATGCAGGGTTTTTGACGTAATAAAGTCTTATAAATCGATAAACGCCGGCTGCACTCACGAAGAATTGTCACGTTCCGCCCGAGCTGAGCGTGCAAGCGAGAGCGCGGAACAAGCGATGGAGAGGCACGATCGGCCTAAGCGTTCAGCTTGTGATGCGTATTAATAGGTTAAAGGTATGCAATTTTTCATCAATATTTTCTTATGACTTTATCACGTAAAATTATCGTCCGTAAACCGACTTTACAGACAACCATTTTTATATCAATACCTTGTAGGGGCCACTAATAAGAATATTCATCATGTTAAGACTTAGTCCGCGAACAAGAGCTCTGATGGAAACGGACAGACTGACAGACAGTATAAACTACTTATAAATAATTGGTTTCTTGTAGACTACCAAACCTTTAATCCTTAACGGCTGAGACGCAAAAGGCTGCGGGTTCAATTCATTGTATGATCTGCAAGTATTTGTCTTGGGTCTGGGTATTTCTATGTATAATATGTATGTATTTACAAAAAAAAGCACACAAGTAGCATATCAGTCATATGGTACCCATAACACAAGCTCTGCTTACTTTGGGGCCAGATGATGCTGTGTGAAATGTCCGGGATTTATTATTATTATTATTTAATTATTTAATCTTGAATGTAAATGAAATAAATACAAATCTTCACTCGAGTGGTTTCTGATCTGATCCTTCTGACAAGTTATATCTAATCATAGATCATAATAAATCTTGATGTAGTAACATCGTCTCATTGCTGATTACTTGATCGAGTAGATTCCTTCAAGAGATAAATAAGACTTTTGTTATTACATACTTAAGGCATTAATTCTCCGATATTAACGTAGAGATTAGTTTTTGGAGTAATTTGTTCTTGTAGGTAGTATTAATGTTACTTCATTTTGTTTTACTAAGAACACTTGTGTAGTAACCTAAATTTTCTTTTCCTTCTTTTTTTCTTCCTTCTTCTTTGTTTATGGCATGTGAAATAATAATGTCAATTTTGACAGTGACAATTGTTTATGTTTGTTTCTAGTCCATTTGTTTGTTAAAGTCTTAGTTGATGGTCAATTGTCAATTCTAGACGTCACGCGGAACGGCCGTCTGAAATTTTCTTGGGATTCCTCGTCGTTCAAATCATATTGCACCATAATACACATACAATTCAATTGCCCATACCAGTCCTATGTAGTCACAATTGATTTATTAAATTCCGCTAAGATAACTGAATAAAACATGCAATAAAACGATTAAAAAATAATAAATTAGCAGAGCTTTGATACTTCATTAAATGACAAATAAATAATCTTTTACATTTTTTCTTTTCTTCTTCAATAATAGCATCAGTCTTAATGATAATTTTGCCAGTGTCAGGTGATATTATTAGAATAACGTCACAAAGTCTTATCGATCGTCATTTGTTATTCTAAGCAGAATGGCCGTCGAGATTTTTCTCGGGATTCCTAATTTAAATAACTTTGTAACATAATACACTTGGGTGCTTACCCACCGTCCACCTCCCTGAGACCATCTGGGTGAACCGTTGAAAGTTTTTTTTACAACGGCTCACCTCTCAGATTTAATTTGAACGCGCCTAACTTTATATTGGTGACGGTACATCTCAGAAATTATTCAGATCGAAACCAGTTGGTATGTTATGTTAGAGTATAGAAAACAACGCGCAAGGCGAGCGAGCGAAGCGAGCGTGCCGCGGCAGCGGCCGCCGAAGCGCCAGAAGAATATAGTTTCAGAAGAATCTGAAGAGATAACAAGGTGGTTTTGATAACAAGGTGGACGGTAGAAACTAAATATTTCCCAAGGATCACCCAGGTGAACAAAGGTGAGTCGTTGTAAAAAAAAACTTTCAACGGATCACTTAGGTCTCATGAGGTGGACGGTGGGTAAGCACTGATACACTTATAATTGAATTCTACGCGTAAGAAGATTCTACACTTACATGCTAAGTCACATTAAATTGATTAAAATTCCGATAAGATTACTAGATAAAACCTGAAATAACACGAGAAAACTTATTAATTTAAATTACTTGTTAAGGCGCTCCCTCACCGGGAGCATTCGCGTGCAATATAACATATAGATTCGACTTTGAGCATTACATTACAATACTACCTCCCTGACTGACGAGCATTCGCGTATAATGTTGTAAAACACATTGTATCATTACAAGGTGCGCATTGTAATGCTCGGTTCTCCGCCTTCACTGATGTAAGCTCGTTTTGTATCATAACAGTTTGTGCACTGTAATGCTCAGTTCTCCTCCCTCACTGATGTAATGCTCGACTCGTAACGTTACATTACACGCGAATGCTCCCGGAGAGGGAGCGCCTTTAAACGAAGGAATCTGTTACATTTCTGTTACACTACTGGTAAATAGGTATACATTTTTTTTTGCCAAAAATAAATTAAGTTTTAGTCTTAAAATTATTGTAAATTATAAGAATAATAGCGTCTTGAGCCTTACTTAGAAACATCTGTCAAATGTTGCTTAACTTCTGTCAATTTATAATCATTGTTTAAAATAATGCCATACCATTTTGTAAGATGGTGATAAAATAGTGACAGGGCGAATCTTAAGCACTATTTAGGCGGTGTTAATAAGAGGGGCTTATAACTAGGAGCGTTGATTCAAGACTTTTGTCTTAATAATTAATAAAATTAATTAGGAGTGTTTTTGTTTTTTTATAGAATGATTTTATAATAAGAAGTACAGGTACTTGGAAATGGCATAAAAAAACAAACATTTTTCAAGTCATCAGTCAAGTTAAAATATATATGTATATTAGCGCGGTTACTAACATGTAAAAAATGCGGACGAAGTCGCGAGCAGCACTCGCGACTTCGTCCGCATTTTTTTTAAAGGAATTGTAGCTTAAATTCTTTCCCAGGATGCAGTTAATCTCCTTGCCAAATTTTATTGATAAGTTTCAAACCAATCACACCCACGACCCATTGAAAAGTTTCCATACAAACATTCACACCACATTTTACTCCTTAATGAGAGTTATTTTGAAAAATCCTAAATCAGGTATCCATTTATTTTGCATTTTAAGTATCTAAACCAAGTTTCTAAGAAATCACACCACCCGTTAAAAAGTTCCCATACAAACTTTGACACCCCATTTTACCCCTTTTTTAGGGTTATTAAAAAAATCTTGAAACACGTGTCCATTTATTTTGCATTTTATTTATTCATATCAATTCAATTGTCAATTTTGTAAATTTTCAAGCAAATCGCACTACGCGTTAAAAAGTTTAATACAGTAATTTTCACCCCTTTTCACCCTTTTAGGGGTTGAATTTAAAAAAATTCCAGCTTCCAGCATCTTTCCAGTTTCAGCGGTTTCGGCTCGGCGATGATGAATCTCTCAGTCAGGTTAAGCTCTTTTATAGGTATAGATTACGGTCCGTCAATAGCTCAAGTGTTTCACTATTTACTATATCACTATGTCACTGTATATTATATAGGTAAATTTTAGTAAATAAAGTGTTTAGAGAATAAATGGAGCAGATAAGATATTTTTCTTGTCTACGCTGCTCATGCTACGAGTATACGCTGCGCATACGCACACATTCCATGTTCTAAGTGCTATGCGCTACGTCTTTTGTTATCTTGATTATTACATAATACTTAACATTAAATAAACACAAACGACCCTACTTAGAAACGACTCTCAACTTCTGTCAAAAGTTTCTTCTTCTTCATTAATGGGATGTGTCATAAGATGAAAATCATGGCAATGTCAAGTGTTTAGATTGTTTATAGTAAGATGTTACAAAGTCGTATGTTGTCGTTTATTTTATAAAAAAATATTTTCCTATAAAATAATTATATGGATAATTTTTGCTCGAACCACAAATAAACACAAAACTTTCATTCCAATTATTCACACTAGAGTCTTTAACTCTAGCTTTTTTAAACAAAATAACCAAAATTACAAATAAAACCCGAAATATCTCTGGAAAAAGTAATGTGAAAAAAGCAGAATGTTTACTTCGCAAAATGGCCAAATATAATCTCTGTCAAAAGTTAATCACTGTTTAAAATAGTGCCATCCCTTTTTCTTAGATAGTGACAGATAGTGACAGGGCGAATCTTAAGCAGTATTTAGACAGTGTTCAAGTTAAGACTCGTTTATAGATGACTACTTTTAATATAGGTATATACTTCGATTATCATTGCCTTGGCGCTATTCAAGAAAAAACTTTAGTTACATAACAGCGCCATCTATTGGGTTGCATTCTTTTTATTTCCATGCTAAGGCTGTGAGCTGTGCAAAACAGGTTCGTGAATATAATTGAACAAATAAAAAGTAAGACTAATAAATACTCACGAACCTGTTTTGCACACAGCCTTGGCATGGAATTAAAACGACTGCAATCCAATAGATGGCGCTGCTATGTAGCTCATGTTTTTTTCTTGAATAGAAATATCGAAGGTTTAGTTGTCATAATGGTAATAGAGGTTTGCTAAAGATGGCACTGTTTTTAATTACAGGAATTAGATTACAGTTACTGACTTACCTCTGGATTTGGTGGATTGTCCATTTATTTATGTGTTACATTTATTATTAATGTGTTACATTTATTTTGTTTGATTGAACTTATATTATATGAGTTACATATAGTGTTTAAAAGAACATAATTAAAAAACAAGCAAACTAATACCTAAGTACTGGTTTTCTGTAACACAGTGTAAACTAAAACAGAAATCAATGCACTTTGTTACCTACAATCATGATTTCGGAAAAAAAAATAGGACATTTTACACTGTATCATCTGGCCCCAAAGTAAGTAGAGCTTGTTTCATGGGTACCACATGACTGATATAGATTTTTTTAAAATACGTACATATTAACATACCCGAGAACTAGACATAATAACACCCAGACCCGAGACAGATACTCGCATATCATACAAACATTTATCCCGCGGCAAAAATCGAACCCACAACTTTTTGCGTCTCAGCCGGCCACTGCGCCAGAGAATACCTATAATCGTTCGATTTGTATCGTTCATTCGTTTATCGAATTAATTCATTCGTGTCACCCTATGGATAACCGTCTACACTAAAGAAAGGGTCGTGATGAGAAATTCGTTACAGAAAAATCGTACACTCATTTTCGCCTAACCTCCATCCACCAAGGCCATAACGTGCGATAAGGAACTTCGTTCCAATTATCTGTTAAATTAGACGCTCTAAAACAATGTTAATGAAACCTACCTAGTTAGTAATATTTTGCAAACATTATAGAGGTTTATATACTGTTGACCTGTCTAAGCAAAGGAAATAAGAATTAGTTATCAGAACCTAGTGAAAATAAAGTAGGTTAATCTGACATTGAATTTAATGGTCTGTCTTCGACTTACTAATTCTCGGAAACATAAAAATGATACTATTAGAATTTCAATTCATAAAAATCGGATGATCTTGTCATTTGATACCTACTATTATTTTTTTATTATAGATCCGTAGTTAAAAACAGACATCTACTCTACGAGATAGTGAGATTTATCTTTTGTTTGAATTTTTATAGCCACGCTCAAATCTCGCTTGTTTCTTGCTAAATCCAATTCAATATCATCTCTTAACAATGGCAGAAGCACAGGCTAAAATTTAGTCCTTTTTGCCTCCTAGACCTTTATAAAGGCATTATTTCCTTATAGTTTGCGTTTGGTGCCAGAACCATCCCAAAAATAGATTTTTATGAGTTATCGTGTTCTAGGCCCGATGCTAGGATTACCCATCCTAACAGATGTTGTTGTTAACAGAAGTTAACAACAACAAGTTAACGATGTAATTCGGGCCCTCACCAGCGTCAACGTAGCTGTTCACGAGTCGAACGGTCTGATACCTGATGATGGTATGACTTTGAGATGAGAGTACTGGTGGTCTAGTGGAAGTGGCCCTGCCTTCCGATCCTAAGGTCAGGGGATCGAATCCGGTCATGCCAATGGATTTTTCAGTTCGAAAAATGTATTTAATATTCCAGTACTCTTAAAGGAAAACATCATGAGGAAACCGGCATATCGTAGAACCTAAAAAGTTCGAAGACATGTGCTAAGTGCACGAAAGGATCTTCTTAGGTGCACTTTAATCCTTCCACCACACTGGATCTAAATTACTAATGAAACAATAAGAAGAAGATGGTATATTTGGTCCATTGGGAGATGGGTAGGCCATTAGTACGGGGTGCTATTTGCATTGACACCGTGGACACTTCCCATCTATAGGGGACTTACGTTAGAATTTATGCGTCGGCTGTTTGTGCTGAGTGCAAAGATGCTGGTCTCGATAGGGCCTACATACTTGAGCTTTTTAAAGTCGAGACCCTGAACCTGCGGGAAACGGGACCCCATCGCGTTTTCTAAATTATTTCACGGCGTCTGGCAAAGCATCGCGTGACCTAAGTCCTGGCTCAAGATCTGGCTCAACATATTAGCACTGCCAATTAATGTGGCGATGCCGCCAGTGTCTTACCTACAAGAATTTAATTTATTTTCGTTTTTTGTAACCAGGTAAAAAAAACTCCAGAACCAAAGTAGAAGACATGTATATAATATAATAATACTTGTGTATAATAAAGAAGACTTTAACTGTCAACATGTCAGTACATGTAATCTTATTTTGTTACCAATAAATAACTTGAACTTGAACTTCTTCTTCTTCTTTGTTTATGGCATGTGACATAATAATGCCAATTTTGCCAGTGTCAAGTGTTTATGTTTGTTTATGGTCAATTTGTTTAATAAAGTCTTAGTCGATGGTCAATTGTCAATTTTAGACGTCACGCGGAATGGCGTCTAAAATTTTCTTGGGATTCCTCGTCGTTCATATCACATTGCATCACAACACACATTTAATTCAATTCTCCATAACTGTCCTGTAGTCACAATTTATTCATTAAAATTCCGCCATTATTACTGAATAAAACATGCAATAAAACGAATAAAACAATATTAAATTAGCAGAGCCATGCTACTTCATGAAATGACAAACGAAGAATCCGAACTTGAACTTGAAGATGTAATAAAGAAAGTAAGACAGTTGAAATGGCGATGACCAGGACACATGACAAGAGATAGTAAGTTAAGACAGGCAAAGAGGTGGTAGACGACATAAGAAAAATTTAAGGCGCTACCTGGTCTAGAAAAGCTAGAGACAGAAATGAGTGGAAACAGCTGGAAAAGGCCTATGTGTCACAGGACACTAAACCGGGAAACCCGATGTGTTAGATTTTAGTTTTGTTATATTATTATATTATAACTGTCTTTAGTTCTTCAGCAATAAAGGCTTAATAATCATAATAAAAGGAAACTGCCGGCCCAACTCAGTTATTTCATTAAGTCCATCCAAGGTCTTAAAATTTACGTAATTTATACAAGCTTGTGAAGAACTAGTATAATTTTTCATAATTTTACTTAAAACGGGATATCTATCATGATATATGGTAAATATCCTCGTGATCATGGCGCATGCAACTGTGCCGAAATATCGGGAAGAAGAAAATCTCATATTATCATGTTAAATATCCCGTTTTAAGTGAAAATTATGTTCAAAACCATGAAAGTTTTAGAAGTTATATAGTATAATTTTATATTCAGAACCATGCGTTGCGCATGGTCTGAAACGCACATGGTTGATATTTTATTTTGGTTCGTAGAAAACACTAATGAATAATCTTAATCACCTTTACATCTTTTATTTTCCTTATGGATTTAAAAATAAAGTTATGCTTAGGCGTACCATACACCAAAACGCGCACCGCGGCGGCACATCAAATTAATCAAACCGTGAGACGGTTTGATTTGACAGCTTGACAGCGTCAAAACTGTTAAATCTATCAGATGTAAAAAAAACGAGCGATCCTTACAGTGGTCGCAGATGATGTGTAACATCTGACACCTCAAGAAAATGGGTTGGTACCATCTGACGGCCAACTCTACGACCGCGCTTGCCATTGGTCAAATCAAATAGCGTGCGTTTCTTCTGTTTTCTGTTACACACTTTCATCCCTTATCACGAAATCACTACCACAGATTGCTGGACAGCCAGAGAAAAGAGGTAACACATCAAAAATATAAGTAGCATTACGAGCCCCTATAATTTTTAAGTGTTAAATTTGTACAATTATCGACTCGCTAAGTGATTTGTCTTGTATATACCATAACTACCATATTTTAGCAATTGCCTCATTGATAAGTGATAGTGATTGGGCAAATAATATTGTGTCAATATCATGTTAGAATAAGTAGGTACATAGTGTATATTTTTGTGCATAAGTTTCATGAAATAGAAAAGCTACTTACGCTTTGATGAATTACCTATCGTCAAATCATCGTTTGATAAATTACTCTACCTATACAGATATTATGGTCCGATTAATATCGATACAATTCGCTAGTTGTAGGTATTCCTAAAACGAGCAAATTGTATAATTTATCATATCGAAATACACAATCAATCATGTCTATAATCATACAATTGGTAAAACCGATCGTTGCCGAGGCGATAATTAAAATCATAGTTTTGTACCTGAATTATCCACGTATTGTTGGTGGATAACGCTGAATATTTAAATTTTGAATATTAATTTTTAGTCCTCCTGCTTGGAGGACTAAAAAGATTAATTCTTACTAATAATTACTTAATCTTATTATAAAGAAATGAATATTCCCACAATAGCTTCACAATATATATGTGAAAAAATGTTACAAAATAGAGATGGGTTTCTAAATAGCGACCTTCATAGAATCAATACTAGGAATAGAATCAAATTATACATCCCTAGGTTTCGACTACAAAAAGTAAATAAGTCCTATATGGAGAACACGGTGCGCTTCTATAATAAGCTTCCTGAAAATGCAACTAAACTACCTATTATGAAATTTAAAGCATACATACTAAAGGGTAGTCATTTGAAGAAAGCTTATTATAATATAAATGTCTATATTATTGATTAGAATGCATGGCCTTATGTCGCTCGCCCCTCAGACAGTTAACCGACACATTTGAAATGCATAAACTCTCTTGTATTATTTTTTCATAAAAGGTAGTTATAAAATGGTTCATGCAAAAAAGCGCTAGGACCAAGACGAGTTTCTTGCCAGTTCGTCTCGGGCTTGGGTTAGGATGAATTAGCTTCTAAATTCACCTAGTATGTAAGACGTTTCAAAGTGATTCTTGTGATTGTATTGAATAAAGTATCTTTGCCTTTGACTTTGACTTTAATACAATATTAACAATAACAAGGGCAGGCACAAAAATGTATTATTTTTTAAATACAAAGTAGTCATCTTGTTTTTTATGGCCATGCAAAGAAAACAATGAAAACGTAAAATTGAGCAATATTGATTCACATACCTACTTGTAGATTTATTGATAAATAAATCAAAATTTATTTTTACTCGACGTTTTCAATAATAACAACACCGGTGTCGAATAAATCAGTAATTTGATACATCATATGCTACAAATTACTGACTAAACAAAATTTACATCGTATGATACCTAGTGCGGTCTTAATAATAATTTATCAGTAGAACTAAAGGTGTTATTTTTATAGCCGTTGTATATTAAAATCAATTAAACATTTAGACCGTGATATTTATAGTACATTGTACACCTAGGCGAGAAAGTGCCTTAAAAGGGCCGAGGGCCTTAAAACACACGAGGTAGGAATCGCACTTTCTCCCAAGTGATACATAGTGCTTTATACTACACTTACGAGGAAAATAAAATGGAGATTTTTTTTTTTTTAATCGAAATAAAACTACCAAACCCAAATTCAAATTTCGAAGAAATTCCCTCGCATGCCTTTATTACATGGGTTCATTTTCAAAATATTGTTCGGATATCGGAAGAGGAATAAATCATTTGGCGGACTTGGAGTAAAAACTTATTGTTGTTTGACCTATAATGAAAATAAACATAGCTACCGGCCGATCTATGAAGGAATTTAAAAAAAAACACGTTAGAAATGGATTTCCATACACTTTTCTAATCCGCTAAACGCGTTAGAAATGAAATTCCATAAACTTTTCTGTCTCCGCATTTTTGTAGGCCTGAATTGATGTACTTTCTAAGTTATATTTGCAAAAGGAATAGGCAAGTTTCTCAGTAGGTGTGGTATAAACATTATTTTACCTTATAAAAATAAGAAGAATAGGTAAGGACGTGTAAGTACATTTGCGTTGTCAGCACTAACTACGACTAATAGACATCGGGAAATTTAAACACTCAAATTTTTTGTTGTCGTGTCGTCTAAAAAGTCGTGGAGACAAGACAACATTATTGCCTGCTTCTTCTCAGGTATTGGCACTTCAATTGAGCTGGTATGTAAGGCGATTCAAAGTGGTCCTTGTTCTTTTGATTTGTATTTTATTGAATATAACTGCTTTAATTTGATTTAGCAAATTATATTCCACAAAATATATCTACCTGTGCTATGTTTGTCTACATGTGTCTACATGTCTTATGTTTGAGAGCAAGCAAACAGGGTTTTAATGATACATACATACCTAAATAGGCTTCAAGACTACTAACGCTTCTTTCTATCGTAGTCAGGTGAAAAATAATCGATGACACACACCTTCGTTTTTGGCTAAGATATAAATATATAAATAAAAATAAATAAATAACCCCGGACATTTCACACAGCATCATCTGGCCCCAAAGTAAGCAGAGCTTGTGTTATGGGTACCACATGATTGATACACTACTTATATACTTTTTTTTTGTATATACATACATATTATACATAGAAACACCCAGACCCGAGACAAATACTTGCAGATCATACAAACATTTGTCCCGCGGCAGGAATCGAACCCGCAACCTTCTGCGTCTCAGCCGGATCTTAGCCCACTGCGCCACAGAGGTCGTCAAATATCAACTTACATATATCAACTTCCTCACGTCATTTTCCTCTACTGTTTGAGAGCATTGACTATGTGTAAATATTACCGAACGGAAAACTCCTTGAGTGTCTGATCGAGATTGACCTCAAGAACGCAAGGGGTGCTACATATTCCACCACCAGTTGCAAAAAAGTTATATTGATTGAAAAACTCATAAAATACTGTATGACAAAACATTTAGTGCACACAAAAACACCTAAACATATACGCCTATTATGTACGACACATAATATGTGAATTATAGAGCCGTTTACTCGCGATCTGTTTGTTGCCGGCCGTCGACTCTGTTGCTGAGACGTTTGGTATGTGCAGAAGCTTTGACAGAGATGGGCGCATATTATTTGTTTAGGGGCCAGGTGTCTCGTATTTTATTTACATTGCTTTTCTAAACCTAGGTAATAAGTAATGATTAGGTCTTATGCAGAGTTTTGACTCTATATAGAAGCGAGTGTGAATAGGAGTTTTGACACCTTAAGTGCTTATTTGATGTTCAATAAACATGGCTCTTGAGGTGACAAGCCGAGGTCATGGACACTTGGCAACACTTAGCATTTGTCAGTAACCATAATCGGTAAGCCTGCAAACATGTATATGCCATGTATTAGTAAGGTGCTCGTGTCATAGTTAACTTATCTAATCTTATCAAATCTGTCACTTCTGACTTTTTAAAAGTTGTAAGGCTATGACAGCCTTATACCTCATCATCAGAGATTGACACTTATTCGAAAGCAGTAGTAGTAATGCGACGTTACAATCTGTTGCCATATGACTGACATTAAAATTACAAAGACAGACCATACTATTCATCTGAAAACTGCAATCTCTTCAAGTCAAGAAAAAAATGTGTCTCCGAGACCTACGTGCCCCATCGTCGGCCGCATCGTCACTTACCACTAGGCGAGAGCGTGTTTGTAAGTCGTAGAACGTAGGTCTATCTATCTATCGTAGATATATATATATGGTCTATCTTAAGGCGACCTCTGTGGCGTAGTGGGCTAAGATCCGGCTGAGACGCAGAAGGTTGCGGGTGCAATTCCCGCCGCGGGACAAATGTTTGTATGATCTGCAAGTATTTGTCTCGGGTCTGGGTGTTGTAAAAAAAGTATATAAGTAGTGTATCAGTCATGTGGTACCCATAACACAAGCTCTGCTTACCTCGGGGCCAGATGATGCTGTGTGAAATGTCCGGGATTTATTATTTAATATTATTATTATTATCTATGATAAAAGATAATTAAAAAAACTTTACTTTACATGATTGGATGTTATAATATAAAGTATCATAAGTATGTACTTAAAAATATATAAGTATTACCACCATCACCATAATACAAGCTATGCTTAGATTGGGTTCTTGGTGTGCATTGTTCATCGATATTTTATTGATTTCAACGCTAAAAAAGTTAACGTGGTTATGAGGTAGACTGTCAGTTTGAGTTTGTGTTTGAGTTTATTTATTCATAACAAAATAGTTACAAGTCAGTTCAATTCTTATAAATTTTACATAATATAAACACACAGTAACAATAATTATAGATAAAATTTATAATAAAAAAACTCTTAATAATAAATAATATAACACAATCAAATTAACTTATAAATTAGTAACATAATAATATAATAGTATAAATCATTTAAAAAATTCATCAATATTATAGTATGATTTCTGAGCGAGTATCTCTTTAAGTTTATGCTTGAAAGATTGCGTTGTCTGTAAACTCGTAATAGCCACTGGTAAGCGGTTGTATACTGACGGCCCCAACACGTGAACCAACTTCGACGTTTTAGTGAGGCGCCTCGGTCAGTGACAGTGACAGTGTATTAAACGTCATTATTGTATCATGTATAAGAAGCACAATACGTTGACACGTACTACACAGAGGTTAACTAAATGATATTGTAGTTACTACCACTTAGCATCGTGGAGTCTGTGAGCTATTTACTCAAACAATTAAAAAACAGTTCAATATGGGAAACAAATCAGTTTTTTATCAACTACATGTTGTGTATCTTAAGTTTTAAAAACAAAGGTGTGTTTTGATTGTTTACACTGATGTGGCATAAGATATTCACAGCACGCTTTCTGCTGACTGTGGTTTCCTGTAATGTTATTCAATTGTCTGCTATGCTCGTGGAGATATTGGCACCAAATATGAGTCGGACATTATTAAAAATCAATATTTATTTTTTAAAAATGATACCGCTACGATAAGTAGGTAAATATAGTAAACAGTTCTTGCCGCCACGCACTCGGTCGGAAGGAAAGGTCTCTTACGGAAGATCAGCATCGCAGTGGCGTGTACGCCACTATTAAATTTTGCTGAGTGGTGTCCTTTTATGCTGTCATTTTTGTGTAATTATTTAGTAACCAAAGTTTAACCTTATGTGGTGCAAAATAAACGTTCTAGTATTATTATTAGTACCTGAATGACCGAGCTTTGCTCGGTATAAAACACGGATTAAAAAGACGTTTTCTAAAAATGAAACCTAACTAGATCGATTTATCGCTCCCGAAATCCCCTGCATTCGAAATTTCATGAAAATCGTTAGAGCCGTTATTTACATACCCACTCTTAAATACATACGTTGTTTAATTTATAACACCAGACACAAAACAACACATAAACGATTTAGTCACATAAATGTTTATCCTGAAACTGACCAACAAACTATAGCGGCAGAGCTACTGCCAAATAAAATAGATTAAAATGGAATAAATAAAATTATAATTAAAATAGAACATTTACACCTTATTGTGTACACAAAGAGAACCAAGAAGAAATAATAAAAATAAAAATGTACAATGACTCGAATTCACGTCGCTAGTGCAAGTTAAAACGACGTCAACTTTAGGAGAAGATGATGATTATTGAAAATTATAGACATTATTTCATAATTAAATTACAAAATGACTGTTACTTTTAAAAAAAATTTGAAACGAGGAAGTAGGAGGCAAAATATTAAAAATACATTCTAAATATATATTTTATGACTATTATTCCTTCGATTAACGACCTGATAGCTACTAAATTGTAGTAAAAATATATTACAACAAGGTCCCAAGCGACGTGTTAGATTTGTCGATTGGCAAATTTAAAAACGTAATTAAACATAATCTGTCTATTAAAGCATATTATAAAATATCTGATTATTTAGAAGACAAAAAAGCTTGGGATGAATCTGCTCCAACTCGACTCGGCATCCGTAACAAAATTGTCAAGGATCATACAAAAAAGTGTTAGGACCAGACAAGTTTCTTGCCGGATTCTTCTTGAACTGGGGTTAGGAGGAACCGGCACCTAGATTAACTAGCATGTAAGAAGACGATTCAAAGTGGTCCTTGTGATTGTAATGAATAAAGTTATTTTGAATTTTTTAAATTAATATTTCCCATACAAAAGTTAGTTTTTAGGCATCGTCTTAAGTAAGAAGGTGAATTATTTACATGCATTATGTAATACCTAATTACCACATTCGCTACTCATAAGTTCTCAAATGTGATAAACCATGGTGTACCTAGCAGTTATAATGTAATCAGTGATATAGTTCCAAGACTCTAATATTTTCGTCCACCTAATAAAGATATGCGAATATAAATGACTAATAGAAACAGGTAGGTGTTAATAAAAGAATGAAATTCATTTCAACGGCCATCTATATGATTCCGTATTATGTTGCGATTTCTTTCTCATGGAATACAATAGATAATAGTTAGCTTGTGGATAGAGACTATTCAGACGATCGGAAAATATCTAGGCACGTGTTATCGAGCATGGTGTAAACAAGTCAAATAGCAGCTCTATAAATATGTGTAGACTAGTAGACTACAACACAAATCGTAGTAAAAAGGTTAAAGATTGTAACGTTATCAATGATGCATTGTACACGTATAAGCGATAGACAAGTGGGAATGAATGAATTAGACACCTACTTAAATCGTCTTCTCATTATGCAAAATATATTCAACCTAAAATCGGAAATAAAAATGACGCAATGTTCTTTAGTGACAAAGACACTAATGGATATATTATTAAGTCCAATTTATTGGTAGGATTAAAATTCAGATCAAGTTTCATAATAATATTTATTAAAAATATAAATATCTAAACTATCTTAACAATAAACGCTTTAACTCTTTGCTAACTAATACTAGAAGGCCATTCACGACAGCATCGTATCATATAATATCACCAGACCTTCACACGTCACGCATCTTTAGAGTATCTTACGTTATTTTAAATATAGGTGCTTCACAAGTTCCTTGTAAAACCAAGGAATAACAAATACTATCAACAAAGTTCCGAAACATCCTACGAGCGGTTCCGAATAAATCAGTCAAGTAACATTACCGTTACTGTAATAATTTAAAAATACTGCTATTATTGTAAAGAAACTGCCCGTAGTTTTATACAAAAACTGTTCCGATTCTAACTTGAGATTTCGGTTTGTTGAATAAATTGGAGGCGGTTTTGAAGATACTGAGGAGCGGCCGGAAGGAGGTAGCCTCGGGCTGGTAGTAGGATTCAGGCTGCTGATACTGATACTGGTACTGGTTATTATACTGGTTGTAGAACTGGTTGCTGTACTGGTAGTTGAACCCTTGCGTATCGCCAGTGCTGTCAGGGATGGCGTTCGAGATGTAGTTGTTAGAGTTGTCCACAGTTTGGTACGATGAGGTGGCCGTGAAACTGGCCGCTGTAACAATAAAAAAAAACTATTAAGATAAGGCCACATTTACGGAGGTCGTAAAACATCGATCCATTATGGAAATTCGTGCTAATGAAGCATAAATTGAAATGACATTACGAGAATCGACTCATCCTGACTGGTCAGAACGGCTTTGCAAATGACATTGACATCTAATTCTGAACGATGACTGATACTTACAGCAAAGACCGGAGTATTTACTCGACTCGGTGAGACCGTAGTTGGTGCAAGACGGGTAACCCTTCTCATAGGGTTTGGATCCGATGACGTTGCCGCCTGGTCCGTAGTTGCAAACGTAAAGTTTGGTGTAGCCTCTTGAGGGGTCGTAGTAGAACGTGAATCCGCAGCCAACTTTAGATGTCTCGCCCCAGACCAGCTAAACAAAAGAAAGCAAACATTAGTAAAATGGCTTGGAAGAGAAGTCAAGGGACTGGCCAGATATACGTATTCTAGTTTTAAAAAAAATATTGAGTTTAAGACTCCAGCCTGTGTTTTTATTTGGGAAAGACCATGTTCAGCAGTTGTAAATTATGTTGTAGGCTTACCTGAGAATAATGTCCGGTTCCGTGTCCGCCGGAAATTGGTTTGAATCCGTAGATGCGCACTTCATCGAACCAGGCATTGATCTGCTTGTTGAAGTCAGGGGTAGAGTCAGTTGAGTCGGTTGGTGGGCGAGTGGTCCAAGTGGCCGCGAGATTCTGTCCGACTGGGAAGCGACCGACATCACGTTGTGCGGCGCGGTCGTGTGCTGGGACACATTGGTCGGACCAATGTTGTGCTGTAGCTGCCAACTCGTCATCCCATACCTTTTAACAAAAGATTGACATTAATATTATTGTATCGATCGAGAGTCTGAAACCCATCGGGCATTGAACTGTCAACACAGAACTCCTCATAGTACCTACATACAACTTTTTAAATGATTTCCTACTTGTACTGCAACATTGTTTCTACCCAGAAACTATAAGTAGATACCTATTCTTAATGATTATTAAAAAGGTGCTTGTTGAACACTCAAATTCGAAAATTTATTATCACGTTCACTTTTTGATAACAGAATAAAATAAGAAATCCTTGAATTATTTAAATATCAAACACTTAAATGTTTTATAAATCTGTCTTTATAATACTGATAAATGAAAATCTAGCGAGATAATAAAGAAGTAAAGATCACTCGCAGCATTTATTGTTAAAGCTAAATTGAGATAAAATGTTTTCATGATATGTTTAAAAAATTCTTACCATTTCCATCATGTTAGCCGCTGGTGGTTGGCTTGAGACTTGTCCCAAAGCCACTGATTGCCGGAGACGATTGTGCGCGTCCACGATAGCTTGCTTTTCGTACGCCGTCAATCCTCCAGATTCTATAACAAAGATCAAAATTCTTGTTATAGTATTTTTTTATTTGATCGACACCAAAATCATTCAGTCAAATTAGAAGATCTTGGAAAAAGGTAATTTAAAGTGTCTGAATTCATAATCTTTCGGATTTATCTGATTTATAATACCGGTGCGTGCTAGCACAGGTGTCTGTCAATAAAATTTTACGACCTCGACCCATACGAGTATGCTAAACAGAATCATCATTTTGCAAAACTAGTTTGCAAAATCCAGACTGGGTGGCGGCATCCGAATTTATGACTTCTACTTGTCAAAAAGTGCTTTTAAATACATTAAATGATGAGTACCTTAATCCAAATTACGAAATATTTATTTTTAGAACTAACGGTCGAAGAAAAGTTGAAAAAAAGGAATGAAATGATCAGAGGCGCCACCTAATGAATACAGGTTATTTAATATTCAATTATTCACGATGATTTATTTCCTCTGTCTCACAATGTTTTATGGATTTCATTCACAAAATTCAATTATGGTTCGAGCTAAAAAAAGTGAGTTTCATTCATCACTAAATACAGTTTTAGCAAATACTTCTATACTTATTACGTTTCTTGTGTGACGTGGTGTATCTTTAGGAGTAGTTAGCTAATAGTTATTTTGTAGTTCCAAAGAAAAGTGTTGAATAAATTTTTGACTTACTTAGCATCTGTTTTCCATGACCGCAGCCTTCTGTAGTTGCGAGGAGACCTCCCAAAACAACCAACACTAAGGACATCATCTTAAATCGTTTATAAAATATCTTTCACAACACTTTTTAACTGAAGTTCACGCTGAAGCTGAGATTCGTAACTAAGATAGTATCACTTTATTTACGAAACGTCAAACTTATTTATCTCCGGTGATCCGCTGCACGTATGTGCGGCGCGCTCTCCGGGTTATAGCAATCTGTGCGGAGTGTTGGGCACGCGATTGCTTATGTACCCGTCGCTCCGTTACCATGGAGACATACCGACGCCGGCCGCCTGCTGCGGCAAGCATCGCAGCATCCCCTGACTTTACCTGCCAGAACGCAACCTCTCACAATACCACTTCAATTTGCAATGTCCAATTGACACCTTATAAATTTCAGCATTTTATTCAACATCCGATTCGGTATTAAAATTTTCCGGTGAATTGAAACTCTCGCGATGGCTCTACCTATTTGGTGCTGTTCCTTCAGTTACAATCTAGAGAAAGGTTATAGGAGCATCGATCGGCTACTTTTTATCTGCAGTAATAATTTAAAACTCATTATACTGTACTCGGCAGTTGTCAATGAAATCGAGTTCTTGTGATGGGTCGGTGCTGAACGTGGAAATATGTTGACAGATATTGGTCGATCCGGAAGTGGTTTTTAAGTGAAATTATAGTCAGCTAAAAATATGGGAAGCTTGTGGAATCATATTTTTTTGTCAATGGTTAAGTACGTAGGTAGATACTAGTTATCGTCGTGCGTTGGATGGCTGTATTTTATTTGAATGAAGTTTAAGACTAAGATATATTTTTTTAATTTTTTTGATATATTTTTTTAATAAAAAAAATAACAAATCCATTCAACGTAGCAATATCGCCAATGTCTTAAGGACGCTGCCCTCTGGTAGTGATCTGGATTAGTTGTGTTATATATAAATAGTTTTAAGCTATCCTTAGATAACTCAACTGTTTTAACATGTATTTATTTATTATTATTGTATATTCTTCTTTTTTGTATCACTAGTCCTTTCGAACTTTGTATATTATTTTGTATCTATAATTAATTTCTGTAAATTACTCAACTCATTATCATTGTGAATTAAATAACCTAACAAATCAAATTAGGATTATCTACTAAGTTAATGCAACTTTTATTAACAAAAGTTTATAGAGTTGTAGGAATAAATAAATTATATAACCTATTGTTACGTTGTATAAGTTTTTAATAGACAAGCTAATTATAAGAAGGATCATACAAAAAATTGCTACGACTAGAAGGAGTATCTATCTCATTTTTTCTCTCTTGGGTAAGGAGAAATTTGCACGTCAATTCATCCAGTTTGTAAAACGTTTCAAAGTAAACGTTGTATTGAATAAAAGTTTTTTTGGACTATGACTTTGACCAGTAGTCGAAGCAAGAACTTTCACATAAAAAATTTTTTTCACACATCTAATTTTAAAACATTTTAACCAATGGTCAAAATGTCAAAAAAATTTATAATTTGATAATTTTTGATTGGATAGCCATTGGATAACCCGTACCTAGTCAAGATGCCTAGTCCAGAGTGTTCAGACCACATCTTTCACATTCAATAATTTCAATAATCTTTTTCTTTCCTTCAGAGATCTAAAACATCATGTTTTAGATCTCTGAACTTACATAGCAACATCATCAAATTTCTTAGGAAGTTATAGAGTAGGTAAACGGTAAATATTAATACATATTAGAATATTCATAGATTTCATTTAGCTAATAATTAAGTAAACTTATTTTTACAAAATATACAATATACCTACTCTATTCAAAAAACGTGCGAAATAATCAAATTAAATTGTATATAAATTCATAGTGAAATTCGATACTTTAGGTAGGAAATATAAATTGTTAAATATCGTTGCAGAAAGTCGTTATTCGGACAAATATTTGCCAGAAACTTATAGGTGACAAGTTGTCTGTTGCCAACCGATCCGGTTTACCACCTGAGGTGAATTTGCCTGTGCTTTATTTGCATATTAATGATTTTATATTTCATCTACTTTTTATTTTATTTTATAAAAATAATCTCAGGGACTATAATTAACCAACTGGATAGGTAAATTGTTCAGTCACCTATTAGTTACCAAGGTTATCATGTCGGAGTCAATGTGATTTAGGGAAGCAACGGCCTGGGTTCACCTCTAAATGACATCATAAATTCAATGAAATTTTACATTTCTCACATTAAAAGGTTACGGCGGTAACATGTTTATGCTACCTTAAGGCCAGCGTTCTTGATTGAAGTAATTAAATAGGTAAATACTTACGGACATTCGCTAACCTCAAAAAGGTTGTGACTGTTTTCCTTAAACATTACCCAGAGATTACTTCTGCTTTATTTTTGTACACCAGGTACTTGTTCCTACAATACTCTTGTGCTTAGTCAGCGTGCGTCCATACGTATTGACGCATGGCTTTCCTGTGTAAACGAAAGACTAAGCTAAGGGAATGATATACGAGTTTGTGCTGGACAGGCCTAATCAGTCTTATCTGACACAAGCGTGTGTATAAACTCTGTATAAACGCATAGGCCTTATTAGAAATATGCATGTTACTTTGTCACCTGGGCTGATGAGCTAACACCACCAGCTGAATTACCTTACCTGAACCTTTATTATTACAGTACGCTCATACTATGCAAGATGGTAACCAATTAGAGAGTAGTACTTTTAAAAATGTAGGATCATTTTTAAAAGCACTACTATGTAATTGGCCGCATTTGCCGCACTCCTCTCAGTCTATCTTGAACCACCTTCCAAATTCTTCTTTTGGAAGAACCCACAAAACGCTGTGTCACAATTTTTCTAAATAAAAGCTGACTAGAAATAATATCCAGTTCGATTAACCTTTAAAATTCTGAATTAAATAAAATTATAAAAACCAGAGAAAAGGTTTGATAGTCTACCATCCAAAACAAGTATAGTCATTGGTATATTAGAACATATTTAATTATAATTATACTACAACAATATTGTAAACCTACATTCTGACATATATATATTAATTTCGGTGGACAATTCACACAACATCATCTAGTCCCAAACTTAGCATAGCTAGTATTATGGTGACCAGATAATTGATAGAATACTTTTAAATTGTTTAAATACATACCAACGATACTTTATAACGTTCTGTGTCTGGGACAGAACAAACAAACAAATAAATGAATTGAAATTGAAAACTATGTTCTTTGTAACATTGGATTCAAAACATACGAGTACGAGTACCCATATAACATTAATATAATATAAAATAATAATATTAATAATAAATACACTATCACTATCACTATGTGGACACTATCTAGCCCCAGACTAAGCACCTATTATGGAGATAAAATATTAATAAAAAATAATTCAATACATAATGCGCGATACAGCACCATCTAACCCCAAAGTAAGCAGACTTATACACTTTTTTTCTTTATGTAAATACATACATATAAAAAAAAACAAAAACACCCAGAGCCAAGACAAATACTAATAAGATTATCATTAAAAACATATAGATAGTGTCAATGTATCATATTAATATAAAGCATTAAAAGGTTATAGTGGATGGGTGACTACGATGAGGCCACAAAACAATGACAACGTACCGAGCAGGTTTCAGCTCTGGCAGACAAAGCGTCGGCGCGAGCGCAACTATCTTTGCACGAATCAAACATGCAAAACCATGTATTTACGAACACCGTGAGTTATTTCTGAATGTTATCGATTTGAGAGGTGCATAATTTTATTACAGTAGGTAGAGTATTATATTATCATGAATCTGTTTAATATAAATTTTGACCTAGCGTTTTGTCAGAGTTTGAATTTGATGAAATGTTTTTCGATTAATATACCTACGAATGACAAATCTCCTATCCTTCTATCCTAGTTTGTGCACAATAGGAGCCTCTGAGGCGCACTTTAATCCATTCACCACACTGGGTGGCACTAATGACATGATAAGAAGAAGAAGGAAAAGATCTTATCTTAATAATAAATGCAAAAGTTTTTGTGGGTGTGTTTATAATGTTTGTTTGTATTAGCCCACCATAGCAACACCATCTAGCCCCAAACTAACCAGAGCTTGTATTATGGTGACTAGATGGCTAATAGAATACTTATAACATTTTAAACACATATTAATGATACTTTATAACACCCAGACACAGAACAAATACCTATATTCTTCACACAAATGTTTATCCTGGTAGGGAATCGAACCCTCAACCTACAGCGCAGAAGGCAGAGCTACTACCAACTGAGCTGACAGGCCAGTCATTTTATGTAGTTACCACATGTATAAAATCTAGGCTACCTAATAAGAAATACGGAGGCAAGTAGGTACACATAATATGCAGGAAACAAAAATGACTATAACATTTCTTATAATAATAAGGAAATAAAATATTATGAATCATTTGCGAAAACCAACACTCGAATTAAAGCGTTTCTTGAACATTTTATGGATTTCAAGAAAAAACTATGAAGTTTGATAAGTTTGGTTCCTTCTGGATCAGAGGTCAATCTCGGTCAATCTCAAACCTTTCCTGGAAGATTTATGTAGAAATAATTACAGAACGCTTACTCAACCTACGTCCTACATAAGTCTAAAAATATTTTGGAGGAAGGAAACTGAGTTGTTGATAAAAACATAATTTTATGGATACCATCCACTAGTAAGTAAAGTAAGTAAGTAAGTAAGTGATGAGAATGAAATCGAGCCGCTCACACACCGCTTTCCTGGCGCACTATGATAACAGTCTATGCTAAAGGAGATCATAGTGCGCCAGGAAACCTAACTCACATGCTCCGTTCGAAAATCAGCGCTGCCCCGATCCTCCATTGGTTCGGTACAGCATCATGTTGAGGCGGGGACCTATTTGCCCCACACAACAATCTAGGTACTTAGTTTTTAGATTATTATTATATATTTTGTTTTTAAGTCATAAGTGCCCTAGATGTTGGGTCATATAAAAACATTGTTTTTCATTTTCGACTGGCTTCAAAAAAGGAGGAGGCTCTTAATTCGACTGTATCTTTTAAATTTATTTTTAATAATAACTCATAACTCCGTCGTTTATGAACTGATTTAATAAATTCTGATTTTATGTAATATACTTCCCGATTAGACCCATATAAATTTCATGAAAATCGATAGGTTTTTAAATCAAATAACTGAAAAAATATGTTATCCACTCAGATGCAACGAAATTTAGATATTTTGGTTTTTTATCGTGAAGTAGGTTGTCTTTTTAGTTTTTAAAACGTAAGTAAGTCTTTCTTTCACATTTATGTAATAAAACTTCTGTTTAGACTCCTTTATCTTGTGTGAGAGAAAGAAACGTTTCTTTATACGACAAAGATCTACATAGGTTACATACAGTGCAATGTTCAAAACGCGGCTCGAGCAAATATTAAACTCGAATAGCGCTTATACTCGTAGCTTCTGTTTGCCTTCAAAGTTTGTTCAATACCAATATACATAACACATCCTGCTGAATTGTAAATGATAAATTAAGAATACCACAAAATATAAGTATAGTAATGCACAGAATAATATAAAATACATGTGAAACAATTGAACTATCTAAGGAGCGTTTAAAACGATTTACTGATAGCTAGTTGAGCTATCTGTAGATCCAGATCACTGCTAGTGGGCAGCGTTTCTAAGACACTGGCGGTATTGCCACGTTAGCTAGAAGAGGGCCAGCTCATACAATGTTAAGTTAGGTACAGATCAGGTTAGGTATTAGGTGCATAAGGTTGCCATCTCTAAAATTTAGCAACCCGGACAAGACGCGTGAAAACCCCGGATTTTGGGGTCCAAAACCGGGATTTGTCAACAGGTTTTTTAAAACTTAGTCAGTATAATAAAAGGAGTGTGCATCTCGGGACGCCTGACAGAAGTGATAACTTAAACTAATGTGGATTACCACAGCGCTAGTTAGATTATTTTAGGCATGCTCCTCCTCTCTCATCGGTTCGGGTTCGATTCTCTCTCAGGATAAACAGTTGTGTGATGAACATAGATGTGTTAAAGCATCTTAATTATGTATTTAAAAAAAACCATTGCGTCTCGGGACGCCCGACAGAAGTGATAACTTAAACTAATCTAACTAGCACTGTGGATTAAAGTGAGAGAAGAGGAGCCTGCCTACCACTGCCGTATGCGTGAGAGAAAGGGAAGTCAGACAGACTGGCGCCGTAACGCGTTACGTATAGGAGCGGTTTACCCTCTCATAAGAAGTTATCACTTTAAAACAGTTTAAAATGTCATAAAATAAACTTTTTATATATTATCAAAAACAATAAAATAAAATTTAGTCATATTTTATCATCGTTTTAAATGTAACAAAACAGAATATTACGGTTTGATACAAATTGTTTTGATAATCAGTTTTTATTATAGGTACTCTGTTATGATAACAAAACCTTATTATAATATTAACCCACTTTCAACAAACTTACTCAAATTATTATTTTTTACAAAAATCTTAAAAAAACTGAGGCAATTTTAGTATTGAGTCTTACAATTCATGAGGTAACTCTTTTAACTCAATAATAATTATCTTCTTAAAGTTTTCATCAGCAGCCGTAAGTCAACAAAAACAAAAAAAAAATTACGACTAAAAAGTCTATTGACATAATATTTGAACTAAATTTAGTGTTTTTAAATCTTAAGCAACAAAACTGAACCTTTTAATAGTTTTAAGAAGTAAGTCTAACATTATTTATTTCTTTAAAAAAAATTGTGTCGGTAAATAAACACTACCACTACGTAAGTACCTTAACTCATTATAATATTGTAAAAACCGAACGAAAGTTGAATAAGAAATAAAAAAAAAAACGTAATATTAGCGTTATGACGATGCCACACAAGTGGCAACATACTACTTTCTGAAAAAAGGAACCAAGAACGTCCCATAAAAAGTCCAAAACAAAATAATACGTAAAATGCACGCTATTCAAGTTTAAAAACTGATTTCAATGCAATAAAATCAGTTTTCAGCCATTAACTCCTGAACTAGGCGTCCAGGCTCCTCCTACTCCTCCTACTCCTCCAACTCCTGAGTGCAGGCGTAACGTGCAATAGAATAACATTTGATTCGTTTTAATAAATCTATCGAATGGTGTGATCAAATCTATGAAATTAAGACTTACGACTAGTAATCTCGCCCATCACGACATTATCTCAAAAAGTGCACAAAAGTTGCAACCTGTCTCTTTGAAGAAAAGGTGCCACCATAGTAACCCCAAGAACGCACTATAGAAACCCCAGAACGAAACAAGACGAAACACGCAGTCTACAGACGTTTGTAGATTGCCTCCCATACATTAAAATCAGTTTTATGCCATTTTCTCCTGAACTATAAGTCTAGGCACTAATTATAATACAATAGCAATTGCTTAGTTTTATTATAGCAATCGAATGGCAAACTTCTCTACTCAAAATTATCAAATAATGACTTCGAAAATTTTAGTACCTTGTGTCCGAGCTCTTGTATGTAGTCAAAGTGTGGGGGCGGCCCAACACTTGAAATTTTTAAACCCGGACTAAAAATGAAATCCCGCCCGGACGCTCCCCGGACGCCCTCTAAACTAGGACAAATCCGGGGAAACCCGGACGGATGGCAACCCTACACTCCTCTGAAACTCTTCTACTCACAACACCTGTCCACACGTCCTCATACATAGCTAATTCCTTCACTGTACAGGCTGTTCAACCATGGAACGTACTGCCTGAGGCTATTAGATGGGCCAAATCACATGATTGTTTTAAATGGTCGGTCAGGGAACACGTTATGTCCTGTCGTTAACTGTTGCTTGATTCTTTATGTAATTTTGAATTTAGGTATGTATTGTAAATATTTTTGTATTAGTATCGACGTATGTATATTTTATTATCCTGTAAATTTGTATGTACACGTTATTTTCTTTATAAATCACTTATTACTATTATCACCCTTTTTCAGCTACATTCAGTTCAATTCATCAAAAGGTAGTCTGGCAGAGATCGCTACATACATGCGATAAGACCTCCCATGTTCTACCGCCTAGCAGTACATTGTTATTTTTTGTACTAGCGCTGTTCCTGAGGATGCCTCGTGGAGAGACGAAACACGCGTCGAATTTATTTTAGAGGTTGCATGTATGGTGTGATATCTTTGTATTGACATGACTTTTCAAATGCGGGTGGGAGTTAGGTACGTCTGCTTTGTGTCTAACTCATTAGGAATAGATTGGCGGAATAGTACTAAATATTTGTCTATAGATCAATATTTTATAATGGGTTTCCGAAGTCGGGCCTAAATGAATTCTTAAATGCAATTACATCAAGTTTCTAGAAAATTTAAAAAAACGATACATTGAACTAGATTTTACTCGATGTGATGATGTAAAGAAACGGTGTGTTCATTAAGGTTCATATTTGCTTGAGGTATAATTTATCTCCAAATTTCGACTGCATAGAAACAACATAGATTGTTGATTTGATAATAAAGTTGTTCTTTAAGCTCCATGTCTAATCCACAGAGAAATAATAATACCTAAAAACTTAATCATTTTATTATAGTCGTAAAAGATGTACTCAAACACTTTATGTGCTAAGTTTAGGTACCCTATAGCCTATCATTAATGGCGCCTTGGTTATCGTTTATCGTTATGACATTTGTCATCACTTAACTGATTTTATATAGATTTTTTTACTATTTATAATGTAGATTTAAGTCTACCTATACATATTCAGTGGCAGTGGCCAGTGGCAGATAAATTGGCCAGTCACAGTGGCCTTAGACAGGGACGATTGGCAAAAAGGAAGGGAGGCCTTTGCCCTGCAGTGGGACGTATACAAAAAATATAAAATACAAAATATTATTGTAATGATGCTAATCGACATACACGATAAGCATTGTGTGTACAAACAACTTTCTATAAACAAAGAAATCATAAGTGATATCAACCAGCTAGCAGATTCCAGAAATGGACAGATAATGATCATGAACTTTAACTTTAAAAATATGGATAGATTTGGATGCGCGGATAGATGCAGGTAAGGAGTTCCATAAGCGTACAGTGAACAGTGAACTTGAAGCGTGAAGGAATATATTAATATATTATAGTTATTTAAATGCATAATAGATATAGAAAAGTCTTCTTTAATAATTATGATTTAATTAAAATTTCGTTTCTAATCTTTTGGTGCGTGTTTTTTCATAAAAAAATTGTAGAAATGACTGAGACGCAGAAGGTTGCAGGTTCGATGTATGTATTTGTCTCGGATGTTCCTACAAGGTTTGTCTCGGATGTTCCTATATATAATATGAATGTATCTAAAAAATATATCGATATATGTAATATATCACATATCCATAACACAAGCTCGGACCAGACAATTTGTTAATTTATTTAAAGATACTAATTATAAAATTGTCAAATCTTCATATACTATTTGACTAAACACGTTATTTTTATGCCTGATAGATAGGTAATATATCTATTAGTAGGTACATTGTTTTTTACAGAATGATAAAATATGGTTTGGTTGTAGAGTTATTACATATTTAGTACAATGCAGTATTTTTGCCGCCACTTTAGTCTAGTCTAGTCTAGACTCTAGTCCTAGTGCTGCCAAAATTTTGAACAAAAATTTTTCGTGGTTGAAGAGTTAAAAATACATTAATTATTAATTAATTGGGTGACCACTATATAAAAATAGTGAATCCGTTTTTATTTTTTATTTTACATTAGGTATTTACCTATCTTATTCCTAGCTTCCGCCTGCAGCTTCGTAGTGCTACTTGTAGTAATAAAAGTAGCCTATGTTAATTCTCAATATACAATTTCTTTACCAAATTTTATCCAGATATAAAATATATATATATCAATTATAAATTAATAAATATTGCTGGACATTGGGCACAACATCATCTAGTCTCAAACTAAGCATAGCTTGTATTATGGTGACCAGATGACTGAAAGAATACTTATATATTTTTAAGTAAACACTTATGATACTTTATAACACCCAGACACAGAACAAACACCTATGCTTTTCACGCAATTGTTTATCTTGGGAGGGAATCGAACCCTCAATCTACAGCGCAGAAAGCAGAGCTACTACCAACTGAGCTAACAGGCCAGTCGATTAATTGAGTCGATATCGATGAATTACTAGCCGTATAACCGTGGAAATATAACAAACAAAAAAGACACTATCGAATTTTATATACATAAATAAATAATGCCGGACATTTCACACAGCATCATCTAGCCCCAAAGTAAGCAGAGTTTGTGTTATGGGTGAAATGACTGATAAACTAATTATATATATTTTTTTCTTTTTGTAAATACATACATAGAAAAACATTCAAAATATTAATATGGAAGGATGAATCGTTGATTACAAATTTGCAGGTGGCTAATTAAATGGCAGACAAACCAGCAAATTCTATGTAAGGCATAATATGATTTACAATTTAATTGATGTGTCTAGGTTTTTCACTATAGTTCCAAGACTAATTGTATTATAAAACGTGTGTTTATTATTATAGATACAGCAAATAATACCGACGCTGTTGGTTGGTTTGGTTTGATTGGTTATTCAAGAATTTGAGAAGCTTTGACTCATCAGTCGTAAAACTTTAATGATTAGTTGAAAATTTGTAAAATGGACGAGGAAAAAACTTAAAATGTCTAAACTTTTATTTAACCATTGCTTTCTGAGAATTTATTATATTGCTGAATAATTATAGTTTTATGAAGAAGCAAAACATATAAAACTCCCAATTAAAGTCTTGCTAACAATATAGACATCAAACATACGAAAATTGTTGGACTACAAAAGTCCAACAATTTTTTTTGTATATCGTTCGAATATTGTTGGTGTAATAAGACTTTGTGTTTCTAGCTTCACATTCGGAGAATTACTTTCTCTATTCAAACTATCCATGTAGTGTTCGTATGAGTGACATTTCAATTTTTTTGTCACCTTCACTTTCACGTTACTTTCCTCTTTTGAGACTCGACTTCTTAGTCGAAGCTTCATTAGAAGTTTCTCGCAAGGTACCATGACACACATACAACTAATTTTTATTAATAAAACAGTCACCACGTTATTTATCAACTTGATAGTAATCAGCAATCGAGTAGAAATCTCTATCGATTAGTTTCAAATCGATCAAGCACTCGTCGGTTTCGGTTCAAGGAAAACATGTAAACAATATCAATCGAATACTTAGAATTAGAAGTAAAAGTATGTCGAGTGTGCTCGAAGATTAAACGATTTTTTTTAATTATTGAATGTTTGATACGGGCAAGTGCGAGTACAAACACTTATAGCGTTCTAAAGCTACTTCTGGTCCCGTATTTCAATAATAACTTCTCAAATACGCAACTTTTTAGGTATAAGCATGCTTTTAAAAAAACCTTAAAATTAATTTTAAAAAATTTGGACGTAACAATTTTTACAACTTTCGACACAGCACATCACGGAACACCTTTACTCCCGAGCAACCCGCTCTCTGTGTAACTTGTAACTTTGTGGTTAAATGGTTTTGTATGAAAAAAACAGGCAGACAAACAGGCAAGGGGATGGACACAAAAGTGGATACCTTATATATTATTTTCAGATACAGGACCCTAAAATGGTCCGAGTAACCTGATGAATCACACCATACGTTATGGTTAAAAAAAATGAGGTCGCCGACCGCAAGCTTTCGATACGCTGTCACTGAATTTACAAATTGCTTTCGATTAAATAAATTGAATGTTTACTAAACATTCACTGACACCTTTTACAAGTTGATTCATAAACATAATCCATTTGGTTTTATAGATACTTCGTTTGTGGCTGCTGTTTTAAAGTCTTAGATCACACTAATATTAAAAGTAAAAATTCTAACAAATAAAATCACTTTATAACAGTAATACGTTCTACACTACCTCACCACTTGCGATCGGTTTATAAAGTCACTGAGCTATAACTGTTCAGTCGATTTATAATAACTAATAATATACAAAGTACTTAATACCAGTAGTAAATCAATTATAAACTGGATGTCGACATTGCCAACTACTTGTTAATTTTATTGTGACAAAAAATCATAAATACTTAAAGGCGCCACTTTACAAAATATTTATCTAAATCAGCTAATAATATAAAACAACAATGATGATTCTTTTTATAAACTGGTCAAGAGAATAGTTGCTGATAGACAATCATTAAATTAAATATTACATTTTGTGAAAATGATCATCAAAATAAATAGTTTATGCAAACCAAAGAAGTCGAAGATCCCACGGGTGTAAACTACCAATACGTACTATTTTTAACATCGTTTGATCGAGGCACATCGCGGTATTCTTAAGTTTTGTCTTTTCCCATCGCAATATCGCCTGAAAATCCGTTTTATCTGTCAAACTGTTTTGCAAGATGCAAGTTCTTTCCGGCAAGCTAGGCGTAAAAAATGTGAGATCTTTCAGTCACGAATTTACGTCACGACCCTTTCTTTGGTGTAGATGGTTGTCCATAGGGTGACACAAATAAATTAGTTAGATGAACAAATGAACGAATAAATAAGATAAATTGAATGATGTGAATAAAATGTTTATTTTCAGAACTCGAAAAAATATATTAATTACGAAATGTCCTACCTTTCCTTCAAATCATTAGTTAATTCTGCGTTTAATTTAATTGCTTTCAGACGCAAGTAATTCATTCATTTATATTTGTTAATCAATATTATAATACGTTTATTAATAATAATGTACTTGCCTACTACATTAAATATCACATTTAGACAATTTGTTAATGCGTCAAATAACAAGGTATTCAAGTACTTATAATCTATTTTTAATAACTCGCAGCATCCGTTGATGCTGCTGCCTTTCTTTAATCACTTAAGCAGTGTTGATATATTTAAACACATCATTATACTCAAATAATACCCAAAATTTAAAATAAAAACTGTTGCTCACCTAAAAACATTAAAAATACATATTAATTTAGGTAGATTACCAATATACATAAAACAACAGTAGAGCAACGATAGAGTACATGCTTAGCAACAAGGTAAACAATGATTTAGATTAATAACTGTTTTATCATAATGATTATGGTAACAAACATAGTCACAGAGTTTCAGTCAATTGTCAAGTTCGTAAATGTCAATTATTTTATGCTTTAGGAGTTTGCTATATCGTATGCTGCAAAACATCAGTCAGTACTTCTAGTAGAATAAAACTAGGAGCCAGCAAGGCTGCTAGATTTTACCACAGCGTTGCAGTTAAATAGTTGCGGTCATAAAAATTACGACTTTAATGTAAAGCCTTGGCTTCAAGAAGCTGTTTTCCTTATAATATAGACAACGGCCATGAAAGTTGAGACGACCCTTCATCATAAGTTGATATTGTATTTGAAATCTGTAGTCGTTAAAAACGTTATTGATATACTTCCTGCATAGGAAGGGCTTGTTGTGGAAATAAATTACACATCGATTAACTTATCAACCAATGAGATAGACAATGGCTTCAATCCTGTTGGTACCAACCTAACTCATTTTAGCTAAAATTAAGTTTTGAACGTCAAATTAACCTTTGGTATTCTGCTGCTACCAACTTAAACTAATATAATTTTATCTTACTTAATTAAGCGTTCCTAATTTAGTTAGATCGTACCAACCGAATAGGTTTTACAAATGCTATGACTAACTAAATATATTTTAGACAATACCTAATTTTAGAAATGAACCAACCGAATTGCCACCAATGACATCGGTTGTAAAAAAATACATACCTAGATGAAATAGTGGATCATAGAAGTAGGAAAATATGGGTCATCCTCAGACGTGCCACAACCAAACCAGACAGTCGTAAGTAAGGTGGTTATTTCATGCAGTTTACATTCAATACAGTCGCTCTATCGAAGAATGCAAACACGTGGATCAGCCCTGAACTGTAAAAGTATAAAATAAAACAACATTTATTGTCGATGCTAATTTAAATAAAAAATTTGGAATACGTTAACCCTTTGGAGAGTTCCATGCCCTTTCTTGCAGTATATTTACGTAAAAGTACCTAGGGCCAACAGCCTTCTAATGAGAGTCTGGATACATTTCCAAAACCTGTTCATTTATGTTGTAATAAATATCGGGCTATGTTTATGTCACTGCCGTAAAGATGCAATTTTATACAGCATGTGTTATTTTATTGCATACATATTAATTACGTAGGTGCCTACAAATTTATATTTACCTAATTTATATGAATAAAATAGGAAAAAATAAAAATATATAACACGACGAAGACGATCACTTATAATCACTGTGTCACATGTTTAATAGTATGTATGTATAGGTAGATCTTGTTCACGGTTAACCTAATAGTTATAAAATCCATATTTTCGTATTATGTTTGTTTTTCTATATACATATTATCAAGCTTTTATATTGATAATAAATTGAAACTTTATCTGAAAACTGTGTCACAATAATTTTCATTTTACAATAATACAAAAAATTCAACACCCACCCAAGCATCATACCCTGAAAATCTCGAACCAAGTTTTAAAATTATGACTTTAATTCTATACTTTTTGTTTTAAAACAGGAACCTATTTCCACTTACACCCAAAGATAAACATTTTAAGAGAGTGGTATAATAAATATAAATTTTTACTTTTATTTGGGACTACTGAACTCTTGCATGCGACCACGTGACCCGCGAGGCATACTCGCAGGTCACGTGGTCGCATGCAATGAACACCATGACTAACATACACTTTTTTATTGGATCAATGGCTTTGGTTGCGCTTGGAGGAAAACCTTATTTCTTCGTTCTTAAATACACATAAACGAATGAAATACCTATAGCTTTTATTGTTTCATAAGTTTACGGATAACAATTGAATTACTAGTATTGGTCAAGCTGGGCCAAAGTCAAGTCAAAGTCAAAAGATATTTTATTCAATGCAATCACTTTGACGTCTTACATACTAGATGAATTTAGGTGCCAATTCCTTCTAACCCAAGCCCGATTAGAACTGGCAAGAAACACGTCCTGGTCCTAGCGCTTTTTTGCATGATCTATCTTATAACTACCTTGACTACGAAAAACTAATATAAGAGAGTTTATACATTTCAAATGTGTCTGTTAACTATCTGAGAGCAGAGCAACATGAGGCCATGCATTTGACGACCTCTGAGACGTATTGGGCTAAAGGCCGGCTGAGACGCAAAAGGTTGCGGGTTCGATTCCCGCCGCGAGACAAATGTTTGTATGATCTGCAAGTATTTGTCTCGGGTCTGGGTGTTTCTATGTATAATATGTATGTATTTACAAAAAAAAAGTAGTAAGTAGTATATCAGTCATGTGGTACCCATAACACAAGCTCTGCTTACTTTGGGGCCAGATGATGTTGTGTGAAATGTCCGGCAATATATATATTCTTATCAATAATATAGTAATTTATATTATAATACGCTTTCTTCCAAACATTACCCTTTATGTTAGCTTTAAATTTCATAATAGGTAGTTTAGTTGCATTTTCTGGAAGCTTATTATAGAAGCGCACCGTGCTCCCCATAAAGGACTTATTTACTTTTTCTAGTCGAAACCTAGGGATGTATAATTTGTTTCTGTTTCTAGTATTGATTCTATGAAGATCACTATTTTGCTGAAACTGATTTTTATTTATATGAGTGCGTAAAACAATTTTATGTATATATTGTGAAGCTATTGTGAGAATATTACCTCTCAGGACTATGTAATTATACGACTGTGAGGTTTTGCGTTTATTCTTTTTAACACATTCACACTACCAAAGCCAATGACCAAGACGGTAATAATAATAAGCACAATTTTTATGTAGGTACACTTAGACCCTTGTTTGATAACCCACAAGCTATGCAAGATTCAATATTTACTTTCAATTTATAATATCAATACAACTTGTGCCAACTGCGGAGTTAAGTACGCTAGATACCAGACGTTAAACAGTGAGTTCAGTCGTATGCTCAGAAAGTGAGATGAATTTCTCACGCAGGTCATCGTCATCTGCGATCCATCCATAGATATAAAAAAGGAGGAGGTTCCAAATTCGGTAGTTTTATATTTGTTTCTTCATAACTCCGCCATTTATAAACCGATTTCAAAAATCAAAAAACTTGAAATTTGGTTTATAAATTAAAATAGCTGGGAAAAATATGTCATCCAAGTAAATGAATTTTTTGATTTTTCCATCCTGTGACTTCCAGCTTATGAATTTCGAAATATGCTAAAGTACTAAAAAGCTCAACATACCATTTTTTTGGTCTTCTATACATATAAAATTCAATGTTTTCAAAATCAATAAAAAAACATTCAATGAAGACGGTTTTCTTTTTAGTTTTTAAAATGTAATTATTTAATTTAACATAATATATTTTTTTTAGAGGTGCGTGCGTGAGGATGTTCGAAATATATTGTTCGGACGTGCCTCTGAGCCATGTAGATATACTTAAAGATCTACGTAACCAAAGATTTAAATTGAGGACTGTCGAGCGTACAGTCAGGTATTTCCGTCGTAAACTTGTTTGTTTGTTGAATAGAATAGAAATAGTCAACCCTAGTAACGAGGTAAATATACGCTTGGATGTCTACATTGTGGTCAAGTACCCTCCGAAGCATATTAGCGCTCGGATATTAATAATAATAAATAATAAATAAATGCCACTTCTTCTTGTGTCACTAGTTATTTCGAAACAGTGTGGTGAAAGGATTAAAGTGAGCCTCTGCCTTCCGTGCACATGGCACATATCTTCGAACTTTTCGGGTTCTACGACATGCCGATTTCCTCGCGATGATTTAGTCACAGTTTGAGGGCATTGAACGCACATACATTTTAATCAGAAAAACCGACTGGATTCAAACCTACGACTTTAGGATCGGAAAACTGAGTCAGTACCACTAGACCACCTCTTGTTAATGCCCTTAGAGCTCGCCCATCTTTATGTAGATCGTCATAAGTTTGTCTGTATGTGCGACATTATATTATTCGATTTTGCTTTGTGGGAGTGTTGAAGCCAAAGATAAATCAAATCATTTTATTCAATATTCGTACAATCAAAAGGATCACTTTGAATCTTCTTACATGTTTAGGTAAATTTAGATGCCAATTCCGAAATAAGTCCGAAAACAAATGAAAGGACACTCGTGTACTAACACGTTACAAAAAAGCGCTAGGACTAACTACGCTTCTTTGTATGATAGATAGATAGATAAACACTTTATTGTACACAAGAGAACAAAAAAGAAATAATGATTAGCAATACAATTGTACAATGGGCTGCCTTATCGCTAATAGCAATCTCTTCCAGGCAACCTTTGGATAGACATGAACCTTTGTATGATTATATTATAAATACGAGTATATATATAAATGTTCTAATATGTATCTTATATAATTTGATATGATCTTATATAATCGTATCTATGTTTATATTTTATTTTCTGCTTTGAAAATTTGTTACAATTGTAATATTGAAAGCCAAAATCGTGAAGCATTGTTACTGTATTGTTTCAACCTTTTTACTTTCCAGCAATGTTGTTGTTTCTAATAAGCATGTCCTTGTCGACAGACCAACCTTCCCGCTAATTGAAAGCAAATATATTATTTTATTAACACCTGAGAGAATCACAGTAGTTACTTTGATTCTCTCAGGTGTTCCTGTACCGCATAATATTGTAAAAAAATATTATATTTTGCAAATCGTTAGCTTTACCATCCATTATCTAAACTATATATTTAACTAGCTGCTGCCCGCGGCTTCGCACACGTGGCACCTACATAAAAAGTAGTCTATGTACTTCGCCAAAGTCCCATATTCATCAAAATCGGTTCAGCGGTTTAGGCGTGAAAACGTAACGAACAGACAGAGTTACTTTTGCATTTATAAATTAGTTAGATATTATAAAGATAAATTATTCGTATTTTTATCTTTGTTTGTAATGGATAGACTACTTAAGCAGAAAGTAACATAAGCAGTATATTTTTGTTTAAAGTCCTACCAAAATTGCAAAAATGTAACCAAGGTTTTTTTGTTTTTAATTTGCATACAAAAGTTATTATTTGGGGTGCGCTGAGTACTAAACTATTAGTGATACTAAAAATAATGTAGTACATGTTTATAGTACTGTTTATTACCCACAAAAAAGTCAGGAAAGTTATACCTCTAACTATGTTAGGGTGATAGGTGAGTAGCTAAACGCTGAAATTGAGTTCCAGAGACTCGAGCACCGGCGTAAAGTTGCTTGCCCTTCAATCTTTTATAGAATACATTTCGGAGAATGTGCCCAAGAATTGCATAATCTTATTCCACCATCTCCCTTTTACAACAGACGTACCGCTCAATATCATCCATACCTCATCAGTCTACCACCCTTACGAACAAAGCGCTTTGCTTCCACATTTATAATGCGTACAGCCAAGGATTGGAATGCTTTGCCGTCGTCTGTCTTTCCTGAAAACTAAAATTTCAGTCAAGACTAAATAGTTATCTTCTAGACTTGCGTGCAACGTCAACTACCACGTCGTCGCTTTACATCAGACGAGTTCGTGGTCAAAGGTCTATTTATGGTAAAATACCTTCAGATAATGTTCACTCAAAACGGGATATTTACCATGATATATGAGTTTTTCTGCTTCTCGATATTTCGGCACAGTTGCATGCGCCATCATCACGAGATAAACTGAAGTCTTTGCGGGTGGATGTTATTGGCAGACAAAACGGTCTACCCTCTTTCTCAGTCTTTTACTGCGAACATTACCCCTACTACCGGTTTCACTGTCACTAACAACTATACTATATATAGTTATAACTATATATAACTATTAACATTTAGACTAAGCATTTTACTACTATTATATGGTGTAATGTAAAAACCGAAATAAATGAAATGAAAAATACCTACAGTGTATCTATCGTACCTACGGTGTCATTAAGTGGCACAGCCCTAAAAATGGTTTCGTGTTTTAAATACCTGGGGCATTGGGTCACTGAAACCCTCAAAGATAACATGGACATTGAGAGGGAGCGAAGGGCGTTGGCAGTAAGGGGTAACATGTTCCATGATCCGTAGGTTTGCTAAGTGTACAAAAAACGTTAAAATAACATTGTATTGGGCTTATTGCCAAACGTTTTACACTGGCAGTCTATGGATCGACTTTACTCAGAGTGCGTACAATACCCTTCGCGTCCAGTACAACAACGTGTTTAGGAGCTGTTGGGGATACCGCGATACTGCAGTGCATCAGGTATGTTCGCGGAGGCACACACCGACGGCTTCCATGCCATTATGCGCAAACGAGTCGCCTCTCTGATGCATCGAGTGCGCGCCAGCACCAACAGCCTCCTTACTACTGTGGCAGAGCGGTTAGATGGACCCATTCTTAGGCACTGGACCTATAAGCATGTACTGCCATGCAACGCAATGCGTTGTGCTAAATGAATAAAATTAAAATTAAAATTTAATTAGTATCCAAGCTATTTTTTATGTATTATGAATTTTGTTATATTTTAATCTATTGTAAATTATTATGTTGTAATTTTTTTCTGTGAATTATATTTTATTATTAAAATATTTAACTATTAACATTTAGACTAAGCATTTTACTAATATTATATGGTGTAATGTAAAAACCGAAATAAATGAAATAAAAAATAAAATAAAAACTAATATATAAATATATATATATATATATATAAATATATATATATAGACTTAAACACAAAAGCATGGACGAAGTAGCGGGCATTCCAGCTAGTATAAAGGTGCCTAAAAAATAACACTCACATACTATGAGTGGCCATAAAGATAAAGGTAAACTGGTAAAAACATATCACTCCTTAATTTGGAAAAATGTAAACAAAATATCAGTATGTTGACATATTCGCGTTTGTTTAAATTATATTCTTGACGTATTGTGGTGTGAAAGACACTACAATAAAATAAACATTTGTGATCGTTCATGACATCTTATTCTGAATTTAATAGGCTATTAAAATATATAATAGTATACCCGGCTGTAAAATAATTGACACTGACAGGTCACAGACGCAAAAAGCACACGTTTATTCACCTGTCAAAATCACTGACGTCAGTTTTCACTGTACACATAAATTTTCTAGACATTTATGACATATTTACTGGCTGACATTAACAAATAAAAGCATTCTACGCTATATATCATAATAATTATACTTGGTATGACATTAAAAGTTACTGTTGTAACTTTTAATATCATACCTAGTATGATATTAAAAGTTTCCTTTTAAGTTTTTATAACGTAATTATGGATTTCCCTTTTTCTGTCGCACATACACACTATTAGCTGATAGTATCAACCTCTCGGAAAATAGATTGGTACCATCTGAAAGCCAACTCTACCGCCGCGTGCGTTCATTGGTCAAATCAAATAGCGCGCGCTTCCCCGGCATTCCTGTTACACATTTCATACATCGTCCCTTTTCACGAAAACACTCCCATAGATTGCAGGTTAGCGAATGTTAAATCAATAAAAAATGCATGTTAATGAGGAACATTCAAAAAATTTAGCATAGAATCACCTTCTATGCTAAATTTTCACATCAAATAATTCCATAGAGTCTAGATGTCTTCATATATATAAATCTTCTGTGCGTGTGTTTGCAATTAGGCTCTTCCTAAACGGCTGGACCGATTTTGATGTTTTTTTTCTGTGTGTGTATTCGAGAATTTTAATTTTACATTTTTTTTTCTTTTTAAAACGCGCAGACGAAGTCGCGAGACAGCTAGTATTATATAGAATTGAATTTGAGTTTAAAATACTATTAATAGCTTTTCAGTTTTATGATCATGAATAAATCAATTAGTAGGCAGGTGTTTTATAAATCTAAAGAAGTAGGTAACTATATGATTAATGATACATGTAGTCCTTTACCAGGTGGGTAATTTATTGAACTTTTGACCACAACGTGACCTTAACTTTTACTGTCACCGTTACTGCTTGTATTATATGGGTTCCTGGTATGGTCTACTGTTTTTCTCCTAATTATACAAAACAAATAGGTTTATTATCTTTGAAACCTCTTTTTATTACCGAAAGTATTAATTGTTTAATAAGAGTGGTAAACTTGCGTTTTCTAATGCGATTTTTTTTATAATCACAGAACAAATTACTTAGCTATGGTCAGTTGCGGATTTACACTATTCCTAAGTAGTTAAATGTTAAATGTCCTGATAAATGTTTGCAGTCCTAACCTAGATTAAACAATTGTTATATATTTATATATTATTAATTTATTTTAACTTCATAAACTATCATGGTTTTGAACATAATTATCATAGTTATAACAAAATTTTAATTAAACTATAGTTTATCTCGTGAACATAGCGCATGCAACTGTGCCAGTGAAAATTATGATTGATTTTAGCTTCCTAAATTATTTTCTCATTCGATAGATTTAAGGGCAGGAATTTTATGAATCGATTTTTTTTTAGGTTGTGAGTCGCGATCTGGTTCTTTTATCATGGAACTAGCGACCCGCCCCGGCTTCGCACGGGTGCAATGCTGATACTAAATATACTACAGAATGTCTAATGTGATTAGAAACCTCTAAAATTATCAGTGTTTCTCGACCATATTATGCATGTATTATACATATAAACCTTCATCTTGAATCACTCTATCTATTACAAAAAACCGCATCAAAATCTGTTGCGTAGTTTTAATGTCTTTAATATTTGCAAGCAAAATATCATCTATTTGCGTTGCCATGTCCACCAGACATAATGTATTTTGCTATCCGCTAACTACCTTAGCAATGCAATCTTTGAAGCACTGTTTAATTTAAACTGTTGCTGTGAGATTATTTCTTATTACACAGCCTCTGTGGCGCAGTGGGCTAAGGTCTGGCTGAGACGCAGATGGTGGCGGGTTCGATTCCCGCCGCAGACAAATGTCAAATGTAACAAATGTATGATCTGCTAGTATTTGTCTCGGGTCTGGGTGTTTCTATGTATAATATGTATGTATTTACATAAAAAAAGTATATAAGTATTATATGAGTCTTGTGGTACCCTTATCACGAGTTCTTACTTTGGGGCCAGATGATGATGTGTGAAATGTCCGGGATTATTTATATTTATGTACATCTGATTAAATTCGTCAAACTTGGCCTGCTACGAGCAAAAACAACCGAAAACTTCAAGTTTGTCAACGCAGTATGGAACGAAGCATGCTTAACATAAGGCTACGTGACAGGTGGACGACTTCAAAAATAAGAAAAAGTACAAAAGTAAACGATGTTTCATTGGTAATAAAAAAACTCAAATGGAAATGGACAGGTCACATAATGAGAACGCACAAGGAAAAGTGGACAAAAGATGTAATGGAATGGTATCCTAGAAATGGGAAAAGACAAAAGGGACGTCAAATCAAGAGATGGGAAGATGATTTACCGAAAGGATGGAGAAGATTAGCACGTGACAGAGAGGAGTGGAAAAAATTAGGGGAGGCCTATGTCGAAGAGACAACCTGACCAACAAAACGGTTGCTGAAGAATGTTTTTGTTTATTTTTTATTTTCTTTACCAAACTAGATTTAAAAAATTAGATTAGTCAAAAAATTTACTGAGAATTGGTCAGCGAATAAAGGCTTTTATTATTATTATTATTATATTACATCTGATTATATTATTACCAAACCATTTAATTCATGGATTTAAAACCCATTATACAAGAAATAGTACCGTGGACGGTACTGTTTCTTGTTTAAACTTTAACCTATTCAAATTATTCCCTATTTTTTGACTATATTTGACTATGACTATTTTTTTAGTCAACTGATTTTTTAACCTACTTCAAATTAAGGAGGAGGTTACCTCATAACTCCGTTATTTACGAACCGATTTTAAACATTATTTTTTTTAAGTTTACCTTAAAAAAAATCCGGTTGGGCCTATAGTTTCTTCAAAATAAGTTCATTAGTTTAGTTTTTCAATCAAAATGAATAACAGATACCTATGTCGTCCAAGTAAACGAAATTTTGTGTTTTGCATTCCTGTGACTTTCCAGTGGTGTTTACAAATAAAAAAAAATTAAGGTACCAGAAATCGTAAAATAAAAACTACAAAAAAATTGCCCATAAAAAACTTGAATTTTGAAATTTTAAAATTTAGAAAAATTGTGAAATTTGTGCCAATAAAAATACTTAAATTTATGTCTTTATCTATCAGGTTAATTTCAAGTTAGACAATTATGGTTCAATATATTCTAATTACCGTATATTTCCATATTTTGCTCAAATTAAGTGATCACTTGCAAAAACACACTGTGTATCCTATACCTAATGTGACATTTACCAGCAAATTTTAATAAATTATTTACATAAATAAATAAAGATTACATATTCCAACTTTGTGTACTTACAAATTAGCCGGTCATGGCCAGAACCAAACTCTTCAGGGTCATAAGGAACAAGTCGAATCATATTAATTAACAAGGAACACCAATATATTACCTATATTAATTTATAATTTGTTGTCTCAATAACCTGCTGTCAGTTAAAATTAGTAAACATTATATTGTAGACATAGAGGTACAATTTATGGCTCTGTCTGTGCGTACAAAAGCTTGTATTCATGTCAAGACAAATGCGTTTAGAGAATGAAATTCAAGAAGCCAGCACCAACTCCTCAAGCTATAGAGTCACATGGAATATATATTGTCCACCTAAAGCTCTGTGCCTTTTAATTATAATTAAATAAATAAATAATGCCGGATATTTCACATGATGCTCATCTGGCCCTGAAGTAATCAGAGCTTGTGCTATGGGGACCACATGACTGATATACTACTTACATACTTTTATTTTTTCTTACTTACATAATTTATATATTAATACGTGAAGCAAAAACTTTGTACCCCTTATTACGAAAATTGCGCGGACGGAGGATTATGAAATTTTGCACACATATAGTTTATAGAAGGAGGCAGAATGCATTTTTTTTTTTAAATTAAATTATTTATGGTCGAATTTCGACCAGTGGGCGACCACTAGTATACACAGATATACCAAGACCTTAGATAAATACATGTAGATCATAGAAACATTTGTCCAGCGGCGGGATCTGCGCCTCGGCCAAGCCTTGGGCCACTGGTGCACAGAGGTAATCAATTGTCTCATATTCATAGATAATTTTAATAAGATGGCGTAGGTACATATAAAATCTGTCGTAGGAACTTTTTTAAACTACCTCTACTATAATATTTCTAATTACTTATGAAAGACTTCAGGAAGCCATTTAAAAAAATAATTGCTATTCAATAAGTAGTGAATCTTCAATTATTTATTTAATAAGCAAACTCAAAGGCTTGAGTGAGTCAAAAATAGTAAACAAATATCATTGTTAAATTCCATATTTTGTCGCTAGGTATTTGTGTTTTGTAATTAAACAACCAGTTTTTTTCGCGAGACTTAGGAAGGAGACAGTTAGGTAATGATGTATGGTCTTTGTTCTATCTCTTCCGTGGCCTGTTAAGAAGTCTGGTCCATAAATAAAGCGGCTTCTAACGTTTAAGATGAGATGATTATTGAGTTTGAAATCTGGTTATATCTTCATACCTAACACATTTATATAAACCAGGGTTCTATAAAGTTATAAAATTGCGTTTGCCATATGCAAGCACATTTTTGACCTAGAGAAGTATTGTTGGCTATAATTTTACATTCATATAGGAGAGAGGTAAGACATGGGAGATGGGAGATGGGAGATGGTGCGTAGCGAAACATTGATTCTTATTCTACCAGTCTAATGTTTACGGTGTGCAATAAGGTATAAAAATATATAATATTATATAAAAATAATGCATTAGCATGCAATGTATAGCATTTACTCAGTACAGTTATCATTTCAATACAATATGTAAACAGAAATCTTTTTGAGCAAGCTACTGTGTCAATTAGCAATATCATTTAGCAGCCGTGTAATACAGATTGCACCTGTAGTGTAACACGGGTTGCACCTTTGTTACACTACAGCTGCTTATACTTCCTTAATGTAACACTTGAGTCTGGTAAGAACATCGCGAACCCAAGAGCTGGCTCCTATCTAGCCCAGCGTATTAGCATTGCCATTTAACGTGACAAAGCCACCAGTGACTTGGGAACAAAACTCTCTGGCAGTGATCAGGATCAATTGAGCTATCATTACTGAGCAGGATTAAAACTATCTATAGATATAGATAGTTTTAATTGATCCTTAGATAGCTCTACTGTTTCTCATGTATTTTAAATTATTGTATATAATTTTGTACATATGTTTATTACTTTAAATACATATTAATTATATTTTCATGAATAAAATGTTTTTTTTTATTTTTTTTGGCGGCACATTAACTTAGCCACTAGAGTTTGCCACCAATTCAGGAAAGAAGCACGTTTTAAGTGTTTGTCTAGACTCCTAGATCTTTAGATCAGCAGTATCTTTAAGGTGCTCCCTCACCGGGAGCAATCCCGTGTAATGTAACGTTACAGAGTCGAGCATAACATCAGTGAGGGAGGAGAACTGAGCTCGTCGGTCAGGGAGGTAGTATTGTAATGTAATGCTCAAAGTTGAATCTATATGGTACATTGCACGCGAATGCTCCCGGTGAGGCAGCACCTTTAGCATCGAAAATGAGGTAACCAACGAGTATGTTTACAGTTGCTTAACATAGATTTTTTTATTACCTTTTAAAATTATATTAAAATATATAACATCATATTATATCGTTAAACATATGACATCATTTAAATATATATATACATATATCTAAATAAATAAATATTGGTGTACAATACACACAACACCATCTAGCTCAAACTAAGCATAGCTTGTATTATGACCAGTAGGGCGATTATGGAACTTTTGATACAATCAATGTCAGTTTCAATTAGCAATAGGCATTATTGAATGAGTTGGTATACGTAATACCAACTCATTCAACGTTCGGTTTCTACCTCCATTTCTATTCCTATGACAGCATATGTTACACTCAACATCAAACTTCTGTAATACAAATTCATATTCAGTCACTGAAAGCTTTAAGTATCAATGTTTTGATAGTATCAGAGTTCCATAATCGCTCGGCAGATGACTGATGGAATACTTAGGAATTTTTAAATTATTATAACATACATAATATAACATAAATTATTATATAAACATTACTTACGATACTTTGTAACACCCAGGCACAGAGTAAACAACTATGTTCATCACACAAATGTTTGTCCTGAGCTGACAGGCCAGTCACATAGGTGTCACAATTTATTTTTTTGATTAATTAAATAAATAATGCCGGACATTTAACACAGCATCATTTGGCCCCAAAGTAAGCAGAGCTTGTGTTATGGGTACCACATGACTGATACACTACTTATGTATATGTTTTTTTTAAATACATACATATTAAATATAGTAACACCCAGACCCGAGACAAATACTTGTAGATCATACAAACATTTAACTCGCAGTGGAAATCGAACCCGCAACCTTTTGCAGCTCAGCCGGGCTCAGCCACTGGACTACAGCGGTCGACAGTTAACTATTACTATGTTATTTTATTGTTTTAATCGTAGTTGTTTTACTCCAAAAGAAATTAATCTATACATATACCAGTGGGGCGATTATGGAACTTTGATACTATCAAAACATTGATACTAATAGCTTTCAGTTACTATTGATGAATTGGTATTACGGATCGCTGCGATTTCTATCGGCTTCTATTGCTAGTTACAATGTGAAGTTGGTGTCAAACTATAACTCGACCAATTTACAAAGTACGATTGCGGTGGGAACCGTGTTTAGCGTACTAAGCATTTAAATACATCGTATATGATTGATTCAAGTAATGCCTATTGCCAATCGAAATTGATAGACTTTGATGCCGATTGCTAATCGAAACTGATAGACATTGATTGAATCAAGAGTTCCACAATCGCCCTACTGAAGTTGCAGTACTTTTAAAAAAATGCATTGCACAGTCTATGGTAAGATATACAATGGACAAACTACCTAATTTATAATCAAATTGAGTCACATGTTCAAGGAAATAAATAATATATTATTAACATTTGATAAGGTAAAAGTAGGTATTTACACAAATCTTCATACCTTTTTCATACATTTTATATTCTAATGATTGAGACACTTCTATATAAAGTCACAGACAATCGAGTATTGATATTAATTTATCACTATTTATTAATATTAGTCCAAAACTGATTCAGATAAATCTATAGATGGCTCGTAAATCACTTATTTGTACGTTGAAATATGTTACCTAATCGATTATTATATGCAGATAGATACAGGGTGTTAAATAAAATATTCTATCTATCTATAAGTATAAAAAAATATTTTTCTCTGCTCTCGCAACGATTCAAAATTGGCTCAACCGATTAGATTTTTTTTTATTTAGTTCTACTCAATACTGGAGTCGTTCAAATTAATACATTTTTAACCGACTCCATCAATAAGGAAGAGGTTTTCAATTCTTCTTTTTTATGTTTTTTTTATGTATTTTTAACCGACTTTATCAAAAAGGAGGAGGTTCTGAATTCGTCGGAATCTTTTTTTTTATGTATGTTCACCGATTACTCGAAAAGAGCTAAACCGATTTGGAAAATTATTTTTTTGTTTGAAAGGGTACACTTTACAGGTGGTCCCATATAAATTTTATCAAAATCGGTCGAGCTGAAAAATCTATGAAAATCTAAAAATTGTATACATCGATGATTTTTTCGTGTACTTCGATACCTCGCTGTCTCATTGGAGCGGTGCGTTTATTTGGCCTAACCATATTATATATATATCCAAAATACATCCACTTTCCACTAAAAAATATTATAGTCTCAAATTTCATTCAATGAAGTCGGTTTTCTTTTTAGTTATTAAATCGTAATTATAGGTAGTGAAGATCACCGGGTGATCTAGTGTATAAATAAAGGTATGTATTTTTAATGAGACTGTAGGTACATAGCACTCGTAGAACTTTTAATACCTACAGTTTAGCGGTACAAATAAGTGAAATTAAAATTCAAATATGTCTTTATTCAATACAATCACAATGATCACTTTAAAAGAAGTAAAACGTGTAGTCACAGTTGTGAAGGATAAAGCGTATGACAAATTGTGTGGCACAGAGTTGGTATTCTTACTCGTACATAAGTCAAACGCAGCAATAGGCGTAAGCGGGAGAAGTTTTACTTGACAGTGAATTTAAAATGTCATACAGCACGGACGCGAATAGATGTACAGTCACGGAATAAAATGGTCACCTTAGAGTCGGTTTTCGCTTGCACTAGAAGTGTAAGAAGCAATTATGCTAAAATTTGTAGACAAGATAAATTGTCAAACAATCTGATCTGAATTTGAAATTTATTACGAACAGATAAATTATTTTCTCTAACTCGGTCTATTCTGTAACTAAGTTCCAAAAGGAATGTGCACGTTATACGTTAAACGAATCAATTTGAAAATTGACGAACCTTTTCATTCCGTGACTGTACATACGAGTACATAGGATAACCAACTTGCCCACCTTCTAGTCACAACCGCACATAAACTGTGCAAATCGGAGAGGTCAGTGTGATGGGTCCATCGGTTTACAACAGACTGCCGGTCGCGATTACAAAATATGCAATTTCTACAACGATATTTTAGACATGATTACGTAAATGGCTCCTAGAAAAGACTTTCTACTCAGTAAACGATTTTTACGAGATGCCAGTTATTTGAGATGATTCAGTTATTATACTTATGTTATAATTTTATATCAAATCAAATCAAAACATTCTTTATTCAATAAAATCACAAAGACCACTTTGAATCATCTTCTTACATGCAAGTGAATCTAGGTACCGGTTTCTCCTAACCCCAGATAAATCCGGCATAAAACTCGTCTGCCCTTAACACTTTTTGTATGATCCCTGCCAAATTTGTTTCAGATGCCAAGTCGCGTTGGAGCAGATTCATCCCAAGCTTTTTTGTAATCTAAATAATCTGATATTTTACAGTATGCTTTAATATACAGTTTCTGTTTTATTACGTTTTTAAATTTGCCAATAGACTAATCTAACACGTCGCTTGGGACCTTAAAAATTAATATAATGTTTACTATAATTATATGATTTAAGTTTTACTTAAAACGCTAATATCCTTTAAATATTTGTATTTGTATACCGCGAAACAGCAGCACAAAAGCCGTTTCGTCTGATAATTTGTTCACACCTTTACATCCTGTATATTTTATGAACACAGTTACCTAGTTAATTGCTCATTTAGACTATTGCCAAAGTATACATCCCCATTATGAGTTACGTAAGCGTAACATTCTTATGTATTGGCAATTAATATGATAATTAATTGAAAATATCGGTGAGATATGGTTCGATATATCAAACCGGTGGAGCCGGTATTCAGTACACTTTATAGTCTAAGAGCTGATGGTGAATTAAAATTTTGTTTAAGATAATTTGAAGCAAAATTTATCAGTGTCACTGTTCTTCATAAAAAAAAGAACATACTTTTACGGTGTCTTGCACGCATATCTCCCATAACGGTATAGTATTACCTCATCCGCTTAGATGAATAATTGGTCCTAATAAAGATATATGTCACCTAATTAGGATGTATGATTCTTAATAAGTTTTAACAAAAGAGCTCTTGGTCTAAAAAATCAAATCAGAGTTCGAATGGTCGAAAGGAGTTGAAGGTCAAAATTAAAATTTTTGAGAGCGAAAAGTAGGTAGCACCTACTTTATTTAATCTGATTTTGTTCTGAGTAGAGTGTTCATCTACCGGCTTGGAAACAGCCTTTTGAGCTAATTTTGCTAATTGGATTTCCCGAGTTTTAACTTTGTATGTGAATATTTTTTTATATTAACAAGTAAATTACAGAAATGTACAGAATAATATACAATAAGTAATATAAAATACATGTGAAACAGTTGAGCTATCTAAGGACCGTTTAAAACGATCTATAGATAGCTCAACTGATCCAGATCACTGCCAGAGGGCAGCGTTCCCAAGATATTGGCGGCATTGCCACGTTGAATGTATTAACAAGTAATTATATAATTCTCTTCTTGCGTGTCAAATAAATAGGTAAAAACATCTCTAAAATCGAAGCTTTCAACTTGTATGGTTTTATAAAGCAGTGCCAAGGGACTCCTTGAGAACATAGGTGATATAAAGAGTACCTACATTTACGATTAAATTTGTAAACAATTACAGTAACATGTTTACGACTTAACTTTTAACCCCATAAGGTAAATGTGTAATGTGAATTTCAACGTCATTGTGATGCTGATGACGCTATACACAACCGGTAGGTCTCCGTATAAAGTCTCTAGGCTTTGTATTCGAGTGTAATGGGGAAACGACAAATAAATTTATTTATGAAGGAAGCTTGCGGTACATTTAAACAATGCGTAGGTTCAATAAACAAAAGTGCTTTGTGTGTACCTAAAATGTATGAGGCATATCTACTTATAACATTACTCACTATTAAACAATGATAACAATGAACACCTGTAGTGGTACTACCTGCTACTTATCGGTTCAGCGGTTTATGTGTGAAAACGTAACAGACAGACAAACAGACGACAGGCAGACAGATTAGTAGGGATATTAGTAGGGATTCTTAAAAATCGACTTCTCCTGCACTCCTTTGGTTTAAAGATATTATTCTCATAAGAACAAAAATTACAGTTCTCTTATAATGAGAATTGAATTAGTTAATTAACTACATTACAGAGTAGGTAGGTGTGCTGTTAAGCAAGTGAAGTGGCATAAAAACTAAGTAGAATTAAAAACTAAAACTTAATAACTAGGTAAGTAGGAAGGTTTTAAAAAATATAATTTAAAAATATAGGAATATATCGATACACTTTAACAATAACAGCATTAATAGGGTAAGCGAAACTTTTCAGTTACTACCATCACATAAACTATAAACTTGTGTATAATAAATAATCCTTTAGGAAAACATTTTTTAACACACTGTCAACAATATCCCTTTCAAATATATCTTTATGACTAGCAATTAAGGTTTAGAGTCGCCTATTAAATCAGTGAGTCAGAAAGAACTTTGATAATTACATTATGATTTGTGAGGAATTTATTAGGACATTACAAAAGTTTTATAAAGCTTTCATTAAAATACTTTTTCATATAAAGCCAGTTGTCCGTGGTGGTTCCGGCATAGAATAGGACCCCTCCATCTCCTCTCGTGGATGTCGTAAAAGGCGACCACACCAGGGTATTGGGCAGCAGCACCCCCCATCATACTAATTCTTCGGTCACCAATCCGCCTGCCAAGCATGGTGATTAAGACAAAACCCCCAATAAATTATATATAACCGTTGGACGATATGATGATGATGATGATGATAAAGCCAGGTCTATCTGTAAAGTAATTTTAAGTGCGTGTTGTCCGAGTCACGTTCATAATATTAATGTTGACGGAAATTGCACACAGCATTATCTTGCCCCAAAGTAAACAGATTTTGTGTTATAGGTACCACATGGCTGATAGTTACAGATCATACAATAATTTGTCCCGCGGCGTGAATTGAACCCGCAACCTTCTGCGTCTCATCCGGGCCTTGGCTCACTGCATCATAGAGGCCGTTAATTAAATCGATTTGGTAACTTAATACTTTAGTTATCTATTCAGGCAGGATTCTTTAGGAGGATTTATTTATTGTGTTTATTTTTCCAAGAAAGTCTGCGGACCAAAACATGCCTACCGTATTTATTTACATTCTTGGTGTCAAGTGCGTCAAATTCAGCGTGCGGTGACGGCACTTAGGAACATGGTGGCCAAGTGGATGTAACCACGTATAATTAAGGTTTCCGAAACATACAAGAATAATAATATCTGGTTGTCCGATCGTGTATAGATAGCTCAACTGATCCAGATCACTGCCAGTGTTTCCAAAATACTGGTGGCATTGCCACGTATTAACAAGTAATTATGTAAGTCTTCTTCTGGCGTGTCAAATTAATAGGTAACAATCAAAATCTCTAAAAATCGAAGATTTAAACTTGTATGGTTTTATAAAACAGTGCCAAGGGACTCCTTGAGAACATAGGTGATATAAAGAGTACCTACCTACACTTACCTACACTACCTACCTACCATTATTTTTGTAAACAATTTCAATCACATGTTTACGACTTAACTTTTAACCCCATAAGGTAAATGTGTAAAAGTGAAACATAGAAGTTTAATAATAGCTGGTTGTCTGATCGTTTAGCCGGTTGACGGGGAAAGAGGGACCCCATCAAAAATGTCAAATTGACAGCTAATTATTTATTAAATGAATATCTGTGACGACTTTTGTGACGCAGTGAGCCAAAGTGCGGCTTTGATACACGCAGAAGGTTGCTGTTTTGATTCCCGCCTCGGGACAAATGTTTGTATAAACTGCAAGAGCATCGGGTCTGGGTGTTTCTATGTATAATAAAAAAATTATTTAAGTAGTATATAAGTCATATGGTACTAACAAGGTTTCTTGTAGACTCAGTGGGTCTAGCACGGCACGAGGAGAAATAGTCTTTCCCCCGTTTTTATCCACCTGTGGTGGACAGGTGGTTGTGTATTTCCACTGACAGGTGGATAAAAAGGTGGAAAGACTATTTCTCCTCGTGCCGTGCTAGGCCCGCAGGAATCCTAAAAAGAAGGTGTCATTTATGACTAAAAACCCAGGACTTATTTGATGACTTATTTAAAAAACTTAATGTTTTCTTCGTTTACCTTCTAGGTATGCAGAGGTGTCAAATGCGTCAAAACACAGGACGTCAAACTAAATATGCAAGTCAAAACAACTCACCACGCAAGATCTTGTGTCAATATTTTGCTTCAATGTACTGTTATTTTTCTATGAAATGCGAATGCGATCTTACAGTGGTCACACCATTTTTTACTCAGATAAAAATTGGTTTAGTTTAGTAGGTAACTAATTTACTAAATCAAGCCACTTAATTCTCACGTTCATTGTACCGTTAGATATACCGTCGTAAAGCTATAAATATTAAGATTTGCCTAATTTAAAAGGTCTTTCACCGTCCATCTTGAATCAAGATATTGATATATACATAGAGGATTTATTATGTTATCTTACAATAAGATAATAAGATTTTGAAAAATGTCTTAAAAACAATTACAAGGTCCCATCTATCTTTATACCAAAATGTATCAATATCGGTTCAACGGTTTAGGCTTAAAAGCATAACAAAAAGACAGACAGACAGAGTTACATTCACATTTATAATATTAGTATCTATAGATTATACTCATATAATTACTTTTTATACTTAATTATATATAACTATTGTATTATAGATGAATAAATGAATTGAATTGAATTGAACACAAATACCCATACCCGAAACAAATACTTGCTGATCATAATAACATTTGTCCCGCGGCGATAACCGAACCCACAACTTTTAGCGTCTCAGCTGGGCCTTGGCCTACTGCCCCACATAAGTAATTATAAATCAGTTAAGCTATCTAAAGATGGTTTTTAACAGTCCTTAGATAGTTTTTATATAATTGTATACCTACTAGACATTTAAATAAAAAGGAGACTATATAATATATGTTATTCCAAGTTCACGTCTATAGCATACCAAGTTACATCTAAATACCTGATGCTCTACCACCAAGGCACCAGGTATTTTTCGGCAGCAAAAGTACGTCTTGGTGGGTATCACACAGATATGTTTTTTAAGTTTCTTTTTTATAACTACTTTTTATTATTTTTGATTTCATAAATTATTTCAACTTTAATTTTAAAATCTTCATGAATAGTTTGCAACACAACCACGCAAGCTTTTAATTTTCACTATTGCTACGCAATCACAATAAGTCATTACAACACATTGTTCTTTTGTACTCGTTCTTCTCACTCTCGTTCAGGCTTTGGCTGAAAATCAGTGTTTTTTGCTATAAAACAAAAAAATTCACTGAGCCATGGCCTATTTTTGTCATGCTGCAGCACACACAAACTTACCTACACTAAGTTATTTCTAAGTAACTACCCACATACTTTTTGTAAATGTTTGTTTCATTAATTAAACCTATTATACTTATTTATGTTTAAAATGATATATCTATGTAAATTGTTTGTGTTTCTGTAGTACCAAATAAATGTTTTATCTATCTATCTATCTAGATATTCTGTCTCCAAGCAGTAGAGTGTAAGCAATACTTGTGTTAGATGGGTTTTAAAGCAAGTGAAATTACTGGGAAAACAGACACTTTCTAGGGCCGGCAACGAGCTTATGAGACCTGGTTTTGCAAGCATCATAGTTTCCAGTAACTCAGTTGTCTAAAAAACAAAAACCGGCCAATTGCGAGTCGGACTCGTGCACCGAGGGGTCCGTACAAACCTGTAGGTATATAAGTACATGTTCACCCATCACGACAATCAAGTCATAGTTATGGTATTTTTATTGCAAAATGAAATCCATCTAAAAATTTACGGTTGCGGGTGGGAGGGAGGTGCATGCGTCTGCATCGTGTCTAACTCTTTGGGAATAGATTGGCGGAATAGTACTAAATATTTGTTCATCTATTTAATGTATTGTAATGGATTTCCGCAAAGTCACGCCTGAATCAATTATCTATCTCAGGTCAGCAAGTACAGCTGTACAGGCAAAACTTTACATCAAACTCACTAAGTCACATCGTATTGCTGCCCAGAATGTTTAGTTTATATAAGAGTACCGGTTAAGCGTACAGCTGATGCGTTCTCCTTCTATATTTCCCTTTTTCTTTCTCATCACTTTGACTCACTTTGATTCACTTTGACATCACGTTGACTAATAGTACCAAAATCTTGAAAATAGGTTGGTACCAAACTGACAGCCAACTCTACCACCGCGCGTGTTCATTGGTCAAATCAAATAGAAGACAAGGTTACTTAGGTTCGAAGGGCACTGTAGCAAGTGTAATTACTGGGCGAATAGATAAAATAACTAGGTATGTCTTAAGGTAGGTACTGTACTGTATACCATCGGTATTCCAAGCGCCCATAGGTTACGATAACCACTTATCACCAGGCCGTATGCTTATTTTTCGGCTCCGTTGTATAAAAATAATGACATAATCATATAAGAATAAGCTTTGCAATATCAGAGCTAGGTACACATCACCTATATATAAAATCGAATAGCAATAACTCCTAGACATAAATTTACATATAGGTATATACTTAATTTTGAATTCATAATTAAATGAATGTTCATTTTCGGTCTCTCGTGTAAAAGCAGTTTTAAGTCGTCCGGTCTTGGCTAGCGACAGAGGCGCTTAAAATGTAAATATAGAGATGACATAATCTGATATCAAAACTCTGAGGCCGAAAAATAGTTCAACGACTCTCTACATGTCAAGCCTCCTAAGGTTGGAATTAGTTGTTATTTATATTAAATGTAAATGTAAATGGACTGAAAAATGCTCCATTTGCCTCTGCGAGCGTTATCTCAAAAAATATACCTGATACCACTTCCTAACTACCAATCAAATGGTCTGATAAATAAAATGCAGGGATAAGATCCTTTTAAAACCAATATATAAATTGCCTCTATTAGCAGTCACTTTATATCAAATCAAACCAACCTGCCTCAAATCCTCGATTACCTCGATTAAAAATATTGCTGATGCTGTCACTTATCTTTTGGGATTACTGCATAAGGTTCCGCATGTAAAACAGGTTGGTTTTGATAACCCCTTATTCAAGAATATAACTGCTACTCTGGAACTGACCATATATTTTCTTACAGTTCTGAAACTGACTGGCTCCACAGATGATAGTAATGTCTTCTGCGCTGTAGGTTGAGGATTTTTACTTCTTCCCAGTAAAACATTAGTGAACATAGAAGTTGGTTCTGTGTCTAAAAGTTATAAAGTATGAGTTTATAAGTATTCTATCAGTCATCTGGGTTTCACAGTTCAAGCTATGCTTAAGAAGAAAGCGTATTATAAACTAAATGACTATATTATTGATAAGAATGCATGGCCTCATCGGCCGGTCAGACAGTTAACTGACACATTTGAAATGTATAACTCTCTTGTATTCGATTTCGTAGTTAAGGTAGTTGTAAGATGGATCATGCAAAATAGCGCTAGGATAAGGACGAGTTTCTTGCCAGTTCTTCTCGGGCTTGGGTTAAGAGGAATTGGCACCTAAATTCACCTTACGTTTCAAAGTGATCCTTGTGATTGTGTTGAATAAAATATGTTTTGACTTTGACTGTGACTTAGTTTGGGGCTGGTAGTGTTGGTGGATGGTGTTCTGTGTTCTGTTCACAAGTATCTAAGAAAAAATATTGTTGGTTCTCAAATAAACTTACTTAAGAACTAACAATGATTAGGGATGAAAATAATGGAATACGGCTCTTAGTCTTGAGCTAAGCATGGTAGTTACATGTCTTCTCTTCTGTTGTTTTTTGTACTTGACACTTATGAACAAGGGGCCATATTCTATAGTGGTAATGCTAGTGAACTTTAGGGTATTTTGTTTAATCTATATATATTTGTCGTCATTTTCTTTGGAACACTATCAACCGGTTGTAAGTTATGGAATAGAAAGGCAGTATTGAATGCGGCGCTGATATCTAATGGCGTGTGACTTACTTCAGAAGACAAGCGACCGATCGTCCCGGCTAAAGAGGAAGGCCTGACTGAGAAGTTTACACCATCAATAGTAATTTGAATGCATCACAGACTTTGTCTGTTCCTGTCTTACTAGATGTAGTACCCACAGAGTTTTTGGTAAATCTGCTTCCCGCGTGAAACGCGTCTCGTGGAACTGAAAAAAAGGTCTTAAAAAGATGAAAACGAAATTTCGTACATCCATAAGTTACCACCAAAAGAACTCGATATTGTGACAGAGCTTTTACATAATTAACTCTAATGATTATTATTATATCCAAAGACCTAAATGTGATTTTTTATCAATTTAAATCCATGAATACTGGAGTTGGAGATCAGAATATTGGTCATGAGTCTGTCAATTGAACTGTAGCTGATTGTATTTATTAATTCCATATTCATGTCGATGTCGTCATTGAGCATCATTAAAGTTCCTGATAAATTAACATTTATAAACTCAAATGTCTCCAATGCACGGCGCCAATCTGGGATCTAAGACTTATCCGTTAATAAAAATCCGCCAGTTATACTTGTTATACTTACTTGTTGTTAGTGCTAGTGTCCGTATGACAATATGTTTTTGTATTAGACTGACCTCTCAGCGACTCAGCCAGCAGTAACTCGACACAGGCAGGACTAATAAGTAAAACTGATTACTTGCGTCTGTTTTCCCGGTCGTTATAATATAGATGTCCGGATCATTATTTGTTGGCCTGTCACTCTAACTGTCACTCTGTCATTATTTTGGCTACTGCGTATATATGTTTTAGACTTCACTCCTTCCCAGGACAGACACTTGTGTGAACGTAGATGTTTGTTCCGTGTCTGGGTGCTTTAATAGTGTTATAATAGTGTTATAATAGTGTCATAATAGTGTTATAATAGTGTCAAGTATATAATTATTGATATAAAAGCATTCTATTATTTATCTGGTTCCCATAGCTTAGCTTCCCTTATCTCAACGCTTTGCTTAGTACTAGATGGTGCAATATTTATTTAATTATTGTTTCTTTGTTCGAAAAAGGCAGTTACAGATTTGTACTACAGCCGTCAGCTGGTATCAAATCAGCAAAGCCACTTGTTTTTCACCCGCTGACCCACAAAAGTCAACCTATTTCTATTCTTCCAAATTTGCAGGCCACAAATAAGGCTAAATTGACAGGAATTTCACTTATTCTTTGTGGTTGTTTCTTTATTCCTGATCGATTGATCGATCGATCGAAAAGATCGAACGATCACCAGATCGTTCCGCAAGCTCTAGCTGCTGTTTAAATTTATAGCCACTTGTACGACACTGTAGGGTGTTTCTGCATAATGATTCCTTATCTCGAAGCTGCTCAAACCAAATGGTTAAGGATCTGGAGATCTCTTACTAGATCGGACCAGCTTAGAGACATCATGACCATTATAATCTTCCTTGGAATTGATTCCCCTGTAAGACTTTCACTAAATTACTATCAAACCTATCTATTACTCTATATATGAATACATATACATCGTTTCATTTTATTCCATTTCTTATTTTCCTCATCGGCTGGTTTAAATTATTAGATTTATAGCTGATACTTAAGTATCTGGCCTATCATTTAAATAATAAATTGTGAGTAATTTAGTAAGTCGAACATGAGTAGAGAGTGTAGAAGCATGTCAAATGTCACTTGGTCACTGATCGCCGCAACTAAACGGTTTGTGTTGGTCTGGCTGGTTGAGTATCGATAGTTGACATCGATTTGAATGACAATATTTCACGATTCTCGTATACTGGTTCCATTGTATCTGTCCATCCATTAAAATTACTGCAGTAAATTGAAATTGTCAGATTTTTTTCAACGTGCACTATGAACATGACTGGTTTGTCAGCTCAGTTGGTAGTAGCTCTGCCTTCTGCGCTGTAGGTTGAGAGTTCGAATGTCTCCTAGGATAAACATTTGAGTGATGAACATTGGTGTTTTTTGTGTGTCTTGGTGTCAAAAGTATGTATTTAAAAATATATAGGTATTATATCTGTCATTTGGTTACCATAATAAAAGCTATGCTTAGTTTGGGGCTAGATGGTGTTGTGTGCAATGTCCTCCAATATTTATTTATTTTTACTATATCTTAGTTATTTTAGTCCTTCCTTAATTTCTAAAGATGCTTTGAATAAAAATGTTAGGTAGCTACCTACCCTGACGGCTTGTCATCACCAGCAAGTCGTCACGAGCCTCGTGATGGTCAGATATTGGTTGCATAATCATACAAATTGTAGTATGTATACTTTTTAAGTTTAATCATAGCATTAAACGCATTCGTATCAAATAAGTAATCTATTTAATACTTAAGTTAATATACAGAAATATACAGAACATTGACCTCAGCCATAACTAATTTATATAAATTTACACGATTCATCGTAAACATGGCGTAAAATTAATAAATATACTTTTAGGTGATTTTATTGACGTTCATAATGTTCAAATGTCCATAGGATCATTTACTTTTTTGGTCGTTTATATTTATGACTCTATTTTGCTCTTGTTCATGTACCTATTATTGGTCGATCACACTTCGACCACGACACATTTGCATTAGTCATTTAAACCAGGCTGTAACTGCTTAAAAATGTAGTTGAAATAGAATAATTCCGATAGTGATATTTCAGATAATTCAATTTTACCATCGAGGCAATGCCCGCATGGTTGATAGCTAAAAGGTGATTTGTTACTTGATGTTATTCTAGGTCCAAAACAATAAAGGTACCTACGAAGTTTCATATAAGTAAATATATAACATTTTTTTTTTTGAAAATGCTTACAACTCCCTCCCCAAATTAAGCAGAGTACATCTATATGTATTATGATGTCCAGATGCCTTATCGAATATATTTTGAAATACATACGATACTTTTTTAAATATGAAATATTTTTAAATAAGTACGACACAGAACAAACACCTATGTACACAAAAATGTACCTAGGAGGAAATCAAACACTCAACCTCAACCTATAGCGCTGAAGGCAACTCAAAGGCCAGTCAATAAAAATCGATACAAATCGGTTCAGTTTTTATTGTGTGATTGTGAAATATATTCACATAATCTTTCTCATCCTGGAGTAGTTCAACTGAAAATGACACAGACGTCCATAAGATTTAATACGAGTAACATTTTTAACTTAGTAGTGGTCGAAATTCGAACATAATTTATTATGACGATCTCTGTGATGCAGTGGGCCAAGGCCCGGCTGAGACGCAAAAGGTTGCGGTTTCGATTCCCGCAGCGGGACAAATCTTTGTATGATCTGCAAGTAATTGTTCGGGTCTGGTTGTTTCTATGTATAATATGTATACATTTATAAAAGAAAATGTATATAAGTAGTATATCAGCCATGTGGTACCCATAACACAAGCTCTGCTTACTTCGGGGCCAGATGATGAAGTGTGAAATGTCCGGCATTATTATTATTATTATTATTAATAATTAATGTATTTTTTACGCATAATTTAAAAAAAATATTTGCATTCTGCACTCCTTCTCTATATAAACTATAAGTGTGCGAAATTTCATACCCCTCCGTCCGCACAATTTTCGTAAAGAGAGGTACAAAGTTTTTGCTTCACGTATTAATATATAAATATCTCAAATGTATTAAATTGACGTGTTTTATGTCATGTTAGTCGCCATTTTAATTGGTGCTGAATAAAACTGCGGAAAATCAATTCAATAATACAAAGAAAAGTCAATTTAACTCATTTTAACACCGTCACAGATTACATAATACTAACACAGTTATTTAAAAATGTTTCTCTAACTTTGTGCAAGCACAATAAGATGGTTCGTATTTTACGAAATGTTTATAGTCCGGGAAAACAAAATAATCACCACCATTGTCGCAGTAATCAGTGATTATATTACTGGTGGAATAGAATTGGTATTTAACCTATTTTGTAGCTATTATAAATACGAAAATTTGTGTGGTGATGTTTGGCTACTACTCGTAATATAAAAAAGCTTCTATAGGTATGTCTCAATTATACAATAAATCCTTTATTTCATAACACAAATTCAAAAATACGAAATAAGTAAGATATAAGAAAATTTTGGCTGATATCTTGACACGCATAACAAATGAACATTTTTACATAAAAAAATTAAAAACCATTAAATTAAATTTAAAAAAAACAAGAGTTAAATCAGAATCTATTTGAAAAGCTAAATAAAATGTGAATCTCCGGTTATTTAATTGATGTGCAAAAATTCCAAGGACAAAGGAAAAAGAGAGTTACGTATGACACATAGACTACAGGAGGGTAATTCTGTTAATTTCCGTATGCTCGATAGGAATCAAACCGCAGCCGAACGACAACTTTTGACGTGTTTGAGTATTCTGCTAATAAACAACGACTCAGCTTATGCTACATATACGAAAACGATTGATTGAATGTTTTTTTTTTTGGTCATACAGATAACAGAAAAGGTTTAAAGGTAATTATCAAACCGTGATTGAAACCGGAGCTGAAACGTAGAATTATCCCCAGGTACAGACAACAGGCACCAAGAATCAAACCGACCGACGGCAGTATTCGCATACCTATTCGGGGTACCCAGTGGCCAACTAACTGACCAGTGGCTTCAGTGACCGCTAGGCATTCTAGGTCTTATTAATTCCCAAAAAATAACTGACCCAAGTATTGAATTATTTAAATTCACAACATGGTGGTCTATAGACTCAAAGAACTATCAAAATAAAGTATCAAGAAAAAGTAATGTATTATCATCATCACACGCACCAAATACCGATATCTTTCAAATCTGTTTATGCTTAAAAAATGCAGCTTGCTTCGCTCGCCAGTTATGAGCTTTTTGTTTGGCTTTCTTTTAAACGTAATAAAAAGGTTAAGGCTCTCTTCAGTTATTCATAGGTTAGGTTAAGGCTCTCTTCAGTTATTCATACAGAAAAATTGCTTTTAGGTGTAATTTTAGTTAAACTCTTTATAGAGTTAGTTTCAGAGCTCGCTTTCCTCACCAAATAGATGGGGGAATAATTATAAAAATATCAGCGAAGGACTTCGTCAGAAAATCGGCAAGAAGATTTAATTATAACATCCCAATAATAATTACTTTGCCTGTCTGCCGACTGCGTCGCGGGCGACTAGTAGTTACATATTTGCTATTTGTCATTATCTGCAACCGAACCGATAACGCATGTACTGGCTCGTCTTTCCTGCGGGTTCTGTCGGCAAGGTCAAGAGGTATCAGCTATCAAACAGAATCCTAGGCAGAGAGGCGTCAGTGGACAGGAAACTTCACCCACCTCCGCTTGCTGAAGTGGATCCATAAACGAATGTTTTCAATTACCTAACAAATAACTGCTCTGACACCACCTAAATCATCTTCAACAGATGAACTAAGGCCAATGATGATGATTTGTCATTAAGAACACATATTAATATGGGTAACTTATTATTTAATATCGTATAGTTCTTCCAAGACGTAAATGAGTAAGCGTCTTCGATGTTTTGAAACCTTTCCTACAGATAATGCCTTTGTACGATAGGTAAACACAATTTTTTTGATACCATTTTGTTAAATCCTTTTTGATTTTTTGAACGTTTTATTCCCACTAATTGCTTCTTTTGTTGGTTTTAGTCGTTTTTGGGTCTCCTGAGCTGGATTTATGATTGCTCACATAGTTTTTTTAATTGACTATAATTAACCCTTATGTTTACTTTTGTATGTTAATAAAGTCATTATTTAAACAAGTCAACCTTTTTTTATTTTTATCGTACATTTTACCTACCGCGTTGTGATAATGAATAAGATTGCTGACTTTCAATTGCGTTTGACAAGTTTAAAAATTTTCGATCGTTTATTTTAACGGGTGTTCAGAACTTCGGAAAAGCGTTTACTTTAGCACCTTGTTAGCCTTCGTTTCTTGTCCAGTCATCTGCTGGAATCACCTACCGCAGTGTATTCACAATTACTGTGCACATCCTTGTTTTCAAAATGATTTAACTTACGAGATGGTGGACGACATTATCAAAGTCGCGGGCTGTAAATGGTTTTGGATATCACAGGACCGACAATGAAAGGTATGAGGTTTTTATGTCGATCCTCAGCAGTGGATAATGTGGATGATAATGTTGGTGTTTTAGTATTTTAAGCGTTTCAAAGTCAACAACGAACTCTTATTTAAAGATATATACTACTCTATCGTGGATCTCAATCGATAGGTCATTTAAAAATACTAGGAGTTTTCTTTTTTATATTAATACAGTTTATTTACAGAAATATTTACAGAAATGTACAAAATAATATAAAATACACGTGAAACAGTTAAGCTATCTAAGGACCGTTTAAAACGATCTTTAGATAGCTCAACTTCTTTATAGGAGTTTTCTTAAACAGTTTTTCGATACTGATATTTGTTTGATAAATTTTAAAGCTTTGAAATGGCCATTTTTGATAGATATCTGTACCCCCCCCCCCCCCCCCCCCCCCCTCCCTTTTTACCGGCAAACTGCTGTTTGGATACCCAAAATATTTTACAAAAGAGAAAAATAAAAAATACAAAATACATATATAATGAAATTACAAGGATAATGATCACGGATAGTAACTCTTTACAAGATTTTCAGTAACAGCTTGATTTGTATATCATAAACAAATTAGATATGGCCGATACATTTTTCATTTGCTATGCCAATTAGACCACTCATCGTAATTCGGACTTGGGAAGCCTTAATTGTGCGTGGTCACTTGAGCTTTGCCAATTTATATTTTATTAAATTTAATTTTAGTTTGAAACGTTGTGATAGCTCAACTTCGTATCGTGTTACTAGTTATTTTGAACTAGAGTGGTGAAAGGATTCAAGTGCGTCTCAAAAGCTCCTTTGGTCCTTTTGAACGAGACTCAACTGTTTTATATGTATTTTACATCTGTTTATTGATATTGGTTTAGAATGCTATCTTCGTAGCTTCGTAGCTACATAAAATATAATATTCACTCAAAACGGGATATTAACCATGATAAATGAAAATGAAATTATAGATCAATATATATTGTGATCATGGCGCAACTGTGCCGAAATATCGGGAAGCAGAACTCATATATCATGGTAAATAGAAGTTGAAGTTTGCGGTTTCGATTTGCGGGACAAATGTTTGATCTGGAAATATTTATCTCGGGTCTGGGTGTTTTTTCTGTGTATATGTATATTAAACAAGTTTATAAGTAGATATATCATTCATGTGGTTTATATTATTGATAAGAATGTATGGCCTTATGTTGCTCTGCCCTCAGACAGTTAACCGAAACATTTGAAATGTATAAACTCTCGATTTGAAACTTGTATTAGGTTTTCGTGGTTAATTTATTTATAAGATGGATCATGCAAATAAGCGCTAGGACCAGGACGAGATCCATGCTGGTTCTTCTCGGGCTGGGTTAGGAGGAATTAGCACCTAAATTCACCTAGTATGTAAGACGTTTCAAAGTGATCCTTGTGATTGTATTGGATCTTTTAACTTTTGGTCATCTGGCCCCGAAGTGAGTTTGTGTTGTGTTGTATGAAATGTCGAAGGCATTATTTTTATTATAGTTTGTCTACCCTTAAATAAAATTAAAAAGGCTATATTATAGTTGATTAACTAAAGGTACAAGGGTATATACTTGTTTTTAAATAACGTATTTATACTTAAATTTTTTTCCTATACCCAGGTAGTTATAGTTTTTTACGGAAACACTTACTTAAAGCGCTATATATTTAAAACTAACCAATTCCTACTTAACTGTTTTATAATTATTGCCTCATTAATAAATTTAGTTCAAACATGAACCTCTGATTTATGTATACAGGTTAACTATCTAAAGTCAAATCATTAGGACGAAATTGGTTCAAAATTGTGGCTGTAAAGATAATTATCTCATAATGAAGGAAAAGTATTCAAAATCTACTGAAATCGAATCATGTACAAATTAATGCTAAAATAATTATCTCCTTCTTAATTTAAGCTCAGACTCGAAGACATGTATCATCAATCAGAATTTGTGGCGCGATCACTCTCGCCCGAGAGTAGGCCAGTGTCTCATCGGAACATTGAACTTTTAATTATATAAACACATTTATTTACAAAAATAGTAACCGAAATGTACAGAATACGTTAATATAAACATGTAAAATATTTGAGCTATCTAAGGACCGTTAAAAACGATCTATAGATAGCTTAACTGATCCAGATCACTGCCAGAGGGCAGGGTTCCCAAGATAGTGGCGGTATTGACATGTTGAATGCTAATACGCTAGGCAAGATAAGAGCCAGCTCTTGGGTCATGCAATGTTTCTACCAGACGCCGTGAAATAATTTTAAATAAATAAAAAATATTGCGTGCAACTCATACAATTTAGTAGGGTGATCGCGCTATTTATCAACGTAATTTCCATTGAACGGATTAGTTTTGGCAAAGGTTTAGATATAACTAATCTCAATGTCAACATGGTACCGCACTATTCTTCCTGATCGATTTGATCGTTGATTTTACCAATTTATAGTATTACTCTATGCACAGACTAATACGTTCGTTTGAAAGCACTATGAAAAATAACGCGATCCCGCAACGTTTGAATAACGTATAATCCAAATGAGAGCTAAATCGTTTCCGTTATGGTGATTAGCGCGGTACGAAATATGTCAAAAATAACGTTTTGACTTTGGTTTAGATTTAGTTCAAACGTTCAAAATTACCGCGGTCGGCCCCCTGATCCTAATGTATGTAAGGCGTTACAAAGTGATCCTTGTGATTGTATCGAATAAAAACATATAAATAATTATACGCATGACATAGACATACATAGAGCTTACATAGAGACATACATAGATCATAAATATGCACCACGCTTTCTAAATATGTGGTCAAAGAATAGAAGGTATATGTATTATATCAGACTTCCTAGTAAGCTATTTTATTTATCGTACACTATAAATTAGTTTTTGCCTACATAAATAGTAAAATTTATTTATTATCAGCATGTCGATTCTGGTATAGGGTCACAAGTCCAAGCCCGTAGGTTTCATAGAGATGACAAAGTTCCTACAGACCCTCACACTCTGTTACATTATGTATGTCATATTACCTAAGTGTGTGGAACTTTCTGAAAATCGTAAAGAAAAGACCAGTGGTATGAATGGTAAACTAAATAAGGGTGTGTTTCACATGAGTCAGCTACTAGTCATTTAAAATTAGTTATCGATAAACGATTGAGCCATGACTCATTTATGTTCGGTCCGTTTAACAAACCACGTAATAAACGTAGGTACCTCTTAGTATAGGGTCACAAGTTCAAGCGCAGTATCAATAATTCTTCTACTTTTTAACATTTAGTAGACATTTTGTAAAACAGTGAAATGATGTCATGGTCAATGACTCACTTCTTGATTTACAAGATTTTGATAAAATCGTTTATCGTTAAGGTGCAGTTTTGATAACGGATTATTCCAGAGACCAGGTAATCTTGGTGTTTTTTTTATCCATTCATCTATTAAAGTAACTATTAAACTACCTCTAGAATACTTAAGTAGCTCCTTAGTGTTACCATAGATTATCATTGGTGGCAATTCGGTTAGTTCATTTCTAAATTAGGAATTGTCTAAAATATATTTAGTTAGTCATAGCATTTGTAAAACCTTTTCGGTTGGTACCATCTAACTAAATAAGGAACGCTTAATTAAGTTAGACAAAATTAAATTAGGATAAGTTGGTAGCAGCAGAATACCAAAGGTTAATTTGACAGTTCAAAACCTAATTTTAACATAAATTAGTTAGGTTAGTGCCAACAGAATTGAGGCCATTGTCAAATTTATGCTAGGGAGCGATGCTAAGTAGCAAAATTGATAAAGGAGTGACTTGTAACTATTAATGACTCAGAGTGTGGCAGAGTATAACTTTATAGATTAAAAGAGTTGGCCACTAATACGAATATTGTAGTTGTATAACTTTTAAAACTAAAAAAATAATGATTTATCGAGTTCGCGTTTTAGTGTAGTCTGGAAAAAAAAAACGTTTGCAGGAGCCCGAGAACATAGTTTCCAATCAATAGCATGATTTAGGTTTTCTGCGTTCAATCAGCCAGAAAAAACGTAATAGCTTAGGAAATACTCACACAATTAAATACGTGACATTTACAAAAAATGCATAAAAACGCTCAAAATGGTTGATTCAAAAAGATAAATAGAGACGCATATTATGTAGTTTTTCCATTGTAACAAAAAATCTAAGCTTAAGCGCAAAATGGCGGGTCAAATAGAATATACATAAATACTCATGTCGGAAATATTGTATCGGCTTTTTTGTTTGAACAATCATTAATTAGATGCCTTTTTATTGGCTCGTTATCGACAAAGATCTCAGAATACGTGTGAAGTGACAGATTTATTGTTCATGCAAGGCTTGACTCTTCCTGGTCATAAAGTTATATTATGCATAATTATTTTGCGCCTAATTTCAGATATTTTCTATTGAATTTTTAAAACCATGATTTACAAAGTATTTGGGTAGTAACTTGTCAAATATACCGTTAAAAGTTTTTTGTGACATGAGTGTATCTTACATAAAATTACATAAAATAAATGGTAAATTGTTAAGAAATATCGGTACTTGCCGTCTATCTAATTTAATTCAAATTGAAAATTGTTTATTTTAGTAGCCTAAAATTACAATTTATAACCACGGTGGGAACTATATTTTAGGTACAAAGTACTTGTGCCAGATGGTTGCGCTCTTACTTATCCGTTTTAACACTTAAAAATCTCTTGTGTGTATTAGAATCGAGACTGTGTATTTGTGTGTGTGTGTGTGTGTGTATGTGTGTGTGTGGGGGGGTGTGTGTGTGTGTGTGTATGCATGCGTTGGTCCTCCTGAAGACATCTCATAATAATATAGTTACTCGTATCGGGATCAGTTGAGCTATCCGATTTGGAAAATTCTATAGGCTAAATATTCATTCATTGAAGTCAGATTTTTTTTTAGATTTTATATAATCGTAATCATATTATTATATATACTGTACATTTGTAAATAAAAAAAAAAAAAAAAAAAAAAAACTTATGTGGCGTTATGGAATGTTCTGTTCTTGTCATTGTTAAGTCATTGAAAAAAGAAAGCAACAAATTTTAATAAACATTTTATAGATCCTGCCTATCTTCTATCTTCCTTTTAGAATAAGACTTGACTCTTTTTCTTTATTTTCCAGAAAGTTTACGCACAAAATATGTAAAGAAAACATCTGACACACAATGGATTTCCGGCACTTGATTTTCATTTAATTTTGTTTTGATCGCTTCTTGTTTCTTATAATATCATCCGATGACGAAAGACCCTTATCTCAAGACCTCCTTAACTTAAGATATAATAATTTTTGTCCAAAAACCTTTTTGCCAATACACGTTTCGTTTTAGTAAAATAATATAAACCTTAAAATTTACATAAATGCATCTAAAATGTTACAGAGCAATAAAAGTTCATATTGATTACTTCCTATAAAAACAAAATCGAAAATGGTTTCCGCGTGGAAAGGTTAAGTGAAAATAATATAGATCAGCCCATTTTGGATTGGTCATTATGAAAAATAATAATTGCACTTAATCATTACCACCTTGCATAAATTGTTCTAGAACGTATCGGAAAATATATAGTTAAAAGAATAATATAATATATACATTTTAAAAACCCCGGACAATAAATAAATAATGCCGGACATTTAACACAGCATCATCTGGCCCCAAAGTAAGCAGAGCTTGTGTTATGGGTACCATATGACTGACATGCTACTTATATACTTTTTTTTTGTAAATACATACATATTATAAGTAGAAACACCCAGACCTGAGACAAATACTTGCAGATCATACAAACATTTGTCCCGCGGCGGACTCGAACCTGCAACCTTCTGCGTCTCAGCCGGGCCTTGCCACAGAGGTCGTCAATAAAAAAATACATACCTAAAACTGTAACACGATACCTGTAAGTTGTTTAGGAGTTGTGTATCCTGCAGATAGCATGGCGATTATATTTAGTTTACCATAGTCTACATAGATAGACATAACATTTTATTATAAATACTTACGGGTATTTATCACGTTTATTTACCTATTTTTCCCGACGTTTCGACAGGTTTACACTCTGTAGTGGTCACGGTATGACTCGATGAATAGGTAAATAAACGCGATAAATACCCGTAATTATTTATTAATGTATAATGTGTTCTGATCGCGTAAGTTTAAAAACGACATAACATTTATTCGATACTAGCGACCCGCCCCGGCTTCGCACGTGTGCAATGTTTATACCAAGTATACTACAAAATGTCTAATGTGATTAGATACCTCTAAAATTATCAGTGTTTCTCTACTATATTATGCATGTATAATACATATAAACCTTCCTCTTGAATCACTCTTTTAAAAAAAACCGCATCGAAATTCGTTGCGGTGTTTTAAAGATCTAAGCATACATAGGGACAGACAGACAGCGGGAGGCGACTTTGATTTATACTATGTAGTGAAACCAGCACACACGTACAATCAATGGTAATTGTACTACATAATTCCCACCCAGGACACACATTTGTGTGACGAACATAGATGTTTGTCTGGGTGTTATAAAGTATCTTATGTATGTATTTAAAAATATATAAGTATTCCATCAGCCATCTAGTCGAAGCTATGGTTAGTTTGGGGCTAGATGGTGCTGTGTGCGTTGTCCGCCAATATTTATTTATTTATAATGGTAACAATATAAAACTTAAAATTAGACACTAGATAGGTACTTAAAACTATAAGTGCGTGTGTGTTGGAGAATTTTAAAAGGGTCAGCTCAGCGATAATATTGCTTAAGAAGCAATTACTAATTTTCAGCTATTACCCTCGATGTCGAGTCCAAATCTAGTTCGTTTTAAAAAATACAAACAGTAACGATGTCGATATAAGTTAAATTTTGGGTTAAACCATTCGGAGGGATAGTAAACCCTGCAGAAGTGGCAGAAGTCGAGTTCAAAAGCGGCCGCCACTGAATTGATACCGTGTTTCGTTTTGTAATCGATGTGTCGCATAATTCATGAACTGACTGCATTGTGAGCTATGAATATATTAGACATGACATCACTCTTTCAGAGTAACTAATACATCAGCATTGCCATTCGACGTGGCAATGCCACCAGTGTCTTGGGAACGCTGCTCTTTGGCAGTGATTTGGATCAGTTGAGCTATCTATAGATCGTTTTAAACGGTCCTTAGATAGCTCCACTGTTTCACATGTATTTTATATTATTGTAAATAATTCTGTACAATTCTGTAATTATTTGAGTAAGTAAATCAGTGTCAATAATAAAAAAAAATACTGGACATTTCACACAGCATCACCTAACCTCAAAGTAGGCAGAGCTTGTATAATAAGAAACACATGACTGATACAAAAAAAAACCTGTACATATTTACAAAAAAATACTTAGTTATTTGTAAATACGAGTATTATACATCAAAAAACACACAGACCGGACACATATATTTGCAGATAATTTTCCCGCAGCGGGAATCGAACCCGCAACCTCCTGAGTCACAAGTAACCCTAGGCACACTGCGCCGCAGAGGCCGTCAAATTAATCAAGAACCAAACTAAGCAGAGCTTAGAACTACCATGACTGATATACTACATCTATATATACATATACATATTGTAAATATATATATATTAAACGATCTATTAATCGAACCGTGTACTCGAGCGGCAACGAGCGGACCGTGAGTCAAACTCTCCCTGATGAAAATTTTCTAGATGACTCAAAACGGTGTCGGTGCCTCTATCGACAAATTTATACGTGAGCGAGCCCCGTGTTTCTCAAAATGTAAACTATTAATTGGTCTATAGTTATATAATTAGTTCATAGTTATTAGCATAATAATAATAAATTTATTAATACGTGAATCAAAAACTTTGAACCCCTTTTTACGAAAATTGCGATGACGGCGGAATATGAAATTTCGCACACTATGGTTTATATAGAGGAGTGCAGAATGCTTTTTTTTTATTATACATAAATATACACGAATTATAAATCAATTATGGTTGAATTTCGACCAGTGGGCGACCACTAGTTAGCATGAAAACATAGAACAACTAAACCGGAGACAAATACTTGCAGATCATACAAACAATATCTCGCGTCAGGAATAGAACCCCGCAAACTTATGCGTCTCAGAGTGTTCGCCTACTACGCCACAAAGGTCGTAAAATAAACAACAATTGTTTAATTTCTGTCTGTATTTGTTATTGGTTTAAAGTACCTAGTGGTATTTGTGGCTAGACTTGATGTCCCTGACGCACACATAATGTTTTTATATATGCAATTTGACAACCCGCTATTTTTTTGCCCATACTCCTTGTATTAGCCACAATTTGCGTGGAGATTTTCTTTAGAGCCTTGACACGTTTTTGTAATAATACATAACTACTTATGTACTTATTGGTATATATTTTTTGCCCGTAATAAGTCCGCTCTTGCCTAAATAAGGATAGCCTGATATGATTGATTGCCCTAAGTATTTGTAATATAATCATCTATTCAAGCGTAAAGCCATTTTTTAGTCTGAAAAAAAATAGCTTGAACTATGAATACTTGTCACGTCTGACCCATTGGTAGAGCTACGTAAATGACAGGCCCGCAAGTGTGTGAAAGGTCAGGGTGCCTCAAACACGGTAATTAAAGGTTATTTTTGGCGATAACCATCAGTAAAACAGTTACCTACGTGCGTGAAATAAAAAACCGCTGGTCCCACTTCAAGAACGTTAAAACAAAGGGCCTTCGCAAAAAAGTCAATGTATTCGTGAATATCTTGTCGGGAGTTGAAACAGAGTTGCATAAAGTTAAGTGTCCAAAAACATTACAGACTTATTTATTAAACTAATATAAAATTATGCTCTGTAAGGAACTTATGTAAACCTTTTAGATCGGCATAAATTATGTTTAACGAATATTTTCCGCGCAAAAAGTAAGCTTGTTCAATATATTCCCTGAAACTTAAATCTTACTTTACGACGAAACAATAATTGTTAACATGAACTTTATTCGTGTTCGGAAGAAAGGGCTTTTGTGATGCATCGACCAATAAATTGTACATCCAAGAACCTTCCAAGTCAAGGTGAATGTGAGAGATTTAAGCTCGGCGCCCACTGGTACAGAACGTACTCATTGACATTTTAGCGTTAGCTATCAAAACTGAGCGACGTGTTATCATCGTAAAATGTATGTTTTTATCTGAGATATGTTATAAACAAATGAACATATAATAGTAATAGAACAATCTATCTATATATGTAAAAGGCGATGTTTGTATGTATGTTCCCTATAGACTCCAAAATGGCTGGGCCGATTTCTATGAAATTTTTAGAAAATCTTCAAATTGGCCTAGCCAGTGATCCTGTGAAGTTTGGTAGCGATCGGATCAACAGAACTTTTTTTTTATTATTTAAATTTGGTATGGATATAGATTGTATCTTAGGAACGGACACAGGCTAATTTTTATGTATGTACTATGCGTGCGAAACCACGGCAGAAGCTAGTAAACAGTAATATAAAGTATGTAAAACAGTCAAACTATCTAAGGGCCGTTTAAAATCATTTGCAGATCAACTGAACCAGATCTCTGCGAGAGGGCAGCGTTCCAAAGACACTGGCGGCATTGCCACGTTGAACGGCAATGCTGATACGCTCAGCCAGATAGGAGCCAGCTCTTGGGTCATGCAATATTTCTACCAAACGCCGTGAAATAATTTTTAAAACGCAGTGGGCTCCTGTTCCCCACGGTTTCGATTCCAAGAGGCTCAAATTTTAGAAAGTAAACTCGGTATCATTCAATAATATAATAAACTCAAATTTCTAGCCGTAATTACAGATACAAAACAGAAATCAGATCATTGAATCAGATCATTTTGGTTAAGTGCAAAAACGGTTGGTAACGTTTCTTTGTTCGATAACAATACAAATTATTTTAAAATAAACACTAGCCCTTTGATCATTAGATACAATAAGTCATAATAATACTAAAATCAAATGGATGTTGACCGCTGGTCGATATGGATAAGTGGGCGCCCAGTTTATTCACATAATGAGAACGCTTGATCGATACCCAAATAAATTCGCAAATGTAAATGACACCACAACAAATGATCAATTTTGTATCGTTTATCGACGATATCGTTGACTCACAGTGGTTTTTAATAGTTACAACCAATGATGAAACCTTTTTTGTAGGATAAGAAAGCTAAAGGTTATGTAGATAATTTTATTCAAACATAAAGAACAAACAATAGCCTATTTGTTTGTCAGTGTCTAGATTCCAGACGATCGTAATCCAGACAGATGGACACTTTTATTTAGATCTGTGTGGATATCTAAGGGTACATGCACAGTAGTTAGTATTCGTATGTGATAGGTTGCAAGCCTATTGCCGCTTATGTAAATACTAGCCTTACTAACACACTTCAAGGACGAAACATCAAAAAACAAAAAACACTCAAACCGGAGACAAATACTTGCGGATCATACTCGCAAGGGAATCGAACCCTCAAGCTTTTGCATCTCTGGCGGGCTTTCGCCCACTGCGCTAAAGGGGTACTCAAACAGCATACAAACAACCGGTGCACCTACGTAGGTAAATAATTCACATTAGAGTAGTTAAAGATATCAAACTCACCCTAATGAAGATTCTCTAGATGAATCGAAAGGGTCGGTGCCTCCAAAATAATACGTGTCTAAAACCCGTGTTTATCAAAATATATAGTACAACTCACGAAAGTTTCGAACCGTGAACTCGAGTGGTAACGAGCGGACCGCGGATCAAACTCACCCTGATGAAGATTCTCTAGATGAATCGAAACAGTGTCGGTTCCTTCATCGACAAAGTAATAGGTGAGTAAAGCCCGTGTTTATTAAAATGTACAATAAGAGATAGATCGGATCTTTCTTATAAACCCACGCTAGCTTAAGTTTTGCTTATATCTATTAATATATATATTCTTTGGCAGTAAAATGACAAAGACAAAGCACCCAGCTAGTTATGTGATCTTATGATAGAAGGCTTATCTGTAGAATATAAAAAAAAGACAAAATGAATCCATAGACAGACTTTAAATGAAAAGAAAACAATGATTAACTAAATGATCTTGCGTATGAGTCTTGCGGCGCAGTAAACACATCTGTCAAAGCTGTACCGCAAGCCACTAGTATAAAATAAATCGGTCGCCGCAAATTAAAGAACGCATTAAAGTATCTGATTTACAACCAAAATTATAATACAATGTACATTGTTGGATTTATAACTATTCAATAATCTGACGGTAAGCTTGTGGTTGCATTGTAGGTAAATTTCGAATTCATTGTCAGTGTGTGGTAGTTGTTTTTGATAAAAGACTTATTTCTGTGAAAATTTCCTCTGATTTTTACTTTTAAAAGAACTTAAATTTTGACGATTGTACCAAGCATAGACAAAGACAGATCCTAGAGAGAATCAGCATATGGCAAATCAAAATAGAGAGGAACTTTTTGGGTATCAAGCTCAGAGATACAAACACTGCAATTAGAGAAAAAAATTGTTGTCTGTAAAGTCGGTTTACGGACGATAATTTTACGTCATAAGAAAACATTGTTAAAAAATTGCATACTTTTAACCTATTAAGATGGGTGACAAGCCGAACTCTTAGCCCGATCGTGCCTCTATCGCTTGTTCCGCGCTCTCGCTTGCACGCTAGGCTCAGGCGGAACGTAACAATTTTTGTGCGTTATCACGTCAAAAACAAAAACCTGACTCGGTCGAAAGTTAATAGGAAGTAGAAATGGGCAGGAAACGTACAGAGAATTGAAGCCATCTAGATGGCACTACATAGTTACAAACTGGATACCCCTTAAGAGGCTCCTTCCGTGAACTTGGCACATGTCTTCAAACTTTTTAGATTCTACGACATGTTCTACGGTTTCCTTACCATGTGTTCCCTCACCGTTTGAGAGTCTGGTATATAGCGCACATACATTTTTCGAACAAAAAATCCAGACCAGATTCGAACCCATGATCGGAATTAGAAGGCCACTAGGCCACCAGTGCTCATAATATTGGTAGGCGTAGGATTGTTTTCTTTTATCTATGTTGAGTCATTCTGTCCTTACTATAACCCCATTGCACAGAAACATTCTAATTCAACTCTAAACTTCTGTAAAGAGTTAAAGATAGTGACAAAAGTGAAAGAGTTTAGGCAGGGCGTTTATAAATAAGGCCGTAAGTGTTTAATCTCTGGATTTTTCTATAGAAAACGATCCTTTTACCTTAGAGTGCCTCTTCTCGACCTGATTTAAAGTCGTTTCTCTATACCGTATTAATTTCCATAATGTATTCCTGATTATGGATCGAAATAGTGGTGTCATCATCTTGGGCAGACTCAGCGGCGGCGCGCGGCGTCCACTCGAAGGCATCTACATAATTATAATAAAATATGGTTTTCGGGTTATTCATAGCCTGAACTAGTATCATTAGTGTCCCTATTAGGGTATTCATAGATCTCGTTATGTGAATAAAAAGCGATTTGTAAAGGCTTTGATGAAGCACATCTGTAATATTTTAAGTGGTTTCAAGATTATTTTTACCTACATTGAAAGTAATTGGAAAACCTGGGTTATAATCCAGACTTATGAGTGACTGTTCTGTTTGAAACGCGCCTTAAATTTGAAGGCTACTTAGATGACTATGCATGGCCTTATGTCGCTCTGCCCTCAGACAGTTAACCGGTACATTTGAATTGTATAAACTCTCTTGTATTAGTGTTTCGTAGTTAAGGACATGGACAAGTTTCTTGCCAGTTCTTCTCGGGCTTGGGTTTGGAGGAATTGGCACCTAAATTCACCTAGTATGTAAGACCTTTCAAAGTGATCCTTGTGATTGTATTGAATAAAATATCTTTTGACTTTGAATTTGACTTTGACTCATCAGAATTGTACGAGTATCACAGAATTGGAAACTATAACAGAGTTTCAAACATTTAGGGTGCTTTTTAAAGTGGCGCTAAAGAATATACCTGTAAAAGTGTCGCCTTCTTTTGTTTAAATACATTATAATGATCGAGTGCTTTCATGCTTCGCCGTAAAGTTGAGCTGTCGCTGGCTTAATATATTAGGCCATGGTTGTTAACTCCACTCCATCATCAAATTCGGCCATTGACTCGTACTAAAGTAGAAAATGTATAGATAACTCTTTTTTGCAATACCACACAGAAAATACAAAAACAATTATTTTACAATAATAAATCATGCGTGGGGTGCATGGTGTCAATAGTTATAAATATTTCATTGACAGATATGAGAAGAAGGATTATCATTTCGATAATATCTTAAAAAGCATCCCAAGCTTTTTTTTAAACGAAAACATTTTTTTCTTACTTACATTTATTAAAATTTATTTTCTATTTTTTAGTTTGGTTTTCTATATAAAGCGTGTTTTTTAGTTTTTTTTAACTATTATTTATTTTATACTTTTTAGTTTTAGGATTATCGGATATTTTTTTTAAATTTCATTCGAATTATTGCCTTGTCATCGGTCTTTGACAGGTGTGCAAAATTTGAATGAAATCTGGCCGTTTAAAGTGGGTCAAAATCGCGTCCTAAGAAATCGGTTACAAACATACCAACATACAAACATACATACAAGTGAAGCTAATATAAAGCGTATAAAAAGCAATAGAACGGGCGGCATTATCGCTAAAAGCGATCTCTGCCAAGAAACCTTTGAATGGATTGGACTATAAATAAACAGAAGGGTCATGTTGGTGTACCTAGTATATAAGAACGGAACAGTAGGTATAATTTTCTTGTTTTCTCATTAAAAAAGTGGTGCACACAGTTATGAATTATCGAACGTAAACATTTTCCATAAACCGTTAATAAGTTAAGGTCATAATAGCATCTTTCTTGATGAAAATTTTGCAAATGTCAAGAGATTTTTTAACCGACTGCAAAAAAGGAAGAGGTTTCCAATTTGACTGATTTTTTTATTTATTTTTTATGTTACCTCATTTATGTGAAAATTACTTTAATTTACACATTTATATGGTTTTTTTATGTTTGTTACCAATTTCGTCATTTATGAACCGATTTAAAAAAATCTGATTTCATGTGAAAGGATATACTTACTTCCCGATTGGTCCCATATTGGTTTCATAAAAATCGGATCAGTAGTTATGTTTTTAAATAAAAAAAAATAAAAAAAAATATGTCATCCACTTGTATGAAACGAAATTTAGATATTTTGCTTTTTATACATGAAGTCGGTTGTCTTTTTGGTTTATAAAACGTAATTATTTATTATAATATCGTAACATAGTTGCAATAGCTTTTGATTCTCGATCTATTCTAAATAATCTTGGAATTTCGCGTCGTACAAATGACATTGCAATAATTTACACATATAATTCAATTGTATACACTTTTGCTAAGAAGTCACAACTTATTCATAATAATTTCTATAAGATTACTCAATAAAACATAAGATTCGCCACGTCACTATTAGTATTAAACAAATAGTGACATGGCGAATCTTATGTTTACAAAAAGGGATTACACTATTATAAACAGTTATTTGACCTTACTTATAAACGTCTTTCAATTTCCGTGAAACGTTAATCACTGCTTAAAATAGTGCCATCTTTTTTTTTAAAGATAGTGACAAAAAGTGACAGAGCGAAACTTAATTATACTTAAAAGCGTTGAGAGGCGTTTATAAGGCTGATAATTTTTTGACAGAAGTTAATAGACGTTTATAAGTAACTAGCTTGAAACCGCGGCTTCGCACACATAGTACATGTTCCAATTATCCTTTTATTCCAATTATTAGTACCATTCCGCCAATCTATTCTCAATAAGTTAGACACGATGCAGACGCATGCATCTCTCTCTCACCCGCAATTGAAAAGCTCTTTAATAAAAACACCATGGTAATTATGGTGTTTAATAAAAGAGCTTGAGTTATTGATTCGGTGTGAAAAATTGAAATGTAAGTTTTGTGTTTCCAAAAATAATCCATATAATTATTTTATAAACAGACATTAATTTTTATAAATAACAAAGAACGAAAGAGAACCTACGACTTTGTGACGTCTTATACTATAAACAATCTAAACATTGGCAAAATTGTCATCATATGACACATGCCATGAACGAAGAAGAAGAACCTATTGCAAATTTTTACATTCCTTGAGGGATTCTTCGTCTGTCATTTCATTATGTAACATAGCTCTGCTAATTTAATATTGTTTACCCGTTTTATTGCATGTTTTATTCAGTAATCTTGGCGGAATTTTAATGAATAAATTGTGACTACAGGACGGGTACGGATAATTGAATTATGTGTGTATTGTGGTGCAATGTGATTTGAACGTCGAGGAATCCCAAGAAAACGTAAGTATTTATAATAATAAATGATCTATAATAATTTCCTAAAAATGTCAGCCTTCGATATAGAATGCTCACAGACTAACGTGTGAATCAGAATCGATATAGACAGCTCGAATAGATTCGAGGTGACATACTTGACCCTAGATTTGTTAAGTAAATAGCGTTTCCTTTCTTTGCCACTGGGAATATCTTTTTAATAAATACTTATTCAAATTAATGGTATTGTATTAACATATTTGTGGTGATAATCATCTTGTTTATTTCTAAACCATGATCTAAGATTCTACAGATATTATAATATTGAGAATTTATAACTTATTTTGGTGACTTCAGCTACTCAGAGCACTTGTGACTTCTGTGGCGCAGTGGGCTTAGGGCCGGGTGAGACGCAAAAGGTTGCGTGATCGATTCCTGCCGCAGGACAAATTGTATGATCTGCAAATATTTGTCTCGTGTCTGGGTGTTTCTATGTATTATATTATATGTATGTATTTACAAAAAAAAAGTATTTATGCTGTATATCAGTCATGTGGTACCCATAATACAAGCTCTGCTTACTTTGGGGCTAAATAATGCTGTGTGAAATTTTCGGCATTATTATTATTAATTATGATTAACTAAGTACATACGAAGCTGACTAAAAGACGTGTCTTAGGTACCTGAAGATTATAACCGTCTAAGTATATGGTTTCCGCGAAAGCTAAATTAGCTCGAGTAGTGACGGTAACTGGTGGTAACATTATATAGAATTTTGCCATTGTATAACATAAACAGACTGGAATGTGATACAGCTTTACAGGGCAGGCAAGATTAAATAGTTCTGTCTGTCCCCCTTCTAATTGACTGGGGGACAGATAGAACTTTTTCAATGAATAAAAGTTCGATCTGTCCCCCCGTTACAAAGAGGATCGATCGAACTTTGAAAGTATTAAGAGTTCGATCTGTCAGATGGACAAATCGAACTTTTTTGCCCATCTGTCCCCCTGAGGGGACAAAGCAAGGGGACAGATGGGAATAACCCGGTAAAAAGTTACACTTGGTACTGTTTATAGTAATAATTATTACATAAACCTAGTATTTTATTAATTTTGTACCTACACCAGTAGTTGACTCTTAGGACATCTTCATATTTATATATAAAATTTTTAGTTAGGTTTTCTCAATATATTTTATTGTTAAAATATTTAATGAAATTACCTACGTTATTTAGTTTAATAGAAGTAGTGTGGAAGTGTGACTTAAATTACCTGTGTGATTAATACCAGTGCCATCTGGCGGCATTTTTGTGAAGTAGGTACAGAAGTAAGCGGATGATATGTTTAAACATAGGCACCAACTCACTGCTTTCAAAACTAAACTTAGCTCAAATTAAAGAAAATCAAGAGATGGCTCTGATATCAATTGGGTTTGTAAATATGAAACGATTTGTTAATAACGTAGCGTAATAAGAATCTGATCAGTAATTTATTTCTAATTATCATCATTATATATACAAATCTTCTGAGCGTGAGTTTGTAATTAAACTCCTCCTGAACGGCTCGACCGATTTTGATGTTTTTTTTTGATGAATTTTATGACACACACGATTTGATGTATGTTCAAGTGGATTCGAGACTGGTTTAGATTTACAATTCGATTAAAAAAAATATCTTTAGTAGTATATAAGTTTCTATTTTACTCATGCCAAAATAGTAATTAATAAATAAATAATCCCGGACATCACACAATATCATCTGGCCCCAAAGTAAGCAGAGCTTGTGTTATGACTGATACCACATGACTGATATACTACTTTTTTTTTTTCTTGTAAATACATACATATTATACATAGAAACACCCAGACCCGAGACAAATACTTGCAGATCATACAAACATTTGTCCCACGGCAGGAATCTAACCCGCAACCTTCTGCGTCTCAGCCGGACCTAAGCCCACTGCGCTACAGAGGCCGTCTAGAACTTTCTCGGAGTTTCTCGTTGTTCAAAACACATTACAACATAATACACTTATAATGAAATTGTCCATTCTCGTGCTATGAAGTCACAATTTATTGATTAAAATTCGGCTAAGATTACTGAATGTTTTATTCATGTTTATTCGTGTTATAGCCCGAGAAAAAATAATTAATTTAAACATGTTACTTCATGAAATGACAAACGAAGAATCGACAGAGTTAGTCACTGCCTCTAAGCCAACAAACTGACACTAAACGTCACTAAACCAAATTTGTTTCCTTGCTCTTAGGTCTAATCTTCTAAAGATAAGGAAGTAGGGGGGCCTACTTCCTTATCTTTGTCTTTCTTATCACACCTGTGCCTCAGACTGTACTGAATGCTCTTTTCTCTCTATCCAGAGAACAGGCAAAATAAACTACCTCGGTATGACTGACGACGAAACTTTAAATTTCAAACCTCATCTTAATATCCTTGTAACTTGACTGCGAAAGCTTATATTCATTTTTAGATCTCTTAGACATGAAGCAGATTGCCACTACTGTATTTCAACTTGTGGACTACTGCATCTCAACTTGGGTGGAGCCGCAAAAACCCACCTCATCGAGTTTGAGAAAGCACAACGTGCCATACTGAATGTGGCTGCCAACCTCTCCTTTCGATACCGTTCAGTCGACCTGTACAAAGCCTGGGATGTGATCTCAGTCAGACAGGCATCTACAAGTCATCCTGAAAAAGCATTCCGACCTCTTTTACGACAAATTCACCAGACAAGCGTAGGGCATACAACGTTTGCCTGTCACTAACATTGCGTACGAGCAGCTCTCAAAACTTCTGTTCTCTTAGATCCAACTTGTATTACAAGTTTAACAAAGTCCTAAATATCTACACGCTGACTAAATATAACAGTAAACGATCCGTTTCTATTTGCCTAAAAACCCTGGAACTATGATGAAACGGAACTACGACTCAGCGTAATAAAATGAATGGTAGCAAAGCGCCTTTACCTATTACTAATAGCAACAATTTCATTATCCTACTCCTTCCGACTTTTCAAGAATACCACCGTTCGGAAATACCAACAATAACTCACACACACACTCACGCACACTACCCAAATTCACGCACTCACTCATCTACTCGTACACACACCATAGTGAACAACATACACACACACTCACAAACACCTGGAAGATCTGTTTTATTATTTGTTACTCGTTTACTATGTAAATCTCAATTAATTATGTTAATTGTATTGCCTTGCTAAGAACATTTTTAACACCCAATTAGCTACCTATTGTGGAAGTTCCTGGTTACTTATTTAACAGGTTCTGCAGAACCTATCACAGGCATCAGCTTCAGGCTTCTTATAAAGTGGGTACCAAAATTTTTCAGGTACATTAATATTATGCCAAATAAATTTTAGCATTGCACTTTGTAACGAGAAATAAATAATTTTACTATAAATTTTCACTCAAAACGGGATATTTACCATGATATATGAGTTTTTCTGCTTCTCGATATTTCGGCACAGTTGCATGCGCCATGATCACGAGATAAACAGATAAAAGATCAGTTTATCTCGTGATCATGGTGCATGCAACTGTGCCGAAATATCGAGAAGCAGAAAAACTCATATATCATGGTAAATATCCCGTTTTGAGTGAAAATTATGTGCACAACCATGATAGTTTTAACAATTTTACTATTATTATTATTTTAATAAAAAGTCATTATTTTTTCAACTGTTTTATTAAATATCAATAAATAAAATATCATAGTAACCAATCTAAGTTTACATTGCGTGTCATATACATTCTATAAAAACTGGGTAACAATTCTTCGATTCCTCATCAAAAACAGCCCTTGCAAGAGGCTCGTTCGTATTTCTCATCTTTATTACTGTTTGGTTATTCAGTATTACCTTGCTAAAAGGCTCCAAAACCAAGTTATTAGGTGTATTGAAGATGGAATTTTTCATCTCTTTGATCTCTTTTGCGTGGCCGCTTAGAAACCCTAATTCCCTACAAATTGCTTCTAATTCTGTCTTTGAATGGTTTTGTGTGGGGTAGCATTTTGAACGCCAGACGCCGTGTGATCTCACCATTACTTGCCCCAACCCGTATCTGTAGGGAGGCAAAATCACATTTACTTAAGTATATACTCGCCTTTGTTAATTTATACATATAATAAAGTTGTAAGGGTTTAGAGCGAATATAAAATTATTTGTAATATCATAGATCACACCTCTTTTCCTTTATAAAGATAAATTTTTTTTTGGTTGTCAAATTTAAATTTAGAACTATTTTATTCAATACAATTACAAACCATTGAATCGTCTTTCATGCTAAGTGAATTTCAGCGTCAGTTCATCCTAACCCACTCGCACAAGTTGTTCGATATGCAGGTATAGTTACCGCTTTCAACTAGTTACCTCATGATGTTTGATAATGGCGAAGCCTAATAAGCTTCTAAGCCTTGATTTTGACAAGTTACTTACAAAGTCCCTTCTGGAGCACTGAGTCCGATGCAGGTGCGTTCGTCTTCTCCATTAGGACAGTCACGGACACCATCGCACACCATGTCATTTGCTACGCAGTGCTCCACGTCACTGGATCTGGCAGTACACCTAGAACAACAAAAACATAGACTCGGGCGAATATACCGCAGTATTCTTAGCATTTCAATGTTCAGTGAAGTAGCAGTATTTATGATATGATATTAAAATCTTTTTTGATAGAATTACAGTGATTACAACAGTCATTAACCAGCCTCACCAATAAAGAGGTTGTCTTATATAATATTGACAGTTTGCGCTTATCGACTCAAGTACAATAAATTGTGATAATGTTCATTGGCATTGTTTATCTTTATAATGTTTATATTTCTTTTTTGTTACCTAATTTCTTAAAAATTGTACGAGTATTGTGGCGGCTAGCATTCAGTAGCTATCCAAATGACGCGTAGATTTCGATTTACGCGTTGCCTCTCGCCAGTCTTTTCTCCCCGATCGTTTGGTCATACATAACATGTAATATAGGCTATTAAAGGCTAGTCGCTTACAAGAGCAAGAGTCGAGGCAGCAGCGGCGGCGCGTCACGGCGCACAAGCGGCACGTTGAATCTACGTTTTCTTTAAAAATAAATGTCTCTCATATACTAGAGTTACGGTACAAACGAAAAAAAGGCGCCGCATAATTGGAGTAGAAACAAGGCGAGGGCACTTTGCTCGATCGCGTCGCGACTTCACAGCCATTTTGTTATTTCGTTTCATGAGTAGCTCTGAATGCTCCTTTTCTGTCACAATGTCTCAAATATGTGTGTATCCAAAACCTTTTCCTAATTAATTTTAACTTGTATGAGTGCATGTACGTCATTATCTTCTGACGACGACATCTTGAATGAATAAGAATGTGTTAAGGAAGAATACCCGCGCCTCGACTCTACATAGAAACGACGCCTCGGCTGTGCCGCGACGCCGCCGCAACCTCGCCTCGACTTACAAGTGAGCGACACGCTTAAAGTAGAAATATATTATCAGATTTGGATCAACAAATAATATTCATTTGCGACCTCCTCCGATACGCAAAACATTAAAAGGATGAGATCTATCATACAAATTTTGGTTTAGATATCTTATCAAATAAGATACACAAAATACTCACTTGAAAGAACTTTTAGCGAAGCACTTGCAGTACATAGGGTCCTCATCACTCCTGTCATGGCAGTGAAGTACTCCATCACAAAGCCTAGAAGGCATCACCCTAGCTAAATAGTCAGAGCAACTAGTCCGCATCGGCTCATCAGTACCATCGCCACAATCGTCGTTACCGTCCCTGAACAACTCCTTAGAGATACATTTTCCATTTTTACATTTCATTTGACCTAACGAACACTCTGTAAAATGAAAAATTCATCAATCAAAGTTCAGGAAACTTTTAAGTGGACACTTGATTGTTTGGTTCGGAAACTTCATTACGTTAATGGCAGTAAACTTTGTAATAGTCGTCTCTATCAATTTGTCTTTGGATCAAGACTGAGAGGTTTGGGATCCTTATCTTAAAAGCATCTGGCTAGGCTAGGGTGCTTGGATGCATTAATTAGGCACCGTTGTCCAAATCGGATGTAAATCATCAAATTATTAAGAGCATAATCAATCAAAATGGTTTTAATTAAGGAAACAAATACCAATTTCTAAACAAATAAATGTCTGCGCCATATTTTATGAGACTTTCGAGACAACTTTTAGAACAGCAAAATACAGGTGTATACGAGTTTACAGCTAATTATCTCTCATGTTAGGGTGAAACCCCTAATATGACTGCACTATAGCAGTAAAGTAAAACTAATTAAAATATGACTTACCACATCCTTTATGATACGGGTCATGTTTACAAATATCACTTTTGATCTTACACGAGTCCTCCGACTCATCATTGCCGTCTTCACAGGTCGTGACTCCGTCGCACATTTGCCTTAGCTGTACGCACCGCCCGCGGCTGCACCTTATACCATCACAGTCATCGTTGTCTATTCGTTCTAAAGACGCTGATTGGATTGGTTTCTCTACAATGAGTTTTTAAATTAAATTATACATAAATCTATAAATTACACAACCTCTAAGACGAATTATCATGATTGAAAATCCGCACAATTTAACAACAATTCATAAATGCAAAAAGAGGACCTACTAATTCAAAATGGAAGGGTTTTTAATAATACACTAACATCTTACCAGAGTAGTGTCTTAGTTCTTGTTTCAAATTTTCAATATCAGTAGCAATAATACTGTCTCCGAGCCCACACTCTCCTCTGCTGTCAACAAATGACGCTACTGGATACCATCCTTGATCATTGTGGCAGCTGATTAAACCTGCCCATGGACGGTCAGATTTTACATCAATCTGTAAATTATGAAGGTAAAACATATCGATAGTTTTAATGCTATGGGCCAACTTTGAAGACAGCTGAAAGAGTTATTAGTAGAAGATTAAAAATATATGTTAAAGTATAATAATGAATAGGTACTCTAGCAACGTACCGGACAAATATCTTCCTTTCCATTTCGAAGAAAACATCGGTTGCTTAAATTGCAATTTTTGGTAGTTTCATTTAGGAAAATACTTATTGTATTATTTTTATTATCTTGTCCAACTGCGACGCATATTATTTTATGATCAGCGAGGAAACTACTGTAAAAATAATTCAATTTAACTTAAATAAAATAAAATGAAACATAAATGAATAGTCAACTGTTCACTAACGGAGATGAGACGATCATTGGTTTGATTTGGTTTGAATACTCCACCGGGAACTTTAAATGTAACAGTACTGCTTTGCTCTTGAATAATTCCTTTTTGCCATCAACTTTATGTACTTTTTCAAACGATCCGATTGAATTCAAAGTTCGGTGTGACCCAAGCACCACAGTTGTAAAATGATTTGTTGATCTGCAGCAGAAATCATGAAATTATAGTATAGTATACATAGTGTAGTAATACTTGAACAAATATTAAATCGTTTATAATAATTATTAAATCTAGTTCTCTATTCTTATTTACTTACAATGAATCCCAAAAACACGCATTGCTTACTAAAACCCAGGAAGAATCCACCAAGACACCAGTGCATTTGTATTGCCCTTCAATAAACACCTTTGCAATCCAAGGCCACATGTGCGTAGTGACATCATGAGGGGTTTCCACAGCTCGATTGTAAATAAGGTTTTGAGAAACCTCGAAGTTGGTATATAGAGACCGATCGCAATAAACGTATAGTGATTTACATGTCTTTGTTACATTAGGTACACATTCTTCCTTCAATAGTTGAGGCTCTTTAATTACGATGTTTCTTGCAGATCCATTGCTTTCATCGATGTTCCTATATGCAAAATGTATAGGTTTTCCTTCATTAGAGTTCCTTCTCGTTCTTTTATCGTCTAATTTGGATTGCTTATTATTTTCTTCTTTGACATTAATGTATTTTATGGAGTATCTGTTTGCAGCACTGTAAAACAATATTAATGTATAAGTTAAAAGTTTTCATAATAATGTTTATGTTTAGTATTGGTAATACCTGAATCCTAAATAGTGGCATATATGAGTAGCAGATTGCTCTTGTTGATCAACTGATAAGTTGTCTTCACAGACAACTTGCCATTCGTCTCTATTTCGTTTTGTGAGATATCCTTCCAAATTTATTTTAGGTTTCTCTTCGATGTCATAGATTATTTCTTTTCCATTAGACAAAGCAACTGAAAAATACCGGTTAAAAGTGTTAACAAGTGTATCTCTTAATCGCACTAGAGCTAATGTGTTGTTTAAACCTATTGCCATCTCTAATCATTAACATTAGACAACATGACATTAGAACGATAAGGACAATCTATATATTAATCCAACGCTGGCTAGTTACGTGATTATAAGATACAGGATAAGAATCTGTACATGATGTTGATGTTGGAAGGTGCGGAGACAAAATGAGAAGTCCAAAGTTTACTTTAGTTGTACTTAGTTGTATATATGTAACTTCACACAGGTACCTACACGAAATGGTTCGCACATATATTAAACTGGTATAAAATACTTACAAAATAGTATGGTTAACGGTGATGAGAGACGCGGACTTGTTTGCTTAGGCAATTGTACATAATGGTTTGGTTGTAAGGCAAATATGCAGAATCGCTGTGTTCGATGCAAAACCCGAACAAATAAACCATTAGGCCATTAGAATCATAATAAGTACGAGTAGTTCCATTTGGATATAATATACTTACAGCAGTTTAATTCATCTTCACCCAAAGGGCATTGGGGCTTACCGTCACAAACATATTTGAATGGCAAGCATATTTCACTTCGTTTACACAAGAAATGTTGGTCTGGACAACTGACTGTAAAAATATTTTTGAAATTAATTAAGTATTAAACAAGTTAGTCAGTCGGCGGATTACTCCTAATATAATAATAAATCTTATCTTTATTTACTGTAGAGATAACAAAACATTAAAACATACAGCAGTCAATTTCATCTTGGCCATCAGCACAGTCAAAGACACCATCGCATAAAAGTGATTGGTCGTAGGTTGATAAATAGTCAGAGCATGTGCAATCAAGCTCATCAGTTCCATCCTCACAGTCCGCTTTGTGATCACATCTTTGGCTATGTGATATAATTTGGAATATGCTGAAAAAACATTTAATATGATTAGATAAGCAAAATAATCTTCAGTTATAACAGATACTGATGAAGGTAACTAACCGTCTACATTCAAACTCTTTAGGAACGCGATGTTTTCTTCGAACACTAGCTGGTTGAAGTTCAGAAAGAACGATTGCTTCTATTTTGTCAATAGCGTTGTTTTTGCTTTCAAGGTCAGGTAGATTTTTTGCAGATATACCAGTACTTGATTCAGATACCATTTGATCTTTCTCATTCTCTTGTATATTTTCATCAGTTTCAGTTATGTTTTCTTTTGGTAAAAGTTCAAGTACAAATGGCTCAGATTTGGTTTCTATGTTTAAATCTTTATCATCTTTTGTCTCAGAAACAGCGTTATCTAAGTTATTATGCCCTTTGTCACTCGAAGTATTTTGTTGAAAATCAGTTTTTATTGGGAAATCCGAAGAAGCCTGAGATTCACTATCATGTGTTACGCTTAATATGGTCGTCGTCTCCCAGTCTTCCTCTATGTCTGTTCTTCTGAAACTCCCATGATCACCCTTGTGTTTTTCTAAAACAGATGATCTCGATTCTAATATTTCAGGTGTCGATGATACAGAAAATGATTCATGGTCACCTCTTGTTTCGGCAGTTTCATCATTTGAAATAGTAGGATCATCAGTTACCGATTCATTTGAATCCGTTTCAAATTCTTCGAAGCTTGTTGAAGGAGAAAATTCAATTGTTGATGCATGACCAAAGTCTGGTGTTCTGTTTTCAACAAAAGAGGCAATTGAGCTATTAATTACAGTAGTAGATTCGAAAGTAGTAGATTCAAAAGGTTTTTCTTCTGTTTTCTCTGGCACATTATGGTTTGGTTTATCAGTTAAAAACACCGGGTTCAAACCGGATTCTCTTTTTTCTGCCGATTTACTGACGTCTGTATTATTTTTTTCCTTGGAAAACAAGTTAGTTACTGATCTCATATCAGTAAAATCGCAAATAGTTTCATCCTCAGCATCCAGACAATCAACAATTTTATCACATTTCCTGGTAAGTGGAAGGCATTTTGATATGCCAGATTTACATTTAAAACCAGGACATTCTTGAATCGGCTGTACAAGTGGCAAAGTTTTAGATGCTGGAAATGACAAGAAAAGTATCTATGACAAAACTGTAGAAAAATATACCTATAAAGTAATTGCAGGAAAATTACTAATCTAACGCTACAAAACCAAAAAATAATATGAACATTATGTTTTTTTTGCTGCTGGACATTCAACACAGCAGAATCTGGCCCCTATGTAAGCAGAACATGTGTTATGGATACCATATGACTGAAAATGCCGGTTATATAACATTATATACTTTTTTTGTAGATATTATACATAGAAAATTAACCAGACCCGAGAAAAATTCTTGCAGGTCATACAAACATTTGCCTCGTGGCGGGAATAGAACCCGCAATCTTCTGCGTTTCAGGCATGCCTTCGCCTATTGCGCAACAAAGGTCGTCAATATGATATACTACTACTTATATGTGATATATTACTTATAAATGTATATTTTTTGTAAATACATACATACATATTATACATAAAAACACTCAGACCCGAGACCAATACCTGCAGACCATACAAACATTTGACTCGCTGCGGGAACCGAACCTGCAACCCTGCGTCTCAGCCAGGTCTTGGTCCACTGCGCCACAGAGGTCGTCATTATTACTTATTACTATTATTATTGACAACCTCTGTAGCGCAGTGGGCTAAGGTCTGGCCAAGACGCAGAAGATTGCGGGTTCGATTCCCGACAAATGTTTGTATGATCTACAAGTATTTGTCTCAGGTCTGGGTGTTTCTATGTATAACATATATGTATTTACAAAAAAAAGTATACTAGTAGTATACCAATCATGTGGTATCCATAACACAAGCTCTGCTTACATTGGAGCCAGATGATGCTGTGTGAAATGTTCTAGATTATTTATTTAATATTCTATTATTACTTACACGTATGGTACTTAATCCATTTGACAAAGAGACTCACTCTGGTATAAACACCAGGTTCGTCTTTACGAGCACACCCCTCTCCGTGGCTCACAATCCCGGCTAGGTACCATTGTTGGGAATTGAAAGGATTCCTGCATAAAAGCGGTCCTCCGCTATCACCCTAGAATAATCCAACAAGAAAGGTGTAGTATTACACGTATTGTTTGAGAGCTTAACGTACAACTTTGAGTAATGCCTACCATTATTCAAAGTTCTAATTTAAGCTCTTAAACAACATGTAAGTAATACTTAAAAATATATTTTTATTCCATTAATATACCAACTTAAGACGGTTTTATTGTACATCTTAAAACTAGCACAAAAACAATTTTACAACTAAGAATTCCCTAAAAATATATGTACACTGGGCGCTCTTATCGCTTAAAGCGATCTCTTCCAGACAAACATCACACAGTCAATCACACAAATATTGGTCGTTGGTCACACCCACATACAGAAAGAGATGTGAAGCTAGTCTAATGGAAAACTCTTGATAAAATGAAACGTTAGCCTTTAGCCTTATTTGAGTATATTTTTTATTTTCTCACCTGGCAAGCATCTTTTCCTCCTTCAGTAAGACCTGCACAAATTTCTCTTCCAGCTCTATCTTCGCGATGCTTACAATGATCCCAAATCGGAACTTCCACTTCTCGCATGTGATCAGCTAAAAAAATGTTAGTTGCATTTAGTTTCGAATGGTTCCACTTTTAGATATTTTTTATCTATACTTAGTAAGCTATCTTTTATTGGAATGTAAACCTAACCTATTTTTTTTATTAGTATAGAAAACATTAGATAGATAGGCAAATATTAAGTACTATTCCGCCAATCTATTCCAAATGAGTTAAACCTAAACATTCGACTTCTTTTTTAATGGCATGTGTCATAATTATGTCAATTTTGCCAATGTCAAGTGTTCGTATTGTTATAGTAAATCACAAAGTCGTTTCTTGTCGTTCGTCGTTTGTTTTTTTATATTAAATTATGCGGATTATTTATGCTCGAATCACAAAGATATATAAAGTTTATATTTCAAATATTCACACTAGAGTCAATAACTCTAGCTTTATTTAAATAAAAACACCGAAATAACTAAAAAACCAGAAACAACAACATGAGAAGAAATAATAATATAAGAGACAATGTTTTTTTTTTTTGCAAGACGGTCGAAAATAATCACGCATCAACTATGTGTTTTGAGAATAGCTGTGACATTGACGCTGAAAAAAGCCCGAAATGACAAATACTTAGTTAATACTCACGGTCTGGTCCGTGTTCAATAGTCGCTCCCCAACCAACCGCGGTACAAATCGTATTTGCCGGAGGGCCCCAGATCCAATCCTGTCCAGCAGTATTAGGCCCTGGCAGGCAAATAGGACGAACCCAACGGCTGAACTGAATCGCTGGCTCTACTTTTAAAAGAGAAAGATCATCTTTCATATCTATTTTGTTGTAGTGCTGATTGACAATGATGTGGGTCACACGGTGGTTTTGTTCTTGAGGCGAAAACGAGAAGCGACGAAGCATACCCACTTTGACTTCATAGTAGTGATCCCAAAACCTAAACATTGACATAATAAGAAATATCATCAAAAAGTACATTTTATTTCATATTGTGAAGTTATTCTTGCAAGAGATTAATAACAAGATGGTTACAATTCAGTCCAATTCTTATAAATTTTACATACTATAAACACACAGTAAAAATATTTATAGATAAAATTAATAATAATAAATAATATAACACAATCAAATGAACTTATAAATTAGTAACATAATAATATAATATAATGAATCATTTAAAAAATTCATAAATATTATAGTATGATTTCTGAATGATTATCTCTTTAAGATTATGCTTAAAAGATTGCGTTGTCTATAAACTCGTAATAGCCACTGGTAAGCGGTTGTATACTGACGGCCCCAACACGTGAATCGATTTCGACGTTTTAGTGAAGACATCTATTAGTAAAAGCTCCGTATATTTTGTTATTACTTAGATCGCATAAGAATCGTACGAAAACAATAGACTGTTACAAACACTGTGTCTGGGCGTTGCAGTGCTTAGCTTTATTCGTATTGTATTGAATAGAGTTGCCTCAGGACTCCAAAGACGAGGGTTTTTTTAAGATCGTCTAGTTGGTCGTAGTCTATCATAGTACTTATTTTTTTCACAAAGTATAACACTAAAATATCAAGAGATAAAATAATAAAAAAATGAATTTGTTATAATATGAAAAATAATATTATCGCATACCCCTCGTTACGCTCATTAGTTTTTCAGTTGTGGTTGGTCTTTTGACTCGTTGCCCTCATTATTAAAATGAGAATTTAAAAAAACGAGTCAGGTTTCGAAGTTGTGTACTTTCTACCTTGTTATTTTATAAAATTAAAATAAGGCAGGACTGGAACAACTGATCTCATAGCTCAGTTGGTGGTAGCTCTACCTTCTGCGCCTTCTTCGGTTGCGAGTTCGATTCTCCCCTAGGACAAACATTTGTGTAATGAACATAGATGTTTGTTCTGTGTCTGTTGTAAGGTATTTTAGGTGTGTATTTACTAGTATAAAAGTAATCTATCAGGCATTTAGTTTCAACAGAGGGCCGACCGCGGTAATTTTGAATAAAATAATAATAAAATAAATAATCCCGGACATTTCACACAACATCATCTGGCCCCAAAGTAAGCAGAGCTTGTGTTATGGGTACCAAATGACTGATATACTACTTATATACTTTTTTTTCGTAAATATATACATATTATACATAGAAACACCCAGACCCGAGACAATACTTGCAGATCATACAAACATTTGTCTCACGGCGGGAATAGAACCCGCAACCTTTTGCGTCTCAGCCGGACCTAAGCCCACTGCGCTACACAGGTCATCTAATGTTTAAAGCAAAGCTAAACCAAAGTCAAAACTTTATTTATGACATACTTCGTACCGCACTAATCACTGTAATGGAAACGATTTAGCTCTAATTTGGATTATATGTGATCAAACGTTATTTTGCGTTATTTTTGACAGTGCTTTTTAACGAACGTTTTTGATTTAGTACATTCTAGTAGTCTGTGCATAGAGTAATACTAAATACTGGGTAGTTCTATATATATATGTGTTCGATTGGTAAATTCAACGAATAAAACGTTCAGGAAGAATAGCGCGGTACCATTTTGACATTCAGGTTTGCCATATCCAAACCATTGCCAAAACCAATCCGTTCAATGGCAATTACGTTGACAAATAGCGCGATCGCCCTACTGTACAAGCTCGGCCTTACTTATATACGCCTCTCAACTAGAATACTGTCTAAACACTGTTAAAAATTAATCCTGTCTCTATTTGCTACTATCTAACAAAATATGGCACTATTATAAACAGTGATTAACTTTTGACAGAAGTTGAGATACGTTTATAAGAAACTAAACATAGTCCACGCTGAGTTTGGGACTAGATAGTTTTATGAGAAATATTTACCTATATTTACATTTAACTTGGTTAAAGGATTTCGTAGATACCTACTTGGCAACACAATGCGCTGCGGAAATAACCCAACTCTGAGTCAAAACAACGCCACCGCAGTGGAACATGCCGTTCCTGTAAACAGCAACCATCCACGGCCAATCTGTAGGCTGGCTAGGCTTACCGCCCACCACTCTGCCCTCAGCACGTTTATTTCTCTCATCAGTTTTCGTGACCCCGGAACTGGCCGCACCAATAATTTCTATAGACTCTTTAAAGTCTGAGCCACTCGCGTCTCTCTTCATACGGTTATAACGCAGCATGCGGTAAGGATTATACGGATGACCTGAGATCCCCGGATATAAAAAGCGTTTGTTGCGACCGAACATATGGTTTTCAACTGCTTCATTCTGAAATAATCAATTATTAAGGTGACCAGTATGGCGATTATGAAACTTTTGACACAACCAATGTCTATCAGTTTCAATTAGCAATCGGCATAATTTCAATCATTAGTTTTATTGTAATTAGAACCAGTATTGACAAAATGGCTTACTATTCGTACGTTCGGTTGTTATCTCAGAACAAATAAATATAAAATATAATACAAATATATTAGACAAAGGTACGTGAATATCCTAAGTGAAGCTTCAAACAAACTGTGCTCCTTCCTGTTAGTATGTATATCCATACTCGTACATACTTGTGATATTAAGTATTCTCTCATGTCGTCGTCTAGAAAACATCTTACAAAAAAAAACATATTCGTGACAAAGTGTCACAGAATTTATTTATTATGTTTGATCGCGGTGATCCGTCTTAGTATTTATTTGGTCTGAGGTTTCTATTCATATCACAGCATGTATGACAATCATATCTGTGATGTATGCTACTCCAAATTGCGGGTAGCGCTACAAATAATAACGGCGGTAGAAAAATAAACATTCATTCTTTGTGTCACGATTCATGAGTTTTATTGTAGTCCCCAAAAACCCCTATATAAACCTTCCGTAATACCAATTCATAAATAGTAACTGAAAGCGATTAGTATCAATGTTTTGATAGTATCAGTATTCCATTATCGCTTCGCAGATGACTGATAGAATACTTATATATTTTTAAATACTTCTAACATTGTATAACATCCAGACACAGAACAAAGCCAATGCTCATCATACAAATATTTGTCCTGGGAGGAAACAGAAACCCCAACCTACAGCTCAGAAGGTAGAGCTACCAACTGAACTAACTGGCTAATGTTTGCAGAGAACAATTACTGCAACGGGAGTCGAACTCACTACTCGTAACGTAGCCAACCGAGCACATCGCTGTTTCTTGCCGTGTTGTTATCAAACCTATTATAAGTTTTAATTAAAAAGGTTTACCTCTCTCAATAGTTGCGAGTTAGTTGATACCCTCGTTCCGCAAAGAAAATCAGGACACGTGACGTAGACAGCCGAGGAGTTGAAACACGTATCACTTGGCTGTACAAATCCACCTGGCCCAGTGTTCAAGTAATCCACTTTTAGCAGCGGGTCTATTGGTACTATTTGGATAAAGGGAGGCCTGAAATGAATGAAATGAATTTGATAAGCAACATTAATGGAAATCAATACCTCGCGATGAGATGAGATGAATATTTTACCTTATTATAAGTCCTGTTTCACGCCGACACACGTCGTGTGCCCACATGTATGGTCTTTCGCATACTGCATACCAATCTCCTTTGAAATTTCTATGCAAATACCCTTCAGTGTTCGATATTGCAAACAGCTAAAACGAAACCATTTCATTATGCACAAAGGTGACCCGGGTAGGTATCCAAACTGTTTTGCATTTTAAATGAGACTAAAAGGTTTTGAATCGTTTTTACTTTCAAAACCTTCTTCTGCTTTTAAGGTTTTTATGTTTTTATGGTAACAGAACAGATTACATCGATCCTAGCAGATTAACGGAGCAATGTTCTGCGAGATCTGTATCTGGATGGGTGGCCGCAGTCATTACCTTCTGTGCTTCATATGTAAACCTAGTTCATCGCTTTTTTAAATATTTAGGTCATGACATACTATTACTACGTCACCAGAATTCGCTACTGGCTCTAACTCCGTAGTTTCACAAGACTAGCTAAAATTTCCTTAACGAACGACCTTATTTTGCTTGCATCAAAGTCTATAATTAAGTTTTAAATACACTTTTAAATGACAGTTCTAAAATAATTTAAATTTCACATTAGATTTATTTATTGAATCCATTTTGCAAGGATTCATTATAATCATTATTATTAAAATGCAAATGTGAATTTAGTGAATTAAAGAAGTGTAATTTACAAGTGTTTGTAGAAGAATATTTTTGGTCGTCGTGCTAAGCAATCATTGCGTTCTTATTTTATTTATTTTGCTCGAGTTATATCCGGTTTTTATTAAACTAGAGTTAGAGTTATTGACTCTGGTGTGAATAATTGGAATAAAAGCTTTGTGTTTCTTTGTGATTCGAGCCAAAATAATCCGTAGTTATTTTATATAACAGGCACCATTTTATATAAAATAACAAATGACGAACGCCAAGATACGACTTTGTGACATACTATAAACAATATAAACACAAACTCGACTGGAAAAATTGACATTATACACAACGCATGCCATTAACGTAGAATAAGTGTTTCTCTGATTTGGACTTTAATGCAACCAAGATAAGCTCGTTTTTCTATTAGGAAATTTCAGCTAGACGATACTACAGAATTAAGGCCATTGTTTCATACACAAACTAATATGTTTTAAGTAAAAATACTCACAGGCTTTTTAAGCAAACTTGGAGCGAGCATGTTACATTCGACTTCGTCCTTATGGTTTGGACAATCTACCACATTATTACACCTTTGCTCTTTTGTATAACATATGCTATGTTGTTCAGTATTGATGTATTCACAACTAAAAGTATTTTCATTGCAGCCTGTGAAATATATAATAAAGTTTATAATTTTTTACGGTGTGACTTCCACCTGATTTAGGGTTCTCAAGTATTCCGTTAAAAAAACTAACTAAGATCGATTTGTGATAGTTCTAAATAATAATATAATAATGCCGGACATTCCACACAGCATCATCTTTGGGGGCCAGATGATGCTGTGTGGAATGTCCGGCATTATTATATTATTATTTAGAACTATCACAAAGCAGTAAGCAGAGCTTGTGTTATGTATACATGACTGGTACTACTTATATACAAATACAAATGTTTTATTACAAATATTTTTTGTAAGTAACAGGGTTAGTGATGTATTATTTCTCACTATGTTATAGAAAACCAGTAACTTCCCTAATATGTATCATACAAATTCATTGCAATAGATCACATATACTTTTTTATTTGTATATACATACGTATCATAAAGTACATAGAAATGCCCAGACCCGAGACAAATGCATGCAGATCATACAAACATTTGTCTCGTGGCGAGAATCGAACCTGCAACCTTCTGCGTATCAGCTGGCCTACTGCGTCAAATAAAATGCTATCAAAAAAAATATTCTTGGTTCTGAATCCGAGTTTGAGTTTTGCTCAAAAACAAGGATCTTAATAGTATTCCTGTCTTTACAGTAATTGCTTTATAACTGCTCAATTTCAGTTAATATCACATTTACATATTCACATGAAATTTAGATGAGCCTCCGAGCTTCAATTTGACAGCGGTCTTATATACGTACGTACAGTCGTAGGTACAGACATTTAATATCTGCTAACCCTTATAATTACACGGTTGTTCTGCGTAGGCTTAGTTCACCTACCGAGGTCTCAACGATCATTTCTATACATTTTGGTATACACGGGTTTACACGAGTAAGACGAGTTTCTTCCCAGTTCTTCTCGGGTTTGGGTTAGGAGGAATTGGCACCTAAATTCACCTAGTATGTAAGACGTCTCAAAGTGATCCTTGTGTTTGTATTGAATAAAGTATCTATTGACTTTGACTTGACTTTTACAAACGTTTATTTTTTTAGTGAAGTGTCAAACAGTGTCCAAAGATTGTCTGGAAGAGATGTCGATAGCTAACTTTAAATTTTTAGATTTTGAAGACCTCTGTGGCGCAGTAGGTGAAGGCACATGATGCAAAAGTTTGTGGGTTTGATTTCTGCCGCCGGGCAAATGTCATGATCTGCAGGTATTTGTCTCGGTTTAGGTGTTTTTCTATAAGAAGGTATGTATTTAGATAGATATATGTCCGGCGTTATTTATTATTAAACAATATTTTATTTTAAAGTACAATAAAGCGTGTATCTATCTACCTATCTATCTATCAACATTCTGTCCTGTAAAGACCACTTGCGTGCGATGCTGATCAATGCTTCAATACTTTTTGAAGTGATAACTTCTTATGGGAGGGTAAACCACTTCGTTACGTAACGCGTTACGGCACCAGTCTGTCTGGCTTCCCTTTCTCTCGTGCATACGGCAGCGGTACGCTCCTCCTCTCTCACTCTAACCCACAGCGCTGGTTAGATTAGTTTAAGTTTTCACTTCTGTCGGGCGTCCCGAGACGCACACGTTTTTTTTATCGTTCCCGCTACGCACTTACCATAAACAGCGGCTATGATTGTAGGTTGAACTCTCGGACACCATATATTTATTTTATTTTCACAGAAAAACAAACAGTATTTTAACACCAATGATTATCATAAGTATGTTTTTAAAAATATATAAGAAAATATTTTGTCAGTCAGTTAGTCACCATAATACATGCTATGTATGCCATTGAGGCTAGGTGTTGTATACATGGTCAACCAACATTTATTTACTTAAGTGTTATGAACTAAAAAAACACTCGGATGTATTTAATATTAAGTACTTTCTATTATAATTATTCTGTACAAACACTACTACTTCAATCTTGAAGAAAATTTACCTATAATTAATACATTAGAAAGAAAATATGTACCAATAATAATATGAGCTTATAAGACATGCCAACCAAGCGATCCGCTAGATCTGTAAGTTTTTGTCTCGAGTCTCGGTGTTTCATATCAGTCATGCCCATAACATAAGCACTGCTAGATGGTTCTGTGTGAAATGTCAGGCATTATAAAAAAGTCAAGTTCAAGGATGTCAAGTATAATCTCTTACCAAAGCATCCCATTTCGTCTTCGCCGAACGGGCAGTCAAAGTACCCATCGCAGAGTCGTGACTCATCCACTCTGGACTTGCAGTTGCATCTGACTTCATCACTTGCATCTGAGCAGTCTACATTGCCATCACACCATTGTTTCTCATCAATGCAGTCTTCGGAGTTATCGCAAGGTATGGCACCGGACGGGCATGCTGTGTCGCGTCTTGTAGCGTTTACTTCTGGATGCTTCGTTGCGGTGTCTGACCTGGAAAATACAGATGACTTAGACTCCACAGCTATCGGAAACAAGGTTACTCCTCACAGCTATTCGAACGAGTCGTTCGTAAACTCGCACCGAAAATCTCGTTCCACATCATCGTACGAATTGACGAATTGCAAAAATAATATTATTTCCATTGTACCATTTTTTTGTACAGTCACAGACAGATATGTTATTAAAGTATAAATATAAAACGGGAGATATTATTCATAAACATTTTTATTTATTTAAATAGAAACAGTCGCATTATGTCAAATGGTTGGGCAACAAATAACAAAATCTTGATTTCTAAAATAATCAGCGGAGCATATAATATAGTTACATACATTACACATATATGTAGTTATTTTACATTACATACATATAGTTACATAATTACATATTAGTAGATATTACATATAAGTCATATGTTAGATATTTTTGACCTCTCCCTTTCCAAATTTAAACACGCCATCAGAGAACAACTGGTATCTTTAAAATTCGGAAAATTATCGGAAATTCCCCATTATCATCGTATATTTCAAGTTTTACTTAGTAGTAGAATCTGTACTGGATTATGTAATACTTTAGTCGTTTTGTTTATAACTTTCAGTGTTTTTCCAAATAAATAAATATAGTTGTATCATATAGTTGTATGTAAGCACTTTTCTATGTTTTAAATAATATAAACTATTTCAATTTTAATTATATTACGACCGTGCTCAAGATACACAGGTTTGAGCCCGACTTGCTCCGATGAGCGACGACTTTTTTGCAGCTTTTTATGTTACTGGGTTTAATTAACAAAGTTATGTGAGTAGCTATCATGGGAACTAGTCACTAAACTTTGTAAATTCACATAAATAGTCTTATTGGTGTCGTTAATAGGGGTCGGAGTCGTTAATAGGGTTAGTTAAGTCTCTACATTATATATAGATTTGACGACGAAATATATGTTACGTGAATAAAATAACAAAGTTATGTGACTAGCTAGCGGCAAAGAGCAGACCGCGGATCAAACTCAACCTGATAAAAAATCTCTACATGAATCGAAACAGTGTCGGTGCTTGTGACAAAATAATACGTGAGTAAAACCCGTGTCCACCATCTCATTTTCACAAAAAGACAAGCAGACGTACTGCTCAATACCATCCATACCTTGTCAGTCTACCACCCTTACACCCTTCCACACTTATAATGCGTAAGCCAAGGATCCTGTTAACTACAATCTAGGTCTCTTCAAGCCTCGAGTAAATAGGTGTTTTCTAGACCTGCGTGCCCCATCGTCGGCTACATCGTCGCTTAACAGGCGAGATCGTGGTCAAAAGTAGGATATACGATGATAAAAAAAGAAAAGTGACAATTTTAAAAATTTTGAAAATCTATACTTCTTCTTCACACGATAAATCGTGTAACCAGTTTTTTAGAACCAGTGTGGTGAAAGAATTAAAGTGCGCATCAGAGCCTCCTTTAGTGCACTTGTCACATGTCTATATTAAGAAACGACTTGACTAACCATTAATGACTTTGAGGTCAGGTATTAATTTTGAGTTTTACCCAAGGCTCTCATTACCTTCGATCACATAGATGTGATCGAAGCTCATTACTTATTGCTTTAAAAATAATAATAATAATTCCGGACATTTCATACAGCATATTCTAGCCCTGTGTTATGGTACCCATAACACAGTGCTTGTGTTATGCGTACCACATGACTGATATACTATATACACACTTTTTTGAAGTGAAAATTGTGATTTGAATGTGATTTGAAAGTCGATAAAACGAAAACGCGACAGTAAAAAGAGACAGACACATAAATTCATAAGATTTAACGTGGGAGAAAATGAGAAAGGGAGCATTATACGTGTTTATTATTACGTGTTTGTGCGCGCATGTGTAGTGCAAAGCTTGGAAAAAGGCATGACAACAACCGTGGTGTTTTGTATACGTGTACGTATTATACGTTTGTTTTTTGAAGGTTTCACTTCTACCACGTGTGAATTGCACTCATGTTTTTTTTATTTTAATTACATACATTTATACACAGAAACACCCAGACCCGAGACAAATACTTGCAGATCATACAAACATTTATCCCGCGGCGGGAACCGAACCTTCAACCTTCTGTGTCTCAGCTAGAACTTGGCCTCTGCGCCACAGAGGTCGTCATATAAACAATATTGAAAGGTACGATAAGTCTTTACAGTAGGATGTAAGCTTTGTTATATTGATTTGGCCTCCGTGAATAGAGTACCTACATAAATTGATCTATTCACTGAGAAATAAGTAATTAATTTCCGAATTGCCTCTCCGATAAAATCACTTACATGTTTACATGTGAGCCTCTCCAAGTCTCTTTAATTTGATTTATGTACTTATACCTAATATATATTAGATTAGATGTAATTAGCCAATTTTAGTTAACGTTATAGAACCTTATGCCTAAACTATATTTATATTAGTCTATTATTAATCTAGTAAGTTAGAGAACACCCATCGTGATAGTAGCTATGATGTTTTTGGGTCTATATTTATGAGTGTATCACTTGGGAAATAATGTTGCTCAAGAAATATTTTGTTAAATAATTTAGAGGAATAAATACAATTTTCTTTAAAACAACTAAATTAGAGCCTAAAATAGAAAAATTAGGTTTAGGTATGAAGGACACTGAATAAAGTGAAGTTACTGAGCAAACAAACATATAAAACATATATCATATATAAAAAAAAAACCCCCGTTCAAAAACATTGAAATTTATCATGGTAGGATTTTACTAGCCCTTTCATTTGATACCCATATTGAGGGAGTTGTGAAAAAAAATGTTATCCGCCATTTTGTGGCGGCGACCATCTAGGACCTATTTTCATCAAACATAGCTACAAATACTCCCGACTAATTCACCTTTCAAACAAAAAAAACAAAATCAAAATCGCTTCATCCGTTCGGGAGCTACGATGCCACAGACAGACACACACATACACAGACATGTCGTCGACACCCCGTTGTTTTTGCGTGGGGAGTTAAAAATAAAATAAAATTTTGACCCGTGCGATGGTCGAATGATATAGACTGCGTTGTCAGAAACCACTGGATGAGACTTGCTAGGAACCGGAAAGAGTGCCATAATAAAGAGGCCTATACCCAGCAGTAGGTGTAATGTCTAAAAAATGTCTTCATGATTCAGCCCGGAATTATGAAGACATTTTTACTCCGCTATTATAGATCACTGTTATTAGATCAAATACTTACGAATAATATATCTTAATATCTCTGTTAATAATGTTGATTAAATTCCGAGTATGTACAATTTTGTTTAGTCCGCAAATAGATTTCACCGAACATTTCTCATTAAGTTCAAGGAGCAAACAAGAACTAATGTGCCAACAGTCTGGGTTTTGATAAACAGATATCGGTTAAATTATTAATCTATGAATATGTATTACTGAGATCATAAGTTGTATGATCATCATAGTACAATAGCTAGTAGTAACAACGCATTTCTAGTTAACATTTGTTTCAAAACGAAATACTGTTTATGTGATTGTTTAATCGAAGCCCCAGACTACTTACTTGGACAGGAAACTCATGAATATATCGACATCTTGAGGGTGTAGTTTTTGCTTGTGAGTATCTGTTTCACGACTTTGTAAATATGAATGCGAAGGTTGTTGGAAATATCTGAAAAATATAATTGAGAAGTTTAGAGAATAAATTAATAAACATTGGTGGACAATGTACACTACACCATCAAGCCCCTAATTAAGCATAGCTGTATGATGTTGACCAGATGACTGATATAATACTTATAAACATATGATATCTTATAACAATGAAGTGTATTTTTAAACGACTTCAAAAAAGGAAGAGGTTTGCAATTCAGTGCGGTTGTGCTTTTAATTTTTTTTATTTTATGTTTGTTACCTCATAGCCCGTCATTTATAAACCGATTTAAAAAAGTATTTTTTTGTGTATCATCATCATATCAACCTTTAGGAAGTCTGCTGGACAGGCCTACCCAATTGATTTCCAGGAAGAACGATTTAAGCCCTCTCCATCCACCGACTTCCTGCGATGTTTACAATGTCGTCAGTCCATCGGGTGGGGGGTCGTCCTACGCTTCGTTTTCCTGGCCTTGGTCGCCATTTGAGAAATTTTACTCCCCAACGGTTATCAGTTCTGCGAGCTATATGGACTGCCCATTGCCACTTCAACTTGCAAATTTTGAGTGCTATGTAGGTGACTTTGGTTCTTCTACGGATTTCCTTGTTGCGGATTTTATCACGTAGTGAAACATCGTGATAATGATACACATTTTTGTGTATACTTCCCTATAATTTATCCAATAATTGGTTTCTATAGGACTAATTGATAATTGGTCCCATATAAATTTCATCAAAATCGGTTCAGTCGTTTGGTTTTTAAATTAAATTAGCTTGAAAAAATATGTCATCCAAGTTAACGAAATTCCGATATTTTGTTTTCTTTTAACTATCCAGTGAGTGGTGTAAACAGACCAAAAAAGGATAAGGTTTTCAGTTCTGTTGTATTTTTTGGGCTCAAATTTAATTCAATAAAGTCGGTTTTCTTTTTTAGTTTTAAAACGTAATTAAGGCAAAACAAGTCTACAATGCAAAATATACTGCCCTAAGACACTTACCTCATTTGCGGTTGGTGATCTACATGCGGCTCAGCGAATTCTGAGGCAGGAGAATTGTAGATGCCTGCGTTTTTACATATATGTTAACAAGGCTCAATGTTTTAAGTAATAAAAAAAATTTCAATACCAAATTTCAGAGTATTCTTACCGTGTACATGAGGATAATTTTGTTTTAACAGCTTTGCAAGCAAACATGTGTCAGTTATTTCTGACGGGACTCCCATGTGCACATGCGGTGCATTTCCTGCGTGCATGGTATCCAAAGGAATAACCGGAGCTATACCTTTGTTCAGCACCCCTCTTATGTTACCAATAGATTGTGCTTCACGTCTGGCTACTTCAGCAGGGTTCATAATTTCAACAAAATGATCAGCATTTCGTTTGGCTCCCTTGTTTATTAAGACCTCAGTGTTTGTTGGATGTGCTAACATTACGCTATCCGGTTGGATGATTAACTTGAGTTTCTTCATAAGTTCTTTACAAACTCTTTCGTGTTCTTTCTCATGGCATTTGGTATGATGTTGCATTATGATTTCTTTTACTTTCTGAAGATCATCTTCATTCAAATGTTCAAGGTTAGCGTGTCTTTCACGTACGGTTCTTTTTCTTCTAATGTGTGCGTCAGAAGTATTGTTGTTTATTTTAAAAATAATGTGCATATCACTATCGTATAATGTGATATTTGGTGAGTCTTTCAATCCTGTCACTATAATTATTTCTGTGGTTCTGCTATTAGTTTCTGAAATTAGAACCACAGATGGATTTGGATTGAAAAATGCGCTAAAACTAATACGCAAGGGCATAAAAATACCTACATACGTCAAATTCAATGAATAAAACATCATGTATGATGATTGCAAAATCATCGATCGCGCTATTTTGTCAGTTTAATTGCCATTGAACGGATTGGTTTTGGTAATGATTTGGATATGGCTAATCTGAATGTGAAAATGGTACCACGCTATACTTCCTAAACGATTTAATCATTGATTTTACCAATCGAACAAATTTATACATAGAAATACCTAGTATGACTCCATGCACAGACTACTAAGATGTACTTAATCAAAAACGTTCTTTATAAAGCACTGTCAAAAATAACGCGATCCCGCAACGTTCGATCAACGTATAATCCTAATTAGAGCTAACTCGTTTCCGTTATAGTGATTAGCGCGATACGAAATATGTCAAAAATAACGTTTTGACTTTAGCTTAGATTTGGTTTAGCTTCGGTTCGAACGTTCAAAATTACCGCGGTCGGCCCCCTGTTCCCGAAGGTATCGACGGCAGACCACAGACAGACAGACGCAGGTAACAATCTGCATTATGGGTTCATTTTGCAATCATCATACATGATGTTTTATTCATTAAGTTATTGTTGTACTTATATTTTTTTATCTTTGTTAGTTGATAATTAACTACTTGAATTTGAACTTGAACTTGAATTTGAGGTATACTTGTTTGGTGCTGTATGTAAACGTTCTCAATTTAATGGACTACATATCGCCCATTGTTTTGTATTTTTCTGTGTGGTATAACAATAAAGAGTTATCTATCTATCTACATAGATTTTGTAGATAGATAGATAACTCTTGTGTACTAGTGTATGTTTACGCCCTAATCATCGATATACTAAATCACTTACCAGAACTTTCTAGCAGGTTCATTAATAAAACATATGTTCCAGCAGTAAACGTTACTATAAAAAGCAATATGAATAATTTTTGTAATGTTGGGTACAAACATCTGTACAGAAATCGTGAGCTGCGTTCTGTAACAACCAATACATGTTTTAAACTAGACTAGTGGTCGCCCAATAATTAAATTTGACAATAATTAATTCATAACTAATGTATTTTTTATGCATAATAAAAAAAAAATAGCATTCTGCACTCCTTCTCTATATAAACTATAAGTGTGCGAAATTTCATACTCCTCCGCCCGCGCAATTTTTGTAAAATGGGGTACAAAGTTTTTTCTTCACGTATTAATATACAGATTACTTAGTATATCATTATCATCCATTATTATAATAAACTATTAGGGACTTTAAGACTGTATGTTTATTCCATCTTTACCATTTGAAGTCTCTGCCAGTTCCATTGGAGGTAGACCGAGCTGGTCTAACGGAAGACTTATTTTGGTAAGTTCGGCCATTTTCTGAAAACAAAATAAATGAAGATCTAAAAAACAATATACTATGGCTATATGTAAATCAGCAGTATGTTAACTTAACGCATCGCATATTTTAAGGCTCCGTACCACAAAATAAAATATAATCATCACGATGTACTATACGTCTGTCTGTTGTCTGCGAGACCTTTTTTCTCAGGAACACATGGAGTTATCAAGTTAAAATTAAAATGAAAAACGTCTGAGGTCTCATGGAGCTGTATAAAAGCACAACTAAACAAAATAAAAATGCGTGAGTGTCGTGGCACACTCGGTTGGTATATTATTATTGATAAACGTATTATATTATTAATTAACAAATACAAATGAATTAATTACTAGCGTCTGAGAACAACTAAATAAAACGCAGATATAACTAATTAATTGAAGGAATGGTAGGAAATTTAATAATTCATATATTTTTTCGAGTTGTGAACTTTGATCACTATATGTGATCAAAGTTCACAACTCTGTCACTAAACTGTACACTAAAGAAAGGGTCGTGACTGAAATTCGTGACAGAAAATTCTTACACTTTTTTCGCCTAGACCCCATCCGCCAAGCCCGTACCGTGCAATAAGGAACTTCGTTCCAAAATATCCAAAAATCGTAAATTTAGTTAAAGTACACGTAAAACATTTACAGTTGACGAATATCAACGTACCTGTATGAACATTTTTTAACTATAAAGTTTGTATTTGTTTGTTTATAGTGATGTAAAAAGTTTCGCATTTGACTGTTTTATATATTTAGTTTTAGACACTATCTATATTATATAAAACAAAGTGTGTTAGTTACACCATATATAACTCCAAAACAGCTGGACCGATTTTCATGATTATTGATTTGTTCGATTTGTCTCCGCCTCGAATAGCAGAACTACTATAAATATACAAGAATATTTGCAAAAAAAAATCAAGCAATATGTTTTAATGTGGTATATATTTCTTTAGAAAACGCGCGAGACAGCTAGTTAATAATAAAAGACAAGTAATCATCAAAATGCACTTCATTAAGATCCGTTTAAAAAGTTTATTCTAGAAGTCTTAACATTTTTGTTTATTGCATTAGGAAAATAAATGAACTGTGATAATGTAGATGATATTACTGTGTAGCATAATATTAATATCAATTTAGCGAAATACAATGTCATATCTCGAAGTGGGCTCCGCCCAATAACGATGATGGGACATAAATATTGTCGTATTATACTAATAAAAAAGATGCGATCTTTGACATTATATGAAATTACTGTTTTCCGATAAACATATTCGTTTAAAATAATTACAGATATGTACAAAATCATTTAAAATGATATAAAATACATGTGAAATAGTTGAGTCATCTAAGGACCGTTTAAAACGATCTATAGATAGCTCAACGGATTCAGCTCACTGTCAGATGGCAACGTCTCCAGGCACTGACGGCATTGTCACTTCGAATGGGAATGCTAATACGCTCGGCCACCGTATTAGCATTCCCATTATAGGAGCGAGAACATGGGACAGGATGTTTCTACTAGACGCCTTGAAATATTTTTGGCAACGAAATATTAATATTACTTGAATCTCTTACTCAAAAACAGTATTAGGAAATAGATAAACTATACCACTTTGCTGTTCTTCTTATGACATTAAATGACGTCGCTTCCATGAACATGTTGACTACTATTTTGAATGTAAGCAAAATGTTATATAAACTATGTTATGTATATAGTTTACATACATATGTTTGAGATCTAACTATTCAACTTATGCATTTAGGTTTTCTGGTAAATAGTTCAAAAACTCACCGGAATTCAAAAGCAAAACAATATCACAGTGAAGCACAAAAATTCATTACTTATAAGCACATTATAACAAAACCATCCGGGCCGTTGCAATGAGACGACTGCCTCATAATTGCTGATTGACAAACTTGCAGGTAGGACAATTAAAATGTTTGCAAAGCAGTATATTTATTCATGACACTAGTACGTAAACTTACGTTAGTGAATTGCTTAGTACTTATCTTCTTCTTCGTTAATAGCATGTGTGATATGATGACAATTTCGCCAATGTCAAGTGTTTAGATTGTTTATTGTAAGACGTCACAATGTCGTATGTTGTCGTTCGTCGTTTATTATTTTATAAAAATTGGCGTCTCCTTATAAAATAACTAGCTGTTACTCGTGACTTTGTCCGCATTTTTTTTAATGGAATTGTAGCTTAAATCCTTTCCAAAGATGCAATTTATCTCTTTGTCAAATTTTATCGATAAGTTTCAAACCAATCACCTGACCACCCATTAAAAAGTTTCCATACAAACATTCACACCTCATTTTACTCCTTTATGAGGGTTATTTTGAAAAATCCTGAGACACGTGTCCATTTATACTATTGCCGTTTAAGTATCCAAACCAAGTTTCTAGGAAATCACACCACCCGTTAAAAGGTTCCCATACATTCTTTGACACCCCATCTTACCGCTTTGTTAGGGATATTTTGAAAAGTCCTGGAACACATGTCCATTTTAGTGCATTTTATTTGTTCATATCAAGTTTCAAGCAAATCGCACCACACGTTAAAAAAATTCATATATTTGTTTTCACCCCTTTTCACCCTCTTTAGGTTTAAATTTAAAAAAATCCCGCCTTAGTGGGTGGTTTTGCTGTAAAAAGGAGCTACCTTCCAAATTTCAGCATTCTAGCTTTAGCGGTTTCGGTTAGGCGATGAGGAATCAGTCAGTCAGTCAGTCAGGTAAAGCTCTTTTAAAGGTATAGATTACACGAATTATTTTTGCTTGAATAACAAAGAAACACAAAACTTTCATTCCAATTATTGACAGCCGAGTCAATAACTGGAATCGTCAATAATTGGAAACTCTAGTTTTATTTTGAATAAAATCACCAAAATAACTCGGGAAAATATAAGAGCTCAATGTTTACTCCGCAAAGCGGCCTAAAATAGTCCAATTGCTTCGTAAGTTACGGATTTACTTAGAAACGTCTTTACTTAGAAAATTACGTTCTATCGCTACAGTGTCAGGCAATCTTACAGTCATCAAAACTACAGTCGATGACCTACATAGTTACGAAATAAAAACGAAAGTTCCTTGACTGGCACTGTTCTTAACGGTAGAAATATTTTTGAGAAAATACGTAGCTAAATCTATACCTATAAAAGAGCTTAACCTGACTGACTGAATGATTCATGAATGAGCCGAAACCGCTGAAGCTAGAAAGCTGAAATTTAGAAGGTAGCTTCCTTTTATAGCAAAACCACCCACTAAGGCGGGTTTTTTTGAAATTCAACCCCCAAGATGGTTAAAAGGAGTGAAGACTAATGTATGAAACTTTTTAACGCGTGGTGCGATTTGCTTGAAACTTGATTTGAATTATTAAAATGCAAAATAATCGGACACGTGTTTCAGGATTTTAACAAAAAACCCTAAAAAAGGGGTAAAATGGGGTGTCAAAGTTTGTATAGGAACTTTTTAGTGCCATGATGATGGGACCCATTAAAAATTGGTTTGGTTGTGATTGGTTTGAAACTTACTTATATAAAATTTGGTAAGGAGATAAATTGCATCCTGGGGCAGGATTTAAGCTACAATTCCTTTTAAATAAAGTGCGGTCTAAGTCGCAAGCAACATCTAGTAAAGAATTTAGTTTAATGTAGATTCGCTCAAATCTTGCTTGTGCATTGTGTGTGCATTTCTAGGTGTGGCAACTTAGAGCGAATCAATTAGTAGGTTCAACGTGTCTACTAGGTGCTTTATACACGTTTAACCCATTAGCCTAATGACATCTTATATCAGTTTCATTCATTTGTCGCGTGATTGTGTTCTTAAGTCATTTGAAACAAATTGAATTCAGACTTATATTGCTGTTCAGATATACTTACATGGTTTTTTTTAATTAATTTTTAATTATACATGAAAAAATACTACAAAAAATGAAATTGTAAATTCTAGACTCTTTATTTGTTTATTATCGGTAAACGACTAAATGGATCTTAATTAAATTTGGCATGGAGATAGATGTGATATCTTAGGAAAGGATATATGCTACTTTTTATGTAATTCTGAAGTCTGCGGAAAGACGTTGATGTGTTAATGTGTGTTCTATCGCTTAAATAACGGGTTGTGTTCCGAGGAGTTGTTTGACATGATGCAACCTTTTATCATCGCACCGTTCGCCATCGGCAGGTGTTTATCCGCACACACTGGAACCCAAATATATATAGTTGCGCATAGTTGCGCACAGTGCGGTTTCAGAGGAACTTCCTCCCGCGAACGTTCCGGATGTGGAATGGAGAGGTCATGCCAAGGTTTTCCCGAGGGAATACAGTAAGAGGTACTTCAAGAGGGGAGTTAATAGGTTTCTCAAAGATCGGCAACGCGCATGTGATGCTCCTGGTGTTGCAGGCGTCTATAGGCTTCGGTGACCGCTTACCATCAGGCGGGCCGTAAGCCTGTTTAACACAATTGTAATACAAAAACAAAAAAATAGTACTACGTACGAAGCCGCAAGCAACATCATTAACAATATTAATAATTAAAAACATTACTAATTGAAATATGTATTAAATTGCATTATTCTTACACCATATCAAGTTTTTAATGTTAATTCGTTTCTATTGTTATTTTCCATAGATAAGCTTTAAGCAAATGTTGTATCTTTAAGAATAAAACATAATTAAAGGAATACATTGCTTGAAGATATATTTCAGTCAGCAACGGTCGCGACGATCTTTACACTAATTGGAAATTAAAGTTAAAGCGAGGTAATGGAATTAATTAATTAATTAATTAGCGTAACAAAGTTCCAACATTTTAGGTCATCGTGTGGGCTGACTGACAAGCTTTTTGTTTCACAAAGCATTTTATAAATTCACGAGCCCACGGCTTTGTCTGCGCGGAACGTAATTTAAGTAGCCTATAAAGTTTTTTAAACTTACGCGATCAGAACACATTATTATAAATACTTACGGGTATTTATCGCGTTTATTTACCTATTTTTCCCGACGTTTCGACAGGTTTACACTCTGTCGTGGTCACGGGATGAGTCATCCCGTGACCACGACAGAGTGTAAACAAAGCGATAAATACCCGTAAGTATTTATAATAATAAGTAGCCTATATTTTATTCAAGATCTAAATATATATCTATTACCAAGTGTCATCCAAATTGGATCAGTTTCTACCGCGTGATTGAGTAACTTACAAACATCCACACACATATAAACATTTATAATAATAATAGGACAAATTGCATCAGTTACTTAAAGGTTTTGATCGTCAATTTTACTTGGCAATAGACGACCTACATCTGCATTTTTGAGTATAACCAAACCCCAGTTCTAGAAGAATCCGGAAAGAAACTCGTCTTGTCCTAACGTTTTATTGTAAGATGCTTGCAAATTTAGTTACGGATGCCAAGTCAAGTTGAATCAGATTCATCCCAAGCTGTTTCACCTTGGAAATAAACTGTTATTTTATACGCTTTATGATATGACTACCTCTGTGGCGTAATTGGTAAAGTCTGGCCTGATACGCAGCAGGTTGCGGGTTCGATTTCCGCAAATGTTTATATGTTCTGCAAATACTTTTCTCTTGTCTGGGTATTTTTTAATGTAAAATATGTATGTATTTACAAAACAAAAAATATATCGACGTTTAAAGACAATAATTACTAAGTGATATATTGGCAACTTTACACCAGAGCATTTTAAAGTTTTTTTTTTTGGAAAAAAATCCTCAAAAATCGTAGAAATCGTAAAAAATTTATCATAGCTACTCAATTCTAACGAATTTTGAATGCAGTTTAAAAGCGTTATAAACTGGCACTTAAAGATTATGATTTTTCTCAATACTTTAAAAAATACTGTCGGTTAGTAAAGTTTTAATCAAAATCACAAACAGGTAAAAATTACTAACCGACAGCAAAACTTTATTATAAAACATGTAAAATTAACTAAATACCAGTATTTTATAATTGTGTTTGAAGCAAAATGATGCATCCAGAAGTAACAGATGTTTGACACATAGGTAAAATGATCTAATTAAAATACAAAAAACTTTCCTGCCAGGCAATTTCGACCATAGTACAAATTAAATATGGTAAGTGTAGGCCTTTTTTGAACAAGTAACAAAGAATTTAGGTTTCAGTCCACAAAATTAAAGACATTCGGACAAAGGTTTTCGATGGATACCGTCATCATCAACATCAAAAGCCCTTGTGGTAATCTACAATCACTCACTACTGAGTATGGGCCCATCTGACTAGGGACGAATTAGAGCATACTCCGCCACGCTGCCCCAGTGCAGCTTGAAGGTTTTAGGCCTGTGTCCTATGTTACCCTATGTTAATGACGTCTATATGAGCCTTCAACATACGAATATTGCAGTGAAATATCTCGCAAAGTGTATAGCTGATTTTATAAAGAACATATAAGCTGTCGTTATAAATAACAAAGACATTTTATTTTTATACATAGTATTTATTAGAAATTTCTAAAACAGTACATATAGGTAGGTAAAATACAATTTTAACGAAGAAGATAATTGCTGTCTAACTACTGTTACAAAAAATTCAAAGTTGGAATGGGTTTCTGAGACCTACCTATTCATTACTTAATTAAACCAAATTTGAATCAACCACATCAAGAATTTAAGTTTCAGATCAGCCTTCTTCAGCAGTCTTACACTATTGTTACTTGGGAATTGAAAGTAGAACTACCTACAATACTAATAACAGTTTTTTTCAGAAATTTTTTAAGCTTGATCTCTTTGTTCTACGATATATGTACCTACTAAAAAGTATTTACGACTTGAGTCCTCAAAAATGATGAAATACCTTCTGTCTATGTTCAGGTTCAATGTTTTCTGTTATTTCTAATTTTCTTTCCAATGCATAGGTTAGGTTGAATAGATTTAGGTTTTATAATTTTACCACCACTTCGCACATATTCCTGTCCAGCAATTCTTTTTTGTTACCGTTCTCTTCTCTAATCTATTTTTTTTGTTCTCAAGCCTTTTTCTTTAGTGAAGAAAGTGTTGTTCTTCATCAATGTCATCCAAACTTGTATTTTGCTTTTTAGATTTTGCCTTTTTATTTTTTTGTTTCTTCGTGTTTGCTGTTTTTTGAACTACTTGAACTTCTTTATCAGAAGAAGATTTACTACTTCTTCACAATCGATAGAAGTTGAGTAATCATATTTATAATCAATGTACATGATTAGTTGTGCATTTATGTTTATGACCTCTCTGTGGATTTATAGTTTTTGATCCGCCAGATTCAGAGCATCCCACAATGGTAGAAATTGAAGAATTGGCACTTACTTCGATGTTGCTTGCAGTATATATTTCTGGTGTAGTCTACCCATCTTCAGTGTTTTAAGCTGTTTGTTTTTGGGCGTTACATGCAGTAAACGTTTCCGGTATAGTCAAATCAACCTCCATGTTTGTAAGTTCTTTATCTGGGTTATTTTCTGGTATGCCAATTTGGACTACAGAATAATCATCTGCTGGGACTGTATTTTGTTCCCCAGATAGATCTGCAGGTACAATTTCCAGAATAGGACAAAATGCGCCTCAACGAATTTCATCTATCAGTTGATCATCATTTATTGAGCCAGTTTTCGCAGAGTTATTGCCAGCAGTAAGAGTCTCAGAAGTACATGCAACGGATATTTTTGAAGGGCCTTCCTATGAAAGTGTATCAGCCTGAAAAATAATAAAGACGATAATAAAAATAATAATATATACCTATTACACATTGACTTATTTGTTTACTAAGTGTAACAACATACCGGTTCATTAAAATCAAGTTTTAGAGAACTTTTTGTAATTGTTGTAGACTTTCATCTTTATTATTGTAAGAACGAGTATATCCTCGATATCTTGGCCTCTGCCTCTAATTTCTTAACTAATTTAACTGCTTAGTTAAGAAATTACGATTTTATTATTAGTTGTTTCTATTAATTACGATAGAAAGAATAAATGGTTTAATTATTTAACTAAGCAGTTACATTACCAAGGTCAAATCCCTGCTATCCACACCGGCGTTTGACATAGCTCGCTTAATGATGTTATCTACTCGCTTATTTCGATTAATTATGAATCTTAAACAATAAATTTAAATCAATACAAAATGCGCATTATAAATAACCTAACACATAAAATCTTTACATTGCACTTACCTACTACACTTCAAGCTACGCGATGAAGCACTATGTCTAAATCATTATTTTGTTACCAACAGCCACAAAAAATCTGCTTTAGAGTGCGGATAAGCGACAAAACAAAATACGTGCATCAGGGATAAGCTCAGTTTTATACAAATTCAATTTCAGAAATAGTTATCTAAGTAACAGAAACAGTAAAAAAAACGGTAGATAAAAAATTACCAAACGACAAAATATTATCCTTTTTAGGTAAATATTACTACTTTACGTTTTTAAGTCCATTGTATTTAGGTAAAAAGTACTAAATGAAAATGGATACACCATTAGGGTGAGTTAAAAAATCTTAAATTACGAGAAAAAAAAATCAATCAGGTAAAATTTCTTAAGTAATGTTTATACCCTAGGTACCGCAAGGCAAAAAATACTTTATGTTTAAAAGCATTATTTCGAGTCTAGGCAAAAATTACTAAGTGTAAAAAGTAAAAATCGAATACATACTAAGTTAAAGTTATTCATAAATCGATAAAATTATAGTCGCTTGGACGCCGAAAACTAAGAAAATTCGTTTTTTTTTAGAGTTACCAAGCGACAACAAACTTCGTCCTAGCGGCATGAGAGTGGGACCAATCGACGCAGATTTTTTTTCTGATTTCAATGATGTATAAAACTCAATATTGCCAAAATGTCGCTTGGTAATTATTGCCTTTCAAGCGTCGATATGTAATATACCAGTCATGTGGTGCCAATAAAACAAGCTCTGCTTACTTTGGGGCTAGATATAGTGTGTGAATTGTCCGACATTATTATAAGAAAAGAGATATATAATTTATTTGACAGCATACAGAAGCGTATAGCGTATAGCGTAATGTCGTTAATAATGTCTTAAAACGAATGTTATGTTTGTCGTGACATTATGTTCATGAAATAATGTATGGGATTTTAGTAAGAACTCAAACTACAACTTAAAATAAATAATATTGTTCAATTATTACTAAGGATTCAAGAGGCTTTAGCCGATACATTTATATGCTGTGAAACATATTCAGTATTAAACCTAAAGTATATGACTTATTTATGTAGGTACATGTGGAATGAGGAGATTTCTGAGAGTTAGCCATGCTGAACGGCTAAAGAAATTTGTAGCATTGGTAGGTAACGCGCTTTCCATATATTTAAGTGAAAATGCTAACAAGAAATTGATTTGAAGACGTCAATCACGTCATGGGTTTGCACAGATACCTACATTCAACTATTCATTAACATGATTTGGTCTGTGCTCATGTGGAAAATGGTTCGCTTTCCACCGTCCACGAAGCATATAACAATAGAGGTCAACACACAATTTTCCATTCTGAACTCGACCTTGACCATACGCGGTAGCAAATTAAGGCCGAGTCTTATAAAATATAGTTAGTAGTCCGTTAGTTTTTCTATGAAAAATACCCAGTTCTTTCTGATTTTGAAAACAGCTAATGAATTATATATTTTAGGAACTCGGCATTAGGAGTGAATATTTAAATAAATAAAGTGCTCTGGGAAGGAGTTCGCGGAAACCAGGGGTAAGCTTTGTTTAAGGTTGAGAGTGTAATAGGACAAACTTCAATATAGTCGTAGAGCTAGTGTTTGCGTGGGGAATATGTGCCTATTAAAGTTGTTTTATTAATGAACTAGCTTCTGCCCGTAGCTTCGCATGCATAGTAGGTACATAGATAAAAGTAGCTATATATATCCATATCAAATTTGATTGATGCAAAAAAATAAATGTTCTGTTGATCCGATCGCAACCAAACTTCACAAGATCACCCTAGGCCAATCTGAGGATTTCCTAAATATTTCATCGAAATCGGTCCAGCTGTTTCGGAGTCGGAAACTTAAATTAATTAATAAATAATGCCGGTCATTTCACACAGCATCATCTGGTCCCAAAGTAAGCAGAGCTTGTGTTATGGGTACCACATTACTGAAATAGTACTGATAAACCTTGTTTTTTTTTATATACATACATATAATACGTAGAAACACCCAGACCCGAGACAAATACTTGCAGATCATGAAAACATTTGTCCCGTGGCGGGAATCGAACCCGCAACCCTCTGCGTCTCAGCCGGGCCTTGGCCCACTGAGCCAAAAAGGTCGACAATACATACATACACACATGGCCTTTTATATAATATAGATTTCTAAAGTAAAATAATTGATTAAAACCTATGAACTCAATTTTTTAGCAGTAATTAGATCATTCATGGTATGGAGAACGATAAAAAACAGAGCTTGATCTTTGACCGCAGGTAATGTGTCCAAAAAGATAGCAACGTTACCTCTTAGGGTAGTTATACTAATTCCTTACCCGAGGTAAGCATCAGCCCTTTGTTCAAAGTCTCGCCCAGCATAAATTACTTATTAATACTTTTGTAATTGATATTTTTTTGTTATTTTTTAAGACCGTATCTATTATTTTTTGTTGTTTGGGAAATCTATGACGGCTTATAACAATGGGAACGCTATAAAAAGACTGCTTTGTATCTTGGGGCACGGCAGTGCCCCTGCCAAGTCGAGCAAAAAAGCGGCACGGCCGTACCATCCGTTTCTCGAAACAGTTCAGGCCATTTTCGAGCCCCTATAACTTCGTTGTGGATAAACCTAGAAGCCTGAATTTTTATAAGCAGCAGGATAAGCAGGAATTATATAAACACGGTATATATAAAATTTCATTCAATTTGAACCAGTAGTTTAAGTCAAAGTTATAAGTCAAAGTTTTTTAATTTTGTCATTGACTGACCGGTCATCAAAACTCTAAGGCACTTCTAGCAGACACAAAAGCTTCAAATTTAGAATACAATTAGTTTTTAGTGTAAGTTTAAGTTTAGTGTAAGTGTAAGTAGTGTAAGTCTTAAGTTATTACGTAATTAGCTAACGTAACAACATTTTATAGCAATATTAAAAATCTTGTATGTTTCAAATACATAGATTGTCTTGGCCATCGCATGAAAACAATGTATCTCACAAATAATAATACATATTATATTACATTAGATTGTTTAAGTCGATTGCCAAGTCAATCTATTTATTTAAAACATTAAAGATTTATTATAAATATAAACGGGTATTTATCGCGTTTATTTACCTATTTTTCCCGACGTTTCGACAGGTTTACACTCTGTCGTGGTGTCATCCCGTAACCACGACAGAGTGTAAACCTGTCGAAACGTCGGGAAAAATAGGTAAATAAACGCGATAAATACCCGTAAATATTTATAATAATGTGTTCTGATTGCGTAAGCTTAAAAAACTTTATTAAAGATTTGTAATTATAATAATATGGTCACTTTATGATGTAATTAGGTTAGCTAATTACGTAATAACTTAAAACAAAAGGTCCCTTACGTAGGGACTTAATAAATTAACCGACTTGTTATTACATGATCTCACAACTTTTTACGGTAGAAGAACTGAGTTGCGAGATTTGCTTTTATTTTAAAGTTATGTTATTGATGGCATTTAGTTGAACGTGCATAATAAATATATAAATAAAAATAAGTTTATACTTATTCTGATAATACTATTTAAACTCGACCGAACCATGTGTATCATAATTTTCACTCAAAACGGGATATTTACCATGATATATGAGTTTTTCTGCTTCTCGATATTTCGGCACAGTTGCATGCGCCATGATCACGAGATAAACCACCAGTTTAAGACCAGATAAGACCAGTTTATCTCGTGATCATGGCGCATGCAACTGTGCCGAAATATCGAGAAGCAGAAAAACTCATATATTATGGTAAATATCCCGTTTTGAGTGAAAATTATGTGCAAAACCATGATAGTTTTAAAAGTTACATGTGTATCATGTTTATGTAGTTTTAAATACAGGAATCGTAAACAAGTGAAAGTCGAAAAAATCACCTGAAGATTATCGCCTGCAATACTCGCATGCAAGAAACTCTCCCCGTGTTTCCAGACAAAATTGACAATAAACTCAACTGTTAATTTCCAGTGTCGCTGTATCATATTGCGGAGATTCCTGGCGCTCCTTGAGAAATGGCAGTAGAGAGAACGAAATGAACTACGTGACAATGAGGATTCACGTCGTAACTGTAATATCGCTTTTGAGTATAGCCTTAATACCGCTTTGTGCGGCAGAGGCGAGCGAGACGGATGCCTATCTAAGCCGGTTCATCGCGGATCTGTGGACCGAAGGAGCTGATGTTGTCAGGATTATTTGGAGGGACTGTTCCAAGAAAGTACGTATTTTATTTACACTCACAGTTCAGTTGGTAGCTCTGTCTTCTGCGTTTTAGTTTGTGTGTTCGATTCCCCGTCAAGACAAACATTTATGGGATGAATGTTTGAGTGTCAGGAGTTGATAAGTATGTTTTTAACCCCCGACGCAAAAAACGGGGTGTTATTAGTTTGACGTGTCAATATCAAATAAAAGGGGTTGACTAATAGAATAATGTACACAATATTGAAAGGGGATTGAGGAATATTAACTAACGTAATTAAAAACTAAAAACTTGAGATTTATGGGTTGGGGGTTTTTTAAATTTTAAAGTTATTTTTTTATTACAAGTATATAAGTATTGTATCAGTCAACTGGTGCACGACATGACCTCTGAGGCGTACTTTTATCTTTTAACCACACTTGTTCAAAATAACTAGTGACACGATATGAAGAAGAAGAAGAAAAATCAATTGGTACCCGTCGCTTTGGCTAGTTCAGGGCTAGTAAGTGCTAGTAAAACTCAGAACTCGATACTGAACGTAATAGGTAGGCTATTTATAGACACAAAGAAATACCTGCATCAGGGAAAATAATTGCAGCAAATGTAAAAGTTTTTTAAATGTTATTTGTAGTTCGATCATATTACATGCCGATGGGTTTAGATGATAGAAAATAGATGACACTTGTTCCTGCCCGCGGTTTTGCACGCAAAGTAACGTCAGAGAAAGTCGTATACATGCTAGGTTACTAATTATACCTATCAAGCTTAATTTGCTTGCCCATAATTGAGCCACAAGCATATAAACATCCCCACAAACTTTAGCTAATATAAGTATGATACTGGCCTCAATTCTGCTGGCACCAACCTAACTAGTTTTAGCTAAAAAAAAAAGATTCCGACGAATTGAGAACCTCCTCCTTTTTGATAAAGTTGGTTAAAAAATAGGTTTTGGACTGTTAAATTAACCTCTGGTATTCTGCTGCTACCAACTTATCTTAATTTAATTTTATCCAACTTAATTAAGCATTCCTAATTTAGTTAGATGGTACCAACCGAATAGGTTTTACAAATGCTATGACTAACTAAATATATTTTAGACAATTCCTAATTTTAGAAATGAACCAACTGAATTGCCACCATTATACAGGTATTTTAATATGTAGGCATGAAACGAGTTTTTTTATCTTTTTATCAATGATAGACCTACATACGTTTGACCACAAACTCGCCTTATGTTATCACCTATAGTTTTCAGGGAATATAGACGACGGCAAAGCATTCCTTGGCTGTACGCATTATAAATGTGGAAGCAAAGCGCTTTGTTCGTAAGGGTGGTAGATTGACAAGGTATGGATGGTATTGAGCGGTGCGTCTGCTAGTCCCGTTGTGAAAAGGAGATGGTGGAATGAGATCGTGCATTTAGCCTGGTATCCACCAAAGTCCATAGAACAGAGAAATCGGGCTCTTCAAGGTCTCTTAGACGGAGTCAACAAATGACATCCCGAGCAAACAGACAAATACCAGTAGCATAAAAAAAAAGTGTGAAAAGGAACCAAAGCTTTCCTCATAATTCTATTAATATATCCAAGTAGACTGATTCATCTGTCGGTTAAATCTGGATCATTTTTAAAAGAAACACTTTGTGCTATAGAAGTAGCATCAATTTTGAACATTCCGATATCAGATATCTCTTTATTAAAATCGCAACTCGACTGAAAATTTCAGTAGAAACACCTTTTGAGAGCAATGTTATTTCCGAAATATTTTAATATTTATCGTTATGAAATTCTTTTAGACTCCTTATTAAAAATCAGAAATAAATTTAACGGGATTATAAATAAATCTTGGCGGACAATGCACACAACAACATCTAAGAATGGCTTGTATTATGGTGACTAGATGACTAATAGAATACTTATATATTTTTAAATACATACTTATGATACTTTATAACACCCGGCTACAGGACAAACACCTGTGTTCATCACACAAATGTTTATCCTGGGAGGGAATTGAACTCTCAACCTACAGCGCAGAAGGCAGAGCTACCAACTGAGCTGACAAGCCAGTCGTACTCTACTGGTTTAGAAAGTCGATTGTGTGATGAACATAGATGTTCTAATCTTGGATGTTTGTAAATTGATTATAAGTATGTAATGTACATAAACCATGAGGCGAATGTGAACGGGGACGCGGGTAGACCTCGATGCACTTACTTACACCAAATTGAGTATGTGTTAGAGAAAGACCATAGGGCCTAGGGCCTACAGAGAGAGGAGCTTGTCTGCGGAAAGATCAAAGTGCAACCAGCTTGTGTTAAGTCGTGAGACATGTATATTGTAATTTAAAAAAATATAGTTTTCCTTCCTAGTAATCCCTTCAATAGCCAGTCTCCCGATAATCAGTTAATCTGAAGGGAAAACTGAAAGCTTTTGCTTGGCAGCAAACAATTAGGCATGTAGAAAGAATCAGCTTTATTAGGCCTTGACATTGATCCCCTTGTGACAAAGAAAAGTAGTGTTAAAGACATGAGCTTGATCGATAAGCCGTGATAAAACAGGTAGGTAATCTGTGTATGTAGTTAATTCATCAAACTGCTCAGTTAAATACTTTTTATCCAGCAAGCAATTGGAAAAAGCAATCAGGTCAATACCTATGACGTCTAACCAATATAATGCAATTTACAGAAATGGCCAGAAGTACATATTGTATATGGCCACACTATTCCGTGAAATAGATCAAATAAAAAAAACGAATTGTTCCAGATTTATTCGTATTATTGAGACGCTAAATTTTGCAGGTTCGATTTCCGCTGCAGGACAAATGATTGTATGATTTGTAAGCATTTTGTTTTTGTCTGGGTGTATTTCTATGTTTAATAAGTTTGTATTTACACATAAAAAAGTGTATAAGGTAAATATCAGTCGTGTGATACCCATAACACACAAGCTCTGCTTACTTTGGAGCTACATGACACTGTGTGAAATGTCCGGCATTATTTATTTACTTTATTGCTTATAAAATTGTTCGTTCAAGCGTACCTTATTGGTTTTGTGCCTAGTTTTACGAATGCTAAAAAGTTATAAGCTCCTGTTGACAGCCGAATATTGAATAGCCATTCAAAAAACTTTCCTAAAGACTTCGGAAGGAAAGGTTTTTTGGTAAACTCGAAGCGGGGATAAATATATTAAAAATGCCTTTTATTTTGGACCAAAGTCGGTTGGAGCACATGTTTCGATTTTGTTTATAAGATTTAATGTCAAGAGAGTGTATATTTAGGGTTCCAAAGACCACAGGAAACACTTATAGTTTCGCCATGTCCGTTTGTCTGTCCCTCACTAAACATGTAAAAGATTGTCTTTAAGGTCGCTAGTCGTTCCTCTTCCTTCTTTTCTTTCCAAAATATCATGGCTGGTAAAGCTTTACTAAATTATGAGTAACAGTCTAATTTGTAATCTTTCAAAAATTTACGAATGTTTTTTGATGGTTTTTTTGAAGGACTGTCATCTAAGTTCGAGCTAAGGGGTAGACTGAAAACCAGCCCTGCGTAAACCATGTTTGCGCAGATATAGTGCTGAGTCTACTCCAATTGCTAAATGACTCCCAGAACTGTATAACTTTTTTAGTACGTGATCCTGTAAAATATTTTTTAGCAATAAACCTCTTTGTATATGTATTTGTATTTATAAAAAAAACTCGCGTGTTTTCACTTCACGGCTAAAGACCTTAGCTTGGAACCTGACCACTAGTCACTCTTATTCTAAATGACGTTGGAAACCTTTCTAATACGTGGTCCAGCACGAGCTTGGCTAATTTATTATCACTGAAGCCTGAAATTATACGTCGAAGTATTCGGATTTTCGGCGTCAAAAACTTCAATTCGACATTACATGATAACTCTTGTTTCCTCCAACAGCTTGTTGACGTTAAGGACGTAATAGACCACAAGGAGTACTTCCCCAAGTTTGTGAGATGTATGAAGAGGAAAACACTACGAGCTCTGGACCGGTCTTTGAGTCCAGATATAGTTCCTGTGACAGATGGAGTTAATCTAGTGCGGTTCGAGCTCGTCGATAAATCTGGAAACATTATGCCTGAAAATGACACCACAAGGTATTTTAGTAGTTAGTTGTGTAAACTACTGAGTGATTTATTTATGACTAGCTGCTGCCCGCGGCTTTGCACGCGTGGTACCTAAAAAAAAAGTAGCAAAAGGAGTTACTTTTGCATTTATAATATTAATAGAGATTATTTTGTTTACCTATACTGAAACTTTCTTATCCACTGCGAGGTTGCTATTCAACGTGGCAATACCGCCAGTGTCTAATAGAAGCTACCCTATAGCAGTGATCTGGATCAGCTGATCATCTATAAATTGTTTTAAACGGTGTAAAAATTCCTTAGCTAAATCACATGTATTTCATAGTGTAGAAATTACGATCTTTATATAAGTTGTGTTCAACTTGAGTGTATTTTTAGATAACGAAAATCACAATAACATTGTTTTATACTATCGTTCGCGTATCTAAAAAATGATGTGAATAAATCGCAATTCAAGACATGTGCAATTTTTCAACTCGACAAAAAGGCTAGGTTGGTGACCGCGGAGTAATTCGTCCACGTCGCACGTAAACTGGGATTCGTGTAAAAAATGTCGCAATTCTCAACGCTCCAGTTTCGATGTAGTAGCACTATTGTGCTATTCCATCATACATTATATACCTACAGGTGCCAGCGTGAAATTGACTAGGTAAGAATGATGCGAATGCGCCAATAAAAATAGGCCTAGAATTTTTTATTGACTTATTTTCTTGAAGTTTATAGGTTGTTTTTTTAGACTTGCAACTTAATTTATACATAAAAACAAAACTTTTAAAATCAGTATATATAAAAACATTTACCTTATTGGGAAAACTAAATAAGCCGTTTACGTCAGTATTTAAGCTGTATAATCTTTATATATATAATTCTACTGTACGTGTGTATGTCACTGAACTCCTCCTAAACGGCTGGACCGATTTAAATGATTTTTTTTGTATGCGTTTGGGTGGCGCCCTGGATGGTTTAGATTCACAAATCAGCCCGGCAGATGGCATTGCCATCGGTACAATTAGAAATATTTTTTTCTTTTTAAAACGCGCGGACGAATTCGCGAACGGGACACCTAGCTTATTATATATTTGAAAGTCGTATTTTATAATATTTAATAGTAGCAGTCTCGTTCGCAACTTCTTCTGCAAGTTTTAAAAAGAAAAAAAAATCTAATTCTAAATCTAAACCATTGTCGAATCCACTTGAACACACACAAAAAAAATCATCGAAATCGGTCCAGCCGTTTAAGAGGAGTTAAATTACAAACACACGCACAGAAAATTTGTATATATAACGATTCGAGTTTAAAATACCTAATCTTTTATAAATTCAACACATGTATGTATATACTAAATACCTTTAGAAAATACTTACATATTTCAATGTTCATGTTAGTAACAATGTTCGTTAACAAAGTTACTTACCTTCTCGTATTTTCTGAGAATGCTCTTAAAACTTTTAACAAGCAAAAGCACGGCAAGCTGGGTATTCATTTACAGGTTCATTAGCTACTCTATACAGCTATAGTTATTGTTATATATATATAAAAGGTGAATTTTTCTTAGTTATCGCAGTGAGTGGAAAATAATATGAATAAAACTGTTTAATTATAATACTGAGACATGGTAGTAAAAAGACTTCGAGGATAGACCTCTACCAAAAGTAGCCACTTCAAAGCTATATATTTATGAAACGAATATCCGTATCGAAAATGTATTTAAGAAACCTCCTTGTATCTCTAAAATGCCTATCCATCGATATGTCACACGGTATAAAATAAAAAAAAACAACCCTGTTTTAAAAACATTTTATCAAAGTATTTATTTAATAACATTGGAGGAGCTTCTAATACGTATATCCGTGCAAAACTGCATCACAATAAAATGAGTAGTCTTAGAGCAAAATATAGATAGACAGACATACAGACGGAAACATCGAAAATATAGTGTGCCTTATGGACTACAAAATCCTGAAGAAGGGGTATTATCAGAACAGGTAAACATTTCAAATTAGTTTTCTTTGAAACCACACGTAATACTCTACTGCATGCATTTCAAGGGTTTTATAAAAAGCTATCTTCAACTTATATAGGACTTATTCTTTGTCTACGTTTGTAGCTTCTTTGAAACTTTTGCTTTAGACGTCTACTCAAAATAATGAATGAAGTTTGTAGTCTTATCTATTTTAGGGTTCCGTTTTTTTTAATCGCAATGTTAAACATGTTTGGTGAACTACCGTGACAGTAGTTTAGTTTTTAAATTAAAATAGCTGGAAAAAATATGTCATCCAAGTTAATTAAATTTCGTATTTTTACACAAATTAAATCGGGTTTCTTTTATGTTTTTAATAGGATATTATAAGAAACATAGTATAATAAGTACCTTACCTACTTTCACACATAAAATAAGGCTTACTTACCGTGAGGATGTTTTAGCAGTGAGAAATGTTGTGATGATTATATCCTAAAATATATATTTTTATTCCTAGCACATGGACCGAAAAGCAACTAGAAGATGAAGAATGGCGGAACCTTGCTCTTCAAAGAATGGCGAAAGTACTTCGCACTCACGTAGTCAAATTCGATTTTGAAGACGGGAAGGCTGTTGAGAAAGGTACTATCTATAAATAAATAAATATTGGTAGACAATGTACACAACACCATCAAGCTCCAAACTAAGCATAGCTTGTATTATGGTGACCAGCTGGCTAATAGAATACTTAGATCTTTTTAAATACATACTTATAATAACTACGCAATAGATTTCTGTAGCGCTGTGGGTGTCTGATTGAAAGGAGCAAGACATTCCCGACAAGTAGGTGTGTCCAAACATCGAGCGACAATCGAGCGAGGAAGCCGCGCGCGGCCCTCCACGCTATAATTCGACGACTACCACGCGCGATCGCTTCTAACTACCTGCCAATACTCAATCGGTTTCGTCCTAACTAGAGCAGAAATGTGTCCAGCAAACGTCGCGTGTTGCTGCCGCGCTCTTGCCGCTCAATGTTTGGACACACCTTAAAACGGCAAAGGAATACATCGTGAAGAACCAATAAACACACAAAAAAAGTCGAATACATGTGCCAAGAGCCTCTAAGCGCACTTCTGGTGAAAGCATTATTATTTTTTTCTCTTGCATGTAATCTTTTTTTTTCTTATCGTGTTACTAGTTATTTTGACCAGTGTTGTAAAAGAATTGAAGGGTCAATCTTTCCACCAAACTCGTTTAAAATAACTATTGACACAGTAAGAAAAAAAAAGTTTCCCGGCAAGAATATTATTTACTAAATAGAAAGAAACCTTTTGATTTTTAGCAAATAATATTATGGTCGATATTATGCTGTTATTATTCTTAGTCAAATCCTAATTTCTATTTTAAGTCGAGTACCGCGGCCGTCATCGGCAGCAGATGATGACAATGATGATGTTCGGCGTGGTATCCATCGGCATGGTAATAGTTCCGATGGGCTTCCAATTCCTCGCCGTGCTTGGTGGAAAAGCACTTCTGCTCGCCAAAATGGCACTAATTCTCGCTTCGATCCAAGGATTGAAAAAGGTAAGCATCGTTTATAGTAATGTGATCTAACGATGACTGCGAATATTTTGATAAATCAGTAATTTACTAATCCTGTTAACTCATAGGTCACTGTTCAAAAGCCAAGCCATCTAACCGCTTTCGATTTTTTAATGAATTTACTCACTATATTAAAATAACATGACATTTAAATATCTCTTAAAATTCTATAGAACTTGCAGCGCCAACAGGCTATTCCTCGTCTGAATCGCTATTGAGATATTTTAAAAACCTTAGTATTCCTACAGGAGCAACAAAATAACATTTCAGAAAACCAATGCTACTAACATTACATTTAACATTTTCTTTTAGGCAGAGACTGGTAATGAAGGGTATCATGACAGGGGGAAGGTATGATTTTCACTGACAGAATATTTTCTTCTTTGGTCATTTTTCTTTAGCTGACACTGACTCGATTTACGATACGCCTTTCAGTTTAATATGTATGAATTCGTTCACGTTTATATTTGTATCAAATGTGTAGGTGTCAGCTCGGTAAAATGCCTATCTCTGAAAAGGTTAAGGGTGTGTTTTGTAATAAACAAACATGAATAACCTAGCAACAGCAGTGTGTAACCAAACTTGCGAAGCTGTCAGCAAAAAAGGACCAGCATAAAAGGCTTGATGCTACCTATTCTTAATTCGTTTTTAATTGTTGCTTCTGTTTAACAGAGGTAATGGAAGCACTACCGCTCTACTCCTGCAGCGTAGCAGTAATGCGATGTTCTGGTTCTAAGGTCATAAGAGCCCGTGAGACTGGAAACACATACACTCTTACGCAAACTACATAGTTGTGACTTACTATACGATATATCAGTCAGCTCTGTAATTAACGTATTAGATAAAACATCGTTACAAAACGCACCCTAACACAGTAAAAATAACCTAGAATAAGTAGACTCACCGATAGGCTTTGTAGCACCTACTAATATCACGAGGATAACCGGTTAACAGATGTTCTGTTCCAGATCTCTACAAGTCCGTTGAACTACGGCTTCTACCACACGTACCCACCTTACGACCACTACGAGAAGCGAAGTCAAGACGATTGGCCGCCACCAGCTACAATGCCTGCCACCCCACCGCCGGCCATGTCTGATGACACTTGGAACACCCACATCAAAATGGACCGAATACACATAACTAAAGCTCAAGATACCCGTTCTAAAGAATTGAAGAAAGACGTTGTGACATGGAAGCCACAATTAACTAAAGCTGTGAAGGTGAAATCAGAACCTAGACTCTACCCGATCTACGCTAATCCTCAAGAAACATCTGCGCCTGTATTCACGTCTGTAGACTCTCCTATACCAATTGTAGATTTCACGACCAGACCAGGAGAAGTGCAGGCAGATTATGCGCTAGAAATGCCGTTCAATGGGTTTCGTTTTCAAAGTCCCACTGCTATCGTTTCATCTTAATGTGTTCATAGGTTTGTTTCGGTCGCTTTTTGACATAATACGAAATATATTCTGGTATTTTGCTCAAGTGCTGTACCCTAGCAGGCATGTTGTTTACTCTGTTTATTAAACTTGTAAATGAAGACACAAAACGCCCGGTGTAATATACAAGCGATTTTACGATGTGGTGTAGAGACACCGCCTGGAGATGCGCTGACTTTATTTGTTTAATAAAACGGTATTATACTGCATGCACTGTTCTTGTTGCTTTTTGTAGTGTTGTCTTCTCCTTAAGTATTCTAATGTATATACTAATGTACCGCAACTGTTCAGAATGTTACTGATATGCATAGAAAACATTTATTTTGTCATTTGTTAAGACTAATTTAGCATGTTTGTAGACATAGACGTAGTTGTATTATAGAAATACAAAATTCAACATTGTTTTATTATAATTGCATATTTCGAAGTTAAAAGCAAAGAGAACATTATTATTAGATTGTTGCACCGAGCGCAAAGTGAGTTATTAATGAAAGAGTGTTTTGTTGGTGCCCGAGCGCATGCGAGGGCACGGAATTACTCTCTTTAGCAAGGAGCGTAATATACGTTTCTTACAACTATCAATCTACTACTGTGCTATAATATATCTACTCAAACTAAAAATATGAAGAATCATGCAATGGTACAAAATGCGCGCCTATTGTTTTTTTTTCACCAAGTCGGTTTTATTCAGCCGATTTTTATTATCAGCCAGTATTTTTTATCGATCGAATGCAAACATTTTATATTAAACTTAATGGGAGATATTAAACCTCTGTGGTAAATTTATATCTAAATAAAAAGTAAAAAAACAGTGCAATAATGAGACTTCATAATTAGTCCATTAAAATGTTACATTTTTTAGGCCTTAGTGTGCATTTGTCAGAGGACGCAATTTTATTTTTTTAATGTGTAGGGGGGGTCAGTAGAAGCTTAAGTTCAAGTTTGTGGGGTCGGCACCCTTGTCCCCCGGCCGCCATCTTGGAAAAGGGGGTGCAAAGGGTTTTCGCGCTGTATCTCGTAAACTAGTTACCTTACAGAAAATTTAATCAAACATAAAATGTAGCAAATTAAATTTCCTACAATTTTATTTCTATTACTTTTTATCGTCAAGTGACCAACAAAAAAGTTATAAACAAAAATAAATGAAAATTTTGTTTGTTTGTTCTAGGTTTTACAGCGCTCCAAACTTAAACGGATTCTCGAATGCTCATAGGGATGCAATAAAAACTAAAAATTAGGCTTACTTTTCTATCTATATTTTTTTTATTTATACAATTTATTATGATCTTAACATTCCTATGCTATTATTGAACTATGTTTGACCCTTTTACCCACCACCTATGAGGTATAACATGGGCAAAGTCAAATTTATAAAAATTTAATGCATTTTTTAATGCATTTTTTGTCACTGTCTTAGCAAATCGTTTGTATCGCAGAGTGTCTAGAGTATCGTCTTTATTTCCGCCATATAAAAAGACGAAAAAACGTTCGCCAACAACACTGAGTAACGATGACTCGACTTTCTCACTCATAAATAATTTAGTTCCACTTGCTAACTCTGGATGCTTCTGCAAAATTTTTATAAATTTGACTTTGCCCATGTTATACCTCATAGGTGGTGGGTAAAAGGGTCAAACATAGTTCAATAATAGCATAGGAATGTTAAGATCATAATAAATTGTATGAATAAAAAAAATATAGATAGAAAAGTAAGCCTAATTTTTAGTTTTTATTGCATCCCTATGAGCATTCGAGAATCCGTTTAAGTTTGGAGCGCTGTAAAACCTAGAACAAACAAACAAAATTTTCATTTATTTTTGTTTATAACTTTTTTGTTGGTCACTTGACGATAAAAAGTAATAGAAATAAAATTGTAGGAAATTTAATTTGCTACATTTTATGTTTGATTAAATTTTCTGTAAGGTAACTAGTTTACGAGATACAGCGCGAAAACCCTTTGCACCCCCTTTTCCAAGATGGCGGCCGGGGGACAAGGGTGCCGACCCCACAAACTTGAACTTAAGCTTCTACTGACCCCCCCTACACATTAAAAAAATAAAATTGCGTCCTCTGACAAATGCATACCCAAATGTAACTTTTCAATGGACTAAATTATAACATTACTACACTGTTTTGGTTGTAATCAAAAAATACGTCCTTTGTGATCGGTTTTGTAGTGATTAATGACAACATTACTACGTAGTTGAAAGAAAAAACATTTAATGGGAATGAGCATACACGTAAATGATATGTTTCCAGCCCACTGAAGAAACTGGTATTTAATGTGATCACTTCCCGTGTTATTTGTAATCTAGTAGCAATTTCACTGAATATGTTAAACTTATCGAGCAAGCAAAGATCTAAGCGGCAAGCGGCTTTGTATGTTTGTTAATTTGGCAATAACTTTTGAACCGACCTGCCTAATTTCATGCAGGTCAACTGCATGAAATTAGGCGGGTGGATAGTTTGGAATTGTGAAATGAGCTGGTAATCAAATTATTGGAGCAAATTGGACTATAAATAAATAATGCCGGAAATTTCACAGCTTGTGTTAAGGGTAGCACATGATTAATATATACTACTTATATACCTTTTTTGATATTATGTAAAAAGCACTCAATACATTTGTACATGTTGTTTTTTCTTTTCGTTCGAAACAAAAAAAAAAATAAAGATATACTAATCTATCAAGTACGGTATCATATGAAAGTGCTTAGTTATTTTTTTGTATACATTACACACAGCATCATCTAACCCCAAAGTAAGCGAGGTTTGTGTTACCACAAGACTGATATACTACTTATAAACTTTTTTCTTTTTGTAAATACATACATATTATATAATATATATTATAGAAAAACACCAAGACTCGAGACAAATTCTTGGAGATCATACAAAATTTATCCCTTGGCGAAATTGAAGCAGCTTCCAGCGTCTCAGGCGGGTCTTGGTCCACTGCGCAACAGAGGTCGTCTATTTTAGGGATTTTAAAATACAACGTATAAAAACCATTGTAACTTGAGCTGCCATTCGCTAGAGTGTCATTGACTTCATACTCGTATGTCCAAACTTCAAACGAGACAGCTCGGTTTTTTTTAATTGAGTCGGCAATTAAGCCTACGTTCCACCTAATGGAATGTGGGTACAATCCTGGTCATACCAGATCGCTACGACCTGCCAGTAATGAAGGCCTTTATTCGGGTCCTTATCATGTAGAAAGTCACGCCCGGGACAGCATGATCGGGACACGATTAAGGATCCTTAAACCTTCTTTTTTTTTTATGTGTAGTTTATTGTAAATTAACATAGTTTTTTAGACAACTCACAAAAAAATAACGGACCTAATGTGTTGTCTGACTTAATAAATGAATTTAATTGTAATTTTATTTAATAACCTATGACGCTTGCAATACCAGGACTTATCATACGCACGTTGCTGGCCCTAGTTGACGTTGACATATGAGTTCTTTTGTCTGTTTACCCAGTAATTTCACTGCTCTAAAACCATACTGCCATACATACGGAATGCACACTACTGTTTTGAGGCAGAATGTGTATAACTATGGTGGTACCCACAAAGACAAACAAACAAACAAAGACGGACTCCTGTTGTCCAACCAATGGTAAACATATTCACCAAATTTCTGATTGAATTTGAAATATTTTAGTTTGAGAAGTGTTTTTAGTATTTTCTTGATTCAAAAATTGAATACTAATATAGTTAAGAGCATTAAAATTCTTAGTGAATAAGAGTAGGTAAAATATCCGTGTTTGGGATCTAGCGTAAACGCTGGTTGATTTAAATGAATGGTTTCATTGTGTTTCTGTAAGTACCTACTATCTTATAATATCGAACGAACACGATACGGATATCGCGAGATTTCAGTTCGGGGGAACTACTTCGTATAGTTAACATTACCTACCAGTCCATTAAATGGGTAAAGTGGTAAAATAGCGTAATTTTTACAGTTGTAGAATTCTGTTAAAAACTTTGTATTTTTACTCGCTGTAGTTCCGAAAGAACTATTGTTTCTACGGTTTAAAATTAGAGAATAGGGTGTATGTAATATGTTTATTGTATACTATTATATTCACAGTTTTATGGTTCGGTAATTATTTGGATTTATGTCCTGAGCATAAAATGGCAAAATAAGTACCCCAGGGCGTTATTGCAATGACTTTTAAGAGACATCACCCTTTGCTATTAAATCTTAGTCGTAAACACCGAATAACTCATTATTATTATATTAATACGTGATGCAAAAACTTGTACCCCTATTTACAAAAATTGCGCGGACGGAGGAGTATGAAATTTCGTACACTTATAGTTTATATAGAGTAGGAGTGCAAAATGCTAATATTTTTTTTTATTTATGCATTAAAAATACATTAGTTATGAATTAATTATAAATAAATAATCCCGGACATGTCACCGAAAAATGACCGATATACTACTTATATATGAATATATTTATATATATATATGTGTGTGTATATATATATATATATTTATATATATATATGTATATATATATATATATATTGTAAATACATACATATTATACATAGAAACACCCTGACCCGAGACAAATACTTGCAGATAATACAAACATTTGTCCCGCAACCTTCTGCGTCTCAGCTGGACCATAGCCCACTGCGCTTCAGAGGTAGTCAAAATTATGATTGAATTTCGACCATTGGGCGACCACTAGTTTAGATATTTTGCCATGTAAACACTTTTACGTTAATCTGATGGTCGCAGGTTCAAATTCCGGGAATCGTTCGAGCTATACTCTGTACCGAGTATATAGAACTATACTCTAATAGCCTATTTAATGTCATTTTTGTTATTATCTGTGTCGCACTACTCATACTTTTCAAGTAAATACCTATCTATTTCAAGAACCTAGTGTCTAGCAAACCTAGCATAGGTTTTAAGACATTACTAACAAACTTTTGTATTTTGTATATTGGTAAATAAATCATCTGTTTCATGATTTATTAGCATGTATATTTTTCATGTTAAAATCGCAATGATGTACGACGCCATTTGTAAAAAGAGCATCTTTTAATAGGGTTATAACTTATACGCCACCCTGTACTCAATCAAAGACTGTTTGAATAAATCTACGTAGCTGTATTTCAAAATGATTAGTTGCAGTATCAGAGATAATTTTAAGTAGGCCAGCGGAATAATTGCCAAGGTGTCAGCTGACGTCAGGGATACGCTGTGATAAATGAACTGCAATAATAAAGCTTTGTTTAGAAATTAATCAATAAACAAAGTAAATCTAAAATTATCTCTAGCGCAGTGAGCGAACGCCCGCCTGAGACGCAGAAGGTTGGGAGTAAGATGTTTGAGACAAAAGTCTGCAAATATTTGTCTCGGGTATTTTATGTAAACTTTAGGTCCTTGTATATGAAATTGGCGTTTTATATGGAAAATTTAAAACGAGAAACAGAAACTGTAATTATATATTTTCGCTATTTTATGGCTAGTTCATTGATTATTTTGCTGAAAAAAAATATGGGAGAGAGAATCAATAAAAAATTTATAGGTTAGACTGCCTCATCGAATTTTTTTTTCCTTCCATGAAATTGTCCAAATTCAGAAAAAAAATATAACTGTAATGTGTCAGAGAAATTCCATGACGTTCCAAGTCATTCGAAATTAAAGGATAATGGTAGATTCTTTAATTTCGTCTTTTGTGCAGTGTGTGGTCGTTGTCCTGAAGCAGCAATGGACTAGAGCAATTGACTAGTCTTCGTTGCTTAACGGCTAGCTTTTCCATCATGGTTTGCGATTGAAAAAATAACAACACAGAGCTGCCGTTATTGTCTGGCCAGATCCTAAATTAAAAAGCTGTAGTGGATGCTGTGGATGACACAAGCACTGGACCTATCGTGTACTTTTCCGTATGCGATATTTTAAGTTACGACGACCTCTATGACACAGTGGGCCGGCTGAGACACAGAAGGTTGCGGATACGATTCCCGCTACGAGACAAATGTTTGTATGGACTGCAAGTATTTGTCTCGGGTCTGGGTGTATCTATGTATGTACCTATGTATATTTACAAAAAAAAATCTGCTTACTTTGAGCTATGTGCTTTGCGAAGTGTCAAGCATTAATTATTAATACAAAGAAATAAAACTAAATTATGATTTCACTAGCGACAATAGGATTTTTTTGAAATTTGAAGTTGTAATTTTATTTGAACTATAATAAAACGTAAGTCCAAATTCCAATTTCAAGTATATTAAACACATTAAGGTTACCGAAGCCATGAAAAACTATCCACAACTCAGTCCATCTCCCTAGCGATATCTAGCATAGAGAGTAAAGGTATAGATAGGTAGGTAAGTAAATAATGGTTTAAAAAAAGATCTGCTACTTTCAGCTGGAGAAGTAACAACTCGTGCAAATAAAATCAGAGCAAGCACATAGGATATTCTCGACATCGACGTTTTGCATGCTTCTGCATTCCAAGCAAATAATAACTAGCCAAGCGTGTGTTGGATCACACGTAAAACAAGGTTCCGTTATCTACATTTTTTGGTCCTGGGTCATATTGACAGGCCTGTCTGCTCAAAAAATTGTGTGATGAACATAGGTGTTTGTTCTGTGTCTGGGTGTTATATAGTACCATAACACGTATTTAACACCTGAGATCTGGTCACCATAGTACAAGCTATGCTTAGTTTGGGACCAGATGTTTTGTGAATTCTCCACCAATATTTATCTATTATTATTTTTTTCAGCCATTAAACGATTGAACCACAAACAAACATAAATCATACAAACATCCACACAAACATTTGCAGATATTATATTGGTATTAGATATATCACACCAGTCATCAGTTATGGTAGTTTGTATATGATACCCTAAAAACGTTATACAAATACAAATACAAAAAGGTTTATTGCTAAAAATATTTTAGAGGATCACTTACTAAAACATTTATACAGTTCTGGGAGTCATTTAGCAAATGGAGTAGACTTAGCACTATATCTGCGCAAACATGGTTTACTCAGGGCTGGTTTACTGTCTACCCCTTAGCTGGAACTTATGTGACAGTCAAAATAAAAATTATAGTAACAGCGGGATCATACTCGTAAAACAACAAAAAAGAGTAAAAATAGATTACATGAAAAATTACATATGAAATAGGTAATATACATATAAACTATTAAATAAAAATACTTAGACTATTTAAAAAAATAAAAAAAAACACTGAAAACTTCTTTCTGCGTATTGCTGCGGATAAGTGAGCATGTGTTAGGTATTTTCGAAAATGATTAACCTTATTAAATTTGTATTCTTTTGATCTCAATGCTTTTTTCCGTTCAATGAACATAAATATGGTAAAGACTTTTGTATTTGTGATTACAGAATTTACAGAATTTAATTAGAAAAAAATATCTATAAAAAAATATTCAAATAATTTAAAAAATAAAAGTTTATAAACGAGTGTTTTTTTTATTTTTGCCCATATATGCGAAACATAGATTGCGCTCTTATATTATTTTTCCCGAGTTATTTTAGATATTATTACTAATCTTGTTTGTACAGCTAGAAATACACCAAATAAGTAAAATAATTGGAAAAAATGTGTTTCTTTGTAATTCAAAAAATTATGCAAAAATGCAAAAATAATCCGTATAATTATTTTATAAAGAAACACCATTTTCTATAAAACAACAAACGATGAACGACAACATACGACTTTGTGACGTCTTACTATAAACAATCTAAACACTTGACATTGGCAAATTGTCATCATATGACACATGTCATTCTTCAGACAACCATTTTTTTTTATACAAAGATTTTGTCAACTCGCCTTCTGTCATGCTAGGTGTGCTAGGTGTGACTCTAATGATCGTGATAGGCCACGGAGTACGGCGCGTTATCTTGCGATTATTTCAACAGGTCCTCAAGATGCAGTGATAGATATGCGTGCGTTCACGCGAAGAATCTCCCGTGAAGGTATTCACTAAGGTAATTTTGTGCAGTAGTGAGCTACTGATAAGTACATCATTGTGCAAATCTCAAAAACAAACCGAAGATTAGTGCCAAATTAAATTCTATGTTTACGCAATAATCTGTTTAAGCTTAACTCTACAAAATGAAATGGAGCGAATTAACTCGACTGATATAACAGAATTATCTCACAACTTTTGAACAACGATTGTTATTAGATAAACAATAAATTGGAGATTATTCAAACCAAGTTTCAAGTCATTAAAGTTTATCTATAGATGGGAAATGTAAAAGTAAATACGATAGAGTAGCCAACACTGCCTCCGTAGCATAACTATATAGACAAAGATTTCTCAACTGCGAGAAGGTATAGAAAATTGTACCAGAGAATGAAGCTGATGTAGCTGATGATGACGTAGTGATGAATCTTGAGAAAGGTACAAGCACGTTAAAATGGTTTGCCAGTTCATGTACAGAGTACGGACGAAAGAAGATTGATGAAACAGATGCACGAGGCGATAATAAATGGGGAAACTTAAAGTAGTAACCCTCGGTGTACTTAGACTATATTAGAAATGTGTTATAGAACGGTCAGGTCAAGAGTACCGTACAACAAACGCTCATGTATTAGAAATGTGATGAGAGTAAAAGAAACAAAAGAAGTAAGCCAGGATCGCAGCAAGAGAAAACTGTAATCTCTGCCTAAACTATCGAGAAAATGGAATGAGTTTATATTATGTATGTATCTATAAGTTTTTATTTTTATTTTCTCAGAAGAAAGATTGATAATCGCATAGAACGTAGACAAAAGCCACTATACCCATTAATAACGCTAATCCGCCCAAACGAAGACCGCGCTCTTGTTCGCCGTGTGTTGACTATGATAACCCAAGCAGTGTAGATAAACAGATCAGAGTAAAACAGACAAGCAATCATGCAACTGTTTGGCGTAATCCAGAGTGATTTTTATTTCAAACATAAACATACATGAGAAACCACTACAAAGTGTTTTTTTTCTTAAACTTTATTATTATTAGTATTACAGGTTATACAAACTTAAAACTTATCTTAAAAAGTATTTAAAAGTATACTAGTAAAAACATACCTATGATACTTTATTACACCTAGGCATAGTATTTACAAACATCTTTGTTCATTACGTAAATATTTGTCCAGGGTAGGGAAACGCAAAACCAATTCCAATCAGTTTTAAAAGGACCATCGGCACCGTCTTAAAACCATCATACATACTTGGAGATTTTAAGTAACCATTCCTCATCAAGTTCAAGTTTATTTATTTAAATATGAGTAACATTACAGAAAAAACCAAAGCGTTACATCTACCTATGTTTATTTAAACAATATAAAAGGTGAAGAAATAAAAAAAGAAAAGACCTTAATACTAGTTAGGAACAATCTCTATCTTAAACATATATTATTTATTTATCTCTATCTCTATATCAACTATCTCATAAGCCAAGTACGTGAAGAATTAGTAAAGATTAACTTGGTCTTAGCGTTTTTTTTTATCATTATTTATCCTACCTTTCCTACGTATAAATCCAGCACAACGATCATTGCTACCGCGTACCAACCAACCAACTAGGAGGCCGATCAAATGTATTGAGAATAGTCAAATATATTCGGTTATGATTGCGATAGAGGATAGCTTGGTCACATATTAGATATTTTTGTAAAGGACCTTTAAACACGCGGCACAGAGACTACAACGCGTACGCGTACGCGTACCAACCAACCAACTAGGAGGCCGATCAAATGTATTGAGAATAGTCAAATATATTCGGTTATGATTGCGATAGAGGATAGCTTGGTCACATATTAGATATTTTTGTAAAGGACCTTTAAACACGCGGCACAGAGACTACAACGCGTACGCGTACGCGTACAACACGTTAAGTACTTGTTGTACGAGTCTCCGTGCCGCGTGCACCAAATAAAAACATGCTTCAAATTACTCTACAGATTTTACTCATACAATTCTAAATTGTGTACCGATCCTTTTCACTAATTCAATGTAAACTTACAAATTATTTGCCAAGTAAATAAAACTCGCTGATATCTCCTGCCCGTGCTACCAACTGATAACATTTTACTCTCGAATTCTGACTAGAACTGTGTTTGACTACTCGTGAAAATGATTTTCTGTTCACGTGCGTTATTTTTTAATCAACTCTCAAATTATGAAAATGAACTCTTTGGGAAATAAAGCGTCATGTATAAGACGGTATTATTTAATTAACTTTCGCGGAAGTGAAAGAGTTGGTGGAATTGTGTTCCAGCGCATGCTATAGTGCGCAGTACTTTCAAGTAGCCTTATAAAGGCAAGGGGAATTCTCCCCATTCACAAGTTATACGCCGACGTCACGAGCCGAAGCGCTTCCCGCCGAACTTTCAAACGCATTGTGTAGTGAAAAACTTGGAACTTTGTACTCTGGAAGATGAAAGCGTTTTTGTTATTCGCTGTGGCGGTGCTAGTATGCGATTGTGTCAATGGCTTGTTTCTACCGGTGAGTTACTTTTACCTAATAACCATTTATAATAATGTTAAATAATATCTAAATTATATTGGGATAATTAAAAAAAAAGGTTTTAGAGACGTAAAACGTATATTTTTATTATTCTCGATCTAGAAGCGCAACAATTATATTTTAAAAATTTAACCTTTGGTAGGAAGGGTTTATAATTCACGGGTTTCTTTAATGCATGCAGTGTTTACCTGTAATTAGTTGTGCAATCAGCATTAGGTATTAAAATGTTTTCTAAGCTTTTAGGGCTGTAGCAACCGTTGGTAAACCTAATAATGCTAAGTACCATATAAGGGCATTAAAGCATTTTCTTTATTTAATAAGTGATTATCGGAAACAATTTATGAACTTATTTAGGTATTAAATATAAACCGTACCAAGTACAATATGAATGTAAGTTTATTTCTTACGCTTTCACGCGAAAACTACTAAACCAATCACCGTGAACCTTAGTACACATATACCTGGAGGTATTAGAAGTAACATAGGATACTTTATATGAAAAAAAAAGTGCGGACGTAAAAAAAAAGTTTTTACGAAGTGCGGACGAAGTCGCGAGCAACAGCTAGTACTAGATAAAAACATTATTTCCCTATATAAATTTTGTTTTATGTTGACGAATATAAAAGGCTTAGTTAAATAAGAAAATACTGGCTCTCTATTTTTACCTTAATCAAGAATGTTATAAAGCTCTACAACAGATTGCGGTCAGACCCTTATTTTGTTAAAAAGGATGTAGGAATTAGAAAAGTTACTCTGACCTTTATGGTAATCCTTAGGTTGGAGAAAGAGGACGAGAGACGGTGGTCAACGGTATCCTTAAAACTCTACCTAAATCAAAATTACCTTTTAGAACCCTGAGAAACCTTTTACAGAAACTGTACTGGATGGAAATAATTAAGTTACATTAATAATTAAGTTACATAGGGATATATTCCATAAGGAATATATCCCTATGTAACTTAATTATTAATTATTCATACACTAGATACGTGGTGCTTAAATCTATTGCCATCTTTATTAACCGACTTTAAAAATAGGAGGAGGTTCTCAATTCGGTTTTGTTTTATAAGTGATAAGTTCTTATGGGAAGGTAAACCGCTTCGTCACGTAACGCGTTACGGTGCCAGTCTGTCTGGCTTTCCTTTCGCTCACGCATACGGTAGCAGTAAGCAGACTCCTCCTCTCTCACTCTAACTCACAGTTTCTCTCACTCACAGTTCTCAACTCACTCACGCTACTTAGATTAGCTTAAGTTATCACTTCTGTCGGGCGTCTGTCGAGACGCACACTTTTTTTATGTTTTATCATATATCTCCGTCATTTATGATCCGTTATTATAAATATTTACGGGTATTTATCGCGTTTTTTTACCTATTTTTCCCGACGTTTCGACAGGTTTACACTCTGTCGTGGTGACATCCCGTGACCACGACAAAGTGTAAACCTGTCGAAACGTCGGGAAAAATAGGTAAATAAACGCGATAAATACCCGTAATTATTTATAATAATGTGTTCCGATCGCGTAAGTTTAAAAAACATTATTTATGATCCGATTAGAAAAAAAAAATGTTTTATTTGAATGATATACTTTCCGATTGGTCCCATAGACATTTTATCAAAATCGGTACAGAAATTTGGTTTTTAAATTAAATAAGCTGGAAAATATATCCAAGTAAACGAAATTTCGATACGTTGCTTTCCTGTGATGTTTACGAATTTCGAAAAGGGACAAAGTACTAAAAAGCGTAATAAAAACCCATTTTAACCGACTTCAAGAAATAAAGAAGGTTCTTAATTCCGTTTTATTTTTATGGGCTGAAATTTCATTCAATGAAGTTGGTTTTCATTTTTAATACCTAATTATTCATTAACATTCGACAAACAAGGACAGAGCACACTTCAACACCACGATAACTATGTGATAAGATAGAGTGTATGTAATAAATTCACGGGTTGAATGTGGACAACATCATAGGATGAACGAGGCGTTAAGTATTTGTTTAAGTGTAGTGGGATAAAAGTGGATTATCTGTTGGTACAAATCGTATCGCGCCGCAAGCGTATGTATCATCACTACATAGTATAAAACAATGTTGCTTCCCGCTGTCTGTCTGTCCCTATGTATGCTTAGATCTTTAAAACTATGCAACTGATTTTGATGCGGTTTTTTTAATTTATAGAGTGATTCAAGAGGAAGGTTTATATGTATAATACATACTTAATATAGAAGAGAAACACTGATAATTTTAGAGGTTTCTAATGTGATGTCGTAAATAAATACATTTTTTGCGCTTACGTACATCGCAAACACTGTTACGAGATAGATCAAAATAATGAACTACAGTATTGTACAACTTAAAAAGGTCTAAAAATCAATAATAGTTAAAAAAAAAAACTAAAAAACACGATTTATATAGAAAACCAAACTAAAAAATTGAAAATATATTTTAATAAATGTATTTTTTAGTTTGGTTTTCTATATAAAACGTGTTTTTTAGTTTTTTTAAACTATTATATATTTTCTACTTTTTAGTTTTAGGGTGACCAGATATTTAAACATTTAATTTTCAATTTTTATTCGAATTATTGCATTGTCATCGGTCTTTGACAGGTGTGCAAAATTTGAATGAAATCTGGCCGTTTAAAGTAGGTCAAAATCGCGTCCTAAGGAGTCGGTTACAAACATACATACAAGTGAAAAATAAACCGTATAAAAAGCGATGGTATATGTCTTTCTCTTAGGTAGTATTGTAAGACATTCTGTAATATATTTAGTATCAGCATTGCACCCGTGCGAAGCCGAGGCGGGTGGCTAGTTGTAAATATATCGACAAGTCGTTGTCAATTTGTGTGGAATTTTAGTGTTATGGTTTTGAATATTTACCTAACTATAAATATTCAATTTAACTGTTATTACCATGTAATATCGATTAATTCAGTAGGGATTATTTGTTTGACATTTTACGAAGTTAACTATTACCCTTATAAATTAATTATTTTTTACGTTTTATTGAAAACATGACATAAATACACTTAAATACAATAAATAATTAAATTGTCTACACGTAGGTGTAGACAATTTAATTATGAGTGCATTGTGTTTTTTTGTGATTTGTACGACAAGGAACCCTAGAAAATTCTAGACGGCCATTTCGCGATGACGTTTAGAGAAGACAAATGACGATCGACTACGACTTTGTAATTATTATACCAAAACAAAACTACGTGACATTGGCAAAATGACCATCAAGACATGCCATTATAGAAAGAAGAAACACTTTCAGTGGGTAGGTTCATAACTATTTTAATCTAAATTCCTTTTCAAAACTATACCGAGGCAAAATTTGAATAATCACTAAGGAATGAAATATAATATAAATCTTTGAAATCATTTTAGAAATACATTGAGAAATACTGGTTGATATATTGCGTCCTATCTGGCGCAGTGTATCAGCATTGCCATTTAACGTGGCAATGCCGCCCGTATCTTGGGAACGCTGCCCTTTGGCAGTGATCTGGATCAGTCGAGCTCAACTAAGCTCAACTAATCCAGATCACTGATCCAGATCCAGAAGGCAGTTTCCCCAATACACTGGCGGTATTGCCAAGTTTAATGGCGGTGCTTTTAACGCTGGGCCAGATAGGAGTCAGCTCTTGGGTCAAGCAATGTTTCTACAAGACGCCGTAAAATAATTTTGAATGTAATGAATCTCATCTTACATAAAATGAAATATGAAAGATAACAATATATGATTTTAAATCATAAAAACAATAATTTGAAGCTCCTCTTATAAAGGTGGATACTGGGCCTAAAAATAACGCAAACCTGTAGAATATCTAAACATAAACTATATACTTACACAGGAAGGATGAACGATGGTTTCTAGAACTCACATCCGATGTATGCAGGTTCTATCCGCGTGCATAAACTTCATATTTATTCACTTGGCTTTAAAACCTAAGCAGGGTCGTTAATATACAGGTATGGGGTATATCTTATCATTAGTTCATGTGACTAGCCAGTCATTCAGCTTAGTTTGAAAGTAACTCTGCCACCTGCTCTGAAGGCTGGGGGTTCGATACCCTCTCAAGACAAACATTTATGTGATAAACATACATTGGTGTATGTTTTGTGTCTGGGTGTTATTGTATCATAATGTTTTTAAAAATTTATAAGGATTCTATCTGTCATCTTGTCACAATAAAATAATGCTTATATTGGGGCTAGATGGTGTTGTGTATATTGTTTACCAGTATTTATAATAATTTTATATTTAAGACAACTCACTGATCAAGTGATTTTGACGCGTACGGCGCTCAAATCCAAATAAGGAGATCTAAAAATGTTTAATGGGTAATATTTTAATTAGCTTACTTTTAGCCTAATAGTGTAAGCTGCAAAGTAAAATGACGTCAACTTTAGGAGAATATGATGATTATTTATTTTAGACATGTGATTCATTGTTTAATAATAATAATAATAATAAATAAATATTGCTGGACAAAAATGTTTAATGGGTAATATTTTAATTAGCTTACTTTTAGCCTAATAGTGTAAGCTGCAAAGTAAAATGACGTCAACTTTAGGAGAATATGATGATTATTTATTTTAGACATGTGATTCATTGTTTAATAATAATAATAATAATAAATAAATATTGCTGGACTATGCACACAACACCATCTAGTCCCAAACTAAGCATAGCTTGTATTATGGTGACCAGATGACTGTTAGAATACTTATATATTTTTAAATACATACTTATCACATTACTCCTTTCTTAAACAATGCCTCTATGCTAAATATGGACTCTCGCAGAGAACTCCATTTAGCTGGACTTGTCTTTGATGTTCTTAAGTTTAAAAAACCAGAGTACTTGCACACGAAGATTAAGTTTGCAAATCAAAACTCTAAAAAAGAACTTAGGTCTATAAGGTCAGCACTACTATATCACAGTCATAAAACAGCGGCATTTAAGGGTAGTTTCCGATATTTGGCGACGAAGTGTTGGAATAATATCCCCCCACCCATAAGAAATCTCAATACAAAGTACACCTTTAAATTTAAATTCAAAACGTATCTTCTAGAAAATCAAACACAAGGCATTCCAAAACACTTCGTTCGCCGACTATAGGTAATCTGCCATCTGAGTGCTATTGCACAACCTACACATTACTAAATACACTCGCCCTTAACTTCCACATGCACGTGGGCTTCTTTTGTTAACAAGAATCTTAAGAGACTGCTGCTATCAGAAGAGACCACACTACACGACACGAATACAAATTCATTCTCCCACTCATACATACACACACTTTTTGCACACCTCTTTTCACTCATACACACTCGAACAGTAGGTACAGTGAATGTTGTATTGCGCTCGTTTTCGACTCGTCATCTCGAGGGTAATAACTGAAAATCAGTGTTTGCTTCTTAAGCAATATTATCGCTGAGCTATGACCGTTTTGATATTGCAACCATGTGTGTTGCACTTTTAGTTTTAAGTACCTAGTATCTAACTTAAAGTTTTATGTATTTACCATTATGCACAATGGTACCATCGATTGTACGTGTGTGCTGGTTTATCAAATAAATGTTGTATCTATCTATCTATGATACTTTATAACACCCAGACACAGAACAATTACCTATGTTCATCACACAATGTTTATCCTGGGAGGGAATCGAACCCTCAACCTACAATGCAGAAGGTAGAGCTGCTACCTACTGAGTTGACAGGTCAGTTTAATTATAAACCATTTCTTAAAAAAACAATTTGAAACGAGAAAAAAGGGATACAAAATATTAAATATAATATAATATTGAAATACATACATTACATACATATATACATACCGTATAATATCTTTTATGGCTATTATTCTTGCAATTAACGAGAAGATAGCCACTAAATAGTAGTAAAATTTTTCTTCGCATAAAAAATATATTAATAATAATGCCGAACATTTCACACAGCATCATCTGGGCCTAAAGTAAAGCTTGTGTTATGGGAACCACATTTCAGATATACACTTTATTTTATAAATCATACATACTATATAGAAACACCCAGACCCGAGACAAATACTTGCAGATCATACAAACATTTGTCCCGCAGCGGGGATTGAACTTGAAACCTCAACCTGAAACTCAACCGGGCCTTGGCATCCCGCGTCACAGAGGTTGTCAGTGGATATTTAATGTAGTGGTTGACTTACGAGAAATTAGTACCTCGAATCTAGCATGTAATTGGATTCAAAGGCCACAGCCTTTTTGGCCTTTCACAGTCGGGTTAGGTAGGGGTTTTCTATGTATAATATAGTATTTACAAAAAAAGGATATATGATGTATCCAGTCATGTGGTACCCATAACACAAGCTCTGTTTACCTTGAGGCCAAATGATGCTGTGTGAAATGTCCGGCATTATTTATTATTTTTTTGTTTACTTAAGTTAAAACTGAGTTTGAGATTCTGATAAAACTAAGCGAGTTTACGATTTCGTCTGGCAAAGTAAAGTGCACTTTGAAACGAGTGTTACCGTGTGGTTTCATTTCTGATATCAGATCTTAAGAGATCTTGAGCATTGATTTTCTGTAGCTTTTGAATCAAAATTGGTCCTACTACAGTGTTTCTCGAGTCTTGATTCAAACTTGAGCATAATATGCCTTTAATATAATAAATAAATATTGCTGGACAATGCACACAACACCATCTTACCCCAAACTAAGCATAGCTTGTATTATGGTGACTAGATGACTGATTCTAATATATTTTAAAATACATATGATACTTTATCACACCCAGACAGAATAGACACCTATGTTCTTCATACAAATGTTTATCCTGGTAGGGAATTGAACCCTCAACCTTCAGCGCAGAAGGCAGAGCTACTACTAACTGAGCTGACAGGCCAGTATAACATTTGTGAAATTCGTATTTTCATAACATTTTGTTAAAATGTTCTGACAGGTGTCACTGGCCTATCTGCGGTGATTTACGTCACAAACATGGCGTTGTAGTTGGTTATAACTTTTATGTTTTATGCACATAAAAGCATATTAACTGACTCGCAACATAAATGTATAATACTAGCTGGTGCCCGCGACTTTGTCTGTTCAGGATTAGTACTTCGTGTAATTCTAACGGTTTTTGCAGCGCACGCCAGAATAGCTCGCAGATCGCAGATTTTTTTCCTACACAATTTACACAATATCTATATAAATTACTAGCTGCTGCCCGGGCACGTGGCTTCGGGCACGTGGTACCTACATTAAAAGTAGCCTATGTCATTTTCCAAGGTCCTATCTATCTCTATACCAAAATTCATCAAAATCGGTTCAGCGGTTTAGGCGTGAAAATGTAACAAACAGACAGACAGAGTTACTTTCGGATTTATAATATTAGTTAGATTTTACCGTAATATTCGTATGAATACATTATGAATATCCATATACTCGTATATTCATGCAAATTTTATTAATTCGGATGTGACTCCATCTGTGACTGACTGCTTATAAGTTTTGTATATTTTGATGGATAAATGGATTTTGATGGAATTTGGTAAGGAGATGTATTATGATGGACCTCGTTTTGTCAATAGTTTTATTATCCAGCTTTCAACTGTACAGAAATACTAATGTAGAATCTATTGACTTTCTACGTTATTTCTAGATTAAACCTAGATTTCCAACTCAGTGAAGTCAGTGATTGCAAAGCAATATACGCTTCATAAATAAATAGTGAGGTGAATAATTAGGAAACCGATTTCAATTATATAGAAATATGAGATTTCGTTTACATGGATGTTATATTTTTTTCAACTATTTTGATTTAAAAACCAAACTACTAAACCGATTTTGATGAAATTTCAATGAGACAGATAGCAAAGTTTTTCACATATAACAATAATTTTTCACATCGGTTCATAAATAACGGAGTTATGGGGTAACAAAAACAACGGAAATGAGAACCTCCTTCTTTTTTTGAAGTCGGTTAAAAATAATTTGACCCACGTATGAATGATACTTCATTTAAAAAACGCGTATTGTCGCCATTAATTTGATTTATTACAAGCCATATATAGCTCAGAAATGTATTCAACATATCTTATTTGTCAATAAAGAAAATACATATAGAGAAAGAAACCTACAAAGAAAAACAACAGCTAGTTTCAAAATCTTATGGGCTAAGATTCAAAGACAAAAACTCATGCCAAACTTACGGTTTGTAAAGTATTCTTAAAATAACGATCAGAATTCATATTGATTTCAATTATCGGGTTTATATCGCGTATGGCTAAATGACCACCCGATGTTTAATTATATCGTCAACGTAGTCGGAAACCACTGGATGAGACTTGCTAGGGACCGGAAATAGTGGCGTAATAAAGAGGAAGCCAGCAATGCACCCGCATTCAATATTAAACTAAGGACCTACTGTATGTATAAAAAGCTAGGTCCTATCTGCTTCAGTGTATAGGCAGCCATTCAACGTAGCAATGCTGTCAGTGTTTTGGGGACGCTACTTTCTGGTGTCAGTGATCTGATCAGTTATTAGGTGATATATAGATCCTTCTAAACGGATAGCTCAACAATTTCACATGTATTTTAATTATTTTACTATATGCTGCCCACGGCTTAAAACAATATCTACATAAAAAATAGCTTATGTCCATTCTTATGATACAATCTTAGCCTTAAAAAGGTAACATACCAACAAACCAACACACTGGAACCTACATGGTCACGCACAGTGCGGTTTCAGAGGAATTTCTTCCCGCAAACGCTTCTGTTGTGGAATGTGCCGAGGTTTTGCCAGAGGAATAAATTATGGGGTACTTCAAGAGGGGAGTTAATAGGTTTCCAAGGTTGGTAACGTGAATGTGATGCTCCTGGTCTTGCGGCGTCCATAAGCTTCGGTGGCCGGTTACCATGAAGCTTGGCGTCCTCAACATGGTGAGGCGATACTTCACACCTAGACAGCTTTCCACTTTAAATAAAGCTCAAGTCCGGTTGGGTATGCAGTATTGCTGCCATCTACGAGATGGTTCAGCCAAACACCAGCTGTTTGCTTTGGTCTCGATCGAGCGTAGAGCATTGAAGGTGATAGGTGAGCAGCTAAACGCTGAGACTATGTTCCAGAGTCTCGAGCGCCGCCGTAAAGCTGCTTGCTTTTCGATCTTTTATAGGATACATTTTAGAGAATGTGCACAGAAATTGCATGATCTAATTCCATCTCCTTTCACAACAGGACAAGCAAACGTACTGCTTAATACCATCCATACCTTGTCAGTCTACCACCCTTACGAACAAAGCGCTTTGCTTCCACATTTATAATGCGTACAGCCAGGGATTGGAATGCTTTGCCGTCGTATGTCTCTTCTGCGTGCCCCATCGTCGGCCACATTGTCGCTTAACATCAGGCGAAATCGAGGTCAAAAGTAGGTCTATCGATGATTAAAAAAAAACATCAAGCGGGCCCTGATAATAATAAAAACGTATATACCTTAAATTTATAATATTAGTATTCATACATATTTAAACAAACTACTTACCTACTTACCAAATATCTAAGGTACTTAATACTTATTGTGGCTAAAAATACGCATAAGTAAATACGTAAGTAAACTAACTCAAGGGATGGACTCAATGGTGGCCAGTAATCTAGTTATACCCGAGGCATATCCTCGGGAGGAAAATTCCATCGAATAACAGAATAACATTACCAAAGGCTCCGTATGTACATGTTTCTCCACTATTCTGTCAATCATAATAAAACACTGGGTCAAAGGAACTTTGCAAAACTAACTACTGCCCGCGGCTTTTCCCGCTTGATACGAAGATTATAAATTAGATAAGATAAGATATTGATTGGTCTTAGGTATTTAGGTTTACAATGATAAAAACTCTGTCATTTGAACTAGAAATCCTATGATGAAATTACAGGTGCGATTTGCAGTTTGTCAATTTTCAATTATGTTACTGCTCGATTACAATTTCACAAAGTGAGATTTAGATTAATATCAATGAACAAAAATTGGCGTATGTGACTACGCATGCTGATGGCCTTTGAAGTTAGTATGGATAAGAATGACCAGTGATCAGGTCTCAAATCAATTCTACACCATTTAATTTGCATACTACAAGAACTTTGGTTGGAATTGTACATCAGGCTTATAATTTACTAGGATATGCCTAGTAGAGCCTTACCAGCCAAGGACATTTCTTAATTTATAATAAATGCTATTTCGAATACTTTTATGGTATCTCGAAATAATAGTTTGGCCAGAGGGACTGGACTCTATTCAAAATGCCCAATTTAAAGCTGAATATTTATACAAATATCTGCATCGAAAAACTGTTCAAGTAACCTATTTTTATCTTTCAAATACGTTTCTAACGATATGCCAAATGACCAAATTAAATCGTATTAAAATTAAAAATACAACCCAACTTTACATGTTGGAGAGGTCACTAGAAGCTATTTTTTCAATGTTCTTTTATGACAACACTCAACAGTTAAACATCCACACAAACTTAAATGATTTTAATAGTAGTATGATCGAGCTGCGAGGTTTAATTTTAACACGACCACAGAATAAATTAAAGCATTAACCGCCTACTTACATTGCCTATCCCAGCAGGAGGCATCGTTTATATGGTGTTGCCAATATACCCAGGTCAAGGTGAATTTCTGGAAGGCAATTGAAAAGTGAGACAGAGATATTGACGCCACCAACATACCTAACAATTCTCACTCGAATTTCAGACTTGATTTAGGCAGCAAGTACATAAAAGTTCTATTATTGAATTAAATATACACTATGATACCGTTTTTAAATCAAAAATGTATTGGAATGATCGCGTCATTTCTAGACGACGCTTCTAGAAAATATACTGAAATGTTATTCCCATACTGCTTTTAACCTACTTCAAATAGAGGAGGAAGTTCTCAACAAGGGTGTATTTTTGTTACTTTTTATGATTGCCTCATAACCCCGTGTTTAGTAACAGATTTGCAGAAATATTTTTTTATGTGAAAGGATACACTTTTCCGATTGGTCTAATAGAATTTTATTAAAGTAGGTTCAGTTAGTTTAGTTTTAAAATCAAAAAAGCCTTTGAAAATTAACGAAATATCGTATTATTATATAAATTAAATCGGTTTTCTTTTTAGCTTTTTAAACGTAATAGTTTATTAAGTAGTCTAATCACCAAAGCCATCGACACGCTGACACAACTCGGTACCTCCAGTCTGCTTTTTGATTATTCAAAGGCCGGCGCCTAGGCGTACTGTACAGTACAGCAAAAGGGCGGAGACAGCTAACAACGCACTACATCTGCTGATCTAATAAAGCTGTACCGTCTGGACCACCAAGCTGATGCCTTTAAGAAATATACAAATTATTTTATCACGAAACTAAAGCCCTCTCTATTTGACGTACTTATTTGATTTACTTAAGCTTTCGTTTTGATGTTAATTCTACAGTTTATTACCAAATATTTTATCCGTTTCGGGGAGGGTCTAAAACGTAAAATACACTTTAGGTATAATATTAAAAGTGTTTCTGCTTTTAATTCATGCACTGTACCTTTTCCAAACTTAATAAAATTACTTGGATATTTTCAATAGAGGGCCTGTACATGATCCACTTTATGCAGGTTTTCGCACCTACGGAAATATCAAGTACACTATTACATGACACGGATATTTACTTGTGCTATGTATGCTGCTGTCATTTCCATACAATTTGATCTTTTCGCAACAACAATTTAACTAATCTGTAAAACTTTTATGGCGCGCAATATTCTGATAATTAAATCATTCCCCATTCACACTAAAATGTAGTTATCTGAATTATCACAATGCTACAATTTTCTCATATGATCATATAAAAATAGACATTATATTTTGATGGTAAAGATATTAAATTTGCACCTACGCATCATAGTAGGTAGTTCTATACACGTTACAAGGCATTAAACCCAGAGAGCATTAAATTTATATTGATGGTACGGTTACATGATTGTAATATCCCACGCAAGTATATTTGATATTACCTTCTTTATTAACTTTCTTCGCGTAGTTGTGGTTTAGTTTGAGTTGACGAATGTTAGGGGAGAGAGGAGGAAAATAACCAGGGCGCTCATGCTCAGAGTATGAGATGTATATCTCACGCTAATTACATATCTCACCTGAAATATAACGTTTTCCGAAAAGTATCCTATACGACATGTGCGTGATATTCATCTTACACTCTCAGCATCAGCTTACAGTGGTGCCGAAACCACCTATGGAGTTGGAAAAAGAGTAGGTAGAGTAGGTATGAGTGGTGGTTACGTTTTTTTCGTATAATTTCATCGTAATATCGACGTCTAGTTGTTGAAGTGTTTAGTAACGGAGTTTTTAGAGCAATAGTAGCTATGGCGCCAGTGTATTGAGGACCTCCGGCAGTAATTTCGATTTGAGTTGAGCTGTTTATTGATCGTTCTAAACATTTCTTACATATCTCAATCATTGTTTCATCGTGTAGTTATATTGCTGTATATTATTTAGTACGTAATGTTCCTATAAACATGAATGTTCTTTAAAAATCTTTTATTATTATAATAAACCGGTCATGTTCTTAAGTTACTCTAGAGAGCTGGTTACTTAGGTACTTACGAGTACCAATTTCTTTTAGCATTAAGGTTTTTTACAATCGGTACTATTACTAGTTCAATTATACCGTCACACAAAGATTTTTTTATTTTTTAGATTTTTTTATATATGAAAATCTTGTGTCACAGTTTTCGTGTTTATACTCCTCCGAAACAGCTTGACCGATTTTGATGAAATTTTATATGTATATTCAGTAGGTCTGAGAATAGGTTTATCTTTTATACCCCTAAGTGTTTAGGGTGGCTCACCCCAAAATTTTTTTTATGTTCAATAAGGCAAAACAACTTTTGCCGGATCAACTAGTATGATATAAGAACAAAATAAGATTTTTGGGATTCTTCCTTTACTTGTGCCGAGAAATTGCTTCTTACCAAATTTCATGATTCTAGGTCAACGGAAAAACCCCCATAGATTTTGGTATGTAAAGAGTTTGAAATATGCAATATTAATTACTGTATTAAGGCCTCATTTTTTGCTTGTCTCATAGAAGTCGGATTTTTCTAAAGATTCAAAGAATCAAGGACCTAAGTATTTAATTTTAATTTTAGCTTGATAAACGCGTTCCTGAGAGAAAGGTTCTAGACATACGTGCAAGATAATGCAAACAGACAATGAGGTGATTCTTTAATGTCTGTCCTTTTTTACTCTTAATGTACCATACAAAACCGTTAAAATCTTAAAATAAACAGCTTTGTAACTTAACCCAAAATTTTCGCAAATAATATTAAAAACGTAAAAATAACTGTCTTAAGTCATATAAACTTCTATCTCATCTGTAATAAAACTTTTTCATTGTGGACTCATTCGCACACTGCGCACGTACAGGATCAAATGTGCTTTGTACGGCTTACATTTTAAATCACTCAAGAAGTATTTCTTATCCAGAAATATGTGCGGATTGTGGAAACTACACGTATACTAACATAAGAATACATTTCTGTCACATCTATAGAGTAAGGAGTACGGAAGAATGAGGAGCTCTGCGCCTTCTCGTATGTCATGGTTCTCCAGGGCCCGAAGACTGTCAAGACCAGCACACAGGATCATTGACCCGAGTGAAGGTAATTCTAAAAAGTCATCATCTAGTTCTGTAAAATATACTGCCCAGATCATCCTGGTTTTTTTCATTTGAGCATATTTTTATTGTTAGTGCTGCTTTCAAAATAAATGAGCTTACCATTTATTTTGAAAGCAGCACTATTTTATCTAGCATATTGCCCTGTCCAATTATGTGTTCTTATTTTCCTCTATTTTTTGAAATAAAAATCTCGACGAAACTCTTGCTTTATTACCAACATCACAGTAATCTGCATACTAAAATATGCCTATTTCTGAGCCGAGAGGAAACTAACAAGGTTTATGTCTATTTATTCCTTTCAACCCTTCATGCATAATTTGGCTCACCTACTAAGGGTTCACAATCTCAGTTTACCTATTAGCCGTAATCCAATCTAAAAGTATTCCGAATTTACGGAGTTTACCGGCGCATTTCTTGTTACCACGCATTCATCAATAGATCTAGTGACAACAGACAGAACAACATATTCTTCCAATAGTTACATTCATTTAAAATGTCACATTAGTATCTAGTGGGACATAAAGGACACACAAGTTCCATCAATAATAAATATAACAATAAAACTATTCGCAATGGTGTGAAAGGACCGCGATACCAGCACATGGCCGTAAGTAGGTACTTAGGTAAGGTCAAAGTCACAACATTTTTTATTCAATAAAATCATAAGAAACACTTTGAAAAATCTTCTAAGAAGCTAGTGAATCTAGATGCCGGTTCCTCCTAAACCCAGTTCAAGTAGAACCCGGCACGTAACACGCCTGGTTTTAATACTTTTTGGTATGTTCATTGCCAATTTAAGGAAATGCTTTGTCACCTTAATGAGCAGTTTTTGTTTGCAAATTCCTTAACTGACGCTTAAAGGCTTTGGTTGGACGTGGATCTGCAAGACCAAATAAGTAGAGCCATGTTGTAGAGGTAATGCCTCGTCATGTATCCGAGATATCGGAATTTCTCTTGAACGTAAGAGTAGGGACCATGAAGGCGTAAAAGCCGGCAGCCTGCTGACTATGTAAATTCTTCTAGCAGTAAATTAATCTGCACACAGATTGCTTCTTAGTAACGTCAGAGGAAGGGGAGCTCTTCTACAAATCGGCATCGGACGAGCCCGTCGTCTGCGGGATTTATATGATCGCAGAGCCGGACAAGCGGATCGAGGTCATCTTCAATTATCTCGACGTGCCGTGCGAGAACGGGGGACTTGTTGCGGTAAAGTATTGAACTTGCAGCTCTTGTGCACAGAACAGTTTCCGGCGTAGTTATTTCAATTTACGAAGACGCGTGAATCATAGGACTTCGTAGAAACGAATACCAATGAAGTAACGTGGTTCTTTATTCCTATACCTGTCTTAGGATAGTTTTGCTTTACTTACGTACAACCCTGGTAGGGTTACCTATTGTGAATAGTGACATACATAATTCCTTGTATGTTTGTTGCCAATGAATAACAATTAGTTATAGTATCCAATTTTACCAATGCTCCAAACGTTAGTTACTTCTGCACAACTGAGTAGGTAGCATACAGGATTGTTACTTGATAGGTAAAGATGGATTTTATAATGAAAACCATCTTTATCTATCTAGTTACAGTCCTTTTTTAATTTGGTTCTAGGACATTGCAAAGTAGTTTACTTGAAATTTGTGTTCTCACGACGTTGATATTAAATAGCTACATAATACTAGTTTAAAAGTGAAGATTGTTAATTATTACTTTGAGAAGTGTGTGATGATATTTAAAACGCAAGAAAAAAAAATCTTGTGTATTAAATATTTAATTAAAACGTTAAATATTTAACAACAATGCTCACAACACCATCTAGCCCCAAACTAAGCATAGCTGGTATTATGAGAACCAGTTGACTGATAGAATACTTTTATACTTAGGTACATTTTTAGATACCTACATATATGTACTTATGATACCTTATAACTTTATACAGAACAAACATCAATGATCAGCATATCAATGTTTGTCCTGATAGGGAATCAAATCCATAACCTACAGCGCAGAAAGCAGAGTTACTACCAACTGAGCTATGAGGCTACGATCTATTCTAAAAGCAATCGCATTATTTGTATCATAACATAACTCTTAAGGCTCCCATAAAGACTTCAATAAGAACATTTAAAAATATCACGTGCTGTGCGTACAGTTACTTAATAAATAAAAAGTAGCTGCCGTGCGTTTATGGAATTCTGATACTATCAAAACATTGATAATAACAGCTTTCAGATACTATTGATGAATTGGTATAACAAGTTGATGTTTATTGTCAGACAAGCTATCATTACGATAAGAAACCTTTTACCAAATAAATAAAAACACGGAGCACCGCTATCAACCAGAATGAAGGCTCAAAACCGTGCTCCTTTGTTTAAATACAAGCACTCATATACACCCAAAGCATGCTCCTTGCTCTTAGAAGGTATACTGGTACATGTCATGTCCTCGTCCAGTAAAAACCCACGCGCTTTATGTCAATTGCGTTCAGTGACGTTTCGTGTTCCAATTTACTTAAAAACTTAATATTTATATTTATTAAAAAGGTATTTCAAGTAAAACATGAAATTTTTTTTTAGTATTGCTCAAATTTTGTCCGTTTTTACCACGCAGGAAATTGTAATGTTTTTATACGATATTTAAGTACTGGACTACGACATGAGAAGTACTAAAAGCCAGGAGCATGGTTTGGGTAAATGTTTGTGCATGTACAGCAAATTGAAGCTTCACTTCGGTTGTTCGGTTGTTTGGTCTGAGATAGAAATCTGCTTATGCATGTAATGCTTATCCATTTTGTCAAACTTGGTTTCAAATTAATGATTGAAATAATTGTCTATTATCAATCCTATATCCTAGTTTTACAATAACAACAAAAAGTTTAGACATCGTTAATGTAAAATGTTTATATTCGATGTTGTACAATAAAATGTATAGTGTTGACAACATCTAGTTACACTTCTGCCTCTGTCACATCTTCTTCTTCTTTTCTTCGTTAATGGCCTGTGACATACTAATGTCAATTCTGCCAATGTCAAGTGTTTATAGTTTATAGTCAGTTTGTTTGTTATAAGTCTTAGTCGATGGTCAGTTGTCAATTCTAGACGACACGCGGAATGGCGTCTAGAATTTTCTTGGGACTCCTCGTCGTTCAAATCACACTGCACCACAATTCCCATGCAATCCAATTATCTATACCCGTCCCGCAGTCACAATTTATTCATTAAAATTCCGCCAAGATTACTGAATAGAACATGCAATAAAACGGGTAAAAATATTAAATTAGCAGAGCCATGTTGCTCCATGAAATGACAGACGAAGAATCTTCTGTCGCATCAAAAAAGCTTATATTTTTGACTTTGATTGACTTGACTTGTGGCCAAGTCAAAGTTGAAAATATTTTATTCAATACAATCACTTTGATCACTTTTCACATTCACAAGTTCACTTAGTAACGTCTTACATATTAGGAAAATTTACGTGAAGGTCTTCCATAGCCAAATTCATTCAATTAAATTGAAGAACTAACTGAAACAGAAATGAGGTAAACTAGTACGAGTAACTCTGGTTCCCCACCCTAGGGCTAAAGCCTCAGTGGTTTTGCTTTTCAGCATCGTCCCTCAGATTTTTCCTAAAATTGTGATCGTGGGCAGTTCTCCTGCACCTGCTATGGTTTTAAAGTCATCGTCAAATTAGTATCAGTGCTAACCAATAAATTCCTGGTAATCCATACGTGCTTGAAAACAATGTTTTTGATATGCACATCTGACTATACGTAGTACTTCTTTGGTATAGAATGAAGCTGCAAACAAATTTTGGACAATACAACATTATTTGCTGGTGCACTGTATATACATACATTAATAAAATTTGCGTGCGTGCCGTAAGTCATATGCACTTCTTGTGTGATTTCTTCTAAGAGATCTTCTACCATGTTCAATTTAAGCACCTGTGTCAGACCGTCTGTTTCTTTATGGTATGTTTTAATGCTTTTTACGACACCATAAATGTTTAAAAAAAATATTTGTTTTATCTGCACGCGGCATTAGCTTCAACCTTAATTTTATTGAAATGAACTGTCAAAAATAAGTTGGTTTATCGACAAAGATTGATCACCTCGTGAGTCGTAATGTTGTCTTCTGCACCCCTCTACTCTCTTGGGGAGGACGAGGTCCTTACATATGAAATTGGCGTTTTGATGAACTGACCACTTTGATCTCAAATATCTGGCGTTTGATTTAGAATTCCAAATCCAAATTTATTTAAAATGTCGGCTCATGTATTTGTGATTTATTTGTTTTTGCGTTATTTGTTTTTTCTTTAACATCTTTCTGTTCACAATATGGTAAACAAAAATATCACGTTATTTACGAATACGAGTTCCACCGTGACACAAGCCTGCAGAAACAGCTCAAAGGATTTATTATGTGTATGTGTAAGCTACCGTAAAAGAAAATGTGGTACGTTTTAGGTTCCAAATTTTTCGTTCTGGAATTTTTAAGCCCCAAGTGGGTCACGTGGCGCTTGAATTTTTTTCTTGCACAAATGCACATCTATTTTTGGAATAACAACGGTCTATTGTCTACTCTGATAATCATCTAATCATCATATTCCTGTCCTTATCTCACCAAGTGAGGTCAGCGCAACAGGTATTTCCTTCTCTTTTTTCCTACACATAATCTTTCACACGGTCCACCCAAAGAAAAGATTCTTAGGTCTACCTCTACTCAAAAACCACCCATCCACATTCATATCTTACCTTCATATAAACTTTGGCATGACTAAATGTCTATCTGATGTTTGGTAACTAGTTCGAATCAAAAGACTAGGAACACTTGCGTGATACTATCCTGAGTTCAAATCCCGTCTTGTACCCATTTTGTATGTCTTTAGATCCATGTTTTAATTATCTTTTAGTGGGTGGACGGCTGGGAGTTGAACGGACAAGTGTGGCCTGCTGACGCATGGGACGACGACAGGCTGGTTGAGTCCTGCGGTCAGCGTCCTCTGAAGAAACTGGTGTCCCGTCAGAACGCTGCTCTGGTGCAGTACCGTGTGCCAGCGCAGGGCAAAGGCTTTGCTGTCACTATACGGCATTTACGAAATGCTAGACGTGAGTGGTTTAAAAACTTTAACCTTTGACCCCTTTAAACGTGCTCACTTATTAAAATACAGTGTACAAAAATATCGAGTGGATTGTACATAGTGACTCTTGACTTCACATGACGGATCGAACCACTTCGGCTGAATTAAATTCCATCCTACGAAAATACAACACGTATATAGAAAATTCCCTACCATTATACGAAACAACGCCATTCAAATAGATGATCAAAAGGTTATCTATTTTTGCAGTTTTGATTATAATTACTTCAAAATCCTCCTACTTACATTGTAAATGTGTTTGCATGTGAGAAAGTGAGGTGGTTACTTAGTAAATGTGTTTGTTATTCCTTTACACAGTAACTCATACACAAATCGGGATAAAAAGTGGCAATAATAAAATATGTATTTAAATAATAAATAAATAATCTCGGACATTTCACACAACATCATCTGGCCCCAAAGTAAGCAGAGCATGTGTTACGGGTACCACATGACTGATATACACTACTTATATACTTTATACTTTTTTTTGTAAATACATACATATTATACATAGAAACACCCAGACCCGAGACAAATACTTGCAGATCAAACAGACATTTGTCCGGCAGTGGGAATCGAACTCGCAACCTTCTGCGTCTCAGCCGGACCTAAGCCCACTGCGCTACAGAGGTCGTCAAAATTCCAATAGCACAATAATATAACAAAACAAAATCTTAATTAGACAAAAGTAAATGCTTAACACGAGCCTGACCTAGGTAATTTCAGATGATAATAACTTAAATTGGATCTAAAAATAATCACTTACTTATTTATTATAAAATTGAAAACAATGAAATGCATAGTTATATAATGTAAACAAGGTAGATTTGAGTTATAGTGAAAAAACAAAAAACTTAACCAACTCTAAAAACTATATTAATTACAATTAAATTTATTTACACACATTTCACAACTTCTCTGTATCATCGTAAGACATACTTTAAAGGGAATCTTTAAGGATTATGTTACAATTACTGTAGTTGAGAGCAACGATATTGATCAACGCATTCAGTATATTATAAAGAAGTTTAGAATAACATACAGTCTACTGTTTATTTTGTTATGTTATATACCTTGTTTTTACCATAGGGTGCTTAAGAGCTGTCAACTTGTTAAACGTTAACGACGTTGGTAAAAAACTTGATTTCTCTATCCAGCGTGTAACGTGATGCTCTTCGGAGCTGAGGGTGTGTTTACTCTTCGCAATCACGGCGAGACCGGCAACTGTTCCGTTCTGGTGGTGTCGCCTTCGAGCGTGCATGTACTGGACCTCAACGTCGGACAGTCTGTTAAAGGACAAGGACTAGAGATCGAGACCGGAACCATTCATCATGTGAGTAACTGGCCTTGAACTATATTGATGACTACTTTGAATGTTATTTTGTACAGTAACCTATGATTAAAATTTTCGTCTCTACGAATCTTTATCACTTCAGTGTTTATTACAGACACTAGCAGCATTGCCACGATGAATGGGAATTTTAATCGGGTCCAGCTGTTAGCTTTTAGAATTTTAGAATTTCTAATTATGCGTGATATTTTTAATAATGTATTTATCTATGGTGAACGCAACGGTTAGTCAAAAAAAGAATTGTGCTCGCATAACTAATGTATTTTAAGTGTAAAATTGGGCTACAATGCGAAGCAGTCTGTAAATGATCTGATCTTTTTCAATGGGATCTGAAGGATATAAACTCAAAACTCATTACCACATAAATGGCTGTATAAAATTAACAAAATCTTCTGAAACAACTTTAACTGAACCATTTAATCTTATTTGCATAATTGGGAGGGCAGAGATCAAAGTGACAAACTTGGCTTAATTGGACTGTCAAGTAATAAAGGCTTTGTATCGATATAATAATCTATTTCGAGCTTGGTGATATTTTATAAGTGGGCGGGCATTATTGGCCAGACAAATAAATAACTACGCGATATCAAAATTATCAAATAATAATTATAACGAGCCGGAATAATTACGTTTTGAAAACCAAAAAGTAACCCGATTTCATTTATAAAAATATACGAAATTCTGTTTATTTGGATGTCATATTTTTTCCAGATATTTTGATTTAAAAACCAAAGTACTGGGACCGATTTTAATGATTTTTTTATGGGACCATTCGGAGAGTATATTCTTAGACATAAAAAATATTTTTCAAATAGATTCAAAAATGACGGAGTTATGAGGTAACAAACATAAAAAAACAAGGACCTAACTTTTATGAAGTTGTTTAAAAAATATAGAATCATGCGTGTCATAAATCAGCATTGTTGCAACTTTATTTATAAGTATTAAGTAGTGAAACACCGAATCAAAGCAAGTAGACAGCCAGCATGATCGCATCGATAAGATAAAAGATTTATATATTAAAATATATTGTGCACTCAAGAGACTATTTGACTAATACACCCATCCATGCAAACAATCATTAGAATCAGTGAGTTAATTTTCTATATGAGAAAAGAGTCTATCCGTTCTGATTTTCATAGAGAAATCATATTTTATGGAGTATCGGAGAACACATTTTTTTTTAATGTAATCGGACTTCTTCTTTTTCTTTTTCTTCCAATAATGTCATCTGTCTTGTCGACAATTTTGCCAATGTCAAGTGTTTATTTGTTAATAAAGTCTTAGCCGATGCGATGGTCAATTGTCAATTTTAGACGTCATCGCGGAATGATTGCCTATAAGTTTCTCGGGATTTCTCGTCGTTCAAATCACATTGCACCATAATACACTTATAATCCAATTGTCCATACTTGTCCTATTTAGTCACAATTTATTCATTAAATTTCTGCTAAGATTACTGAATAAAACATGCAATAAAACAAGAAAAGAATATTAATTTAGAAGTGCTATTTTACTTCATGAAATGACAAACGAAGAATCTAATCGGGCTTCAGTCAATTCAGTCAGTCATCATTTTTAAACATAACACAAACATACAAACATTTACATTTGATACATTTATACTCGTATATCGACATTTGCGATATACAAGTAGGTATAAAAGTATCCTTTAAAGGATATTGTATATCGCCCAATCAGAGTTTGTGAATGTAAACATGATCAAAAGAGAATAAAACCTTTTTAATTGAGTGGAATGTAATGTAAAATTCTCTTTGGTAGCCAAATTTTTCGAATGAACTCGTTTTAGAATAGGTTGCCAAATTGTATCGGCAAAGTCAGAACAACGAAAATACTCGTAATTAAAATTAACGTATTTTTGAGTTCCATTCCTCCAAAAGAAAAAATAAATCCTTATAAGATCACTTCGTTATCCGTCTGTCTGTATGTCAAGATACTTATTCTCAGGAACGCGTAGAGGTATTGAGTTGAAATTATTATCTACCAATTATTTAGGTTTTTTAGTCTCTTGAAGCTGTATTAAAGTTTCTGAATCAACAGAATATAAAAAATACGGTTATTCATGCCATAAATCACAAGAAAAGTTCTCGAGAGTTCGCGGTTCTCGAGTTATAAGTAGTGTAACTAACACGACATTCTTTTATTTATATAAGATTTGCTTTCATGAAATAATAAAATTTTGCAGTTAAGAAAAGACTTTCGAACATTTGACCATTTTATTTTTAAAGTCTAACAAAAGACCAAAAGGTTATAATCTAGTCACTCAGAAACAAAAATTTTAGTCCACGTTTTAAAATTCCAAGTTTCAGCTTGATATTTTATGCCTTTGGTCCGTGTTTTAACAAAATCTACATTTGTTTGCAGTGCATAAAGCGTGGTCTCCCAGACTACGTCGACATCGGTGGCGCGAGCGGCCTCGACCACACCAAAATGGAAGTGCTCGACAGCATTTGCGGACTGGACTCTAATGAAGGTAACAAAAACCATGATAACATTTGTGATATCTAATTTGACAAAATTTTCCGTGTCACACATTTTGAAGCGGGTGATCATTTTTCTAGTGATACACAATTGAATTTGTATGACCTCGTTTCTTTCCAAATGCTGGCGCTTTTGTGAAAGCAATTTCACAAAAATGTACAAAATAGTATAAAACTTATACTTTACTAGCTGTCCCGTTTGTGACTTCGTCCACGCATTTTAAAAATAATATTACCTAAAAATTTAATTGTAAATCTAAACCAATCTCGAATCCACTTGAAATTGAAAAATCGGTCCAGCCGTTAAGAGGGAGTTTACTTGCAAACACACGCACAGAATATTTATTTAGATATATAAATAAACCAACACCGTTACGATTTATCTATTCAAACATTTATTTCATCTTCATCAGGGTGAGTTTAATCCGCAGTCCGCTCGTTGCCACTTGCGTTCACGGTTCGCACAAAACCCGTGTTTATCAAATTGTTTCATACCTACAACTCTCGAAAGTTTTGTAAGTGAAATATATTATTGTACATCATTCAATTCATTTAGTTCATTCATTCGTGTCACCCTATGGATAACCGTCTACACTAAAGAAAAGGTGGTGATGGAAACATTTTACACTTTTTTTGCCTAGCCCCCAACCGCCAAGAATGAACTGTGCGATAAACTTCGTTCCAAAAGAAATACGGCATTGGTGAATTTTCAATTAGGTAAGTAAGTTATGAAAATGAAACCATTAAAAATCAGAAAAGAGAAACTGCGTCTATAATGCTTGTACCGAAAAAACTTTCATTGAACAGTTCAATCGATCGTGGCAAAAAACCCAGTTGCAATAACCGTCGGGTAACTTTTGCTTTGGCATTTCCCTAACAATCGGCTATGCTAAAAGCTTTCCGCCCTTGCCGGCACTCACTTTTATTTCCGATCAACGATTTTATCGAAAGTGGACATTAGGCTGCTGGAAGTATTTATTTCATAGAGCGAAAATACTCTCGGGGTTCTATATTATTATAATGAAGCAGCCTGTGGCTTTTCACGCGTCGTACTTACGAGTATATATAATTAGTATATGTTACTAAATTAGTAAAAAATAAATGATAAATAATGGTGGACAATGCACACAATATCCTCTAGCCCCAAACAGATGACTGATAGAATACTTATATTTTTAAATACATACATAAGATACTTTTATACCACCCAGACATAGAACAAACACCTATGTTCATCACACAAATGTTTATCTTAGGAGGGAATCGAACCCTCAACCTGTACAGAAGGCAGAGCAACTACCAACTGAGCTGGCAGGTCAGTCAAAATGATTGTATGTTTTCTATGAATGTTCATACCTAAACAAACTAACTTATAAATTTCATTATAGAATTAAATGTCCTAATACGAGACTACTGTCTTTGCAAACATATAAAACACATGATATTGCCGTAGAGGGTGAGGGGTATGAATCTAATAATTTGAATGACAACCGCAAATATTACACCCCACGCACGCCACGGCACGTGTGACAAGTGTGACGACAAACTAGTCATACAATATTTTACGGGAAACTACTGCGTATCAAGCTACTGAGTAATATGTGGATATGCATATAATATAATGTTATGACGTTAACTTATTCTTTTTCTAAGCCCCTTTTTAACTTTTCCCCTTCCGTTTTTAAGGTTGTGCGTTCGAACAAGGGGGTAATTCTGTTAATTTTCGTAAACTCGATTGGAATCAAACCGCACCCGAATGACAGCTTTTGACGTGTTTTCGTATTTTGCTAATGAACAACAGCTCACCTAACGCTACGTGTACGAAGTCGTCAACGATCGATTGAATGGTTTTTAGGTAATTATTGAACCTTGATTGGAGGCGAAACAGATGATTGGAATAGAACGGTCACCATTGTAAATTAACAGAATTGATGCCCCGTTCGTGCACCAATAACTTTTTCTGTTTGAAAAAAATTATGTGCGCTATATCAGTACTCTCAAACGGAGAAAGAAAGAACATCGTAGGGAAATCTGCATGTCGAAGAAAAAAGCTGGAAGATATTTACCAAGTGCACGAAAAGAGCCTCTGACGCGCACTTTAAGGTGCTAAGTGTATCCACAGTTCAGCTTCTTTTTCTTCTTATCGTGTCACTAATTCTTTTGAACCAGTGTCGTGAAAGGATTAAAGTGCGTCTTAGAGAATCCTTTCTCGCACTTTACATGTATTTGAAATTAGCCACAATTTAGTGCAGCAATTAGCCAGCACATTTATATACTCGTATTAGCGCAATATTCGCCCAATTTTACCACAATGTTTGCTATTTGATCTCCATGATCTGGGCCAGATCAACATGATGTATATCAGAACTGGCTTTTCAATCGTGGTTGTCGTGTATATCAATAGTCCACGTCATCAATATTCAGTGTTTTGTCTATTTCGTGTATCAGTTTGCGCAGAAGCGTCGTTGCCCAAGGTTTTTGCGTTCGTTATTTGTAAAATTTGTAGGTATTAATAAAGAATGTTACCAACCTTGGTCTACCGGGACTGCTTGCAGCAGTTTGTTTAGCTAGTGGCAGTGTAGAAGTGGTGTATCTGTACAGCCAACGCTGATATGCAGATACCTTATCTTTTGATATTGTTATAGCATCTGTCGATTGATTACGAGATTCGAATCTTGGTTTGTAGCTCACCTGTTATTTTTTTTCATATTAGTTTAGGATATTATATAAGTAGTCCATTACTGATGTTGACTGTACATCAATGTACATTGCTCTCGTTATTTCTGATCGAAACAAAATGCATGGAAATTTATCAGAGTATTAAACCTCTCGATGTTTGCAGCTCGTCGGCCCCTGTACATCGCTTGCGAGGACTCCGTGATCCGGCTGGTATCAAGTGGACGTTACCACAACTCCGTGACCTTGGCCTTCGCACCCCTCCCGATGGAAGAGTTGGAGCACGCCGACCTTCTCTGTGGGATGAACGACATGTTAGCGGAAATGTAAATGATCTAACGATCGGTATAAAAAGCAAGGATTTTGGATTGAACGATTTGTTTAAGCCAAGTCTGTGGCCATTCTGTTAGAGCCTTTAAAAAGTAGAGTCGTGAATTTTTGCATTTTGTATTGTATGTCTTTGACATAATGTCATCTCAACAATCTTCGATTATCTAACAGTCTCTGCTATTTTATAGACTCATTTTCAAACAATAATTTCTGAACAGGAATTGGCAATGTATCAACTAGTCAACCTCAAAAATATACACGTAAATCCAAATCTAGAAATAGTTCTTACTTCTACACTACATGGTATAAAAAAACACCTTACAAATGAGATATAAAAATAAGATAACCAAATTTCAGCAAGTTCTTCTGATCGATGAGAATCTACTTCTGTTAATGTGCTAAGACTATCAGAAAAAAACATTCGAGTACTTTATCTATAAGTTTTAGGTAAGATTTGTTAAGTCAATATATTATTGTATATTTATATATCTTTCATGTTTATTATATTTATTATTGGAAATTAAAAAAATAGTAAAACGTATGTACGTAACGTACGTAACGTATTAAATCATGAGAGCAAAATATCGTAGAAGAAAAGTTAATAAATACATCGAAATTCATTTAAATAAATAGGTTACTACCTACTTTTTGAATGAATTTGAAGTATTAATTTAATTTCAAATGTACTAAAGTAACAAATGGTAAAAGCTGGATTTGAATTATCAACGATCCTATAACAACATTACTGTAGGTTCTTATAATAATAAAGTTCTGAATTTACAATTTTGTAAATTAATCAAATTTACAAAATTGTAAATTTGATTAATTTACAATTAAAATAAATATGTTTTTGTAGTCAAATTTTCGTAAAAGTACCTATATATTTATTAGTTTGTATTGTATCTATGTCATTGTTATGATTAGCGTACTGGCTGTAATTATAAATCGAAATAAATGTCCGTAATGATATTATTATCAATGTATTATTTTATATCCTAAATTCATATCATAAATATTACAACAAAGATCTGCATACTTTTTAAATAAATATAAGTAAACTATTCACAATTGCGATCTATAGCATAAACTGGAGGAGGGCTAAGGACAAAGGTTAATAGCCAACCTGATTATTAAGCTACTAGAACAAAAACGGATATTACCGGTGTCACAAATTTATAACATAATTATTAGTTTTAATAGTGTAATATACAATTGTGCTTGTATATTATGGTGCTGACTAACAGAAGAGCTAGCAACAGAGAAGGAAAACATGAAACAAACCCGGCTCGATGCCAGTCATTATGCATCTGCAGCCGAACCGACACCGCCGTTCTTGTCGGCAAGGTCGAGAGGTTAATGTGGGTACCTGGAAAGGTCTACGCTATTAAACAAAATCCCAATCAGAGTGGCTTCAGTGGAGTGAAACTTCACCCACCTCAGCTTGCTGGAGTGGATCCATGAACGAAAGTTTTCAATTACAAATAACTGCTCTGTAACTTGATTGACGCCACCTAAATCATCTCAAACAAATGAACTAAGACCAATGATGATTAACAATATATATCTAGCCCCAAATTCAGCAGTGCTTGTACAACAGTACAGTGCTCGTATTATGGGAACAAATATACATACATAATATTTGTATATATATTACTTATGATACTTTCATAAAACGCCCAGAGAAATACTTCAGGGGCACACAAAATAAACAAGGACCTATTGAGAATGATCGAGACCATGTGTGAAATGCTAACTTCTATTTCGGCTAATTAGTATTGCCATTGTTGTAATGCTTTTGTTATTAAACTCCTAAACGGCTAGACCGATGATTTTTTGATGAAATTTAGTTTTGTGTGTTCAAATGGATTCGAGAATGGTTTAGATTTACAATTTTTTTTCTTCCTAAAAAGCGCGGACGAAGTTGCGAACGGGACAGCTAGTATAGTTGTAAATACATACTTAATTAAATTTATATATAAGTTTATAACAACACCTGCACGCACTGTTTCACGACAACAGTTGCCCATCTGCCGCGTACAGAGACATTTAAATATGCTTCTCACTGAACATCCTCAAAAGCATATGTTTGCGGATGACTGGAAGACCATAGAGAGACTGCCTTACCTAATGTGAGAACGTTTTGTATAAATATAACTACACTCATAATATTATTTAGTGTAGGTATTAGTTCCTTTTATTATTAGATTGTTTTTATTTTTTAGAAGTAAGATTTACCTACTTTTATTTTTCACTGTAAGTACTTTACTAACTGTTATTTTTTCTCCTGCTGTTCTGTTTTCCTATTTTTACGCATAAGATAGTATCTGTAATGTTAAAGTAAGGTGTAAATAAACTTTATTTGAATATGAAAATATCCTATCAGTCATCTAGTTCTCATAATACAAGAAATGCTTATTATAGGTCTGGATCGTGTTAATTGACTACCAATTATTTACTTATAACACCTATATACAGAAAAAAACACATTATTTTATCCCACAAATGTTTGCCCTAGATGAGGATCAAACCACTACCTAGAGCGCTGAAGGCGCTTATTAGAAACTCAGCTGTGAGGTCAATCGATATTATCTTTACATCGATTTATTATTTCTTTTTGTTATTTTAGCTCATTATATTAATCATAGCCTTAATAATATTAGAATCTAACCAAATAAGCTAATGATATTGCTTTGACCTTAAAAAAAATATTATATCTAAGAACGTCTCTAGTTAAAGTAAAACGTCACTTTTTTCTTGTGTTTTTATGTAGTTACTTATCACTTCACGATTGCTAAACTACACTAACTCAATGGCTTTGTCCGTTTGAGTCTTCTTACAATGTCCGTTATGTCGAGGAGCTGGAATGTCTCTACGTTCACATGGTGATGAAGTCTCTGTTCGTGAGCTTCTGCATACTTTTGTATTACCTTATTGACGTACTCTATTCTGAGGTTTCAATGGAAATCGTCATTTCTTATGTACCAGGGGCATTCACTATGACCATTACAACTTTATTTTACATCGAATAACGGAATTAAATTACCTTTCTACGTCATTCAATAAACTTTGGTTTTCATTTACGAATGTAGGTAAGGGTAGAAAGTGAGGCTTTCGCCATTTTGGCACGCTGTTTGTTTAGGACCATGCCAACACTCTATTAGTATTACAATCTCGAGCTATTGTTAAACGCATGTTTGCTTATTGTGATTGAATGGGTTTAGTTGCGTAGACCCACATATTACTTAGATATTCATTCGTAATGCAGCAAAATAATTTTAAAATGCGTTGAACACTCAAAGGGACTGATCTTTGTTTGTGTGAAATGAAACGAAAGCTGGTCGGTCTTCATCCATGCTGAATTTGAATGTTTGGCAGAGATAGACACATTCGAATTCCGAGAGATATCTTTAGTTCAGAGAGATATTGTTACCTTTACTTCAGAGACAGGTTGTTACCTTTACTTCAGAGAGAGTTTCTTACCTTATCACGGCTTAACGAATCTTGATAGTAACGGATATAGATAGCATTTTGGAGACGGATATAAGCTACTTTTGACACCGGTATCACGCAAACGAATCCGCCGGTACCAGCATATCGTTAATAAAGTGCGCTGTGTTATCATATGGAGAATATATCTTATATTTTATCTATAAAATAATTTAAATTCAACAAGGTGAACCATACTGAATGAAAAACCAATTATAACTATATTTTATTGAGTAATCTTTAATACAGATATTAATCAAATTGTAAAGCAAAATCAATTATGTCTATTGTTTTATAATTTTCAATTAAAAATATATAATTTCGCTAAGTGAAATAAACATTCGTGCAACTGTACAAACGAATTTGCCTAATGAAATATAATCTAAATCACCTAACTTATAATAAAATACACTAAATTCTAAACATCTAAAAGATAAAACTTATAGAAGAAAAGATACAGTTCCTATTCGTGAAAAGCTTAACGCGTGACGTACTTATATTTACGTATTTTCCCTACTAAGCACTAAATATATAATGAGCACAACGTGTGAAAGTATAAAACAGATATTGTCGACGTCAACCGCATTTAAGTTGTTATGTAGTACAAAATAAATATGTGCACACATATTAAGTATACGTACTTTATTAGCACCTAATTGTTAAGCAGTTCCTACTATAAATACCTATTGCATTACAGATATGTATAGAATAAGCTTCATTATACAATTAACATTCAACATTTAGTTACATCGATTTTACGAGAACTTTACCACTGATACATTAGTCTAAATTTCAACTTACTAACACTTATGTTATTAAATAGATTTTAATTTCTTAATATAATTGCGCATAATATTTACGTTTATTTATTACCTTATTAATTAAAACATTGGTGAACATAATTGAATCATCCGAACCAATTATTTTATTAGCAGGTACCTACTATGAGAGTTAACATAACACAAAAAGCTTGAATATTTAAATATAACGTATAAAAGAAAAATTCTTAGACACTATCACATTCAACTTTTACTTATCATAAATTCTTACAAGCGTACGTACCTACCTTATTTGCTTAGGTACGCACCTAGTTAAAGTTTTCGAAACACTAAATCAGTTATCAAAATAATGTTATCAGGTAGGCAGAGTATAAGTAGAGCAAGAGCTGAATTTTAAAAGGCACCTATTGAAATTCTAACAGTATCCTAGTCAAATCATTTTCCAGAAGAATGAAGCTCTTTTAACATCAGTTATAATATGTAAGTTTTATCAATGAATATTTAACAATGAATAACACAGGCGTATAATTGTCTACGGCAGTAAAATAATACAATACGCATACAATAGATAATTTGGTAAGTAAGTAATGAATATAAACGATATTATGGGTGAACGAGAGCATTTGACATCTTCAAGTTAAATAACAACTAACCTTGGGGCCGTATGGATTATTTTCAGCTCAATTAGTTTAGGTTACCTGAGAATAATTGTTTTGAAGTTGTTTGAAGAATAAACTGGCGATTAACGATACATAAAATATCCAAATATTGGCTGTTAGGGAAGGAGAAACTTTTATATTATTGGCTGTGCTGTGTAATGTATTTGACATCGACCTAACTGCAATCTACTGCTGGACTTGAATCTCTCTCAAAGCACGCCATTAAGCCCGAGAAGAAAAGAGAAGAATCATCTAAGAACGTGTAAATCAGTAAAATATTGGAAATCAAAAAATGTTTTTGACAAAAACAATTTTACGATTATTTCTTATATTGGATTAATTCAAAGATATAGCTAGCTTTCAATATTATACTTACATCCAACCTGATTAAATATAAGTTATAAAATATATCAAAGAAAAATATATTAAAGGAGGTGACAGTATCATCAAATAGGCCCAAAGGTATACAATTATATTTTTCTATTAATACACCAGTAGGTAAATGTCTATAAATATCGTTACACAAAACAATGAAATACGTTTTTTCGAGTACGTGACCGAGTCTCTTGGCAGTTTAATAAAAACAAACGAAATTAGTTTCAGCCCGTTTTTTAACATGTTCATATTGGGTTTTTTGAGATAAAAACTGACTTAAATAACACAGATACCTAGTTGTTGATTTATTATTCTAAATTGAATTCATTACTCAAATAAAATAAGTAAGCAGGAATGCGTATTGTTTTGGTTAGATAGATGCATCAAATATATACTTACTGTTTATAGTAAAATTAATATTATTTGGTAATGAAACAAGGATTATTAATCACTTAATTATTAATTATATTATTAATCCTTATTTAATCACTTTACTAACTAACGTCTATCTAATTAAAGCTATCCCATACAACTTTTCGAATAGTGCTGAACTTAAAAGAAGCAAAGTGTTGTGCGGCTTTTCGACGACATAGAATAAAAAGAACTACTGAGTTATCAGTTAAAGTAATGGCGGATAGATGAGTAAAACACTCACTCGTTATAGGGATCTAAGTTGTACGTTCCATCTTTACGTGACCACGTTTCTCCATACAATCGCGTCTCTAATATTAAAGGTTTGAATGATTGAATGATGTTTTTTTTAATTATACTTTGATCAAACTTATAGAGGTACCGTAATGCATTTGTATGGAGTTTGTAAACAGATATGGATTGTTAGTGTTTCCAACGCATTTTTAATCCGCCAAGTATAGTAATTGACATCGCATAGATACAAAACTACTACTAATTTTTAGTATAAACGTTAAGATAAAAGTATAAAAATTGTTACTAATTTCATAAGACATTTTCTCACTTAAAGCATCATTAAATTTTTATGCTACAAATTCCTTTGTAGATATTGGAAATGGGACACAAAAAATTGATAATAATTAGCATGTGAAAATTTATCAAAATTGCGTAAAGTAATTGAAAAAATGCGAAAAATTTGTGTGATATGTGTGAGTCATCATAAATTTCAAATGTGATTTGGAACGTGTGATATGTAAGTATTTTTGATAATATAGTATTATTAGCTAATTATTTTCTACATATAGGTTTGTTATTCTATTCAATGATCGTAAGATCGCACGATCTAATTAATCAATATGAAACGTTTATTTACAAAATATTTTATTTGTTTCAAAGTCATAAGAATTTGGAGTTCATAAGATTTTAAGTTGTACAAATAGCATCTAATACAATAGTAAATATATCGATAAAATTTATCTAACTGTATACACTCGAATAATTCCTTTACCAATATAAAATCATCAAATACTACATTTAAGATATGTATGATTGCTATTAAGCAGAGGCACACGTTGATATGTTTAGTGATAATCCCACAGATTATGTATAAGCATTTGCTTTAACAATCAAAGCTGACATATTAAACATCTTCTAGTTTTAACAACTTACACACGCGTATTTTAAAATTTCACAGAATTAATATTTTAACAAAGTTATGTAACATATAGGTATACAATAAAATAAACACTTAACTAACGTTCAGATCAAGGAACATATTAAAACTAATTTACTTATTTTACAAAGAAAACATTAAAGTTTTTTCTAATAATTTGATACTTAATATTTTAATATATAAGGTGAACTATAAACCTATACTTCTACCTCACTTCCGATTCTTTCCGATTCAAACAAGTCATCAACAATTTTACCGTGTTAATTCACCTTTCAGTTAATTTGGGTTCAAAATATTACCCTTTTATCAAAACGTTCAATCACTATAAAACCACTTTCCATTCTTTCAGTACACGTCCGTAAAAATCAAATTATTTGTGAAGTGATAATATCTTACTCTTAGGATAATACTTCTATGTATAAGAACTAGGTAAATAATCACTTTAAGCTGATTGAAAGTCCCTTTTTAGCAGCGATGTTCTGCAGATGTTTCGGCAAATCACAGCTTACAAGGCAACTGTGGTTGCGAGTGTTGTTAGCAACACTATTGGTAGGGTGGTGCCTGCAACGCTGCTATACGGGCCAGTAACAGCTCCATCGCAAGGAACATGCTCCAATTCTGTAAATAAAAACATTTAGTTTTATATTTTAGTACTGCATTGTCATTAAATTACGTAAATATTTTTTGTTTTATCTAGATGATCTGCTTAAAACATGTTGAAACACAATCTGCACTTTTGACTGATGATGGAGTGACATGTATAGATTAAAACTAAATATAAGTTAGTCAATATAACTTTTAATTTGATTTTTAGTGAATATGTTCTAGCATTCTAATTTTACTTTACGGTCATAGAATAAATTGTCATGATTCATTTTGATAACGAGTTTTACTCACGTATTATTTTGTCAATGGAGGATATTGTTTCGGTTCATCTAGAGAATATTCATCATTGCAGATCATGATTCATATTCATCATGAATCGAAACAATGTCGAAGCCTCCATCGACAATATAATACGTGAGTAAGACCCGTTATGAAAATGAATAGTACAACTCACAAAAGTTTTAAAAGTTAAATTGTCATGATACTAATACTAGTGTATGTGACTATTGAGTGTATAATAAGTTTTAGTAAATTGTACATACCATTGAGTTTGTTCAGAAAATCGTTCCAGAAAGCGCAAGCCGATGCCCTTGGTCCGCGTGGACCAGCTGGTCCACTGGCACTGTCAGCCGTGTACACGTAGTAATGTGGCGAGGATTTTGAATACAGAGGCCATTTCTCATCAGGTTTGTGTGGTTTTCTAGATATAACAAAATTGAAAAAATATATGAAATATAAAATGTCCAGCATTTCAGCATCCCTATACATTACCCAAGTTGCATTATAATTATATTGTAAACAGTATGTGTGTTGTAATTTTTGGGGTTACGATATCCAAATGTCTCTTCGTCCCAAATCACTCTTGCTCGCAAACTATTAGTCTTAATGTGATGCAGGGTAATACATATTAGTAAGCCCTACTGAGTTATGAAATAAAAACATTGAACAATGATTTTTAAAGATTTACATGTACATAAAAACACATGGGGATTTAGGGATCGAAGTTGCCCGCGTCCGTAGGAGCATACTCATAGTGACCCTACACGTGATCCATGGATAACGTTTGGCACTCAAACGGGTAGCAACTCTTCTGGTGGTAGGCTTCGGTTGCGGCGTGTCGTGATGCCTCCGTGGAAGTGACAGGTTTGAGCAGATCTTGCTCTAGATTTTTGCAACTTATGCGATGAGATCACAACAGTGCCAGTGTGCAGAGGGGCTAGACATGGAGGGTAGCTGGATCCGAAGCACGGTTCTCCGCTGGCCGACCGCAGGTTGTAGAGGGCCCAAGAAGTGAATTAGTCATTTATGAAAGGCTGCTCCACTGCCTTGTGAAAAATCCCAGAATGCTCCATCGTGCCGGTTGGCGACCGGATGTGAGGACCCGGTGGCCATTCCGGGGCCGGCGTCCCCGCAGCATCCAGCCTAATCCCTCAAATGCGCACGGCCTTGTTGTGTATCTCTGGGTCGGTTATCCAGTGCCTCGCTCAACTACCGTCTTCCTCACTCACCTAACACTCACTCACTCAAAATATGAAAATGTCAAAAAAAAAAAAAAAAACCTCTTGTGTCCTCTTGTGAAGTGCACCTATCTAATATTCAAGGACTGCACTCTAATCTCGATTCGGTCCACCACCAACCTGAGACCACTAAGCCACACTTATTATTTCTCACGGAGACGCAGATCCAATGCCCTTCCGACACAGCGTACCTCACATACCCAGGTTATACACTGGAGGACAATTTTAAGCCGAAAGCTGGTATTTGTCTGTTTGCTCAGGATGACATTTGTTGTCTGCGCCTGCGTCACCTTCAAGAGCCCGATTTCTCTGTTCTATGGACTTTAGTGGACTCTGGTTTAGATAAAGTACTAAACGCCGGATTGTATAGATCTCACACTGGAGACCTTGAAACAACCAGGTTGCTTAACTACATCTGTGAAGCGGCGGATGTGGCCCAACAACGTTACCCTAATGCTTAACTGGTACTTCTGGGTGATTGTAATGCTCACCACCCCGCACTGGATTTTTGCATTTCAGTCTACTGACCATGCTGGTAGACAAGCTTATAAACTTGCTTTCTTACATAATCTTGAGTGAGATTATGTAAGAATGAAGATGGTGATCTGGGCAACCAGGGTATCACACATTGATTGCCACACAGACAATTGCTTGGACCTGTTGCTGACTAACGAACCGGATCGCCATTCAGCATCGGTGTTGACTCCTTTGATCACTGTGTGGTTAAGTCTGTATCGCCATGTATTGTATACTCGCTAACCGATCCCTCGCCTCAAGGATGTAGGCGACTGTGGCGTTACAAGTCAGGAGACTGGGATGAGATACGTCACTTTTTTGTATCCTATCCTTGGTGGCAGACCTGCTTTTCTTCTTGTGACCCTTCAACATGCGCTGATGCCATTACCGAGGTGGTCTATGAAGAAATGGAATATTTTATTCCATTCTCGGATGTCTCAATCTCCAGCAAAGCTCGCCCTTGGTTTGGTCCTGCATGTGCCGCTGCAGAAGCAAAAAAACGTGCAGCTTACCTTGCCTGGGCTGACGCTCGCAACAGCAAAACCCCGGATAAACAAACAAAGAAGAAAGCCTTTAATCAAGCCGCCAAGTCCTGCAAGAAAATGCTCTGGAAGGCTCGCTTTAATCGAATTCGCCGAATGGGTGCAAAACTAGTGACACATCCAGCTGGCAGCAAAGCACTCTGGTCCGAACTTCAGCCGCCCTTCTTTCCCTCTACTACTAAAACCAGCTGGCATTTTGACTGTAGTGTTGAAAACTTGTGACCCTGAGTTGTCTCCTATACTCCTATACTTTTTCGCCTAAACTGGAGTAGTCCCAGAACCCTGGAAGCTTGCTAATGTCCAACCTGTGTCCAAGAAAGGTAGTCGCGCTGACCCATCAAATTATCGCCCAATTTCGGTCACCTCCTTACATTACAATTGTATGGAACGTGTCCTGAATACGAAACTCCTTACATACCTTGAAGAAAACGACTTCCTCAGTGATCGGTTTTCGCCGTTAGCGATCTACTGGGGATCTTCTTGCGTATGTCACGCACATTTGAAGTGAGGCCATAGAGAAACACGGCGAAGCATTAGCTGTTTCACTTCTCAAAGGCCTTTGATATCGTCTGGTACGCCAGACTTATTGGTAAGCTTCCAGCTTACGGATTGCCAGTTCAGTTCTGCTTATGGCTTGATGACTTCTTGATGGAAAGATCCTTTTGAGTGGTTGTTGACGGCTGCTCATCTGATCGATTGGCAATTAATGCCGTGGTACCTCAAGGGTGAGTGCTCTCTGCAACACTTTTTTAACTGCATATAAACGATCTGCTTATGCCCGGAATCATTGGGTATGCAGACGAAAATACAGTTGTGGTAAGATACTTTGCAAACGCACGAGCCAGTAAAATTGACTTTCAGAAACTCAGACACGAGATGCTTATGCGCCTGGATTGACTCTCCAGGTCGTGTCCGATTGGGGCGATGCCAATCTGGTTAAGTGCAACGCATCCAAAACATAAGCTTGTCTCTTTTCGGCGAAAAAAAGCGAGTTTCTCCAAGTTCCCGTTTTCCAAAATGTATCGGTAACTGTAGAAGATCATCTCGAACTCAAGGTAGTTTCACTTACACGGACTCTCAAATTTAGCTCCTATGTCGAGTCCAAGGCCAAGACTGCTGCCATGAAGCTTGGCATTCTCAACAAGGTGAGGCGATACATCACACCTGGACAGCTTTCCACTATAAAGCTCAAGTCCGGTCGGGTATGGAGTATTGCTGTCATCTATGGATGGTTCAGCTAAACAACAGCTGGCTGCTTTGGACTCGATTGAGCGTAGAGCATTGAGGATGATAGGTGAACAGCTTAACGCTCAGACTAAGTTCTAGAGTCTCGAGCACCGTCGTAAAGTTGATTGCCTTTCGATTATAGGATACATTTCGGAGAATGTGCCCAGGAATTACATGATCTAATTCCACCATCTCCTTTTTACAACAGGACAAGCAGACGTAGCGCTCAATACCGTCCATACTTTGTCAGCCTACCACCCTTATGACCAAAGCGCTTTGCTTCTATATTCATAATGCGTACAGCCAAGGATTGGAATGCTTTGCCGTCGTATGTCTTTCCTGAAAACTACAATCTATGTCTCTTCAAGTCTCGAGTAAATAGGTGTCTTCTAGACCTGCGTGCCCCCGTCGTCGACCATCGATCATGGTCAACCGTAGGTTTATCGAAGAAAAAAAAAAGAAAAAAAATACCACGCCAAGTGAAGGCTTCCGAAGGTTAAAAAAGACTAGTTCAGGTCAAAAACGAATATATTTTATTTAAGTTTTACATGTCACTGTTACTCAAAATCCAGTAAAGCATGACTGTATGTGAAAATTATCCTTGTAATTTTATTATATATCCAACTATTTTGTAAAACATTTCTGATTTCTCCAATTAGCAGGTGTGATGGGATGGAGAAGGCCCGTCCCTTCTCCATCCCATCACACCACGATGACACTGACCTCTATCAAAAATGGCCTATATATTTATCAAACTATTATCTTTATCGAAAACTGTTTATAAAACTCGTAGTTTCTTTGATAGACCTATTCAACGCACAAAAAACAACCCCACTTTACATTTAGGGGAGGTATCCTTAAAACCGTATTTTTTAATTTTGTCAAATATTTGTAGAAGTCACTAATTCGTGCAAAACTTTATCACGATAAAAACAATAGTCTGAGAGCAAGAACAAGATAAGGGGCTTACAGACAGACATACAGACAGACGGCCATAGCGAAACTACATATAATGGTTATATTCGAAACCCCAAAAAGGGATATTAGTTTTTTATTTTCCACTCAATCATGTGCCATATCGGATTAGTCATTTTATGATATTAAGACGTTTTCGAACAGTTTTTTTAATACTAGAATAAGCTTTACTGATGATTTTAACAAATATTCGTTTGATAAATATTAAGCTCTGTAATGACCAGTTCTTCTCGGACTTGGGTTAGGAGGAATTGGCACTTAAATTCACCTAGAATGTTAGACGTTTCAAAGTGATCCTTGTGATTGTATTGAATAAAATATCTTTTGACTTTGACAAAAATGGTCAAAGTCAAAGTACTTTGACCATTTTTGATAAAAATTCAAACGGAGTGTCCCGCATACCGGCTGTACCACTGTTTGGGGATATCCGATTTTGTTTTAAATAGTTGTATACATAATATTCTGTTAAATCTATCACGGCTTCTCTAGATTTTGAGTAATAAATTTAGATTTTTGACAGATTTTTAAACTTGCTAACCAAAAAGCACCATCTTATTGTTTTTGATTTGCTAAATTAGTTAGGGAGCTGACCGCTGGTTATTCTCATTCCTACCGACATCAGAAGGCGATCACAGTTCTTGATTATTTAACTCGCGTTTGGCTTTTTGGTCAATGCAGCATCCGCACGCTTACTGTTCCCCGAGAGAATTCCAAAAGGCAACGTTTTTTATTTTATGTTATCAAAGGTAGTTTTAAAAATTTGCATAAAATTAATTATTATTAATTTTTGACTTTCAAATTAAATTAATGTCTTTATTGCAAAAATGTAGTTAAAGCGAATTGAATTAATGTTGACAATTTTTTATGTAGTTCTTAAATAAATTATCTTGCTCTTTGTTTTTCTAAAATTTACAAATTTTAAAATCAATATTTAGACTAGGCTAGACTAGAATATACGGTACTTTATTGCATTGGGTGTGACCGTAAGGATGTACATGTTTATAAATAAATAAATGTTAAGTACACTAAAATTAAAGTCATACCCTGTAAGAGCAAATCTAGTAAAAGACTGCATAATATGCGCGGCCAGGTCTCGCTCCCTGGTGTGGTACTGCAGTGACATATTGAGGGGATGTCCGAAAACGTACTCCATCTCATCGCCGTGCATCACCCCCATCCATTCACCCCAAAGGCTGGTACTCGTACGCTGAAATTTAATTAAAGAACTGATTAGTGACCTTCTTTGAACTGTATCGTGTCGTTTTGATTTATAATTACGTTTTAAAAACTAAAAAGACAACCGACTTTATTAAATAAAAAAAATACAGTCAAATTGAGAACCTCCTCTTTTTTTGAAGTCGGTTAAAAAGTAATCATCGAAATCGGTTGGTGTGATATTGAGTTATTCGTCCATTTGTCGCGCACATACATAATGCAAATTTAAGACTTATATGGTTTTCTCATGGATGCCATTATTAGAACCGGACCAAATTGAAATGGTACTACACGGGAAGCTTTCAAATAAAAAAAGAATCATCAAAATCGGTTCACCCAGTCGAAAGTTCTGAGGTACAAACCTCCTCCTTTTTTGAAGTCGCTTAAAAATCAAACAATTTGGTTTTGCATAATAATCTTTTTTAGGTTAAACATAATTCTACGTCTTATCGTGTCACAGTTATTTAAAACCAGTGTGGTGATAGGATTAAAGAGCGTTGTGGAGTCTCCTTTCATTGTTGTATTATTGAATTGATATCTATCATGGCAAATATGTCATCTTTGGTGAACGTGGCAAATACCTATGTTATCTTTGGCTCCTCATCTGAACAACAACATCACCTACATAAAATATCGAGCTTGTTCCCATAATTTTCTTTCCATCAACAAAAACGTTCCCAAAGTTGATTATGCAAATGACTCCTTTGTGGACTCTTTATTCCCTGCGTGTCCTCGTGTTTTCCCTAAACTTCAATTCAGTTACTTTCCTACCTACAGACTGCCAAACTTTTTTGTTACCAGCCACCGCATTAGGAAGTTATCAAGGAATATTTTGCTATACTAGTAAGATAAATTAATTAAGATTTTTTTTTTGTTACTAGACACCGCATTAGGAAGTTATAAAGGAATATTTTGCTATACTAGTACCTAATATAAATTAATTTAGATATTTTTATAATATTTTTTTTAATTTAACATAAATTACCTTCTAAGGCAATATTTATTTATCGAAATAATTACAAAAATGTTCAGAATAAAGAATATTATAAAAAAAAGTGAACCAGTTGAGATCTAAAGACCGATTAAAACTATCTATAGATAGCTCAACTGATTGACTGTCAGAGGGCAGCGTTCTCAAGACACACGTTGAATGGCAATGCTAATACGCTGGGCCAGATAGAAGCCAGATCTTGGGTCAGGCAATGTTTCTTCCAGACGCCGTGAATTTATTTAGAAAACGCGATGGGCTTCTGTTTTCTACGGGCACAGGGTCTCAACTAATATTATATTATAGTGCTTCTAATAAATACTATACTAACACCAAAATTTATTATTTTTTTTCGATATTTTTATATATTTAGTCAATAGATTTTACTATCATATTACTGGCCTGATAGCTCAATTGGTAGTAACTTCATTCTGCACTGTAGGTTGAGGGTACGATTCCCTCCCAGGATAAATATTTGTGTGAAGAACATAGGTGCTTGTTCTGTGTCTAGTTGTTTTAATGTATCTTATCTATTTAAAAATATATAACTATTCCATCAGTCATCTAGTCACCATAACACAAGCTATGCTTTGTTTGGGACTAGATGGTGTTGTGAGCTTTGTCCAACAATATTTATTTATTAACGTCTTACAAACCTAACCCTTCATTAGAATTCTTCGTATTGGATATTAGAAGCTACAAATGACCTGTTCACGACATCCATACCAGGAATAAATTATTTGAGATCATGCAAACATTTACGATACAGGCTTGCCTAGTGTGAAGACCGCTGAAAGGTCTACCTATTAAAAATTTGAGCATTTACGATACAGGCTTGCCTAGTCTGAAGACCGCTGAAAGGTCTAACATTTAAAATTCAAGCAGCATCAAAGTGCATTTAAATGTTGTATGCACTTTGATGCTGAAATGTACTCGTATATATTTTCATTGTATTTTCATTTCCAGCTGAGACGCAGAAGGGTTCGATTCCCGCTGCGGGACAAAATGTTTCTACGATCTGCAAGTATTTGTCTCGGGTCTGGGTTCCTATGTAAAATATGAATGTATTTACAAAAAAAAGTATATAAGTAGTACATGTGGTACCCATAACACAAGCTATGCTTACTTTGGGGCCAGACGATGCTGTGTGAAATGTCCGGGATTATTTATTTATTTATTATTTCTGTCAGTCGATCATTGCTAAGTTAGGTACTTAAACCAAGCAATATAATAATGATATAACTTTACTGTGGGACAACAGAAGTTTTTAAGCTTTTAACCATGCACTAATAAATCATCCCAACGGTCAAAGGTTGCTCCATAGCGCCTAAGTCTACAATGTAAGCATAAAATATAGCCTCGAAAACAATTCCCCTAAGGCTGTTAAGGTTTTCAGAGACGGGCATTAATTTAAAAGCGGCTGGTAGAGAAGCCTTTTTAATAATGCAATGCGGCTGGAGGCAAGCAACGTATGCGTTGTCATGCATGAGGTTGTATACCTACCCCTATGAAAAGGTCGCTCGACATATTAATATAGTGTAACATTCCTTAGGTCATTACCTAACGTCTAAAATAATCTTCCAAGTTAGCAGAGTACCATAATAGATCTTTGAAAAAAAAAACATTGGTTCGTGGAATAAATTTAATAATAAAAAAAATGATGTAAAAATTCTGAGTATTCTTTTTTTTTCTTTAATGCTGCTGTAAGACTTTGCTTGTCATATTTTATGATTTTATATCAAGGGAAAGTACCCCATTTCATTTTTTCTTTTTAAGGTAACCAACCCTATAAGTGTCCATTAGCAGCTCGACGTCCGCCAACACCTAGTTCCTTCTAAAGCTAACAAATAACTCATAAGCACTTCATAACTTTCGAAGCATAAAAGCTCTCAGTTGCTAAATGCCATAAAATGTGACTATGCTGAAACTTGTCTAACGTGGTCTTAGAACAACTATGCAATGCAACGCCTCGAAGTTAAAGCTTAGACCTAACCTTGACTCCAATTTTGTTTAGCACTAGCTTTCAAGTTAATAAAATTCTATGTAACTGGACCAAGGTTCAAGAAAACGGAATTGCCAGGTAATAAAAAATACAGTTATATGATTACTTATGTGGTTCAATAGTATTAAACCTAAATATGTTTACGGCCAGAAAAACAGTTGGACCATGAAATTAAATATCTACTTCCGAGTTTTTACAACTCCAAATGGAGTGGGCCATTATAAGTACCTTTTAGTAGGGTTTCAGCACTTATTATTGTTCTTAGAAAGGTTAAGCTAAGTTTGCTCGGAAATGTATGTCAGCTTAGAAAACGATTCTTCATTCAAATACGACCCACGAATAGCGAAATTATCGTTTTAAGTAGGTCATTTGTTTAATTGCGTCTTTTGCTTTTCGTCAAGTCTTCCGATTTGTTTGTGCTTCCGTTGTTTTATAAGTTAGTGTTTGTTTTGATTTCGCTTTTTTTAAAAACTTCAGTAATTCCAATCATTTCATTTTTCCAATTTTTCATTTCATTTGTTTTATAAAGGAAATGGCAAATTGGAGTAATAAATTACTATGTTAAATTTACAGTGCTGTAAATTTTACTTCAGTTTGAGTAGTTTATATGTTACGTAATTGACATCATAACGCTACGATAGTTTTCGTTCTTCATAACGAAATGTAATAGACTTTAAATTACTAGAATGGATTTTATATTTAACCTATATCGTACCACTGCTGGGCAAAGGTCTCCCACAAATCCTTCCAACTAAGCTCTATCTTTACAGATCGCCCACCATTGCCCTAGAATGGATTACCATATTTATTTTCAGTACCTATTTGGAATAGCACAGTTGCAATAGTAAAAAAGTTTTGGGATCTTCCCGGGATTAAATATATCGGACTCAGGAAATGTCAGTCTGTTTATAAGCTAGACGTGGTGACGGGAGCAGAAATGGAACGGAGACGGGTCAGAACCGAAATAGCCCTTGTTAATCTGTGACCTTTATCAGCCAGTCTGACCCATGCCTAATTTATATACCGGCCACTTTTTGTTCTTTGGACAGTCTGGGTATAAGCTATGTTTGTCGGGTATTAGAATCTGTAAATAGTAAATAAATACTGGTGAACATGCACACAACAACATCTAGCCACAAACTAAGAATACCTTGTATTATGGTGACCTGATGACTGATAGAATACTTAGATATTTTTATATACATACCTAGATATCTTATAATACCCAGCCAGACACAGAACAAACACCTAAGTTCATCTCACAAATGTTTATCTTTGGAGAGAATCGATCCCTTAACCCACAGCGCAGAAGGCAGAGCTACTATTCACTGAGCTAACAGGCCAGTCATATAGCTTAGTCTGTTGATGATACACAAGACATAGATTTTAGACATAGATTTAGATTTAATTCAGACGTATATTTAATTACTAGCCTTAGGTACACCTTTGACTGTACGCCTTTGAAGTTTTATCTGCCAGTCAACTTGTCTTCAATTCTTACAATGTTTATTATACGGGTTGTTATGTTATGTACTTTATATTTGTCAAATACCACTCATTCATCACGAAATCTCAGAAACCAACGAACGAATTGGAATGAAATTTGGTATGCAGCTTCCTTTAGGGCTGTAGGAGCTCGCTAGGTAGTAATTTTATAGGTTTTCATAAAATTCACTCGGTATTTTAACTAAGTCAAACAGCGAAAACCGTGATTATGCTTTGTAATTTTTCCGAAACATTCATTCGTTCAATTATTATCTTGCTACTTTTTATTTACCATGTGGGCAACAGCTAGTATTATTATAACCAATTTCATAATATTAGTTTAAGTATCATTTGTATCACATTATGAACCTTGTAACTTCCTTAGGATAAGAAATTATGTTTACCTATGTCTGTAACGTGTACTCATTGTTTAAATTAGGTCAATAAACAATTTACAATTTGAAATCATATTAATTCCTATATCTGCTTTTAGCTGTTACAAAAATATACATAGAGCAATGCTTTTTTTCAAATATTGATTTACATTTGTTTTTATAATTTAAAACCTACTACTAAACCGATTTATTTGAAATTTATATGGGACCAATCGGGAAGTATATCCTTTCATATGAAATCAGTTTTTTTAAATTGCTTTCCTAAATGACGGAGTTATGAAGTAACAAAAATAAAAAATAAAATAAATTGAGAACCTTCTCCTTTTTTGAAGTCGGTTAAAAATGAGGATATGATTTATACCAAATGAGGATTAATACCAAAATATTATGAAATACTTACTTAAGTACGAAGGTAGTTATTTATTTATTGTGAAAAACATAAAGCAATGTACTTAATACTAGATAAAAATCTTGTAGAAAATATATAGTAATAGTATTATGTGAGTTTTACTGCTCCTTCGAAATCCAAAGTTCTTTTATTATTCAGTGGATGGCAAGACAAATAGTAGAGCCATCGCGTCGTAGCTTGTTTTGGTGACTCGAGACCCATAAAACTCCCTGTAGCTCGGGAGTGAATGGCACTTTTTGTATTTCATACTCACAGCACAGATAATGTTATGAAAAAACGAATGACGGATGAAAAAACGAATGACGTATTAGAAAATTCCTGGTACGGAATGTTGAGATAAATGTGCAAAGTGATTAGAATGAACAAAATTAGGAATGAGCATATCAGATGAAGTTGAATGTTGGAGCTAAACCTAAGAAAATATGGATAGACTGTATGAAAGATATGTAATACATTTACCAATCACATGTAACCATGCACAGAGAAGGCTTCCGATGTTAGTATGGATGAAATTGACAAGTGTAAATTTTCCAAAACAATTCAACACCTAATAAGAAAATCAAAAATAAATAAGGTAATTTTTGATTAGATTTAAGTTTTAGAAATCGGACTATTACTCAAAATCTAGTAAAGCCTTATTAGCTGTGATAATTATTCTTGTAATTTAATTATATATCCAATTATTTGGAAAACATTTCGGGGTTCTCCAAAAAGCAGTTTAGCCGGAAGGAAAGGGGGGACGGTGGCCTTAATCAAAAATTGCCACTTCTAAGCTTAATGTTTATCAAACGAATAACATTATCGAAAGACTATCGTAGTATCTTTAAAGGACTTATCCAACGATATATCACACGATGGGGTAATAAATTTAAAAAAACAACCCCTACATGCATGGGAGTAATCCCTAGGAACCGTTTTTTTTAATAACGTTAGGGGTAAGTAATAATCCCGCACATTTCACACAGCATCATCTGGCCCCAAAGTAAGCAGAGCTTGTATTATGGGTACCAACATGACTGATATACTACTTATATGCTTTTTTTTTTACATATAAGACATAGAAACACACAGACCTGTGAGAAATACTTGCAGATCATACAATCATTTGTCCCGCGGCGGGAATCCGCAACCTTCTGCGTCCTAGCCCATTGCGCCACAGAGGTCGTCGTAATACCAAATTCAAATTCAAATATTTATTTTTTCTTTTGATACATTTTGTACACTAGGAAAGGTCAAATTAAACAATAAATATAAATAATTGAGATCAATTGATTGATTGATTGTAGCAAGGACATAAAATAATTATATATCTAGTCATTTTTGACTCAATAGGCAAAATATCTTATAATTACATACAAAATTCAACAGCCAGAGCTTCATCAATAACATAATAAGATTTATATAATAGAAATGTCCTTATTTTGCTAGTAAAGTCCTTAATATCTATGTTTCTTATGTCCATTTGTAATTTATTATAAAAAGTGCTAGCCATGCATAAAAAGCTTTTATCTATCTTTGCAAGACTATGTCTCAGAATACCTATGTTTTTTTAATCCGTATATCCGTTTACCTATTACCATACATGATTTCATCACAATAAACTTAACAGTCTGCGAGCAAGATCTTGATTAGGTACGGACAGACAGACAGACGGACATAGCGAAATAATAGTAAGTGTTCCTTGTAGACTTTGGAACCCTAAAAAAAGTGACTATTGAGATGGCAGATGATACAGGGGAGTGTAATAGAATACCTTGTTGTGCCGACACTTCTTAGTGGGATAATGACAGGTAGATGATGATGAGAACTACAGATGATATTATACTATCCTGCAGTCATTGAAGTGAATAAAGATCTACAGTTATGACGGAAAATACCGTGAAGATGGACAAAACATAATGTCACCGGTCAAAAATACATTAATATTTAATTTAAATACACATGATTAGTAGTAGATTAGTGACAATCGACTCTCCCCTGAAGATTACCGATCACATTTTTATTTTTTAAACTTCTCTCTCTCCACCTGTTTTATGACACACATGACCCGGACATTGGCAGAATTGTCATCAAGAGCCTTTACAGGAAGAAAAAAAAAGGAAGTGTTATTGAACGAAATATCCGTTGGTTCTCGGACTAGTCGGACGTCATCCGTCAAATGGTTATTTCAACGACAAATCGCCAGCGCCAGCGCCCCGCTAACTTCCTGATTTATAGCATGACCAGACCATTTGTCTATTTTTTGCGCATTGAAGCCGCACGATCTTTATGTATTTGTATGTGTAACGCGAGAATCCGTCAAAGCGGAGACGAGAGATAAGTCGAAGAAGTTCAACTGTGAGTTTAGTCGAAATTGCGTCAGAGAAATGCCACAAAGGTTTTTGGTACGACGAAACGAAAATGAATTTAACTAGATACTTCTTTTTGGTTGCATATCAAAAAATCTCTATTATTATTTTTCTTATATAGAATATTTTTCCTGGATGTTGCTTAATAAATAAATTCTTCTCGTGTGCCACAATCCATGAAGGGAATACTAGAAACAGTTTTTGCTGAAGGTGTGGTGCGGAAAAACGCGAGCGAATTACCCAGTGCTTGAACGCTAAGCCTCATTTTACACAGACGAGCATAGGAGCCACTCTGACCTAATTGGACCCATAAAATAAACGAGAAAGAACGGATGCTATTCACCTGAGCGCGGTCATAATGAGTATAGATTTGGGACCCACGGACTTGTTCGGGTTTATTAAGGGTAAGCTGTAAGGGCAAATTACGAGTACATTTTAAAAAGACGACAGATGTGGTCGGTTAAGTACCGTTGGAAAGATGACATGCTTTAAACATAGACCCATATTTTGAAGCTCAGATCGTCAACTAAGTATAGACTTTAAATAAAAAAATAATCACTTTTGATTTGAGTTTCATTTTGTTCTATGTAAAGTAAAGCCCATAAAAGGTTATATACATTGTAAATGATTATGTAACCTAGCTAACATTATATAAAATATATCTGACATAGAAAATATAATGTGGGTAAGTAAATATTTGCTCCAGATTGAGGACAATTTATCTTCAAAGCCGATCAGAGCAAAACACAACAAGACCTAAATGTAATCTTATCCGACACAAGGCATCAAATAACACTGTGGTGACAAAGGATATTATTTTACTGAATAAACCTACATAACATATAAATACGTGAGAACCTAAGTTTAACCTATATCCTCTTTTCTTAACAAAATATTCGCAACATCCTACGAGGTTTGACTGATAAAGATTACTTTCTAAAACTGTACGTACAGCGTACAAATCAATAAAACACCTTTTTACCCTACGTAAGAGTCTAAATTCCCAAACTGGGATTTCCTCGTGGGTACCAAATACTACGCTCACGCACGGACCCTCGAATTTACAGAGCATGAACAATATTATTTTGACTAAATTAGAATCGAATCAGCAATCAGGGTTTCAGTTTTTTACGCGCAGCTTCGTAGTATAGTCGTTATACAGATCAACGACGTTAAGCAACTTTGTGTGCGGTCAGTATCTTAATGGGTGACCGAAGTAGCATTTTCATCTGAACGGTTTCATGTTTCGGAAACGTTTAGATTTCCGATCGGAACGTTAAACTGACGGTCCCGGCCATTAAAATAGCTTATAAAAAAATCTTTGTGTCACCCTGTCTACCATATCTGTGAATACATAAGCTGTTCTAATTGCATTCATAGTGCCTACTCCCAATGGCCTGTAAGATATAGCTGTGTCAACTATCTGCATCAATCTATAAGCATAGATTTTTGATATTGATTGTGTTTTTTCTTTATATGACATCGTTTTTTTTTGACAAGCCAATGTTATGCAATGGAGCGATTATGGTATGACAGACTTGGCTACTCTTTCACAAACGTAGTAACAATAGTTGTTTAAAGGTTTAAACGTATAATGGACATAAAATAATAATAAATTGTATGTTTTCTAAATGTTGGTTGGTTGTTAGGTTCGATTCCGGACCCGGGACAAATGTTTGTATGATCTGCAAGTATCTGTCTCGGGTCTGGGTGTTTCTATGTATAATAAGTATGTATTTAAAAATAAAAATTAAAATATAAGACTGATATACCAGTCATGTATCAGTCATAACACAAGTTCTAGTTACTTTGGCAAAATTGACATCATAGACACTTGCCATTAACAAAGTAGAAGAAAGGTCAGCTTGTAAATAATAATAATACATATTGGTGGACAATGGACACAACATCATCTAGCTCAAACTAAGCATAGCTTTAGTACCATAGGTACTATAATACAAACGTATGAATCGAGCCCACATTTGCAGCTCAGAAGGCAAATTTACTACCATGTCATTCAATTGATCAGGTCAATTGAATGACAAAAGCAAGAATACCCGAGGGTATGTTGTCTGCACAATGGCCATGCTACTATGCATTCCCGTGCCACGTGACGTGGCGCTCAGGTCACGTGAATTCTTAATGACACTTCTAGACGTATGTCTATTGTAGCAGTCAGAAGTAGCTAAGCAACTCAGTAAACCCCACGCATTCCCACCTTTGTCACTGTGAGAGAAACAATATGTTTTGAGAGTCCTCGCGTCCGTAAAGGCCACGTCACGACTTGTGCGAGACTAACGATAATCTACTTTTTATTTGAGGAAGGAAGACTAGAGGTGGCTTTCGAAAGCAAACGCTATCATATTGAGAACATAAAGATGATGGTACCAAAGTGAACCTATTTTCAACATTTAGATTTTTTAGAAAACGCAGCATTTTTTTTCGCCCGTGGAACTGTGGAACATGGAATCAGACATAGGCGCACGCACTAACAGAAAAGACTGCGTTGAAACGCACATGCTTCAGATAGAGCGGTTTAATTCGCTAGTGCGTGTTAGGCCTTAGGCTTTATGATAACACCTTCCATATGTCTAAATTCATTAACACAGTACCTACAACCTATGTGGCGCATTGGACGAAGGCCCGTCAGAGACGCAGAAGGTTGCAGGTTAAATAAATGAGAGATAAATGTTTGTATGATCTGCAAATATTTGACTAGGTTCTAGGTATTTTTCTATGTATAATATGTATGTACAAGCTGGTGCCCGCGACTGCGCAGGATTAGTACTTCGTTTAACGGTTTTTGTAGCGCCAGAATAGCTTGCAGATGGCAGATTTTTTTCCTACTTACTTGACACTTATCGTTACATTTTGTACAATTCACACAATACCTTTATAAATTATAGCCTATGTGTTATTCTGATGAATAAGCTATATTATTGTAAAGTTTCATTAAAATTTATTCAGTAGTTTTTTGCGTGAAAGAGTAACGTTTGTTACACTTTCACATATTTCATACATACAAACATTCGCGTTTATAATATTATATATATTATTAGTTATAATAGGATAGTTATGATTTACAAAACTAAATTATATAAGTAGTGTATCAGTCTTGTGGTTCCCATAACACAAGCTTTGCTTACTTCTGGCTGCCAGATGGTGCTGTGTGAAATATCCGGCATTATTTATCAATTACTAGGTCATTAAAAAAAATATTACATCGAGCTTTACAAAACGACAACTGATTTGTAGAATTTTGTGACCATGTCCCACAAGGAACAGTGCTTGTGAATCCTCTGATATTTGTTGTTATCTCTAATACCGTATAGTTTATTTATTAGACTATTTATTAGATTTCGTTGATAAGACTAAACAACAGATATCGTGTGCAAAAAGAACACACAATAATAGAGCACGAAATCTGCCGCTTGACACAAATCAGGGCACGGCGGAATCAGATGATGTAGGCCTACGATGACACGACAGACAGCGTGCGTTTCAAAGCGTTCCTGTGACGCGCCGCCACCGCACTCTAAACTGCAAAACCTGTACCAGCCAGGTAACACGCTAATTTGGCTAACGAACCAGAAGCGAGGACCCTTGGAGCCGCTTTTTGCTCCGACGCGACTGAACTCAAAGTGATTACGGTCTATCTGTGAGGCATATACATGCAGTAAGGGGAACTGATTCATGTTGGAAATTGTACACATTGGTGTTTTGGTCTCTGATTTTGATTTTGCGTAGTTATAATAAAAATTCAATTGAAATTCCAATCCTATTTATATAATTCATGTTAAGTTAGTAAATATAGATATAAATTTGGATTTGGTATAACATTCATACCTATAGTGACATTTCACACAGCATCATCTGGCCCCAATGTAAGCAAAGCTTGTGTTATGGGTACCATATTCATATACTACTTACATTTGTTTTTGGAAGTACCTACATACATATTATACATAGAAACACCCAGTAGATATCAGATATAGGCTCTGACTTTTTCTACATTTAAGACTGTATCGAAAAGCAGGGGTTTAGGTTTAAGTAAAAATTTAGAAACCACATTCTAGTACTTACTAAGATGTTTAATAACACGTCATGTCCCTCAGATAATACACTATTCAATCAATAGTAGATATTAAGCCCTGCTTAGTATTCGATATTCTACCGGTTATATGCCTGTTTGTAAAGGTGAACACCACAAAGCAAAGCCTAAGCTGTATTTGCCTTTCGTCTCGGATTATGGTTTCAGCTAAGTATCCATTAGGGATATACAAAACCTACAATAAAATAGATGTAAGAAGAAACGTCATTGATTGTTTTCATGTTAAAAATTAATAGAATTTCTCATAGGTACGAGTACGTCATTGTTTTCTTGTTTTAGATATTGAAAGGTTAAACTTCCTTATATTCTTATAATCGTAAAAGTTGTTTCCATTTAAAAAGGCTAACAAAGCTCTTTTCAAAATTATTTCACGGCGTCTGGTAGATACATAGCGTGACCCAAGAGCTGGCTGCTATTTACTCGTAGCTCAGTGTATTAGCATTTCCATTCAACATGGCAATGCCGTCAGTGTCTTGGGAACGCTTGTCCTCTGGCAGTGATCAGTTTCAGTTGAGGTATATATAGATCGTTTTAAACGGTCCTTAGCTCAATTGTATCACATCTTTATATATGCATATATTTCTACTGTACGTGTGTATGTCACTGAGCTCTACCTAAACGGCTCGACAGATTGTTTGGGTGGCGCCCTGGATGGTTTAGATTGTGGTTCACAAATCAGCCCGGCAGATGGCGCTGCAGTCTGTACAATAAGATATTTTTTTTCTTTTTATAACGTGCGGACGAAGTAGCGAACGGGAGAGCTAGTGTATTATATATTATTGTATAATATACTATACATTTTTGTAAATAAAGATAACTCAAGCACACCTAATTTCAGTACCTTTTTCCAGTCCCAGTCGACATTTTTATTAGACACAAAATTAAACAGGTTGTCTCATTTAATCTGTTGAAAACAGCTTTCCAAAGACGAAAGTTTTTTTATTGATCCTGACTCATAGGTTTTCTACAAATTAAGCTGTAGCATTAAGCTGAACACTGACCGTATTTGAAGTGTTGTACACAGTAAGTGCTATGTATGCAAAATCATTTTATTGTTTTATTTTAATCTGTGTATAAGTTTTCGAATTTAACTTTTACTTTACTTATATGGAACTGGGACAACGATAAGGAAAATAAGTACGTATTTCATAGGTTTCGTCTCCTCTGAGTTGGAAACTGGAATATAATAAAAATCATCTATGTGATTAATTATAAACCTAAATTTACAGAAATATTCACATAAATTTACAGAATATTATAAAATATATGTGAAACAGTTGAGCTATCTAAGGAGCGTTTAAAATGATCTATAGATAGCTTAATTGATCCAGATCACTGCCAGAGGGTGGCATTGCCATGTTGAATGGCAATGCTAATACGCTGAGCTAGATAGGACCCAGCTCTTTGGCCACGCAATGTATCTACCAGACGCCGTGAAATAATTTAAAAAACTCGGTGGGCTCCAATTCCTCACGGACCCAGGGTTTCTACTACAAAAAGTTCTAATATGTTAATAACATATTAATATAAAGATATAGAATACAAATATTAGTTTAAAATAGTTATAAAAAAATATTGGTGTACAATGCACACAACAGCATATAGCCCTAACCTAAGCATAGCTGGTATGATGATGACCTGTGTGGCGATAATGGAATTTTGATACTATCATTATCATATCATTTGAACATTGATACTAATAGCTTTCAGTTACTATTGATGAATTGGTATTACGGATCGCTGCAATTTCTATCGGCTTCTATCGCTAGTTGCAATGTGAAGTTGGTGTCAAACTATAACTCGACCAATTTACAAATTACGATTGTAGTAGGAACCGTGTTTAGCGTAATAAGCATTTAAATCGTATATGATTGATTGAAATTATGCCTATTGCTAATCGAAATTGATAGACATTGATGCCGATTGCTAATCGAAACTGATAGACATTGATTGTATCAAATGTTCCATAATCGCCCTACAAATGTCTGATAGAATGTTTATACACATTTAAATACATACTAATCATTCTTTATAACAAGCAGACATTGAATTTATAATGTATTTTAAAACTTACGTGGGTAAAGTAGTAGTAATACACGTCGACTCCAGAGTCTGCCAGAATCTCGGCGAAGTAGTTAGTAGGGCACACGAAGAAGTAATCTCCGACCACATCCGCGATCATCTTTTGGTTCAGATAACCGTCGTTTAGTTCTTCCCAGTCGGTATACTGGAACATCATAATTAGTGGATAAGTACAACTTTCCAGTCGTACAACTTTAAGACCCTAGAGAATAAAATGAATTAAGCATTTCATATAGAACGGTCAGACGATTCATGTTTATTCAGTTCTTGATCTTAGTTTTAATGGTTTTTCTGTAATACCTTAAAAATATTTAAAAAAAATATTTAAAATATATTTCACAGTTCTGATGAAACTATGTCAAACCTATGCATATTTTTTGATCTGTGTTTGAGTTATTTTCTTTCATACAGCCGTAAATCTCTTTTAACAGCCTTATTCTTTAACCCATTTACTTACAAACTTTTGTCAAAACTTCATTACCGTTTATCTATAGTGCCATCCGTAGTGTAGTTGAAACTATCATAATGGCTTTATTTACATAAATAATAACAGAAATGTATAGAATAATATACAATAATATATAATAGATGTGAAACAGTTGAGCTATCTAAGGACCGTTTAAAACGATCTATAGATATAACAACTGATCTAGATCACTGCCAGAGAGTAGTGTATTTCGTGTTTTAAAACACGTGCTTGTCTTGATCACGAGATAAACTTAATATCAGGCAGCATAAAAATCACATATCATGAAGAATGCCCTTTTGATCAAAAATTATGTTTAAAACCATGATAGTTTCAAAAGACAAATCGTAATATTCATATTATCAATATAACTCTGAATCTGAATCTATTTGTTTGCTACCTTTTTACGGCTAAACGAATCATGATGATATATGATAGATTGATTTTATGTTGGGGATAGACATAGGCTATTATTAATGTAGATACCACGCATGCTTAGCCGCAGGTAACAGCTAGTCTATAATAATATTATTTTATTATTAAGCCTTTATTGCTGAAGAACTAACCACAAGTTATACTCTAATAGTATTAATAAACTTAAATCTAACACATCGAGTTTTCCGGTTTAGTGATCATCTTGCCCTGTGACACATAGGCCTCTTGCAGCTGTTTCCACTCATTTCTGTCTCTAGCTTTTCTAGAGCAGGTAGCGCCTCCAATATTTCTTATGTCGTCTATCCATCTATTTGCCTGTCTTCCCCTTTTCCTTGTGCCATCGCAAAAGTGTTTAATATTATAATGTACTGCCCGCGGCTTCGCACGCGTGGTACTTACCTAAAAAGTAGCCTATGTCCTTCTCTAAGATCCCATGTATCTCTATACCAAATTCATCAAAATCGGCTCAGCGGTTTAGGCGTGAAAACGTGATAGGCAGACAGACAGATAGAGTTACATTCGCATTTATAATATTATAGTAGGGATTAATGAAAATAGTGGTCTTCTTGATAAGAAGCAGGTATCAAAAAATCTACATAAAGCTTCACAAAACACGATTGTTCTTAAAACAATGATAATAAACACAGTGTGCTTTGTAAAACCAATTATAACACAATTAACAATCAGTCTATTATCATTTCGGAGGAATTACGCAAATGGCACATGGCTTATCTTGTTAAGTTCTCTGTAACGAGGGTTAAAAGTTTAGGGTCGACCGTTACTAACGCGACGCCGGAGACAAATTTTTAAATTTTTAACAGTTGCCTAAATGTAGGACATTTCAAGTGTGATTACACATTTCACATCTACCTGCCTTTATTGTACCTTAATTTTGCGTTATAACAAATAAACAGAATACCATGTTTCACATATAGTAGAGACCAACCTATGTATGTTATTACATTGTGTAGGTACTTTTTTAAACGAAATTATTTTTTTCAATAATTATTTCTGAGTGAAAATTATTACAATTGCCTATTATCAAACAGTGTTATAACAAATTAAAATGAAAAAAATATAATAGAAATAGTATTTTATACTGTAAAAAAAATTGTCATACCGTAAAGGCACAGTTGTTAAACAACTCGTTAAGTATAATAAAAGGTTTGCTAATAGATAAGCCAGTGTTTAGCTTGTTCTTAATTCTTGAGTTGAATGACTAGCTGTAATACATTCCGGGAGACGGATGTCCCATCACGCGGACCAGCTGGTCAACCTTTTATTGTGTCACTAGTTATTTTAACCAGTGTGAAGAGACGTTTAAATTGGTCCTCAGAGGCTCCTTTCGTGCACTGGTCGATGACAGACACACTTGAGAATTAAGAACTATGGTATTGAAGCATGGATAAGTTGCGGAGAGTTTCACTTGTCTATTAGTAATATTATAAAGGTAGGTGCAAAACTACTTTTCGAGAAATCAGAAAGTTTGAATGAGTTTGTTCTAAATACACACAGTATAATAAAAAAGTGTGAGCTAGCTCCATTTACTTGAATACGGAGGTGTTAAATGCACGTTGCCGGTTCTAGACTTAATTTCTCTTATCTGTTTGTCATCGAGATAATATATACAAATCTATGCTGTTTACCCAGTAAGTCAAAGGCAAAAGATATTTTATTCAATAAAATCACAAGGATCACTTTGAAACGTCTGACATACCAGGTAAATTTAGGTGCTAATTCCTCCAAGCCCAAGCCCGAGAAGAACTGGCAAGAAACTCGTCCTGGTCCTAGCGCTTTTTTGCATAATCCATCTTATAACTACCTTAACTACGAAAAACTAATACAAGAGAGTTTATACATTTCAAATGTGTCGGTTAACTGTCAGGGCAGAGCCACATGAGGCCATGCATTCTCATCAATAATATAATCATTAATATTACAATACGCTTTCTTCAAAAGACTACTCTTTATGTAAGCTTTAAATTTCTAGTAATTTCTATTGCTCTAGTTCCCTTCAAAGCGAAACATAGTCATTCTTGCACACTACTGCTTAGAGGCAGTATAATATCTGACGTTGTAGTGGTACCCATCAAAATGAGCTCTTGATATTACCACCAAAATAATAATAGTAATACAGGTAAAAATACTCAAAAAACTAAAAAACAATGGTTGTCTGTAAAGTCGGTTTACGGACGATAATTTTACGGAGAACGTCATATGAAAACTGGCGTCACAAGCTAAACGCTTTGGCCGATCGTGCCTCTCTACCGCTTGTTCCGCTTTTTCTCTTGCACGCTCGGCGAATGCGGAACGTGACAATGAGTCATGTTTTTTTGTGCGTGCAGCTGGTGTTCATCGATTTACAAGATGTTATCACGTCAAAAAGGTACATAACAAAACTTACTTGAAATACGATAGCTTCCCGCTTGATTTTAGAGAAATCCTTGAATATTGTGTCGACGATCTCCAGAAACTTTTCCCGTTGGAGGAAGCTGGGGCCGTCTTTCTCAAAGTAGTCCAGGAAATCATACAATAAGAAATAAGTTCCTGAAACAAAAAAAAATAATTTGATCCTTTGAAAAAGTTTGCGCACCATAAATACTGAGACGGGCTTAAAAATTTGTTTGTTCGATGTGTTGTTCTTTCTTGATCACACTTGGCTAAATCAATAGATGAGTTGAGGCATAGACCTTGTAACGGATATTGTGAAAAAATAAGTTGGCTAAGCGCACGTGACCACGCCTATTGAAGGCTTCCAAAGCCAGTAAGGACATGATTGACTAGTAGTCAAGTCCCAAACCAACACCATATAGTTTTCAACACCACGGAGATTTTGAGTATTCTTTTTAAACGACTTCAAAAAAAGAAGGAGGTTCTCAATTTGTCGGAATCATTTTTTTATGTATGTTCACCGATTACTCAAAGACACAAAACTGATTTGGAAAAATATTTTTTGTTTCAATGGGTATTCTTCCCATTAAAATTTAATAGAAAACGGTCAACCGGTTTTAAAAAAAATCAACATATACCAACAAATTGTATACATCGATAATATTTTCGTGTACTCCGATACCTCGCTGTCACATTGGAGCAGTGCGTTTAGTTGGCCTACCAATATTATACATATATACAAAATACATCTACTTTCCACTAAACATTTTTATATTCAATGAAGTCGGTTTCCTTTTTAGTTTTTAAAACGTAATTATAAAAGTTTACTTGATCTTTTAAGCGATGATGTGGGAGGGAGTACCACCAGAAAATAACCAACCTCACGCAATCTGGTAACCCCTGAACAGACTGCAAGCACAAGTGGGTAGATGCAGATATGATTTATATAAGTGGGGAATGCTGGAAGAGTCACTTGTACAGTGGAACTGTGGTGCTCCCTTTCAAACTATGTCTCATCTCCTTGATTGCCCTACTTGCCCCTCCTCCTGCACAAGAGCTGATCTCAACACCGCCTTGGACGCCGCTATAGGCAGCAGCATTTTGGCCGAGGCAACATTTAATTATTTTGAGAGATAATTGATACGAAAGAAGGTTTACTAATCAAGATACTCATAATCTAGGAAAGTTTTACTAGCCGTGATGATTTTCTTATAATTATTTATATAGGCTACAAATGTTTGTATGATCTGCAAATACTTTGTTGGGTTTGGGTGTTTCTATGTATAATATGTATGTATTTACAAAAAAATAATATTAAAGTCAGTAAAAATATCAGTCATGTGGTACTCAATACACAAGCTCTGCTTACTTTAGGGCTAGATGATGCTGTGTGAAATGTACGGCATTATCTTTTTTATATATATATGATTCTACTGTACGTGTGTATGTCACTGAACTCCTCCTAAATGGCTGGACCGATTTGAATGTTTTTTTTTGGGTGTGTTCTAATGGATCCGAGAATAGCTTGGATTTAAAATTTAATAACTTTTTTTTTTTAAAACGCTCGGATGAAGTCTCAAACGGAACAGCTAGTACTATATAATTATTGACTTTTTCAGGTTACTCCAAACACCGGTTAAGCCGGTAAAGGGTAGGGGGAGGGGGACACTGAACTTCATTATAAATGACGACTTCAGAGCAACAATATGCCTCTCGATGGGGTAATAAAAAAATCAACGCCGTTTTTATTTTAAGTATTACCTTTGTCGTATCACTTACTTTGTTTGTACGTATTAACGTGAAAAATTGTATTACAATAAGACTTAACGACTGTAAGGTAGAGCTCTTTCTAAGAGCGACAGACAATGAGACATGGTAAAACTAAATAAAATAAGTAAATAAATAGATAATACTGGGCATTTCACACACCATCAGCTGGCTGCAAAGTAAGCAGAGCTTGTGTTATGGGTACCACATGACTGTTATTATACCACTTATATACTTTTCTGAAAATACATACATATGTATAAAAACACATAAACCCGAGACAAATACTTGCAGATCATACAAACATTTGTCAGTCGGACCTTAGCTCACTGCGCCACAGAAGTCGTCAGATGTAAGGGTACTTGGACCTCAGAACCCTAAAAATACCTGTGCGTCTCGGGACGCCCGAAGAAGTCATAACATAAAGTAATCTAACTAGCGCTGTGGGTTAGAGTGAGAGAGGAGGAGCCTGCCTACCGCTGTTGTATATGTGAGAGAACGGGACGCCAGACAGACTTGCGCCGTAACGCGTTACGTAACAAAGCGGTTTACCCTTCTATAAAAAGTTATCACTTCAAAAAATATTTTTAAAGCATTTCTCATTTATACAAAAATATGTTAAAACAAATCACATGGTAAGTACCTGGTACCGTTTTTGTACTAAGTACCTAAATGCCTGCTGATTTATTATTTACACAGCGCGGTACAATTCTGTGCGTATATCAAAAAGGCCACGGTCAACTCGGTTTATTTCATTAAAAATGAATTTGTCCGTACCTACAGCGGCAGAGCTTAGCGAGGATACACGTTTTCTGACAACATAATAATTATCCCTCCATGTTTACGATGTAGTCCTAATTTATGTTTTTTTGTTTTTATTATGCTTACTTTGGGGCCAGATGATGCTGTGTGAAATGTCCGGGAACATTTTTTTATTTATAATTATTATTATGTGTTGTTTTCGCTTTCTAAATACCTTGGACGATGGTAAAATGAGAGAAAAATAGCGCACAATAGGTATAGACTAGCCATGCCTCTATTTTTTGTGCGAGTTATTAAACGACTTCAAAATATGGAGGAGGTTCTGCATTCAGTTGTTTTATTATATATTTTTAACCGACTTTATCAAAAAGGAGGAGGTTCTTAATTCGTCAGAATCTTATTTTTTTTTATGTTGATTCACCGAAAACGGCTGAACCGATTTGGAAAATTCTTTTTTGTTTAAAAGGGTATACTTCACAGGTGGTCTCATATAAATTTTATCAAAATCAGTTGAGCTGAAATATTTACGAAAATCTAAAAATTGATGATGTTTTCATGTACTTCGAAACCTCGCTGTCTCATTGGAGCGGTGCGTTTATTTGGCCTACCCATATTATATATATACCAAATACATCTACTTTCGCTAAAATGTATTAGGCTCAAATTTCATTCAATGAAGTCGGTTTCTTTTAAGTTTTTAAAACGTAATTATTTTTAAACATTATGACTCCGTCATTTATAAACCGATTTAAAAAAAAAATATGTAAAGTAAACTCGATTCGTACCTTCTGATTACCATAGAAATTACAGCAAAATATCTACTAAACTTTGGTTTTGAAGTCAAAATAGATGGAAAAAATATGTCATCCAAGTAAACGAAATTTCAAATATTGCTTTTCTGAGACCTTCTAGTGGTGCTTAGGAATTCGAAAAATGATAAAGTACTGTACTAAAAATGTTATAAAAAAAGGAGAAAGTTCTCAGTATTGTTGTGTTTTTATAGGCTCAAATTTCATTCCATGAAGTTGGATTTTTTTATAGTTTTTAAAAAATAATTATGTTTATAGTTTTATATTACTAAAACAGTTGAGGAACGATTTGATCGATTGCCAAGTCGCAATATAAGGACTTTTCTTTAGGAACCCAGAATGTTCAGAATATATACGAAAGGATTTACACTCTGTCGTGGTCACGGGATGACTGCTCAACTAAAAATAAATAAACGCGATAAATACCCGTATGTATTTATAATAATGTGTTCTGATCGCGTAAGTTTAAAAAACTTTATACGAATGGAGTCTATAAAGGTGCATTTTAATCCTTCCACTACACTGGCTCAAAGAAACCAGTGACACAATAAAAGAAAAAAAACTCTTTTGACTAAGTACCAACTATAACTTTGGTTACCTTATTTTTGTTTAAAATATGAATGAATTATTAAGTACCTGTTATCAAATCTATATAACCTTCAAGATTATTAGAATCGAGGGATATAGATACACTATCCTGCAAAAATATCCTGATGCAATAAGCAGCTTGATTTTCATATGTAACAGTGTTGCCAACACAATGTCCTGATTGGACCAACAAACCGGAAACGCTTGTTAGGTTACCGGGACAAAAAGAAAAAGCAGTATTCTTCGGTACAGTAATTTCATTTCACAAAGACGTGTAAATCATTGCAATTTGAGTCTTATATCCAAGTCACAAAGGTAAGAATAAGGATTTGTGGACATCTACTAGAGAAGGCTACGTGGAATAAAAGTACAATACATGAATCTTGGGTAGATCGATGGCTGATTATTTATTTAGGGTTGTTTCAAATACGCCTAACGTTATTTTAAAGAAATAATTTGAATTGGTATTTTTTCGTTCTTATTTTATTTTATGTGATGAACATAGGTGTTTGTTTGTTTTCTGTGTGTTATAAAGTATCATAAGTATGAATTTATGAATATATACTAGCTGTTGCCCGCGACTTCGTCCGCATTTTTTTTTGAATGGAATTGTATTTTAAATCCTTTCCTCTGGAGCATCCTGATGAAATTTATCTCCTTGCCAAATTGTATTGATAAGTTTCAAACCAATCGCTATTCAAATGTTTCCATACAAACTTTCACATCCTATTCTACTCCTTTATGAGGTTTATTTTCAAAATCCTAAAACACGTGTCCATTTATTTTGCATTTTAAGTATCCAAACCAAGTTTCTTAAAAATCACCCCACTCGTTAAAAAGTTACCATAGAAACTTTGACACCCCATTTTACCCCTTTGTAAGGGTTATTTTGTAAATCCTGAAACACGTGTTCATTTATTTTGCATTTTAAATAAAATCAAGTTTCATGCAAATCGCATCACGTGTTAAAAAGTTTCATTCATTAAATTTCAAATCTTACCTACCCTCTTTGAAATTCAACCCGAATTTCAAAAAATCCCGCCTTAGTTGGTTTTGCTATAAAAGGAGCTTCATTTTACTTCCTTTTACATACCTTCCAAATTTCAGCTTTCTAGCTTCAGCGGTTTTGGCTTGGTGATGATGAATCAGTCAGGTTAAGCTCATTTATAGATATAGATAAGTATTCTATCAGTCATCCGGTCACCATAATACAAGCTATGCTTAGTTTTGGCTAGATGGTGTTGTGTGCATTGTCCACCAATATTTATTTATTTTATTGATTATCATTTTTTTTTAATTAGCACTGAGTTATCTCAATATCGTTAAATTCGACCATTCGTTTTGCCAACGTTTTTATTATGTTTGTAGTTTAATCTCATATTTGTTTTTCAAAAAAGGACAATACATCTAATTTATAAAATTAAATTAATATTCTCACAATAGCTTCACAATATATATAAGTATTTGTTATACACTCATGAAAATAGAGATGGGTTTCAGCAAAACAGTGATCTTGATAGAATCAATACTAGGAACAGAAACAAATTTTACATTCTTAGGTTTCGACTAGAAAAAGTAATTAAGTTCTTTACGGGGAACACAGTGCGCTTCTATAATAAGCTTCGTGAAAATGCAACTAAACTACCTATTAAAAAAATTTAATCTACATAAATGGTAGTCTTTTAAAGAAAGCGTATTATAATATAAATGACTTGTATAAACTATGTATAAACTCTCTAGTATTAGTTTTTCGTAGTTAAGGTAGTTATAAGATGGATCATGCAAAAAAGCGCTAGAACCAGGACGAGTTTCTTGCTAGTTCTTCTTGGTTTAGAAGAAATTGCCACCTAAATTCACCTAGTAAGAAGTTCAAAGTGATCCTTGTATTGCATAAAATATGGGAGAGAGGAAAATAGCTTGTGTTATGGAAACTACATGAAGATATACTACTTATATCCTTTTTTTTGTAAACATATTCATATTATCATAGAAAACACCCACAATCCTCGTGTGATTATAATGTATGCGTAAAATTAAACAAATATTTTATAGGGTACCTACTTCCAGATAAACATGTTCTTTTTGTTACAACAGTCAATTACATTATAAAATATTAGAAGTAAAAACCGTTTACCATATTCAGCTTTAAATCATAAATCATGCTAATGTTCCCAGAATCCCTCGTCATCCTGACATCTAATGTTCCTCTCAATCAGCTTTCGTCTGATTGCAGGATGCACGGAAAAATAGCACTAATAGAAGCAGTAAAATACCTACCTAGAGAGGCGATATTTCTTGAGCAGCATGAGTAACATCTGACGTAGATTGAGGAAAAATTACATTTGGTTTTAGTAAGGAAGTAATATTTTGACACTTATCTCTAGATTCGAGATTGGAGATTCGAGATAAAAGAGTGATAGAGTGGTAGATAAAATATAATATATATCTATTACATGGATGATTTTTGATAATTTCTATGCTTTGGTAGGCTGTATGGTTGCTAGTATTGACTCTAGACTCTATCACAAATGATGACTTCAAATATATTTATCAAACGAATATTAAAAAACTTAAAACTGTTTGAGAGGCCATCTTAAATGGCGTCCAATCTCCTAATTTAGTGATAGTATAGTAAAATAAAATAAAGGTAGGTAAATATATAGATAAAGGTAGAGGAGTTACCACCATAAAATATTTATTCAAAGTGTTTTATTTACTAATTTTGTAGGGGCTACTAATACGTGTAACCTTGCAAACTTTCGTCGCGATAAAACTAATAGACAGTGTTCAAAAGCTCTGTTTAGGGAAGGAAAAAGGGAGGACGAGCGGACATACAGACAAGCGGACATAGCGATACTATAAAGGTTCCTTGTGTTCGGAATCTTTAAAAGGAGATTGTGTCAGTAATGTGACAGTCTTTAAAAACATAAAGTGTATTTACTGCTGCGACAAAATACCATTCCGTGATTCTAAATAACAAGCTCAGACGCGTAATTTCCTTTGCAGAAAGTGGATGGTATAAGTAGGCCGTTACTGTGCCACCAAGCTATCTGTTCATGTGGCCAAAACGGGAACTAAAATTTTCTCATAGGAAATAACTTTGTCAATAGACGGTAGCGCCACTTTTATCTGAGCAGATAAGTTTGTTGCAATGTACGTGTGTAGACGGAGTCGTATTCCAATCTGCTTTTTGTTTCAGAGTTCAAATGTATTCTGATTAAAAAGTTTCGTATAAGCTGGAAGTTATATTAAAAAAAATGACTTCGTAAGTTAATTCAATGTGAAAACAAATTGTTTTCAGAATAAAAAAAAAACGATTTGTCTTGCGTTGAAATTAAAAACAAAACGGTTTAAAACGAAAGTTGCTTCTTAAAGAGTAACCTTACCTATCTACCTACTGTTTTTACTATCATATTTATTTTACCATCAGTTTAATTCAGAGCAAATACACCGTCATAAACAGTTAACGCACCAAACATTGGTCTAGCGAAAAGTAAGGACAACTATCTTTGTAGTTAAAAATATTTTTTATAACCATAAATTAACTGTTTTCGGATTTATTCCCTTAGTTGTACTGTGAGACATTTGTTTTTGCCAAATTTCATGATTCTAGGTCAACGGGATTTAATAAATAGTTTTTAACTCACTGGCCAACTCCGTCAAGTATGCCACATACTTGACGGAGTTGGCCGAATTATTTGATTGCTTTGACTTAAAAGCTCGATTACTTACAGTTCCAGAACAGAACCTTAAAAAAACCGTAGATCATAGTATTCGCTATTCATATTTTTAACTCGATACCTCCACGCTTTCTGAGTAAAAGGGACTTGACATACAGACAGATAGACAACGCAATGATACTGTAAAAAAATAACCCTATTTTTCGTTTTGAGGTACGGATAGGTATGTCTTTTTTTAATAATAACTTGTATATTAGCAATGTGAGGTTACTGGATAACACTGGATACTACTCGTTACGTTGTACTTGTTTTTTTTTCATTTTGGCTATTTTCTTAATCAATTCAACTTGAAGATTGTACAACACAAGGACATATATTTAGAAGAAATTCAGCTTTAGCGTTTATGATACTAAATTCACCAATGAATGCGTAGCCTGAACCCTCAGACCACCATTTTTCTTCCAGTAGAAAATAAAATTAACAAAATTTATATTAAGAAATATTAAACTCCAAAAACAGTGTTTTTTTGTCATGATAGAAGAAAGATAAAACTTACTATATAAGGATGTTAAAAGTCATATCTCAAAAGAAGTTGTTCTGCTTACATATTTTTTTTTGATAATCCCCATGATACGAAAAAAAGAGTTCTGTTATGTCCATATTGGATTATATTGTTACGGTTGCTTGCCCACGGACCACTGAGGTCAGATACAAGGAAACCCAATTAATAAATAATGCCGGACATTTCGCACAGCATCATCTACCAAGTAAGCAGAGCTCGAGTTATGAGTACCACATGACGGACTTCTTCTGTGCGTGTGTTTGTAATTAAACTCCTCCTAAGAGGCTGGAGTGATTTTGATGAATAATTTTGTGTGTTCAAATGGATTCAAGAATGGTTTAGATTTACATTTTATTCATTTTTTCTTTTTAAAACGCGTGAACGAAGTCGCGAACGGGACATCATTACATAGAAAAACATCCAAACCCGTGTCCGAAAACTTGCAGTTGATACAAGCATTTGTCCCGCGACAAATGCTTGCGACGGGAATCGAACCCGCAACTTTCTGCGTCTTAGGCCTTCGCTCACTGCGTTACATAAGTCGTCAGAATGTAGATTTGACGTGCTATTTTCGATGACATGTTTAAAGGGAGGATTTTGATAACTAGGGTACAGAGAATGTGGTGGTTTTTAATCTTTAAATAATATTTATGTTCATGTTATTCAAAAGAGTGTTTCCTTCGAATCTCAGACCCCCGCTTTCGTATCAAGTTATCCTTTTCAAACGCGTGTAGGTAGGTGTATCTCACAAATCATCACACAAAAGCATGAATAGCTAAATGATCATCCATAAATCCCGGCAAATACACTCGCGGCGCCATTGTGTCGCGCAGAAGGTCAAGGCAAATTTCAAGTGTCCAAGGGTGAGAATGGTAGACTCACTTTGAATATTCACACATCCCACCTTTTTACTTGATGTGAGAAGAACCTGTTTGACCTAGTTTGATGATTCGTTCCAGATTACTAAGCTTAGAGACGTTCTGTTCAACGCTATGTACATATAACTGATCGCTATTGTCATAATCTTCATAAGTACTTTTCGGTCCTCAAAACAGTTAGGTACTACTTGTTTTTAAAGGGGAAAGATTATTTATTAGAATTATCCCATAATATCATAATAATGAAATTATATTATAATAATATATAATATTGAAATTAATATTGTCTGTTCTTGCGTTTCTAATGTCATCGAATAATCATGGCAACTGGTTCCGCCATCATGCTTGTATTAATACGTATTCTGTGCCATCTGATTAGCTACTGTGTAATTATAAAATAGACCTTAGTCAAAGTCAAAAGATATGTTATTCAAAACAATCACAAGGATCACTTTGAAACGTCTCACATACTAGGTGAACTTAGGGGTCAATTCCTCCTTACCCTAACCCGAGAAGAACTGGCAAGTAACTCGTCCTAGTCCTTTTTTGCATTATCCATCTTATAACTACCCTAACTACGAAACACGAATACAATAGAGTTAATACATTTCAAATGTGTCAGTTAACTGTCTGACGGCAGAGCAACATGAGGCCATGAATTTTTATCAATTCTTACGCATTACTAGTCTTCTAGTCATAGTACAAGGTTTGCATAGTTTGGTTCTAGAAGATGTAGTTTTGAAATATTCACCGATAATTATTTATTTATTGCTAGAAATGTCGTAGAGCTGTATATACGAGTAGTATGTTATCAGTCAACAAACGCACATGCTTGGCTCTTCTTTAACTTTTCTTCAACAACATTGTGCAAATCTACATTGACTCGTAAGAGTAAATATTTAGAAGCATAAAGCCAACGGTTACACGAGCAGGGTGTAGCCCGAGGGAACTCTTTTAATGATAGCTCTTAAAATTTCTTAACACTTTGTTTTCTGTAACACAAATCTTGAGCTGCAATATATTATTCCCTTACAATGTCTCTACTACATATCTGAGAATCACCGAGTGTTTTAACATGTTTTGACGCAAAAGAAATGAAATTCAGGATTTACGTGTTTAGAATCGAATAAAACTGGCTCCAAGACTCCCAGACTGGACGGAGAATTGTAGTCCATCTAAATTCAAGATTACAAGTACCTCTGCAACATACGTAGCAAGAAGTGAAGTGCAGGAAAAGGAAAATCCTTTCAAGTGGGTAAGTGTTGCACGTTGCATCCTCAAAGGCGCTCCGTCTCGCTAATGACCAAGGGTTGCCAAAATAATGCTGCTTTTAAACCCAGGAAAATTACACACAATATAAAAGAAAAAAATACTTTTGGTTTATTAAAGGGCGTTATGAATTTGTTAGTTTTGAAACGACTGAACTATTCTTGGATTTTGAAAAGTTTTAAATGTCACGATCTTACTGCCCTGTCAGTAAGGGTCGCTACAATCGATGACGGAATATTTTAAACAAGAACTATTGAATATTGAGGTACGTATATATAGGACAACAAGATGTCACAACAAAAGGTCACGCGTTTCATACTTATCACTCCAGCCATTACAAAAGACTAGCGTGTTTAGTTTTGCGAATTCCTTGTCGTAATAATTTAAAACAATGTCTTGATAGTTACATCTCTACATCACGTCACGAAGTCAACGTCGATCCACTAAAAAGTATAGGTATAAAATAATAAAACCATTTTCTTCTCGTTGGCTGTGGTTATGCTCTGAAAGTTAAAGCGGCTAGAGGATATTCATTTTCACAACTCGTTTTTAAGCGTTAGTTGGAGTCTCTGGAGAGGTGGGCTGCGTGGCAACAGTACCTATCTATAAAGGGGGGTCAGGGTGGTTGGGTGGAAGGTAGGTACTGGGAGCGCCGAGCTACGTGGGCGAGTCTGTAGTACCAGGTAGTACGACTAAAAGCCACAGCGTGTTATTGTTGTGTCTACATAGATTTGCGCAGGCGTGTGACCAGCCGGGTGCAGCCGGGCTGAGCTTCGCGACCCTAAAGTCCTCGAACTTGTATTGATGTGCTAAAGATTCTTTCGTCTTACAAAAGTTACTTTCTTAAACTTATTACACTACTTTTATTGTGTTACGTATGTAGTTCTGTAACGAGTAGGCACCTACTTACAGATCTACCGTATTCAGACACGCTCTTGGCCAATTTAATGTTTAGTATTTTTTTTTATTACTTAAAACTGTTGTAGCTACCACCCCAGCTATAATCTCAAATATTCATGATAGTCGACAGGTAATTACCTAGCTACTGTCTATGAAGGTAATGAAATATTCCTGAAATAAGTCAATAAAACCCATCAAACAAACGTCGAACTTATAAAAGTCTTGTCTAACGAATAAGTTGTTAACTTATGGTTTAAACTTACCTTCATCTTGATTGCTTCCCAAGAGCACTTCAGTGTTGTGGAATTTGCCTTCTTTCATCATCGTGTCGGGGTCCTTGGGGAGGAAAACGCCATCGACTGTCGGCGCCGATGGGAAACCTAAAATACCGGTGTACGAGTTCCATTGCTGCACTGAGATCGTCTTCGCATCTACACCTCGCATACAATCCATCACCAGACTAGGATCAGCAGCCAGTAAACTGCTGTTGCAGTTACAATCATCTACCAAAACTTTCCCAATGTCTTGTGCTCTCTCTCCAGTCATCCAGCTCCAAGGGGCGTTTAATGTCCCAGATTGCAGAATCCCTCTTTTGAATAATCCCTTCATCTCTGGAGATAGCATGTGAAGACTCACGCTGCCCCCACCCGCTGACTCTCCAAACAGCGTGATCAAATCAGGGTCTCCACCAAAAGCTCGAGCGTTATCCTTGATCCAGCGTATCGCGAGCTGTTGATCCCATAAACCCATGTTTCCCGGCGCTTCCTCGCTTCCCGTTGAAAAATATTTATTCAAATATAAAAATCCGAATGCACCAACCCTATACTGCATAGAAGCAACAATAACATCACTGGAAGAAGCCATTATGTCCGCTTTATACAGGTCAAGTGTTGCCGTGCCACTCATGTAGCCCCCACCGTAAATCCAAACCAGTATTGGCACTTTAGGCCTCTCGGTAAGAGGCTTATCTTGATGGTGACGTACTCTCAAATGCTGCGGTACCCAGATGTTGAGGTAAAGACAATCCTCTGATATGTTCGTGTTTGGATTCCACATTTCCTCTCCCTCAAATCCAGGGAAGTACTCGTATCTTTCTTGATAGCAGCTGTTGGGCATAGCTGTGGCTTCGAGTACGCCATGCCAGGGTTCAATCGGAACCGGCTTACGGAATCTTAATGGACCCAGCGGTGGTTTAGCAAATGGGATTCCGGTAAAAATGTGAACCTCGCGGCCCATTACCGTTTTAGCGTATCCCTTAACGAGACCGCTCTTTGTCTCGACGATAAGTGGGTCATTATGAAAATTTTTCGGCACGGAGCTCGTGGTTGGGGTCGTCTGGGTAGTGGATGTGGTCGTATCATGGTGGTTTGCCCACGATCTTGCCCATGCTCCCGAAAACAGAAAGCACAGTAAGAGCTTTGTGAAAACGATTTTCCTGTTGTTGATCATTTCGATGTTTTAATCGAACTTGCGATTAGCGAGATGTGTCTGAATACAATCTGAAGTAGTCCGCCAGCTTGATGAGGTATTTGTTGAAACACATTTCTGTTTGACTCTTTATTTATTTATTTTTGTGCTATGTACCTAGAACAAAAAAAGTTCGTTAGTAATTGAAAACATTCATACGAGTACATTCAATAGAAGTACAACATTCGTTTTACCCAAAGGTTTTGGATCGATTACGATAACTGGTTGGTAGTTTTTTAAAATGCTGGAATGTTTTCAAAATTGTTATAAATCTGTATGTATGTTTATATTGTGCAGCTTTGGTTATGTTTGCAACTCAGTTTACGATCTCGCTTGAGCTTACCATTATGCTTGCAACAAGGTATGCATTGTTAATTACATTTGTTTACTATTGTGGACATAATATTCCCCAACGATCCATTAAACCATACCTGCGTTAGATACGTGATTGTTACACAATACTATTTGAAACCGTGAATACAATTAAGTTTCAAAAACATACACTACGTATTTGATAATATATTTAGTTAGTTTTCTTGAGTAATATTTATCATTATATCACAATATTATGTCGTGAAATCCTGGCAAGCGATTAATTCAAAAATGATTTATGATTGAGAGGCTAATTCCATGGGTGCTGAGATGAGAATGCGCCGAGTTGGGTCTAAACTTAATTTGCTAGAAGCTGGAAGCAATCACTGAGAGTGCCAGAGAGAATATTATGAGTTGAATATACCAGCAACCACCGAGTGGTTGCAAAAATGCAAATTGAGAAAAATAAATACAAGAATGGCACAGTCTAAACCGTGCATAACGAGGTTTAATTTTATTCCCGTGCTCTTTCATTTCACAATCGTCGTGAGCTATGAACCTTATAAAAAATAAACCAGTCAAGTGTGAAAGACGCGCCTGAGAGGGTACCGTACCTAGGAGGTACTTTACTTTTATTATTATCGTGGTTCTTCTAACATCAGTTACTATTACAGATCCTAATTATACCGTCATAAACTATTAAAACACCAAACATTGTTTTAAAGTTTGTAATGACTAATATTTTTTATGTCATAATTTATTTAATTAAAAAGTTTAAGATTTTTCTGTCACGAACTTTGTCACGACCTTTTCTTTAGTGTGGACGGTTATCATCATCATCATCTCATCTCATCATCTGTCGCGAATGGGACAGCTAGTCAATAATAATATACTACGATAGCAACTTTGTTCCAACCGAGTGTTCCACGACACTCGTATTTTTTATTTTACTTGTTCTGTAAGACCTTGCTTCATGAATGTTATGATTCTTGGTCAACGGTAACTACACTATACCTACGCTATAGTTTTGATTTACTGTCGAGTTCGAAATGTGCGCATGAATGACCGTATTTTTTTACAGCTTCAGGGAACGCAGACTTTAGTATATGATATTAATTTCAGCTTGATACCTCCACGCGTTTCTAAAAAAAGCGGGTCTTGACATACAAACAGACAGACAACGAAGGGATCCTACAAAGGTTCCATTTTCCTTTTGAGGAACCCTAAAAATAATGGAGCGATTAAACTTTTCTTACTCGAGCTTATTGTCTCTCTAACTGTATTACGTTTATATTCTGTGCTATATTTACTAGTCGTTTAGTTTGCTATTATAAAATAATAAAAGTATTTGTTTATGAAAACGCAAAAAAGTACCTACTTACAAAGTTGTATGCCGTAGGCCAAAATCACTACTCACTACTACTGGAGTTCTGAGACAGCGCCGCCGTAGCAGACCAAAAAAGAGATGGCGAGATGATCTCGACACCTTTGACGGCGCTTGGGTCCAATTAGATCAAAACCGAGATAACTGAAGAGATCAAGAGGATGCCTTTGCCAAGGAGTGGGTAATCGTATGATAAACCGTATGATCTATGTATGGTAATTATTTTATCAACTATCAGTTATTGCCAAGAACTGATAGCTAGACTCCCTACAGCGTCCATTCCCGGTTTCCTAATAAATAGCAGTGCGTCTAGAAGCGAGTTGTACGTGAGTCATGACGTAATCCAAATAGCGTGCTCCATCTACAATGGCATAATTTTCAATTAAGATGATCAAAGCCAAGGCGCAGAATGTTAATGACTATTGGGTAGTTGTCCAACCTTTGGGCATGAGTATCTTATTGCAATTATATTATAGGTAATCTAGCTTGAATCGGGACATTATCACTAGATTTATGTGCTACGTAAACAGTTGTGTTTGTGATCTTATCATCATGAAACAGCTCCGTAGATTAAAACTAAAAGAGTAGGATCTTTAGTTCATAAAGACAAAAAACTGCACAGAGATATGTTATCATCCAAACTTTTCAGAGCCAGAATTAAATCAATTCCGTTTCCACGAAAAACATAAAACAATTTACCAACTTAATTCACTGTCACGTGTGATGGATATCGTATAACACAATAGGAGTCTCCGTGGCTCCATTAGCTGAATTTAAACAAAATGAGTTATCGTCGGAAAATGGTAAATCAATAACAATCAAACCGTGAAGGATCGGTCGTACGTAATGATGCTATTGAAGATAGGGTCGTCGTAAATATATATCTATGGTAGTAGGTAATACTCAACTCACTTAGGGTTGTCTCGTTGAAGTACAGAAACCCTACCTACTAGCGATCACCAAACAATCACATTAACAGCCCTGCAAAGATCGTAATACTCTTTGTTTAGTTTTATTATGATAGGATCGTAGCAAGTAGGTTCCAAGTATTCCTTCCCTTCGGGAAATTTTATAGACGTGATTTTATTCTTTGCTATGAGCATTATGTAGGTTATATTTTGTTGAAATCTGTCTATTGAGGGAAATATATTTAGTTATACAGAACATCATGTCAAATACCCAAGTCGGTAAACATATAAGTAACCAAAAGAATAAAGAAAATAACAAGAGAACCGGGCAAATAAATCAAATCCTTAGTCAATGTCATATGTCAGCATAAAAAGGAGCAAACGTAGCATATTATGGCATTCGAATAAGCAATTTTACCTCACATTCAACAGATAGTCGATAGGGGGGTTATCATCAATTTACGTCCGCATGAGGTCGGGCCTTGTCGAGCCGATCGGGTCCGATCGACCGATCATTATTTCATCGGGAGCTCGGATGGCTCACATGGGACACATAAATGTAGCTTTCGGGTTCACAGGTTACGCACTGAAAAAATAATGGATATTGCTACCTTATTTCGTTTATTGAAAAATGTTCAGTCGGATGAATGATGTATATCTATTTTACGGGTCAATTGATATCTTTACAAATTTGCAGTATTGTTACATAGATCAGCTTCGCTGACTGATTATCATCTATCTTATTATACCTATAAAAGAGCTTAACCTGACTGACTGACTGACTGACTGACTGACTGATTCATCATCGCCGAGCCGAAACCGCTGAAGCTAAAAAGCTGAAATTTGGAAGGTAGCTTCCTTTTACAGCATAACCACCGATTCAGGCGGGATTTTTTGAAATTCATCCCCTAAGTTAAGAGGGGTCAGAAAAATGTATGAAACTTTTTAACGCGTGGTGCGATTTGCTTGAAACTTGATATGAATGAATAAAATGCAAAATAGATGGATTTTTCAAATAAACCTAACAAAGGGGTTAAATAGGGTGTTAATGTTTGTATGGGAACTTTTTAACGGGTGATGTGATTTCTTAGAAACTTGGTTTGGATAATTAAAATGCAAAATAAATGAACACAAATGCAAAATAATGAATGTTTCAGGATTTTTCAAAATAACTCTCATATAAGAGTAAAATGGGGTGTGAATGTTTGTATGGAATTTTTTTATGGAGTGGTGGGAGTTATCGGTTTGAAACTTATTAATAAAATTTGGCAAGGAGATAAATTGCATCCAGCGGGCCTAGCACGGCACGAGGAGAAATAGTCTTTCCCCCGTTTTTATCCAAATGTGGTGGACAGCGGGCCTAGCACGGCACGAGGAGAAATAGTCTTTCCCCCGTTTTTATCCACATGTGGTGGACAGGTGGTGGTGTATTTCCACTGACAGGTGGATAAAAAGTTGGAAAGACTATTTCTCCTCGTGCCGTGCTAGGCCCGCTGGGGAAGGATTTAAGCTACAATTCCTTTCAAAAAAATTACGTCACGTTTACGTCACGCTTACGTCACGTCAGGTTTAGATGGCACAAACTAAGAGAGTTCTGCATTCAATCGCAGTCATTTACACACAAGTTTATAATAACGTGTAAAGTGATAGTAGTAACAGAAAATTGCTTCAAAAATTATTCGACTACCCTATTAATTCTGTTATAGTTTTAGTGTGTCAACATATTCCTATCTTTTGGATAGGAATATTATAAGCTTAACTTAACTAGTTATTAAGTTGTAGTTTTTATGTTCTGTATGCTTTGCCACTAACTTAACACAATACCTACTTAGGTACATTAGTTATGTACCAGTTAATTAAGTAATTTATTTCTCATTATAAGTGAACTGTATATATTTGTTATTATGAGAAAAAACTCTTTAAACCGAGTTCTATTCCCGAGCAGTAGGATGACATAGGCTGTACATGAATATGATGAGGTAACTTACATTATAAACTATCAGCTAAAGATAAAGATAAAGATAAAGATAAAGATTATTTATTTGCATAAACATGTGTAGATAGGATGATAAATTAATAGTATGTCACAACATGTTTTACCGATTTCGGTGTGCAAACCGAGAGAATGGCATGCTCTAGTGTAAACAGTGAATCAAATAACATATGAAATATTAGTATAATGTCAAGCAATAAAATTAAACAATACAATCACATAGGAAATTAAAATTTGTCATTTATAAATTCGTTAGTATTATAATAGCATTTTTCAATTAGTAATTTTTTTAATTTATTTTTAAACTCATTACCACAAAGTTTCTGGTAGCTTTTTGGTATTTTATTATAAATTATTGGTGCCATACAGACTATACTTTTATGTAACAATGCAGTTTTGGATCCAAATAAACAAAGATTATCCTCACGTCTGTTTCGTTTTACATTGTTGGACATTAGTGGAAACAGGTGGGGATTATTTCTCACAAACAATGCTACCTCAAGTATATACAAGGACGGAAGCGTAAGAATTTTGTGTTTCAAGAAGAATGGTCTGCAACTATCTTTCACACGTATTTTAAACATAGCTCGTAGACAACGTTTTTGCGTTTTAAAAACAGTTTCTTTATCTGTCGAATTCCCCCAGAAAATAATTCCGTACCTGAGTACTGATTCCACTAGGCCGTAATACGCTATTATTAGTGTTTCTATATTTACAGTTATTGATAGTCGAAATAAGGCATATGCCGAGCTGCTTATTTTCTTACTTATATACGCAACATGGCTTTTCCAATTAAGTTTTCGGTCAATTTGTAGGCCTAGGAATCGTGCAGAATCTGCTTGTTGTATTTTATTATTTCGAAATATTAGATCAATGTCAGATGGATTATTATTTCTTTGATTAAAATGCATTATAAGGGTTTTTTTTAGGTTTATTTTTAAATTATTATTATCAAGCCATGTAATTATCGATGTGAATGATTGATTTATATTAGATTTATAATTATTTATGTCATTGCATTTTATAGTCACAGAACTGTCATCGGCAAACAATGTCATTGGGTGATTAAGTTTATTTGGTAGGTCATTTATATATATGATAAATAGAAGTGGCCCAAGTACGCTTCCTTGAGGAACACCATAATAAATATCTCGTGCAGTGGATTTATAATTAACCTCATACTTTGTTTTATAGTTTAATCTTGTGATTTTTGTCACTTGTTTCCGATTCGATAGGTATGACCACATTAAATCTAAAACATTGCCTCTTATCCCATATGCTTCTAGTTTACTGCATAGAATACTGTGGTCTACATAATCAAATGCTTGAGTCATATCACAGAATATGGTGCAAACGGGATTTCGGTTGTCAACTTGACAAACAACGTTCTTATAAAAATCGTATATTGCCATATTAATGGTTTTATTTCTGCGAAAACCTTTTTGCTCAATACATAAGATATTATTTTTTTCAAAATAGTCATTAATTTCACCATTAAAATACTTCTCGAATATTTTTGAAAAAATTGATATGAGAGCAATAGGCCTGTAGAATTCCATACGTTCTTTGTTTTCCTTTTTAAAAAGTGGTTTCACTATAGTCATCTTTAGACCTTGAGGAAAGACACCTGTTTGTATGGTGAGATTAATCAAGTAACTGATATGAGTGCATATGTATTCTTTAACATCTTTTATTATTTTTGTTGTTACTCCATCAGATCCTGTACTATTTGTGTTTTTAAGGCTATTTATAATTTTAATAACATGGTGTGGTAAACATGGTGACATAAACATTGATTTCTCACGATGAAGTATATTTGCCGTTACTTTATTTCCAGCGCTGGGTAATGGTTTAACCTTGTCAATAAAATAGTTATTAAATAAATTTGCAATATCTGTAGGATCTGTTATATATTCATTATCGTCATTTTTAATTTTGAGTATAGGCTCTTTAGGAGTGTTATATTTAGTTTAATTGATTACTTCCCAAGTTGTTTTAGATTTATTGATAGAGGTTTTTATTTTATATATATTTTGAGATCGTTTTGTAAGGGAAATTATTTTCTTAAGCCGTTTATTGTATAAATTATATTTTAATTTATTTTCATTATTAGACTTTGTTCTGTAATTCCAAAGCAAATGTCTTTTTCGTTTGCTACATAAACTTATGCCGCGCGATATCCATTTTGGTTTTCTTATTATTTTTATAGTAGTTTTCTCTTTTGGGAAACAGAGGTTATAAAACAGTTTAAATTGCTCGATAAAATGCGAATATGCCATAGAAGAGTCGTCAGTGGTGTATATTTCAGAAAAGGATAATTCTTTTAAACACATTTTAAATTTTTGAATATTTTCTGGACTATAATTTCTGATATACTTATGCCAAAATTTGAATTTAAAATTTTTTTTCACTGGTATTCTTATAATCTGAGCTGTGTGGTCTGATAGGCCTAATTCGAACACTTCCGTCTTACACTTCCTTTTATAGTCATGAGCAAAGTTATCAATACATGTTTTACTTGTTAAACGTGTCGGTTGCTTTATTGCTAATTTTAAGTTAAAGTTTAATAATAAGTATTCAAAATCTCTAGTCACATTATTGCTTATTAACATATTTATATTAAAGTCCCCTGCTACAACTATATTATTACAATTTAATTTGGATATATAAGTCAAAGTTTTATCTAATTTATTAAAAAATATGTTCAAATTACTTTTATGGGGAATTCTATACACACAAATAATGAATATTTTATAATCCATTAGTTCAATAGCGCAGCATTCAAATGACTTAACCAACGAAAGTTTTTTCACTTCTTGTATTTCTCTCCATTTGAGAGTTTTTTTTACTAATATGCATGCTCCGCCTCTACATTTATCACTCCTGCTGAAACATGACGCTAGGCTGTAATTTTGTAGATCCAAAAATTGTTCGCTTCCTTCTTTTATGAAGTGTTCTGTTATACACAATACATCAACATCAATATTTTGTTCCGTCAGCTCATTTAAATTAATCATCAGAGAGTCAGCTTTGTTAACCAACCCTGCAATATTTTGATGGAAAACCTGTATAGATTTAGTCTCGAAAAAACACCGAGTCTTGACCTTCGACTTCTGTGTCTTTGTCTACATCGTTTGACGGTTGTTTCGTGCTTTTGAGGATATAGTTTTGCAATTTATTTATATAGATATTTAGGTTTTTAACTAAGACACGCATGCCATGGTTATTGATCTTGCTTGTGTATTTATTAAACATGGTAAAGTCATACTTCAGTTTTTTGTTTGAGTCAAATATATAAGCGTGCTTGTGAGTTAATGTATCTAGGTAGAGGAGATTATTAAAGTTCTCTACTCTCCAGTTGAATACATTCATTAAACGCCCGTATTTATAAGTTGGAAGACAAATTACGACATTTGTATGCTTCACTTTTTGTAATGTAGCTCTAATATTAGCAATGGTTGTATAGTAGTCGTTCTGATTCTGATAAATTCTTCTTCTCCAATTAAAATTATGCAAAAATCATTCAATGTGAAATCAGCTACTTTCATCTCAATGTCAGTTAGTAAGTTCTTTGTAACACTGTTAGGCTTAATGTAATGGCACAGTTTCGTGTAGTTGTCTAAGCTATCTTGTGCAATCGACAATATATTATTGCATTTATTTGTACTAAGTATGCAAATCTTTTTTGGTTGTTTTTGCGGAAGTTTTTGTGTCGTTTGTTCCACATTTGACTTTATCATTTCATCGTCTTGTGTCGATCTTTGTTTAGTTATTATCTTTTTTGGTAAATCAATTGGCGTATGTCGTAGATTTGTCCTCTTTGGCGTTTGTTTTCTTTTGGAGGGGCTAATTGTGACCTTTTTAAGCAAATCATTCGATTTACTAAGTTCTTGAATGCATCGTTTTTGCTCGCTGTTTTGTAGTGACAACGTTTCTATTTCTATGTGCGCACTTTTAAGCTCAGTTTCAAGTGCTTCAATTTTATCTTTGAGTTTCTGAACATCAAGTGACAATGTGTCATCCTCCGATATCTCTGGTAAGCTGTATGTAGTCTCATTATTTTGAGTTTGTGTATACTCAACGTCATCACTATGACTTGGTGGACTGTTTGATTTGGTTCTGTTTCTCCTAAATGTTATATTTTCCAGGAAGTTCATTTCTCGGAAGTTCTAGGCACTTTCAATAGATAACGGTAATTTGTATAGTTATTTGTTTTGTTAAAAAAAAATTAAAAATTAAAAAAAATCGCTCATCTGTTAGCGAGGATTGAACTCGCGGTCCAATCTTGCCAAACCATGCAACACTTCACACGGCCACCGTATGCATTAGATACTAGGATGAAATTAGCGATACGATGCTAGACTATGATTCATACATCAGCTGTTGTCGTTGCTATTTAAGTCCAAAGTTCACTTTTTTATTGTAAACACAATACCATCAACTGTCGTTTTTGTGCATATTCACATTCAATGTTTATTCACTTACTGTTCCGATTAATCGTACTGATATTGTAGTCACAAGTTATTATTATCGTTCAGAATAGATAACCATTAAATTTTTAGGAGGTTTTATCTACTTTTTACACAAATATACTGGTTCACAATGGCACTTAGATTATTCTTGTTTTGTTCTGCTTTTTACAGCTGAATCTTCTCACAAACACTTGTACCGTAAAGTCACTCAGTTAAACACATTATATACACTTTTTTGACGAAAAATTCACGTTTTAGATATTTTTATTTTATATATTTACACAGAGCTAATGTTTACATCTACGGCAACGCCATCTCTCCAATAAATATATAAATATATATATATATATATAATATATATATATATATATATATATTAATTCAAAAAGGTCTTAAGTAAATTTACAGTTTTTCCTGTTAGCGCAAAGTATACTTGTGTGATAAGACCCTTAGACCAGTTTTGCTGGGTACCACGCTCTAAGTTTGCACTTGTATGTAGACGCGAGGGATCACTGCTTCAGCTAGTGCCAAAAGGTAGTGTTCACAAACACTTTTAGCAATGTATACAGCTTAATACCTTAAATAATAAAGTAATTACTTTAAAAGAAGTATAAGAGCAACAAATTATAAGTATTAAAACTAAAATTATAAACAGCAATAAAACACTTCAAATAAAAAATAAAAAGCAAGAAATAACATAGAAGAAGTGAACTTAAATAATTATTATTCTAAGAGCATTTAATACTACATTTAAATGAATCTTACTGAAACTTGTACTATGCTGGGTAATACGATCATGATAACTTACCTACGTAACTTAGTTAGTATTAGGTTTCTTACTTAGTAAGGTTAGCATTCGTAATAATGTAGGTCATTCATAAAATAAATTTGTCTAGAGTCTAGACTTGTGTCTACGTTCTACACCCCAATTTAAGTGATATAAATAATTAAGGCTACGGCAGGCTCCAATAAAGCACTAGCCTACTTTAATGCAGTTTTCTTGGGTGCTAAGATGTTTGAGCTAGATAATACGTATCGTTGTATCGATAAGGAAATTTTGCTTTTTTTATCCAAATCTCAGATGCAAATAATATATACAAAATAATTACGCAAATGTTATTTTCATATTGAAATCAAGTGTCGAATGAAACTAATGGATGATTTTTTTTATTGGAATCGGGAATACCTAGAACATAATGATATCTAGCCTATTAATTAATTATTATAATTAAAGACTATAAAATGTGCTTGAATACTAACTAATTGCGTTCTTCAAGGACTCAACAATATTAATAACTTCTTCTGTCTACCAATGAGTAGGTCAAAGAAATATAAGTATAACATATAACATTTTGTATAACACAAAAAACTATTTTACTTGTTTTGCAGTTGAGCAAAAATATGCATACGTTAAAAGTTTTATCTAGAACCTCCGCGTTTTTTAGGACTATACCGTCAGTTGGATATCATGGATATAGAGACTCTATAGAGAGTCGCTATATAGAGTCCGATAAAAGCACATGAAAATACACAAAAAACGTCTACGTGTCTTGAATACATTTCCATCTGTAGCCCTATAATATTGATCCACCCAATTCCACGATAAACCTTTATACCTAGCTAGCTTGATGAGCGCAATTCCGCAGCGGATAGCTCTCAAAGCCAAACTTCGCCGATATTAATCGGTACGATAAATAAATTCTGTCTGTGTAGTTACTTCGCGGTACTGCATATCAAAGTACGTCGGTCGGCATCAGTGGGGTTCCCTCAGGAGTTGTATCTACTCGCTCTAAATTAACTTAGGATTACTCTGTATGCAGACTGTCGTGTCTTATAACATGGTCCGAGGCCCTACGGTACTTGGCTATGTATGTTTACGATATCCACTTTAAGTTGTGTAGTTGTAGCTATTTAAAATTTAAAGGTTTGTTGAAAACTAACAGTGTTTCGGAGCGGAGTGTATATGATGTACTCTCCGCAGATTGCAAAAGCACTAGATTATAATAATAATAATGATAATACTGGACATTTTACGCAGCATCATCTAGTCCCAAAGTAAGCAGAGCTTGTGTTATGGGAACCACATGACTGACCCTACTTACATACTTTTTCTTGTATATACAATATTATACATAGAATTTGCCAATTATACATTAAAATTTTTTCCCGCAGCGGGAATGGAACCCGCAACCTGCGTCTCAGGCAGGTATTTGCCTTCTACATCACAGAGGTCATTAAAATGGTCGTTAAGGTCGTCAAGGTAGATGGTACCGTAGATAAAAGTAGTTTGAAATGTTATACCAGGTCGATACTAAGATTCCCCCAAACGTGTCTAGTACAACTATGTAAACTAATACACACATGCATACACGCTACATATATACACATATAACGATGTAGCCAGGAATACCAGAATGACATCGTCAATATAAACCAAAAAAGGAAAGCTCAAAGCACTACGTGGTGATTATGGAACTTTTGATACAGTCAATGTCCATCAGTTTCGATTAACAATGGTATGCTCATTGTTAATAGTTTTCAAATCATAGTTTTAATCATAATTTCAATCATACGCAAAAACATATATTATATGTGTCAGTGTAATTTATATATGTGGATGACATTCGTAGAGAATGTTAGAATTACATAATCGAAATAAACAAAAAAAGCAAAGCTCAAAGCTCTGCTCTAATACATTTTCTTGATGTGAATAGAGCCAATGAAAATTAGCGAAGTAGATACCATATAAATATATGTTTTGTAAAGGAGAAAAAAATTCTATAGATTAGGTTTTGTCAATCCCCAGAAAGATATCTATCAAAAATCTTACAAGTAATTTTGTACAATATTCCAGAGCTATCCTAGACTCAGTACGTTTAACAAACTGAAATTTCAACACGAGCGAGATTATGCTGATTATTCACGCTGACTTCCAGTTGTTGCTTTTCTTTAGAAAGTGCGCGAAATCCGTTTCTGAATCCCTAGCCTCTTTTATTGGATTTATGTATTTATTTTTTGTAAGCTTTAAAAATATTTTTCGGTTAGTTGCAGACTATGGCCAAACCAGTTTTCCTGTTCAGTGGGTACTTTTCAAATCGTGTCTCTAGTTATTTCAAACCAGTGTGGTGAAAGGGTTATATTGCGCTTCAGAGGTTCTTTTCATGCAGTGGTTAGTGAAGAATATAGGATCGAACAATTATCCTAATAAAGTATGTTTTGTCGGTTAATGTTTTTAAAAAATTCAACACACTTCACTTTTTTTATTCTTTATTGTACACAAAAAATACATAATCTTAACTTCAATCAGTAATGGCATGTACACAGGTGAGCTTAACCAGAAAAAGAGATCTCTTGCAGCAAACCTGTGGAATTGGAGATATTAAAAACGAATGGGTGTGTATGAAGTAGATCAAAAGGAGGAAAAGAGAAAGATTAAATTCATAAAACTAATACAAATATGAACTAATAGAGAAATATAGATAAATAATATATAAACTAAATATAATTACCTAAACATTGCTAAATATATTATATTATATATAATTAGTATATAAATTACTTACCTACATAACATAATAAACAAAAAGAAATCCTTATCGAAAAGACAGTTTGACTAGTTACAAGAACTTTGATGAAGCTGAAGTTCCTGCCCTTGGGATCGTTTGATACATAACTTTTAACAAACAAAGTCTATCTTCAAAGGAAGTAACATAAATCGAATCGCGTACGCCGTACAGGGGATTGGGATTTTGTTAACAAAATTGAGCGCCAATTTGGTTTACTTTCAAGGACTTCTGGTTTAGCTATAAATAAAGCTTAACAAGTTAAACGCCTGAGAATTTATTCGCCTTATTTAATGAAAATAACAAAACAAACTTTGACCTCTGTGGGTCGAATTAGGGATTCCTTTTCTAATGCGCGACAACACAATGTAAAGGACAACCCAATATTTAATCGCTTTCACCTATGTTCTGTACCAGCTGTCTCTCAGTCGGGAAAATTGCTGGGAGGGCGCGGGAGGAACCAAGAGGTCGGCGCGCGCCGCTCGATAAATCGATGTGGAGTAATACAATGCTATGCCTCGCCGGCCTTGAGGCCTGCAGCCTGCAAGACACACCCCCAGACAAGTTCAATGCCAACGCGTCTTCATATCAAACGAAATATGACCTGACACTATACTTCAGTCAAAATACTAACCGTTATTTGAAGTGTCCATACATTTGAGTAGAAATGTCAATAAAGTCGCAGACGCCAACAAAATAAGAAGAAGAAGAAGAAGAAGAGTAGAAATGTCTTTTTTCAAAATGTCATGTTCCAATAGTACCTAATTATATTTTTTTATGATTAACACGCGATTTGTGGGTACCTACTTATTTAGCTTTGTTATATTTTTTTAGTTGCTGTAGAGTGATAGGTATTAGATATCAGATATCAAATCAAGAATAAGAATACGTTGGTTTTATAAAAGACAAAATAAACAAGTTCTGAAACAAAATAACGTGCCCTATAAATCTGACATTGATTGGTTTGTTTACATTTGACTGCTTATAACAACTGATAAATGACTCACTCTTTTGGGGCAGGATAAAGTTTTACGTCCTTTTTCTTACCGCCGACTCAATATTTTCTTGCGTTTATAAATGATGATGATACTCGTAGATGATTCCCTAATCCCATCCCCTTGTTAAGTCAGATTGAGTTCTTCTTCATTTAATAGAATTTGTTTTTTTAAGAACACTATTTTTCCAATGTCAAGGGTAAAGTTTGTTTTATTAAAACGTCATTCCTAGCTTGGTTTTATGAAGTAACTTCATAAGCACTTATTAATTTATTCGTTTTTCTCGTGCTTTGTCGTGTTTTATAGGCTAAGCGGAATTTAAATTAAATTAAGACTTTTATGTAGTCAATTGAGTCTTATGTGCATTATGATGCTTTATGATTTGTGCGACGAGAAATTCTAGAAAATTCCGGACGGTCATTCATCGATAACGTTTAGAATAGACAAATTACATCCAACGGCGAGTTTTTGATATTATAACAAAAAAAAAACACTCGATATTAGCAAACCTGTCATCAACACAGATGCATAATTAAAGTCGTTCGTAATTTGTTATATTACAGAATAGCGATAATATTGCATAAAATCAATACACCTTTTATTTTTGTTCGGATAACAGTGAAACAAAACCTCTATTACAATTGTTAACATGAGAGTCAATAACTCATGTTTTGCTTGAAATATATCACCAACACTACGAATGAATCCCGAAACAACTCGAGAAAAATAATTATTCTTAGATAAGCAATGTTTCCTTGCATGACAGTCAAAAATTACCCTAGATCGAGTTTTGAGTTAAAGTTTTTAAGATAAAGAGTCCCTGGTCAAAACTTCCCCAGCCAAGTTCAATGCCAACACACTCCATATCTTCGTAAAATATGACAGGTGACAGGTAATTTAATACGTGATGCAGTCAATTTACGAATTGAGACCGCCGCCACCCACGCACTCTTCGCCTGCTAAGTGGACATTACCAACATTTCGGTCATTACCATTAATGTCCAAGTTGTTTATAAAGGGCTAAATAGCTCATAATTATTAGTGCTTTATAAATTGCACTACCATTTTAACTGCTTCGAAACTATTTAAATATAAAAGTTATTTGAAAAGCTCTGTGGCACAGTGAGCGAAGGCTCGCTTGATACGAAGAAAGTTGTAGATTCGATTCCCCCGGGACAAATGTTTTTGAAGTGAAAACTTCTTTTAGCGCGGTACGCATATTTTTAGATGAGGTAAAACCTCTGGATTCGCGCCACCGTTACCGTCTGGGGCGAGACGCAGCCGGCTGCCGCGCTCGCCCCAATTGATTATAAACCTTAATTCACATGTTTACAGTCTACTTTTGTATGGAGAAGTTTACTGAGTTAGGTTTTTTGATATATTATCTACATTCTGAACAAAAAATATTGCATCATCTGTGTTCGTTCAGTATTTGATTGGCAGTCGCCATAATTACTGATTTTGAAGTGATTTATTACTAAACTCTAAAGCGCCAAAATAAGTTTTCACTTCTGTCGGCACTCCCGGAGTGCAACCCGATTTCTTTTGTATAATAGAATATTAGCATTGCCATTCAACGTGACAATACTGCCAGTGTCTTTGAGACGCTGTCTTCTGGCAGTGATCTGGATCTGTTGAGATATCTATAGATCGTTTTAAACGGACCTTTAGATAGCTCAACTGTTTCACATGTATTATATTTTTGTGTTTTATTCTGTACATTTCTGTAATTATTTTATAATAAACCCACATGTATTTAGTCTTTTATCACAAGTCAAGTCTTTTATCAGTAACGTTATTCCCATACCACAAGCTCAGCTTACTTTAAGGCTGGGTGATGCTGTGTGAAATGTCCAGCATTATTTATTTATTTGTGCATTATTTTTGCGGTTCTGTTAAAAAACCATTTGATATAAAATTATAAGAACATTTTATATTTATGATTATGTAGGTATATGACAAGTACATAATATTATAACATTCTCAGCTCCAAAAGTAATATTTGTCTTTAACTGACTTTACTAACAGTGGGGCGATTATGGAACTTTGATACTTTCAGTTACTATTGATGAATTGGTATTACGGATCGCTGCGATTTCTATCGGCTTCTATCGCTAGTTACAATGTCAAGTTGGTGTCAAACTATAACTCGACCAATTTACAAAGTACGATTGTGGTAGGAACCGTGTTTGGCGTACTAAGCATTTAAATCCATCGTATATGATTGATTGGAATAATGCCTATTGCTAATCGAAATTGATAGACATTGATGCTGATTGCTAATCGAAACTGATAGACTGATTGATTGTATCAAGAGTTCCATAATCGCCCTACAGATACGAAAATGACTTAAGATCTTTCTTCACAACACCGAATACACTTACTTAGTGATCAATTCAAATAGGTACATACTTGAAAGCAAAACGTAATTCCCTTGTTCTGAATATTATCGGTTAAAAGCTCGAAGTCGAAGTTCAAGGTGAATTTAAAATTCATATCGCAGACATCTAATCACGAATGCAAGTAGTAGACAGCCGATCGATGGTTAACTATCACGAGAATGTTAAAGTAGGTTGGTTTCATTTTTCAGGGGCGTCGGGACGCTTGTATTGAATTATTGTAGTTCTTATTTCTATAATGGCATCGCTCTTGTTAAGTGGTTTTGTCTGTTTTAAATACTGTCACAACGTGTAGTCGATCGTGTTATTTGTATTTTCTATACATGATCATGGAATAGCCGTCCAAAATTTTCTTGGATACCTAAATCATATATAACAAAGTACTGACTAACGTCTGGAGAATTTAAAAAAAAATTAAAAACTTGAATTTAGTTTGCTAAAAATACCTAATTTAGGTTTAAATTAATTTAAATTATAAAATTATAATACTACTGGTTGCTACTCACATTTTGTTTGACAATAAACCTTATTTGTTACCACCTTGAAAAAATTTTTTCACCGTGATATTAGGAATTAGGTAATTAGGTATGAAGACTTTTAAAAAGGCGATCGGACGTTGTGCTAATTCTTCCAAAATTTTCTTGGTTTAATCTTCATTCAAATCACCAAAACACATTTAAAATTAAATTTACTAATATTGCAAACACAATTTATTGATCAAAATTTAAGGAATAAGATTTCCGCTAAGATTACCCAAAAAAAAACAAAATAACACAAAAAAAACTAATTTAGAAGCGATATGTTACTTCCTGAAATATTAAACGAAGAAAAATTGCAGTTCTACGTCGCAGGTTCCATGTTAAAATAAATAGAAATTTGAATTTGGAAGATTCGTATTTTGTAATTAGCAAAAAAAAATATAGAAAACAACAAAATAGGTTTACCTACCGAAACCTATAAAAACATAAATAGTTTTATGCTCTAGCTGAAAAATATTTAGTTAACGACGACAGCTTTGTCATAACTTTTGTATTTTTATAGATAGTAAAAAAGTAGGTTAAAAATTTCTCATAAACTAAATTCAAGCTAGCGCTACAATTTTACTTGATTAATCCATCTTTCTTATATGACGCCATTTACAAAATAACCGTCTTCGAAGATAGTAAATCTATCGACAGATTGTGATTGTAGTAAAAATACATTTTTTACGAGTTTTTTACAATTTTATGGAAAAAGTACAGAACCAGAAAAATTGAAAGAACTTAAAGTTTAAGCAATCTCTGAAGAAACCACTTAAATCGAACCAGCCATTGACGAGAAACCGATATAATAGCTTAAGCATCTTCCTTTTAGCGAAGTCGATTAAGGTCACACTGCGAACTTATTCGCCCTTTTCTTTAGAGCCTGGAATCTGATGTAGGCGCACGCACCAGCGGAATTTTCGAGGCTTTTCACTGGTAGGTTTGCAAATTCATCGCAGGTTAAACTGAAGTGAATCTGTGTTGTATAGAGAAGTACTGACAAAAATAGAAATAATGGCGACATTTCTACGACAACCGCTGTGGCTATTTCATCCGAGCAATCGCGTCGTACTCGGGCAATTTTTTGACCGAACTAAGGGTAAATAAGGTGTACCTTGGTACCATAAAAAAAAACGTGTGCGTTTCGGGACGCCCGATTAAAGTGATAACTTAAACTAATCTAACTAGCGCTGCGGGTTAGAGTTAGAGAGGAGCAGCCTGCCTGCCTGTCATATGCGTGAGAGAAAGGTAAGCCAGACAGACTGGCGTCGTAACGCGTTACGTAACGAAGCAGTTTACCCTCCCATAAGAAGTTATCACTTCAAAACTGGCAACTGACAACTAGTTCGCGATTTGTCTGTGTTATAGATAGATTTCAAAGAGTAGGTATTTATAACGAATCACTTTATATAACGTATAACAAATTACAATAGATTCTTTCAAATTTGCCAACAATCTGCTGGTAGTTGCGTGGTTACTATTGTGAATGGATGTTTTTGACAAGTAGCAACACATTTACCTTCTTCATTATTACAATATATGAATAGGAACAGTTCCAATTCTAACTTCAGTACTTGCATTATTTAATATGCGAATTCAAAATGAATGAGTATTAGTATATTAGTTTCAGTAGGAGTAGTATGTAAGCATTAGAATATTGGTACGTTTTTTAAATTGTAAAAAAAAACAATTCTTGTAATACTAGGGAATCTTGCCTACAACTCTTTCGATAGCTCGAAAATTTCGCTTACAATAAATAAGCTCATGATTTACTCATAACAAATAATAAATAAAAAATACATTTCAAATGGCCAGTTAATATAAAAAAAATACGGAGTATCCGAGTACCGAGAATAAATGAAATGTAACATATGGAATTACATTGTATAGTTCAATAAATTTTTTTTTGATTAGTGTTTTGTTTTCACCACGTTTGAGTCTTTTTGTGGCACTGTGGCAGTGCGGCGCGAACGGCACGCAACATCAACGACGTATACAGAGCAAACACTAAACGAACGAACGACCGGTTATTGGGTTGAATGCATTAGGAAATTTTGATCGGAAATCTGATATGTACCCCGTGATCGACAACGAAGAAATAAAGGCGATTGATTAAGCTGATGATACTCCATCTACAATTTTGTGTGGCTAGATTTTGAGCCGTATTGTCACTTGCAACGAAAAATGGCTTCTGCGCAATAATCCGTGATACCACACTGCACATTAGACGGTCTTCAAACTACAAGAGCTAGGTTGGAAGCTACCCATCACCCATCGTACCTACCAGAGCTGGTAAGCACAGACTACTACTTTTTCCAGAAATTGGAAATACTCTTGGCAAGAAAAAAAAATAATACCCGAGAGACAGTACAAAATGCCTTTGAATAATTTGCAGCTTTTTGTCCACGTGACTTCTACAAAAAAGGATGATAAATCGCCACTGTGATGCATCGATAGCCTAAGAGAGTATTTCGGATAATAGAAATAAAAGATACAAAAAATAATTTATGCTAACTTTTTTTGTACAAACGGCAATTTTAGTGACCTAATTATAACAGTGGTGACCTAATATTTGTGAATAAAAAACTCTAAATTCCGTTTACCCGTTGCAGTTTCTGTGTGTAAATACTTTAACATCCATCATTGTGTAACGTTGTATTGTCAGCGTATCCATCCCCTGGTTTAAACATTTAAACAACGTGGTTTTGTTTTCGATGCCCTAGATACTAAACGATCGATCCTAGCCTCCATTGCGCTACGGTGATAGAGATTTCGGATATTTCTATTTGAGGAAGCGTCCAACGGCTAAGTGGCACGCGTTGATGCGCCATGAACCAAAACGAGACGTAGACGTGACGTAGACAGACAGATATGACAAACATAGGATATGTTTGCGTCAATCCTTGACGCAATTCAAATTTTCAAAATTTTCTTCGGTTTTATACTAGTTTATCTCATGTTGATCAGCTCTTAGAACATATTCTGTTGCTTGTATTTCAGAACAAATTAATTAATTTTCAGTTCTGAGTTAATTGCTGTCATGATGTCAAAATCTATGCTATTCAATAGATATTCAATCCGAGTCCAATCCGTTCCGATCCGTTGCGATCCGAATTTGGGTTTTGTTCTGGAACACTTTGTTCTAACGCATATTTAATTTATTTATTTATTCATTAACTAGTACGAACATGTCAATAATACTAATTAAAGAAAACGAACAATAATAAAAACCTTAAATGATACCTAATACAAGTTACAAGTTTAGAAAATGAAAAGTTAAAAAAAATGTCTAGATTATTATAAATGTCATGTAGGTTCAATAACAATACCAAAATAGTCAAGGGATTCATCGTTTGTCATTTCATGAAGTAACATAGCTCTGCTAATTTAATATTTCTTACTATTTTTTTTAATATTATACTATACTATATGATTGTAGACGCGTCTGCAATCAGTGCGTGTTGCCAGTGATGACATATGGAACTGAGACTTGGTCGCTAACTATTGGCCTCATACACAAGCTCAGAGTCGCGCAACGTGCTATGGAGAGAGCTATGTGGGGTGTTTCACTACGTGATAAAATTCGCAACGAGGAAATCCGTAGAAGAACCAATGTCACCGACAAAGCACTCAATATATGCAAGTTGAAGTGGCAATGGTCAGGCCATATAGCTCGCAGAACTGATAACCGTTGGGGAATAAAAGTTCTCGAATGGCGACCAAGGACAGGAAAACGAAGCGTAGGACGACCCCCCACCCGATGGACTCATGACATTGTAAAGATCGCGGGAAATCGGTGGATGGAGAGGGCTCAAAATCGTTCTTCCTGGAAATCTATTGGGGAGGCCTATGTTCAGCAGTGGACTTCTAGAGGCTGATATGATGATGACTATTTTTTTTGCATGTTATATTCAGTAATCTTCGCAGAATTTTAATGAATAAGTTGTGACTACATGGGAGAAGTGTGAACAATTGAATTAACTGTATTATGGTGCAATGCGATTTGAACGAGAGGAATCCCAAAAAAAATTTAGACGGCCATTCCGCGTGACGTCTTGAATTGATAATTGACCATCGACTAAGGCTTTAACAAACACTTGACACTTGCAACATTGACATTATTATGTCACATGCCATAAACAAAGAAGAAGAAGATGATAGTCAAGACTATTCAAGAGAACCAGAGGAAAATGAGTTAATTAGCCCCTGCCTCGGCTTTGCATCCTCGGTACCTACATACTAGTAGCCTATGTCTGTCTCCAAGATACAATCTATCTCCTTACGAAATTTCATCAAAGTACGTTCATTAGCCGTTTAACCGTGACAAAGAAGCAAATAAACAAACGATGTCGTTCGTCAGGCACTCACCAGCATCAACGTACCAGCTTTTCTCGAACCCAACGGTCTGATACGTGATGATGGTATGAGATCTGATGGTATGACTTGTCCCTTGGGAGAAGGGTAGGTCATTAGTGTGGGATGCTACTAACGTAGACACCCTGGCCGCATCCCATCTGTCAGGGACTTCCGTTAGAGCTGTTGCGGTGGCTACATGTGCCAAGGACCTCAAAAGGCGCAAATATGCCGGTTTGGATAAGGTCTACATATATGAGCCTTTTAGAGTCGAGACCGTGGGCCCGCGGGGAACAGGAGCCGCGTTTTTTAAATTATTTCCAAAGTAGCCTCTAAGGCGCACATTAATTCTTATATCACACTGGTTGGAAATAACTACAGACAGATAACTAGTGAAAGAAGAAAATTATTTCACGGCTTCTGGTAGATAAATTGCGCGACCCAAAAGCTGGGTCCTATCTGGCTCAGCGTATTAGCATTGCCATTCAACGTAGCAAAGCCGCCAGTAATTTGGGAACGCTGCTCTCAGGCAGTGATCTGGACCAGTTGAGCTTAAATAAATCGTTTTAAACGGTCCTTAGATAGCTCAACTATTTCACGTGTATTTTATATTATTCTGTACATATCTGTAATTATTTTTGTAAATAAATATAATCCGTATTATTATCGTATGGATTTTTTTTACTCTCTTTAACTTGGTAAATGTTGCAGTGATTGGCTCCATGTGCCAAATCAAATCAGTCAAATGAAAAGGGTAGCAAAAAGCAACGTTAGAATGACAAGAAAGCAACAAAAACTTTCCCGTCATACCGTCCCGCCTTCGTGTAAATACCCCAGGGATTGACGACGGGGTATTGAAGGTATCGAACACTGAAAATATGCTTATTTGCATTTAGAATAGATATTTTGAGCTCAAAATGTCCTTCGGTGGATTGGATGGAAATAGAAACGAGGCCGGACTAGCGGCGAGGCCAGTATGTTTCAGTGCCTCATTAATATCTAAACTGTCGGCAAAGTCAGAGCAGAGGTTAATTTAACTTCTTTAGCTTCTAATGAAATGTTTAGATAGGAATATATTTTGTTAATTGGTAACCATCGATAAATTGAATTCATAAGCACTGTACATTTATGGTACGTACTATTACTTAGAAGATAGAAAGAAACATGTTGGGAATAAAACAAAAACAAAATCAGAAATAAAACAATCAGATAAAGAACATCGCTCTTTGAGTTTACATATTTCTCGTCATCGGTTGATTTGATTACGTAAGACTTCCCCACCGTGATTAAATGAATAAATGAAATGAATGAAAATGAAAATGATAATTTGAATAGAAAAAGATAAATCTATTAAATTTTCCAACATAAATGTTAGATGAAAGGAGTCAATCTATTCAATGTTATGAATTTTATATGTTTTTTTTACATTCTGTGTACATTCTGTGTTCTACATTGGTGACTTTTTATAACATTTGGACAACTTGGAATTTTTCTGTAAGTCCATTTGTGTTTTTATGTAAATAAATAAATGTCAATGTAGACAACGTAAGACATCTGAGATTAGGATAAGAATTTATAGAATGAAGCCCATTCGTGACACAAACACCTGAGATACGACACAGTATGGATAATTCTTCTTTTTTCAAAATATTGATTGAATACTGCTTGTGAATAAGAACGAACAGATTAAGATTGATTTGATTGCTAAGCAATCGACGTGAGTGCTTGTAAATATTTGATGTTTTCGCTTTCATTTTACATTTGATTGCTACGTTTACGACTTTTATAAGTCAACTAGCCGCCCGCCCTGCGATTTTACACACGTGCCTTACTAAAACATTATTTGTTCTCGTAATAGTACGATTATTACGTAAAACAATGAGCAGCGACATCGATAGTAAAGCGACAGTAATACCAAAATAAGTCACGTCAACTTATTCGTCGTCAACGTCAACGTCAACGTCAACGTCAACAACGTCACAAAAAAAACCAGTCGCTGTCGGTTATTACTTAGCTGTCACTCACCAACAGGCGAAAATACTCTTATTGTGAAGATTATTACGAAGCTTATACTCGTACCTATTAGTGTAAGTGTCTTTGACAGGTGTGATGGATTTACGTTATAAGAGCCGTATTACTGTTGCAAAATAATTTAATCTACCAATTAAATAGTTCTAAGTATATGAGTATATATTCTGAATTAAACAACTGAACAAAATGAAAAAATAATTCTAGATACAAACAAAATTACAAACCTTAATAACATATTAGCGGATCTAGATTAATATCTATACTAATATTATAAATGCGAAAGTGTATCTGTCTGTTTGTTACGTTTTCACGGCTAAACGGCTGAACGGATCTTTATGAAATTTGGTATGAAGATGTATTGCATTCAGGCAAAGAACATAAAAAAATTGTTTTACAAAAATAAAAATAAATTCTAAGCATACGCGTACGAAGTCGCGGGTAAGATCTAGTACTTTATAAAGTAGAAAAAAAATCACAGAAAACGAAATATTCAAAATACTCTTATGATTTCTACGAGGGGGAGATCCGCGGGAGGAAGCTAGTTTTTTTATTACTTAGGGTTTGATAAAGGAAGTCACGAAATTCTTGAAGGTATTATCGTAGAATCAGACATTTCCATATATTCTGATACGGTTGTTAGAATTGATTTAATTATGTGGTGGAAGTGAGTGCTGACATTCAGTCACGCTATGGGACGTGATTAGGAAGCATTTGATACTGCTATTTGAGGCAAAGACATAATCAAATTACATTATTATTTATTGAGGATTTTGGACTTTTACATTGTCTTCAAGTGTATAAGTAAGGCTTACGTATGTCAAAATTCTGTGTCAAAATCGGAAACGAGATCTTAGTGTAGGGAAGCGTCGATATCAAAATTAAAATATTTTGAAATTATAAATTCTTATGGGAGGGTTACATAACGCTTTAGGGCGCCAGTCTGTATGGCTTCTCTTTGAGCCATACAGGCAGCGGTAGGCAGGCTCTTCCTCTCTCACTCTAACCCACAGCGGTACTAGTTCGATTAGTTTAAGTTATCACTTCTGTCGGGCGTCCCGAGACGCACAGGTTTTTTTTATTCAATAAAATCACATGAATCATTTTGAATCGACAACTTCATCGAGCAGTTGAATCTAGGTGCCAGTTCCTTCTAACTCCAGTTCAAGAATCCGGCAAGAAACCCGCTTGCTTTTTGTGTAATCCTTGCTAATCAAGTTACGGACGCCGTAACAAGTTCGAGCAGATTAATCCGAAGCTTTTGTGTTTTAAAAATAGTTTAGTATTTTGTAATGAGTAGTTAGTTGTTTATTTATGTTTTTATATATATTCTAATTGATTAAACATAACTCAAACTCGGATCGAGATCCTTAGATCTAAAAGTTTAGCTTATAAAGGTTTTTAGACAGCGTTTCATTGAAAACTGTAAAGTAATGGTAAGGTTCTACTCGTAGGTAGATATGGTATATAAATTGGTTTTATAGAATAACTTCGAAGCGATAATCCGTGAAAAATTCAAATTAGCCTACTCAAAATTGGCGAAGCTTTATCCTTCAGAAAATTAGGGCAAATAACGCAGGAAAACAGTTACCGTGGTACAATCAACGACAAAATAAATCGTGAGAAACTGATTCTTGACGAGACTCATGACATTTGTTAATTTGTATATAATTTTAGTTATAGTAAGTTAGTAACGATTTTAGAAGACTACAAACATTGTAAATTTTTATTTTATCACTTACACTCGGCGAATGCGAGGAATCTTGAACTTGAAACGGTACAACCGAGGACATATACGTATAACTCGAACTCCGTTTTCAGCTAACGGAACTGTGTTGATGACTGTACCATTTGGCTGATGTTAATTTGCCAGGTCGCGTGCCCATTATTATCAAACCACGAAATGTGGGCTGAAGTTCTGTTGAGATCCATGCTAATAATTTAGCATTCCCCGTGGAAAACAGTAATTTTCACTCTGGGATTCATTTGTATTGAGCATACCGTCGGTGAAAACCTTAGTGTATGTCCTTGGTATCGGCATACCTCTACACAAAACAGAATACTACATTAGTCATACAAAGGGTCTTAGAAGTTATATTTTTCCTTAACCCTTCGTGTCCCACTGCTGGGCAAAAATCTCCCCCTTTATCTCCCACTCTTTGCGCTCCAAGGCCATCGTTAGCCAGTTTGACTCGAATGCATCCAGATCGTCCCGCCATCTTTTCCTGCCGCGTCGTCTTTGTCTATCGGACACACTTCGCCCAACGTTCTGAAAGCATTCGAGTCACATGACCTGCCTAGTCCCATTTGAAACGTGCAGTCCTCGTACCTACATCCGCTATGACCGTTTGGTATTACGGACACTATCGGTTCTTTTGATCCCCAAAACACTGCGCTCCATAGCTCTCTAGCAAATCTTGAGGTCTAATGTTTGAGACTCTGTCAAAGACCATGTCTGAGACCGTATGTCAGTATGGGCAAGATACAGGTGTCGATGAGTTTGCACTTTAGTAATATCAGAAGGTTGCCCTTCATGGCCCAGTAGCTCTTCCATGCGAACTCAATGGGGCGACTAATTTTTCCGTCTTGCCTGCATTTGAAGGAGACTTCTTGGCCTATGTAGATCTACTCATCGACGTGTTGTATTATCAGCCCATAGACAGTATACTTAACACAAGTTTACTTAAGTAAATTAAGTACATAGTACCGGTTCCATACATTTATTCCGTATTGAGTTTGGCTGGAGTATAGTTAGAAAATGTTTGCAAATACAATCATTGTAAGCGTTATACGTACTCCTTATAGTCAGTGCACGCTAATAAGCGTTCCAAGACAACAGTCTTATGAAACGCGTAAATCACACTTAAATTCCACCTCACAGCCTCCCATCGTCCCCAGTTTGGTTCGTGGACTGAATTCATAAACCGTTTTGTACAAAAACATTTTTGACATCTAGAAAAATATCCGCCATGGTTTGATTTTTTAGAAAAATAAAAAGATTTTTCTGAATTTCGAATGAGTAGTTCTGGAATTTGTTCAGAGAAGAGATCTGGGGTGAGTTTCCCTTTCAATAATAGCATCTATCATCTTATGATCTTAATTTTACCAATATCAAGTATTTTGCTATGATATTGTCGCAGTCACAAGTTTAATTTTGTTAATTCAAATCATTTATCAATAAAAACCTCTTTTTTTCAACCGGCTAGACATGTAACACTAAAACTTTTGGTTAAAATTAAGCCCAATAAATCTTAAAACAATCCGACAAAAAAAAACTGGGCAAGAGTGTGTCAATTGAGACTCAGCGAAGTCCAAATAATGAACACTAGTCAAGTACCAAACCAAATCAACATCATGCAATTAGCAAAAATAAGGAGAGAATTGAGTTTTCATGATTGTAAGGTTACAAATCCATGAATAACTCTAATAATTTCGTTTTTATCGTGCATTTTACTATCAAATTTACCGACAATGACATGGATAAGTACATTTTAGATTTCTACACGTTTTTATAATTCTTTATCCCACAAGCAGGTGCAGACTCCTCGTCAATTAATTTCTGACTCTTGAGTTTTAATTAGCAGAGCTGGTTTAAGCGAAACTTAATTAAGTTACCTTCCTAGATGTTGACTCGCGCCGTTCCTTGTTAATAAATAGATACCTAGGTTTTTGCCTCTTACAGAGTCCGGGGAAAATTGGAATGAGACGGAGATCTTACTAGTTTTTATAAGACTACAATAATTGGATCCGTGACTTTTGCCGTAGACTGCATCTTTATACAGATTCTAGAGCACATTGAAACATTTATATAAATAAATAAAAAAACTATGTCAGAAGGTATTAAATAACACTTTTACTAGCTTTGGCCCGTGGCTTTGCAGGCATAAAAAGCTCTGCATAATAAGTAGCCTGTTTTTCCCCATGATAGAATCTAACTCATTACAAAATTTCGTAAAGATTCGTTCAGAAGTCAAACAAACAGTCCGACAGTCACAATTTAAACTGAATTTGATATATACATAAAATTTATAATACTAATAATATGGATTTACATACACATCGTATTAATAATATGGCATAAGTTGTTTATAAACTAAACATATAAATAAAAAAATAAATAATAAAAGCCACAAGAATGAACTTTGTTTGCATAAATTGTTTACGGAGAAAAAAAAAACAGTCAAAGGGTTTTGGTTGTAGGTTTAGTAGTCAACTGGTAATATATTAAATAATATAAAATATACGTAACCTGGCTGACTCATGGACCAGCGTATTAGAATTGCCATTCAACATAGCAATGCCGTAAGCATCTTGGGGCCGCTGCTCTCCGACAGTGATCTGGATCAATTCAGTATCTATAGATTATTATAAGCGGTTTTTAGATAGCTGAATTATTTCACATATATTTTCTTTGATGAATAATAATATAAAATCTGGGTAATGTCCTTCCTGCCTGTATAAATGTGCACATGCTTAGTACTTTGCCTTGTTTTAAAACTATTTATTTACGTGAAGTAATATTTTGCCTAATTATCTTTTCAGCGATGAAAGGTAAATCAACAAATAAATCGATTGGAAAAACAAAGTCTAGCGTACTCACTGCGTAGCGAAGCAGATGTATCAATATTTTATAGGGTTATCACAACTGTGTTCAAACATAACTGTCAATGTTGTCGCTTTATTTGCTTGTACAAGGTGATATTATGTTTAGAAGTTTAGGGTGACAGAATCTGGTCAAAGTATGTAAAATAAACCAAATTCAGGGTTATGTAGTAATCAGAATGCATAACATGACGACACAACTCATAAGGAAGCCTTCCTACAGCATATTACCCCAGAGAGCTGCAACGAGCGAAGCGAACAGATTTTCTCTGGATAGAACAATGAACAAGTAAGCAAGAGCAGATACGTAGAGACGAGTAAAATTTCATCTTTTTGAATTTTTGTGTGCGGGATAATTAAAAATTAAATTAAATTAAATTTTATTTCAGGCAACAAAATTAAGTGTATGAAATACTATAACAAGGGCCCATAGAAAATAAATACCTTATAGACTAACATACATATACATATAAACTTATGAACTACACAAAAAGTCAGGGCACTTTCTTGCTTTGGTGCTTCCCTATACCGTCGGTAGACAACTCCTGTTGACCAGAAGTCGGGTGCGAGATATACGTCCTTGTACTTGGCAGCTACCCGGAGCACATACGACTTGAAGTTGGTCTCTCTATTTGATTCTAACCGCTTCAAGCCATGCACAAGTACAGCGGGCGGCTCCCTGATCCGGCATCGGCCTCTCTCGTCCACGTACCGGAGAATACTCTCCCCCGTAGTGGTCGGGTCTAACCGAGGCACATAAATCGACACAGTAGGCTCCACCGTCTGCAGAGTGAGCCCAGCAGATAGCGGAGCGGTACCTTGCCGATTTCGCGACGATTTCGGTTGACGTTTCTTCTCCACGATAGTGAAGCCTTCATCGTCGACCTTATGCAAGCTACCGCTAGGCTTCTTCGGCCGTGCCTGACTCATTCGGTGCGTCTCGGCGCTCGGCGCCGGGCGTGGCGGCTGAGGATGACGGGACACCTGCACGTAACTCTTCTTCTGCTGGCGAGCTGGCGGCGCGGGAGCCGGGGGGGCTCGGGGAGCAGGAGGCAGAAATCGCAGACTTTCAGATCGCGGGGCTGCCGTTCCGGGGCTGAGGTCAGCGAAGCCGGTCGGTCATTTACCTGCGTACCGGTGTAAAGCGTCGCATCTTCATAACTGCTGACAGGTGAAGTCCGGCATCGGATTGCACCACGTCGCATATTTACGTTATGCGCTGATTGCGGCGAAATAGCTGGCACTGCATTTACATTGCGCAATGCCACAAGTTCGAGCTTCAACTCGGATACAGTTTGCTCCGAAAGTTGAAGTTGCGCCTGGATGCTGGAGTCATCTGCCTTCAGCTGTGTTATCTGTTTAAGGACACACGTAACGTCCACATGGTCCCAAGTCAGCGGCGGAAGAGAGGTGGGGTCTTGATAAACAAACGTCGGGACGTCATCGGGATCGGTCTCCAGGAACACCTTGAAGATATCCTGGATGTCCTTTTTGCCACGCCCTTCCCTTTGCCTGGTTATCAAGCGGATGGTGGTCGCCACTGTATCGTGTAGTACCTTTTTGGCGTCTGCGATCTGGGCTTCAGTGTTGCTGGAAGTCAGGATTTGGGTCAGACTGACCTGGTCCATAACATCCAGCTTGCATTGTATAAATGCAAGAACAGTGTCAATCACAATAGTGTCTGATCTTTTTGGACTAGCCATTTACGTCGCGTTGACTCACGCGAATAATCTAGGTCAACATTGAGATAGCCACTACGAAGCGACCGTTCAAGCTGTTGGAAACGATGCGACTAATAATATATAATAATATATGTGATATAGTCCTTACATATTATATTGATCTCAATATATTCGATACTGTTATTTTGCCGGACTAACTCAAATTTTACTTTCTAAAATACAAATTTACAAATAATATGTATATAAATGTAGATTAAAAATATCATAAGTAAGTATTAAAAAATATATAAGTATTCTATCAGTCATCTGGTCACCATAATACAAGCTATGCTTAGTATGAGGCTAGATGGTGTTATGTGCAATGTCCTTTAATTAATATTTATTATTATTATTTATCTTAGTATCTATACTAAAGTTCTGAGTAATATATTTAAAATAGATTCCTTAAATTTATTAAATTGACATGTGATTGTCATTTTTTTGCATTTTTAAAAACAACTCAATAATATTAAAAAAATAAACAATTTATCTAATTTAATAATTCATAAAAGTCGATAGTTCGTATATTACCAAATTTTTGTTATTTTGGCGAAACAAAAACTACTACAATTCTACGCACAAGTGACGTGACGTGTGTAACATCACACCTGCTTAGACCATTGAGTTTATACTTCAGCGTGTCAACCCTATAGAACCCGGGTGAAGTGGGTTGATCATTCCGACCCCACAGCAACACTCTGAAATCCATAATATCACAATCGTTGCCCGCTCCGACCATCGTCATTTGGACCATTCATATCGACCAATTGGGGCAAATGAAAAATAAACCTTATTTTAGTTAGTTAGGTAGTTCGTTTTTAATTCGTGACCGCAACTCAATAAGAGTCCAAAAAAATGTTGATGGCTTACATCTGTGTTTCAATGTCTATCCTAAACACTAAAACCCATACAATACGTCTTCATAACAAATTACGCTAGACCTTTATTACTTAAAATTATTTTTAAATTTTGTTTCAACCTACAGTCTCTACATTAATTTCTGAGAAACTCCCTAATATTTCCATTTATTAAACCAAATTTCTAGGGAAATAAGATTTACTCGACAAGTAAAAACTAGTTATTTTTGTAGGTAAGTAATTGAGTTTCAAAAACTACAGACTCCGGCGACGCTTTATAAGAAAATGCTCAACTAGTAAGCTACCGTAACCTTGAGGAATTTTCTCCACTTTACGGAAAATAAGCATTTTTCTCAAGTTTTATGATTTGAGTAAGTAAAGCTATCAAACACTACGACACTACCAGCCAGAGAGGAGCTGACAGTAAGTAACTCCGGGTCGGGAATTACGCAAGATAATGATGGATTTCACGCCGAGCTCCCCTTTGTGTCCTTTGTCTGCTGGCAGAATATTAAGTTTGACACTTGAGCTTATACAGCTTTATCTCGACTCTGGCTCTAGCCTGGGTTGTATTTTCTTGAAAAGCACCAAAACGCACTATCATATTATCGTACGTATCGTATGAGTCTGTATTGTGCTCACAAATGTTTTGGTGATTCGAGAACTCTGACTTTTGCGCCGTAAGTTATGAGTATGATTCCTACATCGACAAAAAACATAATGTGTTTTTTGTATAGATCATAGATGTATATTCATTATCGCATTTATAAGGCATGTGATAAGAATGAATGAAGCAAAAGAAGTCAGGATCGCTGAACGTGATAATTGGTAGTCTACGCTTACACCCGGAAACAGACTTGATTTCATGTATGTATGTATGTTTTGTGTCTGGGTGCTATAACATATCATTAGTAGCATTTACGAGTGTATAAGACATTTATTTTAAAATAATAACAGATATGTACAAAATTATTTATAATTATACAAAATACATAATTATGCAACAGTTGAGCAATAGATATTTGCGTCTGGTTGAAACAGTCTGGTAGGTCGCGTGATCCAAGAGCTGGCGTCTGGTAGAGACATAGCGTGATCCAAGAGCTGGCGTCTGGTAGAGACATAGCGTGATCCAAGAGCTGGCGTCTGGTAGAGACATAGCGTGATCCAAGAGCTGGCGTTTGGTAGAGACATAGCGTGATCCAAGAGCTGGCATCTGGTAGAGACATAGCGTGATCCAAGAGCTGGCGTCTGGTAGAGACATAGCGTGATCCAAGAGCTGGCGTCTATTAGAGACATAGCGTGATCCAAGAGCTGGCGTCTGGTAGAGACATAGCGTGATCCAAGAGCTGGCGTCTGGTAGAGACATAGCGTGACCCAAGAGCTGGCGTCTGGTAGAGACATAGCGTGATCCAAAAGCCGGCTTCTATTGCCCAGCGTATTAGGATTGTCATTCAACGTGGCAATACTTCCAGTTTTTTATAGACGCTTCCCTCTGGGAGTGATCTGGATTAATTGAGCTATCTGTAGTGTATGTTATTGATATCTGCCATTTAGCTCTCATATCAATACATTAGGAAAAGTTATGCTTAGTTTGGAGCTAGTTGGGCTATGTGAATAGTCCTCTTATAAGAAAATAACTTTTACTATTGTGATTAAACACAAAATCTTAGTGGTTAGAAGAAATTCCGCCATTTGAAACACTAAGTTTCAAAAACGTAGATCTGTTTTATTTATTCTTGCATTTGATACTGGAATAGGGACCTTTTAAAAACGAATAAGCCTAAACCGTATATGTAAATCTCTTGTACTAAAACCAATCACATGTTGTTTGAAAACGATAAAAAATAAATACGTAGGTATGTCAGCATACAATTTTGTATTTTTATTATGTAACGTTTTAAGTTAAAAATGATGCAAGTTTCAAAGTAATTAAAGTAGAGCTATCGTACTAATGGAATCAACTTATCAGTAGCTAAGAAAACATTACGGAAACTTGAGGAGCTGAGGAATCCTTTTAACGAAGTAGCTTCATGCTATTAGGAAATTGCCAAAGTTAATTCTACGGACAAAAAAAACAAAGATATATAAACCGTATGAGTTGAAACACTGACCAATCTTCGAAGCAATTATGCCACACTGGTTTTAAATGATGGATTGAATAAATCAAGATTTACGAAAACAACAGTCGAAAACGGGTTTGCAAAGTCAAAAAAGTACCAGTAAATCGTTTGGTTGCACACAAAAACGAGACAATCAAAAAGTCGTGATAGCTTTTCAAAAACCAGTCAATTTTTACGTTTACACTCGCCGCACGATATTTTGACCTCGTGTTCTTTGTGTTCCAAAAGTTTGAACAATTGTAAATTTGTTTGCTCTCAAACAAGAAAAGGAATTTTGTAGTGATATAAAATTCATTAAAACTGCACTGTGACAGCATCATACATCCCTAGGATCGAACTGTGAAGCGAGACTGCCCTGAACTCGGATTTAATTGAATTATATGAATGAACCCAACGCTTCCGGTGATGGAGTCGGCGATGCAGGATACACCAATTGCTGATTGTAGAATTACGTTTGTTTATACTGCACACATGTGATGGATTTATAGATAGATTCTTAAAGTGTAAAGTGTTAAAAAAAAAAAGTAAACAAGTACGTATTATAAAGGTAAATGGTATTCTGTAGATACTAATAAATGATAATAATAATTCTAAACATTTCACACAGCATCATCTAGCGACAAAGTAAGCAGAGCTTGTGTTATGGGAACCATACTTTTGCAATGTTTTTTTACAAAAGTAATATATACCTTTTGAATACGAGAGGAGGCTCTTGGTTAGAATATTCGGAGTCAAAAGCGTTCTTTCCCAATTGAACTATCTGGCCCAGCTTCACCATTCAACGTAGCAATGCAGCCAGTATCATCGGGACGCAGCATTCTGACAGTTATGTGGATCAGTTGAGTTGAGATCAGACACTTTAAATGGTTCTTCCATAGCTCAACTGTTGCACATGTATAATATTTTATATCATTTTGTACATATCTCTAATCAAATTCCAAGTTTTAACCAACCCTGAGATTTCCTGTAAACAAAAACCTACATAACATAGTTATAGCTTTAATACTTAAAATAGTACGTAACGGTCAATTTGAGGCACGGAAGCGACCTTTAAAAGGTATAATAAACTATCAGAGTTAGTATGTGCGTGTGCGCGGCTGTGACGCGAGACCGGTCCTATGACAACCGTCGTACCTAGTGTACGAGTGTAATTGCCACTTACTGAGCCTGAGACTGCAAGGCGGCGGCGTCGAGGTGAACTCGATCGTGAGTAATTCGAGATCATCTTGACATCTTAAATTGGAAAGACCAATGGGAGAATCAACATTAACATATTAAAAAAAAAAAAAAAAAAAAATTGATAAAATTTTTACCATATTTACTGATCGTGAGGAAACCGGCATGTCGTAGAACCTAAAAAGTTCCAAGAGCCTCAGAGGCGCACTTTAATCCTTTCACTATACTAATCCCACCATCTCCTGTTTATAACAGTACAAGCAGGCGTACTGCTCAATACCATCCATACCTTATCAGTCTATCACTCTTACGAACAAAGCACTTTGCTTTCACATTTAGGTAATGCGTACAACCAAGAATTGGAATGCTTTGCCGCCATCTGTTTTTCCTAAAAACTACAATCTAGGTCTCTTCAAGTCTCGAGTAAATAGGTCTCTTCTAGACCTGCGTGCCCCATCGTTGGCCACATCGTCGCTTAACATCGAAATCGTGGTCAAACGTAAGTTTATCGACGATAAAAAAAAATAGTGACATGGATAGAAGATAGTAGATGATAGTATCAATGGATATCAGCATCGCAAAATTTCAAACTTTTTAATTGTTATTTTCTTGCTATAAGCCTCTCATACTGAGCCTCTTAATAAAACGGTTATTTTGTGCAGATCATTCCAACTGCATTTGCAGTTAGATTGCATAAATGCTTTTCAAACCTAACAACGCCATTACAGGACCACAAAAGAGCCGCTTTGTATTCCCAACGCGGTATTGAAACCAAGATAAATGATAATTAGAAAACCGTTTCCACAAATACCTAAAGAACGATTTGAGGGTTAATATTTACCGCAAAGCATCTTCTGGTCACAGATACACTAAATCGAAGTAGATACATAGATGTTCAAACAAACGGAGCCAAAAATCAGACCGAGCTAACTCTTAGTCGTAATCGTAATCGAGTTTAAACACAAAATAAATAAATAAAGCAAATGCTATGGGAACCACATGACTGATATACTACTTATGCATTTTTTTAATACCTATATTATATATTCCCGAGACCCGAGGCAAATATTTGCAGATAATTTAAACGATTGTTCCGTGGTGTGATTCTAACCCAAAATCTTCTGCTTCCAGCACCATCTAGTCCTAAACTACGTAAAGCTTACACTACACTACACTATACACATTACACTAGATGAATGATAAAATACCTAATTACCACCAAACAACATTATCTATGATCATCTGTTTGAATGAGGATCATCTAGGATGGAGATTAAACCCATAACCTACAATGTAGAAAGCAGTTACTACAAACTGATGATTATTATTGTTCTTATTTGTGCTAAATCTCAATAAATAAGACAGAGCTTAATCGAAAAAACTTTCAAAAATACTCGATTACGCTCATGATAAGAATTACATGATCACTGTCTCGCTCTCAAGGTCTCAGAACTTGTTCTTGAACATGACCCTGAATAGCGTAAAAACTAATCTCCTCATGATACCTGGGTCGTTTTGTCACCTCCGAAATTCCCGTGAGTAACCATATTCAGGTAGGTATCCTATTGTCTTAGTATTGTAGCTATATTATTTTATAATACCTATATAACCATGGATAAAACGACGTTCTCTAAAAATTAAATCTAGCTAGATCGATTTATCGCCTCCGAAACCCCATGCATACAAAATTTCATGAAAATCGTTGGAGCCGTTTCCGAGATTCAGATTATATATATACATATAATTATATACAAGAATTGCTCGTTTAAAGATATTAGATAGGTACTTAAATAACGTACTCGTAAAAGGCATAAAACCTTTCGTCTTTCAAAATAAAAGCACTCATTTTTGTCGCATTCAATGACGAAATTATGAAAAATTCGATAAAACCCGAATGAAATCGATCAATCCCGGTAGTCCCTTTCCAGTACAATTATTACTAAGAATCAAAAAGTTACAGTTATCCTGGCATCAATCATTTATCACTCAATAGTGTTCGTGTATATCATAGAATTGAGATCTAAGTACATAATATGGTTCATCCAAGTAGTGAGCTATGTACATAATTAAAGCCACATGTCTATTGTTTTCCTAAGGCCTTAAATAGTCCGACTTGCTTCCATACATCCCGTCCCTTGTTCGGTAGCTATATTGTTATTTAAGGTACAAGGTGTCAAATGATAGCTCCCGATAACTGCTAACAGCTTTTCAATACAGCGCATAGACGAAACTCAAAACTCTTTATTTGATTGTTCATGTATGTCTGTCTTAGTAAAAATTAATAAAATAATCCCGGACATTTCTCTGGCGGGTGTTCGCCTACTGCGCCACAGAGGTCGGTATGATTAGATGCGTACGCATTATTGAGAATGTGTTATTGCTTTATTACCAATAACCCGCAATAGCTGTTCATCAATCAATAAAGAAGATTTTGAAAAGTAGCACAAATAAAATGTAAGACCAATGTCTTACATTTTATTTGTGGATATCTCATAACTACTTATTAGTTAATGTGGCAATAATGATAATAATAATATTAATAATTATATTATTGTTAATAATTATTATTATTATCATGTTATCAATTATTATTATATCATGATAATAATAATAATTATTAACAATAATAATAATATTACAACAACAATAATAATAATAATAATAATAATAATAATAATAATAATAATAATAATAATAATAATAATAATAATAATAATAATAATAATAATAATAATAATAATAATAATACTAATAATAATAATAATAATAATAATAATAATAATAATAATAATAATAATAATAATAATAATAATAATAATAATAATAATAATAATAGACAGATAGACAGACATTAGTGAACGAATGGACCCGTAAGTCTCTCCACGGAAGGCACCACCACGACTTGAGTCAACCCACCGTCGACATACAGGCGTCGAACGAATGGCTCAGCCGAGGTGAACTCTTTCCAGAGACTGAAGGGTTCATGGTTGCCATTCAAGACCAAGTGATAGAGACGCGCAATTATCAGAAATATATCATGAAGCAACGTAGCTTAACAACGGACATGTGTCGAAGATGCAACAGCGCTTCTGAAACAATCCAGCACATAACGGGGGCCTGCAAAGCGATCGCACAAAGTGACTATAACCACAGACACGATCAAGTGGCCAACATCATCCACCAAAGACTTGCAGGAAAATATAAACTTATAGACACATCCAAAAAACCAACACCTTACTACAAATACACACCCGAAATTGTGCTAGAGAATAGTACTCATAAACTTTACTTTGATAGAGCGATCCTTACTGACAAGACCGTACACTTTAATAGGCCCGATTTAACTCTCCTGGACAAAATCAATCACACAGCCCTCTTAATTGATATCGCTATCCCTAACACACACAACCTACAGAACACCATTTCAGAAAAGCTGTCCAAATACGTTGATTTGAAAAACGAAATCACAAGAATGTGGCGTCTGCAAAAGGTCTCAATAGTCCCGATAGTACTGTCATCAACCGGCGTCATTCCCAAACAACTCTTCCAATCGTTAGAGTACTTAGACCTACCAAAGCACACGTATATTTTATTACAGAAAGCAGCTATTTTAAATACGTGTAGAATAGTGAGAAGGTTTTTACAAACTGAACTTCCTGGTGAAGCTCAGCCTAACACTGGGGCGCACTTGGCTTAGGCCCGTGCACTCCAGGTAACCCCGGTGTTCTTTACACCGAGTAAAACAAATGTTTAAGCAATAATAATAATAATAATAATAATAATAATAATAATAATAATAATAATAATAATAATAAAAATAATGATAATAATAATAATAATAATAATAATAATAATAATAAAAATAATAATAATAATAATAATAAAAATAATGATAATAATAATAATAATAATAATAATAAAAATAATAATAAAAATAATAATAAAAATAATGATAATAATAATAATAATATCATCTGGCCCCAAAGTAAGCAGAGCTTGTGTTATGGGTACCACATGACTGATATAACTAATTATACACTTTTTTGTTTTTTGTAAATACATACATACTACCTATACATAGAAACAACCAGACCCGAGACAAATACTTACAGATCATACAAACATTTATCTCGCGGCGGGAATCGAACCCGCAACCTTTTGCGTCTCAGCCGGCCTTTAGCCCACTGCGTCACAGAGGTCGTCAACAGAGGATAACACGGGCAGACCATACCTTAACCGCAAATTATCTAAATATGTGATGATGAGAAATCTGGTATGCTTATTTTCATAGTAACCAATTATATTCCTTTGTTCGGTGTAGGACAGATTCTGGATTGGACAGATTCGTGATTCGGCAGATTCCTACTCGACAGCTACATTTATAACGAGAACCTCTTAGTCATGTATGGTGGCGCTTTGGCGGCCGCTGACGCGGCACGCTCGCTTCGCTCGCTCGCCTTGCGCGTTGTTTTCCATACTCTTACATAACCTAACCAACTGGTTTCGATCTGATTCTTGTTATAAAAATGTAGCTGTCGAGTAGGAATCTGCCGAATCACGATCTGTCCAATCCACAGTCTGTCCAACACCGAACAACCAATTATTTTGTAGTTTGAATGTTTTTAGCTTTAGTGATGAGTCTTTTAACACCCTGTATGAGGGAGAATAATTGGTTCATCTTGGCCAAGGTTAATTAGCTGTCAAATTAGTTGCGATCAAGTTGGTCGGGCTTCGCTCAAACTTCTTCCCCTCTGCGATTTAAGTAATGACCTGTTTCAGCTAGACTTTAATGCTGCTTTACAACACTTAGGTCGCGTTTAGACGGGGCGACAAATCGCATGACTTTATAATGATGCTCGTATTTGAACCTCATGTTGTACTAGTATGGCGTCTTGCAAAATACTGCGTATCTCTATGATAAAACTCATAGAATCAATATCAATCGCCGATACCACCAGATTTTTTTATGGTTATGTTTATAGATATATAGATAGATATATAGATTATATCCACAATACAATTATAAACTCGTCTGTGTATCTATCTGTCTGTATGAATGCAATAAAACAGAAAAAACAAGCCTAAAAACCCATACCCTCAGCATGACAATGCTATCTTATTACTAAAGGTTGGAGGACCCATTACACTGTAGCACAATACATAAAAAATGCTGGGTACGTACAAATAACAGATACGTGCAAAAAAATATACATAATTAAATATATGTGCAAAAGAAATCTAGAAAAACAAAAACTCCTTATCTTCTAATTAACTTCTAAACAGTAGTAACTAATAGCTATATACGTACATAGTATACAAACAACAGGTGTCAAGTTGCCGAAGATGACCTTGAGTGGACCGTGGGGGGAGGGGGGTACACTTAAAGTCGTGTAATGTTCACACACACACTCTCGCCCTGTGTATGAGGGGACACCGACACGCGGGTTTCCGTCGACGACGCGGAGCAGACTGAGCCGGGAGGTACTTGGCCGGTCCCGGGGGTTGCTAGTGTGACTTAAAGTTTTCCACCTAGCTTACAAGTGGCTAATTAAAAAATTATAAATAAATGAATAATGCCGAATATTTCACACAGCATCACCTAGCCCCAAAGTAAGCAGAGCTTGTGTTAGGCGCCAATTATACAGAAACGGCGTAAGGTGCAGGCGCGGTGCAGGCGCTGATCAGGCGTGGAAAAGAAAAGCAAATTGGAAAAGGTCACAAAACGACGTGCCTGCGCCACGACATTTTGTATTTAAACGTTTTGAAGCGGCAAGATGCCTTCGCCGCGCCTTCACCTAACGCCGTTTCTGTATAATTCGCGCCTTATGGGTACCACATGACTGATATTACTACTTAAATACTTTTTTGTTTTTGTAAATACATACATATTATACATAGAAACAACAATAGTACATATTATGAGCTTGTTATTAGATAACTCTTTATTGACAACCACACGGGAAATTACAATATCAAAAACATTACTATTTCAACCTCTACCAGGGCAACCTTTGGATGGACTGGACTAAAAACAAACACAAGTGTTGCATGTCGGTGTGGTGTATATATTTAACTACGTTACTTATATATATGTATAAACACATACTGATATAAATATAAACATACTCGATAGCTATAATAATTAACATAATTATACAGTATAAATACGAGTATGTCTAAGGATTGTATTCCAGAAGAGATCAAAACCTAATCTAAGATTTTTTGACAGCATTTCGTTGAGAACAGTAAAACATGTATGCTTGGATCTCGATCTGAGTAATATAAATCATCTTGTAATATATATATAGTCTCTTTGAGAATATGAACTTTGACTTATTTATATAATTAGTTACTAAAGCTTCATTATAAACAAATTTTTTAGCTTGATTGTGATTAATATTACCTAAAAGTATTTTTAAAGTGTTGTTAAAATTTTCCTCAAAAATGGGGAAATATATCTCGACTGAGCTCCCCCACCGTGGATGATCACTCTTCCCAACCGTTATCGCGCCCGGGGCACCCCATACGAAGACCCGCTACCAAGACATCACATATCAAACGACATCTTTATCGTACACATCAACCATTGACGGTTTACACATGCTTCAATGTAAAAAGTTTGGGTTAACCCGCAATGTATGTATGTTACCCAAAAGCAGCGGTAGAGTTCCCTGATACAGTTATGAACCCGCAGTTTCCGTAGAGCAACACCTCGAAAACGATTAAATAATTGCAGATTCGCGGTTAAGGCTCGGCTCTTTCGTGAATTTTCGACGAAATTGGGGCATTCAGTGGGAACTTTCTTGATTACATTGAACCTAATGAATAAATAATAGGGAGGTTTTGTCGAAGGCTGTGCTTCAGGGTTGTTAGTTCAATATTTAGGGTAGGCTATTCGGTTTAAGTATGTAACAGTCTATAAATGTGTCGGTTGCGTAAGGCTCTTTATCTCGATGAACTACCTGAAATTGTAAGAGGAAATAAAAGTAACCGATCCGAGATCTTCTTTTTGTGTCACTTCGTATTTCGAACCAGTTTGGTAAAAGGATTAATGTGCGCCTTAGAGACTCCTTTACAATACGTGTCATTTATAAAATGAAACAACGAAAATCTTTGAGAGAAATATTCAAAGAAATTAATATTCTCACAATAATTTCACAATAATACGATTTGTTATACACTCATAAAAATAGAGATGGGTTTCAGCAAAATAGTGACCTTCGTAAATTCAATACTAGGAATAGGAACACTTATATATCCTTAGGTTTTGACTAGAAAAAGAAAATTAGTCTTTTAGGGGAAGCACGGTGCGCTTCTATAATAAGCTTCCTAAAAATGCAACTAAACTACCTATTATGAAACTTAAAGCATACATAAAGGGTAGTATTTTCAAGAAAGCGTATTATAATATAAATGACTATATTATTGACAAGAATGCATGGCCTCATGTCGCTCTGCCCTCAGACAGTTAAACGACACATTTGAAATGTATTAACTCTCTGGTATTCGTTTTTCGTAGTTAAGGTAGTTATAAGATGGATCATGTATTTGTAGCTTCGTACCTAAAGTGCCGAGTGCGCCTGGCCTGGTCAAACTCAGATGTTTCGTGAAATACTTACGAATTCTAAAAGAAGAACTTACGTAAAATTAAGTTGAAATACATCGGACTAACCCCCAATAATTTGAAGACTATCGCAGTCGTCTCCATCATCACTCTCGAGTACATTATAACACTCAATCATGCTTCTATTTTTATCACACAAATTAAAAACTAAATGTCCTGTGAGGCAATTGAATCGAGTTAATATTTGGCTTCTGTCCTTCCCAATGGATATTACCAAACATGTTTTGTATACAATATTATGAACAATATATGAATATTATTTTGCCCGTGGCTTTGGCCGCGTGGTATAATAATTAGTAAAAAAGTAAGGACAAGAATGACCAGTGGTCAGGATCCAGAACAATTCAACAGCATTTATTTAGCAAACTAGTAAGATAGTGACAAAAAAAATAATAATATTAAACTATCATGAATTTTATGGTTTACAAACCAGGCAGTTTTTCATAATCTATTAAAGCCCTACTAGCCGTGATCATTTAACTTTTAATTTAATTATACATAAAACATTTGAAAATCAGAACATTTGTGTTACGTTGAAGTTTGTTCTGTGTTATAAGGAATTATTAAAAATATATACATTTTCTATCAGTCACTGGTCACCATAGTACAAGCTATGCTGATTGTAAGGCTAGATGTTGTTGTGTATATCCAGCAATATTTATTTGTATATTTATTTATTATGTTTGTTCTAATATAACAACAAATAAATGCAAAAACGTTGGTGTACGTTTGAATGTTTGTTTGTTACCCAAAGACGCAATAATGACTCAACCGACTAACTAAACTCTAATTTAATCCTACTAATATTATCAACGCGAAAATTTGTAAGTATGGATGGATGGATGGATGGATGGATGGATGGATGGATGTTTGTTACTCTTTCACGTAAAAACTACTGCATGGATTTTATTGAATCTTTACAACAATATAGCTTATACATCAGAATAACACATAGGCTACAATTTATAAGGATATTGTGTGAATTGTCCTAAATATGTCGATATAAGTGTCAAGTAAGTTGAAAAAATCTACCATCTGCAAGCTATTCTGGCGTGCGCTGCCAAAACCGCTAGAGTTACACATTATGTAATGTATGATGGAAATGTTAATCTTAAATAGTTCTACAAAGTAGCCTGCCATAGTATATATCTATATCTTATGTGTAAGCCATTATTGCCTAAATAGTGAACCATAACTACAATATAATTACAATAAAAATTTATAATTTATTTCAAATGCACATTTGCTAGTAATAAATTGATTCCTAAATGAAAAAAGATACTTTTATCGCTTCTGGTAATATTATATTAGGATAAATGGGAAAGTTTGTATGTATGTTTGTTACTTTTTCACCGAAAATCACTGAATGGATTTTAATAAAACTTTACTATAAAACAGCTTTTACATCAGAATAAGTCATAGGCTATAATTTATAAAGATATTGTTTGAAATGTTCAAAATATAACGATAAGTGTCAGTAAGTAGGAAAAAATCTGTCATCTGCTAGCTATTCTGGCGTGCGATGCAAAAACCTATTTTGTATTTTTTCTGGTGCCCCAAAAACAGCGCAAAACATGAATGTTTATAAGTTATTGACGACGACCTCTGTGGCGCAGTGGGATAAGGTCCAGCCGGCTGAGACGCAGAAGGTTGCGGATTTGATTTCCGCCGAGAGACAAATGTTTGTATGATCTGCAAGTATCCATCTCGGGTCTAGGTGATTCTAGGTATAATAAATAATAAATAAATACATAAATAATCCCGGACATTTCACACAGCATCATCTGGCCCCAAAGTAAGCAGAGCTTGTGTTATGGGTACCACATGACTGATACACTACTTATATACTTTTTTTTTGTAAATACCTACATACATAATATGTATGTATTAAAAAAAAAAGTATATAAGTAGTATATCAGTCATGTGGTACCCATAATACAAGCTCGGGCCAGTTGTTGTTGTGTGAAATGTCCGGCAATATTTATTTTATTTATTGATTTTTATACACGTACGGTGTAAGATTAGTCAGTATTCAGACATCTGGTTCTCATAATACAAGCTATTCTATGTCATCTGTTTCTCAAAATCCATTTTGAACACCAGTAAAATTTCACACGATTAAGTCAGCTGAACCGAGCGATCCAAATCGGGAGCTGCTCTCAACCTTTAAATGGAACACGGTACTCAAAGCCTACTTTTCCTGCCAACCGAAATGTGCCTCGCAAAGCCGCTCGCTGGTGGATAGCTGAAGTATTTTCCGCAATCTGACTCTGATGAGGCATCAGCCACAGACGTTTGACACTCGTGTAAGTTGATGCAGGGACTCGGGTACGTACTTACAGTAGATAGATACAACGTAAAAGTAGACTAAGAAAAAATAAAAAAGCTATTTGAGTCGCCCTATAAACCTTACAAGATAAAGAGATGTGAAAATAAAAAATGAAAGAAACATTTTATTCAATAAAATCACAAGAACTATTTTGAATCGTCTTATTATATACTAGATGTATCTAGGTGCCGGTTCCTCCTGACCCTAGTTCAAGAAGAATCAGGCAAAAAACTCGTCTAGGCTTTTTCGTTAGATGCTTGCTAATTTTGTCACGAGTTGAGTTGAATCAGATTCGTTCCAAGCTTTTTGTCATCTAAATAATCTGATATCTGATATTTTATTTATTTTAATATGCTCAGACAGTTTTTGCTTGGGACCTTAATATAGAAGCGTACACATTGCCTGTAAAAGGTATACTAACTGAGCCTAACTGTGGCAACAGCGAGTTTATCTTTATATATGTGTTAATATGATTGTCGCTTTTTTTGAAAAAAACTAATATTTTTGTGAACATACATTTCAGTTTCATATACATACTGGCAAGAAACTGTCAGCATATTTATATCCTTAATAAAATGCTGGGCAGGGCTGGATAAGAGTTTCACATGTTCTTTATGGTGTTGTCTGTGCTATTGTGCAGTTGGTTCTTGTCTGTAATGCTAGGATCGTAGAACGCAAACGAAAAACGACTCGCGTAGCACATAAATAATTTCCCGTAGCAAGATCTACGAAAGCTACTACGAACAGTACGTACCACGTAGAGCAAATATATTAAGTCAGATTATTTAAAAATCTCTTTAGAAATCAGTTACGATTTCACTTTCTGCCTTTTCAAAGGAATCGTTATGCGAGGGTTTATCGATCATTTTATGTAATTACGTACTTCTTGATGTCGTAGGTACTTTATAAGCTGCCTGAAAGTCTACGTCATGGTTTTATTAAAACGTCTGTTTAATATCGCATACCTGGAACAGATCACAGGCCTTGAACAAACGTAAGGTAGAATTATAACCATAAGTCAAGTCAAGTCAAAAGATACTTTAATCAATACAATCAAGGATGACAAGGATCACTTTGAAACGTCTTACATACTAGGTGAATTTGGTGCCAATTCCTATTTACCCAAGCCTGAGAAGAAGCGGTAAGGAACTCGTCCTGGTACTAGAGCTTTTTTGCTTGATCCATTTACAAGAAACACAGCCACAGGCCTTTCTAAAAGAAGGCCATACTGGTCTTGAGGCGCTACAAAAATTATCATAATACTTAGGGAGAACGCATTTACAGCAAAACTGATTGCACCAAAAGATTCTTACGGGTTCACCGTTGGGACGAATAAATACAAGTCTTCTTATTATCTGACTATATTGAACGAATGTGGTGAGAGGATTAAAGTGCGTCCCAGAGGCTCCTTCATACACTTTAGCTCATGTCTTAATACACACTGTAGTCACAAATTAATATACCAAAGATTTTTTATGTAGGATCTAGGTTCCTTTGTTTTTAAATGTTGATTATGCCATAGATGTCGGTTCCATTAGCTAATGATACAAGTATTTAACATTTGTATGGAAATAATCATGTCTTCAAAATTAAAGAGATAATAATAATAATAATATCGGACATTTCACACAGCATCATCTGGCCCCAAGTAAGCAGAACTTGTGTTATGGGTCAAATGACTGATATACTACTTATATACTTTTTTTTTTGTAAATATATACATAACTGATCATTGAATGAAATTTGAGCTCATAAAAATACAACTGAATTGAGAATCTCCTCTTTTTTTGAAGTCGGTTAACACCACTGGATAGTCACAAGAAAGCAAAATACCAAAATTTCGTATTTACATATTTTTTCCAGCTATTTTGATGTAAAAACCAAGCTGCCAAACTGATTTTGATGATATTTTTATGAGACCCATCTGGAAGTATATATCCTTTCACATGGAAAAATAATTTTTCAAATTGGAAACACTGAAAAGTCGGTTAAAATGTGCCTTATTTTGTCGGTATTAAGTGACTATCTGCTCCTTAATTGAAGCAATAATAATTATAAAACAATATGGTATGCATTTTAAACATTTTGTCTCTAACTTCCTCGTTTTAAATTATTTTTAAAGTTATTTATTAATTTTGTAGATTAATAATCTAATAAGATCCAAAATATTAAATATTCATCATGTTCTCCTAAAGTTGACTTCGGTTTAACATGCAGCTCTCACGATTAGTAAGGAAGTGAACTAAAACACATTCCGTACAACATCGTTTTGAATTCCTTACATAACTTTTTTCTGATGAAAACTCACGATATATTCGATATCAAAACGTATACTCAAGGTATAACGTCATGGTTTTTATCTATTTTGCTTCAAACTAATATCCACTTTCCAGAAATAAAGTTCTATAAGCGTTGTGCTTTTTATAGAAAAGGGATGAAGCAGCTCTCTGACGTAGAACGTGAAGTGGGTTCTAAAGGTATATTTAGGGTACAAGAAACCCTACTTGGGACTCTACATCAAGTACCTACTGGTAACTAGATCAGCAGATACTTGTCACCAAAACTCGCTATTTCACGTAGAATGTATGCTGTCAAAAAGTATGTTTTTTCTAAAGTATGTTTAGTTGGGTTTATGTAATATTTTAATGAATCTTTACAATCATATAGCTTATACATGAGAATAACACATAGGCTTCAATTTATAATGATATAGTGTGAATTGTCCTAAATATGACGATATAAGTGTCAAGTAAGTTGAAAAAATCAATTATATATAAAACGAGCAATTCTTGTATATATGTAGATATATATATATATAGTCTAAATCATGGAAACGGCTGCAACAATTTTCATGAAATTTAGAATGAAATTTAGGTTCCGTGTTTAAAAAACGTCGTTTTATCCGTGTTTAAATGAGCTTTGCTCGGTATACCGACCAGAGCTCGGTCATCCAGGTACTAGCCTTGATGTCTGCAGCTGAGAAACGTTTTATTTTTTATTTTATTAAATAAATTTACGAAATATTATTATCAACTAAGCTTAAAAATGTTTTAAATAATAAAAAAGTAGTATTATAAATCAAGTATAATATATATAATATGTATAATATTACAAGTGAATATTAAACAGTATTGAAAAGTTAGCCTTTAACAAGGTTTTAATAGCGCGCTGCTTAAATTTACAGATGTTAATGTAAAATATATCCAAGTTCGTAGATTAAGTCATTATGTATATAGACTAAGCCTAATAATAATAATAATAATGGCACCAACCTAACTAATTTTGAACTGGCAAATTAACCTTTGGTGTTCTGCTGCTACCAACTTCTCCTAATTTAATTTTATCTAACTTAATTAAGCGTTCCTAATTTAGTTAGATGGTACCAACCGAATAGGTTTTACAAATGCTATGACTAACTAAATATATTTTAGACAATTCCCAATTTTAGAAATAAACCAACCGAACTGCCACTATTATATAAGAAACTAGCTGCTGCCCGCGGCTTCGCACGCGTGGTACCTACCTAAAAAGTAGCCTATGTCCTTCTCCAAGGTCTCATGTATCATGTCCTTCTCCAAGGTCTCATGTATCTCTATACCAAAATTCATCAAAATTAGCTCAGCGGTTTAGGCGTGAAAACGTGACAGACAGATAGACAGACAGAGTTACATTATTATAAATATATACGGGTATTTATCGCGTTTACGGGATGACAGTAATCCCGTGACTACGACAGAGTGTAAACCTGTCGAAACGTCGTGAAAAATAGGTAAATAAACGCGATAAATACCCGTATATATTTATAATAATGTGTTCTGATCGCTTAAGTTTAAAAAACATTAGACAGAATTACTTTCGCATTTATAATATTAAAGTAGAGATAATGCCGGACATTTCATACAGCATAATCTGGGCCCAAAGTTAGCAAAGCTTAGGTACTGATATAATAGTCATATTTAATATTAAACTGAAGAAACCTTACAAATTGTAATACGACTGTAACACAAAAATCTAGTGAAAACTATAATAACTGCAAAAGTTAAAAACTATTTATCATTCTAGCTTAAACAATGTGTAGCAGCCGTTAAATTTGTTAAACATATTTTGTTTTCTACATTATGCATCTTTCTGTTCTACATACTTCTCTTCTTCTCTTCTTTCTTTTCTTTCTATAATGGCATCAGTCTTGCTAACAATTTTGCCAGTGTCAAGTGATTGTTTGTTTATAAAGTCTTAGTCAATCGTCATAGCTAAAATTAGTTAGGTTGTGCCAACAGAATTGAGGCCATTGTCTATTTTAAACGTCATTGCGAAATAGCCGTCTGGAACTTTCTTGGGATTCCTCGTCATAACATAATACACTTTAAATTCAATTGTCCATAACCTGTGCTATGAAGTTACAATTTATTGATTAAAATTCTGCTAAAGATTACTGAATAAGACACGCAATAGCACTAGAAAAAATCATTAATTTGGAAGTGCTATGTTACTTAATGAAATGACAAACGAAGAATCCGTTACTTCTCTTCCTATGATGTCAATTGTCGATCGTCATTTATCTATTCTAAACGTCAACGCGGAAAGACTGTCTATGATTTCCTAGATTTCTAGTTGTACAAATCATAAAGCGTATCACACATATAATTCAATCGTATACAGTTGTGCTAAGAAATCTCATTTATGGATTAAAATTCCGCCAAGATTACCCAATAAAACATAACACGAGCAAATTTATTAAATAAATAAATATTGCTGGACCACACAACATCATCTAGTCCCAAACTAAGCATAGCTCGTATTATGGTGACTAGATGACTGATAGAATACTTAGATATTTAAAATACATACTTATGATACTTTATAACATCCAGACACAGAACAAACACCTATGTTCTTCACACAAATATTTATCCTGGGAGGGAATCGAACCCTCAACCTACAGCGCAAAAGGTAGAGCTACTACCAACTGAGCTGACAGGCCAGTCAAAATCTTTAATCGCTATGCTATTTCATAAAATGTAAAATAAAGATTCCTCCTTCTTCTTCTTTGCCTGTGTCAAGTGTTTATATGGTATATAGTTTTTTTCTTCGTCTTTGTTTATGGCATGTGACATAATAATGTCAATTTTGCCAGTGTCAAGAGTTTATAATTGTTTATAGTCAATTTGTTGAAGTCTTAGTCGATGGTCAATTGTCAATTCTAGACAGCACGCGGAATGGCCGTCTAAAATTTTCTCGGGATTCCTCGTAGTGCAAATCACATTGCACCATAATACACTTATAATTCAATTGTTCATACTTGTCCTATTTAGTCACAATTTATTCATTAAAATTCCGCTAAGATTACTGAATAAAACATGCAATAAAACGAGTAAAGAATATTAATTTTTACTCGTTATAATTTTTACCCCTTGTAGTTTGTTTATCGACACCTGAACTTCCTTCTAGAATAAATTTAGCATAGTTAAAGGTTGTCTGGAAGATTTCCCATATGTGATAAGACCGCCGTTTGCAGGACATATTACTTTGTAGCCATAGCATTAATTTAGTTTGTACGTCATGAAATGTTATGTTCTCAATAAAGTTCTTTATTCTTATTATTATTATTATTATTATTAATTTAGAAGTTATTTCTCGAACCTTTAAAACAACCATAACAACATAACACGAGAAATCATGAATCTTTAATTGCTATGTTATTTCATTAAATGTAAAACAATAGTACATTATGGTACTAGTGTGTAATTTTGGTGATTACCGCTGAGGCGCCATTGAGACCCGAGCCGTTAGGTGAGGGTCTTAAGAGAGCCGAGGACGGTAATCATCAATACACACGTGTATCATACGACGTTTTTCAACACACTTGTGAATAAAATAACAATAAAAACTCATTTTATTTAGTAGATAAAAAGTTTAATTTCAACAGTGAAAACGAGTTGTGAAAACTGATTCGCTATGGCGGGAAAAATTAATCAGTTTTCCTATGCGCGCGCATTGCGATCAGCCACAGACTAAAGGGATGAGGTTTTTTTTTTTATTTTCCGCGCATAGGGTTTGCGCCTATTCTGCCACGTACAAAATGGGGAATTTAAAGTTTTCTTTTATTACAGAGAAATCAAAATTTATATTTGAGTGAAAATTTTATTTATTAAACACGTACGAGTTAAAATTATCTATTTAAATAAGAAGTTGCATGAAATGAGCAAGCAATAGAAACATTAATTTATTTGTTCTATTATTAACACGATCTTTTTTTGAATAAAAACTTTTATAAGAACAAAGCACCTCAACCAATAAAATTTAAAAAAAAAAACTATAACTCACTAGTGAGTTATAGCAATGAAAAAGTCACAGTTTGATTATGGGTGTCATTCTGTGCCTAATTACGGTGACCATAGAGCCACTTTATGAGCAAGTGTGTTGAAAAGAATCTTACTTAATAGCATAAAAAATGCGTAAAAAATTGAATAAGTATGTCAATGTCACGAACATCTAAATCTCCAGTCAAAAGACAACACGGTGCCTGAAAGCGTGGAAATCGTCAGGTGTACTGTAATCAATTTCTTAGCGGATCGTTTCCTTTCACGAAGGGAGCGGTGTGTTCCATCACACCATTCGCGTTGACTTATTACTGATGTGGGGATTATTAAAGGGTTATGGGATATGCGATGGGAATTTATAAAGCTTTATGTTATGTAACTTTGGCGATTGACTCTTTGTCCTTTAGATATTACTAGCTGCTACTAGCATTAATAAAACGTAGCCCATTGTATTTCCGGTATTCTAAATCTTTTGAGAAACACGGGCTTTTATTTACGTTTTATTTGTCGATGAAAGCACCGACACTGTTTCGATTCATCTAGAGAATTAGGTCGAGTTTGATAAACCCCGGCTCACTTGCTCGCACTTTGTGCAAAATAATGCATCACATCGTGAAAGCAGCATGTTAAAATATGTAGTACAAATCATGCAAATTTTCAAAGTGAAACATCTACTTATATCTATACCAAGTTTCATTTAAATAAGCTATTATTGCGTGGTTAAGTAAACAGCATTTAAACAACTGAAACATTGAAATATCCACACTAACTTTCACATTTTATAATATCAGTAGGATAGGAATGAGAAGATTGTAGTTCTGTTTTGGAAGTAACATACTATTTTTGTCGTTTAGTTCTAATATAAACTACATCAATTAACAATTTACCCAATAATAAGTGTTTAGTACTTACAATAGTTCCGATTGATCCTTCCGTTTCGAACCCGATCACCAAATTTTCCAGTTCGAAATATGGCGTAGAAGCTAAAAAAATCTAAAACATGTACACTGGTTCGAAGTGACACAATAACTAGAAGACAGACGTTTTTTAACCTGTTTTATCATGTTGACCCCTGACATTGTAATTATGTATTTATTCTGTGCATAAATTGGTATCAAGCAATGTCATCGTTGCTTCTTAACTTGATTGATTGAGTGCTCAAATAACTTTAACGCGTATTCACAGCGCTCAAATCGCGATTTTTTTTACATACGACATTTAAATAAAGAGTTCTGAAAAAAACTTAACGGGTAATGATTTAATTAGCTTGCTTTCCGTCTATTAATGCAGGCTGAAAGTTAAAACATCAACTTTAAAAGATATGATTAACAAAAGTAACAATTAATAATAATAATAAATAATACCGGACATTTCACACATCATCATCTGGCCCCAAAGTAAGCAGAGCTTATGTTATGGGTACCACATGACTGATATACTACATATATACTTTTTTTTTTGTAAATACATACATGTTATACATAGAAACACCCAGACCCGAGACAAATACTTGCAGATCATACAAACATTTATCCCGAAGCGGTAAACGAACCCGCAACCTTCTGCGTCTCACCCGGCCCTTACTCACTGCGCCACAGAGGTCGTCAATTTATACAATTTGAAACGAGGAAGTAGGAGGCAAAGTATTGAAAATACATACTATATTTATTTTATTCCTTCACTTATCGAGCAATTGCCACTAAGAAGCCGTAAAATGTACATTTTTCTATACAAAAATTAATTTGCTTAATGTTGGCTTTTAAATAGCTGGAGTTAGTAATTTTTTTCTTATGCTTACCTACTTACGTACGTAGGAGATATGACTGTGTTACCTATAAGTAAGTAGTTCTCAAAGACAGCAGAACAGCTAGATACTTCTATCTAGCCATGTCACTGGGGTGGCGATCGATCGCGCACGTTGCGTTGAACTTGCTTTATTACTCAGGATAACAGGTACCTACCTATATCTACGAGCTACCTGTTATCTCAGACAGGTAATGGCTAGAGAGTCTACTTAGAACACGACTTAGGTACTTCGATATACATGGCTGCATCAACTTTTCACCCCTCTACGAATGTATTTGTACTTGCGTGTCTTGTAGGGTGTAGTTACTGTCTAAAAACTTGTTCGCTTCAGAGTCTAGACTACGTACGTGCTTCAGAGCGTACGTGGTTTAAATTTTTTCTGAAATGTTTAGGCTACCAGCCCTAGATTGTGTAACTCGCGACTGTTAGTAATAATAAATAATATAATAAATAATAATAAACTTTATTAAAAACATAACATTTTAGGTGTTAGGCTACAACGTCCTGCAAACGGCGGTCTTAGTGCCTATGGCGATATCTTCCAGACAACCTTTGGTAATAGGCTTGAATAGCGTAATCACAATGTTGATGTCTGTCTAACACAATTTTTGTAAGCTAATAATCTCTAATATTTTATATATTAGAGATTATTAGCTTACAAAAATTTATTACTTAATGATTACTGTTTGAAATGAAAAATTTGAACACTTGTTTTACTTAGATTATTTATAGATATATATTTAAAATAAAATGTAAATATAAAATCTTTTATTAATTAAGTAGATAAGTACAAAATTGGTAAATAGTTTAAGTTAGGTGGCTAGGCTTACAACGCAATGGATGCAAATTTAGCATCTTCTATGTAGGTAGGTACCTAGGTACCTACCTACACAGAAGATGCTAAATTTATACTAGTATTGATACTAGTATCAGCGCTGTTTTTCTATCTGCCCGTCCCAGACAGTTTTTCACTGAGAGTTTAAGAACAAGCGGCATTAAAAGAATAAAGGGTGCACTGTTATGATTTGTCAGAATTATTAATTTACAACTACTATACTTATATAAACAAAATAAATATGCAGGTCGTGGAACACTCGGTTAAAACGAAGTTCCTATAGTTGTATATTATTATTGATAAACGTATTATATTATTGATTAACAAATGAAAGAATTAGTAGCGCCTAAGAGCAATAAATGAAATTTATTGCTCTTAGGCGAAAATATATAAATAAATTAATTAATTAAATGAACCGCAGAAATTGAAAGAATTGTAGTACATTTCGTAATTAATTTATATTTTTATATTTATTAATTATATTTTTTTGAGTTGTAAAATAAACATTGTATTGTACATCATTCAATTCATCCAATGTTATGATAATGTGAGTTTTACTTTTTGATATTTTTGCACAATTTTGCCATGATCACTTTTGATCATATTGATCATTTTGACAGTCAAAATGATCAATATAATCAAAAGTTTTGAGTGAAAATGATGCACAAAACAATGAAGTTTCAAAAGTTTGATTGTTATTTTTTATTAACTTAAATACATTTTATACATGTAACACGTTACCGGGGATCAGCACTAGGCTGGGCTTGTGTCACGATAGATTCGTCAAGCAAAATTATTTTGCAGATAATGCTGTGGCTACGTTTACTTTACGATTAGGTACGATTAATATAAGGCCATTGTCTCCCACTGTTGGGCAAAGGCCTCCCCTTGATCTCTCCAGTCCCCCCGTTTTTGCAGTAATTGGACCCACGCTCTGTCAAAGGTGTTTCGCCATTTCTTTTTGGGTCTGCCACGGCACCGTTTCGCTGTCTCAGGGCTATTTCATTTACTTTGGTGTAGTTTGTACTGCAATGTAATATATGTCAACACAACAACCAGGTATAATCGGCAGTCTTTATTTTAATGTATGTTTTGTGTTATTTTAAGTATGTTTCTGTTTTGTGTGCTTTTTGATGTTGATCTTGTTTTGTTCATATATATTGTGTAGTTTGCTGTATATTTTAAGTTACTTTGATAGTTGATAAATGGTTTTGATTGTAATTATGTCCAGTTATTGCTGAGCTAACACCTAAGAATTCAAAATATAACTCTGTAGAATGTACAATATAGTACAATATAATACATCGTACAATACAACTCTGTAGAATGTACAATATAGTACAATATGATACATCGTACAATATAACTCTGTAGAATGTACAATATAGTACAATATGATACATCGTACAATATAACTCTGTGATACATAGACATAACACATTAAAAATAATTAGACTACTTATCATCACTACACATTATAAAACAAAGTCGCTTCCCGCTGTCTGTCTGTCCCTATGTATGCTTAGATCTTTAAACTACACGACGGATTTTGATGCGGTTTTTTTAATAGATAGAGTGATTCAAGAGAAAAGTTTATATGTATAAAACATGAAAAATATAGAGGAGGAACACTGATGATTTTAGAGGTTTCTAATGTGATGTCGTAAATAAACACATTTTTTTGCGCTTACTCAAAACTCACCTAGAGTCAAGATATTCGTGAAATGACTGACCTCAGCGGAAGACCAGCGCTGTTACATGGTAACATGCGGCAGCTTTATGCTGAGCTGAGTACCATTTCACCACCACATGTACCTAAATGTCTAGATACTAAAACAATAATTTAAAGTTTATCTGTAGATTGTTGTTTCGATAACTTTTTTTTGTTTTTTCTTTAGTATTTTTAGTAGTGGTCTGAATTAATGTTTTCTATCTATCCGTTAATGGCATCCATACTTTGTTTTTAGTTAACTTAATCAACTGAATCATCCTACTGACGTATAATTCCATGTTAAATAATAAATAAACATTTCACACAGCATCATCTACTAAAGTAAGCAGAGCTTGTGTTATGGAAACCACATGACTGATATACTGCTTAAACACTTATTTATTTTGTACATCATTGGCCTTAGTTCATCTGTTGAAGATGATTTAGGTGGCGTCAGTCAAGTTACAGAGCAGTTATTTGTAATTGAAATTTTCGTTCACGGACCCACACCAGCAAGCTGAGGAGGGTAAAGTTTCCTCTCCACTGACGCCACTCTGCCTGGGATTCTGTTTCATAGCGCAGGCCTTCCCAGTTACCCACAATAACGGCTGGCACCGAGCCGAGCCGTTTTTCTTCTCTGTTGCTAGCTCTTCTGTTGGTCAGCAGGGGGACTAATCCCCAATAATTTGAAGACTATCGCAGTCTTTTCCATCATCAGTTTCCAAGCAAGTTTTCCAAGAAAAACACCCAGACGCGAGACAAATATTTAAGATTTTACAAACATTTGTCCCGTGGCGGAAATCGAACCCGTCCTTATGCGTTTCAGGCGGGCCTTCACCCACTGCGCCACAGAAGTCGTTTACACAATAATATTCTACACTTAGAAAACTCTCTTGGGTTTTCTTATCATATCGATTCCGACACACCTTGTTCCTGCCTACCCATTTGTATTCTTAGCGGTGCACCAACAGGCACGTTCGCATGCCTACCAAGAAATAACTTAATGGAAATTAAATCATATAGCACCCATTAATACTTCGTAATCTTGCTATGAATTATAAACACCTAATTACGAGGGTACTAGGTACGAAGGCATTTTAAATTCGCGAAATAATCGAAAAATTATTCAAAGTTATTTTTCCTCGATTATTATCTTTTATTATTATCTTTTTATTATCTATTATCTTTTTCGGATCTTTAGAATAGCTTGTCATGAAAAAAAATGGTTGTCTGTAAAGTCGTTTTACGGACGATAGTTTTACGTGATCACGTCATAAGAATACATTGATGAAAAATTGCATAGTTTTGACCTATTAAGATGCGTCACAAGCCGAACGCTTAGGCCGAACGTGCCATTATCGCTTGTTCCACGCTCTCGCTTGCACGCTCAGCTCAGGCGGAACGTGACAAATTTTCGTGCGTGCAGCCGGCGTTCATCGATTTATAAGACTTTATTACGTCAAAAAAACTCAATTAGAATAATACGAGAAAGCTGCGTGGGGTTTCGAACTCCCTTCTAGTTTTGCTATATCCGCCATTCTGTCTTTCTGTTTGTCTGTCTGTCTGTATGTCTGTTCGTCCGCCGCTAATTAAATCAGAGCTCTTGTTACTCTACGAAGAGATTAGAAATTTCATGGTAAATTTTCCACGTTAGTAAATATGATAATCCCTACAAAGTTATGATAAAAACTTGTGAAATTGACTCAGGTTCATTATGATGAACCCAAGTTTCATCCCCAGTAACAATTATATATAGTATGTCATCATTGTCTTCACAACAAATGTCCGAAAACGCACGGGAACATTAGATGCTTTGTTGCTTGTGCTATAGCGTGAGCATTTAATAAAAAAATAAAGTTGCTTGCGGGGAAATAGGCTCCCCACTATTGGGCCAAAGTAAAGCGTCTAGGAAACATCTCCACGCCTAAGAATAGAAAAACTTCTATAATAAATTCAGGAAGATAGTCCTCGCTAGCTTTTTTGAGTTGAAACCCGTCTAAAAGAATGAAAACTTGAAATCAAACCAACGTCTGTCAGGAAACATTTCGAAAAACAAACCCCAATCCGTAGTGTAAACCGAACAAGGCTGAGAGATATGTATGTGATCAGAGGGTAAGCTGGTCTTTAACGGTGGGTGCAAAAAAAGTATTTATTTTGCACATACTGAAAGAAAAATATAGAAATTAGTATGCACATGAATACAATACAATTAAATTAGGCAAGACTAAGCGCGAGTAGAGTAGTATGCTGAAAACCAAAACAATCTAGATACCTGCCGATGTCAAATCACTTTATAATCTGTAACTATAAAGTGATATTCTATGATTAGATATATTATTTTAATTATAAGTCTAGTTTTATAGCAATTTAAAATAAATATAATCATTGTAAAACAAAATTATAAGATAGTTAATAAAGGCTATTGAGATTGAGAAGCGAGTAGGTGAATTTACATTAGGTACCTACATTAAACATTACCAGCCGTCTTACCTACCTGTGTAAGATATACCCGTATGTGTATAGAGATCGGTTAATTGGTATTAACTATTGAGAACATGCGTAGGTGGGTAATTAGAGATAAAGGAAATAATCCTATATCAGTTACAGTTAATGTTCATGACATTGACATCTCTATTTTGAAGTGGTTTCGAATACAATTTAATGTTTCTTCGTTTGTCATTACATAAAGTAAATAGTTCTGCTAATTTAATATTTTTTACCCGTTTTATAATCTTAGCAGAATGTTAATGAATAAATTATGACTACATGGGACAAGTATGAACAATTGTAATTGTAAAGTATATCAGTATTATGTCTAAAATTTTAGACGGCCATTCCGCGATAATGTCTAGAATTGACAATTTACCATCGACTAAGACATTAACAAACAAATTGACTATTAACAAATATAAACACTTGACACTAAGACATTAACAAACAAATTGACTATTAACAAATATAAACACTTGACACTGGGAAAATTTACATTATTATGTCACATGCCATTAACAAAGAAGAAGAAGTTCTATCTAGGATCATTTTGATCGTCTTGCGAAGCCAACATTGCGATCTTATGTTATTTATTTTTATCATTTTAATTCGGGCTTTATGAGTCTTATTGTTTTTTTTTCAAATAAAGGTAAAGTTTCAGGTGTGTATAATCAGAATAAAAGTTTTGTATTTCTTTATGATTCGTACCAAAATAATCTTATTTAATACTAGATGGCGCCACAGGAAACATTAGAACGCGCTAACATTACGTTTTGATTTTTTTATAAATATCTCGCCATACTAAACCTAATTAAGACATTTATAATATTATTATGATGAAAAGTCAGCATTTTATATAAATAACAAATGACGAACGACAACATACGACTTTATGAGCACATCATTATGACATGACATTTCGTTAACGAAGAAGAAAAAGAAAAAGAACATTATAATAATAATGGAAATTTCACACATCGTCATTTAGCCCCAAAGTAAGCAAAGCTTGTGTTATCATGACTGATCTAAAAATAAATAAAATAAATTGTTTATTCCGCATCTTAGATGTTAGATAAATAAATACATGTATTTTAAATTTATATATGATAAACATTCTTATTTGAATTTAGTAAAATAATTTAGAATTGTAATTGTATTTGTGTTTCATTTTATACTTGTAGATAATAATAATACCGGACATTTCACACAGCATCATCTGGCCCCAAAGTAAGCAGAGCTTGTGTTATGGGTACCAGATGACTGATATACTACTTATATACTTTTTTTTTGTTAATACATACATATTATATTATATTATTCAGTTACCCCCTCTCGGGTAAAGGCCTCCTCCAGTTCCTTCCATCTGTCACGATCTATTGCAGTTTCAGACCAGTCTGTTTCCCTCAGGACTCTCTTCATTTCGTCGGTCCATCTAGTTAGTGGCCTGTCAACTCTTCTTTTTCCTTTAGACTGTAGTAGCCCATCTTTCCTTGTGCATTTTGTCTACGCGACCCGCCCTTTGCCACTTCCTTTTTAGCGCGTGCTCTAGAACGTCAATGAATTTGGTTTTCGATCTTATGTCTTTGTGGCGGATTTAATAGACATACTTCTCATTTTTCTTTTTGTAAATACAATTATATAAGACATTATTAGTCTAATAAGTTATTTGGAGCCAGCAAAACAAACAATGTCTGAACAATGTCAATGTAATTTATCTAAAAATACAAAATTTTATTTATCATTTTCTACTTTTATATCACATATTACAGCTTTCAACAGAGACCTTACCTGAAAATACAAAGAAACGATATTTAAAGTTTATTAACAGGTTTGGCCATTATTTTTCACATAAATAATCCTATCTCTGTTTATCTGAAATGCTCCCATATTATCCACACGACACCTACTCTTTCTATCCGTCAGACCGGCGCCATCTTTGGAGTCGTTACAGAAGTACGAGTAGGTTTGAGATTTTTTTTTCCATCAACAAAGAGTCGCGCGTAAATTCAAATAGCATAAAGAGATCCTTTACCTTTATGTTATGTACATATACGTACATATGTATATACAAAACACGCAAATCATAGAAAAACACGCAGACCCGAGACAAATTCTTACAGACTATACAAACATTTTTGTCCTACGGCGACAATCAAACCTGGAACCTTCTGCGTTCGTCCACTGAATTACAGAATTCTATCTATGAAAATTATATATAAATAAATAAAATAAAATAAATAAGGTCAGACATTTCACACAGCATCATCTAGCCCCAAAGTAGGCAGAGCTTGTGTTATGCTACTTATAAGTAAGTAAGTAACTAAGTAAAAAGTTTATTTTGATAAACTATACACACACAGATATAAATAAAACAATAAAAAGCATATATACGTGTCGCACTGACTGTGTACAGCACATCAAAAAGGGTCAGTGTTCAGCTTAATGCTGCAGTAAACTGCAGCGCTGGTTTTCGACACAGACGTCGTTGACGTACGGACATGAACACACGAATAAATTTAAAATAACAAAGCCCGCCTAAATACAAATTTATAAATAGATAAGTACTTATCTATATATTCATGTAAAGTGCATTAAACAGTACGTAATATTATAAAATTATAAGCTAGATTAGTATACAATATATACAATAATAAATAAAAAATTGTATACTACTATTAAATATATAAACTTTTTTGTAAATACATTATTATCATAGAAACACCCAGACCTGAGACAAATACTTGCAGATCATACAAACATTTGTTCGCGCTTCTGCGCTACAGCCGGGCTTTGGCCCACTGCGTCACAGAGCTCGTATATATGATCAGATCATGTAATAATCTCTTAGTACTGTTAATTGCTCCAGACCAAGATTCTTAAAATGAGCATAGCAGAATGAGCATTCTAATGAGCATAGACTAGGGATCTATTTTATAATCAAACGCTATCTAATGCGTTGTTTAAATCACACGATTAAGGTAGACTGTGTTAATTTAATTAGTTAGTAGATTAAACGTTAAAGTTATTAGTAGTTGAGTGCTTAAGTAAAACCGGTTCACAAACACTGTTTATGGTTTATATAAAGTTAATCACGTAAAATACTAATAAAGTTAAAGTTAGACGATTCCGACCCACAACCTGCTATTGACCGTTCAGTTTTGTTCAGTAACTAGTTTAATAAATTGAGGTTGCGTAAAAGGTTGACTAAGTAAACAGTTAAATGTAGGTCTTGCACCGTACACTGTTGCAATCTCTACTCGCCGACATTAGAATGAGAAGGACTGACAATAATAATATTAATAATAATGCCGGACATTTCACACAGCATCATCTAGCCCCAAAGTAAGCAGAGCTTGTGTTATGGGTTACCAGATAACCGATATACTACTTAAATACTTTTTTTTGTAAATACATACAAATTATACATAGAAACACCCAGACCCAAGACAAAAACTAGCAGATCATACAAACACTTGTCCCGCGGCGGGAATCGAACCCACAACCTTCTGCCTCTCAGCCGGATGTTAGCCCACAGCGCCACTTAAGTTAAGTTAGTTAATAAATTAATAAGTAAATGATTGGATTATAAGACAGAAGGTAAAACTAATTAATAAAATACCCAAAGCATCTACTATCCTACTTGGTGCAACGATCTTTCTTTAAAGGCTGTGCTTTAAATTCGACTATGACACAACGGAAAACCTAATTATAGTCATAATAATTCTCAAGATTCGAAAGATTCTCAAGGATAATTTTGAATCTTTTAATGTTTACGACACTCACGTCAAGAGCATACTAAAATAATGTTTTGTATTAGGAAGGGAGAGCTACCTCGCCGTTACACAGTTACAAACTAGCACGGGAGGTTTGTTCCATACTTCGTAGTGCATTATGATCACAAATTCTTTAACGTGACCTAATTTATATATAATTTGAGCACTATGTACTGATACACTTATGTTTTGCTATAAATTTATTCATATTTATTTTATCGGCGAACTAGCTTCTGCCCGCGGCTTCGCACGCATAGTACATACATAAAAAGTAGCCTATGTAGGATCCTAAGATACGATCTATACCCATACCAAATATGATTGACGCAAAAAAAAAGTTCTGTTCATCGGGTCGCTACCAAAATTCACAGGATCACCCGCTAGGCCAATCTGAAGATTTCCTAAAACATTCATCGAAATCGGTCCAGCCGTTTTGGAGTCTATAGGGACATACATACACACATCGCCTTTTGCAGCTCTTGACCATATATGACCACATTTCAGAATTTTTGCAATAAACTCAAGTGGTTGCCAATCCGTTTTCGCCGGATCGCTTACATTCTCAATTTTCTCTATTATATTCCTTTTGTTTCACCAACTCTTTTTTATCACAAAGAACGATTTGATTGATCGACGAACGATACCAATCAACTCAAAATTCCCGTTCACTTCTCTAGCTTCTATGGAAAGTCGTTTACAGTGCAGGCTCCGCTTGTGGAACGCATGGTCTGTAGATATTAGAAAGGCCAAGTCTCTCCCTATCTTCAAGAACATGGTCATGAAATATTATATTCTTTCTCGTATTTTTTGCTAAGAACCAAAACAGTGCAGTAATGTTATATGAAATCTCATTATTGCTCTGTTTTTTACTCTTTATTTAGATATAAATTTACCACAGAGGTTAAATATCTCCCATTAAGTTTAATATAAAATGTTTGCATTCAATCAAAAAGATACTGGCTGATAATAAAAATCGGCTGAATAAAACCGACTTGGTGAAAAAAAAACAAATGGCGCGCATATTGTACCATGGTAAAACTTTGATTCTTCATCTTTTTAGTTTGAGTAGGTAGATTTTATCACAGTGGTAGATTGTTAGTTGAAAGAAAAGTAAATTACGCACCTTGCTAAAGAGAGTAATTAATGCACTCGTGTTAATTCAGTTCAATTCACCAACATAACACTCGTGCATTAATAACTCACTTTGCGCTCGGTGCAACAATCTACTATTGTCGCGCTGTTATACCTAATTATTTCTGTATTGTTGATATTATATATAATACCCACTTTTGTGCTATGATTTTATCTGTTTAATATTATACCTATTGTGTATGTATTTATATCAGTATTTTATTTAGTAACATATTATTTATATGTTCATTTTCAGCGCAGTCTCTTTGATCTTATACGATACAACCTTTATAAGTTCGCTCATGTATTTCATTCGTGGCCTTCTTCTTCCTCTCTTGCATTCTACTATCACTTCTATGATGTGATTTATGAACCTTTAGTGCCATATAATCTAATATAGAGGTGGTTAATCATTTATCTCTTCCATTTTCAGTATCAGTATGGCTACTCAACGAGGTAACGTTGCCAGACAATTGAGAACATTACCTGTGGTCAGTGAACTGAACTATGTTTTTATCCACAAGTAATAGTCTAAAGGCTAAGTCTAAGTCTAATAGGCTATAAAATTGAGTTCATGGATTTAAATAATTTAGTAGTAGGTACGCGGACCGAACCGCAGGGAAAAGCTAGTATGCTATACAGGGTGCCTCGGAACTAATATTTTAAACCTTAACGGGTCAAATCCGACCAAGAAAATAAACATAAAATTTCTAACAATTCTTGTTTTCAAATTTCCGCGCAAAACCTTTTATTTCATTTCAATAATTAAAATTGACAACCCCAGTGTGCTAAAAATTTGTCCGAGCACGTTATTTTACTACAAAATCTCACGCAAGTGCAAATTTATTGCTATACTAAGATAGGTAGGCATAGATAACTACTTCTACCATTATTAAAGCAAACTTGTATGCTCATTTCTTAAATATAAATCATCGAATTCACAAAAGTTGTAGAATACTTAATGTTCTAGTAAGTGCCAAGAATTGCCCCCCTCAGGCTAACATACTAGTTCCGGGACACCCAGTATAGGCGGCATGCCATTTTCCCACTTGTCCGAGCATATACCTACCTAAGTCAACCTAGCGTATAATGACACCAATGTTTTAAATAAGATACTTACTTAGATACTTATATAGGCAGATAATCAAATAGGTGTAGCAAAAGTTAATTTAAATAAAAGAACACGTAATAATGAAACAAATATATTTCATTATGAAATTAATTTACCAACAAATCCATTTTCAACACTTTCAAACCATTTTCAATAATAATAGGGAAATGTGCCTTTTTTTTAAAGTGCCAAATATTTAATATGCCAAAGAAAATATAGTGACTGTTAATATGATGAGATCATTGATTTATAAGCAACATTATAATTGAACAATACAACAATTTCTATTGTTCTTCGATAATAACAGTAACCATATTTCCATAGCTAAAATTTTTACGCCTAAATGGTAACACTACAACACACATATTTATTGCACATTTAGAAATTTCGTAAAGTATTTTTGTCTTTTTTTTTTCTTATTTTTAGAGATCCAAGACATTCACTATAATTTGCACATCGATATTTAAAACAAATAATATACACAATAGCATTTAAATTTTGATTGTGGTATAATACACATCCAAAATATGGAACTATACCTAAGTTAAATTGGACAATGGACAAGATATTTAAATAAAATGGACTGTCTCGTAGACCAATCAATTATAAATATATAAAACAAAAATAAAACCTCAAAAACAAGTAATAGTTAATCGTGTTAAATATAAAACAGGATTATCTTTTTAACAATAATAATTATCTGAAATATACAATGTAAAAAAAATATATTATGTAACAGTATGTATTATTAACTAGTGTATTTAATAGACTGACCCGAAGCATTATGTATCAATTTCATCAATACATTACAAAATCATTTACCAGTAGTAAACTAGATTATAGTTAAATCAAATTATAAAATAGACTTAACTATACAAACTTACATTCAAAATCGTAGAAAGGTTAATTTTTGCCACTGTTAGTAGGAATTACTACAGAATATCTACATAATATGATTATTTAAATATATGACAAATTAGCCGTAAGAAATAATATCCCAGACATACGAATTATTAATTTACTTCATCCAATCAAATCTTAACACCGGCCTAATGAAAATTTTCTATCTAGCACTGACTGACTCTGACTTTATACATTTACAACAATCCTCATCAACCATTGGTGATAAAACTTGGACGTATATTTACGAAAATAATAAAAATCTCTTATTCAAAATTGACCACCCAGACGATGATACTTGGTCGATAATACTCTCGAAGATATATATATCTAGACATAATTAATGTTATGGAATAATCACACGAGTATTCTCATTACATATTGGATACTTCGGTTTCTGAGAGACATTCGACCAATAGAAACACCATTAGAAATAATGGACAAAATAAACCCTCATTAAAATTACCTAAATCAAATTATTGCTGATGTTGATACATTATAATTGTTAATGTGTCTATAATTTATTTAACTATGGAAGCTTCAATAAATAAAATGTCTCTGAAGAACAGTTTCTATCACATATCTTTACACATTGTAGCACCACACGGTTAATAGACCCATCTACGTCTACACTTACCTCTATTCTTGTTGTATATTGAGATGTATAAAAATTAATACATCTGAAAAATAATTTAAGATCGGTATATTATAAAAGATTCTGTATAATAGTGTTTAAAAATTAAATAAACTCTCTTTTCATTGTATGTAGGTAATATAAACTATTGAAACTGTATTTTGGCTTTTAAAACATTATAAAATCAATACCTTATACTTATTTTTATTGACTGCGAATCTTCTGGCCTACGTTACTTCTACCCGAAAATCAGTCTATCTACTTTCAATCGTCGTTAGCTAAATTGTGGAGACTTAAATGGTTCGTTCTTTATCGATGCCACGATTAAAAATAATATCACATTCATTTCTCATCACTTCTTTGCTACCTTTTCCAGCCTAATCAGCCCTGATATTAAACTCAGCCTCTGTTATGGCTTCCAAACTACTGTTCGATCACCACACAAGTGATGATTCTTCATAGGCCGACAAAAAAAATATATCAAGAAACATGTATAAAAACAAGTCATCCTGTGACTTGAAAATGCCAAATGCTTACTGACTTCCAACGTTATTAACTTACTGCTTAAAGTGGTCACTCCTGCGTTTCAAGTTTGCAACATGAAATGTGACTAATTTATATATCAGTATTTATTATGATTTTGATAATGTGTATAACATAAAGTACGATTCAAAGTTATAAAACATTAAAAGACTGAATTAATCAAAATATCCACACAAAGAAGTTGAATGCCGGGCATCAGTCAGTGAAATCATCAAGAAACAAGACACAATGTTAAATGGACGGAGACATATAAAACGCTTAAGAACATGTAAATTTTTGTGCGTCGTAACAGTACACATTCTCTTTCATGTCAGCAGACCAAAAGTCTTCTTATGCGGAAGTCCTCCTAATGTAAAATTATATCTCAAATAATGTTCCTTACTTCGAAGTCAGTTGAAATATTATTCATAGATATCGAAACAAATGACACCACTCTTATATAGTAGGTATCGAATCATGGGCTGTTTGTTCTGTTGGAAAATTTTACTAAACAAATTAAATAAAACTTACTTAAACTAATGTATCACATTTGACCTGGTAGCACACATAACTATATACAGAACATTTGCCGTGCTTGTTAAATTTAGAATTTGAGTTAAAATTAAATTACTTTTAATTTTAAGATTTTAAAATGTATGTTACATGAACATTTATATAAAGAATACCACACCAATTTTTATACTAGGAGAATTCAAAATAATTAACTACTCAAAGTCTCTTAACATTTCTATACTGTTTTCTAGCCACTTTACATAATAAGACAGTACTATGGAAGTTTAAGGACTTTGAGTGGTTTACCTTATGCCTATAAGACACTAAATTACGCCACAACATCAAGTAACTACCGGATATAATTATAAAAACAGTCAACATCAATTTCGAATAGTATTTTTATAATATAAATTTGACATAATGGCAAAATATCTACATTATACACAGTGAATGAATTACATAATTTATTTCAATTCTATCCATAAAATATAATCTTTTCAGCGCAGACACTGAAACTGATAAAAATTTACCAAAGATCTGTTGAAAACTGACATCTCAGTATTTGCGCTGACGACATGAAAGGAGTATTTCAGTAGTCAAAATAAAATTTCAGAGTATTGCTTCTCATTTATACTAAATGTTTTCCACTATCTACTTAATTTAATATCCCTCTGGCGATGTTATTATAATAATTATAACCATTAATATCAGATGACATGTATTGCAACAAGTCATTGTTAACCACAAAAATAAATGACACATTATGTAAGTTAAAAGTCCTCAGTTTTAAACCGGTATTAAAAGTAGACTAAATCTAGTTCTATTTTAACGTAAGTAATAAAATTATTCAATAACGTTCCTGTACCTGATTATTTCGTTGCATTGACTGTATTTAAAACGGCATAAAAATATGATCTCTGTATAAAACAAAGAATGCCAGCCCGTGAACACTAAAAATAAATAAAATAAACATTTTTCATTTCTTTATCCTAATGCAAGAGTTAGACTGAAATGAAAAACATTTAGACCTATCGAGATAACGGTTTTAACAAATACTTATAACAAGTTTTACTTATCCTATAACTAGTTAATTGACAGTACATTAGTCCGTTGAAAATGTTCTATTATTTAAAATAGGCTTCTTGAAAAACAAACATGAAGATATTTGAGCAATGTTTTATAGAAATTATGTCAAATAGGCCACCAAGATTCTGTTAAAATATAAGTCTGCTATATTAGTGTAAAATTATTTTTTTACTAAGAAGTTTACTTATATAAATCAATTATCACAATATCGGCAGTTACTATAATACTTTTTAATGGTAAATGGTACGCGTTTCTAGAAAGGCCTTATGTTACGGGCGAGCATTCTTCAAAACATTTAATGATTCTTATAAAAACTTGGCTGTATTTACAATAAACTATGGATTTCAGTATAATATAGCTAGGTCGGATGGCTGTCAATATACTAAGTGTAAAATAACAACCTACAGGTACTTGCTCTAGAATTAAGTAACTCGCGGCAACTAGCAGTTGGTAGCGATTGCCAGTTGGCAATCGCTGCTGTCAAACACACTTTAAGCATTTATTTGCTTTAAGCATGTTTTGGCTGTTAGGTGGCCAACAGCTGAATAAAAAACATCAGCATGATTTAAGTCCTGTTTTTATAAATTGAGACTGATTTTACTGATATTGCAGTCGTTACTGATACTTTTACGTAAAAGCCCTGGCGATATTTTGTTTGATGGCAATTTCAGAGCACAAATAATCTGTTCCAACTTTGCCACAGTTATTGGTATAAATGGTTTTGTGTTAACCAAATTCGTTAACTAGTTTATCACGTAGGTAAGTTTTGATGAGCAGTATTTTACACTTAGTAATTTTATATCAATATAAAACTGACTACTTATCTATTGGAAATGCTTCACTGAACTGCCAAAACACACCCTGAGTTTGAAAAAAAAGCACTCGCATTTGTTAAAAAGTTTTGTTACGTGTGGTTACGAACATTTGTGTTAATAACTTTTTTCAGAAACTACTACACATTTTTGATTTCCGTGAATACTCTGTTCGGGAGCAATGAATCGTTTGTCAATGAGTTATTTTGTTTTTAGACAAATCTTTAGGTACTTGTATAGGTAAGTGAATATGGGAGACGATAAGGATACCTACGACTCAAGGCTTCTGGCAATCGAGTCAGACATTATGACATGTAAAACACTAAATATTAAATTGTGTTCAAACAATCGATAAATTAAATTTATCTAAGTACATCAATGTCTATTTAATGAGGTACATATTTTGGCACAGAGAGATTTCTTAGCACTATTTAGTTATACGTGTGTAAATCTAAATTATTAAATAACATTAATTTAAATTACGATAAAACATTAATTTTTCGATGTTTTAAAACTTGTTTGACTGGTCTTAAATTGTACAAATCACAGTTTTGCATTCTGCTACTTAACTACCATCACGACTACCGATTTCCTAATTCCTTCTCATTGGAATGAGTTCATTACGCAATATATGGCTGTAACACAGCGCAATAACACATAATGGATCAATAAATAAATGATAAAAGAATACCTAGGTTTTGTGCACGAGAAAGCAACTAATAGCATGGCCCCATCGAGCTAAAATGCTTGTAAGTTTTAAGAACTCAGCTTATACATTTGATAAAGGTAGTAGGAAAAATAAGTAGGTTCCTAAGAACTTGAGGCTGAGAACATACAAGCTTAAAGCCGCGTTATTTACGCTGCGCGATGTTTTTCGCAGACTCACGCGTCCAATTATAAACAAATGGGAAGATAATAGAAAATAATTGAATGCAATAAAAGTTATCTATGAAAAACTTTTAAAAGGTCGGATTATAACCATAACTAAGCAAGCATTAAAGCACGAAGGTAAGTACTTGGTAAGTGGCTAAGTATAGTCAAAAGTCAAAACTATCTCTACCAGTTCTCGGTATGTCAAAAATGACTTATTAATTCTTTTATTGCTCATTTTATGTACCTAAGTAACTCGTAAAAATTCAATTATGTACGAGTCAATATAGAAAATTATGTTGTATAATAAACACTCCAAAAAGAAACTGCTTGTATTTCTAATTAAACCTGCTTAATTATATTGTAAAGATTTAAAAACGTTTTATAAAATATTCTGTTTCACTGTTATTGTTTATGGGAAGATGGAAATAAGGACGGCGTTCGGTTCAACGCGCGTTGTGGACGTGCGTGGTGAGATGCTTGGAGAGATAGTCTGCGCGCGCAAAGCACTTTCCGCACGCCTCGCAGTGGTAAGGACGCTCGCCCGTGTGTATACGCAGGTGCCGCGTCAGATCGCTCTTACCACCGAAAGCGCGGCCGCAGAAGAGACATACAAACGGACGCTCACCTGTATGCTTCCTGACGTGCAGCTTCAGATTTTCCTTAGACCGCACACATTTACCGCAGAACGGGCATGCGAACCGTCTCTCCCTATCTCGCTGTCTATCGTCGCTTTGCATGAAGCCGAGGATACCCGAGCCGGAGCTTTCGAGTTTACTGTCAACGCGCGATTCGCTCTCCGAACTATCAGCCATAGAGCTGATACTGGCGAAAGAGACGGGTATACGTCTGCGGCCTTCCGTACGCTCTTCTCTCTTCTCGCTCTCAGCGCCCGACGTCCGGCCTTCGGCAGAGTCGTCGACCGTCACTATAGATTCGGTGGCGCCGTTTGAATCGACTGTGCTGTCTTGTTCAGCATCGCCGATAGGATCTATAGGCGGGGTCCTCAACTCGGGCTTCTTACGCTTCATAGATAGATCGATTTCTCCGCCTTGACCGACGATAGCCTCATCCGTGCTGGAGACTTGGTCAATGCTATCTGTGGGGTCTGCGTTTTTGGTGTGCAGCCGTTCTAGCGTGTGATTAAGTCTGTGTTTTTTGAAGGATTTCAGGTAGCGGAACTGCATACCGCAAACATCGCACGTGAATAGTTTGTCAGCGGGGAGTCGAGCGCGGTGGTTCTGTTCTCTATGCTTGACGTATGCGGAACGGTAGCGGTAAGACTGCCCGCATTGTTCACAGACGAACGGCTTGTCGTCGCACGCCGCATGGGAGTTGTGCTGAAGAGCTGCGTGGCGTTCTAATAACCAGGCGGAAGGAAACGAAGCCAAACAGACTCCACACCGTCGCCGTTCGGTCTGCAAAGGATGTCGAGGATACGTCATGCAGTCGTCACTAAGATAACGTCTCAGACGGCACGCTTGGAGGGCCAGTAGCGGAGACCACAGAGGTATAGCTGAGCTCGGGCTGCGAGGGGGGATTGGGCTAGGCACACCCGGTGTGTTACATGACATGTCCATGCACATCTGAAACATAAGCAATAATAATAGAAAAAATAATGTCTTGTGGGAGAAATAATGTTTTTAAAAATTTGATACATACCTGAAAAAGTAGTGGAGTAGTGTGAATAAAAACGAACTCGGTAATGATTGTAGAGCTTTTATTTGTCAAAATTGTATTTTTACAGCTATGATATGCTTACATTTGTTTCAAAAGTTACAATGATTAACAGCATGGGTCTCTGTTCAGGTTGTAAGTACAATTGACAAACAGTTTAACCTCCGATCTGACTGTACTTAAATATTTTTTTCAACAAAAGTACTGCTCTTTGTTACATTATACTATTAATAATAATTGTTAAGGCAAAACAGATTTTTCACTAATCTTAAATGTCAACAATGAATGTTAAATAAAACAGCTTAAGAAATATAATCATTGATTTCTCTTAACAGAAACAACGATTATCAAGTTCTATAAATAAACTGGACCTACGATATTTGAACTTGTGCTGAAAAAATGTTATAGTAGCGTGAAATACAAAATCTTAATAAATTCACCTCAGAAACACGTCGCGATATCTTATGCTATTATAACATTTAATCACGAAATATTACGCCTAAATAATTTATAATAAAAACATTATTTAAAACAAACTATACAATAATTAATACGCCTAAAGGAACATAGGAAAATTGCAATATAAGTTCTATATTTAGGTATGCCACTTAAATGAATGGTAGGTGTTGCCAGTTCGACTTTGCTGCGGCCTCTACCTCAATTGTTTCAGATAACTATATAACACTACAAAATAATCAAATGTTTATTGGTCGAGAAAACAATATTAGCAGAACCTTCTTTAACATATATCAATCGATTGAAACGCGCTTACTATAGAGCTGTTCGTGTCACACGAATAAAATAATCAACTGATTTCCCCAATACTGCTGCAATAAAAAATCACATAAAATTGGACAAAATGTTTGATTTATATAGAGTTTACTAAGAGTGCTAGTAGGTATTTATGTCAATGGCATAACATCCAAACTGCAATGACTCACAACTCTATTCTTATTGAACAGAGTCTAAGTAAACCAACATAATGTTTCATAGTTCGATCTGATAATTAAGTGAGATTAATTTAGTTTTGCAACACTATTAGTTAACTGCAGTTTTTGTTTTTTCCGTGTTTACTCTATAGTAATATAATCAGCCTAGGTGTGTATTGGTCTGGAAAAACTTAATCTTCTTTCGTATTAACTGTCGTAAGTTATATGTGTCGGTATGAAACACATAAAGATACAAATGATTGGTCCATCTTTTACTGTTGAACAAAGAATGGACAAATGAAGATGGGCAAGTCATATCATAACACAACTTACAATTTTCACCATAAAATTAGTTTATCTCTCTATCAGCTACATTTATACTATGTATATTCCGTGATTTGCAGCCTTTATTAAGTCTTGTATAGGCAAGAGGCACTCTAAATATAAAACTGTGGTCACAATTCATGATATAAAAATGAATCTACATTGTAACTATTTTAACACCTGGAATATTTCGTGCAAGTGTTTCCTTAATTATCATGCTTGTTTAGTTACGAATAAAACATATACCTATAAATAAATATATAATTATTTAATAAATTATTTATGTAACATTATTTTGTGCTATCGGCGCGTGAACTGCGGGGACGTGGCATTAACTGGCAAATGTTAAGATTTGAATAACTGCACTTGGGATAAATATAATCTGTTTGTGTCATATTGAAATATGATTATTTATATAAATACTATTACCTACATTTACCACTTTGCCTATTTACCTCTACATATTCATAAGTACATAGAATATTAAACTCTAGAAACATTACTTCAATAATAAATATGACTCTGAAAGTTAGGAAACAAAATATTATTTAACGGCATTCTGTGTGTACTATTATAAAAACTATATTGATAAAAACGTGTACAAACTTGTTAAAAATTTGTATTTTATTATTGCTATTATCTTTTGTATATTATTGTAAATATTTAATTTGTAAATATTAATTCTTAAAACAAGAAGAGGAACATTTAATCAAGGTTAAAATATTGCTAGTTTGGTAACGTTAACTCCGAAAAACAAAAAGAGTGTGCAGCTCTTCAAATAGCAACATTCTCGTGTTTCTTTTTTTTTAATTTTATGTTCTTTTTTTGACATTTCCAAATCTAGCTCCGGGAAGTAGCGCATCTACCAATCTATCATCTAAAATGCAATAATTTAATCTTAATAATGTGTGATTTAACAATAGACCAACGCGGTTTTCGCATTCCTCGTCAATTTCAGTGCCAAATCCGAACTATACAAAAATAAAAAACAAATTTCATCAAACAGTGATTTCAGTGAGTTGTAGATAATTAAATTTACTTTAAAATAGTTGTTACTTTTGAGGTTGACATACTTATAACTAGAGTAAATTTAAATGTCTACAGGTATTGTATGGAATGTTCGTGTTGTTAGATGTACTTACAGGACAAGTGATTTACAAACATTCACTCTAAACACAACAAATTAGTTACCTAACTCACAAACTAAGGGTTCAAAAGTCTTAATTTACAAGGTGCGATTGGAAGATCTTCCTAAGGACTCTACCACAAACACTCCGACGACTAATATCAACCAAAACTCAAGGCAATTTGATATGCTACGGTACTCGTGGATAAATATATTAACCCTCGGTTTTACACTACGTTATAATAGATTAAATATTTTTATGAATCAACAACAGTAAAGCGGTGGTGTAATTCTGTGGTTTCGCTGGACCAAAAATATCGTAAAATACGAATGATCTTATTTTGTTTGCACCAAAGACTAAATTAGAGTAACAATTTTTAAATGGTACTTCTAAAATTTACTAGAAAATTTACCACATGGTTGAGGTGTTTTGTTGCCATGTTATTTGGTGTTGATGAACAAACATGGCAAAAATCCTATCAAATCCTATCGAAAATCAACTCAATAATGAAACCAAAAATCCATTTTGAATTATTTAAAATCTGTAATTTAAAACTGTTACTCTAATTTGAATTTGATTTGGAAAAAAACATATTTTAAAATTCATATTTTAGGAAATTTGCGCGAGTCCGGCGAAGTCATAGAGTTGTCAGCAGTAAGTAATTAAAGTAACAAACTGTATTGGATCTCGATATAAAATTATATTCGTCGCTGGAATAATTTTGGAATGTTAGGCGTTTGCGGGTAAATTTGATAAGTTACTCGTACATTATTATTACAAAAATATTTCCCTAAAGAATGCCTATTCTAACGCCTAAAATATTATAGCAATGAGATCTTACATATATTTTAACAGAATTTAGGGAGAATTTTGTAATTCTACTGACCAATTTTAATCTGTTAAGCTAATTGACCTTAGCCTCTTCCTTTTTTAAAAAAGAACCTTTCAAATTTTACCAATGACATCTCATTTGGATTGTGTATTACCTACAGAAATTAAGTATTTGTTAACAAATTTAAACAGATGTACGTCAATTATTTTCTCATCATCACTAGTTATGAGAGTTAAAATTTAGGGAAAATTTGTAATTTTACTGACGGTATTTAATCTGTTAAGCTAATTGACCTTTGTCTCATCCTTTTTTTCAAAAAGAAACTTTAATATTGAACAATGACGTCACATTTCTATTGTGCATTACCTACAGAAATAAAGTATTTGTAACAAATTTAAACAGATGTAGATAAATTATTTTCTCATCACTAGTTACCCGAGTATTAGGTATGTTGATATTTATGTCATCTATCATCTATACACGATCGGAAAGTAGGCAGGTATCTATAATAATTTGGTTCAATTTGGTTTATAAATGCTTTTTAATTGTAAGGCCTAAAATACAAGCAACATATTATAAAACTTAGTTAAAATTTTTGAAAAAACGCGCCTAAATTTCTAATAAGTTTAAAATACTATCTGAGATCGAGTTTCCTTATAATTCCCAGATGTTGCACTCTTACCTATATCACAGATCTTTTTCTATAATATCCATACCTAAGTAATACTTCATTTTTGATAAATTTCCCGAAATATTAATTTACTACTAAGTTTAAACGCCTACATTCGAATCGATACCAATAAATTTAACTTAAACTTTTACTACTATTACGTTAAGAGATTTAAAATCAGTGCAACAAAGTCGCCATTTTGAATATAAGAGTACACTCTTGATACAAAATGATATGTTCCATGACCAAAAGATTATGAAATGATCAAGCATTTCTACCGACTAGTTTAAATTTATGTACTACTACAATGATATTTTTTCTTACTTTAAGATATTTGTTTCAATCCGAATAGGAGTACCGTTAGCATATCAGAATTGGAAGCTTTTCCGAATGACTTACATACTAGAGTGAGCCAACGTCCAATCAGTACCAAATCAAAGCTTTAGTTTACTTATTAATTAACTTATCTGAAATGTAGAATTATTTGTAAATTAAACAACACATTCGATAAAAAATAACCCCCTTATTCATTCATAATCATTAAAGTAGTTCATCAACCGAATTCAAAAAAACCCCCCTTAAATTTTTAAGGTTGTTCGTTTTAAGTAGGTACATAATTAACCAAAACTTACATTTGAATCTGTTGCTACCTCTCATCCGTAAATGATAAGGAGCGTAAAATGAGTGTTTATGAATAAGAGTAGGTAAACCTAGAAGGCTTTGTCTAAAGATGGCAGATACCAAATCAAAATATGATATATTGTAAAACAATACACTTTACAATTCGTAAAATATCCCTGTATTTGACTCTGTTGAATTTATTGAACACAGTAATATTGTTGATGAGTTTCAATATTTGTGTTCACTAGTTCTTTAATATTCATTAATAATTTGCAAGCCTCAAACTAGCAAACGAATGCTTAGTTACTGAATATTGGATAGATAAACAAATATTTATTACTATTCCTCCAATCTATTCCTAATGAGCTAGACACAATGCAGACGCGTGCGTTCCTCCCACCCGCTATTGCAAAGCCATGCAAAGCTTCAATACAAATGTAGCTCAAACCATCCACAAAAACAACCTCAAAAATTAATTCGACACGTGATTCGCATCTCCACGAGGCACCTTGAAATGAAAGCGCTCAATGAAGCAACATGTTCTTTTCCTTGTTACGAGTGATGCTTCGTTACAGTGCGGTCGTTTGTTCCTGAGGATGCGTCGTGGAGGCGAAACACGTGTTATATAATTTTTTTGAGGTTATGTATAAATCTTTGTATTGGTTTTCGATATCTGGAGGAAGAGATATGCATGCGTCTGCATTGTGTATTATTGTGAGCTCATTGGGAATTGGCAGAATAGTATTCAAAAAATGTTTATTCATTTAATATATTGTAATATCACGCCTGAGTGATTTAACTTGTTACTAAACACAAATCTTGAAACTACCTACACAGTAATAAAACAATGTGGTTCTGTTGTATGAAAATAGATAAGTAGATATTATTTTAAATATTATATTTTATAGATGTACCATGCCTCTTGCATTCCACCGTTTTCCATAAAATCTCTTACAAATGTTTATTGACATGATTATTGCTATTGTTACTTACATTAAATAAGTCGTTGAAAACATAATATTGGGCAGTTTGAACGAAGAGGCATAGCATTCGGACAGAAATGAAACGTCGCTTAAAGCTTTGATTCCCATGATCACATCAAGAGCTCCCCACTGAACGAAAACAGTCTGTATCATATCAATACATAGCTACTAAAGCGTTTACACACTATCAATTTCCTAAAAATCCATTATTATCAAACTATATGTTATTTACATTACTTTTAGGTATATTTTTGTATGTAGTAATATTGCTTTGAATTACCTCAGGGGAGCGTGCATTACTTTGAAATACATCAAATGAGTAAAATCGCCAAATTCTAATTTAGTTATACAACTATTTGAGTGCATTTATCGTATGGTCTCTAAGAATGCATATTAATAAAGCATTCATGACCCACCTACTCATTTTAACATTGTTTAAAAAAAACTCCAACGTGCTAGTTTAATAAATATGCAAGTCTCTAGAGATTATCAGCTATAAATAAATGATATTTTACATTTATTTTATTTTTTGAAAGCTTTGAAATGGCAACTAAAAGGAAAAATAACTTAAACGAACTCTCAGAAAACGCACACGAATCTAAATAAAATCGAAGCAAAACAAAATTCAACAAAGCCGATTTTTATTTCGCATGATACCAAAATAATATTAAAGTAAAGAAGTTTAACTTCTCTGGCTAACTTTGGCTATGCCGTCTAAGTCACAGACCCACCACTAAATGAGTCCAAAGTCAAATCTTAACGTAAAGAAAGCACCTAAAAATGAAGGTAATAAGAAAAAATAAGCGAAACGAGAAACGAAACATAAAAAAGTTCAAAAACGTCTAAGTACCTATCAACAACTTTAGTGTGTCAATTTATCTATAAGTGAAATATCAAATATTATTTCATATCATTCAGATCACAGTTGCGGCGTTTAAATCACATTCTTAACTAATTACAACGTATTGTCCTCCCTTTGTTCATTCGCCTCACTCGCGGACCATTGACTATTCCCAGTTATTGGTTAAAAAATAGAGAAACTATTCGTTAATTTGTGGGCTATGTGTGTTGCTGGCAACACTCATTGGTGTTGACTTTCTTCTTCTGTGTCGACGGGGCTGGGCGATAAAAACTTGCGTGCATACTTTGGATAGTGAGTCTTTTCGTGTGCTTTCAAAATAGTTGATCGTGAGAATGTTTTGCCGCATAAACCGCATCGGAATGGCCGCTCACCTAAAACACGTATCAGAAATTATAACTTGAATATTCTTCTACAATCCTTCATTTGATTTTAACAATTTATTTTCAAGGTGTCAACTTATATAACTTGACGTAAGCGTAAGTAGTAGTAGTGACGTAAGCTAGTCAAGTTACTTTTATCATTTTAAGTAGAAAATAAGTTTATATAACTTTAAGTAAAGTTATATAATTTTAAGTAGTAGTTATGATTATATAACTTTAAGTAGTACTTATACGTGTTACTTATTTAATGTAGTTTTAAGTAGTAATGGTCGCTTACCTGTATGAACTCTACAATGATCCTTCATATGATGCCTCAGCTTGAAAGCCTTTCCACAGAATTCACATTTGAAAGGTCTGTCGCCAGTATGGACCGGAAGATGCGTTATCAGCGACGACACATCTGGAAAACTCTTGCCGCAAAACTTGCATAGCACAACGTTCCCAGGCTCCACTGGCCCTATGTCCAAGTCTATAGGAGATTCTTCGCTATGCATCAAGTATGTAGGCTCATTGAACTGCCCAATCATAGGCAAAGCCAACGGTCGGCCGAGAATCGCGTCACGGTACTTCAGTGTGTCTAGCGTATGCGTCGTCAGTATATGCCGGGTCAGTTTGCTCTGGTGAGGGAACGTTGCCCCGCAGTGGATGCAAGGGTACCCTCTCTCCCCCTCCTCAATACGCACCCTACCGGACCCATCGTACTCCTGCAACCACAAAAAAGAACATCAACTTCTTTTTTTCTCTTGTTCCATTTTTACACGGACCAAACTGTGTGCATTATCTCTACCACTACGTTTCTAAATTGAGATGCAGTCTCGTTAATTTTATTTTTCACTATCTAATTAAGAAGTTGACGCTCATTTTTGCCCAAAAATGTGCAGGAGTGACCCGGGAGCCGGCCGCGAATGCGTTGACGCTAGCAACGCGCATGCGTACAGAATCAACGATTCCTTACGTAACGTGTGCGTAATGGCCAAAGTTAAAGAAATTATAATAAAAAAAACTGCCCAAAATATATTATAAAACAAATGAATGGATATAAAAATGATGGCCAACAATATGAAGGTCAACTTCTTGACAGCAAGGCATAGTACTCGATGTTCAATAGCGCAGCATATCAAACAAGCATGCATGTTAAAATCAACTTTTAGACAATACCAAACTAATCTCTTATATACAACAATGTGCTTGCAACCTCTACAATGTTATCTACTGATTATATACAACAACATCAATATATCAATATACAAATCTTCATCAATTTTTTTCAAGTCTTTGTTCGCAAAGTTCAAATGATTCACTATTCACAATGTATAATGCGTTTGTGTTTTCAAGTTCATTTTTCAATATGCATTATTGTACTGAAAGTACTTAAATTAGGTACAACATTGTATTCTACCATAATCTCAACTACAAAGATAAACTTCAGAAGTTTAGGTAGTTCAAAATATTATGCTAGTATATCACTAGTTCATAATAATTATGTTTAAAATTGTTTTTTATCAACAAAATTAGACAGCATGCAACACCGATTAATCAACACATTTAAATATCAAAAGCATAATAAATCTAGTCACAGTATTGAAAAACTCGAGAAAATGACTAGACTTAATAATTTTAACATTTTGCTTATGTATTTGGAAAATAACCACAACTTTCAGGAATTACATTTAGTTTTTATAAGTTGTATAACTTTTTTCTTAAGTGTGTATTTTCCAAAGTTATACAAACTACGACATACAATATACATACATCAAGAGGTAATTTAACAAAATACACACCGGTTCATGTTGCAGTCGATAGTCACTAGAGGGCTCTCCAATTTTATCGTCGGGCCAGTCGATTTCTTTCTTCAGTGACTGAAATTATAAAAAAAAACCGAATATTAAAACTATAGCTACTCGTAACTAATTTAATAAACAAATAATGATAGACATTTCACACAGCATCATCTAGCCCTAAAGCAAAGCTTGTGTTATGGGAACCACATGACTGATATATTAGTTATATATTTATTTTAAATACATTTTATACATAGAAACACTCTTAGACAAATATTTGCAGACCATACACACATTTGTTTGGAGGCGGAAATCAAACCCGTAAATTTCTGCGTCTCAGGCGAGCCTTTACCCACTGCACCACAGAGGTCAGTCAATTATGTAGACTTTTTATTTATGTTATTTAGTGACAAGACGGTCTAGTTGTTTTACATGATTTTAAGACTCCCCTACTAACCGTAGATGCTGTGTTCTGTTTATTATGTATGTGTGTTTGTAGGCAAGTAAGTGTGAGGCTGTATGTGTGTTCTATAACCTTCGTATGAGTCAGTGGCTATATCTGGTGATGAAGTACAAGACCGACAGCTTAAGTGCCTTCCAAGCACGGAAGCGCTCGAAAGTCAGTGAGTGATGCTGGAAGTGTGTGAGGTTAAGTGGGTGAATGTGTGAGAGCGCGTAGGTGAGTGTGTAAAGGTGTGAAAGAGTGTGAGGATGTATATGTGTTTTGTTTTGACACTAGTTGCTCGCGATATCACCTACATAAACTATGGAACCTACATAAAAAGTAACCTATGGAACCTTTGTCCCATCAATCTATCATGCAATCTATCGCATTACCAAATTTCAACAAGATCCTTTTAAGGCGTTTAGCCTTTAAGAGGTAACAAAGAAACAGACAATATGTATTTCTGGATTTCTGTATGTCTTTTGGGAAAAAAACATCAGGAAAATTAGATTTTTAGAAGAATACAACTTGGATGGAAAGCTTGAAAAGCATGTTGATATTGACTGATTTGACAGTCAAAGTTTCAGTGTCTGTAAACCCGCCTGTTCTACCAATGTGTTCTGGCCGCCATGACTTATGGTGCCAAGACATAGGCACTCACGCAGAAACCTGTTTACAGAATAAGTGTTGGACATAGTTCAATGGAGCACGCCATGCATATGGAGCAATAATTGAGATATGACAGATTACACGGCGGGATGACGACAGGTAGAGCAAGGCAACCACTGAAACACTGACAGATGGGTGGACGGCATTATCAAGGCCACTGGACGAAGATGGTGAAGACCAGCCCAAAATCGAGGCGAATTGCACAAACAAAGCAATACTCAACAGTAGATGAAATCGGGCTATGGAGGTTGGTTATAATAGAACAACACTGTAATTGAACATACCAACGGCACTACCTGTACCGGAGGCAACCCTGACGGTCCCGCTATAGGCTCACTCCTCGGACTGGGTAGCGAGGGGTGGGATGGGTGTGGCAGTACTGCGTGGCTGAGGGTATTCAGCACGCTCAGCCTTTCCACTGGAGAGAACCTCGTGCCCAGTATACTGCTGCTACTGTGACTGTTGATCGTCATGTTTATACCTGGAATCGGAAATGAAAAACACCGTTAGAATACAACTTCCGAAGACCAGAGTTATAAGAGCGTTCTAAACGTTACTATAACACATGCTGGGTGACGATCGATTTTGCTGTCAATTAACATACTTGTAAGATCATAAGTACTTATATGATATCAAAATTTGACACTAAATTAACTTTTCTTTCTTTCATAATTGTAATCCTAAAATTAGGATTTTTAATTAGGATTACAATTATGAAAGAAAGAAAAGAAAGAAAAGTTAATTTAATGTCAAATTTTGATATCATATAAGTACTTATGATCTAACAAGTATGTTAATTGACTGATGAAACTTGGTATAGATTTGGTTTTGAAACTGGAATAATATGTAACCTACTTTTTATCCACATACCACGCGGGCTACGTCGCGGGAAGAAACTAGTAATCTTAAAAGCTAATAATATTTAAATTAATACAAATATAAAAAAAAACTAGATATTTCACAGAGCATCATCTATCCCAAATTAAGATGAGTTTGTGTTATAGGGACCACATGACTGATATACTACTTATACACGGTTTTGTATATAAATACATTATGCATATAAAAACACCCTGATCAGAGACAAATATTTGCAGATCATACGAACATTTGTCCAGAAACAACTAATAGTCCGGAGTTTTCAACTTTTTCTCTGTTTTACGACGAGTTTTATAACGCGTGTTTTTGTTTAATGATTAAGTTATTTAATTAAATCTAGAACAGTAATCTAACATTTTTTTCTTTCTATAATCATCTGTCTTGGTGTCAATTTTGCCAATGTCAGATTTTTTGATTTTTTTATTATAATATCGTAACAAAATTGTAGTTGATTCTCATTTGTCTATTCTAAACGTCATCGAGGAATGAAAGTTTGAAACTATATTGGGATTCGTCGTACAAATCATATTACAGCATACTATACTCATAAACCTGTTAAGAAGTGCTAAGAAGTCACAAGTTATTGATTAAAATTCTACTATTAATCTTGGTATAATTCAATGAAACATTACATTACACGAGAAAATCTAATTAATTTGTAAGAGCTATATTGAACTTCATAAAATGTCAACAAAGAATCTCCCTTATTTCAACTTTCAAGCGAGTTCAATAAAAAAAAAAAAAAAAAATCTTCTTCTTCGTTCATGGCATGTGTATAATAATGCAATAATAAATGCATAAAGCCAAAATGATGACAATTTTGCCAGTGTCAAGTGATTATTTGATTATAAAGTCCAAGTCGAATATCGATCGCTATTTGTCTATTCTAAACGTCATCGCCGAACAGCCGTCTAGAACTTTCTAGGGATCCTCGTTGTTTAATTCACATTGCACCAGGTAGGTACACTTATAATTTAATTATCCATACTTGTGCTATGAAATCACAATTTATTGATTAAAGATTTCTGAATAAAACATGCAATAGCACGAAAAAAACTAATTAATTTTGAAGTGCTATGCTACTTCATAAAATGACGAAATCCAAACAAAATAAAACTCATTCTAATTATCTTGACATTGACATAAATTAAATGTCATCGTAAATGTCACTGACATTCCCTAGTAATGTAACTAGGAAAATCATCGAACGTTATTCCTATTGTTAACATTAATATCTGTTGTCTGTTTCAAAATTAAAGCTAAAAAAGATCATTATCGTTTGAGCTTACTACCGGGATGACCAACATTTTTTTTTGCCGAATCACTTCTAAAAATGATGTTGAATTATTTATTTTCTTCACACAGTTTCATACAGTTAGATTGAATTGGACGATCTCCGGTCAGCGTCAAATTATCCATTAGTCAATTATTACGTTGAGATGAGTTTCAGTCTAGTACCTTTCATAACAAAGACTGTGATCAAGACTGCGCATATCAGCTTTGATTCTACTAAGTACTATATCTTTATCAAGAAAAACTAAATTTTCAAAAGAGAATGTATATATTTATCAAAAACTTTAAAAATAAACTCATCAGTCAAATAACCGAACTTAATGAAACAAAACATACAGAAGCGCTTCTCGAACCGAACCGAACCGAACCTATAAAAAATATATGGTATTATCTATATCTATATAGTATTAATACGTGAAGCAAAAACTTTAACGTAAAAAGGGGTACCCCTTCTTACGTAAATTGCGCGGACGGAGGAGTATGAAATTTCCCATACTTATAATTTGTATAGAGAAAGTGCAGAATGCTAATACTTTTTTTTAATATGTATATGACATACATTAATTATTAATTAATTATGGTCTACTTATGTATGGAAAAGTTTACTGAGTTAGGTTCTTTGATATATTATCTACATTCTGAACAAAAAATATTGCATCATCTGTGTTCGTTCAGTATTTGATTGGCAGTCACCATAATTACTGATTTTGAAGTGATTTATTACTAAACTCTAACGCGCCAAAATAAGTTTTCACTTCTGTCGGCACTCCCGGAGTGCAACCCGATTTTTTATTTAATTTCACCATTCACACCCGAGTAAATTTTTTGAAAACCTTTTTTAGCGAGCACCTAGAGCCCTATAGGAAGCTGCATACCAAATTTCATTCCAATCCGTTAGGTGGTTTCGGAGATTTCTTGATGAATGAGTGAGTGGTATTTGACAAAATATATAGTAAATTTAAGCACTTATATGTAGTTATGTGTATATGTATGTTCTCTATAGACTCTGAAACGGCTGGACCGATTTCGTTAAAAGTTTTAGGAAATCTTCAGATTGGCCTAGCGGGTGATCCTTTGATTTGGTTTGGTAGTGATCCGATCAATAATTTTTTTTTTGCATCATTCAAATGCAAAAAAAACCTTTGGTTATAAAAAAAGATATAATCTATATCCATACGTACCACGTATGGATTTAGATTATATCTTAGGAACAGACATAGGCTACTTTTTATGTATGTACTATGCGTGCAAAGCCGCGGGCAGAAGCTAGTTTATTATAAAACTACTTTCAATAATTGGGATTGATATTATTACGTTGTGTTACCTTATTGAACATAGAGCTAATTAATTATAAATATCTAAGGCCATAAAGATGTTAGTACTTTGAGAACATTTTTTTATTCTCTTGGAGTAAAATGAAACTCATTTTTTAAAATTTTTTTTTTTGTCCTGGAGTAGTTTGGTAAATAATCTTGGAGTACTTTGGGAATAAGCCCAGTTTGTTATACCCATAGTTTTTTCTCATCGTATAAAGCCATACATACGATCGGCATCTATATCAAAATACAAACTACAGGAGGAAAATAATACAAATAGCTGCAAATCGATTCTGGCACTCGTTCTGACTTCATCATGACACGTTTCGATCGGCTCATACGTAGTTGGTCACATTCAAAAATATGCTTGTAGATAAGCTCCTTGCAACTAATTGGGTTTTTTGTCAGCCAGATGTAACTCTACAAGATTTTAGAAAGTCCAGAGCGAAAAATTTCCATATTCTTAAATTATGTCTACTTAAAACATATTTAGATGATCTGAACGATATACAAAAAAATGCGTTTGCTGAGATGTTTTAGGAAAATAACGTTATACCTATGTCATGAAAATATAATAAATGCATGAGGATTTTTGTACAAATATAGACAATAATAATAAGAACTTCTTTATATACTTACAGCAAATACTTGTAATGCCTACATTGGCGTATAACAAAAGGAAATATAATAATGGGTTTATGGATTTTGTATGAAAACCATAAACATATACGCCAAGGAAGAAATAAATACATCTATGGAGATCCATGCCATCGTTTTCTGCGATAACATATTACTTTAGGTCAATGACCTTTTCCCACTTTGTTTTTAAAACAGACTAGAAGTTTTAGATACATGTATGTACAAGTACCTGTACCTTTTGTTTTTGTTTTTGTGTGGTGTTTATATATGTGTATGTGTTTGTATAAATTTTGACCTTAGGGCCTATTTTTAGTCTATTTTCCGCTCATGTGTTTGTCCCTTTTGTTTTGTGTGTGCTAAATAAATAAATAACAAAATGTTTTTCTTTATTTCTTTCTTTAGTTAGGATTGAAAAAAATGTACATACCCATGTTATCGTTTTGTGCTCCGTTTGATCTTATCGAGATGGTATCATCATCTGGCGATGAAGGCCGCATAGGTTCGTCGGGCGGCTCATCTTTTGGTATAGGCGGATGCGTGGGAGTTAACGCTTCCGATGATGTTTCAGACCTGAATCGCCGTACCGAAAGTAGGGGGGATATCCTCGGAGGTGATGCTTCGGGTACCTCTCTGTGCTCCCTCTCTCGGTGATCCCTCGGATCTCGAATTTCACGCAAATCACGAGGTTCGCGCATTTCTCTAGGGTCTCTGGGTTCCCTGTGTTCCCGCATTTCGCGGGGTTCTCTGAGATCGCGGAGTTCCCTGAGATCTCGGGGCTCCCTTAGATCTCGGGGTTCCCTTGGCTCTCTAATGTCTCGAAAGTCTCGAGGTTCTCTTATTTCACGAGATTCTCTGTGCTCTCTTTCTCTGTGTTCTCGCGGTTCCCTTGGTTCTCTTGTGTGACCTTCTCTGGCTTCACGGCCATCTTTGTTTTCTCTGTCACGCGTTTCGCGTGTGTCTTTGGGTTCACGTCTGTCTTCCTTGTCCCGGGTTTCCTTGGCCTCTATTCTGTCGTGGGCCTCGGGACACTCCCTTGTGTCTGGGGGCTGACACTCTTCCATTGGCACCGGAACGTTTCTTGTATCGATGCCGGCTGCACTTAATGTCGTCATTTCAGCAAGTCCTTTGACCTAAAATTTACAATATTGCTTCGATAAAACACAAATTTATACAAAACATATCTATCTGGTTGTTTTTAACACGCGGTAAATATAAACAGCTGACTTTTGTTGAGTAGGTAAAACTTGTGTTGTTCCTTGATAACTAAAACCTCTATGATAAGAAGGATCAAGGTCAATCTTACCCACGGTTAAGTAAGATTGAGTTACCTCACCGATCCACTTAAACTCTGCTCTTGTTTGACACGCATGGGTCCTGTTTCTGATTTTTAACAACGCCAATAACGCATATTCTGTCTGTCTGGTCTATCTGGTAAGTTGGTAGTAGCTCTGCCTTTTGCGCTGTTAGTTGAGGGTTCTATTCCCTCCCATGATAAACATTTGTGTAATAAACATAGGTGTTTGGTTTAAAATATAAGAGTATTCTGGTCACCATAATACAAGCTACTCTTGGTTCGGGGCTAGATGGTGTTGTGTGGTGTTGTGTCCTCCAATATTTATTTATTATTTATTTTTTGAAGGTAACGGAGTATCGCTTTGGGTGGATACCAATCACTGTTCCAACATATCTGATGGTGTTAGAGATGATAGAAAATAGGTTTCCTTATCGGCTATTCTTATACTCAAGCAAAAGCAACTTATCGAAACCAAGTCGTCTTTTCTTCTTACCTGGAGGCTCTCAGCTGTTTTGAGGAGAGCGGGCAGTTGACAGTACTGGACGTTGACCTCGCCTTTGTACATGAAGTCGACCAGTGTCCGCAACTCTTCCAGGCCGACGTCCTTCAGTATAACAATGGGATGCCGCGAAGGGTGGTCCACGAACAGAGACCGGAAGTACGATGAGCACGCTGACAGCACTACCTGAAATGGTTTGGCAGTCTTGTCTATGATATGTCTTGGTACTTGCACACTTAGGTGTAACCCTACTACGCCTGCAACCCGTGGTGTTATGGTACTTAGTATTGCAGAGGTTAGATACTGATCACCAATAACAAATACGGCAGGTTCCTTCAATTAATTAATTGGTTGCGCCGAACAGATGAAAGCCTACATAGTTTAAAGACCTTAAAATTTTAGTCCATTAGATTATGTACATCTTTCCAATTAGGATTGAATATGAAAGTATTTGTGGGTGTTGTGGATGCTTGTTTGTTAATGAATCACGCAATAATGACTGAAACTTGGTATAGATATAAACAGGGATTTGGAAAAACAGAACAGCACCGCTATTCATATACGTACATATACGTAAGCTAGTAGACAATCATTCAAAAATTACACGATTAGTAATTTTGCTCACACAAGCGCAATCACAGTCTCAGTTAAGTAGTGGTACCTAGATTGGGGTTGATATAAGACTTAAGATTAAAATAGCGTACAGATGACAACCATATGCAAGGTGTTCCCCAACACGCATAGACGCACCCGATTTGTTTAACGAGTAACTTCGCCTCTATGTCCTGGATATATATCTTAGAGACATTAACTTTTTGCTACCCATCGTGCCCGTACTGTCGCGCGTTGCCCGCCTCTGCCTCGCACGCTCATCGTACTCAATGAGCTACTATCTTCCAACCCAGAATGTGAAGTGATTGCGGATGAATGGAAGAGACTACTGTTGTAATGCTTAAAGTATTTTGAGAATGGAGGATGATTGGAATCTGACATTATATTATTAATATTGATATGTATACAAAATTTAACAAATTTTTATTACTGTGACATGTAATTTGAATTTTATTTTTGTTATCTTTGCGTTATTTTGTATTTAATTAGAGTAATTGGTTGTGCCGTTCTAATTAATAATTAATAAATAAATAAAATAAGTGGAAACTAACTGTACCACTAACCAATACTTTTTCTTCTTATCCTGTTTTTAGTTCTTTTGAACCAGTGTGGTGAAAGAATTAAAGTACGCCTCAGAGGCGAATTAAGTAGACTAACTAATAAATAAATAAATAATGCTGGACAAATTTACACAGCATCATCTAGCCCGAAAGTAAGCAGAGCTTGTGTTATGACTACATGACTGACATACAACTGATATAAATGACATACATACATATTATGCTTAGAAACACCCAGACCCGAGACAAACTCTTGCAGATCATACAAATATTTGTTCCACGGCAGTGATCGAGCCCGTAACCTTCTGCGTCTCAGCCGGGCTTGGCCCACTGGTGCAGTGGGCAGGACAGAGGTCGTCAAATCTAATCGATACAATCGATACGATAATTTGAATTAGACAATGAAACTGTCAAGTGTCTTTCCTGTTCCTTTAAATTACTTTCTTGATAACATTTTATAAAGAATTTTTACCTACAATGTAATGTTGCAAAGGACCTAGAACTCAAATGAGTCAGTCTGTAACTAGGTAAATAATGGCTAGAATAAATAGACTACTGCTTCAGTAAATAACTTACACAGCCTACGCATGTGGACACGCGTTTGATGAATGAACAATACAATGTAACCATATTCAAAATGAAGCATGCATATCATATTGTGCGCGTGCATAGATTTGCAATTGTCGAAAGAGCCACCAAGTCACTCAAAATTATATATGATTACAATGAATAAAAATATTATGTGATCATTAAATAAGTACTCACAATGCGGCCATATGATAATTATAACGATTGACGCGAAATGACGCAGGGATAGTTCCACATAGACATGACAAACACTTTAGAAATTAAGCCATTAAAATTCAAAAGCATTTTTCTATGTTCTGTTATGCTAAGTTCTTCGAGCAATAGCTTAACATAATTTGAATGCCATGTAATAACATTAGGGACCTATTCGTAAATTGTATTCGCTTCGAAATGTTCATACGCAACTCTAAATGTATAATTTTATACTTTTTATACTTACAGTATTTTACTTATAGTATTGTACGTCCGAATTATGTAAAACTATTGAAACTTAACTGCATACCTACTCAAGAACCGTCTACTTAATAACAGTTTTTGGCAATAAAACATTTTTATTCTCATACACTTACTCGCATCCCTATCTATCTTTCACACACCACACGACATACACACGCACACACACTCACATACACCCTCCCACATTCTTACACAATCATAAGCATACACTATTGATAAATGATTGATTTGATTTGGCTGACCTTGTGAGCCCTAATGGAGGCGCCCTCGGAACAGGCGAGCGTGACGTCCACTAGACTCTCGTCGTGCAGCAGCTGGCTGAAGACTCCCAGCAGGTTGCTCTGATGATTGTTCCACCTTAGGCAATAGTGCTCACTTCCCATGTCTGAGCTAGCTCACGCCGCTGGAAAAGTTAAAAGAAATCGGTAAGTATATTAAAAAACTATTAAAGTGGGACAAACCCACGGAAACTCTTAAAAATACAACACGCAATCATGGTGTTACAGTTGACGCACGATGTACAAAAACTTTGTTATGATTACCTAAACCGACATCAACATCAACTAGGGAAACAGAAAGTCAGACGTGAATAAATCTTCTGTTTTCTAAAATGAGATTAATAAATAAATAAATGATGTTTGGGTTTGAACTATGTCGATCAATGATAGGTAGTGATGCATCGCGAAAAAAGCTTGTAAAAATAACAATAATCACATCGTCCGCATCATCCGCGATCAGAAAAGAAATACGTATTCACGCTCCCCCCTCCCTCACACTCCCCCTACTCAGGCCGATAGCAATATCGCTCTATAAGTACCTACCTACCTACGTTATGCAATAACAATCAACATCCGTGAACTTGAACCACTGGGTTTGGCACTGCACTGACCCGCCGAGTAGGCAGGTACAGTTATTGGGATGATAAGTGACTCATGAATTCATAATAGGTACACAATTTTTTGTGTTATTCGCAATGGTTATTTGAGGTACCTAATGACCAAACCCGATTTAAATATTATTCATTAGGTACTCAAAATACCTGATTACTGTTACAACAAAATCATGAAAGATGGTGATTTCACGCTTCGAAAAGGAATTGTTTTAATAATGCATAGTTAATGTGCGTACTGTGTCGTGAATGCAATTATTTAGTGTGTACGCATTAGAGGCGTTAATTGCAGCATTTACCCATCACAACCACCATCCGGAACAAGTTGCTACCGTCAGTGCTAATAAGAACAAAACACTGTATTCTGATAAGTTGATAACAGTTTCGCCTACACGCGCGCAGATAAATATAGGCTGTTTAAACGTAGGTGTTGTGCGCACACGCATCGGCTGCGACGCAGTCAAGATCAAGGGCGCGATTGCGCAAGAGTTGGCGGTCGCACCGCACTGCAACTGTGATGTCATGCGTCTGCGTTCCCCGCTCCTTCCCCCCGGCTAAAGGCCGCGGACGCGGAACGTTCTATTTATATTTTTGACTGTAGGTAGGTATTAATCTGTACGATCGCATAGCTGCGAGTTGAGCCTCTACATTCACTCATCACTTCCCGTTTAGTAACAGTATTGTAGGCAATGAAAAGACTTGATGAAAAGTTCGCATCATTTTTCACTATCGTTAAGTGCCTATAAGTTATAAATGCTTGAATTATTGGTGATAACACCGTAATCTGGAATTTCATAAAACATATTCCTACCTATATTGACACCTTTCTCTCACTCTCTATCATTATTCGGGCCCTGTTCTTATATCTATTCTCTTTTTCTCTTATCAAATCATCTGTCATATCATCTTAGTATCTTCCACACTAGTTCATTGCGTTGTTTTATACCTTATTACATTATATACAAGGAAAAACTATATTAGGTAGTAATATGTATATAACTAAGCTGCTAGTGGGTACGTTAAGAGCCAAACCCAGACGGAGATCTTATGATATCGAAGGCCTCTATTAAAATAACCAATATAAAAGTGGTAGAAAAAATAAAAACACCAAAGTCTGTCGAAATTTACAATCGCTATTGACATTTTAGCAAAGACCTTGGGCTCTATGTTGAGGTAGGTATGACTTGTTTTGATTGTTTAGGTATTTATAGCCTTGTCTATTAGTCTAGGCTGGAAAAAATGGCAGTGTCTCAGAATGAATTGTTGTGCACATCTATCTAGATGAATTACTATCTTGTTCTAAACTAACGTTTAAAAATTATAGTCTGTCCTTGTCTTTCTAATATTAATGAATAAGGATGGCAAAAGATTTTAACAACTTTAGCGTCTATGATTATGTAATAAATCCTAGGACCAGGGATTTACAACAACAACATCATCATCATCATCATCATATCAGCCTTTAAGAAACCCGCTGCTGAACATAGGCCTCCCCAAAAGACTTCCAGGAAGAACGATAATGAGCCCTCTCCATCCACCGACTTCCTGCGATCTTTACAATGTCATCAGTCCTTTGGGTGGGGGGTCGTACAACGCTTCGTTTTCCTAACCTTTCGCTAACTATTGGCCTCATACACAAGCTCAGAGTCACACAACGTAAGAGAGCTATGTAGGGTGTTTCACTATGTGATAAAATCCACAACGAGGAAATCCGTAGAAGAACCAAAGTCAAAAGCACTCAAAATTTGCAAGTGGAAGTGGCAATGGGCAGGCCATATAGTTCGCAGAACTGATAACTGTTGGGGAATAAAAGTTCTCGAATGGCGATCAAGGACAGGGATTTACTTAAAAATAAATATAAAGGAAAATGTACAGGAGAGAGAATAACCATCAAACAGGTAGAAGTATTGGTGGTAAGGCTGTTGGTACTCTTCCGAAAGCAGTCTAACACAGTACTTTTTTCTTGTTTATCTACACACAGGGGACTCAAGGTATACTCGTATAAATACTTAGAGAAAAGAAACACTTTTATATCTTTCTGACTTTCTATAAGAAAATGACATGTTTTTCTAATCTCGTTGTCTAGAGGGCCTCGCAGAGGGCCTACTCGGCAAAACGATAAACGATATATACCAGAACAATATTCATGCAATACTTATGTTAAGTTTCATTGTTTCGACTTGTATTGAATGATGGAACGATCAACATTACTTTTGACCATCCAATCCAAAAATAGGTTGAAGTTTTCTTTTAAGTATAAAAATACTTGTGTTTGAAAACCCTAACTGTAAATTCGAATGAATTCAATGAACATTTCAATGACATTATCGTTCCGATACATCGAAATAAATTTTCAGAGTAGTCGACTTGGTTCTTTTTGTCAAATCGCTTGCTATCAGCAAAATATTTTATCTTTTTGCGTGTTTATCTTTTTATGCAATTTTTTTGTGATATAAACATGAGTGTCTTATGTACTCTTGGTAGGCACTTAACTACTTTAAAAAGATAATTTGTACAGTTTTAAAAGTTATATAATAAGTATGAAGCTTTTTATGTGATGAAACAAAGCTTAATATAATAAATACCTACGTTATAATATTAATAACTTTCTGCACGTCTATCGCAATGAAACGTTAGTGTTGAATTGCAATCGCACGTCAATTGTTAGTAGGCAGTGTATTATAGTATCGTAGCTATTACGATAAATAAACTACTAAAAGTATGTATATCTTTTGTGTTAGAAATTCGATATGCCCTTACTATCTAGACAGCGCGGCGCTGGACAAAACTGACACAATCTAATTAATCGACTTCAATTCGTCGTTCAAAGCGTACTATAATGTGTATGAATTATTGTATGACCACAATATTATTTAGAATTTAATGACCATTTTTAGGGTTCCGTATCTCGAAAGGAAAAAACGGAACCCTTATAGGATCATTTTGTTGTCCGTCCGTCCGTCCGTCCGTCTGTCTGTCAAGACTCTTTTTCTCAGGAACGCGTGGAGGGTATCAAGCTGAAATTTATATCAAATACTCAAATCTACTGTCCCTTAAAGCTGTGAAAAAATCAAACTTCTTAGCCAACGCAATCAAAAGATACAGCCGTTTATGCCACAAATTTCCGCAAATTTTCGACACTCGCAAAGGAATCAAAACCTACTTTCCATGAACTCAGAATCTTGAAATTTGGTACGAAGTAACGTCTTTTAGCACTGATAAAGGAAAATTGCGAAAACCGTAAATTTTTAGTTACATCATCCAACTATGACTCGATTGTCGTGATGAGTGAACTTTTACTTATATATCTACAGGTTTAGACGGAACCCTCGGTGCGCGAGTCCGACTTGCACTTGGCTGGTTTTTTATAGTAATTTACTTTTTTTTAATAATTATTTTGTTTATGTTAGCCTACCTACCTACTAAATGTTTGTATGCTTTATGCAGGATCCTGAAATTCCTAATTTTAAGAAACACCTGTCTTGTGTAACACCTGGATTCACAAACAATAAAAATAATTAAATGACAATGTTATGTTCACCGATTACTCAAAGACACCTTAACCGATTTGGAAAATTATTTTTTGTTTCAAAGGTTATACTTCCCATATCAATTTTATCAAAATCCGTAAAAAGGTTATTAAAAATTACAAATCATTTTTTTTTACATCGATGATATTTTCGTTTACTCCGAAACCTCGCTGTCTCATTGGAGCAGTGCGTTTAGTCGGCCTACCCATATTATATATATAAACATAACTACGTTTTAAAAGCTAAAAAGACATTTTAAAAACTAAACTAAACCAAAAATAACTAAATGGGACCACCAGGGAAGTATTAACTTAGAAACAAACAAAAAAAAATTGAAATCGGTTCAGGCATCTTTGAGTAAGTACTCGGTGAACATACATAAAAAAAAAGATTCCGACGAATTGAGAACATCCACCTTTTTTTTAAGTCAGTTAAAAATACATCTACTTTCCACTAGGTTTTTTTATATTCAATGAAGTCGGTTTTCTTTTTAGTTTTTAAAACACAATTATTTACAACAAACAGAAATGTTACTGCTCTTGAAAAATGCTCTTTTGTAGAAACACTAGAATTGTAGAGTCGTGACTATAGATAATGTTGGGTATGTTCGACCTTCAGCACACAATGGTGCAGTAGAGCATACATTGTTATACCTTGGTAGTATATATGTTCTTGACTGATGGAAATGTTATGAAAACCAAATACTTTTATGATACACTAGCTGTTTCCCGCGGCTTTGCGTGATAGATAAAAAGTAGCAAGATAATAATTGAAAGAATTAATGTTTTAGAAAATTTACAAAGATAATCGCGCTTTTCGCGGTTTGACCATGATCCCGAGTGAATTTTTTGAAATCCTTTCCTAGCGAGCACCTACGGCCCTAGAGGAAAACTGCATACCAAATTTCATTCCAATCCTTTGGTGGTTTCTAAAATTTCGTGATAAATGAGTGGTACTTGACAAATATAATAGATTTGTATACGATTATGCCCACGACTTACTTCGTAGTAGGGTACTATCGTCAGTGAAGTTGAAAATAGCGTCGTCGATCTCGGTCGTGTGTGAAACTCGAAAAGAACAACTCATGTGCGTATTACTACCATAGATATCACAATGCACGAAATAAGCCTTTGAGGCGCACTTTACTTTCCTTCTACTACACTAGTTCAAAAACTACATTGACACGAAAGAAGAAGAAGACTGTGAATGACACTCGCAGTATCATAATGTAGTACTTACTGCATATGATATTCGTACATATACGCGCGACATTCGAACGCGATCGATGTCAGAGTAGAAAAAAAAACGTTCGTTAACTAACTTCGCTTTTAGATTCGAATTTCGAAGATTTTAATTTATTCTACATGCAGTTAATAGGTAAGTACCTAATGTTATAAGTAGGTATACTTATCGAACCAGAACATTGTATTTGTCACTGTAATGATTAAAAGACAATTTCATTGTGTAATAGAGTGTAGGCAAACATAAAGGTAACAATTACGTGGTACATGTACTTGTGCAATCCTTACTTTTATAGTAATACTAGCTACTGCCTGCGGCTTCGCACGCGTGGTACCTACATAGAAAGTAGCCTATGTCCTTCTCCAAATTCCCATATCTCTATACTAAAATTCATCAAAATCGGTTAAGCGGTTTAGGCATGAAACCGTAACAAACAGACAGAGTTAATTTCGCATTTACATATAATATTTGTTAGATTAGAAATGTAAATGTGTCTGTTTGTTACCTTTTCACAGCTTAACGGATATACGAAGTTTTTTATTCGTACCACTCAATAAAATCCACATGCAGCAGGTATGTCTAGGATATAAATTCAACATCTGACTCTACGCTGTGTTCAATCGCCGTACTCGCCTACACTCGCATAATCCTCGGTACCCGCGTAATCTTAATCATTTGTACCTACGCTACGCATGAACATACTAATTTATGGTATCTTAGGGCCGTTCCACACAGACTGGTTCAAGGTAATATTAAAAAAATTCGAAGCCCAAATGAATTTTAAACTCACTTTGTCTTTCAAGACCAGCACTTAGCAGCGATTATGCAAAACTACAATTTAGTGTTTTAGATTTTTTAGGAACATTTATTGTTCATTGCTAGTCAGATAGATAGAGATCAGTATTATTATAGTTTGCTGATAAGGTCTAATGTCTTTAGGAAACAACTGAAATTGTGTATTTTGCTTAAGTGGATGCCGAGTTTCTTATACGCCATAATATTTGTGGAAAATAAAAAACGTTCCTTAGCAGTATCGATAGATGTCATCAATGTAACACGATTATAATAACCATCTTTGTAAATAAAGGATTTTACGATACATACGGCATCATCTGAGATTGACGTTTCATAGATTTTGAAACGTCAGTGAGTTGTGTGTTTCCAACTCACAAGTTGTTGTGAAAAACTGGGCGCCATTTTCCTTATTTAACCAATTATGGGCTGAATTTATGGTACTATATGGTGGTATATCTGAGCCGTGGTTCAATTACAGCAGAATAAGTAAACACATCTGTTTAAAAGTTTATCGGAAGTTAAGAATTAAAATGTTAAGCAAAGAGAGTATAAATACAGATAAGAGAGATGCCGAGTTTCTTCCTGATTCGAAAGAAGTCTTTTAAACAAAACACTACCAATTCAATTCAGGATTGTGGCCATATTGTATTATACGTAGCATGATGGTTTCCGTGAATTTTTTATAGTCCAAGTACTACGTGTATATGTTTTGTGCGACAAAAGTTTGTATGAACTGCAAGTATTTGTCCCGAGTCTGGGTGATTTTCTAGGTATAATATGTATTAAAAAAAGTATGTAAGTAGTATATCAGTCAGGTGGTACCCATACACAAGCTCTGCTTACATTGCGGCTAAATGAGGTTGTGTGAAATGTCCGGCATTATTATTATAAAATTTAACATTTTATTTTTGTTAAATAATCGTCGTAATACGACAAATGCCTTTAAGAAGAAAATAAGGCATAACATACTAGTACTACGGTTTTATTTTATTCAATGGCAAACTCATGTCCTAAAACAAGCAGAGATAATACTATACTTGTACATTTTGAAAAACACGGTTTTTCTTATGTATTATTGACACTGGCCTCAATTCTGTTGGCACCAACCTAACTAATTTTAGCTAAAGTTAGGTTGAGAACTGTCAAATGAAACGTTGATATTCTGCTGTTACTAACTTTTCCTAATTTAATTTTATCTTATTTAATTAAGCGTTCCTAATTTAGTTAGATGGTACCAACAGAATAGGTTTTACAAATGCTATGACGAACTAAAATATATTTTAGACTATCCCTTATTTTAGAAATGAACCGAATTGCCACCACTGTCGATTAATCGGTAGTGTGAGTTCGACCTACGGTATAATCGATTATTTAGATATATCGAAATAGTGTCAGTTTTAACGACAAAATAATACGTGAGTAAAGCCCATATTTCTCTAAACGTATGTAGAGATAAAATAACTTTGAAGCATTGTGTAACAATGTGGAATTGGCTTTACATACACGCGCGGATTTGCGTGGTGGGGATCAAGGTCGTAGGACGCATCGTGGCTGCACACTCGCACGCCATATCTATCGCTTGTGGTATCGTCCATGACTTTGTGCGTGGATTGGAGTTAAGCTTATTTTTCAACAGTTCAAAAAATTTACAGAAATGTACAAAATAATATAAAATACATGTGAAACAGTTGAGCTATCTAAGGACCGTTTAAAACAATCTATAGATAGCTCAACTGATTCAGATCACCGCCAGAGGGCAGCGTTACTTAAGACACCAGAACCATGTTGATGGCAAGCTAATAATAATAATGCCGGACATTTCACACAGCATCATCTGGCCCCAAAGTAAGCAGAGCTTGTGTTATGGTTACCACATGACTGATATACTACTTATATACTTTTTTTTAAATCCATACATATAATACATAGAAAGCCCCAGCCCCTGGGTACCCTGGGTTGGATAAGAGACAACTCTTGGGTCACGCGATGTCGTTAAATAATTAAAAACGCTATGATCTCCTGCTCCTCAAAGACACAGGGTCTTAATTCGATTCGAAAAGATATAATAAATATATTATTTTGAAATTCTTAGTGTAAAGTACATGTATTTTGTTAATATATAAAAAGGGCAGGCCAACTAAACGCTCTGCTCTGCACTGCACGTAACAAAAATATCATCGAGGTATACAATTTTTAGATTTTTGATGATAGTTTAAAAACCGCTCGACCGATTTCGATAAAATTAAAAAAAAAACTGATTCCGACGAATTGGTAAACTCCTCCTTTTTCATGAAGTCGGTTAAAAATTAAGTAAATACAGTTACAATAGTTTTTAATTCATAAAATTAGTTACCATGCTTTAGCATACTACTTACATGTGCATAACGAATACGTATCTAAGTGTCGATCCCACGCGCAAAAAACCAAGAAGGATATTTGAACAATTTTTCTTATGATCTCTCTTACAAAATGATGATGGAGCTCTAGAATGAACTTACATTAATAAAACAAACTAAACAACGTTACCTTTGAAGTTATTATAAGTACTAAGCTTATAAAACACGAAGAGGTACGTTTACACGGGTGATTGAAATTGCTAAATTCTGGGCAATTGTTACCGAACCAATTTTGATGAGATTTATATTTGACCTATCTAAAATGTATATCCCTTCACATACAAAAAAATACAACCGAATTAAGAACCTCTTTCTTTTTTTAATCGATTAATAAAATAAGATCGTTCGTGTTTTTCGAAATTTAACTTATTCGGCGAAAACAGAATTACCATCACTGTATAAACGGTATAGTTATTAAGGTCTACCTGAACTTCAATGCGGAGATGTCCCTTATTCAATTATATATAGGATCAAGGTCATAAAACGCTTCATAAACAGCTGCACAATTGCTATTCGCACGCCATAATTTCCTATGCCTCTCGCATATGTATGTACAATACATACAGGCTGCAAATAATGTGGATACTAACTTATACAGATGCGATCGTAAAGTAGTATGGCACACGAGTTTAATAATGAATGAATACTGTGAGCGACTAGGATAGCAGGAGATCTAGAAGCCGTACTAAATGAATATCCGATTACTCGAAAACGGCTAAACCGATTTGGAAAATTCTTTTTTTGTTTGAAAGGGAAGACTTCACAGGTGGTCCCATATAAATTTTATCAAAATCGGTCGAGAAGAAAATCAACGAAAATCTTAAAATTGTATACATCGATGATGTTTTCATGCACTTCGATACTTCGCTGTCTCATTGGAGCGGTGCGTTTATTTGGCCTACCCATATTATTTATATATATACAAAATACAACTTTTCCACTAAAAATGTATTATAGGCTCAAATTTCATTCAATGAAGTCTGTTTCTTTTTGGTTTTTAGAACGTAATTATTAGAAAACGTCGTTTTATCCGTGTTTAATTCAGTCATCCAGGTACTTATCCTTACACGGATAGTGTTCATTACTTATAGTAATAAGGTTTGTTACAATAACCATCCCTGTGGGTTCGGCGCCACATAGGTCGCCAAATACATAAGCGCTTATGATACTTTATAACACTGATATAGAACAAATATCCTGGCAGGGAATCGAACCCACCTATGAAGTATACCCTTTCAAACAAAAAAAGAATCTTCCAAATCGGTTCAACCGTTTTCGAGTAATCGGTGAACATACATAAAAAAAAAATATCTTCGGAATCTTTTTTTTTTCTCCTCTTTTTTGATAAAGTCGGTTAAAAAGAAAACCTAGCTAGATCGATTTCGACAACCTCTGTGGCGCAGTGGGCTAAGGTCTGGCTGAGACGCAGAAGGTTGCGGGTTCGATTCCCGCCGCGGGACAAATATTTGTATGATCTGCAAGTATTTGTCTCAGGTTTGGGTGTTTCTATGTATAATATGTATGTATTTACAAAAAACAAAGTATATAATAGAATATCAGTCATGTGGTACCCATAACACAAGCTCTGCTTACTTTGGGGCCAGATGATGCTGTGTGAAATGTCCGGGATTATTATTATTATTATTTATCGCCCCCGAAACCCCCTGCATACTAAATTTCATGAAAATCGTTGGAGCCGTTTCCGAGATTCAGATGACATATAAATATACAATAATTGCTTGTTTAAAGGTATTAGATCTTACTGGTTCATGTTTAAATACTTGTATACCTACCCTGAAATTCGGAGTTATAAATCCTTTGTCTTGACGAGGCTTTTGGCTCGTGGCAATTCGCATGCATTATGACCTACCGACTGACCTTAGACAAGATTGTTGTCTCTTGAAAGATCAGCGTTTTGTTAAATAGTTTTTTGCTCTATGTCTGAAGCTATTTAAATTATAATTATTCAAAAGTGCAATTCGTTAAACCTAAATTAGATATTAAATATTTTTTTCTCGACACTTTTTATGATACATAATTAACAATTTCCAATCTTGCTTGCCTAAATTGATTTATTATGTAGAGTAGAGATACGAGTATTTTTAATTGCATTTTGAACTTGCACCGCGATTTTTCCTTACATTTTGAGAAAAACAGTACAACTAATTATCTGCCCATCTCCGGGCGTTGCTGTCTGCGACAGTTTTCCTAACTTCTGCAGATACCATGGTTTTTAACCGACTTCAAAAAAAGAGGAGGTTTTCAATTCAATTCGAGTGTATTTTTTTTGTTTGTTACCTCGTTACTCCGTCATCTATAAACAAATTTAAAAAATGTACTTCCCGGTTGGTCCCATATAAATTTTATAAAAATCGGGTCATTAATTAAAAAAAACTGAAAAAATATGTCATCCACTTGGATGAAACGAAATTTTTATATTTTACTTTTTTATACATGAAGTTGTCTTTTTAGTTTTTAAAACGTAATTTTTAATGATTATGTAAGCAAATGTTCCTAAATAAACTTTTTTTTTTTTTTTTGAGCTTATAAAAGTTTTGAAAGTGAACCTTTTTTTCTTATTTTTAACAAGGTACCCGGGTTATTTTTGATGCCGATAAATTATAGGCAGTGGTTTTTTGTGAAGTATCGTCATGGGTTTTTACATTACTCTGCCATCATCGTCGCAGCATACTTAAGTACTTTGACATTGCGCAATATTTTATTACGCACAATTAATAAAAAATAATTACGTTTTAAAAACTTAAAAGAAAACCGACTTCATTAAATGAAATTTGAGCCTATAATACATTTAAGTGGAAAGTAGATGTATTTTGTATGTATATAATATGGGTAGGCCAACTAAACGCACTGCTGTAAGACAGCGAGCTTACGGAGTAAACGAAAATACCATCGATGTACACAATTTTTTGATTTTTGTTGATTTTTTAAAAACAGCTCAACCGATTTCGATAAAATTTAAATGGGAAACAAAAAAAGAATTTTCCAAACAGGCATCTTAGTGCAATCGGTGAACACACATAGAAAAAAAAAAGATTCGGACGAATTGAGAACCTCCTCCTTTTTTTAAGTCGGTTAAAAAAGTCACCGATACCATGTACTAGCGCAATGATGGTAGTCACTTATTTTTCTAAACTTCTTCTCTTCCTGCAATGCTATCTGTCTTGATGACAATTTTGGCAATGTTAAGTGTGATTACGAGTATAATAATAATAATAATGCCGGTCATTTCACACAGCATCATCAGGCCTCAAAGTATTATTAAATTTATTATTATTATTATTTATTATAAAGATTATTTTATTATTATATTGTTGGAATTCTTCGATTGTAATTTCATTAAGTAACATAGCACTTCTAAATTAATTATTTTGTCTCGTGTAATTGAATATTTTATTGTTTTATTTTGGCGGAATTTTAATCAGTAAATTTTGTCTTCTTAGCACAAGTGAAGGCAATTAAATTATAAAAGTATTATGTTGCAATCTGATTTGAATGACGAAGTCCCTAAAAAGTTTTAGACGGCCATTTTGTGATGACGTTTATAATAAACAAATGACGATTGACGACTTTGTGACTATGTGACTATATATATTACTACATAATTACGATTTAAAAACTAAAAAGAAAACCGACTTCATTGAATGTAATTTGAGCCATTAAAAATACGACTGAATTGAGAACCTCCTACTTTTTTAGAAGCCGGTTAAATTTATATAATAGCAAACAATTAGTATTATATAAATTATGTTCATCTATAAAATGGTAAACAGAATATTTTCTTATCACTGTTTTCATGATAACATGTCAATGACATGTGGATGACATACGTCAAATTGCCGCCGTGCTTTGACATTTTGACGTTACGACACGTCATAAATCGTTACAGCGCCAGGATGTTAAAGTAGGTACAACATGAGTATAACAAGTTTGAATCTCTGCTGTGGGCGACGCATTTCATTCGAGACGACGGACACCGACGAGGACTATTATGATAATAAAAATATGAAAAAAAAAATCGTTTGTCATTTTATGGAGGGGTATAGCTCTTATAAATGAATTAGTTTTTCTCATGTCATTCCATGTTATGTATATTAATTAATAATAATAATCCCGGACATTTCACACAGCATCATTTGTCCCCAAAGTAAGCAGAGCCTGTGTTATGGGTACCACATGACTGATATACTTATTATGATGACTTTATTATACATAGAAACACCCAGACTCGAGACAAATACTTACAAATCATACAAAAATTTGTCCCGCAGCGGGGAACCCGCAACCTTCTGCGTCTCAGTCGGACCTTAGCCCATTGCGCCACAGAGGTCGTTGATATTGGGTGATCGTAGTGGATTTTATATCGAAAAGCTGTGACTTCTTTGCACAAATTTGAAATAGAACAGTTAGATAAGTATTGCCACAAAATAAATAAAAAATGAATGACCCCGGACATTTCACACAACATCATCTGGCCCCAAAGTAAGCAGAGCTTGTGTTATGGGTCCACATGACTGATATACTACTTATATACTTTTTTTTTTGTAAATACATCATATTATACATAGAAACACCCAGACCCGAAATGTAACAAGGCTTACCTCATACTCCCTAGAATCTGATAAACATATCATACAGGCAGCAGTATAATACTTGTTATACAAACCAAACCTAATAACGAACGCCTCAACATCCGGTCCGCACCTTAGCCTAATATTGTTGTTATGTGGTACAATAATGTGATCGTAAACTATAACCTACTTGTAGTTTTAAAACAGAGTTATCGAAGAAATAGAAACCAATTTAATTAAGGTACGGTGGTGTGTTGGAAAGAGGCTTCATCATATCCACAGAAGTCCACTGCTGAACATAGATTTTGAGAACTTCCCGCGATCTTTACAATGTCGTCAGTCCATCGGGTCGGGGGTGGTCCAACGCTTCGTTTTTATGTCCTTGGTCGCCATTCGAGAACTTTATTCCCCAACAGTTATCAGTTCTACGAGCTATATGGCCTACCCATGGCGACTTTAACTTGCAAATGTTGAGTGATATGTCGGTGACTTTGGTTCTTCTACGGATTTCCTCGTTGTGGATTTTATCACGTAGTGAAACACCTAACATAGCACGTTGCGCGACTCTAAGCTTGTGTATGAGGCCAATAGTTAGCGACCAAGTCTCAAGTTTCTATGACATATTATAATATAATGCTGGACATTTCACACAGACTCATCCAGCCCCAAAGTAAGGAGAGCTTGAGTTAATATTATACATAGAAAAACACCTAGACTCGAGAAAAATACTTGCAAAAAAATTCCCGCGGCGCGACTCCAACTGACTACTTTTTTTATATGATAAAGATAGATTAACACATTATTTGAGATAACATTACACAAACACACAATAAGGTACATAACATACTAAACTTAACTACTAACACTAAAAAATAAGCGAAGTCTGTGTGATATGTCAAAAAGGACCAGTCACAGCTTATTGTTACAGACATTTAGTTGTCTGTAACAATAAGTTGCCCATTAGTCGTAGGGCAACGCTGGTTTCAGAGTTTCAGCTGGTTTTACTTTATATCTGTGAAAGCAGGTCCATATAAACTTTAAAAGTTAAAGCCAGTCTTCTAAGAACGTTTCCCTCTAGCTACAACGGTTAAAGGAGCTGCCTTTTAAAAATACAACCTGTACGAGTATAGCTCATTCGGTTTTTAAAATCATCAGAATTTTTACTATTATTTTTAATTAACTAAACGAACCTATACCTTAGCCAGATTTAAACCCAAACTTTTACCTATACTTAGTATATCAGGCCTATTGGACTGTTTCACCAAAAACGACCCCCATATTATCTAGCCTGCGACAACCAATAACAATACGATTGAATTGCCCAATCATTTCTGTCTAACACACTATTTGTACACTAATATCTTTGCTTTTAGACGTAGGACTTTCCCAGTGCGCTGAGCTCAATCTTCGGTTCTTATAATCCATATCCTTTCAGATACTTGTACATTGCAAATTACTACTCTATCTAGCCGTAGGGCGTCCCAAACTACGCTTGCCTAAACATACCCACACTAGTCTTAACTGCTTTTAACAGGTATCAACTTTAGAACACGTTTACCCCAGCTTACATTTACATCATGGTAATATTGCCAAACATTTGAATCTTTAAGGCCGTTTGAGGTCAATTCTAATTTTAAACCGGCCTGTTTAAAATTAGAGTTGACCTCCATTAAAATGATATCTGTCATTCAGTTGCTAAAATAATTCTAGCCCGAGGCAATGTTATCCTTGCTTACCAATCGCGCGATATGTTTATCACTACTATTAATAGCCTACCGCGGACCGAAGGTTCAAGCAGTTTTAACATAAGGCCTGTTTAGACTAAAGCCTACTATACAAGATAAGGTCAAACTGAACAGGCAAACCTGCGTCAGTTTGGACTGAACAGGTTTGTGCACATACACGGCAGTCCCATCAGTTCATTACGGTTTACTGCAAGAAGTGGTAGTGAATAATGGACGAAAATGAATGATTATATTATGCTGCCTTAAAATTTGAGGATGTTGAGTATACTCAAGAAAAAACCGGCCAAGTGCGAGTCGGACTCGCGCTCCGAGGGTTCTGTACAAACCTATAGGTATATAAGTAAAATTTCACCCATCACGACAATCGAGTCATAGTTGGATGATGTAACAAAAAATTTACAATTTTCGCAATTTATCCTTTATCTGTGCTATAAGACGTTGCTTCGTACCAAATTTCAAGATTCTGAGTTCACGGGAAGTACCCTGTAGATTTTGATTCCCTTGCGAGTTGCAAGTTTGAATATATGCGACTTAAATTGCTGTTTCTCTTGATTGCATTGACATAGAAGTTTGATTTTTTTACAGCTTTATGGTATTATAGACCTTAGTGTTTTATATGAATTTCAATTTAATACCTCTACGCGTTCATGAGAAAAGAGAGGAGAAGTTTAAAATTATTAAAATTGTTTTTATTATATGATGTAACTAAAAATGTACGGTTATCGCAATTTATCCTTTATCTGTGCTATAAGACGTTGCTTCTTACCAAAGTTCAAGATTCTGAGTTCACGGGAAGTAACCTGTAGGTTTTGATTCCTTTGCGAGTGTCGAAAATTTGCGGCATAAACGGCTGTATCTTTTGATTGCGTTGGCTTAGAAGTTTGATTTTTTCACAGCTTTAAGGGACAGTAGACCTGAGTATTTGATATAAATTTCAGTTTGATACCTCCACGCGTTTCTGAGAAAAAGTGTCTTGACAGACAGACGGACAGACGGACAGACAACAAAGTGATCCTATAAGGGTTCCGTTTTTTCCTTTCGAGGTACGGAACCCTAAAAAGAAAAGAAGAACTCTGTAGATTCAAAACTGGCTATGACAAAGTAATTCCTACATGCATACACAAATATTTTAATAGGACAGGTAGATATCATTGAATAACTTCAGTCAATCCGGCTGTCACAAGCGCAGACGGCAATGAGGCCGTTTCATTGAAACACAACACGGATTTACGTCCGGTCCGGTCAGACTAAACTTATGGTAATACTTCTCGTATATACTAAACTTTTTACTAAGATTCACAGTAAACTAAGCATAGATTTTTTGAAAGTATTACTTCAGCCATTATTACCTCCCTGTTCTTATCAAATAAAATGTAAATGTATTTTTTTTGTAAACATAACATAAGTAATATTAAAACTTTTTTAAAACAGATTTGCTCTGAAAAATATTTCTTTGAATTGATACTAAGGTTACTTATATATTACTAGCTTCTTCCTGCGGCTTTGCGCTCATGGTATGTATATCGATATGTTATTATAGGTCCTAATCGATATTTAAACCAAGATTCATCTAAATTAATTAACTAAAAGGCGTGATTATGCTACTAAGTAACGTAAAACACCCATTCAAACTTTTTATAATATTACCGCCTTTAATCAAATATCTGCCAGCGTGGCGTTAATGTATGGTTTGTCCTTGTCATTTGAATGTCAATTAGATTAAGACATGGAATAGAGATGGCAAAAGAGATTATTCGTCTGTAATTTCATGGAGCAACATAGCTCTGCTAATTTAATATTTTTTACCCGTTTTATTGCATGTTTTATTCAGTAATCTTGGCGGAATTACCTGTGGTCATAGAATTACATAAAAAGATCAGCAATTGGTCGCGGCAACGTAAGGCACCCCAAACGAAGTCAAATAACCTACTCGCTTTTATCATTAAATTAGTCACAATCTTGACGTACATAATTGATTTTCTATAAGAGATTCTTCGTCTGTCATTTCATGGAACAACATGGCTCTGCTAATTTAATATTTTTTACCCGTTTTATTGCATGTTTTATTCAGTAATCTTGGCGGAATTTTAATGGATAAATTGTGGCTGCGGGGCGGGTATGGATAATTGGATTGCATGTGTATTGTGGTGCAGTGTGATTTGAACGACGAGGAGTCCCAAGAAAATTCTAGACGCCATTCCGCGTGTCGTCTAGAATTGACAACTGACCATCGACTAAGACTTATAACAAACAAACAGACTATAAACTATAAACACTTGACATTGGCAGTATTGACATTAGTATGTCACAGGCCATTAACGAAGAAAAGAAGAAGAAGAAGATGGCAAAAGATTTGAACAACACATCTAGTGTGCGATTATAGAATAGATCCATAGTAGTTAGAATTGCATAGCTATTGTTACTCAAAGCATAAAGGACACGAAAATTTTATTTTTTATTTCGCGTCTCGAGAACATTCATTTCCTTTCGTCGGTATGCTCTTTTTTCGCCCAATAATGGCATCTGTTATTGTTCTGTATCTGGTTATTGTTTTGTTTTAAGTCACAAAGCCGTAGTCGATCGTCATTTATCTATTCTAAAAGTCATTAGGAAAGGCGATCTGGAATTTTCTCAGGATTCCTCGTCGTTCAAATCACATTGCAACATAATATATTATACTTATTATCAAATTGTCTACATAATATATGTGCTATAGTGATAATTTATTCATTAAAACTCCGCAAAGATTACTCAATAAAAAATGCAATAACACTAAAAAAAATATTACTTTACAAGTGCTATGTAACTTCATGAAATGACAATCAAAGAAACCTTTAGTCGGTTAAATAAGGTTATTTAAGTCCGTCAAATCGACACTATGACAGCAAAATGTCATGTTGTTGACACATGCGCGGGCGTAGCACATGTAGCGCCTACACGAGCTACACAAAACGCCTGTCGCACGCTACACCGTAGCAATAAATTGTCTATTGCTCGCAGTATCGCTAAAGAAACACGTGATATACAAGTCGACAGCTTTATTAGATTTATTTAGGTTCATAAATCGGGGTAGGCAGAGACTACGGATTTCCCTTTGTCACGATCCTGACAAACTTTAACGCACCCGCTCATCAGATTCTCTCAGATAAATGCGCGTCGGTTTCGCGGGTCGCGTCGTTGAGTACTCTTGACCTGGCTTTTCTCTAACACATCCCAAGTTGGTTTCAGTATGTACGCCAAGGTCTTCCAGCTACCTTATTCACTTTTGCCTCATGGCTGATCTTCAATCTTCTTTCATCCATCCATCGCTACGTGTTCTTTGACTCCACAACGCTCTTTTATCATACTGTTTTTCATTTTATCATTCGAAGTTAAACCACACTTGAGAAGTAAGTGTGAAGCTCTCATTTTAACTACATATTAATACAATCTGCACTGGTGCTTTTTCTTCATTTAACTTTCACTACGGTAGGTTTCGGCTCTAATACAATACACAGGTTTATTCATCTAAATATTTCTTTACAATTCACACATTTATTTAATCTTAAAATAAATAATGCTTGTACTATGGAAATCATATGACTGATTGGGTATTTATATGTAAATATATTCTTATGATTCTTTTATTGTTTTATATTTTATCTGGCCACCATAAGCTATGCTTAGTTTGGGGCTAGATGTTGTGTGCATTGTCCACCAGTATTTATTTATTTATTTCTCCTAGACAGAGAACAAAGTCCTATTAAGAAATTTAAAGCATACATTTACATAAACTTTTGAAGAAAGCTTATTATAATATAAATGACTATATTATTGATAGCAATGTATGGCCTCATGTCGCTCTGCCCTCAGACAGTTAACCGACACTTTTGAAATGTATAAACGCTCTTGTATTAGTTTTTCGTAGTTATGGTAGTTATAAGATGGATCATGCAAAAAAGCGCTAGGACCAGGACGACTTTCGTGCCGGTTCTTCACGAACTTGGGTTAGGAGGAATTGGCACCTAAATTCACCTAGTATGTAATACGTTTCAAAGTGATCCTTCTGATTGTATTGAATAAAGTATCTTTTGACTTTGACTTTGATTTTGAGTCATGTGAATCACAAAAATGGTTTCTGGATGAGGATCGAACTCGCAATCTATAACGAAAAAGGCAGAGCTACTACCCACAGAGCTGTGGGGTGAAATGTTTAGTATGAAACGGTGATCGTAGAAACAGCCGCTTTAATAGGTATTCATTATTAGTTATTTAGTTTACTGTTTAAATGTTTTTTAAGGACCTGCCTACCTAAATAATTCCAACCTTCCAATCACCATATGATTCCAAACATGATAGACATCTCCTCTCGACATAATTGTAATTAAATTACGTTTTAAAAACTAAACAACAACTTTATTGAATGAAAGAATGTATTTTATAAATACAGCTGAATTGAGAACCTCATCCTTTTTTTGAAGTTGGTTAAAAATTGTTTTATTTTACGTTTTTTAGTGGGTACATTATAATTTTTCGAAATTCATAAACGTTACTGGAAAGTCACAAAAAAGCAAAGTACGAAATAACGTATATTTAAATAACTTATTTTTTCAAATCGGTTCATGTCATGACGCAGTTATGAGGTAACAGACACAAAAAGAAAGAAATACAACCAAATTGCGAACCTCCTTTTTAAAGTCAGTTAATAAAAAAAGTCAAAGTCAGTTTTTTTCACCATTTTTCGGATACTAGCTATCATCATTACAAATTATAAAACAAAGTCGCTTCCCGCTGTCTGTCTGTCCCGTTGTATGCTTAGATCTTCAAAACTACGCAACGGATTTTGATGCGTTTTTTTTAATAGATAGAGTGATTCAAGAGGAAGCTTTATATGTATAATACATGCATAATATAGTAGAGAAACACTGATAACTTTAGAGGTTAGCGTATATGGGTTCAACGTATTAGAACTACTGAGCTACAGCAACGCGTGGCCGGGTCAGCTATATATAATTATTTATTCTAGATGCGTATTACTTTTAGGATAAGTAAATGGAACAAATCTTTATCGAGTCTCTGAGCTTAAACCTTTCTGCACACTGGTCTTAAATAAGTGGTGGTAAGAATAAAAATAACTTTTCGAATATCCCGAAATTAATAAGTACGTTAGGTACGTATCTGACAGTAGGTGGATACATTCGTTATTTATGCAAATAATGTGTCAATTTAGATGTGAACAATAGACTATTAACTATGTACCAAAAATTATTATTTAAATGTAGTTTTATTACCTGGAGAATATGTGTCCAGGTAATAAAACTACATTTAAATACTAGTCATATATGAGACCTACCTGTTGACCTGTGGGAAGTCCCCTTCCTTAGAACATGCCTTCGATTCGATTAGACTTCGAATTTTGTCATATTTCAACTCCTAAAATTTAAAATTGTACTTGGTTTACTTGTTCCTAACTATAGTGTTTTGAAAAATATATTTAAAGATAAATCTTCCTCGGACATCACCTGGCGCAGAGCTGTTCACACGACCGAGGTGTTAAATAGAATTCTAACAATTAGAAACTTTGAAAATGATATTATTTGGTTTTATTAAAGATATGCTGCGACTTGATTAATTCTTTTTAGACATAGAAATATATACATAGACACTCATTTATTTGTTGTGTGTGCTAACACAATTAGTACAAACCGAAAAATATATTGCAGAACAAATAAAAGTGGAGAATACAGAGAGTATATCATGTATGTGTGCCACAGTAACAAAAATAGCAAGTTTATGATCAAATCCACAAAAAATCTACAAAATAGATCTTATTACAAAACAAAACGTTAAACAAGCCTAGTGCGAAGCCTCATAGCAAAATTGTCTGTATTCATTTGATTTCTAATTAATTCAACAAGTCTCGGATAAAAAATTAACGATTGAACATTAACTTAATGCGTTATAAAGATGCATATCTAGAAATCTAGCAAAAACATTTTGGATAAGCTCAGACATTATGACGGATGTAGGTATTCAGACGCGGAAACCTGTTTGGCTAGTCTACTGTTTAGACGCGAGAATTCCGTTAAACTGTAAGATGATTGGTACATCTTTAATAAGATTCAGTGATGCTGAATACGGCGCGTCCACACGTCCAAAGTCAGTCATGTGAGTTAAGAACACAGATGTTATTTGAAGTTTCATCTAAATCCATTAAGTCGATATTGACGATTGAGCTACAAACCAACTTATATCCACACAAACTAGATGGCGCCACTGGAAAAGTTCAAAAGCGCTATAAACGAAGCGGTTTACCCTCCCATAAGAAGTCAACACTTCAAAAAACTGTACTTCATTTGTTAATGATAATCTGAGTGTCAGGGCCGATGCTCTTTACGGTTCTGAGTAGGTACTAGACAAAATAAAAACATAACTGCACTAGTTTTCGGTAATTACGATGCGATTACCGTTTATAAATAGTCTCTTTGGATTTTCCAAAACGTATATACGTTGTACCTATAGCAAAAAATATAGTTCTCCATCACGAGGTCAATGTTCCTAAAACTAAACTATTCTTGTGAACAAAGCCGTAATCAGCCACGCGCTAGTTAGTGCGCGAAGAAAAGAAATGTTTCTACTTACAAACATAACACCCTATGAAACATGTTTACCGATCAACCTTGATTACTTACGATCCGCATATAGGACAAACATTTGTTATAAATATACGTGTTTGTAAGTTATATTTATAAGTACCTGGATGACCGAGCTTTCCTCGGTATAAAACACGGATAAAACGACTTTTCTTAAAATCAAACCTATCTAGATCGATTTATCGTCCCCAAAACCCCCTGCATACCAAATTTCATTAAAATCGTTGGAGCCGTTTCCGAGATTCAGATTATATCCCTACTAATATTATAAATGCGAAAATAACTCTGTCTGTCTGTAACGTTTTCACGCCAAAACCGCTGAACCTATTTTGGTGACTTTTGGTATAGAAATAGATGGGACTTTGGAGAAAGACATAGGCTACTTTTTTTGTAGGTACCTCACGTGCGAAGTCGCGGGCAGCAGCTAATATATACATATACATAAATATATATACAATACATACAAGAATTGCTCGTTTAAAGGTATTCAATTTATGTATTGTATCAGTCATTTAGTTTCCACAATACAAGCGATGTATGTTAGGACTAGATGATATTGTATTGTTACGTAATTTTAGATTTTCATTTAAAATCGTTAAATACCGAATGCGTGGTCTCACTTATTAGTATATCTAGAAGCTTCCTATGCAATAGACTTATCTAAAAAAATAACAGGAACTGATCATAATCATGATATGAAAACAAATAAATAAATATTGTTGGACAGTACACACAATACCAACTAGCCCCAAACTAAGCATAGCTTGTATTGGTGACCAGGATGACTAATATAGTACCTACTTATATATTTTTAAATACATATGATACTTCTTAACACCCAGACACAGAACATATGTAAGTATTATCTATTTTACACATACTTACTTTATATCTGATTATTAGAAAAATAAATTAATTTATCAAAGTATTTTATTTTTATTTTTTTTACTTTTATTTCACTTTCAAAACTTTCGTGACTTGTACTAAACATTTTGATAAAACAGTGTTGGCGCCTCCATCGACAAAATAATACGTGAGTAGTTCAATATTCAAATATATAACGCCAGTTTAGTACAAATAAATCCAATAGTCCATTAAAATCAGAAACTTCCGGGATTTGCTATTGATAAAATCATGTAGCCAACATTTAGCGATAAAACGATAGCGACGCGACGGTTAGGTTCCCTAAAACCAGCTAATAATACCAAGTCTGATGCCACGTCTGGCGGCTCGGTTCCTGCATACAATTATGTAACAAAATATCTATGTGTGCGTCTAAGAAAAATATAAGGCTCGTGACTCACACACACTGCTGTAAATATACTTCTGTAGTTAGGTATAGATACGAAGAGCAACGTGGAAACAACAGCCGTTGTAAATAGGCAATAAAAAGACAGCCCGGGCCTTATTATTGAACTTGTTTAGAAGGGGAAGTTATGTTTTGCCGGTAATTATGTTTTTTTCTGTAATTACTAGTTACAATGAGGCTATTCCAGAAATAAATGACACTTTTGTGGGTTCATTAGACACAATGTGCGTTAACATTATTTATAGTGCGAATGAGTATCGATTAAAGTTATCTTACATTTAAAATGTAACGACATTGTTTTACGGTACCTAAGTGTAGGGAGTCTTTGTAAGCGAAATAGTGATATTCATAGAATCAATATAAGTTTACATACTCTTCTTAGATCCCTAAGTTTCGACTAGTAAAAGTAAATAGATCCTTTTATAATAAACTTCTTGAAAATGCAACTAAACTACATAGTAAGAAATTTAAAGCATACATAAAGTGTAGTTTTGTAAAGAAAGCGTATTATAATATAATTGACTATATTGTTGATATGAATGCATGGCCTCATGCTGACAGTTAACCGATTTGCAATGTATAACTTATTGTAACCTTGTTATAATATGGATCAAATAAAAAAGCGATAGGACAAGGACAAGATTCTTGTCAGTTCTTTACAGGCTTGAGTTAGGAATAATTGGCACCTAAATTCACCTAGTATGTAAGATGTTTCAAAGTGATCCTTGTGATTGTATTAAATTGAGACCTATTTGAATTTAACTTGACTAGACTAGATTTGTCTGGCCTGTCAGCTCAGTTGGTAACCTGTGCTGTAGGTTGAGGGTTCGATTCCTTCCCAACACAAAAATTTGCGTAATGAACATAGGTGTTTATTTTGTGTCAATAAGTATCATAAATTCATATGTATGTATTTTAAAACCTACTAGTATTCTATCAGTCATCTGGTCTTTATAATACGAGCTATGCTTAGTTTGGGGCTAATTGGTATTGTGTGCATTATCCGCTAAAATGTATATATTTTATTTAGTTTAGACATAGACATTTGTTTATTTACTGAATAAGCACACAAACACATCAATAATAACAAAGAGTAACAAAATTAGGTAAAAAGGAAGTGACACATATCAAAAAGTATAAGGAGAAAAGACATTTAAACAGCTTAAAATTATTCTGCGTACTTACCTACCTAACAGTGCTATGTGCTACAGCAGCAAAAAGATCTCGACTCAGCGTTATGCTTCCCTGTCGGATGACAGGTCAGCGCTGTTATTCTGCCGAGACCTTCGATCCAGTCACTCAACCTTACGAAACGCCAGAAATAAAAGAAATATATAAGAAAATAAACAAATATGAACATAAACGAAATGGTTATTATGCCTGCCTTATACATATACACAAAAAAAAAAAAAAAATTACAATACAATACACATACGCAATATCCATTATAACTTTTCAACTAACGCGTAACATACATACATAAATGGTCATCAACAAGCAAAGGGTGCATCATAAGTGTGGGTACCAGACAACCCAGTTTTCTGCTGCTTCAATAAATAGTTTTTGTAATTCTTTTTGAAAGAATACTTAGATTTAAGCAGACGAAGTGGTGGTGGTATGTTATTCCAACACTTGGTCGCCTGGTACCGGAAACTGCCCCTAAAGGCCACAGTTTTATGTTTAGAGTAGTGCAGTAAGTCCCTCGTGGGTCTTGTGCTGTACTTACTCCGTCGACGATTGAGCTTAGCATAGAGGTACTCCGGGGTTTCAGATGTCATAACGCCATGAACCAACACTGCCAGATGCATAGCCCTCCTTGAAGCCATATTGAGGGTACAGGAATGATTTAAATATGGTGTGATGTGGGTTCGCGGAGGTACATCATAGCAGAATCGACAACAGGCATTCTGGATTCTCTGTACAAGACGGGAAGTTCTCGCCGTCAATCGTGGCCCGTACACAAGATCTCCGTAGTTAAGTTTATACATTTCAAGTCTTGTGTGATGTGTAATATCATTATTATAAGATTCAAAATCGAATAACTCATTAGATTTCAAGAAAAAGTAATTCTATCCAATCATTTGCTAGAAGCATTGCTATTCGCTGCAGGTTTCTTACGAAATTTACAATAACAGAGCGTCAGCATTGTGGAGGCTACCTTGTTATTTTTGCAAACTTGCCATTGGATTAGTAAATTTATTAGAAACATATTTATTTGTTTCTCGCGAGTCAATAATGAATCTACAGATCAAATTTCATACTAGTATAATTTGTCTACTAAGTCCTACTCTGTGGGCGCGAGATAGAAATATAGCGTTAAGGGATATACCTACCTAGCACACATCTAATACCTTAAAACGAGCAATTCTTCTATAATCTGAATCTCGGAAACGGATCCAATGATTTTCATGAAATATAGTATGCAGGGGGTTTCCGGGGACGATAAATCGATATACTAGGTATAATTTTTAGAAAACGTCGTTTTATTCATGTTTTATACCGAGCAAAGCTCGGTCGTCCAGGTACATGCAGATTAATCCGCGGAATTTGCACGCATCTAGAGGAAGAAAAGCCAGTAAGTAGGCTACAAAGTTACAATTCAATTATAAATATCACGGTTTAAACCACGCGAATTAAATTCGCAAACACGTGCAAGGCCTTAGAAATTGATGACCTACTTTTAATGTGCGGAATATACTCTCACTAAAAGTAAAAAAGTATTTTTATAATTATAATAACTAGTGACACAATAAGTATTCTTATTGTGTCACTAACCAGTGTGTTGAAAGGATTAAATGCCACCTCGTAGGCCTCCTTTTGTACACTTAACACATGTCTTCTAACTTTTTCTGTAATAAGCTTATTGAAAATGCAACTAAACTACGTATTAAGAAATTTGAAGCATACATTTATAGTCTTTTGAAGAAAGCATATTATAATATAAATGACTATATTATTGATAAGAATGCATGGCTTCATGTCGCTCTGCCCTCAGACAGTTAACCGTCACAATGTAAATGTACAAGCTCTTTTGTATTAGTTTTTCGTAGTTAAGGTAGTTATAAGATGGATCACGCAAAAAAGCGCTAAGATCAGGACGAGTTTCTTGCCTGTTCATATCGGGCTTGGGTTAGGAGGAATTGGCACCTAAATTCACCTAGTATGTAAGACGTTTTAATGTGATCCTTGTGATTTTATTAAATATAGAGTATCTTTTGACTTTGACTTAGGTTCTACGACATGCCGGTTTCTTCACAATGTCTTCTTTCACCGTTTGAGAGTACGTAGTAGTACGTAGAAGTACGTGGCGTAGCGCAAACCCTAAGAAATACTGAAATAAAATATATTCATTTTATTTCATTTCCGTTCTTGGTATTTCCGGACATATGATAAATCTAAAGGGAATATTAAATTAATAACCAATAATACATGACACAACCGTAAATGTTCGGTAAAACCAATTAAACATTTCCTTTACGGCCTATCATTTTAATTTCTGCCACAATATTAAGTATTTTTACCTTATATGTAGATTCGTACGTAAAATAATATAATATTAACTTCGCCATATTATTGATATTGTATTATAAAAATTCTCAATTTTCGATTTCTTAAATAATTTGCAAATGCCAAATATCGATAAGATCTAATCGATTAGAAATATTCGCATAATCGAATGCATAATGAAACGTTACTAATTATAATCTTAAGATTATTTTTAGATTCATTCGGCCTCTGCCTTGAAACAAAATGTTTTCTAGTCCAAGGCCAAGGACTTTTCTGCTAAAATATAATAAATTTGACTAATTTGGCTTTTTAGAGTTAAAATAAACACTTATTTATAGAAATGTTAATGTAAAAATATATGTGATACATATGATTTATCTAAGATTCGTTTGAAACTATCTAAAGACAACTTCACTGATCCGGATTACTGCCAGAAGACTAATTTGGTATATATATATATATATTTGTAGCAATTGAACTGATTTGTATAAAATTGAATTATTTTTAACAATATCTGGAATAAACTACAGTTTTTAAACTTTCTCCTGGTAACATGAGCATAATCGAAGTCACGGGCAAAAGCTACTATAAATTAAGCCTTGTTACTAAAAGAGGCTATTTTGCGTAGTTTATACAAGCACTTTGTAACCGTTTTTTATTACTCTTTTTTTTTCACCGATTGCTCAAAGACGCTTGAACCGATTTGGAAAACTCTTTTCTTGTTTCAAAGGGTATACAGGTGGTTCCAATTTAAATTTTATCAAAATCGGTCGAGCGGTTTTTGAAAAATGAACAAAAATCTAAAAACTATACATCGATAATATTTTTAATATACATGAAGCCGATTGTCTTTTTAATTTTTAAAACGTATTCACACCAAAAAAAACAACTTCCGAAACTTCAAGGATTTACCATCTTATAATGTATACAGCTTACAATGTTTTATTATTGAGTAAATAACACCGAAAATAACAAATGTTTGATCAGCTGATAAGACCACGTAATCGACGTTCAGCTGAAGTCAGATACGCAACTGTCACCACCAGGTAATGTGCGTCGCGAGTGTTGTAGGTATAAAACAAATACCTGATTATTAAGGAAAATTATTAATATTTATAATAATAATAATAATCCCGGACATTTCACACCGCATCATCTGGCCCCAAAGTTTGTGTTATGTGTACCACATGACTGATATACTAGTTATATACTTTTTTTTTTGTAACTCATACATATTATACATAGAAACACTCAGACCCGAGACCAATACTTAAAGATCATACAAAAATTTGTCCCGCGGAACCCGCAAACTTCTGCGTCTCAGCCGGACCATAGACCATTGCGCCACAGAGGCCGTCAATATCCATAGATCTTTTTATTGTGTCACTTATTCTTTCGAAATAGTTTAGTGGAAGCATTCAAGTGCGCACCAGAGGCTTCTTTCGTGCAATTGGCACATGTCTTAAAACTTTTTTTGTTATACATTCTACAACATGCTGGTTTCCTCTCTATCCTTTCCTAGGCCGTTTGAAAGTACTGGTACGTACATTCATTTTTCGAACTGAAAAATCTTTTGGTGCACGACTGGTTTCAAACCCCCGACCTTGGTATAATCATTGTAATCCTTACTAATAATACCAGCGGCTCTATGAGCTGTAGATCTCGCGAACTTTTTTCGAAATGAATGAAATATAACTTTTATAACGTTTTCAACCCCCATATCTCCGCCATTTTGACCAATTTCCAATAATTTAATCGTTAAAAAATCTATATAGTTATAGAACCTACTCACAAAATTTCACGAGAATCGGTTAAGAAATGCGACCTATAGAGGAGAACATCCGGACAGTGTTTCTGTCTATCAGATATATCTATCTATCTGTCTGTTTGTTACCTTTTCACGACTAAACGGCTGAACGGATCTTGATGAAATTTAGTACGGAGATAGATTGTACCTTGGAGAAATTCATAGGCTAATTTTTATGTAAGTACCACGCGTAGCCGCGGGCTGCAGCTAATAATTTAAACAAGAATGCGCAATCGCGTTTCATTTGTTAATCTTTTATGATCCTATGTTTACGAAAGATTGAAGAGTTTTTTGTAACTAAGTAAGATAATATAACGTGTACCTTAATAAAAAAAACATATGAAGTTGTATATAGTACAACTTCATCTCGACGAACGGCAACTTCATTAAATTAAATCTTTTCCTTTTATATGAATATATTGGTAGAAAAATATACATTTTAACAACAAGTTGGTTAAAACAATATTAATATATTTGTGCACAAAACGGTCCTCAATGGCACACTTTAAACTGTTCACCACACTGGTTCGAAATAACTAGTGACGTTAAGAAGTCTTTTCTTCTTTTCTACAAAAGGTTTTCGGTAATTACATGCAACAACAAAACTAAAACTGGTACAGTCTTTAAATTACGCTTAGAAGATGACCTTGCACGGTAGTTTTGCATATCAATACAACAAAATATACAATATTTGCCGAAACCAGAGCAAAATAGTTTTTATAGTAAGAAGGTGAAGTCGCAAAGCGACTTTACTCGTGATTTTTATAAATTTATTTTAAGTTTGAAACAAAGACAAGGCTTTACTTACTCTAGGACACGAATTACAGCAAAAAATATGAATAGTTCATAAATGTCCTTTTTGACCTACCTCGTGGTATCGCAAACTGAAACCTGTGTGTGGATTATTCAGGTTATCAAGTTTTTATCAATGCACCAATTCGGCGTTGAATTTATCTAGCGTTTCGTATGCGTTCAAGGGTAAAGTCTGCGTTCGCACACACTCGCTTCGTTTGTGTGCGTGTAGACTCGTGTAACCGCTATATGTCTAGGCCTATTGTGAGTGGTGCACATGTGTTGGCGTCGCATGTGTGTGTGCCGGCGACGGCTGACTTTTTCGATTGCAGATACGGTTGCTATGCCCAAAATATAACACGGATGAATTTCGCGTTGGTAATTGCTAGGCATTTGAACGTCGGACGGTCGACCGACGGCGCCGAACGACGAGCACGACCTCGCCAATCGCTTGCATCGCCCGTCTAATAATTTTGTTATAACTATTTATTTTTTTGCAACCGAAAACCTGATTATGAGGATCCGGGCACAGCTAACCTAGCCGAACTTGTCGACAAAGATTTGAAGAGACCAGATTTTATAGAGATACGATATTTCGAACGAGTCGAATGAATCATTTTTGATATTTTTTTGATCAGAATGGATCAGGTTCTGTTCGATGATTAGATTGTATTGTTTATACCAGCGTTTTGAAACAAGTGCGATGTACTGGCAGTAAACTTTGCGTGTAAAATAAGGGACGCAGTTTCTATTGACGGACGTACACGACACGTTTGTTTTTGGATTCATCTTTCCTGTCCCACGATGTAGATAGTTACCTTATATATAGGTACAGTGTCAGTCGAAACTGTGCCTAGTCTAACCTAACCTGACACACATATTCCTCGTCATCCACAGCCCGATTTCATCCACTGCTGAGTACAGACCTCTCTTTATTGGACCATACATCTTCTTATTGTTTAAATACCTACGAGTACCTTAAAATGTTAAGGGTTAAGACATGGATTCGATCAGACTATATCAGGAACATGCGACATTGAATAACGGAGGAAAATATCCAGCAGCGGCTGACAACGATGACGATGAACTTACCAAATGAGACATATAGTGTAGAGCTATATTTTTTCTTACAATAAAACCGGTATCAGGTGCGTTTTAATAAGCAAATACTTACTATGGTAATAATTAGTAAATTAACAAGAAAACAATTTATCATTATATAAACATGTCAATAAAAAAACTGTTATGATAATTAAAGTACCTTATTAAGTGCTCCGTCTTGACATAATAAATAAATCAGTATTATATGAGCTATTAAATATTTAGATAATTATTATTACTACGAAAAAATATTTTGTAAAAATTGTTTTTTTCTATACTTTAAACAAATTGTAATAACTATTCCATGCCAATTATAATTAAAAAACTACATTTAGGCATTTCATACACATGTTACCAAAATAAAACGAAAATGTGTTTTCCAGATTTCACCGAATTCTATCGCTGGCATAACAACTTGGGGCCTTTCAAGGGCGAGGGTGGATTTCAGACGTCAAGTTTAACAAAGCTCCTTTTGAGGTAGGTCATTGGTCCAATGGTGAGACTTTCTACGCAATGTAATAGATGAAACGCAAAAAGATCAGGTTCGGTGCTCTCTTCGGAAAAATGACATGATCAACAAGTATTTTTTTTTGATGTTGTGGTGCTTGTAATTCACACAAGAAATCTTAGGTAAGGTTTTATTGACCACACTTATACGTAAGTTCACTGACAGATGGAAGTCGTAAGTTCAAACTAGTTTTGTCTCTAAATTGTAAAAGTGTACAAGGGAACTATATACTGGCAATGGTGATGAAATATAGTGTATTTTTTTTACTTTTTTTTTTTTTTTTTTTTTCTTCGCTCATATGAGCAGGCTAAAGTCTAGAGACCATACTGCCTTGTCTTGCGTAAAATAATTTCATCCGTTTCAGTATTTTTTTACACTTGAGCTCTTCTTCTTCTTCATTAATGGCATGTGTCACAATAAGGTCAATTTTGCCAATGGCAAGTGTTTATATTGTTTATAGTATGATGTCAAAATATCGTATCTTGCTGTTCGTCTTTTGTTATTTTATATGAATGGGGTATTTTAATACGGATATTTTTTGCTCGAATCACAAAGAGACACAAAGCTTTTATTCTAGTTTTTCACCCGAGTCAATAACTCTAGCTTTATTTAAATATATACACCAAAATTACTAACAAAACCGGAAATCCGAAAGAATCTGTTTTGATGACAATTTTGTCAATGACAAGTTATTTTGTTATAAAACTGTCACAAAATCTCAATCGATAGTCATTTATCTATTCTAAACGTCATCGTGAAATTAGCGTCTAGAATTTTCATGGATTCCTCGTACAAATCTCAAAGAAGCAATAATATATAATGCCGGACATTTCACACAGCATCATCTGGCTCCAAAGTAAGCAGAGCTTGTGTTATGGGTACCACACGACTGATATACTACTTATATACTTTTTTTTTGTAAATACATACATATTATACGTAGAAACACCCAGACCCAAGACAAATATTTGCAGATCATACAAATATTTGACCCGCGGCGGGAATCGAACCCGCAACCTTTTGCGTCTCAGCCGGACCTAAGCCCACTGCGCCACAGAGGTCGTCGTCAATACAATTATATTACAAATTTTATGAGTTTGTAGTTTCAGTCGTTTTATCTCAAAGTAACTTAACTGATCTTGACTTTATTCAAATTATTCAGAGAACCAACAATTCTATTACACGCCTTGTGAGTAAGACTGAACTCAAGAACCGTTTTTTTATTCAACAGACCCAGGAAACAAGATTACTGCCCAACTGATGTTACCAGAGCTTACGTTTGTTATACCAGGAGGTATCACACGCACTTTATCGGTCCTAGACATTATGTTCCTTTGTCTGTTTGCCCAGTAACTTAACTTGCTCCAATGCCCTTAGAATCTACACACAGCATTAAACAGTTCTGCTTGAAGGCAGAATATCTGGCACTGGTTTACCCCCTACAACGGAATCTTGCTGTAGTGTCCTTCAAGGTAGATCCGTTAAATTGATTGAACTTACATCATTAACAACATCAAATGGTTTTAAATTATGCAATAATTAACAGATCTATTATCTGTATATTTTATTAATGTAAATATATCCAAGATGAGCACTTCAAGTTGTTTCCTCAAATCGATCCGTAATAATAACGTATAAATTATCAGCACTGATAAGATCAACTTCTTAAGTGAACTGGTTCAAGTTTATTTTAAAGAATGTTACAAAACGAATATAATGTTTATATGTAATGGTATATTTAGGGCACGGAGTCGGTTCTAGCTTTTCAAGCTTGTAGGCCTATTTACTCCAAGACGTAGAGTTGGTCACTGTCTTATCCAAAGAAAGAAATGATTTGGGAACATGGAAACTATGTAAGTTTATCAGACTTCGGTTTTATTTTCCTAAACTATTTTTTTTTTTAATAAAAACATAGGTAAGTAACCATAATTGAAAAATAATGAAAATTATTTTTAAATTATAAAAAAATAAATTTAAAATAATAAATATTTTATATTGATATATCCAAATCAAAATACTTTAATTTTATTAAATAAATAAAACAACTTTTAAGCTTACCATAATGTTTAAGTCACTTTGAACTAACAACTGATCCACACATTTTTTAAAACTTCACATAAGTAATTTAATTTATAAACAAATATTTTTTAAATAAAAAAGCACTTCCAACTGAATTTGAACGTAAGTGTGTGACTCTACGTGTCTACCGCGTGACTGCACTTTACAAATGTCTAGATTATGAAGGTACCTATGCTATAGCTGCATATAGGTACTTAGTAGCTACTAGTAAGGAAAAAACACCCGACTACAACACAGCCAAAGCAGGGTTATGATTGAAACGCGTATATTCCGTAAGCTTATCGTAAGATGGGGTTTGTATATTTGATAAATGGTGATGTCATTCTAAACCCGGTAAAACTTTGGATTTCAAATATAAATTTATTTTTTACGTGAGCATTTTTTAAACTGTAGTATTCGTTATATATTAACAAGATTTAAGTAGGTTTTTTATTACCTACTTATTTGAAAACTTGTTACGTAAGTATCTAAAACATAAAAGAATATTGAAACAGTTTTACCGACAGAATGCAGAATGAATCTTAAAATCTTCTTTCGTTGAGTTATCACTACACTTTTCAGTAGAATTTGTCTATCTCACGAAGTCCTGTGCGACATTTACAACTTTGATATGTAATTAAAAATTCAACGTTTTTCTAGAACAATTGTACCGTTGTAGATAACTTTTTAAACTAGCTTAAGCAACTCATGAAAAATTTCAATCATTTTACACTGCATGCAGCCAATAAAAAAGTTTGAATTGCAAATGAAAAATTCTAAAGGTCTAAGAAAATAATGTACAAAAATAAGTAAATGTTTCACGAACTTCAAGTAACATGTCGGAAAATTGCACGCGATCAGCTTTTCCGGACAATTACAAGTGCGTGTGCGTGTCGTCGCGCGGAATTTTTCATGAGTCACTGCGAGCCCTCACGTGTTTCAGAGCGGAGTGGAGTGGAGTGGAGACCTACCTCACCGGTCGCGACGCTGCAGCCGGGCTCGAGCGGGCGACTGCTGCGGCTGCCGGTGCACTAACACTCACTAGCAAATATTCGGCTAACCTTGATGCGAATCGGCGCACTCCGGGTTCCATGGGACGACAGCCGTCGCTAGAGACGGGCCGAAGGGCTCGCTTCAGGCGCGCGGAGGCTCGGGCCGGGCGGTCGGCGCATCGGCGCGCCGCCACCGGCGTGTATTCGCGGGGCTGCGGCGCGGCGACCGCGCTACATGTCACTGTGCGGCGAGCGCGCTCCTCGCGCCGTGGTCACCGACTCTCAGTGGCGTCGCCGTCCTACTGTCTGGCCGACGAGCGGCGCGCGTTGCACCGCCCCGCTGCACTCCGCCTGCCCCCGGGCCCGGCTGCCCTCTCGCCCCGCGACGCACGCCCGCCCCGCCCCGAACAATTTTCCGCATCGGGTGGGAAAAATCGATTGTGCAGCGAGCCCCGAATAATTTCGGCAAGACGCACGGCGCCCTTGCGTCCTCCCGCCACCGCGCCGCCGTAGGCCGAGACGGTCAAGCGCATCGCCTTTCACTCCGCACCGCTTCTACTCGCCGCAGCTGAAGTATTGCCGGAAAGTCTGCAACTGATCGCAGCAAATAGTAACTGAAGCAATGATAACATGAAAAGCATTTATGAAGATAAACTAAACATTCCAAGTTTTCCGAAACATGGAAAAAGATGCTCCGCTTTTCAGATTACAAAGGTCTATGAATAAGTTGACTTAGCAAACGAAACAACAAAGCAAAGTTGGGAGAAATTACAAAGGAGTTCCACGTACCTGGAACCGACGACGACTTTTTAACGGGAGAACTTTCTTGCCAACTATTTAATGAAAATGAACAATGCAAAATAGCTTTACAGAGATTTTAAAACTTGAGACATTGACAAACTGTTTATTTTATTTGATTGAAGGCAAAACAATCTACAGTCGAGTAAAAACAAAAATCTTTATACATAATCAGTTGAACTATCTGTAGATCGTTTTAAACGGTCCTTCGATAGCACAACTGGTTCACGTATCCAAACCTCAGTAGTTTATTAGTGTTATGTTAACTACTTCTGTTAATTAAGTTTATAATCATTACATAGTAGGTATAAAACAAAGTCGCTTCCCGCTGCCTGTCTGTCCCTATGTATGCTTAGATCTTCAAAACTACGCAACGGATTTTGATGCGGTATTTTTAGATAGAGGGATTCAATAGGATGGTTTATATGTATAATACATACATAATATAGTAGAGAAACACTGATAATTTTAGGGTTCAACGATTTAGAACTACTGAGCTACAGCAACGCGTGGCCGGGTCAGCTAGTGATAAATAAAAAAAACATATTATTTATTTTATTATATATTCTCATCATTTTTGTAAATAAACTTTATATTTTCCACTAATCATTTGCATAATTCCAGTAGCAAGTGCACAACGAATTTGATTGCAAACTTGTTGCGAGCATCAAATTACAAGTAGTTTTGCAATAAGTGAAAGCACCTGAAACTTTATACAGACACAACTGTAAAATGAATACAACGCATTTACATCACTGCCATTATTATCTTACGGAAACCTGGTTGGTTTCAGTATCAAAAAAATCATTAACAAACTAATAGATAATTAACATCATCTAGCGATGGTAAGAAGTCAAAGAGACTTAGCAAGATTTTTTTTTTCAAAAAGACTTTAATGGAATCTTATTTGAACTTTTTAAACACACTTGTGTGTCGTTATAATTATGAATGAATCGGATGCACAAAAGACATAAATTCGTGTACAATTTTTACCTAAAATATATTTTACATCTTTTATAGTGTTGCAAGAAATATGTTGAAGAGTCGAGCTGTCTAAGTATAGAGCATTGAACTTTCATTTCATTGATCGGCACAGAACACACAACTGATAGTTAAAGTAATACGAACGAAATAAATATTGTTGGACAATCCACACATCAGCATTTAGCCCCAAACTTAGAACCAGATTCTTCTCGTTCTTCTTGGGCTAGGAGGAATTGGCACCTAAATTCACCTAGAATGTAAGACGTTTCGAAGTGATCCTTGTGATTGTATAGGATAAAGTATACATTGACTTGACTTGACTTGAGATGACTTATATACAAACTAAGAAAGCGTATTATGAACTTGCCTGTCAGCTCAGTTGGTAGTAGCTCTGCCTTCTGCGCTGTAGGTTGAGGCTTCGATTCCCTCCCAGGATAAATATTTGTGTGAAGAACATAGGTGTTTGTTCTGTGTCTGGGTGTTACAAAGTATCATAAGTATGTATTTATAAATATATAAGTATTCCATCAGTCATCTAATCACCATAATACAAGCTATGCTTAGACTTGCTTAGTTTGGGGCTAGATGGTGTTGCGTGCATTGTCCAGCAATATTTATTTATTATAATATAAATGACTATATTATTGATAAGAATGCATGGCCTCATGTTGCTCTGTCTTCAGACAGCTAAGCGACACATTTGAAATGTATAAGGTCTGATATATTAGTTTTTCGTAGTAAAGGTAGTTATAAGATGGATCATACAAAAAAGCGCTAGGACCAGGACGAGTTTCTTGCCAGTTCTTCTCGGACTTGGGTTAAGAGGAATTGGCAACCCAATTTACCTAGTATGTAAGACGTTTCAAAGTGATCCTTGTGATTGTATTGAATAAACTATCTTTTGACTTTAACTTTGACTTATGATACTTATCGTGCCACTAGTGAAAGGATTTAAATGCGACTCCTTTTGTGTAATAAAAGAACTCACCTATCCTACTTACCTAACTTACCTAACAATTAATTTTAATATGCGAAACGTACTTACCTAGCTCCAGTTTTTTACATACTTAGGTGTTTCGAGTTAGGTAGTTATTGTTATTTAATTTTGTACTAACTACTTACACTGGTTTTAATATATTGTGTAGACTTAATGTAGCATTACATTACAAACCTTAGTGGTTTTTTGTGCTATATTTACCAATTTTTATTGTAAACTTTTTTACTATGATAAATATATAAAAAAAAAAAAAAAACTTGGCACATGGTTTCCTCACAACAGTTCTGAGGTGTCTACTGAGCCCGGGGATAACAGTTGTGATTATGTATGTTTTGATTAGTTTTTGTCTTTTATATATTTTTTTATGTAAACTTATGATACTTTTAACATCCAGACCAAAACAAACATTCTCAACACAAATGTTTGTGCTGTAAAGCAAGCAAACCCACAACCTACAGCGCAGCAGGCTAAGCTATCTCAGGCTATATGTGAAGCTAGTCACACTACTGGTATAGATAAATTACAGTTTTTGGTGTACATGGTGTGCATTGCTTGTTTTTCAACCAACTTCAAAAATCAACAACTTTTTTTTTTACCGATTACTTAAACACGCCTGAACCGATTTGTAAGATAATTTTTTTGTAGATATTTTTTTGTTTCAAAGGGTATATCAGATGGTTTTTTAAATTTTATCGAAATAAGAAAAGCGATTTATAAAAATGAATCAAAATCTAAAATTGTATACATCGATATTCTTTTTCATATTCTATTTCATATTCAATTATCCGATTTTCTTTTTATTTTTTAAAACGTTATTTTTAGGTTTTCGAAGTCCCCAAGGAACCTGAACCTTTATAGTTTCGCCATATCTGTCTATCTGCCTGTCTGTATGTCCGCCCCTAATAGGAGCTCTGGCTCGCAGACTATTAGACTTATCGTAAAAGTCTACGTAAAGTAGGTATTTTTTTAAGTAGGGCTTTCTTGACTGGCCTGTCAGCTTAGTTGGTAGTAGATCTGCCGTCTGCGCTGTAGGTTGAGGGTTCGATTCCCTACCAATACACACATTTGTGTGACGGACATATATGTTTGTTCTGTGTATGGGTGTTATATAAAGTATCTTATGTATATGTATTAAAAATATATAAGTATCCTAACAGCCGTCTGGTCACCATAATAAAAGCTGTGCTTAGTTTGGAGCTACATGGTGTTGTTTCCACTAATAACTAATAAACATATTAATATTATAATAATAAAAATAGGTTTTTTTAGCAATTTCGATACTTCGTTTGTAAATATTAAACTTTAAAATCTATAGAGACCAGTGAATCACGCCTAGATTATGAGTAGTTTTGTAACCCTATTTGTAAACCTAAAATAAGTTTATATATCTTCATACTAAATTATTTTTATCCGACTATAAAAAAAAGGTGGAGGTTTCTCAATTCGACCGTATACATATATATATATATATATATATATATGTAATATATATTTTAGACGAAGTTCTTTTTTTATTGGAAAGGAGATATCCCATGATAAGGAAACCAGGGTCTGATGATGGCATCCCAGAGAAATCGAGGGGAACCTTTTCGACTAAGCGACTAAAGCGGTTTTTAGTTTTTCCATTAAGTATTTTAAAGCACTACTATTAAATGAAGGCCTAGAGTCGATCTGATTATGAAGCCAAAAGACAGTCGAGGGTTTTCCTCAACGGCTTACAGCAATTGCCTGGTGTTTGGGCTTGATTAATTTGTATTGGTGAGAACTTTACACCTAGATGGGTTGTCACTGTCATTAGGGGACGAAGGACTGTCAAGGGAACTCCTCAACGTTTTACAGTAGCTACCTTGCTATATACATGAAGTCTGTTGTCTTTTTAACCGACTTCAAAAAAGGAGGAGGTTCTCAGAAATTTGTAGGAATCTTTTTTTTTTACTTATTTTTTATTTATGTACACAGATTACTCAAAGACGCCTGAACCGATTTGGAAAATTATTTTTTGTTTCAAAGGCTTCCCAGGTGGAATCCCATTTCCCATTCCCATTTAAATTTCATAGAAATCGGTCGAGTGTTTTTAAAAATTCTACAAAAATCTAATAATAATCGATGATATTTTTTATACACTAACATGAAGTCTATTGTGATTTTAGTATTATAACGTAATTATATCATTTTAACTAGGGTTTTGAATCTGGAATCCTTCACATGCGCTAGGCCAATACTTTATTTTTAAGTTACGTGTGACTTAATAGGCAAAATAACTAGACTTCCCACTGATGATGACGATAGCTTAGGTATGATGATGTTACCTATGATGTTTTCCGGTAATCGGCTCGGCGGTAAAAACTTAAGTAATTTGAACAATTTGCGACACAACCCATGATTTAATTCATGCAATTTATAATTCTAAGAATGTTTCGACAGTCGGCTTGCTGGGTGTTGTGTTACCTTTCTTGTAAATCAATTAACTGGAATGCACTTCTTTAGAAGTTAACGAACCTTTCTCATTGATAAATTTAATAACTGGTCTGTTAGCTTAGTTGGTAGTAGCGATGCCTTCTGTAGGTTGAGGGTTCGATTCCCTCCCAGGATAAACATTTGTGATGCACATAGGTGTTTGTTTGTGTCTGGGAGTAAAGCATTATAAGTATGTATTTAAAAAATATTTTTATAATCCTGGATATTTCACACAACATCATCTGGCCTCAAAGTAAGCAGAGCTTGTGTTATGGGTACCATATGACTGATGTACTACTTATATTCCTTTTTTTGTAAATAGGTTGGGGAAAAAGTTTCTTCGCATGTTTATTCAAAACATTTTTTAATATAGTTTATTTACACTTAACTAAAGTATGTAGGTACCATTTTGTTCGATAACTTTTTGCCATCTTGTACGTAGGGACATGATCCCATTGCTATAGAAATTTTGGGACTTCTGATCAAAATACCGCGACAAGTGGTTTTGGCAGTCCTCTCGTGATGTTAACCTGACACTGCATAAAGAATTCTGAAGAGACCAAAACAGGTGGAAATCTGAAAGTGCAAGATCAGGACTATACGGCGGATGCAATAACACATCCCAGCCAAACTCACTTAATTTTTGCGTTATCATGATGAAAAACCACACCCCTTCTGTTGATTAATTCCGGCCGCTTTCTCTCAACTTCTTGCTTTAATCTCATCAGTTGTTCGCAGTAGAGTTCGGAATCGATGGTCCTGCCTGGTGGTAACAGCTCATAATGAATAATGCCCTTCTAATCCCACCACACACACAGCATCACCTTGTTGCAAGTTAACCCGGTTTTCGCCACAGTCTGTGAAGCCTGACCGGCCTTTGACCACGACCTTTTTCGCACGTTCTTGTCATACGTGATCCACTTTTTATCACCAGTTATCAGCTTCTTCAAAAATGGTTCGGTTTCATTACGTCGTAATAAAGAATCACAAATGAGTACACGGTTCATTAGGTTTCTTTCAGTGAGTTCGTGAGGTACCCAAATATCGAGCTTTTTTGTGTACCCAGTTTTTTTTCAAATGCGCCAAAACTATTTTGTGGTCAATTCCCAGTTCTTCAGCTACGTCGTAACTACTGATATGCCAATCTTGCTCCACTTTTTCAAAAATGGCATACATTTTATCCGTAATTGGGTGATCAGAGCGACGTACATCTTTGACATCAAAATTTCCGGATTGAAAACGCTTAAACCAAATTTGTGCTACTCTCACAGACACTGCATAACATCATAAATTTTTTTCGAGGCTTGCGTTGCATTTTCACCTTTTTGTAGTAAAATTTTAAAAATTTTGTATCGAATTTCTTCTTTACTCATCTTGACAGTACGAAAAACAAATAAAAATCACACATTTTCCTAATTTGAATTTGGAATTATGTTCCTTAAAATTTAAACTTTTACTGATACCAAAACCAGCCAGATACAAATAGTATAGCCAAAGAGATTTTATTACAAGTTTATACATACTATAATGCGAAAAGACTTTTTCCCCAACCTAATACATACATGTTATACATAGAAACACCCAGAACCGAGACAAATACTTGCAGATCATAGAAACATTTGTCTACAGGTGTAAAGGTGTCAAAGCTTGCATGGATATAATATTATGCTAGAAACTCTAATTTCTAGAGTCTGTTGTAGAGTCGTGGGTCATTGCAATTTGTTTCTTACACTATTTTGCATATATGTCACCTCAGCATTCTCTTACCTTTACAATAGTAACTCTAATTTTTAGAGTCTGTTAAATTTATGTAGAGTCGTGGGTCATTGCAATTTGTTTTTTATGTGATTGACATAAATGTCACCCCAGCAAGAGTGCTTAGCAAACAGACTAAGAGAAACAGGCAATCCATTTCTAAATTATATTTCATTGTCTTTACCTTACCTACTTTACATCAAATTGGTTTTATAATCATTCAGGGAAAAAGTTGTTGGAAATAGAGAGAACTCGAATAATTTGAATGTGGGTGTGGGTGAGTTCTTTTTATTACGTACAAAATTATATGTAAAAAAACGATCAAATCTACAATAACGTTAAGTTAACGTTAAGTTTTTCAGGTACCGAAAAGTACCTAAAACTCGATGTCTTCAATACCTACTACAGTTGTCATCTAAATTTGATTAATTCGCGGAAGGTGGATCTGGTGCCTGTATTACAGGTTTTATGAACCAATCTCGGCACTAGTCTCTCACAAAACAGGTGAATTAAAATTTGATTATTTAAAAAAATATTAAATTAATTTTGAGAGATTATAATTGAGTTTGAGAGAAATTTGAAATATATACTTTTATATCATTCATCTCGTATCGCACACCTGCATTATTACATAAGAAAGATGAGACATTTCGCTAGAACCCAAAGCTAACGCAAGCTCAGCAATGCTTGTTCCCAGAAACAGCCACGAGGCACGAGGTGATTATCATAATGTATTTACGTGACTGACTGACTGACAGCCAACGTACAAGAGACCTTAAACCTGGAAACACATTGTCTGACACAGCTGTAACTCGCTTAAATTGAACACGGTAGAAAGCATGACTAGTGGCAGAATTTACAGTTGACATATGGAACGGATGCTGTCGCGATAGGTATACCGCGTAACAGATGCTCTTATACAGTTTTGTCTGATAATATGTTAAAAGCTTTATGTAATAAAAAATTTATACAAATAACATTGGGACAGATTATATTAAATATAATCCACGATAGTTAATACTAGTTTATGCAAAGCTTTGGCGAGGTTTATCGTCATCTCACTTTTCCAAATGCCTCTGGACCGTAACTCCTAGAAACATAAAAGCAACACTTAATGTAAGAAATGGAAATCCCTAATTTACCCCCTAAGAGGATGTAAGGGTTTGTTGATTATTGTTTGTTTGTTGAGTTTACAAACATACAAATTAACGCATTTATAATAACTAATGGTCGCCAACTGGTTGAAATTCGAGCATAATTAATTAATAATTAATGTACTTTTTTCCACTATATAAACTACTGTATAAGTGTGTTAAATTTCATAATCCTCCGTCTGCGCAAATTTCGTAAAAAGGGGTACAAAGTTTTTGCTTCACGCGACAAACTTGCTTGTGGTTCGAAAGAGACAGAAACTGATGCTCAGTGCGCAAGCCTACATGCAACACGCGCCGCCGGCCGTCTGAATGTCTAGATATTTTTTTGTGGCTCGTCTACTTTTAATCAATAAAAAAACGTATTAAGTTCCGTTTTTAATAAGTCCAGCGTCCGTCTGTGACCTCGGTTCGCCCGATGTCTACTCCACAAATTCAGGTTCTTTATTATGCACTAGTTCTTTGGAAGCGCTCTTAACATGTCCCTATCAGGTCAACGAAGTTGAGCAACGCTGTGTGTGGTCATTACTATCCAGAGAGAACGCAGTGACATTTTCGCTTTCGTGCTTCAGGTAAATTAAACAGTATGTCCCTTTTCAAAAGCTGAAAGACGGAGGCCTACGGATGGCCTATTAACTTCATCACCAGAATTGGCTGACATATACGAAATTTTGGTCACCAGTTCGGTTAAAGAACAGGTAATGAAAGATGTGTTGGTTTCCCAATAAAGGCGATGCAATAATCCACACGAATACATCAAACGGTGGTTCTATATATTCGGCGGACAAGTTAAAATTCCCTAAAATACAATTTTTTGACTTCTTGCCGATCTTGCTTGAACTAAAGCAAAAATTTTAAATGAGAGTTTTAAAATAAGTTATACCATTAACATTTCAATATTTTATTGAAAACTAGCTGTACCCGGCATACGTTGCATTGCCACAAATTTTCTTACCGTTTAAACATTCCCTGGACTACGAGAAACATTTCAACACCAAAATTATCCAAATCAGTCTAGTCGTTCTCGAGTTTTAGCGAGACTAACGAACAGCAATTGATTTTTATTATATAGATGACAGATGATCACCTAATTGATTTGATTGTAAACCAAACCAATTTTTCATTCACTGTCAACGCATTCCTAATACATGCGGTGAGTTTTGGGTTCTCTTGCCCTAGCCTTTCTCTAATACATTATTAAGTACAACGTGGTCTTCCCTTCCAGCTTTTCCATTCAGACTCGCCTCATGCACCTCGTCCATCCACTCTACATGCCCAAACCATCTAACATACTTGTCTCAATCTTCATCACCTCTTTCACAACACAACGCTCTCTTATCACACTGTTTCACTCCAACATTTCAAGTTAAACTACACATTAAATTGATCTTGAATTAAACTGCTAAGTAGGTACATAGTGGCTTTTTATTCCAATGACCGCAAATACTGCACACAAAAACATTTCGGCTAAAGAGTCCAGATAGAAGCGCAGACGAATGTCAATGGCATATTGAGGAAAACTCTATGCCTTCAAAAATAAGAACTATTGAATCGACATGACGCCTATGATTTGCACTATGCCTTCAATTGCTATTACGTGAATCATACGGTAGATGAGCAATAAGAAACCACATTTTAAATGTTACGAATTTTTTCTGTTAAGAAATTCGATTCAGCACTTATTTGAAACTTCCTTCATTTTTTATGAAGTGTTTCCTTAACAAGGTAGGTGTACACCTATACGATTTGTGAGGACGATTACGACTTTTACTCAGGTATTATTTTCTCGATAGAGGCACTGACACTGTTTCGATTTATCTAGAGAATCTTCATTAGGGTGAGTTTGATTCTCGGTTAGCTTGCTCTTGCTCGCGCTCGCGGCTCGCAATGTGCGATTAGTTGCCCATTTTTCTCAAAAAAATTATAGTACTACTCACAAAAGTTTTAAAAGTGAAATGTAAAAACATGTAACTAATTTGATTAATATTTGGCTGTTTATTCCTTAACCACGTTCTATCAGCAGAACCAATTTAGATTAAATTTGGTCTGTAAACACGGACTAATCGTAGGATGTTTTACAATTTAACTGATGTCAAAAACCAGTCCGTTTGTTGGAAAGAATTCGCACAGGACACTTGGAAAAGTCAGACAGGGTGATACAAATAATCATATTATTTGTATTATCATAGCGATTTGTTTGGTTAGAAAATTTGTTAATAATCATTTATCACAAATAGATTGGACCAAAGTACATGTTTATTTGTAATTTGACGGTCAGATATTCGTTAGAAAGACAAATTACCGAATATTGTATTGCAAATTTTATGATTAGTAATAATTATAATTATACAATAAATTTGAATACTTCGGCATTTTGTATCCACCTGGTTTTATTATAAACTAATGGTATCACAAACTTTTGCTGACAAATACATAAATTTTGATCTGGTTCGTCACATAGGATACTTTTTTTTTTTTTTATCTAGGTAATATATCATGAAATATAGAAAAAAGTTTGTGTAATCATAGTTCATGTTCATCATGTACACCAACTAAGCCGTGAGACGCTTACTTGCACCTTTATAAAGTAGAAATTCTTCGAAAACGACCAAAACAAATGCGACGCATTAAAAAAATTTCAAAAGCTCTTATTAAGAAACTGTAAAAACGGTGCCTAATAATGGTGTACAGAACGTTACTTATTTTGAAAGGCGGGCCTTGCAGACGCATTTATAGACAGACAAGGCCAGACTGTCTTTGGTGGTCAACGAACTTTAGCACGATGTCTATCCACTAGATAGTATCTACACTCATAGGCAGCAAAAATATTTTTACAAAAAGAACATAACTCGAATCGAACAGATTATTAAAGAGTTTGAATTTAACAGGGTGTTTTATTTGTTCTTTTATTTTTATAATTAGATGGAAGGTGTTCCAGCTATTTCGTCTGCGCATTTGTACAAGCCTGTAAATAACCAGTTTCATATGCGGAGTTTTATATGTCGCGGAGTTTTTTGTGGATAATGATGAGTACTATTAAACATGTAGTACATTATTTGATTGATTGAAAAATACAGCCCGCGTTACTCGCTGATAATGTTGCTTTTCTAAAGATATTTTAAAATAGGTTGAAATTATGTAAAAGTTTGTTATTATCATTTTTTAATTTGCTTCGTACAAGACACAATTTTTATGTAAAGTTTCAAAATGTTAAATTAAACGCTTATTGTTGAAACTAATGAATAAACGAAACATTCAACTTCAGATGCGCCGTCAGTTGAACAATTTTTAAGTGGGACGCCAGACGCATTAGCTACCATAAGCCGTCTGGTGAGACTTCTTTTGTAAGGTTTGAGACTAGCCTAAGACCTAGACTCATTAATAATAACGAACGGTGCATACCTCGGAGAAGAAATATTATAGAGAGACCAACATGCCAACGCCAAATATATTTAAGCTTACCACGAATAGAATTTTCGTTTTTCGTTTATAGAAAAGTTGTAGGCAGTGAGTGCAAACACGCACGCTCATTATAATAGTGTTTGAACGAATAAGGTACTTTTCTGATGATTTTACTTGATGTAATGTAGATTTATTTTATTTTATAAGCATTTTCCTAGATATTAACATAGAAATAAATATTACAGGAGTAACACTTAGGAAATTTAAATTTACGCGACGTAATATATGCCGTGTGTCTATGGCCAAAGCATTATGAGGACAGGATGTGAACAGCGTAATGTCAAACGTCAACTGTCATTGGGCTGTTATGTCAATTGTTGTTTGCGCGCTAAGACACTAGCCAGAAGATGCCTAGTTTGGCTCTAACTTTTTTATCAAGTCGCTATTTTTTTAGACCAGTGTGATAAAAGGATTAAAGTGCGACTAATTTATTGGAACTTAATCATACTCCGAAAAAGGATATAATATAATATTAAAAGTACTACGAATTATATTTCAATCACACTCATTGTGATTTGATCTTAGTGAAAGGATTCTTCTTTTTACCTTTCACTAGGTATTTCTAACCAGTGTGGTGAAAGGATTAAAGTGCGCCTCAAAGGCACCTTTCGTACATTTGGTACATGTCTTCGAACTTTTCAGGCTCTACCACATCCCGGTTCCCTCATGATCTATTCCTTCACTCGAGTCTTGAAAGCTCTATAGTATATTTTTACCCCAAGTCTGCATGATGTGCGTCTTTCGTTTTTTAGATAAAATATTCTGCATTTTGACTACATTTATTTTAATTTAAAGGCGAAAAGAATCTGTGTTGCCTAGATATATTATTTTAAACTTTTGTGTTTACCGTTAATATGCATGTTATCCAAAGATCAATAATTTTGCGAGTCACATTCAATAATTGTTTTATTTTCTGTTCTAAATTTAGAAATATATTTCATGACCTCTGAGGCGCAGTGGGCTAAGGCCTGGCTAAGACGCAGAAGGGTTCGATTCCCGCCACGAGACAAATGTTTGTATGATCTACAATTTGTCTCGAGTCTGTGACAAATTGTTTCTGTGTATAATATATTTTTACAAAAAAGAGAACATAAGTATAATAGTATAATCAGTTATGTGATACCCATAACACAAGCTCTACTTATCAAAATATGTATACAAACACACACAACATCATCTAGCCCTTTGGGGGAAATGTTCGGCATTATTATTATTATTATGTTTGGCTGGTTTCATAGATCAGTTGGTTGGTCTGCCTTTTGTGTTTCTGTGTTTTCGATTCCCTTCCAAGACAACAATATTTACAATATATGGGTGTTATAAAATATTATTAGTATGTATTTACAATATATATAAATATTATATTAGTCATCTAGTTCTCATAGTACAACTTTTGCTTAGTTTAGAAATCCAATTTTTTTTGAAGTGAAAACAGTTTTATCATCGTTGTGATTTGAAAGTCGATGAAACGAAAAAGAGACAGACACATAAATTCATAAGATTTAACGTTGGAGAAAATGAGATAGGAAGCATTATAAATTATATTTTTGAAGGTTTCACATCTACCAGTGTGAATTGCACACATGTTTTTTTGTAAATACATACTGGTAATTCTTACAAGTCAATTACCTGGTATCTAACATCAGAAATCGGGAACTGGCTAATGAAACCCAAAAAGCGCTGGGCATGACACATTATGAGGCATGGTGATGTCAGGTAGGGTAAGGCAATTACTGAATCGTGACCATAATAGTAATCACTATTTTTAAATGTACTATAGGTCGATCAACAGCCGATGCAAGTAAAGCTCTGTTAAAGCATATATTTGGCTCTTGGGAGAAGTCATAGGATGCAATTGGGGTATTCTCTGATCTATATCAAGCCTTTGACTGTGTGAGCCATGCAACCTTAATCTCAAAGTTAGCATACCATAATGGCATTGAAAACCGGGCGATTGACCTCATACAGTCTTAACTATCTAATAGACTATTCAATATCCAGAAAGTCAACGTGGGTGGTGAGAGGTCTTCAGGATCAATTATTGATTTAGGGGTACCACAGGGATCCATTCTAGGCTCTTTTTTATTCCTAGTTTTCGTTAACGATTTACCGTTTTTTGCAAAAACTTAAGATATCGTTTTTTTTTCTGACGATACAAAACGTTAATTTCAAAAAAAAATACCTGGAATCACACAGTTTGACCAAAGTCCTGCCACACCGCCCAAGAAACAATCGATTTAGTCCAGCAACGATTTCCAGGCTAAATCATCTCAAAATAAAATAAAATTTAAATAGTGCATTCTTATTGAGACAACCTTAAACGAGTTTCTTGCCAGTTTTTCTCGAGCTTGGGTTAGAGGGATTGGCACCTAAATGCATCTAGTATGTAAAACGTATGATATTTGATATTTAATAAAAATATTTGAATTTGAATAGATAAACTACGAGTAACTGATTCATTAATGCCTCCGGACGTGTCTTTGACTACGTCTTAGAAATAACTTGGGTAGTACAACACAAGAGCAAATACTTGCATATTGTAAACGTAATGTCCAACCGCGGGAATTGAACTCGATCTCTCCTGCCACACCACAGCTCTGGCTCACTGCGCCAACGAGTTTGTCATCTTAACCTTGGAAATTGTTTTTATCAAATATAACTGCACTTGATAGGTTGTAGATAGGTTATCTAGTGCAAGTTGTCAGGTACTAAAATAGCGAGAGTTTGATAAGACTGCTGAGCACATAAGTAAGAAAGTAACAAAATACTAGTAGGTATTTTGTTATTATTTGGTAAACGAATCCCAGTGAAAGGAGCCTTTGCGCACTTTAACCCTTTCACCACACTAGTTAGAAATAACCAGAATAGAAGAAGTAGTCGTAGGTTAGGTTACGTAGGAACTCTCTAAGTTTACGACAAGCCAATTTTTTCACGATGTTTTCCTACGACCGGATTCAAACGCACTACTTTAGGAGCGGAAGGCGAGGCCACTACCACCAGACTACCAATTTGAATATTAATATACCCTCCCGGACGCGAATTTTGCTCATGACCGTCTTTTGGAACGAGGTTCCTTATCGCGGGTTGGCGAGGGGACCTAGCCGAGAAAAAATGTAACGCGTTACGTTATGAAAAACCGTAAAGAGAAAGAGAGAATGATGGAGACCAATAACTAGTCTCCAAAATATATATACAAATATATATATGTGTGCCCTCTCGCAGTGATCTGGATCAGTTGAGCTATCCAATAAAATCACAAGGACCATTTTGAATCGTCTTCTTATATACTAGCTGAATCTAGGTGTCGGTTCCTCCAAACCCCAGTCCAAAAAGAATCTGGCAAGAAACTCGCCTTGTCTTAAGGCTTTTTTGTATGATCCTTGCTAATATTATTACGGATGCCGAGTCGATTAGAACCAGATTCGTCTTAAGTTTTTTTGTCATCTAAATAATCTGATATTTTATAATATATTTTATGAGACAGTTTTCGCTTAATTACGTTCTTAAATTTAGCATACATTTTAAATTTATAATCTTAAATCATTAGATCAGCTCGTTGATATCATAATAACATAATAACATGTGTGTACAATGTTTTTATCATTAAAATACTAAAGAAATTCCTCAAGCTGATATATTTAAAATTGAATTAGAAGACGACCAGTCTCGCTTTAAGTTCAGACCTATGAACTCAACGAAATTTTTTCAAATGAAAGCTCAAGTTCAAATGGTTCTTTTCATGTTGTATCCTAAAAACTATACATCCTAGAATAAAAATAAGAGTAGATTTGTAAAGCACTTTCATATGATTGCATTTGATATATTTGTATAAATTTTTACTTCCTTTTGGAAGTAAACAGTTTCTTCCCCGTATCTTAATAATTAATTATCAAATTGAGGTCGAGAATAAGAGCCCGTGTGGAACAGAAGATCATCGTGTTTTCAAAATTATTTAACAGCGACTGGTAGAATCATCGAATGACCCAAGAGCTGGCTCCTATCAAGCCCAGCGTATTAGCATTGTCATTCAACGTGGCAATGACTCCAGTGTCTTGGGGACGCTGCTCTCTGGCAGTGATCTGGATTAGTTGAGCTATCTATAGATCGTTTTAAACGGTCCTTAGATCAACAGTTTTACATGTATTGGAACGAAGTTCCTTATCGCATGGTACAGACTTGACGGATGAGGGCTAGGCAAAAAAGTGTAACGTTTTGCCGTCACGAATTTCCGTCACGTCCCTTTCTTTAGTGTAGGCGGTTATCCATAAGGTAACACGAATGTATTAATTAGATGAACGAATGAACGAATGAATTCGATGAGTTGAATGATGTACAATAAAATACACGCATTTCTTTATATTATTGTATATCATTACTATCGTAATCTGTTTTGAGTCTTGTCAGATAAGAGAAAAGTCGTGTCACTTTTAAGTCGACGACATAGAATACAAAATAGAATGATTCACCATTCTATTTCTATTGAACAGACTCTTCAATACAGATTAGTTTCTAGGTTTTAGTCGAAGCATTTTTTTGCAAACACAGATTTCTTAAATCAATGGAAGAGAGACGACGGCGTAAAAGACCACATCGTCAGCAGCTAAGTTCAGCATATTGAGTCTAGCGGGCATCCAGACAGCAAACAGCAAGAAAGAAAGCACTATACACATAAAAAACCAATAAGAAGGTACATTCAAAATAAAAACAAAGAAAAACAGAAAATACATCTTAAACTAAACTAAAGATTGAGTGTCTCGCAATCGTCTAAGTGCGCTGTTACAAATAGGTGTCCGAATCAGTATTACGTTGCGTTATACAGTCAGAACAATACAACGCAACGTTGATCTTCCTAAATATACAATAACTAGCTGCTGCCCGCGGCTTCACACGCGTGCCTATACAAAAAGTAGCCTATGTCCTTCTCCTAGGTCCCATCTATCTCGATACCAAAATTCATCAAAATCGGATTAGCGTTTTAGGCGTGAAAACGTTACAGAAAGACAGAGTTACTTTCTCATTTATAATATTAGTATAGAGTATAGACAAACAGCCTAAAATTTTATGCTTCTAGTTCTGAAAATGACAAGACTTTCATACAACCTTTCAACCCTTTGCAACACTTTTTTCCAATTAAAGTAGTCCTATGTCCTTTCTCAGGCTTTAGACTATCTGTGTACCAAATTTCATTTAAATCGGTTCAGTAGTTTTGGCGTGAAAGCGAGACAGACAGACAGAGTTACTTTCGCATTTATAACATTACTAGGCGCTGCCCGCGGCTTCGCGGGCTTGGTACCTACATAAAAAGTAGCCTATGTCCATCTCCAAGGTCCCATCTATCTCTATATCAAAATTCATCAAAATCGGTTTAACGGTTTAGGGCGTGAAAAGGTGACAGACAGACAGACAGAGTTACTTTCGCATTTATAATATTAGTAGGGATAAGGAACTGTACGGAATACAGATAGATATAAAAATTATAATAATAATGCGTAAGTGTCGTGGATCACTCGGTTTGAACGAAGTTCCTATCGTAGTATATTATTATTAATAAACGTATTATATTATTGATTAACAAATACAAATGAATGATTTATTAGCGTCTGAGAGCGATTCAATGAAACGCACAATAACTAATGAATTGAAGGAATGGTAGGAAATTTCGTAATCAATATATTTTTTCGAGTTGTGAATATAAACATTTTATTGTACGTCAATTTATCTCATTAATTCATTCGTGTCACCATATGGATAACCGTCTACACTAAAGAAAGGGTCGTGGCGGAAATTCGTGACGGAAAATCTTACAATTTTTTCGTCTAGCCTCCATCCGTCAAGTCCGTACCGTGCAAAGAAACTTCTTTCCAATAATGATATCGGGACATCTCTAGAAGTTGTACAGAATGTCAACTTAACAACGGGACTGAGAAACTTCGTCCTGTATATAATAATGTAAATACTCTTTGATATCCCCGCAACCTTGGAAAGTTCTCGATAAAGTTAGTAACATTGTTGTAAAGCGGTGTGCTCATGAATTGTGTGGCGTCAGAGAAAAAGCGGGAAACAAATGCAAAGCTGTGAACATGTGAGCGGCTCGTATGGAAAACGAAAGTGCGCGAGTTCATTGAGAAGTTGGCTCGCGGTTGCTCCTGTTAACCCAAGTGCTCTATGATAAGGATTTTATACTGCTATTTTAACTGTTTTTTTTTAATCTTTAACATACATCGACTAGCCTGTCAGCTCAGTGGGTAGTAGCTCTGTTTTTGCGCTATAGGTTGGAGTTCAGATTCCTTTTCAGGATAAACATTTGTGTAATGGACATGTGGACGATGGCGTGTGTTCTGTATCTGAGTGTTATTTATTTTAGCCTGACACTTCACCGTTTCATCTGGCCCCAAAGTAAGCAGAACTTATATTTTACTAACAAGCTACCCCGTTCGCAACATCGTCCGCGCGTTTTAAAAAATAAAAAATATATAATTGTAAACCTAAACCATTCTTTAATCCACTTGAACACCCCAGAAGTCGTCATAAGGTATCATATCATATTGAAATACATATAAGTATTCTATCAGGCATCTGTTTACGATAATACAAGATATGCTTAGTTTGGAGCTAGATGGTGATGTGTGCATTGTCCAGGAATACTTATTTATTTATATATTAAAACTCCTAAGTTGTTTTGTCACCCTGGTATACAATAATATAAAATGTGAACATGTAAACAGTTGAGCTATCTGAGGATCGTTTGAACCGATCTTTAGATAGCTCAACTGATCAAGATCACTGCCAGAGGGCAGCGTTTTCAAGACACCGGCGACATTGCTAAGTTGAATCGCAATGCTAATACGCTGGGCCAGATAGCCGGCTCTTGGGTCACACGATGCTACTACCAGACACCGTGCATTAATTTTGGACTCGATGGCTCCTGTCATCTTCGTTCATCGTCATATAATAGAGATAACAATTAATAAAACCGGTTTGATTGTCATTACATCAACAATGTTCTATGCCAAATATAAATAATATACATATGTTTTATAGGAGTATCTATAAATAATAAATAATGCCGGACACCTCACACAGCATCATTTGGCCCCAACGTAAGCAGAGCTTGTATTATAAAAAAATGAATGGTAAAAAAATGGTACAAATGGTACAAGAAAAAATGGTATAACAGTCGTATGCTCTTTATAGACTCCGGAAGGGCTGGACTGATTTCGATGAAATTTTAGGAAATATTTAGATTGGACTAGTGGGTGATCCTGTGACCGAACGGATTAACCAAACTTTTTTTTTGCATCAATCAAATTTGTCAATCAAACAAATCAAATCAAATTTTACATACGTATATAGATTGTATCTTAAGAACGGACATAGGCTACTTTTTATGTATATACTATGCGTGCGAAGCCGAGCTCAGATGCTAGTTATTAATAAAACTGATGTTGTTTTCAATAAATACAATAAGAACAATTTTACTATTCTACTACTAATACCGAGACATTTAATACCGAATTTAGGAATGAAATACCAATAATCAAATTTCCGACTTATTCCCGATTCCTATTCAATAAAATCGTTCGTTAGTAATAGCCTTTAGTTGATTTCTCTATGAATTTCCTTTCTTATTTATAAACGAAGACCAGCGTTATAAAAGCGTTCTAAACGCTATTTATAACCCATGCTGAGTGACGACCAATTTTGCTGTCAATTTACTTACTTGTTAGTTCATAAGTACTTATATGATACTAGCTGGTACCCGCGACTTCGTCTGCGCAGGATTAATACTTCGTGTAATTTTTTACGGTTTTAACGGTTTTTGCAGCGCATCCCAGAATAGCTCGCAGATGGCAGAATTAGTTCATACTTATTTGACACTTATCGTTATATTTTGAACAATTCACACAATATCTTTATAAATTATAGCCTATGTGTTATTCTGATGTATAAGCTATATTATTGTAAAGTTTCATTAAAATCCATAAGGTAGTTTTTGCGTAAAAGAGTAACAAACATACACACAAACTTTCGCGTTTATAATATTAGTAAGGATCATATAAAATATTCTTTCTTTCTTTCTTAAAAGTTTACCGATTACTTCTACCAGGTGTTTCAACAGTAGGTACCTTTAGGACTAGTTTCGTAAGGTCGTAATAATGTAAATTTGACTGTGACCTTCAAACGAACTTAAAATAATATAGCATAAAAGATAAGATTACAAATTTGATAACCATAACCTATGCTAATAAAATAAATAGGTGATATGCAAATGAAGCCAGTGATAGGCTCAAACGATGTTACATAATTTTACCTTTTAATCAGCGTATAATGTTTAGCTTGAGACTGGCTACTTTAGGCGCTGCGCAAACGTAGACACTTTTTGTTGCCACGTCACACCATCACAGGGAACCGTAGTTGCTGTGTCCTGTGGCGGTGATCGGACACAGTCACCTGTTGCTACTACTGGCCACTGTTACAATTCGTTGCTTGTTTTCCGTCAGTACAATTGAAAGGAAATTTGTTAATGTTGCTTGTGTCTTCAACTGACTTTTAGTTTCCAGTTACCGACACCGAACACTTTATGATCGACAATGAGTAAGTGTTGAGTGGGAGAAACTGGACACAAAAATGATTACGTATGCGCAGAGATTGGATGATTTCATACTGGTTCTATAGATATCAAATATTCATCGGTAGCTTGTATCTAACACAAGACACAAAAGTGTCCACTTTGCGCCCTGCCTTAAGCAACACGTGGGCAAAAGTACGTACCAGAACCTACGGTCAAACGATTTGATATAAGAAGAAATCATGTATGGAACATAAACCATTATATGATTTAGTGTTGGTATAAGTCCCTTTTTATTATTACATTGTTTTTATTTCATAGAAGTAAGATTTACCTACTTATACTTTTATTTTTTTATTAACTCTTATTTTTTCCTGCTGTTTTGTGTTCCTATATAAACGCATTCGAAAGTATCTGTAATGTTAAAATAACGTGTAAATAAACTGAATTGAACTGAATTGATTTCGAGACTTTTGTAGATTCCTCTGTGAGAACAAATTACAGCACAATCTGCCAACTAATAAAAATATGTTTTGTCGCAAGATGTATAAATAAATAAACATTAGTGGATAATCCAGTCAACACCATCCAACCCTAATCTAAGCATAATATATAATAATAAATAATGCCGGACATTTTACACATCATCTGGCTCTAAGGTAAGCAGATCTTGTGTTATGGGTACCACATGACTGATATACTACATACATACTTTTTTTAGTTAATACATACATATTATTCATAGAAACCCAGACCCGAGACAAATGTTTGCAGATCATACAAACATTTGTTGTACTATGAGAACCAGATTTATCTGGTTTATTCATGACTGATATTATATTATATTATACAATACTTAGATATTTTTAAATACATATTCATGATACTATCTCTTGACGACCTATTGACCTCTGTGGCACAGTGGGTAAAGGCCTGCCTGAGACACAGAAGGTTGCGGGTTCGATTTCCGCCGCGGAACAAATGTTTGTATGATCTGCAACTATTTGTCTCGGGTCTGGGTGTTTCTATGTATAATATGTATGTGTTTAAAAAAAAAATATAAGTAGTATATCAGTCATGCGGTACCCATAACACAAGCTCTGCTTACTTTGGGGCCAGATGATGCTGTGTGAAATGTCGGGCATTATTTATTTTATTTATTAATTTACTATATAACACCCAGACATTACACACAAATGTTTGTCTTTATAGGAAATCGAACCTACAGCGCAAAAGGCAGAGCTGTGAAACCAATCAAAGGAGAAAGAATTTAGTTCAGAGTTTTTACTCAAGCTTATTTAAAAATGAATCATTAACAAAGTTTAAGATTTATGTAGATTCATATTCTATTCTATTCAAAAAACAGCTACAAAAGTAAGTGAAGCATGGGCTCTATAAGGACTATTTCTTCGATCAATATTAAGTGGAACCATTATTGATTATTTATGGTAATCCTTACCACACCATTACTACTGATAAGATCTGATTAATTAACCTTTAAGAAGATAAAGATCTGAACGCCCATAATAATATTTTTATATCCCATCTATTTTAACTTTGCATTTTAAGGTAAAGACCTCTAAAATCTATTGCGTCTTGTAGGCAGTAGGTCTAAAGCAGATTAAAAGGCAATAAATTATATTAACCTTATATTGATTCTTAACTGATTTATATATAACGACCACTGTGGCGCAGTGGGTTAAGGTCCGGCTGAGACGCGGGACAAATGTTTGTATGATCTGCAAGTATTTGTCTCGGATCTGAGTGTTTCTATGTATAATATGTATGTATTTACAAAAAATAAGTATTTCAGTAGTATATCAGTCATGTGGTACCCATAACACAAGCTCTGCTTACTTTGGGCCTAGATGGTGTGAAATGTCCGGCATTATATTTAAAGTCAACTGCTCCAGCGGCCAGCGCAGCACACGTGATATCTACGAGTGCATGAAAATTGGCCAAGAGCATGTCAGACCATGCATAGTGAAGTCTTCGGAACACTTCACTATGATCAGTGGAATCTTCATGAAATTTGGTGAGACGTTCAGCCATCCATAACTCATTATATAACATTATATCATCATTATAACAGACGGACAGACAGACTGTCGTATTTATTGACCGAGCGAGCGCGAAGCGCGAGCGAGTTTAATCCGTCTCAGCTTAGGCGAAAATGCTTTTGTATGTTTGTCTGGCTGGCGTCTATCCGGATGTTCTCCTCTACAGGTGGCATTTCTCAACCGATTCTCGTGAAATTTTGTGAGCAGGTTCAATAATATATACTATCCGATTGGTCCCATAGAAATGTCACCGAATTTGGGTTTTAAATCAATAGAGCTGGTACAATATGTCATTAAAGTAAACGAAATTCCGTATTTGGTTTTCTTGTGACTCTTCAGTGTGTTTACAAACTAACCCCCAAGTATGAAAAAATAGCAGATGACATTTTTAATCAGCTCGAATTATTATATCGGCCAAATTTTTATTCAATGATGTCGATTTCCTGTTTAGTTTTAAAATCGTTATGATCGTAAAACATGTATCTATCTAATACCTTTAAACGAGCAATTCTGGTATATGTACATATAATTATATATAATCTGAATCTCGGAAACGGCTCCAACGATTTTCATGAAAGGGGTTAGGGGGGAAAGGGTATGCAAGGGGTTTTGGGGGTGATAAATCGATCTAGCTAGGTTTCATTTTTAGAAAACGTCGTTTTATCCGTGTTTTGTACCGAGCTAAGCCAGGTCATCCGGGTGATCTGAATTATAATATCAAATTAATTGAATGAGTAGGAAGGGGAGGGGAACTCTCAACAGCATCCTGAAGATAGAGAACCGATTTACATTTCCACTGTGGAAAACATTGATGTGGAGAGTGGTCTGATCTATATGTACTTTTTGTTTTTAATTTTTTGTATATTCCGAAATAAAGATCTTTATTTTATACTTTTTCACGTCGTCTGGTAAATACATTGCGTAACCCAAAAGCCCTGGCTCAGCATATTAGCATTGCCATTCAATGTGCCAATGCCACCAGTGTCTTGGGAGCGCTGCCCTTGGCAATGATCTGGATCAGTTGAGCGATCTATAGATAGTTTTAAACGGACCATAGGTATCACAACTGTATCTATTATCGTATATTATTCTGTACATTTCTGTAATTATTACTTTATATATTTTTATTAACTAAATACCAACCTACGTAAGAATGTCACAGTTTAATTAACAAGCTGATAAATACAGGAAACTATAACCGGAAAATGGTTTATTAATTTTAAGCCTTTCGTGATTGTATTTATAGGTATGGTGATATTTATTAGTCAATGGAAAATTTTATCTGCACTATATGCCTATAACTTTTTTGTTAACCGCAAGGTTTTAAAGCTATCAGCACCGTCATATGACGGTTTTGACCTAACCATTTAAGTATTTTTTAACAGACTTCAAAAAAGGTTCTTAATTTGGTTGTTTTTGTTTTTTTTTCTATATTTGCGAATATTTTTATACATATTTTTTCAAATGACGAACGGTAGCGTCATTTGAAAAAATATTTTTTCATGTGAAGGGATATACTTCCTGGTTGGTCTCATAGAAGTTTTATCAAAATCGGTTAAGTAGTTTAGTTTTTAATCAAAATAGCTGGAAAAAATATGTCGAAATATCGAAATTTCTATATTTTGCTTTCCTGTGAGTGGTGATTACGAAGTTTTAAAAATGATAAGGTACTAAAAAGCAGTATAATAAAAAAAAAAAAAAATATATAATAAAAAAATTCTTTATCGACTTCAAAAAAGGAGGTTCTCAATGAGGTTGTATTTTCATGGGCTCAATCTTTTCAATGAAGTCGGTTTTCTTTTTAGTCTTTAAAACTAAATCTTATTATGAGTATCCCGTAAGTTCTAAATTAAATGTACATCCGGCATGTATTAGTAGCTATCATAACGGCTAACGGCTCTCTGAGCCATTGGTAAACTAAAAATGTAATGCCTCCTTAGATTAAAAAATATGTTTTTACTGAACGTTGTCTTAGATAACGTTATTACGTGAAAGTTTTGGGTACTTTCTAAAAGTTTTTACGCGTCAGTGTGTAATCTTCTGTATCGTATTTTTTGTATTTATTCTGTTAATTAGTAGTGTTCTATAGTTATACTGTTATACTGTTTTTGTATTTAACTGTATTCTGTAAACATTGATTTTGGTAGACATCTTATAACGAAATCTTGCGCCATGGTATAGGTCGGTCTGCAGTGCTAGCCGTTATTACGACCGACATGTGACGGTGCCGCTATTCTAAAACCTCATCATGGATAAGAGAGTGCGTTAATTCCTATTCATATATTAGTTTTCTAAGTATCCTTCACGTGACATTTTATATATGAAATTGTATACAGAAATTATAATAGGTAGTTACAATATTTGAATTAGGGGAAATTATACTAATTAACAGGAATAAGCTAGTTCCGGGAAGACTGTAGGTAGTAGATAATTTAAGGATAATTATAATTGAAATATAATATATATGATGCTAAAAATAATGTTTTTACTTCAAACACCTTATAAGTAATAAAGCATAAAACATAAAATATTATGGCAACTAACACTAACTTGAAACAAAACTAACGCCACGGGAACCGAACCCGCAACCTCTGGCTTTTCAACTGAGCACTCGCCCGTCGCACCACTGAGGTCGCGTCTAGCCTTTGTAACCTGTTCTTGTGTGATATTATGTCTGCTCCCTATTACACTCCAGAGCACTAGGCACTAGGGGTGGCACTAATGTTTTCAATGTCACGGATTGGGGTCTAGCCTTACATATGTACTATGTATTATGTAATGGGTACATAGCACTATTTCTATGAGCCACCCCACCGATTGTAATCTAGAGGGGCGAGCGTTTGAGCCGTACGGACCAATCGCGCTGCTCCCGTGACCAGAAAAGGGGGTGGAGTTTCGCACCCCTAGTTTTCTAGGGGTTAGTGTGCTTCCGCGGCCAACCTAGTTTGTACCCCCGCGCGTCGTTCCCGGCACCCGCTAATTTAGGGTTGATCAATCGGCCCCGCATTCTTACGTAACAGATACTGAACGAACTCGCCTAGACGCCGTACTTTTGCTCTCTAGCTTTATATGACCTTTATACGACCTCGTTGTATATCTGATCCCAGAACTCCCAAGTCTGGTTGATATACAACTTCATACAATACATTCCCGGCAATTAATAATAATACATTTCACACAACATCATCTGGGCCCAAAGTAAGCAGAACTTGTGTTATGGGTGCCACATGCCTGATATACTACTTCTATACATTTTTTTGTTACATATTATACATAGAAACACCCAGACCCGCGATAAGTACTTGCAAATCATACAAACATTTGTACCGCGGCGGGAATCGAACCCAACCTTTTACGTCTCAGCCGGGCCTTGGCCCACTGCGTCACAGAGGTCGTCACTTAATTTCACAAGTATAGTCAGAGAAAGCATTAAATTATATTTTTTAAAAATTCTTTTTTAAAACTGACAAAAAAGACATCCTCAAAAAGAAAAATAAATATTGATAGATAATGCACACAGCGCCATCTAGCTCAAACTAAACATAGCTTATTAATAATGGTGACAGATGACTGATAGAATTCTTATACATTATTGTATATTATAAATACTATATCCATCCCATGGTTATCTGGCAGAGATCGCTATTTTGTGATAAGACTGTCCATTGTACTATCGTGTAGCTAAACATTGTTTCTTATAGCAGTCCAATGTATTTGTGGTGTGCAATAAAGTATTTTCCATTCTATTTTAAATTCTTATGCACACCCAGACACTGAACAAACACCTATGTTCATCACACAAATGTTTGCCCTAGGAGAGAATTGCACTCTCAATCAACAGCGCAGAAAGCAGAATTACCAACTGAGTCGAAATGCCAGTCTAATATCTAAGTAGTTATAATACTTTCCTATCTAAGTAAAGAAGGTTAATTTGCTTAATTTGTTGAACGCATTCGAACACGAGTTCCAACATATAGACTTGTTTGATGACAGCCTTTATATTATTTGTAATAATTTAAAAATATTTTTAAGTTTCAATTAAGACAGCTAGCGTTTTGGTGTATACTGTAAGTTATCTGTTGTTCTGGAATAAATAAATTATAATTCTAATTCTAAAGGTGTCCAGTGGATAAAGTCCACATCTACTGTACAGTCGTCGGCATGTGTTTATAATGTACCTTCATATTGGACGTGCCTCTGATCACCCTTCAAGACATCTTCAATAATTACGTTTTAAAAATCAATAAGAAAACCGACTTCATTGGATACAATTTGAAACCATAAAATTATTTTATTTTAAAATGTTGAGTGGAATGTACATGTTTTTTAATTATACCTATATAATATGGGTAGGGAAACTAAACGCACTGCTTCTGCACTGCACCACAAAAATATCATTTAAAGATATAATTTAAATGGGACCACCTGGAAAGCATAGCCTTCGAAACAAAACAATATTCTCAAATCGATTCAGGCGTCTTTGAGATATCGGAACATACATAAAAAAAAGATTCCGACGAATTGAGAACCTCCTCCATTTTTTGAAGTGTGTTAAAAATAACTAAGTAACTAGAAAACTGAGGTGTCTTGAGATACAATCCCAATCGACACTCGTGCTCATGTTTGCTTCTTACAAAAGCTTTTTTGTTTTTTTAATGGACATAGTTATTTTGCTGTTCGTTGTTTGTAGAAAGACATATAATTTAACATATTATTGCATCATAACCGATAGATACGTCGGGAATAAATTAAAAGGTAATACAACATCTATATATATATATATTTATATATATACTAGATGTCTCGTTCGCGCGTTTATAAAAAAAATATATATCTAATTGTAAATCTAAACCATTCTCGCATACACTTGAACACACACAAAAAGTTTCCGCAAAATCGGTCCAGCCGTTTAGGAGGAGTTCAGTGGCATACACACGTACAGTAGAATGATATATATAAAGATAACAAATGACAAACAATATAAACACTTCACACTGGCAAACAGTATTATGACACATGCCATTAACGAAGAAGAAAAAACAAGAAGATTCTTTCAAATAATCATAAAGTTAAAAATCTATTGTTTTACGGTTTTTGAATATCTGAAAATAGTCCCGTTTGCGAATTCGTCCGCGCGTTTTAAAAAGAAAAAAAAGAAAAAATCATCTAATTGTAATCTAAAACATTCTCGAATCCACTTGAACACACTAAACATTTCATCAAAATCGGTCCAGCCGTTTATTTACAAACACAAACACAGTTTCATCACAAACACACGCACAGTCCCAAAATCCTATTCTCGCCCTGAATCTCTATAGCCAAACATATGAAAATCGATCGAATCGCGCCGAGCCGAGCCATTGTTCATTAGGATATTACGAAAACACGTCAAAACCTCGTTCAGTGGCGGTTTCATTCGAGAGAGTAGATACTTCCAGGTGACGGGTCCGGCAATGACAATGACAATTATATGACAATGCACATACTCAGACCGATTTTATTTAAACTCATTTGGTAGCTCTGTCTTCTGCGATATATAATATATAGAATGGGTTTAACTCCTTCCCAGGACAAATATTTATTATAAGTATTATATTTGACGACCTCTGTGGCGCGATGGGCTATGATCCGACTGAGACGAAGAAGGTTGCGGGTTCGATTCCCGCCGCGGGACAAATGTTTGTATGATCTACAAATATTTGTCTCGGGTCTGAGTGTTTCTATGCATAACATGTATGTCTTTACAAAAAAAATCTATAATATAAGTAGTATATAAGTCATGTGGTACCTACATATAACACAAGCATCTGCTTACTTTAGGGCCAGGTGATGATGCTGTGTGAAATGTCAGAGATAGAATAGAATAGAATAGAAAATACTTTATTGCAAACAAATATATTGGACTGTTATAAGAAACTATGTTTAGCTACACGGTAGTACAATGGGCGGTCTTATCGCTAGAAATCGATCTCTGCCAGACAACCTTAGGATGAAGAGATCATTATTATTTCTGTGATGAACATAGATGTTTGTTCTGTGTCTGGATGATATAAAATATCTTATAAATGTGAAGAATACATTCTTCTTCATTCTTCCGTGTCAATGATACAACTAATGAATGAATTAATAAATGAATGAATGAAAATTCTTTATTGTACACCTTAATACTAAATATAACAATTTGATAACTAAATTGAGAAGCCTAACTTACTTGGAAGATTGGGCGAGGTACACTAAATTATGAATTATAACTTACTTTATAAAGCAAATAAACGCAATAAACTTTTACAATATTATTGATACTTATATATATTTACATAAACGATAAACACAAAGAACTAACACATATTTAAATAAATAGTAAACTAAATTAATCAACTAAATTAATTTTGAATAAAATACAGCCCTTGTGCAGGTGTAAGGGCGCACAAGAGGCAGACGAGTACATTGTGACATCGTTAATATGGGAGCTCCGCAGTCGCATTGGGCACAAGCAGAGTCCCGATAGCCTCATTTGCATATGCTTTCTCAAAATGGATGTATTTAAAAGTATATAAAGTCATCTCTGGTACCCATAGGACAAGCTATGCTTAGTTTTGGCATAGCTGGCATAGCATAGCACAAAACCATAGCATTAGCTATGGTTTTGTGTGTCTATCAATAATATTTATACTAGTGGCTTTGTGAGCTGTAGACCTCGCAAACATTTTTCGATGACTGATATAACATTTTTTTATGTTTATCTTCGCCATTTTGAAAAAATTCCAACTGAATTGACAAAAATATATATATATAGATATAGTTATAGTTAGTATAGTTATAGAACATATACAGTTATAATATAGTTATAGTTAGTATAGTTATAGAACATATACAGTTATAATATAGTTAGTATAGTTATAGAACATATATAGTTATAATATAGTTATAGTTAGTATAGTTATAGTATAGTAAAAACCTGCTCACAAAATTTCACGAGAATCGGTTGAGAAATGCGACCTGTAGAGGAGAACATCCGGACAGACGCCGGACATACGCAAGCATTTTCGCCTAAACTGAACCGGAGACACTAGCATCGCTCGGTCAATTATTTTATTATTCATAAGTAACATAGAACACATCGGAAATTTTTGGCTTTCTTGATGACTTTCTGAGAGGCCTTTTTTTACTAAAAGTAGTTCCGCACGGGTGATTTAGGATTTCCCCCGATCGCGGTACCTAGCGCAGGTCATTGACTGTCTGCGGTAATTGCAAATAGCACCTGCATACGTTATAACGTTTCAGTACATTTATGCCAATATTTTAAATGAATAGCCCCAAAATTAGTTATTAAACTGGTTTACAAAGTGTTAGGTAAATTGAAAGTAACTTTTATTTGATTGCAGGTTCTGTGAACTAGGTATTTTGGTGAACTAGTTCGTTCGGTGAAAGGAGCTTTTAAAAATTAATTGAATTAAATTATACCGTTATTTTGATCCCAAAAATGCATAATGCGTCCGAGAGGTCATTGAAATGATAAAATAAAGTTGAAATGCTTTGAGCTTTGTTGCCACTGTATAATGCTCAGACTTCAGATAACTTTGTAGAGCATTGTCCTTTGAGTCTATTATATAATTTGTATTTAGGTTTCGGACTTATTTGTGGACTTTAAACAAAAAGTCACGGTTTTTAGTTCGAGTTGAATATTACCAACTCATCTACCAAAACCTCATAGGTACAAAGACCTGCGGGCCTAGCACGGCACGAGGAGAAATAGTCTTTCCCCCGTTTTTATCCACCTGTGGTGGACAGGTGGTGGTGTATTTCCACTGACAGGTGGATAAAAAGGTGGAAAGACTATTTCTCCTCGTGCCGTGCTAGGCCCGCTGTATAACTATTAAGGATTTATTGAAACAATCAAGTTTAATATCAGTCAGTTTCAATTAACAATAGGCATTACTTATTTCAATAGTATTAGACAACCTCTGTGGCGCTGTAGGTTAAAGTCTGGCTGAGACGCAGAAGGTTGCGGGTTCGATTCCCGCCACGGGACAAACGTTTGTATGATCTGCAAGTATTAGTCTCTAGGTCTGGGTGTTTCTGTGTATAACATGTATGTATTAACAAAAAAAAATATATAAGTAGGTAGTATATCAGTCATTTGGTATCCATAACATAAGCTCTGCTTACTTTGAAGCTGGATGACGCTGTGTGAAATGTACGGGATTATTTATAGTTCGGTTGTAATTGGAACCTCCCGGGCGATTATGGATTTATGGAAAAAATGGATACTAGCTTTCAGTTACTATTGATGAAATGGTAGGTTGATGGAATTGATGGAATTGACATGTTGTCTTACGAAAATAAGTCTTAGACCAAATAAATAAAAAGGCAAAGCACTGCGATCAACCAAAGTGACGGCTCAAAATCGTGCTCCTATGTGTAAATACATGCTGCCAAATGTACCCAAATCAAGCTCTTTACTTTAGTACATCTTTGTCGAGTGAACATTGTACAAAACCCTCGCGCTATAGGTCAAATGCGTTCGATGACATTTGTGTTCCAAATGACATAACCATTTTTTGTAAGTTATTTATAAATTGCTTCACATTGGTAGTTCCGTCCTTTCATTTATTTTGCCTAAGATCGAAACCGAACGTCAGTAATAGTAAACCATGTTGTCAAAACTGGTTCCAGTTACAAGCAAACTAATGATTGAAATAACGCCTTATTGCTAATTGAAACTGATAGACATGAAAAGAAAGTTGAATAATCGTAATTCGTACGTTCGGTTTCTATTCATATTTTTTTTATTCAGGATGATATAATTAATTTGGTACAAGGTCTTACTGTTTCCTATTATATTTTAGTAAAACATACTTACAAAGAATAATAGAAAATCTCATTTTATTTTTGCCATATTATATGACAGCATGTGAAACAATCAACAACATCAACCCTCCATGATAACAATTCATCCATAGCAACTGAACGCTGTTAGTGTCAATCTTTTGATAGTATTTTATATTTTTACTAATAAAATGTTAAATGTGAAAGTTATGTCTTGTCTTGCATCTGTCTGTCTGTTTGTTACGTTTTCTCTTTAAACGGCAGAACGGATCTTGATGAAATTTGGTATGGATATAGATTGTATGATAGGAACGGACATAGGCTACTTTTAATACGCTTTATATTAGCTTCACTTGTATGTTTGTATGTTTGTAACCGACTCCTTAGGACGCGATTTTTTAAGTATGTACTATGCATGCGAAGCCGCGGGCAGAAACTAGTAATTCTATAATAGCCAACCTGGTTAACAATGAAGTTTTTATCTTCATACCACCAGTGTCTTGGGTCTTGCCTTCTGGCAATGATCTGGATTAGTCGAGCTATCTCTTGATCGTTTTGAACGGTAGATACCTCAACTGTAAAAAACGTTGTGTACTACTCTATATACTTATTTCATTTTATTTTCTTAGGAAAACAAATAGTCTCTTATTACAACAATTATGAACTAAATAGATAACTAAAGACCAATTAATAGTTTTCTGATAATACATTTAATATAACAAACAAGATTTCCCAGAACTCCACTTAACTTAAATCGGAGTTGATACAAAAAACTTTCAAAGTGATTCAGGAACTTGGATACAGTAAATGTCCTCTGGCTACGCTGATCCGTATTAGGCGGCGGACACACTGCGGTTGAGCGAAGCGAGGGTAGTATTTAATACTATTATAGTCCAGTATCGGCATCAGGAGATAGCGGAGATCGTGACGCGGCGACTGCGACGCGCCTTATCGTACCATCGGCTTCGTGGCCGTCGTAAATAATGTGCAACTTTTCCCGCCACGCCCCCACCGCGCCAAGAACACGGAACACCGTGCAGTCGCTTCTAAGCATTTCTAATATTAAATTTCAAATCCATCAATCAAAGAAATAAATAAATAATGCCGGACATTTCACACAGCATCACATCACATGACTGATATACTACTTTTATACCATTTTTTTGTAAATACATACATATTATACATAGAAACACTCAGACCCGGGTCAAATACTTGCAGATCATACAAATATTTGTACCACGCGGAATCGAATCCGCAACCTTCTGCGTTTCAGCCGGACCTTGGCCCACTGCACCACAGGGTTAGTCAGTCAGAGTCAGAAAACCACGTGGTAACGTTTCTATCTGAACACTACATAAACCTACCTGCGCTTACGTGGTTACAGTGACTTCCACGCGATTACGGGTTATCCTGTGATAACCAGACTTCTATAAGACTGGGATAATCCGGTTAACCCACTCACATATATACGCTCACACACACACCCTCACACCAGCCCACACCTCCACAAACATACCCCAAACACACTCTTACTCACCAATGTATTAGGAAAAACTTAAAACTCATTAGTAATATCTGAAAAGATTCTTTATTCTTTATTAGTTTTAAGTTTAATATTATTTGTAAAGCTGTTGTTTTACCTCAATAAAATAAAAAATAAAAAAACACTGCCAACCAATATCGTCAGGAGTTCACGATACTCTCTTAAAACTTCAAAAGTACCTATGTTGCGTTGAGAAATATGTTTACTATTGCCAAGTAACCACTACTTTCGTATGAGTCATTGCTGACAGAGTAAATAGGCCGTCCGAAGTCATCCATGGCCTTTAAAGAGCAGGGAACGACAGTTTAAGGTCTCCTGAGTACGGAAGCGTTCAAATAAAAATGGCAAAACTGTCGAGACCTCGCAGAACGTTGTTTAACTTCGATGATCTGTAAAAACCTATTTTTTTTTTTAAAGTGGGAGGTTTGATTTTGTGACACAGTTTATGAAAGCGTACGCGAGTAAAACGCCTTTGACGATTCATAATTTTTAGTTTAATTATAAAATTCAGTACATCAGTCACACTCCAGACCCGTTCCCCGGTAACTCATGCATAAAGGGCATACGTAATAGGTACATTCACCGCTGAAATTATATTGTTATTATAATTTCATTTTTATTTATTGTTTTATATTGTTATTGTACCTTTGAACATTTTATATCAATACAAGTAATAAAAGTGATCTAGCAAAAAGCCCTAAACAGCTAGCAAAAAGCTAGTGAAAAGTTTGCACCCTAAACAGATCGAGGTTCTTCAGCTCCAACGACACGTACAAAACGACAAACTTTGCCACGCGCCAAGCTCAAAATGGAATACGTTACGATTCAGGAGACACCATCCGCCATGACGAAATTGTGACATGTCATGTCGAGTAACAGCCTAACTGTTATAATACTATCTCAGTCAGTAGTCTCTATGGTTTCGTAGGCGCACCTAGGCGGTGCAGCGGTCGGCCGAACCACGGTAACACTGTATTGGAGTCGTGGCGTTGTTTTTGACTGAAAACGGCGCACGCGCACGTCCAGCCTTGCGTTGGGCTATGCAACTGGTGATTTAACTTACTGTGCATGACAGATCTTTTAGAGATCATACTAGCAGTAGGTAATATTTGGTAGAATATAGGTTTGTAGTTAGTGTTACAAACATTTAGATACGTATCATAAACTTGTATGAGGTATGGTAGGTATTTAGATTGTATGACGGCAAAATCAGGCGTCAGCATAGGCTCATAGCAGCGTTTAAAACGATCATAAAACGCTAGTCATCCTGGACATTCGATATAATAATAAATAATCATAATTAATATTATAAATGTGAACGTAAGTTTGTTTGTTACGCTTTCACGCAAAAACTACTTAACCGATCATCATGAAACCTTGTACACATATTCTTGGAGGTATTAGAAGGAACATAGGATACTTTTTATGAAAAATAAATATTTATGTAGGTACCACGCTTGCGAAGCCGCGGGCAGCAGCTAGTAAATAAATATTGCTGGACAATGCACACAACACCATCAAGTCCCAAACTAAGAATAGCTTGTATTATGGTGACTAGATGACTGATAGAATACTTATATATTTTTAAATACAAACTTATGATACTTTATAACACCCAGACACAGAACAAAAACCGATGTTCTTCACACAAATGTTTATCCTGGGAGGGAATTGAATCCTCAACCTACAGCGCAGAAGGTAGAGCTACTACCAACTGAGCTGACTTGGCAGCCTAGTAGTTTTCAGTAGTTACATGTAGGGGATGAATGCTAAAAAACCGTTTTTATTAGTTTATATTTAATAACTTGGTAAGGGTCACTAATTATCGTGCAACATTTCTGTTTAACGACCTCTGTGGCGCAGTGGACTAAAGTCCGGCTGGCGCAGAAAGCGCAGAAGGCCGCGGGTTCGATTCCCACCGCGGGACAAATGTTTGTATAAGCTGCAAGTATTTGTCTCGGGTCTAGGTGTGTTCGATGTATAATATGTAAGTAATTAAAAAAAAAAAATAAGTAGTATATCAGTCATGTGGTATCAATAACACAAGCTCTGCTTACTTTGGGGCCAGATGATGCTGTGTGAAATGTCCGGCTTTTTTTTCTTTTATAGGAAGCAAGAGCTTTTTTTTCTTTCATAGGAAGCAAGATACATAACAACTATAAGCATTCCTTGTGGACTTTGGAACTCTAAAACGGATCAATTCTTCTGGGTGCGTTTTTACAGTCGCGTAAAAAATAAACAATCGTATGTAATTACTTTTAATAATATTTATTATTAAAAGTAAGTACATACAATTGTGTGAATGTCATGTCAAGTTTAAAGAGTATGTGCTACTATTGAGCTAGAAACAAAATGCCTGACACACTTCAAGGACGTTTAAGTTGAACGCGGCCGGAAGCGTATCTGATGTAAGAAGTTACATTTGTCTGTGTGTACTAACAAACTCGATCAATATGCCACGCGAAAGTGGAACTTATGCCGTTTTGTCCCATAATTTGTTAAATGCTTTAATCCCTAAAAGAGTCAAGTCAAAGTCAAGTCAAAAGATATTTTATTCAATACAATCACAAGGATCACTTTGAAACGTCTTACATACTAGGTGAATTTAGGTGCTAATTCCTCCTATCCCAAGCCCGAGAAGAACTGGCAAGAAACTCGTCCTGGTCCTAGCGCTTTTTTGCATGATCCATCTTATAATTACCTTAACTACGAAAAACTAATACGATAGAGTTTATACATTTCAAATGTGGCGGTTAACTGTCTAAGGGCAGAGAAACATGAGACCATGTATTCTTATCAGTAATAAAGACATTTATATTATAATACGCTTTCTTCAAAATACTACCCTTTATGTATGCTTTAAATTTCTTAATAGGTAGTTTAGTTGCATTTTCAGGAAGCTTATTATAGAAGCGCACCGCATAAAGCCTGCCTGTCACTAGATTTGAACTAGAACGAACCTGGAGGACTCCAGGTTCGTTTCGTGGCTTCGATGCAACTCAGCGAGACCTACCAGACATTCGGCGTCCGACTAAACGCGCTCGTGTTTACACGAGGCTCCGACCACTAGCCGACGGCGACGGCTCAACCCAGGCGCATATTAAGTTTATATCGACCACCATATGTATTTTAAGGCTTTGGAGCTTCCATGAAAAATAACTGTAGAATATAGAATAGCACCAATAGCGTATTTTTGAAAATTGAATATAAAATCTTTTTAATAATATGCTAGTACCTACTACGTGCTTTTTATTTGGTTAATAATATTGTGAGACTTAATAATACAATGTTAAACGGTCAGACGGAAGGTCGACAGATTTATTAACAGACTACAACGCAATCCTCTAAAATCTTGAATCGCTTGTCATATTATTTGAATAGGCACCTAACTACCCGCCTGGTAATAATAATTATTAGATAAAATCAACCGAATACATTTTAAAGTAACAATGTTGAATATTTTTACGTCTATCGTGAATTTAAAAGACCTTGAAAATAGTGGCATTTTAAATGCAAATTTCCGTCTGGCTGGGTCTAGCAAATAATTAGCTGTCTACTTGACGTGGCCGGCGCGGCGCATACCGCGTCACGTCAGATTCCCTGATCGCTATGACAGACTCAGTCAACTCAAACACGTTGATGTAACGGTGTCGTCGTTTACAATTGCGATTCCCTGTAATATGAGTATTAGGGTATGGCAACACAATATATTTTTTAATGTTTAAGCGAAACTGGCATTCACGGCCAGATTTACCGAGTTCCAACAAGATTCCAAGCACAAACTAGACAAACTGTCGTCTACTGTCTCATCTTACTAAAAACGAATTGTGTAAAAACGTTGTGTCCAAAATACGATTTTGGCTTGAACGTAACTCCTTCAAAAAATGGTTCAATATACGTTACAAAACTTTAACCAATTGGTATTTTGCATCTCAAGTCGATTTAAACGACTTCTGTCATAACTATTCTTTGTAAATGGTAGAAATTCATATTCTGAAATACAATGTAATGCCAAACACAAGTAAAAGCAAGGAAGTTTAAGTAGGCACACTTATTGTACACTTACACCACTACGGAATCATCTCTTCTTATGTTCTTCCTATAATAGCATCTGTCTTGTTGTCAATTTTGCCAGTGTCAAGTTATTGTTTTGTTTTAATATGGTCACAATGTCGATTGTCATTTGTCTATTCTAAACGTCATCTCAGAATGGCCGTCTAGAACTTCCATCTAGGATAGGGTACAAAGTTTTTGCTTCACGTATTAATATATATGATCTATATATGAGATGGATAATAAACGTAAGACATCCTTCAAGTTTCTATACATTGACAGACAGACAGTTACGCAACGATATTTAGATTTTAAACAATAGACGGTATGAAAATGCAGCTCGACTAGACCGTAGGCATTAGCAGTCAAGGCTATGAGGCTTATTTGGGAGTTTTATTTCGGTGTTCAGTTTAAAATAATTATCATAATACCTTCGTGTATACTCCTCTGAATAAACCGCATACAAAACAGGGGTGTTTATTAATTAAGTTAACGGTCCACTGCTAAGCCAAATTTCCTGAAATAATCAAGTTATCGATAGGAATACCGTCGGGTACTTCCGCATGTGGCGTTAGCAAGGGAACGACATTTTTTTTATTTGTTTTAATTCAACATAATGTTATTTTTTTAGGCCTATATTTCTTACTACTTACTAAAACATTTAATAGGTTTAAGTGTTTAATAATGGACAAATATTTAGTACCATTCCCAAAGAGTTAGACACGATGCAGACGCATGCACCTCCCTCCCGCCCGCAAATTAAAAACCATGCAAAGCGCGTAAAAGGTAAGCACATTTCACACATTTCCGCAAAGTCACGCCTGAATCAATTATATATCTTAGGTTAAGAACTTACATTAAGTTTTACGAGCCTAATTTCGTCTTTCCAGACAGTATAGCTATCTGAAAGTCGTCCAACTGGTATAGTTGATTTAATTCGAAACCTGATTAACGAGGTGTAGGAGACACAAACAATTTAACAGTGAACCAGCTGATACGTAGATACCAACAGCACTGAAAATTCGACAAGCAGAATTTGTGCTAACAATGCTAAAATAATGTGAACTAAAATACCTTCTAACTTACGATTATTTTTTTTGGGTTCACAAGGGTTCCTTGTGGACACCCTTATAATTATAGTAATCTTTGACGACTTCTTTGGCGCAGTTGGCCAAGGCCCAGCTGAGACGCAGAACGTTGCGGGTTCGATTCCCGCCGCGGGACAAATGTTTGTATGATCTGCAAGTATTTGTCTCGAGTCTGGGTGTTTCTTTGTATAATATGTATGTATTTGCAGTATATAAGAAGTATATCAGTCATGTGGTACCCATAAAATAAGCTCTGCTTACCTTGGGGACAGATGAGGCTGTGTGGAATGTCCGGCATTATTATTATTATTATAGTTTCGCCATGTCCGTCTGCCTGGCTGTCTGTCTGTCCCGCCCCTGAGCTCTTGCTATTAGTCTTGTCGTCTTGCAATTTTGCACGTTAATACACATAAGTGGCCCTACAAAGTTATGAATTAAAACATAGAAAAAATGTTCTACGAGTATTATGGGCACCGCCTTTAGATGCAAAATTTGATTGTTTTTTTATATTTTTCTACTTATCATGCGACGTATCGTTGGATACGTTTTTCAAAGATATTAGGTAATATTTATCATTAGAAACAGGTATTCGATAAATTAGTCTAAATGCTTTGAATTAGTAATTTTTGATAGAGTTCAGTGTCATCCTATTTTGAGTAAGTCTGATTTGTAAACCTTAAATAATTCATGAAAGCTGCATATTCAATTCTAATAGTTTGTTAACTAGATGGTGTTGAATTGATAAGAGACATAACTGCTGAACATTTTTACTTCGGAACTGACTGACTGACTTCGGAAATCTTCACTTTGAGAACGCGCACGCAGTGAAGACTTGACGGCTTGACTAATTGATTCATTGAACAACTCTATCATAGGTATTTAAAATCTAAAAAACACAGACATAAATTCTATGGTACAACGAGACACCCAACAACGCTCACCACTCACCCACGCGTTGCTTTAAAATAATTATAAGTACTTAACTACCTAATTGATTCAAATTTTATTTCTGTTTTTGTTTAAACTGACTCTCGTAATGACATAATTCAAGGAGGATTATTGGTCTTTGACTGCGGGAGACACAATCAACTCGCGGAGTGTGTTTTTACGTTTTTATAAGCAGCAGATGTGCAAAGGCCACGTTAACCAACCTACTCACGCATTTGATCGGAATGTTTCAATTATTTCCACCCTTTTGTTCGACCAGCTTCCACCGAATGAAGGTCGAATTCCTTGTCCATTTTTTAATACTACTGCATAAACAAACACCCAACTAAGAATTTAGAGTTCGACTTCAATAAGATTATCTGTGTTTACCGAAAATTGCGAATACCAAGAGTCTACTACAACGTCCAGAATACCCGAATACGAACGTCCAGAATACCCGGTACAAATATTGACAAATATATCTCGCAATGCGAATTGAACCTTCTCACGTCAGAGATTAATTAATTAAAGAGATGCTCGCACTGATATGAATATAACTCATACCGCAGAGCGCTTCTACACATAAGGTCAAATTCGCAAAATATCTATTCCCTAAAATATTCTAGCCTTCATTTTCAAATATACCAGAAGAACAGACACTCAACAGAGATGGCCGCGGTTGCAGTTTATTCATGAAACTAAAACGTTTACCTGACGAAGAACTCTTCTAAACTTACTCGACTCAAACCAGCTTTCTGATAGATTAGATTTTTTTTTATTTAATTCTTTTTTTTTTTCGCTTTTCAAACTGCAAACGAATTGCATACTAGATTTTGTATTTTTTGGAAGCATAGCAATGTTCGAATGTTACATTGTTAGACAAAGTAAAATTCTAATATCGCTATGGAATAGAAGACTTCTAAAATGTATGAGAATGATCTTTCCAATCGATAATGTTGCATTACACTAGGTCGATTTTTGCTTTGTCCCTAACCCTACTCAAACTAGCTTTCTGCAGGACTAGTAATTTTTATTTTTAAGGCCTTTGGACGCCTTTGGACGTCTTTTTAGCAATACAGAACACGCTCTGTTGCAGTACCGGGCATGCTTTTGAACGCATGTTTTCTTTAGACCTATGCACTCACAATTTTCAACGCAATGTTCACTCCCGTATCGAAAACCATTAGTCCGATACCATCTATAACGTGACCGCTGACAAATGTTTTAGTAACTTTTATTGTAATGCAATGGTAATGAGTTTCACACTGTTTATTAATGTCCAATTTCAGTTCTACAGTTTATTCTTTGAATATTTATCTATATCTATTGATCCGTAACTTACAATAACACCTTACAAATGGCATTCTGCTTTGCGTGCTATGCCAGCTAAATAGGTTTGTTTAATTTGTTTATTATTTTTTAAATCTAACCGTCATAATTGTCCACATTTTATGTGCTAACAAGCAACAAGAGACCCCAATAAGGCGAATGGTCGATTTTCAGTGGTATGGTACCTACATCTGCTATTTTCCGACAGGGTTACCTTTTACGTAGAAATTCTTGTTTGTTTCATATTATTATTATTTTATAATACGATTACAAGTACCTAATACAGGTCACCTACCGAGTTTTGTAGCATAGGTACCCATTTTTTTTCTTTCTTGTATATGTATCTTATGTACCTAAACGTTTAAATCAATTTTATGCAGTGTCTTGTCAGATAAATATTTTTTCTTTTCATTTTTCATTTTAGGTAAAAAAAATGATCTATCATCATCATCCTATAAAACGTAAATAATTATTATACGTAAGACAAGGCGGATCTTAATATTACAGTATTAACCTGCCTAAATGAGCGAATCGTCTATCATCATCTAGCGACAGCACAGTGATGATGCCTGCCTACAGCTGCAGTAGTTATAACCCACAAAAGTTTTACGCCGTTGCACTGCACTACATACAATTTCACCTTAGATAAGACATGGAATTGGTATTGGATAATAGAACCCAAGAATCCCATCGAAGCAAGTAAAGTTACACAAGCTAAAAAGAAAAGCAAGCTCTTGAACACAAAAAATACTTACTCGGGCTACAGGTGATGTAAGTATTATATTTTACTTGTGCTCGAATGTTAAGTGTAGCCAAATAAAGAACCAAAGAATAACCTTCAAGGTAGTTTTAGAGATGGCCTTTGGTTACATATAATGTTTGCTTCGGTTTATTATTTGTTTTTGTATTCAAGATGTGTTTGCTTAGACTACTGATGATAGCGCAGATGAAGCCTAATATTTTTTAGATGTAAATCCAATAAGTTTAACCGGTTATTCCTTCTTGGTAGCGAAAGAAAAACCCATAACATTTATACACAGTAGAACGCATGTTAACAACGTCCTTATAATTCTGCAAACGTACAATCTTTGCCACCTGTCTAGTGGTAGGCTTAGACAATGTTGTCACAAGTGAGTGCGCTTAGTTATAAATTACTGTTATAATACCTACCCTAGTCCAGGCCGTTTTTATTAATTTAATAAATAGGCTAGGGCTAGATTCATAAGCCCCAAGATGTCAAGGAATGTTTTCAAACCATGACTTTATCTCAGTGTTATTGACCGAACGAGCGCGAAGCGCGAGCGAGTGTCTCTGTTTCAGCTTAGGCAAAAATGCTTTCGTATGTTCGTCTGCCCGGCCGGCGTCTGTCCGGATGTTCTCTACAGGTCGCATTTCTCAACCGATTCTAGTGAAATTTTGTAAGCAAGTTCTATAACTATATATATTTTTTTGACGTTTCAGTTTTTGGATTTTTTTCAAAATGGCGAAGATATGTTTCAGTTATTTTGAAAAATGTTCGCGAGGTCTACAGCTCACAGAGCCACAAGTATCTAATATTCATTAAAACAAACTATTTAAAGCTTATCTTATTGGAGTATTTAAAAGTCTAAACAGATCTTCAAAGACTTTCCGTGTTTTTTTACTCTTTATTTGGCATCTAAAATAGAATAATAAAACAAACAGCCTTCTAAAAATATGTTATGTAGGTTATTGATGCTAAAAATATCTAGATATTTTCATATCTTGGATCAAAACTAGATGGCCTGGGAATATTATAATATATTGCAAAGGTCAACCAATATAAAATAATTAAGTATTAATAATGTTTAATAGACAACGTTTTTATCTAGATTTTTAGGACAATCCTACTAATATTATATAATGCGAAAGTTTGTGAAGATGTTTTGATCTTTGTTTATTGCTCAAACACGCCTATACGGCTAAATGGATCCAAATGGATGATGATTAATGAACGCACTGTGCTTTTTTTGTTTAATCGCTTTTATAGTGAAAACTTTGATATGAAGAATGCACCACGAGGAAGGCAAAAGGCCAGCCCTAAAGCTATTTGCGATTAATTGAAACTTATAATGGAAATAGCGGTACGGGTTGACGTTAGCCTACCCGCAATATTGTCACATTTGCATTAAATCAGTAGAATAATAAATCAAAAATGGGTACATCATGATTTAACTGATCTGCAAAGAGAAGCGCACGTTGAAGCTTGCCTTTATAAATCGGTACAGAAACGAAAGAATACCAGATTATGACGTGCGAAGAAAAATGCATGTTTTACGATAATCTTTAGCGAACAACGCAATGGCTGATCCCAGGTCAAACGCCGCAAAATTGGTTAAGGTAATGGTAACTGTTTGGTGGTCTCTTCATGGCATAATTAACTACAGCTCCTAAGATTCGATCAAGCATTAACAGCTGATATCTTCTGTGCGAACAATGATGGCAAAGCTCGCAGAGAAACAGCACCGACTCGTCAACCGGTCTTCACAAAAATGACTGCTCTAAAAATTATTTTGAGCAACATATTTTTTTTTTACTTTAAAAGTTTAACAAAATGATTATCTCCAGATATTTAAAGAATAAGCTGACCCCATGGATAAAGAAGAATGACATAATGAAAATCGGTTTAGTTGTCGCAATGCGTTTGAGTGACAAACAAATTACGACAAGTTACATTCAATTTAGTGTAATATGTTAGTGTGATATATGATGTTATGAATTCGCTTACTTCGCTACGAATGAAATACGGCTCACCAGGAGCTTATAAGAACTGTTGGTACTTCTATGACTTTATAAAAATATCACTTAGCTTGCTAAGAAAAATTGCGGCTCGCTTCGCTCGCCAGTTACTTGTAGGTAGATGAGTATTGGTAATCTTTAATTATTTTTTGTGGATGGTCAAAGCTGGCTTCGCTCGCCAGATATATACAAGTACTGTGTATCTATATCTGTTTGTTTTCTTGTTAAAAGCTTTAGGTAGAGGATTAATGAAGTATCGGAGTAGGACTTTAGATCGAATGGTTAGATCAACTTCTTAATAATAATCTTACCTACGCAGCTTACGTCTTGGGTAACAGCTAATACAAGATAATTAGAAGCAGTTAAATAAAAACCAACGTCCAGCATAAATCATAAATGCAAGAAACCTGAAGCCTCTTATCTCATAGGGGCTAGAACTTCACAAAGGAGAGAGTTATTAAAATGTTTAGGGGTATGGTATGCGCTCTCACTTGACTTCATTTATTGTGTATACAAAGTTTGTACATAGTGGAGATAAAGTTCAATATATATAAGAATATATATTAAAATCATACAAAATATTTGTCCTGTATGTGAATCAAAGTATAGTACAGCACAGTAGGTTACAAGTAGACATGCGTAAGATAAAAACTTTTTTAACCGACTTCAAAAATAGGAGGAGGTTCTCAATTCGGTGGTATTTTTATGTGCTCAAATTTCATTAAAATGAAGTTGATTTTCTGTTTAGTTTTTAAAACGTAATTATGATAATAATAATAATGCCGGACATTTCACACAGCATTATCTGGCCCCAAAGAAATCAGAGCTTGTGTTCCTTTGGGTACCTCACAAACTTATAACATTTTTTTGGAAATACATAATAATAATATTTTTTTGTAAGTACATATTATACATAGAAACACCCGAGACAAATATTTGCAGACTATATAAACATTTGTCATGCGGCGGGACTCGATGGTTGCTCCTTCTGCGTCTCACCCGGCCCTTGGCCCATTGCGCCACAGAGGTCGTCTAGTAATTATAGAACTAGTGCTTTGATGCACACCTATATACCTCGCGTCAGTTCTGTCGTTTATAAAAAAATATTAGATTTCATAACCGTTCAATATCACACTGCCTAGGTGTGCCAGTTTGCATGCTAGGCGCAGACACGCAGTCTGCGTTGCGTGCGCCTAATGTTTGCATTTAGGTTGCAAACGGGTCAAAGATGGATTTTATATGAGGTAATTGTTCTTTTCAACTCGTTATTAATGTTAATTGCTGGAATAATGGTCGAATGACAATAACAACGTTTGAAAAAAATACATTAAACAGCCTCTAAGTAAACTAATAAATGTGTCGGTAATAATCGGACGGTTACTATTATGGTGTCAATTTAAAAGGGGAATTATATTTTTTGTCAGCAAAATGTATATTTGTAATCAACTTGTATCTTCTAATTAAAAGATATATCGCCACGAAATATTTTCATTCTCAGATAAATAAAAAGTGTCGCTAGGTATGAATTACCAAATAATATACAATAATATAAAATACACGTGAAACAGTTGAGCTATGTAAGGACCATTTAGAACGATCTATAGATAGCTCAACTGATCCACATCACTGCCAGAGGGCAGCGTTCCCAAGATACTGGTGGCATTACCACGTTGAATGGCAATGCTAATACGCTGGGCCAGATAGGAGCCAGCTCTTGGGTCACACAATGTATCCCCGTGAAATAATTTTGAAACACGCGGTGGGCTCCTGTTCCTCATGGGCCCAGGGTCTCGACTTCAAAAGGCTCAAATATGTAGGCCTTATCCAAACCAGCATATTTGCGGTTTTTGAGGTCTTCGGCACATTCAGCCGCCGCACTAGCCCTAAGCCGAAAGTCCCTGATAGATGGGATGCGGCCAGGGTGTCTACGCAAGAAGCATCCCGCAATAATGGCCTACCCATCTCCCAAGGGTCAAAGGCACACCATCAGGCCTCTTACCATCATCACGTATCAGACCGTTGGGTTCGAGAACAGCTGGTACGTTGACGCTAGTGAGAGCCCGACGAATGATGTCGTTATGACTGGCGTGGCAGGCAATCCTACCGGCGGCCCTATAACACGATAACCCATGGAGACCAAGCTGGTCGACCGCTGTACCACACTGGCACTGATGAGGAGCGCAGCACCGCGCACCCAACCGCAGACAAATTGCAACTCGAAATGTTGTAGGATCTAATGTAAGATGATGGTAGTTCTTGTAACCAATGTCCTGACTTCCATTTCGAAACGGCTAGGAGACGGGCGCGATCTACGGAGCTTGAGCATGTTTCTAACAAATGATTCCATGTAAGCTCACATAGAGGCCTGTCCCATTGCCGTTAGGCCGAAAGGTTCTTGGAGGGAGCGGAATTAGGGCAAGCACTGTTCCAAGCGTTTCTTGCTTCGTCTAGATATTAAATTTTATGAGTGGTGCCAGAACTAGCCGGAAAAGACAGAATTACATTTTTTTTAACCAAATTACTACTAGGTAATTAGTAATGTAGTAATTTGGTTGAAATTTTGCGAATACCTAAGCTTCCCAATTTGACAGGTAGGGAGGCCTGCAGCCATGCCTTTTCATCCAGATGAATATTCAAAACCGACGATAAAGTGTCCTTTATTATGTTGTCTAAGCCTTCCACCAGCTCGCTGTTTCCACATTTGACAATATCTTAAAGCGTAAATAAATTTTGGAACAAAAAGACAAAACTTGATAATGGAAACAGCCATATGACTATTAATTTTAAACAATCTGTCCGAGGTGTTGCAAAGATTTTGAATTTTCTCATCTATGAAGGTCGGAAAAGACTCGTCAAGAATTGGTGAACCGAGAAGGCGAAGTGAACATTATAAATGTTGTTATAAACAACTGTAATATTTGAGGCCAAACTGTTGAATTTGGAAACAATTGAATTTTTATCCAAACAAGTGTCCGAAACGTAAAGCTCGCTTTTTGAATAATTTAGCTCTAAACCAATCTGACGAAATTCATCACTGATGAGCTTTAGATCACCAAAATCAGTGTTCACATCTCCACCTAAAGTTCCGTCATCCATACTTGATACTTAATAATAGATCCCAATAATTATATGTAATGTAATATGGAATTGTATTTCTATTGTTTGGCGACTATATTTTGGGGGACAGAACTACCATTTTGCGGACAAACCCTATTATTTATGAAATTTAAAACCAATTAAATTGGCCTAAATCATACTCATTAAGTGAGCTAGTGTTTTAATCATGAAGCTTTTATAAATTTATATACATTTATTTACAAATACATACAATACATTTTATTTATATAAATGAAACTCCTTATTTTATGCAAATTCTGTAAGACAATAGAATAAGTAATGTTGATAACAAAATATATTCACAAGAATGTCTTTTTGTTTTCAAAATACTTAGTTAGATAAGGTAGATATCCAAACTTAATTAAAAAAAATAAACATCATCATTCAGTACCTACTACTGCTTTTGCAACGAAGTTCCATATCGGACTTGACGGATGGGGGCTAGACGAAAAAAAGTGTAAAAAATACCGTCACGAATGTCCGTCATACGATTTTTCATCCCCGGACTAAATATCCTCCGACAATCATATCCCCGACAAAATATATTATATCATAATCTCGAAAAAAATATATTAATTACGAAATTTGCTACAATTCCTTCAATTCATTAGTTATTTCTGCGTTTCATTTAATTGCTCTCAGACGCTAGTAATTAATTCATTTGTATTTGTTAATAAATAATATAATACGTTTGAACTGCACTCCAAGCGCGTGTTCCACGACAAACACGCATTTTTTTTCTATAGAAGGCAACCAGGCTTGCTGCCCGTAAGGACTCTTTATATTTTACTTGTAGCGGTTCATTTAGTTCAACGGAAAAACTTCAAAATGAAACTCATTCCATGACCTGCAGGTATGGGACAGGAAAGATCTCGATAAATGAGTAGTGAGAGGTGTTTGTGAATTGATAAACCCCTCGGGAAGGCCGTGTAGATATCACGCCACATAGAAATTTCAGGTCACTAGCAAGTCTCATATTTTGGTTACCGACTACGCTGACGACGCAGTAATTTGGCAACTGAAACTGACCTCATAACTCAGTTGGTTCCTTATGAGCTTTTTGGCTGTGGGTTTGATGGGTGCCAAGGACAAACATTTACAAAATATTATTATTATGTATTTGAGTTGAACATATCCACGATTTGGTTGTAATTTGGGTTGTCTGTTGTATGTTCTATCATAATCATAGCATTTTATGTACTATTCGTTTTTAATATCTCTATATCCGTAATAATGGTTAAAATCATTTCGAAAATTATTATTTTTTTCCACTTCCCAGGTCCCTTTTAAATTTTATCGAAATCAGTCGAGCGGTTTTTAAAATATCAAGTTATGTCGGTTTTCTTTTAAGTTTTTAAAACTAAATTATAAGTTATTTTCGACGTTTTGGTTATGTTGCAAAAACCGTGGTCGCGAGCTGACTGGATTGTAAACGCGGACCTTTCGAAATCCGAAGACCTAGTGAGGGTAGTTTCGAGAAACTCGGCGGCAACTCTCTATGCGTCCAGTCAGCCCGCGACGAAAAATATAACTATATTTTTATAACTACTAAAAAAATATTAATTGTGATCACGAATGATAAAAAAAAAATTGCACATTTTATTACTCAAATCTCATACAAAAAAGCGAATTATGAGTATAACCATTTATCATTTGACGGCTGAATACTGAAAGGCTACTGAGATGACGTCTTTCCGTACCTTTCGTCATACTAATAACCTTTGACCTTATTAAGTAACGTCTCCCAACTTCAATTAAAAAATAAATCACTGTTTGAAAATAGTGCCATCCCTTTTTGTAAGATAGTGATATGTAAGATATGACGGTTTTCTTTTAAGTCTTTAAAACTAAATTATAAGTTATTTTCGACGTTTCGGTTATGTTGCAAAAACCGTGGTCGCGAGCTGACTGGATTGTAAACGCGGACCTTTCGAAATCCGAAGACCTAGTGAGGGTAGTTTCGAGAAACTCGGCGGCAACTCTCTATGCGTTCAGTCAGCCCGCGACGAAAAATATAACTATATTTTTATAACTACTACAAAAATATTAATTGTGATCACGAATGATAAAAAAAACAATTGCACATTTTATTACTCAAATCTCATACAAAAAAGCGAATTATGAGTATAACCATTTATCATTTGACGGCTGAATACTGAAAGGCTACTGAGATGACGTCTTTCCGTACCTTTCGTCATACTAATAACCTTTGACCTTACTAAGTAACGTCTCCCAACTTCAATTAAAAAATTAATCACTGTTTAAAATAGTGCCATCCCTTTTTGTAAGATAGTGACAAATAGTGACAGAGAGAGTCTTAAAAGCAGTGTTTAGGCAGTGTTCAAGTTGAGAGACGTTTATAAATAAGGCTGTTAAAGAATAACGAAGTCTCAAACATTTGAGTTGACCTCAATTCTTAATTGGTGTTTCAGTATGACTGACTTCATTACTCAATTGTTAGTAACACATCCTTCTGTGCTGATTAATTCCTGATTGAAGCTACTGATTGTAGCTTTGATTCCTTCCCAAGACAAATATTTGAGTGACGAAAGAGATGTTTGTTCTGGGTCCAAGTGTTATAAGGTATCATAAATAGTATGTAAAAATAACCAGTCAGCTGATTGCCATACTACAAGCTATGCTTAGTTTAGAGCTAGACTAATTTAAGGTTATGTAGATTTTCCACTAAAATGTATTTATTTAATTTAATATAATTGTAGTAGTTACATATTTAAGCAAAGGTCAAATTAGATAAATAATTAAGTAACACAATATGTGGCTGGAAACTTGAAGTGTTTCCTGCGAATGGTTTCCTCAAAGGCTGTACGGTTCCCATGCGCAAGCGCAGCGCACGTCCTCAGCCATTATCAATTAGGAGGCTCGCGCGTGCGCCCTGTCATTACAGCCGGCGCACGACGCACTCGAACGCGTTCTAGCAAAACCTTGTTGGAAAACGGTATCTTTTTAAAGGGGAAACAACTCTTTGTGTTGTGTTTATATATAAAAGAGCTTGGCTTTTACAAACTTTGGTGGTAAATCCAAGTAAAATGACATAAAAAGTTCTTCAACTTATGAAATGGTTTCCAAAAAAAAAAAAAAATTATTTATGATTTGTATTTTTCGTATGTATTAAACCTGAGTTCCCCGGCAATGATTAGCCGATTTTAATGATTATTAATGAATCCTAAAGGTTGTACCTCCGAGGTGGTATATACGTTTGGATTAGGATTAGGATCTGATGATGGAAAACATGATAAAAATCCTAAACTCTTCAACGCATGAGAATGGGAAAATGTTATCGCAAATTAGTCGATACCTTTTCGGTTACCTTGGAAGAAGAAAAAACATGGTGTGCAAACCCTAGCATTAAGGTGATAATATTGGCAGAATTATTATCTAAAAGTATCAGCAACAATAGCAATTGCAAGAATATTTGCGGAAGCGGAAGCCAGTTACTATTTATTATTCTCCTGTGATCCAATTACAGACGAAATATATAACCGTATAGTGTTCAAAGCATTGATCGCGGAATTCACGCCTATTGCTTGTTGTCGCAAGTAAGATAATAAGGGTTTTATTATAAGATCTTAAAATATGACTTTATCTAAATACATATGGAAAAGTCTATGCCTTAATCAATCAAGAACACGTCTGAACAGAAAACAGTTTCTGACCTCTTTATATGTTTTTTTTTAGCAGATCTTGTTAAGTAAATAACTTGCATTTCATTCATGTTACAATGTTATCTGTAGTTAAATAATATAACCTAAAATCTTATATCCAAGTCAAAGCTAAAGTCAAAGTAAAATATTTTTGATGTGTAACATCTCTAGCATCTCTCTCTCCTCTCGCTTTCCTGCAAACTGTGAGAGTGATTTCGTGACGGAGGTGTGTAACAGGAAGCCGGGGTTGGTAGAGTTGGTCGTTTGATGGTACCAACCCATTTTCCAAGAGGTTGGTACTGTCAAGCCAACAGTATGTGCGTGTTGCGCTTAATCTACAGTGTTGTGTAAAGTGTGCTATTGTATAAACTAATTCAGTGTGTAATGTTAATTTAGCTTATTATCAAGGTGAGATGTCAGATGTTACACATCATAATGCGACAACTGTAAGGCTCCCAAGGATCACACTGATATGTCTAGTTTAGAATGAAGGTTCCAAAACCGCAGCAGAGAGGCTGAATGCAAATGCGAGATCGCAAGATACCGACCCGCATGCAGTCGGAACGTGTGCGGTGGCCCTTACGGGTTTTACGCGACCATCTGATATTATGACTATTTAAATTAAAACGTTTATTTTTTACTTAAGGCCTTAACACATCTTGAAATTCACACCGTTAGCAACAGATGGACAACATATTGTTCCTACTATATTAAACGGCACACCTAGAAGTTTGTATGAAATTGTGTGAATGTGCGGTAATGACACACGTCCTAAAATCAATAGTTATCGATTAATGTGTGTTATTGATTAGTATTCCTATATGCGATGATGAGCTTGTAACCCGTCATGTACAGAACTGGCTGGCTTGTCAGCTCAGTTAGTTAGTAGCTTTGCCTTTTGCGCTGTAGGTTGAGGGGTCGATTCCCTCCCAGGATAAACATTTGTGTGATGAACATAGGTGTTTGTTCTGTGGTCTGTGTGTTATAAAGCATCATAAGTATGTATTTAGAAATATAAAGTATTCTATCAGCCATCTGGTCACTCACTGGTTCTATCATGCATGGTTTGGGGCTAGATGGAGTTGTGTACCAATGTTTATTTATTTGTCATTTATACATTTAGATAAATACGATGGCACAAACGTAGCATGCTTATGCCCAGCAGTAGCAAGACAGCCTGCACATGATGATGATGAAGAGAATTGTGGCCAAAAGGATGCGTGAGACATTGCAACGAAATGTACAATGGAACTGAACCTAAGCAGAATAATTTAACGAGCTACGTGATCTCTCGTTCTTGACTTAATCATAAATTAAACAACTCATTTTGATACTTTGTGATTTTACTTTGGATGTGCGCTTGAAATTTAAATAAGTAAGGTAAGTGACCTTTTTTAAACTTACGCGATCAGAACACATTATTATAAATACTTACGGGTATTTATCGCGTTTATTTACCAATTTTTCCCGACGTTTCAGTCATCCCGTGACCACGACAGAGTGTAAACCTGTCGAAACGTCGGGAAAAATAGGTAAATAAACGCGATAAATACCCGTAAGTATTTATAATAAAGTGACCTTTTAATTTTTTTTTTTCAAATTAATTTTATAAAAAGTAAAAAAAGGGAGAAAATAAAATTGCCCTAAAACTTTTATATCACTAAAGGTAAGCATTAAACAGATGGGCAAATATTTAGTACTACAATCTATTTCTAATGAGTTAGACATCCTAGTGCGAACGGGAAGGAAGTGCACGCGTCTGCATCGTATCTAACTAATTAGTTATAGATTAGAATTAAACAGATAACAAATAATAATAAATATTGCTGGACAATTCACACAACATCATCTAGTCCCAAACTAAGCATAGCTTGTATTATGGTGACTAGGTGACTGAAGAATACTTATATATTTTTTAATACATACTTATGATACTTTACACACAGAACAAACACCTACTCTTCACACAAATGTTTATCCTGGGAGGGAATCGAACCCTCAACCTACAGTGCAAAAGGCAGAGCTACTACCAACTGAGCTGACAGGCCAGTCAAATGGATGGACAAATATTTAGTACTATAATCTATTCCTAATGAGTTTGACATCCTAGTGCCCGCACTAGGAGGAAAGTGCATGCGTCTGCATCGTATCTAACTAATTAGGAATAGATTGGCATTGAATAAATGGACAAATATTTAGTATTATTCCAGTACTAAAAATGTGTCTATCTGTTTAATGTTTTGTAATGGATTTCATCATTCATCATTCCTGAATCAATTATCTAACCAAAAAGAAGGTTAATAAACAGCTTTAATTGCAATTCGTTTAAATTTTCAGAGGTCTAAAATTGTAAGAAAGATTTTACATTGTAACATGCAAGGATCAACAAATTAATTAGGAATGAAAAATGTAAATCGATCCTTCCTGGTCCAATCCGTTCTAAAAAACTGAATTTCCAATGAAAATGCACATACTTACACAGTTTTTAAACGACATGTACTTACCAAGAACTAGATTAGTTAAACGAATGTATGGGCTCATGTTGCTCTGCACTCAGACAGTTAACTGACAGATTTGTATAAACTTCTGTAACTTTGTATTAAGTTTATCGTAATTAAGCTAGTTGTAAGATGAATCAAACAAAAAAGCGCTAGGACCAGGACGACTTTCTTGCTAGTTTTCGGACTTGGGTTAGGAGGAATTGGCACCTAAAGCCACCTAACATGTAAGACGTTTCAAAGTGATCCTTGTGATTGTATTGAATAAAAATATTTGAGAGTTTGAAAACTTTTAAATTTCATCTTGATGAATGGTTAAACTTAAATATAATAAGTTGCATCTAGCAATAACAAGATTAATTATAAATGACTTTTAAAGGAAAATATAAATATTTTATGAGTGTCACCTATTCTACCATAACCACATGGGGTGGAGCGGGTAAAACATTGTTACTAACTACTGAGAGAGCTCAAAGAGCCATACTCAAAGTGGCCACTTCCCGCCCTTTTATTTTTCCTACTAGCCTTCTCTATCAATCTTGTAGCGTATTAACAGTTCGTCAGTTATTTATAATGAGCATAGTACTAAAGCAGCACACAGCCCTTCCATATAGCACTGCACTTACTAACAAAAGACGGAACGATATAGTTTACCCTCAACAAACAGGCTCTAAACATGCTTTTACATCTAAATTTTATATGTTCCTTGGTCCGCTTCTCTATAATAGACTGAATGCGTTGGTCAATATTTATGCTCTCAATTACAGTAATTGTAAGACAATCCTTAAAGATTCCCTTCAAAGTATGTCTTACGATGATACAGAGAAGTTGTTAATTGTGTGTAAATAATTTTTAATTGTAATTAATTTAGTTATTAGAGTTGGTTATTTTTTCTGATTTTTCACTATAACTTACGTCTACCTTGTTTATATTATATAACTATGCATTTAATTTGTTTCCAATTTGATAATAAATAAGTAAGTGATTATTTTAGATGATATTTAAGCTCTTATCGCCTGAAACACAGGATTACCTAGTTCAGGCTCGTGTTAAGCCTTTGTCTTAATTTACCTTTGTCTAATTAAGATTTTGTTTTGTTATATTGTTGTACTATTGGAATTTTGAATAAATATTTATTATTATAATTATTACCATAGCGAATACATTATATTGTGATCATTTTATGATTTCCTTTTGTGTAAAATATATCTCAACCAACTATGATGAGGTTATTATCTATCTGTGATTTATATGACTTCGTTATATGTTTTCTTGGCATGTCAATGTTATGTAGTATAAGTAGTAGTTGTAGTATAATATGTAGTATAGTGAGAGGTTTTGATACATCCGCAGGCATATATTATAGACATACTAGCTGCTGCCTGCGGCATAGAAAATAGCGTATGTCCTTGTCCAAGGTCCCATCTATCTCTATACCAAAATTCATCAAAATCGGTTCAGCGGTTTAGGCGTGAAAACGTAACAAACAGACAGACAGAGTTAGTTTCGCATTTATAATATAAGTAGGGATTAGTGAGAGCGACAATATCGAAATCGAAATACGAAATCGATCTCAAGTTATAAAAAATACTCTTATTACGGAAGCTTATCGCTGCGTTAAAACAGAGAATATATTCGCGTACCAAATGTATGTTTGACAATAGTGATCGCGGAATTCACACCTGTTTCTAGTGGTTTCTTGTCGCGAGTTACGTTATCTGGAGGCCGATCCGGTTCAGTTTTTATTTACCTATTCAATGGTATGGCAGTATTATTATACAAACGATTAACAAAGCAGAGCAAATCGTGGTCATGGGCCTGTAGATAATACTTGGACGGACTTATGACTACTCCTTTTAGATATCCTCAAATATCTACGCAATTAGAGATCTGACGAGAAAGTATCTTTTAAAATGTCGCGATCAGAGTTCATATTGTTTTAAAAGTTAACGAGTATTCATCGCATATTACTTTTTAATTTGTAAAATTGTTACAGTTTTACTGCAATAACTGTTGTTGCGAACTGACTGGATGTTTGGGGAATTGACGCCGACGTTATTCCAATAAAACCGAAACATCGGAAATATATTGAGAGATAACAGGTACGTGGTTAATTTTACTACTAAAATGGATGGTGGATGTTTACTGAGTCTGGTGATTACAGTCGTGAGTATATTACCTATAATGATTCGATTCTCTAACAGGATCTCAACCTTGAAACCTTGTCAGCGTAAATTCTGCATAAGGCTGTCAAATTTGCTGAAATGTCATACGATGGATAACGTGACTGGCCTGTCAGCACAGTTGGTAGTACCTCTGCCTTCTGCGCTGTAGGTTGAGGGTTCAATTCCCTTCCAGGATAAACATTTGTATAATTTAAATAAATTTGGGTGTTTGTTCTGTGTCTGGGTGTTATAAAGTATCATAAGTATGTATTAAATATATATAAGTATTCTATGAGCTTTCTGGTCACCATAACACAAGCTATGCTTAGTTTGAGGTTAGACAGAATTGTGTCCACTAATATTTATTTATTTATTATGAGTCAGCTCGAAGGTCTCTGCTATGCTATTACGATGTTCAGACAACTTTGTATCTAGTAAAAGCGTTGTGTCCAGTTCGAAAAAACAAACTCGTCAGCGATAGATAAATCGCACATCCCACATTCTCTAATACCCGACTAGTCTAAGAATACTTAACGAAAGCGTGGTCGTGCAGTGCGCGTGGTCGTGACACCGCACGAGATAAGTGCGAGGTCGCGGGGACGAGCGTGCAACCCTAGACTTCGAAAAACAATGCCTCTGAAACTAGCCTGAGAAACAACCAACCTTGCTAGCAACGTAATAGGACTTATAAAGCCAAAATAGGGAGTTCACTCGCATTAATTTATTATTGAGCTTCCTATGGGCTTGCCTAACCAGCCTATGGAAACCAACTGAAGAACATCGGCTATATAGATCATGGGAAAATATAATGCTTTCTAAAATATATCTTTACATATGCGTAGGGTACTTCTTCACCCGACTGGTTGACTGAACAACGCACAGACATGCAATTTAGAAGGTCTATTGGTGCTAGAACCTTGAAATTCAACCCCTCAAAGGTTAAGTTTGAGAGAAAATTACAGTACGCGATCGCTGTTGTAGGAAATTCCACTATGGGCTGATTATTCAATAATCCGTTGACTCTAACCTATAAAAATATTAAATTATAATATTAAATATAATTAAATATAAATGTAAATTTAATATAATATTAAATCATATTTTCGTAACCTTTTTTAAATTTGTTTGACAGCTATAAATGCAAGATATAGGTCTCTGACAATTGTCAACAAACTAGTAAAAAAAATGCGGATCAGTCTTTGGGGACTGCCGATAAAATGTTTAGGGAATAATATCGCATGAATTGTTTTATTTATCAGTAGAAACTACTTTCCGGTATACTTATGGTGAAATACATTTTTTATTTATTGCGCTATCATACACAAATATTGCAATTATTTTACATAAAAAAGTTTACACTTCAGAAAAATCAACATTCATCCAATAGCTCATAGCTCATGGGAAGCGTGCGGTGACAATGACGGGAGTTTCACGATTTTTATTCACACAAAAAGTGCTCCACGCGCCTAAAGAAGTTTTCGCTTCAAAAACAAATCAATTTTAAAATGTATATATATAGGTTTAAAATGGGACTGGACAGGTCATGTCATTCGAATGCATTCAGAACGTTGGGCAAAGCGCGTCACTCAGTGGGTGCCCTATAGTCGGAGAAGACGCGGCAGACCCAGGAAAAGATGGCGAGACGATCTAGGTGCATTTGAGCCAAATTGGCAAACTGTGGCCTTGGAGTGCTAAGAGTGGAAGGTAAAGGAGACCTTTGCCCAGCAATGGGACACTATAGGTTAAAGAATATATATATATATATATATTGGTGGACAATCCATACAATAACATTTATAACCTCAAACGATTAGACTGTACTGTGAGAACTAGATGACTAAAGTTTTTTAAACTTACGCGATCAGAACACATTATTATAAATATTAACGGGTATTTATCACGTTTATTTACCTATTTTTCCCGACGTTTCGACAGGTTTACACTCTGTCGTGGTCACGGGATGACTGGAGTACTGGAGCTACCGCCTTTGCGAAGCGCGGGTAGCATTTTTTGCAACTACCCTCACTTGTTCTTTCGAAATAGAAATGTCCATCTGCACACTCGGGCGACACATTGAAATTTGAAATTAAGAAATATCCTAATTTCAATCGTGAAGACAGTTTCAGACTCTGTGCCTCATGGAATCCAGTTATAGCTAAGTGTACTCAGCGTAGACCAGTTTCTCAATGCGTCATGGACACGGTTAGTGTTGTGTGTCGCCCGAGTGTGCAGATGGACATTTCTATTTCGAAAGAACAAATGAGGGTAGTTGCAAAAAATGCTGCCCCCGCTTCGCAGAGGCGGTAGCTCCAGTACTCCAGTCATCCCGTGACCACGACAGAGTGTAAACCTGTCGAAATGTCGGGAAAAATAGGTAAATAAACGCGATAAATACCCGTTAATATTTATAATAACTAGATGACTGTTAGATGAATGCTAAATGTTAGAAGAATTTAGGTGCTGACTGAGAAGAAAACTATTCAGACTTCTATACTAACTTAACCACTTCTACAAATATGAATACTTCTATATAATATAGTAATTACGAAAAAGCTAAAGTCAAACATGCATAAAAACGAATCAATCTTTTTAAGGCTTAACCCATTGCATTATCCAACAAAGGCACGCTGAAATACTCGCATGATTCCACCTTCCCTTGCAGAGAAACACGAACAATATAAACGTAATGTTCTCATAGTCCGAGCAAATAAACAAGTCCAGCTAATTACGAAATTGTCATCAGGAAAGGTCTGCAAATTACACTCCAATTTAGATGTAACTTGTCGCAACGGACGAATGTGCGACGTTTTTACAAGGTTTATTCAAACATTAGTAATTGTGCATTGTATACGACTGCTAACGTAGCTTTTAATTGACAATTATACCGCGACTCGCATGCTTCTAGCTTCCAACGGAAATAATGTTTGATTTTAAAGCAATTAATTCAATTTAATTAAGGACTGATTAATTAAGCATTCATTTGAAGTTGGAATAACCATTTTATACATTTTAAAACTCTACAGAATAATTGAGTATCACCGTGTTAGATACTGGGACCTAAATGTTTTAAACTATACAACTGAAAAATCTCTCTTTAATTAGATAAATCATTTTTGGGTTTCTGTACTTCAAAAGGAAAATAAAAACCCTATAGGTATAAAATCATTTTCTTTCTTTTTCTCTCTGTATGTCTGTCAATCTATATCTTAAGACCAGGAACATGGAGGTATCAAACTGAAATTAATATCAAATACTGTTCTGTGGTCTCTTCAAGCTGCCAGGTCTCAGCACAAGTAAAGGAATAACACCGAAAATTGTTAATTTGTACATTATGTATATAACTTTTTTCTGTTATTACGAAAACGTTCGATATTTTTATAGCATCAAAGATAGCTTTATAGTATACTCGTAATTGGATTACTTTGTAAAAGATTGTTAATTAATCATAATGCTGAAAAAAATTGGTAGGTACAGCCTCTCTGGAGCGACTTTTGCACTAGAGCGATGAATTTTTACTTTTTAATCTTTGTAACTCTTATTATTATAACCGACTAGCGACCCGCCCCAGCTTCGCACGGGTGCAATGCTGATACTAAATATACTACAGAATGTCTTTATATACAACGTTATCTAAGAGAATAAAATAGACTAAGATATATACATATACCATTGCGGACTTTTGTTTAGACCTTTTTAAGGTGTACAATACGAGATAGATCAAAATAATGTACTACATTATTTTGATCTATCTCGTAGGGTTCAGCCAGCGTTCGCAATGTAAGCGCAAAAAAATGAGTTTATTTACGACATCACATTAGAAACATGAAATTATCAGTGTTTCTCTACTATATTATGCATGTATTATACATATAAACCTTCCTCTTGAATTACTCTATCTATTAATAAAAACCGCATCAAAATCCGTTGCATAGTTTTAAAGATCTAAGCATACATCCGGACAGACAGACAGCGGGAGGCGACTTGTTTTATACTACGTAATGATGATAAACCATGTAAAGAATTGGGTACAGACCTGGACTATTAAATGAATACCTAGCCTAAGTATTGTTTTTTCTGACCGCTTTGAAGCTAGTGCATTGTAACAAGGGTACTCGTAACTTTTTATAAGACTTGCAGTTATTAAGCTACCGTTTTTACGATTGAGATGATAACCATTTATTGTTTATTCTTCGCAGCATTACATTGCAATGAATAACAGATGAGCCATCGCAACATAATTGTAAACAATTTGTAGTTTTTGTGATTAATTTTATTCGAAACGTTTGTTATTTCAAGAAAAAATAAAAGTGCGCGCACAGGTCACATGTCTATAAGGGCCGGTAAGTTTGTATTGAGACCGAAGGAGTTCATATACAACCTGAAAACCGTGTTATATGTTCAATGATCAATTATAAAATATAAGAATCTATGATATCAACAGAGTACAGCACCTATCTAACTATTGAAGCAACCTCGTATCACTCACAAAAAGATACCCTAATGTACCAACAACCACTCGCGAGAAGTAAATGACGAGCCAAGCGAGCCATAATTTTTAATTTGATAATTAATTTTATAACCAACTAAAAAATTAAAACACACCCTAAAACACATGCCTTACATTGTATTTTATTTATTATTTGGCGATATTAAATATAATCGTCCTGAAAAAGATCCGATGCTCGAGCTCGACCTCTGTCTGTCGGTCAGTCAGGAAAAGCTGAGTAGATGACTAGCGCGAAATCAAACACGGGTATTTTATCTACTCATTTTTACAAAAAAGTTCCATGGATCAGCTCTTGACTACATCATAATCAGTTTACTATCTTAACAGGTAGGTATTCCAAGTTTTAGTTCAATCGGACTATTTATCGTGGAGGACGCTGTACTCATCAGAATACAGCGAAATCTAAACCTGCTTGCCACCAAGCATTCTCAATTTGACGTGTTTGCAGATGAATGGATGAAGATAATGAAATGATATGTCTCAGTTTTTGTGAAACTTATTAGTCAGTAAGTTCTTGTATGTGGCAAACTTTGAAATGTAAGTTTATGTAGCGCAAATTTGTAGTGTTAATGTTAGTATCTATATAAGCAAATACTTTGTACCCCTATTTACGAAAATTGCGCGGACGGAGAAGTATGAAATTTCGCACACTTACAGTTTATATAGAGAAGGAGTGCAGAATGCTAATATTTTTTTTGAATTATGCATAAAAAAACATTAATTATTAATTAATTATGGTCGAATTTCGACCAGTGGTCTACCACTAGTTTACTTAGATAGGTACGTAAAATCGTTACCTACCTATTGTTTTTTTATAATTATATTTTTTTTATTGTTTTATTACTCACACCGAAGCCTGCCGCTAACTGCGACGTGGTTTCCGATGGATGCCCTGCTACGATCGCTTTTAATTTTTCATTGTCAACTAGGATCTCCAGCCGTCTAGTTTGTTCTGTAGGTCAAAACTTCAAGAACGAAATCGTTGGAACCGTAAACGTACCGTATTTTCTTTTACAGTAGCTTTCTCATCATTAATCCTTCGAGCTGTTACTGCAGCGCTGGTGCTACGGTGAAACTCGAATTCATCAATAACGCGATATTTTAAGTTTAATATATTATGAACAGAATAATGTCAAAGAAAAACAGCGTGAAAAGAAATGAATCACTAAATTCGAAACACAAATACACAAGCACAAGCAAAATTAAAATAAATTTGAATTTGGAATTCCTAACCAAACGCCACATATTTGAAATCAAAGTGGCCAGTTCGACAAAACGCCAATATCATATTATGTTAACAGATTAAATTAGTTTTTCGTACAAACACTCCGCCTAGTTATAGTTTTTTTTTACTAGGTTGTAAAAACTCGGATAAGGTATTTCCTAGCGCGCGCCGCATTTACTGGCTAACTCAATTATAAAGGACGTGTGTCGTACAAAAGGTCATACTTTTTAGCGTAGTTTGCAATTATGCGTGAGCGCATCCTCTGCAGTCGCAATTAGAAGAATTAAAGCCATTAAGTTAAAAGCTCACGTGAAAGATTATGATGGTAAAAATATTTTCGTACAATATATCTTAGACAAGTGGCTGTCGAATCGAATCGCTTATATAATTAGTAATACTCATAAAAACAAAATTGATAAAATAACTGTCGTGTTGACCAGGTGTTGGTGCACATTGAAGTTTTTGCAAATAGCGGTTTGTTTTCTTGATCTTTGGTCTCTTTTCTAAGGGCTAATGGAGGAGGCAGTTGAGCGTTAAAACCGCCTACAGCGACGTCGGCATTTAACGATACAGCTCAAGCAAGATGCATTTACGAGTCAAAGTTATGCCGCATTCTTTATGCAGTGCATAATACGCTTATGCCGTGTTGTTGATAAGTTTATTATTTACTCAGTGGTGGTCGTTTTAATAAAGCTTTAAATTTTTTGTTGCATACGTGGTAATTTATTTATTATCCATATCCATACTAATATTTTAAAGTCGAAGTGGCTCTGTCTGACTGTTTGTTACATTTTCACGGCTAAACGAATCTTAATTACATTAATAAAGAAGATAGATTGTATCTGGAGACGGACATCGCTACTTTTTATGTAGGTACCACGCGTGTGAAACCGAGGGCAGCAGTTAGTGTACCAATTACCAAAGACTTGTTCATCAAAGTTTTGTTTACTAATTTATTGTACAATTAAAACCAAGCCACTTTTTGAAAGTTTCAAAAAACGTGCTGCTTTATTTCGAAGAAGCCGGTTACATGAGCTGGCTGCGTATCGGAAATCGATATAGAAACAATCGAAATTTTACTGATCGATTAACTATTCAGACGTGAATAATAATGAAATTCGATTCTTTAGACGCGAGTATCAATCGCAACCGGCGACACCAACCACATAAACAATTCAGGTGATGTCTGTAGACACTAACGTAATGCACCCAATGCAATGGCGTGTGACAACGGACGGCTATTCTTGCGAATAAACTTATGCGTCAATGGAAAGCAAATTCGTGGATTTAAAAGTTGGAATTTGATTTCAATTTTTAGTGTCGCATAGAATGCCGCATTGGTACCGTGAATCGATTGTCCACTGCAGTTACGACCTCGACCACCTAAGGCACGCAATCGTCTCTATCCAAACCCTACATAATTCACAAGGTCAATTTCATGTACTAGCTTCTGCCCGCAGCTTTGCCGTGGTATCTTATCTACCACGATAAAAAATAACCTTTATTATAATTTACTAGCTGACCCCACAGACGTTGTTTAGTCTTAATTATAAATATTGAATTCATATTGGTATAATCTATAAGTATCAGTCAAACGACTGACAGTAATGTCAAACGCCATAAGGTTACATTAGAAAAGATTGTTGATTCTTCGTTTGTCGTTTCATGAAGTAGCATGGCTCTGCTAATTTAATATTGTGTTATTCGTTTTATTGCATGTTTTATTCAGTAATAATGGCGGAATTTTAATGAATAAATTGTGACTACAGGACGGGTATGGAGAATTGAATTAAATGTGTGTTGTGATGCAATGTGATGTGAACGACGAGGAATCCCAAGAAAATTTTAGACGCCATTCCGCGTGACGTCTAAAATTGACAATTGACCATCGAATAAGACTTTTTTTTTTTTTTTTTCTTCGCTCATATGAGCAGGCTAAAGTCTAGAGACCATACTGCCTTGTCTTGCGTAAAATAATTTCATCCGTTTCAAGGGTAAATTTTATGTCTTTCGTAAGTTTCATAAACAATGTTTATGTATTCATCAAAATACTTTGATACATCTGAACGATTTTTTTTTTAAATTGAATAAGTATTTTATTTTGCTAAAAATATTATAAAATAGAAATAGTACATATTTATTATTGTAAATAAAAGTTTTTTTTTTTGGTTTCCCATTTTTTGTTATTTTTTTTTAATAATTAATTACTATAATATTCTTTTACATTTATAATTATATTATCTATGTACATTTTGCACATTTTTATATATCTATTAAAATACTAAATAAAAACTTATACAACTCTATATAGGTTGACTCATTCTTAAGTAGCTCCAGAATACAACGCGGGACCAAATCAGGCTCACCATAAATTTGGAGGAGTACATCTATCAGTACAAGGCGCTTAATACTGAATGTTGGACAATCAAAAAATATATGATTTAATGATTGAACTTCTCGTGACTGACAATGCTCACAATCAGAAGAGTCAACCAGCTTTAAGCGATAGAGATGATAGTTCAAACGACAGTGACCAAAGCGCATACGACAGATTGTAGAATAAAATTTTCTATTTAAGAAAATCTTACTCTTACAAAACCACGGTATAGAATCAATCTGGACATCGAGAGTTGCATACCAGGAACCTTTATTTTCGACTTGCGTATAGTGATACGAATGTCTTCCCCATGCATGACACATCCGTTGTTTTAGGAGACTTACAACGTCTGTGTATGGTAACAAGACATCTGCATCACCACCGCTTTCAATATTAGATGATATGGTATTTGAAAACTTAACTATCGTATTAGCTAGATAATCTGCTTTTTCATTTCCTTCAACACCTTTATGTGAAGGCACCCACACGAAGCTAACATTAATATTTAAATCCAACAACTCCACCCATAGCTGTTTTATTAAGTAAATGACGTAATTAGTGTCAGCATGCAATTTGTTATTTGCTAGGTTTTTTAGAACACTCATGCTGTCACTAACAACAACCCATTTATTGTGTCCCAAATTACGACTTTTAATATGTTTTAAAGCGCTCAAGATTGCAACAGCTTCAGCTGTGAAAATACTAGCGAATTTATCCATTTTATGACCAACACCAATATTCAAAGACGATTCAAATATGGCAAAAGACACAGCGTTATCGTTTTTGGCTCCATCCGTATAGACAAACTTGTGATCTGTCCATTCAGACAGCATTGTGCACACTTCTTCTTTACTTGACAAAGCATTATCAATAACTACATTAATTTCTGGGAATTTACTATTAAAAGATCCTTCATAGCAAGGTAAGGTATGATTTGCCTGATATATATTTAAATTTTGAAGAAATTGTTTAAAACTCTGCAAGCCCTGAAGCATAAAAAAAGATTTAAAAACCCCTTGGGCTCCGGACAGATTAGTCAAAAGACTATTGCCAGAAACACAATGAAGTTTTAATATAAACCTTTCTTTTAGGTAATTCAAACGAATATTAATTGGTGGAAGCCTGCATTCAATCTGCATAGCATTGATAGGAGTACTCCTAAATGCCCCTGTGATTAAACGCAAACATTTATTGTGAAATGTATTAATTCTATTTACAATTTTTACATCGGCAGCATAACAAACGAATCCATATTCAAAATGACTACGAACTAAAGATTTGTACAATGTTAATAATATCTTTGGATCTGCTCCCCAATAAGAGCCTGACAAAGACTTTATTACATTGTGAGCTTTTTGAGCTTTGCAAATGATTTGTTTAGAGTAATTATTCCAGGATAAGTTATGGGAGAATAATACTCCCAAGAACTTAACTTCAAGAGACACTGGCAAAGGTGCATTTTTATAATAAATCGCTGGCAAGTTATTAGATTTTTTCCCAAAAACCACTACCTTAAACTTCGACGAATTAACATCAAGATCTAAATAAGAAAAGTATTTTTCAAGTTTTGTCAATGCGTCATTGACAATTTCAGCTACAGGAGCTAAATCTGCTCCCGACGCATAAACAACCATCATAATTTGAGAAATTTACCAATCTATCCAAATTACAAACTTACAGATTGGAAAATGTTTAGTAGTTGCATGGATAAAATGTTGGTTGATTTTATATTGGATACTGAATGTCCGCAAGATTCCTATTTAGATTTTTGTAAAGTATTGCGTACGGCCGTTTATAGGTCTATTGTAAGCAGAAATTCTTCTGTTGTCAATGTCACTGACACTGACAGTCAACAGTCATGTGTTAATAAACCTGGTAAAAAACCTTATCTGCCTTGGTGGAATGAAAAATGTTCAGCAGCTGTTTTGAAATCCAAAGAAGCATATTTAAATTTTAAATTCAATCCAACAGAAGAAAGCTATTTGGAGTTCAAAAGACTGCGAGCTCACAAAAAACTTACAATAAAAATAGAACGACAAAAAAGCTGGGTCTCTCTTTGTGAAACTTTCAATCGATGCACTCCATTAATCTTGCGGACATTCAGTATCCAATATAAAATCAACCAACATTTTATCCATGCAACTACTAAACATTTTCCAATCTGTAAGTTTGTAATTTGGATAGATTGGTAAATGTCTCAAATTATGACAACTAGGATCCGAACCAGTGATATTGTGTTTTAATAAAACTTTAATTATTACAGGAAGATGATAGCTTGTGCCGACTGGGCTATCATAAAGAGACCAGTCACAATGTAGCGCCAATGATGGCGAAACCAACGACAAATCTAATGCGTTCGGACGCCAGGACAACGAACCAATCGTCGTTGGTAGACCATCATTTAACAAAACTAAGTTATTGTCGTCAATCACTTGCAAAACATCTCTACCACAGAAGAGTCAGAACTGCAACCCCAGGAGGTATGATGTGCATTGAAGTCTCCTGCAAATATGAATGGACCAGGAATAGACTTGATTAGTGCGTCAAATTTGCTTTTACTAAAGGCTGGACTACAGTTTGTTGGGCTATAAAAACTGACTATGCTCATTACTTTCTTATTAATTGTTACTTTAATACAAATATTTTGTAGTGAGTCATCAAAAAACGTGTTGACTTTAGAATATGCGATACTATTGTGAATTAGAATAGCTACACCATTATGATTGTTTCCACAATCATTACGTTCAATGTTATAATGTTTTATTTTGAATGTTTGGTATGGTTTAAACCATATTTCAGAAATAATTGCAATATGAATGTTATTTGAATAAAGGAAGTTTGTAAATATATGTTTGTTACTGTTTAGACTTTGTGCATTCCATTGAATAATATTTAAAAAATCCATTATGATCTTGGAGGTAACTTGTTACTTAGAGTTTTTTTTAAGGTATCTCTAATAGACCCTGAATTTATGGGGACATCTTTGCTTGTTATAATTTTAGTGATTGTTTCTATTAAAATATTAATAAAAACTTCAGACTTCATGAGATTATTAACCTGTACATCAAGTGTCCTAGCTGACAGTGCTGGGAAAGACTTAGAGTCGAAAAGTTCTGAGTATGTGGCAGATCAAGATTTTATTTGATTTTCTTCTACCTTCTGCTTTTTAATAGGGCAAGCAGCAGATATTGCGATGTGATTGCCACCGCAGTTCGAGCATTTTGCATCTTTAGTTTCAGTACTACAGCTTTTGAAGTTGTGCGTGCCGGAGCAGATGCTGCAGACCTCTGTGTTGCGACAAAACTTAGCAATGTGGCCGTACCGCATGCACTTTAAGCACTGTTTTACAGGGGGTATGTATGATTTCACTTCATGTCGCCAAGAGTCCAAGTATACATATTCGGGGAGCTGAGTCGACGCGAATGTAACAGCAACCGCTTGGGTTGGCTGGAACGTGACACTACCCTCACCTCGCACCCTACGCATAAATCTTCTGACCTGTATTATATTTTTGGAGCTGCCAATAAGCGAAAAAATTTGCTTATTTGACATCTCAGTGGGAACAGATGTCAGAACACCTGTTACCTCCGTGTCGCCTGCTGGGATGGTGGCTTTTAGTGATAGCTGTTCCAGTAGTTTTTTATTTTGTATAAAAACATTGGCGTTGTTAGATAGGTCAAATGTTATTCCTATCTTGTACCTATTTATTGATCTCAGATGTAAAACTCCAGAGACGCAATGTTCACGCAATGCTTTGGAAAGTTTTAAGCGGTCACGGTCATTAAAAGCAACACCGTCATCAGTGTGCGTCAGGAATACGATGAATCCGTCCGACTTGTTGGAATTATCCGGGTATTTTCGTATGTATCCTTGAACTTTATAAATCTCATACCTGTCCTTTTCCTTACTGTTTTTTTTGACTTCATCAGCTTGTGGAGATTCGACCGAGTCGGAGTCTGAGGTCGACCCTTCCGACCGGTCTTCATCCGGTGGAGGCTGCTCACACCTCTTCCTCTTTTTCCCCATGGCTTACCGGTACCAGCACTAGCTTTGTATTTTATTTACAACGAAAAAAATTATATATTTACAGAGATTACAATTAAATTACAAAAAGATTTCGAGAGTTCTCGCCTTTCCACTTTCAAGGTTCCCGCCTTTTTTCCGACTAAGAGTTTATTAAACAAATTGACCATAAACAAACATAAACACTTGACACTGGCAAAATTGGCATTATTATGTCACATGCCATAAACAAAGAAGAAGAAGAAGAAGAAAATATTGTCAAACGCGCTAAGGTTACATTAGAAGATTTTATAGTCGTTAAGTTTTCTTGAATTTTCTAATTTTTTCACGCAACTTACTTATTTTGTTCTTTCATAAGAACCTTTTTTTGGCAATAACAAACACAAGAAAATAAGAATTAGGGATATCGGTCTAGCTGTTCACGGGGTGATGCCATGACCAAGGGAAATAGGGATTCATTTATATATAATAGGTTGGGGAAAAAGTTTCTTCGCATTTTTTAAGAAAATTCAAAACATTTTTTAATATAGTTTATTTACATTTAACTAAAGTATGTAGTTACATTTTGTTCGATAGCTTTTTGCCATCTTGTAGGTAGGGGCATGATCCCATTGCTATAGAAATTTTGGGACTTCTGATCAAAATACCGCGACAAGTGGTTTTGGCAGTCTTCTCGTGATGTTAACCTGACACTGCCTAAAGAATTCTGAAGAAACCGAAACAGGTGGAAATCTGAAGGTGCAAGGTCAGGACTATACGGCGGATGCATTAACACCTCCCAGCCAAACTCTTAATTTTTGCTGAGTGGCTAAAGATGTGTGAGGTCTAGCGTTATCATGATGAAAAACCACACCCCTTCTGTTGATTAATTCCGGCCGCTTTCTCTCAACTTCTTGCTTTAATCTCATGAATCGGTGCTCCTGCCTGGTGGTAACAGCTCATAATGAATAATGCCCTTCCAATCCCACCACACACACAGCATCACCTTGTTACGAGTTAACCTGGGTCTGTGAAGCCTTACCGGCCTTTGACCACGACCTTTTTCGCACGTTCTTGTCGTACGTAATCCACTTTTCATCACCAGTTATCAGCTTCTTCAAAAATGGTTCGGTTTCATTACGTCGTAATAAAGAATCACAAATGAGTACACGGTTCATTAGGTTTCTTTCAGTGAGCTCGTGAGGTACCCAAATATCGAGCTTTTTTGTGTACCCAGTTATTTTCAAATGCGCCAAAACTGTTTTGTGGTAAATTCCCAGTTTTTCAGCTACGTCGTAACTACTGATATGCCGATCTTGCTCCACTTTTTCAAAAATGGCATCCATTTTATCCGTAATAATAACCAGAGCGACGTGCATCTTTGACATCAAAATTTCCGGATTGAAAACGCTTAAACCAAATTTGTGCTACTCTCACAGACACTGTACTAGGTCCATAAACAACGCAAATTTTTTTCAAGGCTTGCGTTGCATTTTTACCTTTTTTGTAGTAAAATTTTAAAATGTATCAAATTTCTTCATTAGATTCACTCATCTTAACAGTACGAAAAACAAATAAAAATCACACATTTTCCTAATTTCAATTTGGAATTATGTTCTTTAAAATTTAAACTTATATTGATACCAAAACCAGCCAGATACAAATAGTATAGCCAAAGATATTTTATTACAAGTTCATACATCATACTATAATACGAAAAGACTTTTTCCCCAACCTAATATATGGATAACTATATAGAATGTCCATCAAAATCCGTCTAGCTGTTTGAGCGTGAAGAAAGAAGTAACAAACTGACCCGCACACGCATGCACAAACTCTTGCATTTTTTTTATACCACAACGGTGTCAATCTTGCGGCCCACCTGATGATAAGCGGTCACCGAAGCCTATGGACGTCTACAACACCAGGAGCATCACATAAGCGTTGCCCACCTTTGAGAAACCTATTAACTCCCCTCTTGAAGTACTCCATACCCCTGGAAAACAAAGTTTTCGTTAGCTATTGCTACCTAAATAGTTCCGAAGTCCAACAAGGAACCCTCATAGTTTCGCCATATCCGTATGTCTGACCGACTGTCTGTCTGTCAGTCCGCCATTAGCCAGAACTCTAGCTCAAAGACTATAATTCTACTAATAAAGACTATTAATGACTATATAAGACTATTAAAAACTATTAAAGACCATTAAAGACTATTGAAGACTATTAGACTATTAAAAACGACTAAGGACTATTAAAGACTATTAAAGACTATTAAAGACTATTAAAGACTATTAAAGACTATTAAAGACTATTAAAGACTATTAAAGACTATTAAAGACTATTAAAAACTATTAAAGACTATTAAAGACTATTAAAGACTATTAAAGACTATTAAAGACTATTAAAGACTATTAAATACTATTAAAAACTAATAGTCTTGTGATTCAAATTTTCGCAGTTGTACGTATTAGTGGCCCTTACAATGTTGTAAAATAAAAACATAGAAAAACAGATATTTTGGGGGTTCCTTCCCTACTTGTAAAGTGAAAATCGTTGCATAGGTTTTAAAGATATGAGACGTTATCTTAAACAGTTTTTCAATACAGTTAGGAGAAACATATGATTTGTAAACCTTAAAAATGTGAATGAAAGCTTGGAAATGAAATTAATATTTATGGGAGCTAACCATTAGTCAATCTTGACCTAACTGACTTCACTATACTTGAAGTATACGTGATCACATGTGTACGCGCTTGGCAAATTTATTTAGGTTTTTAATGATTTCTAAACCTTTGTTGACTGAGGCAGACTACCTAAAGTTTCGTGAAATAAGAAGCATTTTGCTTTTAATTCAGAAAGAAGATTTATATTTTGTTAAAATTGTCAACCGCGGAAAAACAGGATAAACAGTTCAATTCAAACTAATTTTCCCATGATTTTTCGCGGTTTACATGCGTCAATCAAACGTCAATTTTATAAATTTGAAAATGTCATAAAAAAATCATCTGCTTTGTGTTTGTCTCGGGTCTGGGTGTTTCTATAAATAATTTGTATGTATTTGGAAAATAAAAGTATTTAAGTAGCATATATCAGTCATGTGGTACCCATAACACAAGCTCTGCTTACTTTAGATGATGCTGTTTGAGGCGTTATAATATTTTATAATTCAGACTTTGGTGCAAACAAATTTAACAGTCATGTGAGACCTATAACACAAGCTTTGCTTACTTTGGGGCCAGATGACGATATGAACGTGCTTGCCTTAACTTTTATGAGAACAATATTATTAAATACTAAAAATAAAAATAAAAATACAATTTTTTTTTCTATTCTTACTTAAAGTTAGAACTTTAAACATACCTCGGTATTACCCCTATGTATGTTTAAGTAAGAATTGTAAAATTTTTAGTTTTTTTTTATGTAGGTAATTGTTAAGTATTGTGATTTCGTTTCTTTTGTTTAAGTTTCTTGTTTTCTCTATTTTATATTAGGTATCCGTCCTAGATATAATGCATTAGTGTAAGCTGTAAAGTTATATCTATTATAAACATTCATAAAAAAAAACTTATCGTGTAATATGAAATTTTAGTCAGTTCAGCAAAACAACAAAATCAGGGTCACTGTCATTATTTCTGACGCTGTGGTCTGTAGTTATCTGTCTTCATAATCGATACTGATTTGGTGAAATGAATCGATTAATCTTGCAAAATTACTGCTAAATGCGTGACAAAGAAGCCTCGCCAGCATTACCTTTTCTCGCTAAAACGATGTCACTCATATCACGCAACACGTTTATATCTGCAACTTCTCGTGAATCGATAACTGCAGAATATCTTATCAATTCCTATTTATATATGTAGTCTAAAAGATGTTTTAAATTTTTTGTTATCCTGTAAATATGTATGTACATATACATACATATTTTTTATACAATATTTATACAATATATAATTATTTTTTTATACAATATACAATATTTTAGATGTTTTAAATTTTTTGTTATCCTGTAAATATGTATGTACAAATACATACATATTTTTATCATAAATAACTCATCTTATTTTCATCACTCCGTATTCAGCTGAATTAATTTCTATCCATCTTAATATTGTCTGGAAGAGATAGATATCTAGCGATAAGACCGCCCATTGTACTACTGTGTAGCTAAACATTGTGTCTTACAGCAGTCCAATATATTTGTGGTGTGCAATAAAGTATTTTCTATCTATGTTATTATACTATTTTGTTGCCTGATATAAATCATTTAAACAATATTATAATTTGTTTTTGATTTTTATCAGCTCGGCTTCCTGATTATGTATCTCGTGACAACTAAAGGCGTAAACTGCGCAATCACTGCTGTCAATACACTTTTTAGGCTAACAACTATATTAAAATAGTATTTTCGCGTGTGGGCTGACGACAGACGTAATACAGGACAGGACAGGATTAGTACAGGCGTGACAGGAGTAATAGACAGCGTTACGGAAGCTACCTCCGTAACAATATTTTTACGACTTGCAGCTGATTTTGCAGATATTTCTGTCGCGTTGCTATTGCTGTTGCTACTGGTACTATTAAATAATTCACTTGCAGCTCTGATGAACCGGTTAAATAAACACGAAATACGGGCTTTAGCCAAGTGCAACTCGGTGTTTTGGTTTGATGTAATTTATATAATGCCTGCTGATAAGTCGGTTTGCAAAAAAAAAAAGCGAACAGTCCAGGTGCTTCAAATTACTGATTTACTTTTATTCTTATATGTGATTATTATCCATTGTTCGTAATAATGGATTTAGCAATTTAAAGACTAGGTTAGATTTTTTTTGTGTGCCTATTATAATGGTAGATAGATATATAGATAGAAAATAGTATAATAATATAGATAGAAAATACTCTAATGCACACCACAAATACATTGGACTATTATAAGAAACAATGTTTAGCTACACGGTAGTTCAATGAGCGGTCTTATCGCTAGATAGCGATATATGGTCATTCATATTCATAGCATTTTGAAAGATACAAAAAACATGAGCTTTTGATTGAATTCAAATAACAGGCTCACCGTTGAATATTATCTTGAATCTCGAGACAAAATAATGATATCATAACATCGTTAATGCATGCCATTTAAGTGCGGAGAAATTTATTATTTCGCTTGAAAGTGGCAAAGTTTAACGCCTGTAAGAAAGGCTACATTTACGTAGAAAGCAGGTTGACAACAGCGCATATTTACCAACTTCTAAAGCATTTCTCTCACATTTGCACAGATGCCGTAACGCCGTAACTTATCCTTAGAATTACAATTTTTATGCGTACACAAACTTTGAAGAGCCATCCTCCACGGGCTAAATTTCTGAAATTTCGGAATCTAAAGACCAAGTGAGAATTTCGAGAAACAGTCCATGCCTTTCGGCTCCCTAAGCATCCAGTCAGCTCGCAACAAAACTGACGTTTATTGCAACATAACCAAAACGTCGAGACCAAATTAAAAGGTAATATGCGACATACATCCGTTAACTACAAAAAACAATATGAATTCTGCCCGCGAAAGTTTAAAAAATCTCACTGTAAAGAACCCACCATTCTAATTTCAAGTTTCTGTATATATCGGTTTACACTATGCCGGCCTTTTTTAAACGCCTCTCAACTTGAATACTGCCTGAACACAGCTTATATTCTCCCTGTCACTATTTGTCACTATCATACAAAAAGGGATGGCACTATTTTCAAGTGATTTACTTTTGACAGAAGTCGAGACGTTTTTAAGTAAGGCTGTAAGTGGTTTATATGTCAGTGAATCAGTCAGTATGAGGAATGTCATGAGAATTAAAAAAGCAAAATGAGTACGTCAGGATCGTGCTAAGAGGAAATTCGTAGTTTCTGTCCAATCATCAGACAGCAGACGTGATTTTATGTATGTATGAATATTGAATGAATAAAATGACTGATCATACCACAAACTCAACAAAAAGCTCTGCAAATATAATACTGAATACTGACTTTTTTAGTTTAGTTTAGTTTATAAAAATTTACAAATAATCAAAAGCTGGTTCTAGGTTGTATGTGAGTGAGCAATGGAAAGCGCGAAAGTGAGAAATGGAAAATGGATTGAACTACTCAGCAATACAGCTACAAGCAGGCGCCGATATGCTTTCTTTATAAATAGAGTAAGAACGAAGATCTGCATACAATGCCTGTAGCCGACCACTGAGACACAGGCACTCGTGTTGACTTATGTAAATAATTAAATTCCTACACCTGCACATTTGTGTAAACATGACATTTACTTTAAATACCAAATTTTACGATTGTAAAAAATGTTAGACCATTTTAAGAACATCTTATCAACAATTCAAGGAAAGTTTCATCATTGGTAATATGTGCGAAACACATTATTGTTTCTATGTATGTAGGTGAACAGCCTGCGTGTATTTTGCTCTACTATTTGAAGGCCAGAAGTTTATATTCTCGTCAACCGTTTTAGTATCTGCAACTGAATATCTTAGTTCATACTTGACTGGTATTTTTTCTACATTAAAATAGTATACATCGCTGTTTGAAAAAAAATCTATATTTTGAGTTCCGTCTTATTTTATAGCTTATTTTGTGTTCTTTTTTATGTTAGATTCTAATCCGGATTAAATTGATTATTATAAAAATAAGTAACTCGAGTCAATAACCGATTACCTACTCTACTGAATGTTATAGAAATCGGATTAAAAATCGAATAAAAAATTTATGATTTCTCAAAACGATGGAGTTCGTACCTACAAATTATATTGATTTAATACCTAATTAAATGGAAAGCTCGCTATTCGCGTTCGTGGTCAAACGTAGGTCTATGATAAATAAAAAACAATATAATATCACAACTTTTGTAGAGATCTCTATTTTTTTGAAATAAATTTCAGTCTATGTTACTAAATGATATAGGTAAAATATTTTTTAAATCCGTTTTTTGTTAATTTTACATAAAAAAATACATTAAATTTAATTATGGTCGAATTTTGACCACTAAGTATTAAATTAGATAGATGACATAAAAATAAGTACATACTTTCGATATAAATAAATACAAAACCTGGTTTTCAGAACAAGTATGTCATCGCCTTGAGAAATTCACCGTTGACACGAGTGACACACCAAGTGCAGGTGTGTGTTAGACGATCCCCGCCAAGAATGTACCGAGTCAGCGCTCTTGTATCGGGAACCGTGTGTGAACCGTGAACCGGCCGCACAAGGCGGTGACTCATCTCGTGTTATGATTTAAACAGTTTGCGTTTCATGTTTTGATTAAAAAAAGTTAAAAACTTAACCTAACATTCAGTGAGAGATAACAGTTCAGGGTTATTAATTCAGGATGATAGAGGAAGAAACAAAAATGAAAATGTTTTCATTTGACCCAGCATCTAGGGCACTTACATAGTTTTATAATATATATAATAACTAAGTACCTAGATTGTTGTGTGGGGTCCCCGTTTCAGCATGATGCAACGCTGATTTTCGGACAGAGCCTAACGTAATGTGTGACGTTACGAATACCGATCAAAACACATACATTACATATCATATGTAATAAAAAATGCGTGAGTATTGTGGAACACTCGGTTGGAACGAAGTTCCTATCGTAGTTTATTATTATTAATAAACGTATTATATTATTGATTAACAAATACAAATGAATGAATTACTAGCGTCCGAAAGCAATTAAATGTAATGCAGAAATAACTAATGAATTGAAATTTCGTCATTAATATATTTTTTCGAGTTGTTAAAATAACATTTTATTGTACATGATTAAATTTTTCATCAATTTCGTCAGTGGATATAGGGTCGATTTTTTTTTGAAGAACTGAATGATGTACAATAAAATGTTCGTATCACCCTAAAATAATCGTGTCACCCTATTGATAACCGTCTACACTAAAGAAAGGGTCGTGACGGAAATTCGTGACGGAAAAATCTAACTTTTTTTCGCCTAGTCTCCATCGGCCAAGACCATACCGTTCGATAAGGAACTTTGTTCCAATGTAGTAAGTACAGAATATGAAAAGTTAACTTATGTACTAAATAATTATGTTAGGACACAACTGTAGTGTTGTATGAATTCTATTTTGTACCTACCATATCTAGAATTTGTTTACTTAAGAATAACATTATGGGTAAATTATGCAAAACAGTAATAATCATAAATTATAATCTGCGTGAGGCACTAACGCGTAACGAAGAACACGCATTTACCTAATAAAAAATTCAACGACCTATTACGTTTTATTATTTTTTTATATGTAGATAAACATAACTGCGGTCAAGTGCTTCTTGTTTTTACATTATAACCTAACCAACCATTAAAATACCTTTTCACTTCATAGCATAATTACGTTTTAAAAACTAAAAAGAAAACCGACTTCGTAGAATAAAATTTGAGCCTATAATATAAACGCATTGAAAACCTCCTCCATTTTTTAAGTCGGTTAATAAAGTTTTTATAGAAGTTCGTAAACATCTTTAGAAAGTCTTAAGAGAGCAAAATACGAAATTTCGCTGACATATTTTTTCCAGCAGCTTCGACCAAACTACTGAACCGATTTTGATGAAATTTCATTGGGACCAATCGAAAAGTTTATGTGAAGATTTGTTTTATGTATATACTACATAAAAAAATCAAATCGATTTAGAAAATTTTTATAGAAAACCACCTCTTTTTTAATGTGGGTTAAAAAAACAATGATTACAACAATCATAGAAAACATCTATGCTTTGTGTGGTAACAAACAAGCCAACAAAGCAAATCAATATTTTTAAGATCTAAAATCAATTACGCCAAACTTTTTTATAACAGGTTTATGTATATAAATATTGATAGTCTGAAAATGAAAACCGCAAAACAACAGTAGTCCAACAGTGGAAAAGAAACACCTTTAATAAACTTTGAGGCGAACAAACTTTAAATTATGGCTTATATTAAAAAAAACAAGACGCATTCCCAGACTTTCACACCCAAAACACGTCTAAAAAGGTCTAGGCGACCAAACAATCAATTTTCTAACTTGATAACGGTCTCGTTCACAGTAAAAAATCCCACACCGATTGTCGGTTTGAAAAAGCATCTCACAATTAAATAAGGCGTGAGTTGAGGTAAAAGTTACGTGTTAATTAATATTATGTCAGAAACCTCTAGACCGTTTCGGTATTTCTAGTAGATTGAGTTAGATTAGAGGAACGCGAATCGCAAACGCGAGCGTGTAAGAACGGACCGCGGATTAAACTCATCCTGAAGAAGATTTTCTAGATGAATCGAAACAATGTCGATGACTCCATCGACAAAATAAAACGTGAGACTCGTGTTTAACGAAATGTATGTATAGACAGAACTATGTTTAGAATAGGTTAGAACTGCACGATATCTTTAAATAATAATAATAATAATCTCAGACATTACACACAGCATCATCTGGCCCCAAAGTAAGCAGAGCTTGTGATATGGGTACATGACTGATATAATACTTATATACTTTTTTTGATGTATAGTCTTATAAATCGATGAACGCCGGCTGCACGCTGTCACGAACGTGACATTTTTTTGGCTGCACGCATGAAAAAATGTCACGTTCTGCCTGAGCCGAGCGTGCAAGCGAGAGCGCGGAACAAGCAATAGAGAGGCACTATCGGATGTTTTCTTATGACGTTATCACGTAAAATTATCGTCCGTAAACCGACTTTACAGAGAACCATTTTTTTAATACATACTTAAACATAGAAACAGACAGAAATTGTTGATCAAAGACTTGCGATCAAAGAGTAACGTTGTCACAAGAAAGTTATGTACGTTCTTTCAACGTTTATAATTAGGGATCAAGTCCTATACAAACCATGCAAACTGATTTTGATCTACATCCAGAGATCAGATTGAGTTGAAAGATGACAATACAATAAATGACAGTGGAAGGTATCTCTGACTAGTGTACTCTAACTTTTTGATCTTCTTCTTCGTACCGTGTCACTAATTATTTAGAACCAGTGTGGTGGAAGGAGTACAGTGCGCCTCAATGGCTTCTTTCGTGCATTTTAGGTTCTGATGAGTCTGATGATGGAGACGAAACATATTTAGTGACCAGTAGGCCAATTTTGACCTCATTTTGTCAGCTTTACTTCGTAGTCTACTATGTTGGAAGTCCTCAAGCTTCATGCTATCGCATTCCGACACCAAAATTGTACCTAAAGTCGTACCTAAAGCAGATTTGCATAGGTAAGTATCGTAGAGTATATTCAAAAGTGTGTAGGTATGTCTGTTGAAATGTAGATAGACGAAAACGATCGGTCAGATTCTCATAATTATCTACCAAAAGGCGTAATAACAGGCGCCGCCTGCGCTGGGCGGCGCGAGCGCATACACGCAAATGCGTTGAAAAAACCCTCATTTCATTCACCCACAACACCTTTGTACTATGCAAAGAAAGACAGCAATAGTTTGCGTGCCTTTCTTTCTAAATATGCAGGCTTCAACGGAAGCAGACGTGTTACGATTCCTCAAATTACGCTAACTAAGGCAGATTTAAACGATGCCAGTTACTGGAGCCAGTGACTTCGGATTTCAGTGACAAGTATTTGTCTCGGGTCTGGGTGTTTCTATGTATAATATGTATGTATTTATAAAAAATAAAGTATATAAGTAGTATATCAGTCATGTGGTACCCATAACACAAACTCTGCCTACTTTGGGGCCAGATGATGTTGTGTGAAATGTCCGGGATTATTTATTTATTTCAGTTACTGGGTTGGAATAGACATAATTAATTTAACGATTCAGTTCCCTATCGTTTTTTAACTAAAATACCCTACAACACTTTAAAAAACGGCAACAGCCCAATGCGTATAAGTGAAGTCAGTCACACTAGGCTGACTTGTTAGGCGCAGAGCCAACTGTGTCCGAAAAATAGACCGTTCGCTATCCTAGCTATCTATTTACTGAACTTACTTGCAGCGCTGGACTGGTTTGAAACTAGTGTCCATACGTGTTCAGTCACAAGTAAGCACTGGACTAACTTAGTGTCGCATTACTGTCATCGTATAAACATGCCTTTATGGACTAGTGAAACACCCCACGGTTCCGTTCACGTATAAGTATACATTGGCGTTCCATCTAATTGCCATAAAAGTTGTTTTTCGGGATTTAAACTACTAATTTCATATGAGTTAATAAAATAAATAAATTCCGGACATTTCACACAGCATCATCTGACCCTAAAGTAAGCAGAGCTTGTGTTATGGGTACCACATGACTGATACACTACCTATATACTTTTTTTTTGTAAATATATATATATTATACATAGAAACACCTAGACCCGAGACAAATAATTGCAGATCATACAAACATTTGTCCCGCGGCGGGAATGGAACCCGCAACCTTCTGCGTCTCAGCCTGATCTTAGCCCACTGCGCCACAGAGGTCGGCAAAATATCAAAATAATAATCAAAATAATGGTTAATTATGGTGTCAAAGTTAATAGGCACCCTAAAAACTTCTATCAAAAAACTATAAAAATTGTATTATGTATCAATCCAAATCCTACTCTATCTATCTAATTACAAATTTTTATATCTTTTTCAGGTTCTGCTGTTACAATGTAATTATGCAAGAAAAAACCTAAAATGCTCATTTTATAATTTTCGTTTTAGTGTGTGATATAATTAATAGATATGCATAATATAAATAAGAGTGTCTCTGTTTATCACGTATTCACGGCTAAATGACTGGACGGATATGGATGAAATTTAGTAAGCAGATAGATTGTGTATTGGGGAAGGACATATACTATTGTTAATGCAGGTACCATACGTGCAAAGCCGCGGGCAGAAGCTAGTATTGTGATATAACTGGCTGAATGGATCGGTCGGTGGCAGTACTTTATGTTGAGTTATCAATTACATATTTGGAATAGCCACCACAGAAATACGAAACTTTTATAAAGGTATATGTATCGCTTTTTATGAGATACATTAACCAGTAGATTTGTTAGCTTAATCTTTTGTTCCCAACTCTATATCAATCACTTATGCAATTTATAATAGTTACTTTGATAAGATTGAGCTCTTATTTCAAGACATTTTTAAGGTTCGACAATTTTTATTGCATTAAAAGCTATACCTCACTGTACATTTCGTACATTTGCGTAAATTCGAATGATATTCCCCACGAAACTCGGTGCGTGAGCCGGCCAGACTGCTAATAACATTTATGGTGAAATTGAAAAGGTTAAGCTCATTATAGACTATAAGAGTGTTTTTGCTGGAGTTTTGAGTCAAGTAGTAAGAACGCCGCATTTCTCGTTAGCTTATTAATTAAATGTACCTACTATCAATTTACATATTTTTATCGGGTTCCCCACACATAGTTAGTAGATTGCTATGTGCACTCGCTCACATATAAAGGGCTCTGCCCACTACACACATCCATACTAAATAAATTGTTATTTAAAATTGTTTAGTGTCTTAGGTAGTACCAATGTAGGTTCAAAATTGGTATATATCTTATGTATCTAGGTCGCTAAGCTTACTAAGGGTCATAGGAGCAAATCAGCATCTGCAGTGTGTACTAATTGTAGGTGGTTCACCGAGATTTAAGAAAAAGAAGGGTTAGTTTTAAGGGGTAAATTGTTGTAATTTGTATTCAAATCCATTAAATTATAAGTACCATAGATTATTATACATATTTAACGACGATTTGACGACTTCTGTGTGGCTGCAGACTAACGTCCGGCTGAGACGTAGAAGGTTGCGGGTTTGATTCCCGCCGTATGATCTGCAAGTATTTGTCTCAGGTCTGGGAGTTTATATGTATAATATGTATGTTTTTACAAAAATAATGTAATATATGATTATAATATGATCAATCATCTGGTACCCATAACACAAGCTCTGCTTACTTTAGACTCAGATGATTCTCTGTGAACTGTCCGGCATTATTATTATTATTATTATTTTCAAAAAAAATTATACGTATAAATATTTTATCAGTCCACTGTTTCCCACGATAAAAGCTTTGAATATTTTGGGGTTACGTGAAAAGATAAAAAATATAAATAAATAAATCAATAAATATTGGTGGACACAACACCATCTAGCCCCAAACTAAGCATAGCTTGTATTATGGTGACCAGATGACTGCTAGAATACTTAAATGTTTTTAAATACATACTTATGATACTTTATGACACCCAGACACAGAATAAACACCCAAGTTCGTCACACAAATGTTTATCCTGGGAGGGAATCGAACCCTCACCCTACAGATATAGAAAAGTTTAGTAGAGATACTAACACAATCCTTTTTTTTTATTTAAATACTATAATTATATTATATGTTGGTGAGCGACTTGTGTGGGACTACATTAAAACTACTTTAAATAAATAGTTAAATAATGCCGGACATTTCACACAGCATCATCTGGTCCTTAAGTAAGCAGAGCTTGTGTTATGGGTACCACATGACTGATATACTACTTATAACCGTATATACTTTTTTTAAATCTTTGAAACCTGGAGTCTAACATTCTAGTTTAAATGTTTTAGTAGGCATACTGTCTGGTCGTGTTCAATAGTGATAGATACGTTCATGGTATGTTCGGGGTAGTGGGCAAAGACCTTTAATTTGGTATTTGTCAATGTTATTCGAACTGTTTCAATGTGACCTTTTTGTAGGCATTCAAATAATGTGCTCACGTGTGAACATTTTACAATTTCTAGATGTATCTATGTCATTTTAGAATGAGGAGTTTCGTACGATTGTCAATATTGATCGCTACGCGAAGATTCACATAGCACTGAAATTGTTTATTGTATGCTACGAATGTTGTCAATTTTTGTGTCTTAGAGCGTCTTGTCTTCGCTCACGTAATTTTTTTTTACAAACTGATGGCTGCTACATTCATACATTTGAAAACTTTCAAAATGGTATCACATAATTAAAATAAAGATTTACTTACAGGAAGATTCTTCCTTTAACATGTCACGAAGGGTCATAGTTCTTCTAAATTAACTAGTCTTCTAAATTAACTATCTCGTGTTTATTCGTGCATGTTTTATTCAGTAATCTTAGCGAAATATCCTTATCCTTACTAATCCATACTAATACTATAAACTCGAAAGTTTGTATGTATGTTTGTTACTCCTTCACGCAAAAACTACTGAATGGATTTTAATGAAACTAAACAATAATAATATAACTTATACATCAGAATAACACAGGCTGTCATTATTACATAGTATAAAACAAAGTCGCCTCCCGCTGTCTGTCTGTCCCGATGGATGCTTAGATCTTTAAAACTATGCAACGGATTTTGATGCAGTTTTTTTAATAGAGAGAGTAATTCAAGAGGAAGGTTTATATGTATAAAACATGCATAATATAGTAGAGAAACACTGATAATTTTAGAGGTTTCTTATGTGGTGTCGTAAATAACCACATTTTTTTGCGCTTACATTGCAAACGCTGGCTGGCTGAACCCTACGGATACGAATACGACCATAAGAAAATAATGTACTACATTATTGTACATTATTGTACCTTAAAAAGGTTTACACAAAAGTCCGAAATGGTATATGTCTATCTCTTAGTCCATGTTATTCTCTTAGATAACGTTGTTAAGAAATACATTCTGTAGTATATATAGTATCAGCATTGCACCCGTGCGAAGCCGGGGCCGGTCGCTAGTAATTTATAAAAATAACGTGTGAATTGCCCAAAATATAATGATAAGTATCAATTAAGTAGGATAAATGTGATGTGGTGGATGTCTGTTTCATTCTAAACCACGCAATATTGGATTCACCAGTTTGGATGAAACTTGGTATAAATAAAGATGAGAACTTTAGGCTAATTTTCATCTATGTACCACGCGGGCAAAGCCGCGGGAAGAAGCTAGTTAAGCAATTGTGACTATAAGCACAAGTGTAGACAATTTAATTTCAAATGTAAGTATTGTTTTTTGAGGTTCGTAGAACGAGGCAGGAATCAAACAAAATTCTAGACGACCATTCCGCGATGACGATCGACTACGTCTTTGTGACAAAGTTGAATCAAAACTTGACACTGGCAAAATTTACATAAAGATAAAAGAGGATGGCCATTACAGGGTGGAAAGTAGAAGTACTTACTAAACTTACAGAATACCAAAAAAAACTTGTAATGTTTTCAGTTTTTGTTGTTTATTTCCTTGTCGTATCACTATGATGACGCCGACGTTTTCAAAGTTTTAAACAGTGCTTACCCACCTCATGAGACCACCTGGGTGATCCGTTGAAAGTTTTTTTTTACAACGGCTCACCTTCGTTCACCTGATCCTTTGATCTTTGACTTTGATCCTTGGGAAAAATTTAGTTTATACCGTCCACCTTGTTATCAAAACTCTTCAGATTCTTCTAAAACTACATTCTTCTGGCACTTCGGCGGCCGCTGCCGCGGCACGCTCGCTTCGCTCGCTCGCCTTGCGCGTTGTTTTCTATACTCTAACATAACCTACTGGGTTGGATCTGATTAATTTCTGAGATGTACCGTCACCAATATAAAGTTAGGCGCGTTCAAATTTAATCTGAGAGGTGAGCCGTTGTAAAAAAAACTATCAACGGTTCACCCAGATGGTCTCAGGGAGGTGGACCCGTTTAAAAATGTTGTCACAGTAAAAAAAAACACCCGTTTTAAAATGCTTTTTTTTACTGTGACAAACAGTAAAAAAAAGCACCCGTTTTAAAATGTTTGTCACAGTAAAAAAAAGCACCCGTTTTAAAATGTTTGTCACAGTAAAAACTCAATACTTTTTTGCGAAAATCTGTCAAAACTTATATTGACTATGGACTTTGTTCCAGACTATATTTGGATTATAACTTTGGAGTCTTATCGATTTTGACTAAAAACATTGGTTAAAAGTATGACGAATTTAAACTGGTTAATAAAATTTGAATAAGATTGTTTCACAGTACAGCGTATGGCTACATATTTACCTAGATCAAAATCAAAAAATTCTTTAAGTTTGAATAGCTGCTGAAGCGCCATAATTGATTTCTATTTATTGACTAGCTACTTAAAACTGTTACTTCAGTCAAAACAAGTTTTATCAGCATAAGTTTTGACTATGAGTTATTTATTAAGCACCTTGATGGAGCGGAATGTATTTAGGTACTTACACCGAAACTATAAATAGCTCGGGAATACCTCAAAGCTCCAACATCGAATAACCAACCCCGACCTGGTTCAACCGGCATGCCTACTGAACTCTACCTACCTTGCCAAAATTAACCGTGCGCTGTTAGCAAATCAATAAACAGTATAAGCTGACCCACTGCAGCAAACTGGAACGGCACTTGATAAATAAATCCAGTCTCGTCGGCAAGTTTTATGCAGAATGCCAATTTCAATTTACTTTTAACCCTATTTCGTACAGTTTACATTCAAAAGCTTTTAACTGAAACAATATATTCATGCTGTTATTCGATAATTATTCGTAACTTTAGATGGCATGACGTTTGTTTTATTACGTCATTTTATTTATTTATTTGACTGGGCTGTCAGCTCAGTTGGTAGTAGCTCTGCCTTCTGCGCTGTAGATTGAGGGTTCGATTCCCTCCCAGGATTAGCATTTGTGTTATGAACATAGGTATTTGTTCTCTGTCTGGGTGTTTAAAAGTATGTTTGTATTTAAAAATATATAAGTATTATATAATTCAACTTGTCACCATAGTACAAGCTATGCTTAGTTTAGGGCTTAGATGGTGACAGAATCAAGGCCATTGTCATGGACTTTTGGTGTAGATTGTTAAGTATAGATAGTGCTATGTGATCTATCAAAATTTTTATTTTTCGTGTATGTGAATGATTTCAATTATAATTGCTTCTACATGGGTTGGCGGCTTTGTAGCGGGTTATATATATAGGAAGACGTCAGTGATTCTTTGGTAGAAACCTACGTCGATATTAAAAGAGCAAACACCGATTATACGAGTATAAATTTATATCAGGTGATTACAGCTACAATACAAAACACATTGTTCATCAGATTGATTAAACAGAGAGGTAGAACATGTTTGCTAAAAGACTGCTGAGGTGACATTTATGTCAATGACATAAGATACAAAACTCAGTGATCCACAACCCTAATCATAATGAACAGACTACGTGATAATTGATAGATCGAGCGAGCTAATCGCCCGGAAAACCACTTCACCAGCCGCTGCACATTTCGATTTTTCTCCTTTGATGTGTTTAATAATGCATGAGCCGGATCGGCGGTTACCCACGCGGATGGCATTAGCCACTGTCATATGGCTGCATTTTAGAAACTGGGCAGAAAAGCTGGAACATTCCTTGCAAAATATATAAGACGATGTGACGATTTTATGCAACGCCGCCGTCACTGCCGCAGGCCCGTTTCTACACAGCATCGTGTGATGTTCCCATATACACAATATTCTGTAGATATTCCGTTTCCACGCAGTAATGTGCAAGCATTAACTGTTTTTAGGTTTGAAGGGCACTAGAGCAAGTGAAAGGGTGTATCCCACTCATTCCATGGAAATACAAAATAGGAAAAGTGGGACTAGGGCTTTTTCCAAATTATATCCTATTATATCTATTGCGGCATTAAAAAGAGTTGGTTAGGTTATGTTAGAGTATAGAAAACAACGCGCAAGGCGATCGAGCAAAGCAGCGTGCCGCAGCAGCGGCCGCCGAAGCGCCATAAGAATATAGTTACTATTTTCCATGATTCGGTTGACCGGACAGCTGAAAATGTTTTTTTTTGGAGCGGTCAACAGTAACACGGAAATGTGCACGCCGTCATAAGAGGTGATGCAGTGTATTTTTTTGCCACCGCCACCAGCAATGGAAACAGTGGGAGAATTAGTCCCAGTATTTCTATCATTAGAAATACCTAATGGAAATAATAGGATGCACCCCAAGTGAAGTTACTGGGCAAACAGACAAAGGAAATTATGTCTAGGGCCGGTAACGTGCGTGTGATAACCTCCTTGTATTGCAAGCGTCATATATTACGATAACCCTTAGCATCATTTGAGCCGTATACTTGTATACTGGTTCAATTAAAAAAAACTTTGGATTTCGGGACGCCCGACAGAAGTGATAACTTAAACTAATCTAACTAGCGCTGTGGGTTATAGTGAGAGAGGAGAAGTCTACTTACCGCTGCCGTATGCGTGAAAGAAAGGGAAGCCAGACAGACTGGCGCCGTAACGCGTTACGTAACAAAGCGGTTTACCCTCCCATAAGAAGTTATCACTTCAAAAATGCAAGAGTTTGTGCGAGTGTGTGTCAGTTTGTATTTCTTCACACTCAACCGGCTGGACGAATTTTGATGGAAATTCTGTATAAATATCTATATCTACATATATATATGTATATGTAAAAATTAATCTATATTTCCCTTGGTCACGGCATCATGCGTGAACGGCTAAACCGATTTCACTAATTCTTATTCTGTTGTTTTGTGTTTGTTGTGTAGCACGACACGTTTTAATCTTTACCTAGTTTAGCCAGTTTTATTCTTAATTTTGCCCTTATCCCACGCTATGTGAGGTCGGTACTACATGTTTCTGCCTAATGCTCGTAATAGTGTATTGTAAATAAATAAATATTGATAGATATTGCATACAAAACCATCAAGCTCTAAACTAAAAAATGCTTGTACTATAGGTATTAGGAGCACTGTAGGTATACAATGATTCCTTAGATATCTGACTGACAGACCATCAATGCACTATACAGAGTCATTGCAAATTTGACCAGCAATTAAGATATTGATTGCGCTGTCCTACCTAGACCTAGTACTAGACCGCCCAGCCAAGTGCTACAACTTCAGTTTTCACTGGGTTTTGTTATTGATTTCGAAGAATGTGACCAGTAATTGCATGATATAATTCTACCATCTCCTTTTCACAACAGGACAAGCCGACGTACCGCTCAGAACAATCCATACCTTGTCAGTCTACCACCCTTACGAACAATCGCTTTGGTTCCACATACCTACGGCCAAGGATTGGAATACTTTGCCGTCGTCTGTCTTTCCTGAAAACTACAATCTGAGTCTCATCAAGTCAAAAGTAAATAGGTGTCTTCTAGACTTTCATGCTCATCGAGTGCCTCATCATCGTTTACCAGCAGGCGAGATGGTGAAACGTAGGTTTATCTATAATAAAAAAAGGTCTTCGAGGATTTTGATCACACACAACTTTGCTAAAGTGAGCGTGCTGCAATCTTCGCTTCACTGCTGTCCACATCCTGATCATATAACCCAGATACTCACTTGTTTTGATCCTGCAAGTAAATCCAGCAATTCACAATGCATCTCATTAGGTCTGCTAGCAATGAGGTCGACCCGCGTTCTACTTTGCAAGGCACTGGAACTCTGCCATTACTTTCACTTTGTTTCTAGACAATGCTAAAACTTTTTATTCGAGCATAGTTGTATATTTTGGCCACTATCATAATGTACAATTTTGATTTATCAATTGTGTATGCAAAACAGCAAAGGAAAACATTGTGGAAAACCTAGCACCAGCATGTTTGAAAATAACAATATTCTAAAGACACCACAATTTGCAATTGACCCAGTGGTCGTTTTTAGGGTAACTAAAGTAGTTTTAGCCCTAAAGTCCGTCTGTCTGTCTGTTCGTCAGTTCGCCCTTAATTAAATAAAAAAATAATCAATTAGTGGCCAATACAACGTTATTAAATAAAAGCATTCAACAAAATGGTTTTTAGGGGTACTTGTAGAGTGAATTCCTTTTTTTTTACAAGTGGGGTCTTGTGGTATAGTCTCGTTGCATAGTCTTTGAAAGATATGAGGAGGTTTCTTGAAAAAGATTTCGATACAGATTTTCCTTTGCTAAATATTAAACTTAGAAAGGGTAATTGTTTATAGATTTCCAGTGTCCCTTTTAAAGGCTAACCCACTGTTTAGGGGTACCTGAAAGTTTTCAAAATTGCATATAATGATGAAATTATGAGGAAAAATATTAAAAGCCAGATTTGCAAACCTTGATGAAAATGAATAAAGTATTATATATTTTTTTAAGACTTTACCACTAGTCTTTCTTACCCTGACTGACGTCGGAAGCTTCCACTGTGCGTTGTCCGACGCGTACTTGGCCACGACACGAGTAGACTTAGTATAGTTAAGTATTTTTAAGTACCGAACGTACGTACGTACTTACCTACATAATAATTACGTTTTAAAAACTAAAATAAAAACCGACTACATGTATTTAAAAATACCATCGATGTACCTATATAACATTTTTAGATTTTTGTAATTTTTTTAAAAACCACGTGACCGATTTCGATAAAATTTAAATGGGACGCCCTGGGAAGTTATGCCTCTTAAAACAAAAAAAAATCAAATCGGCTCAGGCGTCTTTGAGTAATCGGTGAAAATACATTAAAAAAAAGATTCAACGAACAGAGAACCTCCTTTTTTGAAGTCGGTTAAAAATAAGCTTAAAAGTATTCACCTGTGAGTGTAGCAAGCCATTAAGACTTGCGTAGGGCTAAATGACGTTAATAGAGTAAATAATTGAATATTGTTTTAATTGTATCACATTAAAGAACATTTTTTCACCATGTAGCAAAAAGTTTTAATTGTCTTTGAAATTGTTTGAGCTACTAGTGCAACACCCCGTGACTTTGTTCGCGTAATGTTATTTGGTCGCTAACTTTTACTGCAAGGCTGTATCAACAACATTAGTGTTCATTTTGGAAAAGTATTTCTTACATGGAAATGATATTAATTAATTAAATTATGGCAGAAATAATTACGGAAATTTATAGAATAATATACACTAATATAAAATACATGTGAAACAGTTGAGCTATCTAAGGACCATTTAAAATTATCTATAGATAGCTCAACTGACCCAGATAACTGCCAGAGGACAGCGTTCTTAAGACACTGGCGTATTTCCCACGTCAAGTGGCGATGCTGATACGCTGAGCCAGATAGGCTCCTGTTCCCGCGGGCCCAGGGTCTTGACTCCAAAAGGCTTAAATATGTAGGCCTTATCAAGACCTGCATATTTGCGGCTTTTGAGGCCCTCGGCACATAAACCACCCGCTCGTAAACCGCCACACCAGCTCTAACGGAAGTCCCCGAAAGATGGGATGCGGCCAGGGTGTCGACGCAAGGAGCATCCCACACCAATGGCCTACCCATCTCCCAAAGGACAAGATGGTATCCCAAGGGATACCATCAGGTCTCTCACCATTATCATCTATCAGACCGTTATAAATATTTATTATGGGCCCATTTAGTACTATACGGATGGTCCGAACGGACGTCTGTTGTCCGGAGCTACCGTATAGAATTCAATTGTTGCGTTTAGTAGTGCACGGCCTGTCCATCCAGTCGAGGACTTTCCGTCGAGCGCGTCCGTGCTCCGTACGTTCGTATACGGACTCGCGTTCTAATCTAATCTACGCGTTTAATGCTGCGCGGACCAGAAATGTCCGGACTTGTGTGTGTACTGCCGCTAACAAACAAACAACAATTTTCGCCGCCTACAGAAGTTCGGGATCAACCATCATTATGAGATCTCAGTGACGATTCCTATAAAAATCGTGACGCAAAAAACCTTATTAAGTAGAATACAAATATTGTTGTTCAAATCAAGCTCGAAGAGAGACAAGAAATTAGTAATTCTAAAACTAATACATTCTGTTTGTGACTATACTCGTCCGAGCCGTATGATGGTCCGTGGAGCACTATGATCGACCGTACGGACGATCCATACTGCGGAGCTCCGTATGATAGTTCTTACGGACCATCCGTATGGCACTAAAATGGTCCCGATGACTAAACAGATATACGTATCTTACGGTACAAAAATATGAATTATAAATAAACAAAAACATACAATTGTTACAAACAAGTAGAAGAACATTTTTAGCTTTACATTATGCTTTCAATGTTTAAGTGCGGAGTGAAGATTCGATACCTTTAATGAAGGGGCTCGGGAGCCGATATGACATTAGGACGGTCTCCACAACAAATTAACCTTGTATGGTTTTTTTCTCTTTTTTTAGCGCTATTTATTGTCTATCTGCTCGTTAATTGAAGGAATAATAGTTATATAAGAAATATAGTATGTATTGAAGTGATAACTTCTTATTTTTTTTTATTTTTTTTTTATTTTATAATTTTCGGAGAACTTACAGCTAGGTACATTAATAAGAATTACAAATAATACATGTTTATAAAACATGTATGCAGAAGGCCAATTATAATTATAATTATGGGAGGGTAAACCGCTTCGTTACGGCGCCAGTCTATCTGGTTTCCCTCTCTCTCACGCATACGGCAGCGGTAAGCAGGCTCCTCCTCTCTCACTTTAACCCACAGCGCTAGTTAGATTAGTTTAAGTTATCACTTCTGTCCGGCGTCCCAAGACGCACACTTTTTTTTTAATATTTTGTTTGCTACTTTCTCGTTTAGTTGTTTGTAAAGTGACTGTTAGTTTTATAATTTTATTATCAAATATTCAACAAACGTCACCTTCTTCTAAAGCTGACGACGTTTTAATTTGCAGCATACACTGATAGGCGGAAAGTAAACTAATTAAAACATTACCCGTCGAACTTTTCAGAATTCCTTATTTAAACAGACAGACATAGTTACTTTCGTATTTATAATATTAGTAGGGGTCACAACACAAGCTCTGCTTACTTTGTTTGGACTAGATGATACCGTGTGAAATGTGAAATGAAATTTATTTAAACCTTCCCTGGACTTCCACAAATAATTCAAAACCAAAATAAGCCAAATCAGACCAGCTGTTCTCGAGTTTTAGCGAGCCTACCGAACAGCAATTGATTTTTATTATATAGATTTTATTATATTAGTGTTCAATTATAGAGACAATAGTGCTAGTTCTCGCTTACGTAATAAAGGATCAGACTCGTTTTTTTTATACCACGATGATGGCAAACAAGCTTACGGCCCGCCTGATGGTAAGTGGTCACCGAAGCCTATGGACGTATACAACACCAGGAGCATCACATGCGCGTTGCCGACCTTTAAGAAACCTTTTAACTCTCCTCTTGAAGTACTCCATAGTACTCCTATTGTATTCCCCCGGGAAAGCCTTTTATACGTTTTACTTTGAAATACTTATATTCGTAGAATGCCTACTTATATTTGAAATGTTTGTAAAATAAATTCGTTAATAAAACTCATTTTTCCTATCATAACGACTGGAGTCTAGTTAATCGGTCGCGTGCGTTTAGGATGTGCGTGCGCGCACTCGAAATGAGTACGCCTATTCAATTACGGAAAGGTCACGACGTTTGTAGGCGCGCAGGCGCGAGATTATCGCGGCTCACCTGTCTGAGTGCGCGCATTGGATTAATAGGCGCATGGCCATGCCATGCTCATGCCGCTTAAGGCTGCAACGCACTGAAACGAGCGAGCGATACAAGATTATCTTGTTTCCTGCAATCTGTGGGTATGATTTCGTGAAAAAGCGAACCCGCTTTAATCAATGACCGCGCGGGGTAGTAGAGTTGGGCGTCAGACGGTACCAACCCATTTTCTGAGAGGTCGGTACTGTCAGTTAGCAGTGTGTGCGTGTGTGTGACTAGAATAAGAAAGGGAACTAGAAAATCAGATCGCATCAGACGTGCGCTTACCCTACAGTGTTGTGTATGTGCTGTTATATAAACGAATTTAGGATATAATGTTAATGATGCTTATTATCAAGCTGAGATGTCAGATGTTTCATCATACACGACTACTATAAGGCTCGTTTTTAGTAAAGTTGAACCATGGCGACTTCTGTAGCGCAGTGGGCTAAGGTCCGGCTGAGACACAGAAGGTTGCGGGTTCGATTCCCGCCGCGAGACAAATGTTTGTATGATCTGCAAGTATATGTCTCGGGTCTGGGTGTTTCTATGTATAATATGTATATATTTACAAAAAAAAGTATTTAAGTAGTATATCAGTCATTTGGTACCCATAACACAAGCTCTGCTTACTTTGGGGCCAGATGATGCTATGCGTAATGTCCGGCATTATTATTATTATTATTATTATTATTATTATTATTATTATTATTATTATTATTATTTGTATAGAGACTTCTTCTACTCGGTATAATTTATACCGGATTCATTGGAGCGCACGGGCCTAAGCCAAGTGCGCCCCAGTATTGTTGGGTTGCTGTTCACTAGGAAGTTCCGTTTGCAAGAACTTTCTTACAATTCTACAAGTATTCAAAATGACAGCTTTTTGTAGCGAAACATACGTATGCTTGGGAAGGTGCAACTGCTCTAGAGATTGGAAGAGTTGTTTAGGAATAACGCCGGTTGATGACAAGACTATCGGGACTATTGAGACCTTTTGCAAACGCCACATTCGAGTTATTTCGTTTTTAAGGTCAATATATTTAAACAGTTTCTCTGCAATGGTGGTCTGCAAGTTATGCGTGTTGGGTATGGCGATGTCAATGAGAAGTGCTGTGTTATTGGTTTTGTCTAAAAGAGTCAAGTCTGGTCTATTAAAATGTGTAGTTTTGTCAGTCAAGATTGCTCGATCAAAATAAAGTTTGTGTGTAGTATTCTCCAGTACAGTTTCAGGGGTATATTTATAATACGGTGGAAGTTTTTCTGTTGTGTTTACAAGTTTATATTTGAATGCTATGTTTTGGTGAATAATATTGGCCACTTGGTCGTGTCTAAACTTGTAGTCTGTTTGAGCGATGGCTTTGCAGGCCCCCGTAATGTGTTGGATTGTTTCGGGACTGCTGTTACAACGTCGGCATCCGTCTTTTGCTATTGTTTTCATTATATGTTTTTGATAGTTGCGTGTTTCGATTACTTGGTCCTGTATTGCAATCATGAACCCTTCAGTCTCAGGAAAGAGTTCACCGCGACTGAGCCATTCGTTCGACGCCTGTATGTCGACGGTGGGTTGGCTCAGATCGTGATGGTGCCTTCCGTGGAGGGGCTTTCGGGTCCATTCGGTAATTAATGTATGTCTATCTGTCATGTTTTCGTTGAGCTGTTTATTGCGATCTTCTAAGTTAAGCGGTGTTAATTTTCGGTCTAGCTGAACTACTGACTTGTGCAAAGAGGATATTTCAGATTTACTGTGGAAGTATGATCTCAACGACGTTATTTGTTTATTGTGTAAATTATGTATATCGATGATGCCTCGTCCACCTTCTGATCGTGGCAAGACTTGTCTTTGTATGCAAGCTCGTGGGTGATGCTTTCTATGTTTTGTCATGGTAACATTGACAAGGCGTTGTAGGTTTTTTAATTCCGTTTTGGTCCACTTTAATATTCCAAATGAGTAAGTTAAAACTGGTATGGCATATGAATTTATTGCTTTAGTTGTGTTTTTAGAGCATAGCTGTGATTTTAAAATAGAATTTAGTCTGTGTTTAAAGTTTAGTGTAAGTTTCGTTTTAGTTTCTTTAGAATTAATTTGTTTTGCCTGATGATAGCCTAAATATTTGTAAGTTTCGTTTTCACACAAAGGATCTATGGTTTCGCCAGTTTGCATTTGATATTCATGTTGGTAGGTTTGCCCAGCTTTGATGGAGTTTATCTTGCATTTATCAATGCCAAAGCTCATTGCAATATCGTGTGAAAACTGTTCTGTAATTTTTATTAGGTGTTCTAACTCACTTTGAGTAGAGGAATAAATTTTAATGTCATCCATGTAAAGCAGGTGGTTAAGCTTGCATGCTGTGTTGTCTGTCTGTCCGTCGTCTGTTTTGTTTAGAGAATACCCTATATTGGTTGAATTTAAGCTGTTTGATAAAGGATTTAAAGCCAAACAGAACCATAGGGGACTAAGCGAGTCTCCTTGAAAAATACCTCGCTGTATTCTTATTGGTTCCGTATCTATAGTTGTGTTAGACATTTGTGCATGCAATCTAGTTGTCCACCTAGTCATGGATTTATTTAAAAACGATACTAGTTGGGGGTGTATTTTATAGATTTCTAGAATTTTTACAAGCCATGTATGTGGAACGGAATCGAACGCTTTTTTATAATCTATGTATATAGTATATAGGTCTTCTTTAGTTTTTTGTACCTCGTTTAAAACTACTGCATCTATAGTAAGCTGTTCTTTGCAGCCTTGGCTGAATTTTCTACATCCTTTTTGTTGCTCAGTAAGTATTTTATTGTTATCTAAGTGTTTATTAATTAGGCGCGACAAACACGCTGTTATAATTTTGTAAATAGTTTGCAGACATGTGATCGGTCTATACTTTGCAGGATTAGCTGTGTCGTTTGTGTCTTTAGGGATCATGTGAGTAACTCCGGTAGTAATGTAGTCAGGCATTTCATGAGGGTTATTGATAAAACTATTAATGTGGTTGTATAAAAAGGGGTGTATGGAGGTGAGTTTTTTATACCAATAACTATGAATATGATCGGATCCCGGCGTTTTCCAGTTATGAGTTGCTTTTAGCACTTGATGGAAGGTTTCTACAGGTATTCTTTCATAATCCATAGAGTCTATAGCTGCGTGATTTGCGTACTCTTTCTGTATCCATTCTGCTCCGTCTTGAAATTCAACTGGGTTTTCCCATATATTTGCCCAAAATTGGCGTAGGGCGGCAGGGTCTAAGCCATTAGTTCGGGTGTCGTTAGCATTCGTCTCAGACGTCACCGTCTGATTGCTCGTGGATTTTGATAAGGTTTGATAAAATTTCTTTTCATTGTTATTGAACTGGTTGTTCTGCGTCTTACGGAACGAGCAAGCTTTGTATCGTCTTAGGCGGCTGCTTACGACAATTAGTTTTTGTTTCAAGGTGTCTAGGTAATGAATTAGTTCTGTATTTGGTTGTTCATGTGTGGTGTGGATTTTGTTTTGTTCTAATATTGAATTTACTTGTTTAGTAAGAGCCCTACTTCTGTTTCCATTTATGTATTGAGTCAATCTACCAATTTTTTTTCGTAGGTCTTCCAATTTTCTATCGAGACGTTTTTGCCAATTAGGTGTGAAATTTAGTTGCCTTTGATTTTGTACTTCTTCTGGCGGCATTTTGAGTTTAGATCCATTAATTTTGGCTGATGTCCATGCCACACAGTATATTGTAGTTTGGAGAGTTTCAAAATCAGTTTCTACATTAATATTTTCAGGTAAGGTTACGCAATTGAGGTAGTTAACAAGCATTCCGAGTTTTTTTGTAGCCTTTTGTTTCGGAATGAAAGGTCTCTCTGCTGGACTAGTGTTTTTAAAATATTGCAAAGCCTCATTAAATACTTGGTCTATTTCCTGATTTCTGTCGTGATCATTGGCACTGTTGTCTGAACTTATTTGTGGTTGGAGCTGTGTAGTTGTAGTGTTGTGATTCTCATTATCATTTAAAGCATTTAAATCGTTGAGTGCATCATACCATACTGTTCTATTTAGATCCTCCTGGATGTGTTCGTTTGGATTTAAATTCTGTTGTGAGTTTGTTGTTAGTGTACCTAACTCTCTAGCAACATCCTGTCTTATTAAGTTTAGTCTATCTTTATCAATCAAATTGTTTGCTATGATGACCCTTCTCTGATCCGCTATTCTTTGCTCACTGATATGGGCAAGGTGTGGGAATGCGCTAACAAAATTTTGGTGTAATGGTTTTCTGTACGCTGTTTTATTGGTTTCTAAGTTTGTAATCCTATAGTATTCTTTTATGATTGTTTCGTTCTGTTCAGTAGTCCAGTGTCTTCGTTGAGTAGTTTGCGTTAGAGCCATGGGCGGTTGTGTTTCATGTTGGTTAGATAACAAATAGGACTCTGCTTCTGCTCGAATCTTAGTTATACTAGCTGTTGATAGGAGTTTACTGCGAACTATTGCCCTGCGTTGATCACCTACGCGCTGTCTACTAACATCCATATTAGGAAATTGCTCAGTGAACTTGTTGTGCAGTTCTGTAAGGTATGATTTAGTTTGCGTTTCAAGTTTTGTAAGTATTAAATATGTGCGCAGGATAAAAGTATTCATATCTTCTGTCCATTTTTTGCGCGCACGTGGTTTAGCTTTGGCGGGTACAGGACCATCGACTGTTGTCGCCTGTACAACGTCCTCAGCTAATGAAGATGAAGATCTTCGAAAAGGAGGAGAAAAAGAAGAGGGGTTAGTATCAAAGTCAAGACAAGAGGGTGGAGAAGAAGAGATAGAAGAAAAAAGAGATTTAGATGAGGAAGTAGATGATTGGACTTCACGGTTCTTTTCAGCCAAATCTGCTCGGCTCGGGACTCGTTCCTCAATCGAGTCAAGCCGCATTGCTCCCATGTCAGCTGCACGCATGCTGCTGCTACTTCCTGTGCCGGCTCGAGTTATGCTCCGGTTTGATTTTTTTAGCGGTCGTAGGTTGTACCTCCTTTTGGGCTCACTTTGTTCGGGTTCCCCGGCAGAGGGTCGCCCATTACCCTCGCCACCGATGGCTTGCATACTGTGACGTCCAGCATCGGCTCCAGACGTGCCCCGGCGATCACCCCCGGGAAGCGACCATATACGTACATTCTTACTGTTCTCCATCATAATGGGTTTGCCATTGCCCTGTTAGTGATCTGCTAAGTTACTTTATTGCAGGTGTCCGCCCCCCACGTGGCTTAGATGTTCAGCGCGGACGAAGGGTTGGGCTTTAGGGGGCTTATTATTATTATTATTATTATTATTATTATTATTATTATTATTATTATTATTATTATTATTATTATTATTATTATTATTATTATTATTATTATTATTATTATTATTATTATTATTATTATTATTATTATTATTATTATTATTATTATTATTATTATTATTATTATTATTATTATTATTATTATTATTATTATTATTATTATTATTATTATTATTATTATTATTATTATTATTATTATTATTATTATTATTATTATTATTATTATTATTATTATTATTATTATTATTATTATTATTATTATTATTATTATTATTATTATTATTATTATTATTATTATTATTATTATTATTATTATTATTATTATTATTATTATTATTATTATTATTATTATTATTATTATTATTATTATTATTATTATTATTATTATTATTATTATTATTATTATTATTATTATTATTATTATTATTATTGTTGTTTAAACATTTGTTTTACTCGGTGTAAAGAACACCGGGATTACCTGGAGTGCACGGGCCTAAGCCAAGTGCGCCCCAGTGTTAGGCTGAGCTTCACCAGGAAGTTCAGTTTGTAAAAACCTTCTCACTATTCTACACGTATTTAAAATAGCTGCTTTCTGTAATAAAATATACGTGTGCTTTGGTAGGTCTAAGTACTCTAATGATTGGAAGAGTTGTTTGGGAATGACGCCGGTTGATGACAGTACTATCGGGACTATTGAGACCTTTTGCAGACGCCACATTCTTGTGATTTCGTTTTTCAAATCAACGTATTTGGACAGCTTTTCTGAAATGGTGTACTGTAGGTTGTGTGTGTTAGGGATAGCGATATCAATTAAGAGGGCTGTGTGATTGATTTTGTCCAGGAGAGTTAAATCGGGCCTATTAAAGTGTACGGTCTTGTCAGTAAGGATCGCTCTATCAAAGTAAAGTTTATGAGTACTATTCTCTAGCACAATTTCGGGTGTGTATTTGTAGTAAGGTGTTGGTTTTTTGGATGTGTCTATAAGTTTATATTTTCCTGCAAGTCTTTGGTGGATGATGTTGGCCACTTGATCGTGTCTGTGCTTATAGTCACTTTGTGCGATCGCTTTGCAGGCCCCCGTTATGTGCTGGATTGTTTCAGAAGCGCTGTTGCATCTTCGACACATGTCCGTTGTTAAGCTACGTTGCTTCATGATATATTTCTGATAATTGCGCGTCTCTATCACTTGGTCTTGAATGGCAACCATGAACCCTTCAGTCTCTGGAAAGAGTTCACCTCGGCTGAGCCATTCGTTCGACGCCTGTATGTCGACGGTGGGTTGACTCAAGTCGTGGTGGTGCCTTCCGTGGAGAGATTTACGGGTCCATTCGTTCACTAATGTCTGTCTATCTGTCTGTTTTTCATTGTTTTGTTTATTGGAATCTATTAAATTAAGTGGTGTGAGTTTATGATCCAATCGGACTACTGATTGGTGCAGAGATGATGTTTCAGCTTTTGTATGAAAATATGATCTTAATGTTGTTATTTGTTTGTTGTGCAGGTTCTGGATGTTAATAATACCTCTACCACCTTCAGCTCGAGGAAGAATTTGTCGTTGTATACATGCACGTGGGTGGTGCTTTCGGTGTTTCGACATAGTGACATTAATAACCCGTTGTAGATTTTTTATTTCAGTTTTGGTCCAGTTGATAATACCAAATGAGTAAGTAAGGACTGGGATAGCGTACGAGTTAATAGCTTTTGTAGTGTTTTTGGAGTACAACTGGGATTTTAGAATGGAATTTAGTCTGTGTTTGAAGTTCTGAGTTAATTTATGTTTTATTTCTTTAGAGTGAATTTGTTTTGACTGATGATAACCTAAATACTTATAAGTTTCATTTTCATATAAAGGCTCTATTATTTCGCCGCTTTGCATTTGATATGCGTGTTGATGTGTGTACCCTGCTTTGACTGAATTTATTCTACATTTATCGATTCCAAAGTTCATTGCGATATCTTTTGAAAACTGTTCCGTTATATGTATAAGGTGTTCTAAATTTTCTTGACTAGGGGCATAAATTTTGATGTCGTCCATATAAAGAAGATGGCTTAGTTTATACTCTGTGTGGTCAATCTGTCCGTCGCGTGTGCAGTCCATTGTATAGCCCATTTTAGTTGAATTTAAGATGTTGGATAGGGGGTTTAATGCAAGGCAGAACCACAAAGGACTGAGTGCATCTCCTTGGAAGATACCACGCTGTATCCGTATTGGCTCTGTTTCTATATCTGCACTGTATGTTTGTGCGTGGAGTCTGGTTGCCCACTTAGTCATGGTATGGGTTAAAAACTCTACGAGTTGTGGGTGTATTTTATATATCTGCAAGATTTTAATAAGCCACTTATGTGGGACAGAATCAAAGGCTTTTTTGTAATCTATGTAGATAGTGTGTAAGTCTTCTTTGGATTTCTGTACCTTGTTTAAGACAATTGAATCTATGGTAAGCTGTTCTTTACACCCTTGACTAAATTTTCTGCAGCCTTTTTGTTGCTCTACAAGTATTTTGTTCGTGTCTACATGGTTATATATCAAGTGAGACAAGCATGCAGTAATGATCTTGTAAATTGTCTGTAAACATGTGATGGGCCTATACTTAGCAGGGTTTGATGTGTCATTCGTGTCTTTCGGGATCATATAGGTGGTTCCTTCTGTGATGTAAGTTGGAAGTGTATCAGGGTTGGCAATGAAGTTATTGACGTGGTTATAAAGGTAAGGGTGTATTGATGTTAGTTTTTTATACCAATAACTGTGAATATGGTCGGACCCTGGAGTCTTCCAATTGTGTGTTGTTTTCAGTACTTGGCGGTACACTTCTATAGGTATATTTTCAAATTTCATAGAAACTAAGTCTGAATAATGTATATGCTCTTTCTGGATCCATTCGGCTTCCTCATTTAGTTCCGCAGGGTTTTCCCATATGTTAGCCCAAAACTGGCGCAGTTTTGTAGGGTCTAATGCATTGTGCGTCTGGTTCGTAGTCATAGCAGTCGGTGCTGATTGGTTGCGAGTGTTACTCATCAGTGTTTGGTAAAATTTTCTCTCATTATCGTTAAACTGGTTGTTCTGTGTTTTACGGAAATAACATGCTTTGTAGCGTCTAAGACGACTACTTACGACTATTAGTTTTTGTTTTAAGGTGTCCAGGTAATGACTAAAGTTTGTGTTCGAGTCTTCATGGATGGTGTGTGTTTTATATTGATCTACTATTTTATTTATTTGTTTAGTGAGTGTCCTACTTCTATTTCCTTGTCTATATTGTGTCAATCTGCCTATCTTTTTTCTAAGATCACTTATCTTTCTTTCAAGGCGTTTCTGCCAGTTGGGTATCTTGTCTCGTTTATTTTGATTTTGGAACTCGTCTGGTGGTATTTTGAGATGTTTCGAACCGTTGGCTTTTGCTGTGGTCCATGCCACACAGTAGATGATGGTTTGGAGAGTTTCAAAATCTGTTTCGATAGTTACATTTTCGGGTAGGATCACTTTATTAAAATAACTGACAATCTTTCCAAGGTTTTTTGACGCTTTTTGTTTTGGGATAAAGGGTCTTTTTTCTGGATTGGTGTTGCTAAAGTATTGTAGAGCTTCATTGAATATATGATCTATTTCTTGGTTTCTATCTTCATCGGGTCTGATGTTTAAATTTGTTTGTGTCGGTGTCGGTTCGTGAATGTCATTTAAAATACTTGGGTCAGTGGTTTCCATTGCATCATACCAAACTGTTGTGTTAAAGTCTTCTTGTGGTGGTTCGTAATTCGTGTTTGTGTTTGTTACTAGAGTACCTAATTCGTCAGCGATCTCCTGTCGAATATGTTTGAGTCTGTCCTCATCAATGTATTGGTTTGCTATGATAACACGTCTTTGGTCGGCAACACGTTGTTCACTTACATGAGCAAGGTGAGGGAAAACACTGATAAAGTTTTGATGCAGAGGTTTCCTATATGCAGTTTTATTAGTTTCTAATCGAGTTATTCTATAATACGCTCTTAATATGAATTCATTGTGCTCTGTCGTCCAGTGCATTCGCTGTGAGAGTAGTGCTTGAGAAATGGGATGTTGTATTTGGTTCTGCTGTTCTTTAAAATAAGTATCTACTTCAGTTCGTATGTCGGCTACGCAAATTGCACTCAATAAATTATTGCGAACAATTGCGCGGCGTTGGTCACCTACTCTTTGTCTGCTGACTTGCATTTCTGGGTACTTTTCAATGAATTTAGTGTGCAGTTCTGTGAGGTATGCTCTGGTTTTAGATTCTTGAATGGTGATTATGAGATAAGTGCGCAGGATAAAGATGTTCATTTCTTCAGTCCATTTTTTGCGCGCACGTTTAGCTTTGGTGGGTACAGGATTATCGACAGTAGTCGCCTGTACAACATCCTCAGCTAATGAAAACGATGATTTACGAGAAAGAGAAGAAAGCGGGGATGGTTGAGAGTTATGGCTGAAGTAAGAGGGAGATGAAGAAGGAATAGAAGAGAAAAGAGATGTAGGTGAGGAATTTGATGATTGGGCTTCATGGTCCTGTTCAGCCCTATCGATACGGCTCGGGCCCTGTTCCTCAATAGGGGCCAGCCGTGTTACTCCCACGTCAGCTGCACTCGTGGTGCTGCTACGTACTGTGCCGGCTGGAGATATGCTCCGGCTTGATCTTCTCAGCGGTCGTAGGTTGTACCTCCTGTTGGGCTCACTTTGTTCGGGTTCCCCGGCAGAGGGCCGCCCATTACCCTCGCCACCGATGGCTTGCATGCTGTGACGTCCAGCATCGGCTCCAGACGTGCCCCGGCGATCACCCCCGGGAAGCGACCGTATACGTATATTCTTACTTTTCTCCATCATGATGGGTTTTGCCATTTCCCATTTTTGTCACCCGCTAGGTTATTTCATTGCGAGTGTCCGCCCCTCACGTGGCTGAGATCGTCAGCACGGACGTAGGGTTGGGCTTTAAGGGGCTTATTATTATTATTATTATTATTATTATTATTATTATTATTATTATTATTATTATTATTATTATTATTATTATTATTATTATTATTATTATTATTATTATTATTATTATTATTATTATTCATTATGCTTATACAGGGGTATGAGCATAGTGTCGCTCAATAGTGGTTTATTTGTCTAAGAAATAGCTGACGATATCGATCGTGGGTTTATCTTGTGCCACATAAAAGCTGATGTTAAAATTTGGTAATATTTCCGCGATTCGCTCATTGCCGCTCAGTGCGAGTCGTGAACTCAAGCGGCAACGAGCAGACCACGGATCAAACTCACTCTCATGAAGATTCTCTAGATGAATCGAAAGTGTCGGTGTCTATATCGACAATATAATACGTGAGTAAAACCAGGATTTATCAGAATGTAATATAATATTGTTTTCCAATCACTCTCGTTTGAAAAAAGTAAGTGACCAGAGGACTGATAGAACAATTATATATTTAAAAAAACATACTAATGATACTTTATAACACCCAGACACGCAACACACATCTATGACTGGCTTGTCAGCTCAGTTGGTAGTAGCTCTGCCTTCTGCGCTGTAGGTTGAGGGTTCGATTCCCTCTCAGGATAAACATTTGTGTGAAGAACATAGGTCATATATCATAAGTATCTATTTAAAAATATATAAGCATTCTATTAGTCATCTGGTCACCATAATACAAGCTATGCTAAGTTTGGGGCTAGATGGTGTTGTGTGCATTGTCCATCAATATTTATTTATTTATTTATGTTCATTACACAAATGTTTAGTCTGAGAATACCTCAACCTACAGCACAGAAGGCAGAGCTACTACCAATTGAGCTGACGAGCTAGTCCGTATATCTTTATATTTATAAGCCAGTATATCTTTCAGAACCAAATGGTATGTGCAAGCGATAAACGCATGTCTGTGTGCACCCGCCTTTAACTAGATGCACGCATTACAATATTTAAAAAAATACATTTGCAACGTACTTTGCATCTGTATATACGGCGTGTTCCCAAGTGGTTAGGTAGTTGTATACAAAGACGGTACTTATCAGTTAAATTAATCTACTGTTTTGTCATAGAAGATACCCATCTGTAATGAAAGTGTAAAAATGAAGGTACCTTAAAAAGTAAGTCTTTTTTTTCTCATTTCTGTTGTATTTATTAATGTTTGTTACTTTAGGATTCCGTCGCTTATTAACTGATTTGGCAAAATATTTTTCTTGTTTGGAAGGGCATGCTTCAGGTTTAGTCCCATATAAATATTAAGAAAATTTACCAACCTGAGGTTGATATATATATATATATATATATGCAGGGAATTCAGGCACTAGTATTTTAAGCCTGAACGAGGAGATTCCGACCAAAAAAATTAACAGTTATGGGGGTACAAATCTTAAGAATTAATTAATAGAATGAATTAATATAATTAATAATATAATAATATTATATTATATTAATATAATTAATATAATTTCAGATTTCCATACAAAAACATTCAAGAAATAAAATTGACAACCCTTTTTATTTCGTCAACAATGTTTCTTAGTGCGTTACCTACCTACATACTTACCTAGTTTCGCGTGAGTTCTCAACCTATACCTATACCTAGGTTGGTGTATGTAAGTTCTTTTGACGTTACATACTGACTGCGGTATTCTCACAAGCCATGTTGTTTCGTTTGTAGCACAAAACTAAGTAGATATTTATTTAATAACTACCTATTAATCCATCGGCTAATCTAATTACCAATTCGTCTCTTGAAAAACAATGTTTTTAATTTTATGGTAAAAGAAGCAAATACTTATGTAGATTACATACCGTTTAATGTCTTGTTCTAGGCGGATCCATAAAATTTTGAAAATTTACAATAACAAACACCAAATTAAACGATTAGTAGGTACCTATTCTAGGTACTACCTAGGTATCCAACACAAAGTACTTATGATTGAGTTAAAAAAACACATGGTCACTCACAATGGTCACAAGAATGATCTATGATTATATAGATTATATAGATTATAGAATCTATGGTTCATGGTTTGGCGCTGCACCAACACTCAAAATCATATCGTGTCGCGTCGGTCGTATTTCTCATTACTGTAGGGTAGGACAGGACGTCATGATGATCACTCGAAACGGAATGACGAAACTCTTTACACGAACTAGGAAGTTGACCGCACGACGTACAACAAATCACTGAGCAAAAATCAATTCAAAGCAAAATAAAATCCTTTGAAATTTCCGACAATTTTTTAGGGTTCATTTTTTATGTGAAAATTCAAACCTATCACAATGATGCCAATCAATGTTGTTAAATACTACTTTGGTTCTTGGTGAAGTTATTTTGTTTAGTTTATTCTGTACTCATGTCACTGCTTATTTCTTGGTCACTGAATCCTTTAACCACTCTGGTTCTCTCACCATCAATCACTAGACTCTTTTTAAGGCTACTTACAGAAAGAAAACCAGTAACAAAAGAAATTAATGCAGCACAGAGTGACCAAGATAAAACCAATGACATGATTAATAAATAAACTAATGAATAAAATAAATAAATTCTTATCCGGAACAACGAAAAAAAATACCTATTATAAAAATACCTGCGGAACCTATTTCTGAAAAAATAATAAATGTCGGCTTATTACAAAGGTAGACCATTTTTGGAATTAGCCGAGATTTATTATTATGATTGAACTCTTCTGATTGGTTGTCGGTTTTGTTTGACACCTTCTTTGAGACTCTCTTCTCTTAAATTTTGTATGAAGATCCGAATCAAGTTGTTTTAAAAACGAGTTGTGAACATGTTATCATCATCATCATAATAAACAATTCCTGTTTATTTGCAAATTTTCAGATTTATTATTGTTGACACATTTGACAGAAGAACTAACAAGATTCTTTTAAAAATACCAGCAGAACTCAATTATATAACAAAAATTGTCATTCCTCTCAGAGGCATCACAATGTAAGCAACTTTAATGTTTGTGTTGTTGCGTGAAATCATACTTCATTTTGAGATCACGCTCAGAGTTCAATAAACAGCAGATTTTAAGGATGTTACCATTTGTAGTAAGTACAGTTTTGAAGCAAACTTTGCTGCTCATTTCTTCAATGAAAAACATTGAACTTATAAAAGTGGTAAAACATATATATTGTTCTCGAAAGTATCGAGAATCGGCCCACCTCGGCATAACATACTGGTTCCAGACCACCCTGTATATATATTCCCTATAGAATTTATAGAATTTCGTATTGAACTTTTAATTAAGTAATGTATTTGTGATGTGGTACCCATAACACAAGCTCTGCTTACTTTGGGGCCAGATGATGCTGTGTGAAAGGTCCGGTATTAATATTATTATTATTTATAAAGAAATTTAAAAAAAAACCTTATTAAAAACCCATTTCTAACCTTACCTATCAGGAGCTTTCAAGTCGCCAAGGATTTTATCATTGAAGTCGGTGTTCTTTTGAGTTTTTAAAACTTATTTAAATCATCTGATTAGTTTGACTCTCGAAACATTATCGAATTAAATTAAATAATTTACGCTACGCTACCAACTACGGGTAAATAAGGTATATAATGACCCTGATTTGGTTGTAATGCCGAGCTAACTAAAATTTCATTAAAAATTTCATCCCATTTCATCATTCAACAAAATAAGATTGTATATACATTTGTATATACGTTTGTATATACATACAAACGATCTTATTTGTATATACATACAAACGATCTTATTTTGTTCGCACCTAAGTCTGAATTACTCTGAATTAAATTACAGTTAAATCACCGTAGAACCGCAGAACTGATAACCATTGGGGATTCAAAGTTCTCGAATGGCGACCAAGGACAGGAAAACGAACCGTAGGACGACCCCGAACCCGATGGACTGACGACATTGTAAAGTCGCAGGAAAACGGTGGATGGAGGCTCAAAATCGTTTTTCTTGGAAATCTATCTATAGGAGGAGGCCTATGTACACCAGTGGAATTCTTAGGCTGATATGATGATTATGATGAAATTACAGTTTTTAAAATATATCAATATTAACATTTTGTTGTTTTATTAAATTGATTTTCCTAAGTCTTTTATTTTTATTCGACACCAATTGACATGACGACTAAAATAAGCAAACTTCTAATACATTAATAAGTTTAAGAAACAAAACATAACAAAACTTACATCGTTCATAATTCATGGAGAAATTTTAGTTAGCTCGGCGAAACTACAAAACCAGGGCCAATATCTCTTCAACTTCAAATTACTAAGCAAAACCCGGTAGTCCCATAATCTGTAACATTAGCAAGATTAAAGCTAGAATGAGGACTACACTGCTTTGCTTATTAGGTACCTTCTAAGCAACTACGTGAATTCTACGAAGTGTTTTAAAAGATATTTGTTATGCGTTACCTTCATAGCTTTAAACTCGCGCTGACTTTTTACTCAGAAATTATTTAACACTAGCTGCTGCCCGCGGCTTTGCACGCATGATACCTACATAAAAGTAGCCTATGGCCTCAATTCTGTTGGGACCAACCTGACTAATTTTAGCTAAAAATAGGTTTTGAACTGTTACCAACTTATCCTTATTTAATTAAGTGTTCCTAATTTAGTTAGATGTTACCAACCGAATAGGTTTTACAAATGCTATGACTAACAAAATATATTTTAGATAATTCCTAATTTCAGAAATGAACCAACCGAATGCCACCTATGTCCTGCAAGGTCCCATCTATCTATCCAAAAATTCATCGAAATCGGTCCAGCAGTTTAGGCGTGAAAATGTAACAAACAGACAGAGTTACTTTCGGATTTATAATATAGTATAATATAGTTAGATAACGTAACATGTATTAGGTCAAATAATTAAGTATTTAGCATTAGAAAAGAAACTTCTTCAATGGCAGAATTTTTCTTCTTCGTTAATAGCATATGTCATAATAATGTAAATTTCGCCAGTGTCAAGAGCTTATATTGTTTACTAGCTGACCCGGCAAACGTTGTTTTGCCATGTATGTTATTTTTAGGAAACATTTTTATAGGTAAATAAGGTAAATTTAAAAAATAAGGGTTGATCGTAGAGGGGTGAAAACTTAGGGTTGCATGTATTTTTGTATGATGTATCATAAAAAAATAAAAACAAAAAAATTTGTCTGAAAAATAAAAAAAAAAATTAAGGGGTGGACCACCCTTAACATTTAGGGGGATGAAAAATAGATGTTGTTCGATTCTCCCCCCTGACTAATATCCTCGCTAAGGATCACGAAAATCGGTCGAGCTGTTTCGGAGGAGTTCGATTACGCACCCCGTGACAGAAGAATTTTATATATTAGAGATAGTATGGCGCAAAGTCGTATCTTGTCGATCGTCATTTGTTATCTTATATAAAACTAGCTGCTGCACACGTGGTATCTACATAAAAAGTAGCCTATGTCCTTCAGCAAATCGGTTCAGCGGTTCAGCGGTGAAAACGGAACAAACAGACAGACAGAGTTACTTTCGGATTTATAATATTAGTCAGATGAGCCTTTCATACAAAATAATTACGGTTTATTATTGCTCGAATCACAAAGAAACACAAAGCTTTTATTCCAATTATTCACATTCACATCCGATACAATAACTCTAGCTATATTTAAATAAAAACAGAATTTTAGTACTTGGCAGACGACTTTTTTCTTTACCGTTTGAGAGAACTGGTTTCTTATATTGTAAATTTTCATAAACTGCGTGTTGAAGATAAACTACAATAAATGATGTCTCTATATTAAAAATACGCTTACATTAACCATAAAAATAGCAAAGCCTTAAAAAAATATTACTTAAAACAGGTGCAAGTTTGCATCTAATCAGACGCTCTCTGCGCTGTATTATTTTAATCTAACACTTTGTTTAAATTAATAACACAAGATGAAAGTTCATTCTGCAAGGCGGTACTAGCGTTCAGGGGTCGGGCTCGATGACCCGAAATAAGGCTCAAGGGGGTGGTATTGCACCCCCACTGAGCTGATGGGGGGGTCGAAACCCCCGCCCGCTGGGCCCGAGCGCCGACCTCTCATTCATTACGCAATAAAAGTGTTTCGTTAACTTCTATACATGGAGACTGTGGACTTACGTACGTACTGAAACCAAATTGCTAGATTATCTCAGTGGTTTTGGGTGAAAAGGGTTTGATGACTCGCAACTTATATAATCTTAAGTATTTTCCATCCACTATAAAGAATATGTGTATTCTAGTCTGGATGAAAATAAAAGCTAAATCCAGTTCCAAATAAATTGCCCAAGTGCATGTGATGCACACTTCCGAAGTCAATAAGAATAGAATTGACTAGTGGACAAATCCCAAATCAATTCCACACCATCTTATTAGCATAGCAAGAAAAAATTATAGGATTTTTTTTGTTTGTTTACTGATAAATTCAAAATTTTGTAAGGTTTACAAATTAGGCTGTTATTCAACATCTAGTAGAGCCTCACTACTTGCATATTCTACAATTTAATAAAATATTTCAGGTTTCTCCAAATTGCCGTTTAGCCAGTACCTATGATAAATCTACACGTAAGCTTCTATGGTGTTGTTGCCTGATCTCATAGCAGGTATAAATCAGGATCTTAGTCGTATTATGGACTGGAGTAGGGCTTCCGGTCTTAAGGTTAATCCCATGAAAACCCAAGCGACTGTAATTGGGGGTTCGCGAATGGTGTCTAGAATTGACTGGTCCAGCCTTCCGCATATAATTTTTGATGGAGTTCCCATAAAGCAGATTGAGACGGTGAAAAATTTTGGGTGTTCTCATGGACAGAAATCTGTCATGGGAACAACAGCTAACTGAATTTAGCCGTAAAACTTTTGCCTCAGCCGATTCTATTCGGAGACTGCGTAACTTCCATCCAATGGCCACTAAAATTTCGCTTGCACAGTCACTCTTTCTATAAATACTAGACTATGCTGATGCCTGGCTACTTAGATTTGACTGAACAGCAACTTAAAAAACTTGAGCGCCTTCAAAATCTTTCCATTCGATTTATATTTGGGTTGCGCAAGTATGATCATGTCCCCGAATTCCGAAAAAAGCTCTTTCGTCGGAGTTTGCACGCTCTGAATCACTACATGGTATAAAACAAAGTCGCTTCCCGCTGTCTGTCTGTCCCCATGTATGCTTAGATTTTTAAAACTATGCAACGGATTTTGATGCGGTTTTATGAACGGTTTTTTAATAGATAGAGTGATTCAAGAGGAATTTATATATACGATACAAAGGTTTATATGTACGATACAAGCATAATATAGTAGAGAAGCACTGATCATTTTAGTGGTTAGCGTATATTGGTTCAACGTATTAGAACTACTGAGCTACAGCAACGCGTGGCCGGGTCAGCTAGTTATTTAAATAATATCTTTTTAAATCCAACAACACCGTCCTATCTCAAAGAACGTTTCCAATTTCTACATCTCTGCCACTCTCGTTCCTTGCGGTCTTCCGATACTCTCCTACTAGCGACACCTGTCCACACTTCCTCATACTATGCCAATTCTTTCAAAGTACAGGCTGCTCAACTATGGAACGCACTACCAGATGACGCGCCAAATCACATAATATTTTTACAGCTATGGTCAGGAAACACTATTTGTCCTGTTGTTAACTATTGCTTGTTCCTAACGTTATTTAGTTATATGTATTCGTTTATTTAGTTTATTATATTGTAGTTAAAATTATTTATTTATATTTTTAATAATATTTATTTCACTTTTTATTATCCTGTAATCATAAATCACTCATATTATTTTCATCACCCCATATTCAGCGATATTGTTTTCGTTGTTGGCAGTTGTTGGCAGAAAAACATTGTTTCTTATAACAGTCCAATGTATTTGTGGTGTGCAATAAAGTATTTTCTATTCTATTCTATTTTATTATGGAGGGGTGACACTGAACTAAAACATAGCAGGTTCAAAGCTTAATATTAAACTATTTTAAAAAACAATTTAAGGAACCACCATCTTTAAAATACCTATCCGATGATGTGCCACACAATAAGATAGTAAATCACCTAACATTACATGTAGGGGGACATATGTCTAAAATATATTAAATATTAAATAAATATTTTCTAAATATTTAACAGTTTTATTCATAACTTTGAAGCCACTAGTACGTATTGCTATGCAAAATGTCATCACGATAAAACTAAGTCTTCGAGCAAGAGCTCTGATTAGGAGCGACCAGACAGACAGACAGTCAATCGGACTGACATAACAAAATTATACCTAAGGGTGCCTTGTGGACTTCGAAACACTAAAAAGTTTTTAAGGAGCGTTTGAGTTTAAGAACGTTTCTAATATCATAGCATTAATTATAATATTAATTCATTTTTTAAATCAGGCACATTTGGTCTATATTTTAAGTAACGTATGGAAGTCTTATTTCTAGGTTGACTTATCAAGCGTTCGTCCAGCGTATTATCGAACGCATATAAGTATTTGCCCAAGAATTATGTGTAAGAAGTTTCACGTAATACCGATCATTACAATGTATTTTATCTAATTTTAATTCTTTAATATTTATATCCGTTGTTTAATATGGACTGATTAGCATTTCTGAATATAATGTTGTATTGTACCTAACTAAATTTTGCATGCTGTAAAGCTGATTATGATTGAGTACCCGGATGACCGAGCTTTGCTTGGTATAAAACGCAGATAAAACGACGTATCCTAAAAATGAAACCTAGCTAAATCGATTTATCGCCCCCGAAAACCCTGCATACTAAATTTCATGGAAATCTTTGGAGTCGTTTCCGAGATTCAGATTATATATATACATACAAGAATTGCTCAAGTAAGAGCGATATAGGAAATTTCGGTTTTAAAGTGATAATATAAATGCAGACAACCTTCAAACATTTCAATGGAATTTACATAAGTTGAAATATAAACAATAGAATAGTCACATAGATAGGCACATAGCATATTCATAACCTAACCTAACCTGTTTATAAATAAATTAATAAAATGAACATTAGAGATTAGATTTTAAAGAGACTGCGACATCAGGCAACGTTAATCAAACTGTAACGCATTTCAAGGCCTCAATCATTTCTAATATGTAATCATTAAGGGAGAGCAAAATTATGTTAGTTACAACGTTACAACGGCATTACGTGGACGATATAATCATCTATCTGAGACCCTAGATCTATTTGAGACACTTACACCTGCTTCAATGAATATGCTCCAAATTTATGTCTACTAATCTGAATCTACTAAAGCTGCAAGCATAATACTCATAAGGCACCCAATTTCAGTAATAATCACATTAAAATAAGGATGAGTCAAAGTAAAAAGATACTTTATTCTATACAATCACAAGGAACACTTTAAAACGTCTTACGTACTAGGTGAATTTAGGTGCCGATTCCTCCTAACCCAAGCCCGAGAAGAACTGACAAGAAACTCGTCCTGTAGGGCGATTATGTAACTCTTGATACAATCAATGTCTATCAGTTTCGATTAGCAATCGCCATCAATGTCTATCAATTTCGATTAGCAATAGGCATTATTTCAATCAATCACATATACGATGTATTTAAATGCTTAGTACGCTAAACACGGCTCCTACCACAATCGTACTTTGTAAATTGGTCGAGTAATAGTTTGACACCAACTTCACATTGTAACTAGCGAACTGAAAGCTAATAATAATAATAATAGTATGTTTATGTAGTATGTTTTTATGGTATCAAAGTTCCATAATCGCCCCACTGGTCCTAGCGCTTTTTTGCATGATCCATCTTATAACTACCTAAACTACGAAAAACGAATACATGAGAGCTTAAACATTATAAATGTGTTGGTAAACTGTCTGAGGGCAGAGCGACATGATATTTATGATTCGATAGATAGACTAGGTAGTTCTGACTGTTCAATGACACTGAAGATAACAAGCTTGACCGTAGTAATTATAATCGTAAAAGCATACCATAATTTAAAAGCGATTGGGTAAGTGCAATTTTGTTGAAACCTAAGAATTTCCTAAACTGCTGATTTTGTATTGTTAAGTTGTCGCCAGTGGCCTTGATTCTGTTGTTTTGGACTAACAAATGTTTCCTGAAATGACACTGCTTCAAATTACTTAATTTGCGTTTATTAGCTCATTTTACTCTCCAGTACCTGGATGACCGAGCTTCGCTCGGTATAAAACACTGATACAACGACGTTTTCTACAAATGAAACCTAGCTAGATCGATTTATCGCCCCGAAACCCCTGCATACTTAATTTCATAAAAATCGTTGATTTAGATTAGATTTAGATTATATATACATATATACAAGAATTGCTCGTTTAAAGGTATTAGATAGATAGATTTATTGGTGTTGAATAATCCGCGGGAAATGGATTTTTCTGTTCGAATATATATGTGCATTATTCCAGTACTCTCGAACGGTGAAGAAAAACATCATGAGGAAACCAATTTGTCGTAGAACCTGTATGACCCCTGAGGTGCACTTAAATCGTTTCACCAAACTGGTGAAATAACTACTGTCACGATACAAAGACAAAAACCACTATTGTCATTTTGAAAAGCAAATATTTGTTTGACGTGATAACGTCTTATAAATCGATGAACGCCGGCTGCACGCACGAAACAGCATGACTCATTGTCACGTTCTGCCTGAGCCGAGCGTGCAAGCAAGAGCGCGGAAGCGATAGAGAGGCGCGATCGATTCATCAATGTTTTTTATGACGTTATCACGTAAAACTTGTTGACTTTGACAATTTGGACTTTCTATCTGCAAAGCTACTAATAGTTTTGTTATTTGATGGAACAATGCTGTGGGAGCGAATAAGTAATTAATCTAGTATAGAGCGGCTATGCAGCTTGTTCACTAGTCAATGTTGTTATAAAGCCTCGGGCCCCGTAATTTGAACCGATTCAATCATGAAGTTATAGACTAAACAACGTATGACAAAATAAGAAGAATCATACAATCATATAAAAAAGTATATCTATAAAAAAATAAACAAAAACCAGATTGCGTTGAAAATTGAGCATGCTCTGCTGTTGACTATCTAAACGCAAGCCAGCTTTAACTTGCCTTTTTTTAAATACCTTTTTAGTATTTTTTATTCTTTTTCCATTTTACTATTTTAATTTCAACGTGGATGCGGGTGGACCTTATCTCGGCCATAGTGAGTGCGATTGAGATCGCCACCTACTACTCTTAAACCATACTCTAGAACCATACGGCTGAAGAATCGACACGAAAAGAAGAATTCAACGTACATTGAAATGGCTTCTGCCAATAAAACCAAAATGGCGGCTGTTCCATACTGATTTTTTGACACTTGATAAATCCTTATTTAGTGAAATCGATCAGTTTTTAATACCTTTTATGTATTTTTATGTTCGTCTGGTCACTCTCGTGATCCAGACGAACATTTCGTTTGTCAAAATCCGTCAAGCTGTTTAGGCTCTACAGCCAAATGAAGATTTACCCCAGAAACATTACTTCTTCTTCGAAGTCGGGTAAAAAGCGCTAGAACAAGGAGATACATGTCTGACTTTTCTCGGATTTTTCTGAAGCACCTAAATTCACCTATCATGTAAGACTTATCAGTAGTTCTTGTGGTGAAATTATATACTAGCGACACGCCAGGGCTTCGCACAGGTGCACTTCTGCTCGTTGGATTGACTGATTTGAGTAAAATGCAGTTATTGTGACTGTATCATATATAAACTATAACTATTAACTAATATAACTATTTCACGGCGTCTGGTAGATACATTAGATTGCCTTTCAACGTGACAATGCCGCCAGTGTCTTGCAACTCTCTGGCAGTGATCTAGATCAGTTGAGCTATCAATAGATCGTTTTAAACACATCTCTGTAATTATTTCTGTTTTTCGTAGTTAAGGTAGCTATTATAGTTAGGCATATTAGGCATATTATTAGACTTTTTAGTGAGTAATCATGAGCACTATATACAAGTACATTAGTTTATTTATCATTAAAAGTTTTCGCAGCGCACGCCAAATAAAGTCTTTTAGAGGAACATTTTTGATCAAGTTATCAAAAATATTGTTCGTAGTTAAGGTAGCTATTATAGTTAGGCATATAGCCTCGTGGACTTTTTAGTGAGTAATCATGAGTAATTATTATACAAGTAGGTACATTATTTTATTTATCATTAAAAGTTTTCGCAGTGCACGCCAAATAAAGTCTTTTAGAGGAACATTTTTGATAACTTGCAATTTTTGTAGAGATCTCTGTTATCTATGAATAGTGCCTATGTTTCTCGCTGATAGTGCTGATAGTATACTGGAGATGAAAGATTTTTCTAAATTGGTTTTGTAGTTTTTGAGTATAGAGGATAATCACACAAGTACTAGTGCAAGTACATTTATTCATTCGTTCATTCATTTATACATTAATTCATTCATACAATAACAAGTATAAAAATATATTATAAATCTCCTCATCAGGTTAAGTATCCCGAGATATCTAAAGAAATTCTAAAACGCAACGATAGCACGTTTTATTTATTGCTGTGGCGCCATCTACCCGGGCGTTCAAGTGGCTAGACAAATTAACACATTGTTTATTAAAAACATAGTTTTTTTTATTCACACATGGTATATTATCGAATCTTATCATATTATCGATCTGGAACAGATCGCTTTTAGCGATAAGGCCGCCCATAGAAACATATTTTTTATATTCAAACTAGCTGGTGCCCATGACTTCGTCTGCGATTAGTACTCCGCAGCGCACGCCAGAATAGCTTGCAAGATTTTTTTCCTACGTACTTGACACTTATCGTTATATTTTGGACAATTCACACAATATTTTTATAAATTATAGCCTTTGTGTAATTCTGATGTATAAGCTATATTATTGTAAAGTTTCATTAAAATCCATTTCGTAGTTTTTGCGTGAAGGAGTAACAAACATACATACAAACTTTCGCGTTTATATTATTAGTAAGGATAATGCTGGACCTAATGTAAGCAGAGCTTGTATTATGGAAACCATAAGACTGGTATACTATTTATATACTTTATTTTTAACCGACTTTAAAAAAAAGGAGGTTACTCAATTCGATTCGTATATTTTTTTTTATGTGTCTTCGCGGATAACTTCGTCGTTTATGAACCGTCGTTTTTTTTGTTGGAAAGGAGTTATCCCAAGGGTGGTACCATGATAAGGAAACCAGGATCTGATGATGGCATCCAAGATAAATCGACGGGAACTTTCGAAAGTCGTATTGGCGACTAGTGCGTTTGTTTATTTTTTATTAAAGTATTTTAAAGCACTACTATTTAATGAAGGTCTGGAGTCTATCTGATGATGGAGCCGAAAAACAGTCAAGGGAACTCCTCACAGTAGCTTTTACAATAGCTACCGTGTGTCTATACATGAAGTCGGTTGTCTTTTTAGTTTTTAAAACGTAATTATAGTTAATACATATATAACAGAAAAATACCCTAACTCCTGACAAATATTTAAAGATAATACAAATATTTATCCCGCGACTGGATTGGACCCGCAACCTTTTGTGTCTCAGGATGCTCAGGTCGTCATTATTATTAAGTAGATAAGTACCTCATTGAGATGTCGAGGTGGGTCAGTCTGTTAATTTATGCTTAATTACTAAACTAATCTTAAAATAACTATGTGCCTATAATTAAAATAAATAATTATGAAACTGTAGCAAGGTGATCGACATAGAATCCTCCAGAGGTAATAGGTGTGACTCAAGTAGTATCAAACGATGTGTTTATATTGTAACTTTCTTATTGAAGTGAAAAATTCTTTTAGCGCGGTACGCATATTTTTAGATGAGGTAAAACCTCTGGATTCGCGACACCGTCACCGTCTTGGGCGAGACGTAGCCAGCTGCTGCGCTCGCCCAATTTGATTATAAACCTTAATTCACATGTTTACAGTCTACTTTTGTATGGAAAAGTTTACTGAGTTAGGTTCTTTGATATATTACCTACATTCTAAACAAAAAATATTGCATCATCTGTGTTCGTTCAGTATTTGATTGGCAGTCGCCATAATAACTGATATTGAAGTGATTTATTACTAAACTCTAAAGCGACAAAATAAGTTTTCACTTCTGTCGGCACTCCCAGAGTGCAACACTTTTTTTTTATTTTTTTTTATTTTTTATGACGACCTCTGTGGCGCAATGGGCCACAAAGACGCAGAAGGATGCGAACTCGATTCCCGCCACAGGACAAATGTTTGTATGATCTAAAAGTACTTATCTCGGGTCTGAGTATAATATGTAGGTATTTAAAAAAAAGTATATCAGTCATGTAATACACATAACACAAGCTCTGCTTTCTTTGGGGCCAGATGATGCTGAGTGAAATGTCCGACATTATTATTATTAATAAAATATCAAATGAAACAAGCAATGTGAGCGGGGATATCATTCGGAGTGTTACCGTGGCATCCCTACTAATATTATAAATGTGAAAGTAAGTCTGTCTGTCTGTTACGTTTTACGTCTAAACCGTTAAACCGATTTCGATGAATTTTATGGACCTTGGTGAAGGACATAGGCTACTTTTTATGTAGGTACCATGGGTGCGAAGCCGCGATCAGCACCTATTATATATATATAAACGGTGAGGTCAAGTTGAGTCGTTCCCGGCTTTAATAAAAACATTTTCCTTGCTTTTTAGAGGTAAAAGTCCGAGTTCCTAGGCTTGTATATAAGAGTAAAACTCAGATTATGAACGAAGCATCGTTTCTTCAACAGGCAAGAATTGCGCGATTACTGCTAACACTTCACTACATAGTATAAAACAAAGTCGCCTCCCGCTGTCTGTCCCTATGTATGCTTAGATCTTTAAAACTACGCAACGGATTTTCATGCGGTTTTTTTAATAGATAGAGTAATTCAAGAAAAAGCTTTATATGTATAATACATGCGTAATATAGTAGAGAAACACTGATAATTTTAAAGGTTTCTAATGTGATGTCATAAATAAAAAAAAATTTTGCCATTGCAAAGGCTGGCTGAACCCTACGAGATAGATCAAAATAATGTACTACAGTAGGTATTATACAATTTAATAAGGTCTACACAAATATGTATATATCTATCTCTTAGAATATGTTATTCTCTTAGATAACGTTGTATATAAAGACATTCTGTAGTATATTTAGTATCAGCGTTGCACCCGTGCGAAGCCGGGGCGGGTCACTAGCTTTGTATAAAAGTGCTAATAAATAAACACAGCATTATGTAGCACCTAAGTAAGCAGAGCTTGTATTATGAGAACCACATGACTGATATACTACTTTTGTCTGCGTCTGAGGCAGGCCTTCGCCCACTGCGCCACAGAGCGTATTTTCACTTACAGTGACAAGCTATAGGCAATTGCTGGCATCTATAATTTAGAGCGGCGGGTTCGATTCCGCCGCGGGACAAATGTTTGTATGTTCTGCACGTATTTGTCTTGGGTCTGGGTGTTTCTATGTAAAATATGTATGTATTTACAATAAAAAGTATATAAGTAGTATATCAGTCATGTGGTACCCATAACACAAGCTCTGCTTACTTTGGGGCCAGATGATGCTGTGTGAAATGTCCAGTATTATTATTATTTTTATAATAAGAGTTTTTGAAGCGATAACTTCTTATGGGAGGGTAAACTGCTTTGTTGCGTAACGCGTTACGGCGTCAGTCTGTCTGGCTTCCTCTTCTATCACGCATACGGCAGCGGTAGACAAGCACCTCCTCTCTCACTCTAACCCACAGCGCTAGTTAGATTAGTTTAAGTTATCACTTCTGTCAGGCATCCCGAGACACGTTTTTTAAGAAACTTTCGATTTATTTTGACGACCTTTGTGATAATAAGTATGTATGTATTAACAAAGTATATAAGTAGTATTTCAGCCAGTTGATGCTGTGTAAAATGTCCGGCATTATTTATTTATTCGGCAAATATTACTGTCGGTACTGCCTTAATGACATTTATAACCCTGCCGAACGATCTCTCTTAAAAAGTTATGCTTTTCAACATCTTCCAAAGTCGCATAAAACTAGCATCCGAATAAAAACCAATTCGAATCGATATCTTTTATCAGAAGACCAGGCTCCTGTTTGACAAGTTTTTACTATGCAACGTGTTGTAGAAAGTATAGCTTCTCTTAAAACGGTGACCGCACGGTGTACAAAGAATCGAACGTACGAACTCCAAACTGTGCAGGTTACATTAGGACGTAGAAAAAAATGCGAGGCAGTCTTTGGGGACTACCGACAGAAGTGAAAACTAAGTGGTGCATTGTATCGTCGAGCTATTAGAATATTATTTTCGAATTATTTTTGGTTTATAAAGATGTGTTTAGATCAAGGATTCAAGTTTAAATTGGAGCTCATGGGAAGCGTACGGTGAAGATGACTCGAGTTTCACGCTCTTTGTTCACCCATAGAGTACACATACACATTATACATTATACATATAACTCATGGAAAGCGTTCGTTGGCAATGATGCGAGTTTCATGATTTTTGTTCACCCAAAAAGTGCTCAACGCTCCTAAAGAAGTTTTCACTTCAAAAAATGTGGCGAGTACTTGATTACGTCACACGGATCAATCCAAAGTATCAGCATACCAGAGCAGGGACTGATATGCAGGTATATTGAATTGATTCGCTGGAACAACCAATGTCCAGACAATATAATAATAGGGATTAAACAAACAATAATAATTGTTATAATAAAAAAATACCTTTGCGATTAATACAAATATAAAATACTAGCTGCAGCCCGCGATTTTGCACGCGTGGTACCTCCATAGTAGCCTATGTCCTTCTCCAAGGTCCCAGCTATCTATCTATCTATTATCTATTGCAATATTCATTAAAATCGGATTAGGGGTTTAGGCGTGTAAACGTAACAGACAGACAGACAGAGTTTCATTCGCATATAAAATATTAGTAGGAATTTCTTACCAAAAGCCTAAATATGAATTTTCAGATCCCTAACTTATGGAAGTAGAATTGCTCAAACAAACTTTGACCTTCTATTTTATTTCCTTCATGGTTTTTTTTGAGACATTAAGTATAGCCTATGTTCTTCTAATCGATACAAGAGACAATAGAGATTACTAAATATAGGAATTTCAATAGAGAAGATGGTTTTCAATTGTCTGGAGCCTGGAACCATGTGGTGAGGATGTGTGGAAACCGTAAAAGTGAGGTACCAGTTATACGTCCGGATACCGTGAGTGTTGTGTGTCGCAATCGTGATCGAGTTGTTAGTGACAGTGAAACCGGTAGTATGGGTAATGTTCGCAGTAAAAGACTGAGAAAGAGGGTAGACCGTTTTGTCTGCCAATAACACCCACCCGCAAAGACTTCAGTTTATTTCGTGATCATGGCGCATGCAACTGTGCCGAAATATCGGGAAGCAGAAAAACTCATATATCATGGTAAATATCCCGTTTTGAGTGAAAATTATCTTCTCACTATGTCCGACAAGACGGACACAGTGAGAAGACTCAAACGAACCAAGCCGTTTGAGTGAGTGTAGTGTAACAGTGATAGAAAGTGAAAATTACAACAATATATTCATAAAGAACACAAGAACAAAGTGTCTTCTCCTTAACTAGAGACAATAAGAATAAGCTATTGGACAGATTCTTAGGCATATTTTACATTATAAGTCATAGTTAAATTATTCATTGGCCTACTTGGCTAGATTGTAATAATATTAGAGTATTATTTTAAGAATTGTACACTAATATAAGAAAAACATCTGTACAATTCACACGTGGTAGAAGTGAAACCTTCAAAAAACAAACGTCTAATACGTACACGTATACAAAACACCACGGTTGTTGTGATGCCTTTTCTCAAGCTTTGTACTACGCATGCGCGTAATAATAAACACGTATCCTTTCTCACTTTCTCCCACGTTAAATCTTATGAATTTATGTGTCTGTCTGTTTTTACTGTCGCTTTTTCGTTTCATCAATTTTCAAAACAACCATGGTAAAGAAGTTTTCACTTCAAGATATAAAAAAGAATGAATTTAAATATTTTATCAGTCATCTGGTCACGATAAAACAAACTATGCTTAGTTTGGGGCTAAGCAAACTAAGCATAGTGGGGCTGGTGTTATGTGGATTGTCCACCAATATTTAAAACATTATTTATAAATTGGCGCGGCGCCGCTATATGAGTGTCTCCGCTTCGTAGGAAAGCAAGGCTTAACAGTATAGGCTAGACTAAAGTTGTCTAAAATCCAAATTCTAGAGGCATTGACCCCTAAGCGCAGACATAATGTAGCATCTGTTCACCCTGCTACCAGGTTAGACACTTTTTTGTCAGTTTCGAGTAGTTTTTTAGTGCTTGCTTATTTCTGACTTAACTTCCTTAAAATTATTGTGCCTAGTATTTTGTTCCGGTAATTATATCCGGCACAAATCGTGCCAAAATACCGGAAAACATTATAATAGAAATAAGTTTTTAGTGTTCTTACCTGCTGAAGATTAATCTACACCTATAAGAGCTTAACCTGACTGACTGACTGACTGATTCATCATCGCCGAGCCAAAACCGCAGAAGCTAGAAAGCTGAAATTTGGAAAGTAGCTTCCTGTTATAGCAAAACCATCCACTAAGGCAGGATTTTTTGAAATTCAACCCCTAAATGGGTGAAAAGGGGTGAAAACTAACGTATGAAACTTTTTAACGCGTGGTGCGATTTGCTTGAAAGTTGATTTGAATAATTAAAATGCAAAATAAATGGAGACGTGTTCCAGGATTTTTCAAATAAGGTGTGAATGTTTGTATGGAAACTTTTAAATCAATAAAATTTGGCAAGGAGATAAATTGCATCCTGGGGAAGGATTAAAGCTACAATTCCTTTCAAAAAAATATGCGGACAAAGTCGCGAGCTACTGCTAGTTTAATATATTGCTCCTGATGTATTCAACCTTTTTGTAATAAAATTGAGCCAGCATATATACATATGGCCCACCTGATGGTAAAAGGTTTCCGTAGCCTAGGACGCTTGCAATACCACGAATGATAGAGCCGAAAGACAGTCGAGGAACTCCTCAACAATTTACAGTCAAGAGATTTTTTACTTTTTAGTTTCCTGTTTTACGTCGGTTTTTTTTTGTTTAAATTATTAAATACATACTTATGATACTTTATAAAACCCACAGAACAAACACAAAATGAAGAGCTTCTATAATATTATTTATTTATTTATGTTAAACGTACCGACCGTATACGCAACACAACTCGGCGCTCCAGAACCCAAATTGCTGATGTAGCTCGAAACGTTGCGAAGCTTAAGTGGGGCTGGGCTGGTCATGTCTGTCGTATGCCGGATGAGCTGTGAGCCAAAATCACCACTCAGTGGAGCCCTGAGACAGCGAGAAGGCACCGTGGTAAACCCAAAAAGAGATGGCGAGATGATCTCGACACCTTTGATAGAGCTTGGGTCCAAACAGCTCAAAGCCGAGTTGACTGGGGAGAGATCAAGGGGAGGCCTTTGCCCAGCAGTGGGACACAATGGGCTAATGGTAATCGTAATCGTAATTTATTTATGAGCTGAGCGGACAATTAAATTAAATATCTGGGCACTGTGGTGGTACCTACCAAGACAGGATCTTGCTGTAGAGTCCTACCACTAAAAACATTCTCCAAGGTTGTAATAAATCGTTTAAAACGATCAAACAAGTAGCAAGTTGTTTGATGTCGTGCACCGCATCGCCTGGCTGTTATCTAAACTTTTAATAACAGCTCATCGTATAAAAATGCATGCAGAAACTACCCAACTAACATGAAATAGTGATGTGATATATAACAGCGCTGTTTCTTTAAAATGGATATCAATAGAAATAATAATAATAATAATGCCAGACATTTCACATAGCATCATCTGGCCCCAAAGTAAGCAGAGCTTGTGTTATGGGTACCACATGACTGATATACTACTTAAATACTTTTTTTTTGTAAATACTTACATATTATACATACAAACACCCAGACTCGAGAAAATACTTACATATCATACAAACATTTGTCCTGCGGCGGGAATCGAACCCGCAACCTTCTGCGTCTCAGCCGGACCTAGGCCCACTAGACCTAGTTTCGCACTCGTGGTAACTATAATAAGTAGCCAATGTTTTTAGCTAATTAATTATTTAAATCCGTTGCCATCTCTATTCTCTATTTTTAGACTTTAAAATGACTGAGATAAAGCATAATTAGGAGTCACACTAGCTTTGTGATGATAGGGAAGAGGGACAATGTTTACAAAATTCCATCAAGATTCGTTCAACCGTGAGCTCTCGCTAAAACTCGAGAACGGCTGGACTGATTTGGATAATTTTGGTGTTGAAATGTTTGTCGTAGTCCAGGGAAGGTTTAAACGGTGAGAAAATTTGTGGCATTGCAACGCATGCCGGGTACCTACAGCTAGTATATATATATATATATTTGTAAATGCCTTTAATACCTCGTATCTTCCAAACGGAAGGATTTCGACAGTTAAGATATCTTTATATTCGTCTTAAAAACCCAAGTGTCCATAGATAGGTGTTTGAAAAAAAAAATTAAGGATTTTTGGCGCGTAACACGTTAGTAAAAATAACCAAAACTATCGAGTAGGGTATAAAAACAAAGGGGATTACAAAAATCTTATATGTAGTAGATATGTAGATACATAAAATCTTCTGTGCGTGTGTTTGTAATTTAATTTAAGTTTATTAAACCGATTTTGATGAAATTTTTGGTGTATGTTCAAGTGGATTCGAGAAGGGTTTAGATTTACAATTTGATAATTAAATATTTTTTCTTTTTTATAAACGCGCAGACGAAGTTGCAAACGGGACAGTTAGTATTAGGTATATAAGTTTTTATGTTTAAATTAAATTTTGAATAATAAACACTTTTTGTAGGATTTTAGATTTTTTAAACCATGTATTCTTGTTTATTATACCAGTAGGATAGATGGGCTGTTCGCCTGCTGATAGAACCTCAAACAACAAACAAATAAAACAAACATTTATTCTTATACTAGCAGACCCGGCCACGCGTTGCTGTAGCTCAGTAGGTTAAACCAATATACGCTAACCTCTAAAATAATAAGTATTTCTCTACTATATTATGCATGTATTATACATATAAACCTTCATCTTGAATCACTCTATCTATTAAAAAAACAGCATCAAAATCCGTTGCGGAGTTTTAAAGATCTAAGCATACATAGGGACAGACAGACAGCGGGAAGCGACTTTGTTTTATACTATTTAGTGATACATTATGTTCTTATTATAAGTACCTATGGATAAAATTCATTCACATACTCTGTGACCGCAGCACGCTGAAGTTAGTAATCATATAATGATCATAAATCTCTATTGTCAAATAAATGAAATCATTCGATAGATTCGAATCATTCGACTCCGTAAAAAATAGCAAACTTTATTCATCATTAGCAAAATACGAAAACACGTTGAAAGGATTCAGATGCAGTTCGATCCCAATCTATTCGTCCAGCTCACATTGTGAACCATGTGATTAAAGCCATTACAAGTAGGTTAAACATTATAGATTGTTCAGAAAATACTAATGTATTTCCACCTTAGTCCCATCACTGACTTAGGTAAGCTGGAGCCCAAGGTGACTAGTGAAACTCAGATTGGGTGCGGTCGTGCGGCAGGGTCCGCGACCCTACGCCCTCGCTCCCAATTCAGGTTATCAACTCAACCCTCCCCGCATCCTCCGATTCCCCCGGTGGAAACGCTGCAGGGATTTTCTAGAACATTATGGAAGACGATCCTCAGTGCGTTGACTTCGAATAAGCTCTACTTTGAAGCGATTCGCGTTATTATTTATTGCACCTAACTCGAGGTCCACGCGCAGACAGGTTGGGACCTACTTACAAATACTCGTAGCTGTTTTTGTGGGTGAAGAAATCAGTCAGTAAAGAAATGCCTAAGCTAGACAGAGCATCCTTTTACACATACCAGAAGCTCTGACTATTTAATTAAATAAACATGGATTTGTCAAACGATCTTTTAATTGTCAGTACATACAGAGCATTATAAAACAAAAACTCCCCTCGTACCGAACGGTTTTCACAAATAGAAAGAGTGATTCATGAGGAAGGTTTGTGTATAATTCACACGTACGAAACCGGGCGGGATGCTAGTCACTACATAGTATAAAACAAAGTCGCTTCCCGCTGTCTGTCTGTCCCAATGTTGTATGCTTAGATCTTTAAAACTACGCAACGGATTTTGATGCGGTTTTTTTTAATAGATACGAGTGATTCAAGAGGAAGGTTTATATGTATAATACATGCATAATATAATAGATAAACGTTGATAATTTTAGAGGTTTCCAATGTAGTGTCTTAAACAAACTCATATTTTTGCGCTTACCAATGTAAGCGCAAACGTTGTCTGAACCCTACGAGATAGATCAAAATAATGTACTACAGTATTGTACACCCTCAAAAGGTCTACAAAAAAGTCCGCGATGGTATATGTCTATCTCTTAGGGGTAACCATTCTGTAGTATAATTAGTATCAGCATTGCACCCGTGCGAAGCCGGGGCGGGTCGCTAGTAATTAATAAAATAAAGCACATAGTTCTTGGTAGGTCCTATTTTTATTTGTCTACGATTAACCTTTTCATTCGGTTACAAAGTAATTATAATGCCGGTATCGAGTGAGCCGTGGAGCAAATGGAAATACTATTTTAAAGAGGCATTTGCCCAGCTGCGGGACATTAGAAGCGGTGATAAAAATAATAGTTTAATTACCTAGTTATAACTAAATAGTCAATACTAAGCACGCTTTTGTTTCCATGTGTGCGGTTTGTTGGAAATTGCAGTATTGCATGCCACTGCACTGAAAGCCCGCGTGACACCACACAGTTTATAACACGTTAACGACACCCGGCAAACAATATAAAACAATATTCGTACACTTTGTTATAAAAACTAAATATTAATAATATTCTTCTATATTTTTATTATTGATTTTCATATGGTTTGCATCGATGGACGGAGTGATTAATGTAGGTTTAGGTGTAATTTACCCGAGCGAAGCCGGTCGCTTTGCTAGTATAGTATATAGTTATATATAAGTATTATATCAGTCATCTGGGATCATCATGGTAAAAGCTTTGTTTATTTTGGGGCTAGGTAGTGCTGTCTAAAATGTCCAACAATATATTTTTATGGTTTACTCATATATCCAACTGTTGGGATTCTTTGGGATATCACAGTCTACAGTTACCTACTAATCTCGTTACTGATGATGCCGTTCCGTCGTTTTTAGGAAAGGGTTTAACTGAAGGAATACATAGACATAAATGGCATGATATATATATTTTTATAAATAATGCAAAACATTTAACAAACCGTCATCTAGCCCCCTTAGTAAGAAGAGCTTGTGTTATGGGCAAGTACCAATATACTTTATTTTTGTAAATACATACCTACCTACATATTAAGTATACGAGTACATAAAAAATACCCAGACCGAAGATAAATATCTGCAGATCATACAAACGTTTGTCCCGCGGCAAGAATCGAACTTGCAACCTTTGGCGTCTCAAGCAGGCCTTTGCCCACTGCGCCTCAGAGGTCGTCAAATATTATAACAGTAATGACGGAAGCATTTTGAAAATCAACGAGAGTCGGCCACTAGTAACAGTAAATCAAAGTACCTACGTATACGTATTTTAGCTACCCAAATAGAAAAATTGGTGCATTTAGTCCTGTAACTCACGCGACATCGGAAAATTTGCGTGACGTAAGACCAGTCTGCGTGACTCACTGCTCTGAGTGCACACAAAACTTAGAGCTAGAGATAGAATCTGCAACTGCATATTCGGCTTCGGCTTCGGCCTCGGCTTCGGCTTTTTAGGGTTTCCAAGTAAAACAAGAAACCCTGAGTCCGTTCTATCTGCCCCTAATCAGAGTTCTAGCTCTCAATAAAAACTACTTTTAGAAGTACCTTCTCAACATGTAAAGTGTGTTTGTTTCTTTATTTTATTTAACATCATGATATCGTTGGATATATCTTTCAAATATAGGTACTATCAGGTTTCGTTAACAGTTTTTTATTGATAAATATTAAGTCCAAGGCAGAATGGAGGGCAAAATATGCCCTGGATGGCGAGATCTAATTAAACCTCTCACCAAATCCACAGTGACAGACTGCTCCAACAATGCCTCCAATAGAGCCCAATGAACACGCATAGCAAGAGCCTCCATTCATCAGAACCCAACCATAACCACGACCTCTCTGCCATGATTGGCCGACTGAGAAGAGATATATTTCGAAGTCTTCGATTTTCATTGAGTCCAGTGTCCTCCTCTTCCAATGTGCGGGGTGACTTTATTCTTTTTCGTATGAGCCAGTGTCGAGCTGCGAGTATGATGACGCAGTTAATAGGTCACCCAAAGACCTCCAAAGACCAACATAACAGCGTTTGAAAAGCTGGGACCGACAACTGAAAGTATACCTAGAAACAAAACTATGACCTTGCCAAGATACCATCTATCTATTTGTCAAATATTATCGGGATCCGTTCAATCGCTTAGCCTTAAAAACGTAACAAACAAATAGACAGACAGGCATTTTCGAATTTAAGATAAAATATGGATTTTGTTTAATTTAGTTATAACAGAATGGTTTTACTAGGTTGCCTCGAGATTTCAACGATAGTTCATTATCATAATTCAATAGGAGTTTCATGAAATATAAACACTGTAGTGAAACCGGGCATCATTAATGAAACAGTATCTTAATCGAAATATTATACAAGAATAAAAACCCGTATCAGGATCAGGATTTTTGATGATATGTTGTAATAGCGTTCGGCCTCTTTGTTTCGGCTTACCGAATACTTCTTTGGACAACACTCCGTACTTTCTAGCTTTTTATTTTAGCACCGACGCCAGTGGAAATCGTGGGTGCCACTAAAGTGCTTAGATATAATCTTTACCGCCTTTGTTGTACGAAGAATTTCGGTGTCTAACTCTATATAGGTTTAGGTACCTAAGGTATGTACTAAAGTTAGATATGTAGCACTGCTATTACACGTTTATCGATATTAACTTCGCCGGTCGGTACTTACCGTCTGCTTATTATAATTGCACTAATTCAACGATAGAATACGTGTTTGGGAAGTGCATTTAGTTAGAATTTTAGTTCGATATTTTTCATTTACATTTTACTGTTTCGGGAACTATTTTTCACGTCCGCTAGTTCTTAGGGTTGAATTTCAAATTATTTTTAGTTACTTTTAGAAACCAATATGTAATCTTTAACATTTCTATTTCGTTACTATTTAGGTCGATTGTCCGACTGATACGAACATAATGATGAATGTCCTGGGATGAAAAGAATTTTGGATATGAAATTAAGGGTGGCCAAAGAAAAGAAAAATGGATTGTGTGTTCAGCCGTTTAGCCGTAAAAAAGTAGCAAACAGACAGACATACACTTTTGAATTTATATTAGTATAGATTTAACGATATTAATTTGAATTCTTTTCAAACATAAAAAATACAATCACGTGTGTAGGTACATGTAAAATTCATTATTTTCCAGTCGAGAGAGAACGGCGGTCGGTGCACGCTATGATTGCAGGATCGCATGACAGGGACACCCCCATCCCTGCAGCAGTTACGTGGACAGGGCACATGAAATTATATAGTAAAAAGAGTAACATACGAGTAGGTATGTGTAGTGTACTTACCTTGTTGGTTTTTCAGGTGAAAACAAATAATACATTTTTAAAACCACGGATTTTACTCTCGTATTATTTTGTCGATGGACACCGACACTGTTATGATTTATCTACAGAATCTTCATCAGGGTGAGTTTGATTCGCGGTCCGCTCGTTGCCGCTCGCGTGTTGAGAGCGAACCGCGAATGCGAGCGCCAAAATAATACGTGAGTATAACCCGTGTTTATCAAAATGTATAGAAAACTAATAAACTCAATGTCATTGAATACCAATAATTCGTGAATGTTCGTTCGACATGTGGATTGCACAAATGCTAGATTTTGTAAAGCAAAACAGGGGTAGAATCGATAGATGATGACATTTGTATGATTCGGCATGCAATATAGTTTCATACTTAAAATTGATTATGTACCTACATGTAAATGACAACTCTAAATTGCACTCGTGCGAAACCGGGGCTGGCCGCTAGTCATTAATAAAACAAAATAACACCGTATTTTTATAGCTATGGTTACCTTTATCAGGAACAAGAGATACAATGATAAAGGACGTATGCCAACTGCTAACTAAACAAAGGTTTCAGAAGCAACCAAATATGATTTAAAATTTTCATAAATTACAGACCTAAAATTTCAACCTGATCGTAGGACTGTATAGCAAGAGTTCTACTTGGTGAGGACCACAACAGTGCCTTCTAGCAGTACAAGTTCTATGCAAGCTTTAGTGTGATATCAGTAGGTACAACTAGTGTACAATTATTACTGTGATTAGAATTGAACGGCACTGAAACAAGTGAAATTACTGGGCAAACCTACAAAATAACTTATGTCTAAGATCGGCTACGTGGGTTTGCCTTTTGGTATCCAAAACGTTACGGTAATCATTTACCATCAGGTGATTACAATCAGGTAGGCCGCATACTTTATGCTGTCTAATTTAATACAAACTAGCGACCCGCCCCGGTTTCGCACGGATGCAATGCTGATACTAATTATACTACAGAATGGTTACCCCTAAGAGATAGCCATATACCATCGCGGACGTTTTTGTAGATCTTTTGAGGGTGTACAATACTGTAGTACATTATTTTGATCTATCTCGTAGGGTTTAGACAGCGATTCCAATGTAAGTGCAAAAATATGAGATTATGTACGACACCACATTGGAAACCTCAAAAATTATCAGTGTTTATCTACTATATTATGCATGTTTTATACATATAAACTTTCCTCTTGAATCACTTTATCTTTTAAAAAAAACTAGCCAAGTGCGAGTCGGACTCGCGCACCGAGGGTTCCGTACAAACCTGTAAGTAAAAGTTCACCCATCACGACAATCGAGTCATAGTTATGGTATTTTTATTGCAAAATAAAATTCTAGATCTCAAGAAAGGGGTAGTAAGTTTAAAATTATTATAAATATTTTTTTATATGATGTACCTAACTAAAAATTTACAGGTTTCGCAATTTTTCTTTTCTGTGCTATAAGAGGTTGCTTCGTACCAACTTTCAAGATTCTGAGTTCACGGGAAGTACCCTGTAGGTTTTGATTCCCTTGCGAGTGTCGAAAATTTGCGGAAATTTGCGGCATAAACGGCTGTTTCTTTTGATTGCGTTGGCTTAAAAGTTTGATTTTAGATTTAGACCTGAGTATTTGATATAAATTTCAGCTTGATACCTCCACGCGTTCCTGAGAAAAAGGGTCTTGACAGACAGACGGACGGACAAACAACAAAGTGATCCTATAAGGGTTCCGTTTTTCCTTCGAGGTTTGGAACCCTAAAAACCGCATTAAATCAGTTGCGTAGTTTTAAAGATCTAAGAATACATAGGGACAGACAGACAGCGGAAAGCGACTTTGTTTTATACGATGTAATGATAGTCCTTAAATTTAAATCCTTATTTGTTATACCTGGTTGCAGTTTGTTCTGTTATCGAGGCATTCATTTAGGTTAGTCCGTATAGACGTCTATATGACGGCACTGCTACTACGTAGTTCTACGTTGCATCGTTCCACGTCGTCTATCTACGTTCTGGCATGAATTAAGTAATACGTCACAGAAGTGACACTCCAACAATGATAATATATAATTATGTTAATAGCTGCATCACAGTCACTCTTGTAGACTACTGTAGTTATTATCGAACATTAATATTATTATACTACCCATGTTATTGTTTCCAAATAAATAATTTGAATTTGAATGAATATTTTGTTATAAACGATAGGACCAAGACGAATTTCTTGTCTGATTGTTCAGTGACTCAAGAGACCTTGTGAGAAAGTTGCAAAGTGGTCCTTGTGATTGTATTAAATAAAGCTGTTTTGAACTTGAATTTGTCAGTCTGTTTGCGCTGCAATGATCACGACATAGAACATATATCAGAAGAGTTTCGTTTCTACACTGTAGTTTGATTACTTATTGTAAGGTTCTTCGTTGGGTTGAAGCTCCATTACTCCGATACATGATAGGGGCGCTTTGGTGCAAGTAAATTGAGGATTTTCTTTTAAGTTGGAGTGTGCAAGTGGTACGAAGTCATTGGTACTGGTAAGAGTACCTCTCACAGGGAAACAAGTTTTATTAAGGTAGGTATTACTCTGTAAAATACCGTCCATTATTTCAGCTGTAACAAAGGTGCAACCTAGCACAGGTGCTGAATTTACTATCTTGTTGAGACTAATCTATTTTCAAAATAAATATGAATATTGGTGGACAATGCACACAACACCATCTACCCCCAAACTAAGCATAGCTTGTATTATGGTGACCAGATGACTGATAGAATGCTTATATTGCCAATTTTAGTTAGCACAATGTATGTGGTACGCTCATGGTCTGTGACAGTAGCTGCTGGCTACTCACGATGGCGCCATTGAATACCAGCGATACAAGAGGCTTCACACTTCTCTATCATATGCTGAGTGGTAGCCTTTTTTCGTAGTAGCTTTCGACAGTAGCTGCTGGCTACTCACGATGGCGCCATTGAATACCAGCGATACAAGAGGCTTCACACTTCTCTATCATATGCTGAGTGGTAGCCTTTTTTCGTTACGGTACATAGACTACTTTATGTTATACTAGCTGTTGCTGGCGACTTCGTCCGCATTTTATTGAAAGGAATTGCAGCTTAAATCCTTTCCCCAGGATGCTTTTTATCTCCTTGCCAAATTTTATTCATAAGTTTCAAACTAATCACACCCACCACTCCACCCGTTAGGTAAAAAGTTTTCATACAAACATTCACACCTTGAAGAAGTTGAAAAGCGTTTATATTATATAAGGCCGTTATTATTAAATAATTTAAGACGTCTTAATTTTATCACATTTTACACGTGTCAAGTACAAGGAAATCATAATAAACGTTGATAATTACTGCTCACGAACAAAACGCACGTAGTTTTGTTACAATGTATTAAATTCGCATCGCAAGTATGTTTGTTGCCCATTATTGTATCTTTATGATAAGGTACTTGCATTATTACCTAAGCAACTGTAACGCTTGTATTTCAAGGTGAAAATGACAATAAAACTAATAATAATCATTACATAGTATAAAACAAAGCCCCGCTGTCTGTCTGTCCCGATGTATGCTTAGATCTTTAAAACTATGCAACGGATTTTGATGCGGTTTTTTTAATAGATAGAGTAATTCAAGAGGAAGGTTTATATGTACAAAACATGAATAATATAGTAAACACTGATCATTTTAGAGGTTTCTAATGTGGGGTCACATTCTTTTGCGCTTAAATTGCAAACGCTGGCTGAACCCTACGAGATAGATCAAAATAATGTACTACAGTATTGTACACCTTAAAAAGGTCTACACAAAAGTCTGCAATGGTATATGTCTATCTCTTAGTCTATGTTATTCTCTTAGATAACGTTGTATATAAAGACATTCTGTAGTATATTTAGTATCAGCATTGCACCCGCGCGAAGTCGGGGCGGGTCGCTAGTAATAATATATATTGCTTACCACGTAGGTATCGTAGGTTTACCATTGATTTTTCCTTGAAACTGTTGTCTATAGCGCTCGTGCTAGGGGTTAAATAAATATTGGTAAACAATTCAAACTTCACCACATTCTAACATTATAAGGGCACCTCATAGTATACATATACTTTTAAATACACACGTATTACTAATATCACCCAGACAGATCAAACATTATAATGTTCCTCAAACATATGTTTGTCTTAGCGACGCGCACTCAGCACTTTAGTGACGAAGCTACAAGTACATCGGCGGGCCCACCGTGGTGGTCAAATACGCAGAGAAGTGCCGCGCCAGACGAGATAGAATTACGCAACAGAAAGAGAGGCACTATGTAGGTATACATAATGCTAAGCGCTTGTGCGACATGAATTTCACATAAAAACGTCGTAAGAAAGAGTCGCTATATATGTTTTCGTTGAACCTTTCTTTTGTACTTGTACTAATAATTAATCTGTGTCTGAGTGGAATCGAGCAGCGCTGAAGTTATTTCTAACTGAACTGCATGGGAAGACAGTCATAGACTCGTACCATACAAATATGTTTGTCAAATCAAATTAAATCCAAACATTCTTTATTCAATAAAATCACAAGGGCAACTTTGAATCGTCTTCTTACATGCTAGTGAATCTAGGTGCCAGTTTCTCCTAAACCCAGTTCAAGAAGAATCTGTCAAGAAACTCGTCTGGTCTTAACACTGTTTTGTATGATTCAATTTTGTTACGAATGCCGAGTCGAGCTGGAGCAGATTCATACCAAGCTTTTTTGTCATCTAAATAATCAGATATTTTAAAATATGATTTAATAGACAGTTTCTGTATTATTACGTTTTTAAATTTGCCAATCGACAAATATAACACGTCGCTTGGGACCTTGTTATAGAATCGTACACTTTGCCCTATAAAAGACTTATTAACTTCAGCGAGCCTACTGTGTAGCTCTAACTCGCTGTTGTAAAAAAAAATACTTTTGTGAACATACATTAGATTTTTGTATGTACAATGACTTTCTATACCTACACACGTATCATTACATGAAACTGTGTGTGAGTCTCTGTAAAGTCTTTGCATACATACCGGTAGAATCATGTCTGTTTCCCGACGCAGAGACTACAGATTTCTACTACTATGACATCTTTCCTTTAGCTGAATAAGAAACGCAATAAAACCGGAGCATTACTGAAACCTGCCATCAATTACTTAGGTAAGTACCGACCAAAACTTGCAACCGCAAACTGCGCGCCGGGTATTATCCCTCCTATTCCCTACTTAATGGGAGACGAATGTCGTTAGAAGTCTAGTGCTCGTAAAGCGCGCCGGTTTGTCCTCCGTTCAGATTGTAACAGTGTTCAATTTGGTAATAAAGAGTTAGCTCAAAAGATCAGCATATATAAAATCCTTATAACTTAGGCCAAGACTCAGAGATGACTACTTTAAGTTTACGCGTAGTTTCATTGGTTGTAGTATTTTACATTTTGATAAACACGGGCTTTACTCACGTATTATTTTGTCGATGGAGACACCGACACTGTTTCGATTCATCTAGAGAATCAGGGTGAGTTTATAGGTTAAAAACAACTCATGTACAACTCTGGAAAGTTTTAAAAATTGAAATTAGTCATTTATATTATAATAAGCTTTCTTCACAACACTACCCCTATGTAAGCTTTACATTTCTTAATAAGTAGTAGTTTGTAGTAGGTAGTTTAGTTGCATTTTTAGAAAGCTTGATTTTTATTTTTATTTATTTATTTGATTTTGATTGATTAGAAATGCACCGTGTTCCCCATAAAGGACTAAGATAATTTTTTTAGTTCCAAAATTGTTTACTTTCAAAGCTTTTGTGAGTTACACTAAACATTTTGTACTAAATATTCTGTGTGTCGGTGCCTCCATCGACAAAATAATACGTGAGTAAAGCCCGTGTTTATCAAAATGTAAATGACTAATTGTTGATAAGTATGCATGGCCTCATGTTGCTCTGCCCTCAGTTAACTGACAGATTTGAAATGAAAAATACTGTAATCTTGTATTAGTTTTTCGTAGTTAAGTTAGTTATAAGAAGGATCACACAAAAAGCGCCAGGAACAGGACTAGATTCTTGCCAGTTCTTCTCGGTTAGAGTTGGCACCTAATTTCGTTTTAGGACACATCCGCCAGATTCCACATTCGTCAAATCATTTATTTCTTCCGCATTCGTCAGATTTTTCAACCTGTGACGAAACGATATTATTCATGATTACTCATTCGGCAGACCTCTCAGATTAAACTTGAACGCGCCTAACTCTATATTGGTAACGGTACACCTCAGAAATTAATCAGATCGAAACCAGTTGGTTAGGTTATATAGAGTATAGAAAACAACGCGCAAGGCAAGCGAGCAAAGCGAGCGTGCCTGGACAGCGGCCGCCGAAGCGCCAGAAGAATATAGTTCGTCTGTCTAGATACATAACTCTATAGCGAATGTGTCTTCATTCGTTTTCCTTATTCGTCATCAATGACCAAACTGAACTAAAATTCATATATTTTGCGAAAATGGAAATTTTAGCGAATGTGGAATCTGGCGGATGTGTCCTAAATCTTAAATTCACCTACTTTGAAAAAAGTTTCAAAGTGGTTCGTATTGAAAAAAAATATTTGAATTTGAAATTTACTGCTAAGATGTTATTAGTACTCGTACAAGTGTAAACGTCCAGTAGCGCAGTCTAAACACACCTTACTACAAAGACGACTAATTGACCATATATTAGACAGGTACTTACATGCAAATCGCTAATTACCTTCGTTGGTAGCTGGTTTCTAAATAATGACCAATTTACACAAGGGAAAATCAAACTTATTTAAATATTATTTAAAAATAATAAATAAATATTTGTACACAGTGCACACAACACGATCTATTCCCAAACTAAGCATAGCATGTATTATGATGACCAGATGACTAATATAGTACTTATATATTTATATATAACGTTATTTACGGCCTCTGTGGCGCAGTGGGCAAAGGCCTGCCTGAGAAGCAGGTTGCGGGTCGAATCCCGCCGCGGGAGAAATGTATGATCTGCAAGTTGTTGTATCGGGTCTAGGAGTTTACAAAAAAAAAGTATATAAGTCAGTCATGTATTTTCCATAACACAAGCTCTGCTTTCTTTGGAGCTAGATAACGTTGTGTAAAAGATCCGGCATTCTTATAATTATTTTATATTTACGTATAAAAAAGATTGGAGAACAATGTCACGGTCAAGATTGCATAATCATTAACTAAGGGCCTATTCTTTTATTGAAACGGTTGTCGTTCAATTCGTATCCGACTACTATTCGGCTCCTGTTTCGATAATTGCACAAAAACATATTCCGTTATCTCAATTGTCAAACCAAAAAAAAACATTCAATCGATCGGTAGCGAATGCGTATACGTACTGTGAGATGAGCGGTTGTTTATTAACAGAATACAAAAAACACGTCAAGAAATCGTTCAGTTTCAACTCGATTCCAATTTAATCGTAGAATCCTCCTGTACATTTATAAGCTGTACCTGGTGCCCACGACTTCGTCTGCGCAACTACGCACGATTAGTACTTTGTGTAATTCTAACGGTTTTTGCAGCGCACGCCAGAATAGCTTGCAGATCGCAGATTTTTTGTCCTACTTAATTAACTAATTATATTTTGGACAATTTACACAATATCTTTATAAATTACAGCCTATGTGTTATTCTGATGTATAAATTATATTATTGTAAAGTTTCATTAAAATCCATTCAGTTGTTTTTGCGGGAAAGAGTAACAAACTTACATACAAACTTTCGCATTTATAATATGAGTAAGGATAAGGATTAGACAAGCGTTTGCAACTTACTTACGCTAAGGCATTTGTGTGCAATTTTGTTTGCAAACAGATCACAAGAATACGAAGAACACCAATAAGAACCAAGATGCATACACTTACAGATTCACCTCGTGTTTGCCTAAACGATAACCGTCCTTAGCGTCATTTCAGCCCTCATATTTTTCTTTAGTTTTCCCGCACGCCATGAAACAGCTTAGGAAGGCAACAGCTAGGCAACTAGCGTACTTACTTAAACCGGTTGTTACAGTCATCGTGTATAAAAGTTTCGGTTACAGAAAACTCTCTATTTTATAATCGCATCTCCATTTTATAATTAACCACCTTTGCGGCGCAGTGTGCTAAGGTCCGGCTGAGACGCAGAAGGTTGCGGTATCGATTCCCGCCGCGGGACAAATGTTTGTATGATCTACAAGTATTTGTCTCGGGCTTGGGTGTTTCTATGTATACCTAATATGTTACATACATTACATTTTACAAAAAAAAATACTTATTAGTAGTATGTATATCAGTCATATGGTACCGATAACACAAGCTATGCATAATATGTATGTATTTACAAAAAGTATATTAGTAGTATATGAGTCATGTGGTACCCATAACACAAGCTCTGCTTACTTTGGGCCTAGATGATGCTGTATGAAATATCCGGGAATATGTATTTATTTATTTACATATTTAGTGGCGTTAAAATAATGTCTTTGTCATTCTAACGTCTGAGAATAAAGATAGCAACAGATTTCTGTTAATAAACTGTCGAGCAATCGACTTCTATGTAAGTTTGTAGTCGATATCCGATTACAAAATGTCTGTCGAGCTATCGGTTTTATGTCGAATGGGGGTAGCCGATCGAAACACTTGCATAAATATGCAGTGAGAAAAAACGGAGTTGTCTAGTTGCTCTCCATTTTCTAGTGTTATCGAGGGAAGTTGGGCAAGTCGTGGCATTGATGTAAAAAGCGCCGCGTGTCGAGGTGCTCAGTGGCGCCATCTAGACGTCTAGATTGGCGCCGCTCACCACCCGCTAAATTAATCTCGTGAGATTGTGAAAGGTGCAGCGTTTTCAGGCTGACACAAAATCGTTTCTCATCAACTATGGGGTGCGGTATTGCGCATTATATAACGTTGTTTACGTTGCTGTTGGTAAGAAAATATTGAAATATTTTCCACTAACGTAAACAATCATCACCTATTTCTTCGCGTAGGTACCTACGCTTCAAAATGTTGTTTATCTATGTTGTATGTTGCACTAGGTACTGCCTAAACAATAATTTTATAAGCAAGTAGGTAACTCTCTTTGCTATTTTCGTTTTTATACGCTTTATATTAGCTTCACTTGTATGTATGTTTGTATGTTTGTGACCGACTCCTTAGGACGCGATTTTGACCCACTTTAAACGGCCAGATTTGACTATTGACACCATGCACCCCACGCTTTTTTATAAATAAAACATTTTTTTTTTGCTTACATTTATTAAAATTTAATTTATATTTTTTAGTTTGGTTTTCTATATAAAGCGTGTTTTTTTAGTTTTTTTAAACAATTTTTTTTAGTTATTTGTGCTATAAGGAAAATAATCTAAACAAATATTGTTTTAATCCCAAGAATGGTGGAGTACACCTTCCGTTTCTAAGGTCGTGGGTTTGAATCCGGTCGTGTAGGTACTAATGACCTTTTTTGATAAAAAAAAAAATGGTTGTCTGTAAAGTCGGTTAACGGACGATAATTTTACGTGATAACATCATCATCATCATGTTATCACGAGTGTGTAGGTAGGTGGTTACTTTACTACCAAGTAATATTTTTATTTTGTATTATCATTTAAGATTTTTATTATTGTTATTTTTTTTATTAGTGTTACCTATTGAAGTGTTCGTACTAATAAATTAACAAAAAAAATTATAAGAAAACATTGATCAAAAATTGCATATCTAACTTATTAAGATGGGTCACAAGCCGAACCCTTAGGCCGATAGTGCCTCTCTATCGCTTGTTCCGCGCTCTCGCTTACACGCTCGGCTCAGGCGGAACGTGACAATTTTTCGTGCGTTCAGTTGGCGTGCATCGATTTATAAGCCGTTATCACGTCAAAAAATATGTGCACTCAACCGTTGATGGAGAACATAGTGAAGAAACCATGTCGTAAGCCTAAAACATCGGACATGTGACAGTGCACGAAAGGAGCTTCTGAGGCGCACTTTATTCCTTTCACCACACCGGTACTACATTAGTAGTGACAGTATAAAAAGAAGTATCTTATGAATAGTTGTTCATAAGATATTTGTTCTTCTTCATAACGTAGGTAATATCGATAACTTAGAGAATAATTTATTCATCTTTGTGTAAGACGTATGTAAGACGTTCATGTATGCTAAAAGAATATCTATTCGTTTTGTTTTGTTCAGCAAAATCCCTGTCTATCATAAAATAATAAATTAATAATAATGCCAGACATTTCACACAGCATCATCTGGCCCCAAAGTAAGCAGAGCTTGTGTTATGGGTACCACATGACTGATACACCTACTATTTATATACTTTTATTTTTTTTGTAAATACATACATGTTAAACATAGAAACACCCAGACCCGAGACAAATACTCGTAGATCATATAAACATTTGTATTATGATTGCTATACAGTCTTAAATATTCACACACAAATTCTTGTGCAGTGGCTATTAAAGATTTTAATAATTAGATAATTATTATTTAACAAGTTAGTTACTTGACGGATATTTATTGTTAATTTCCGCCCTCGATGTTTTCGACTCGGCTTTTTAGAGTTACGTACACCTCAAATGGACAATGTAACCCTTATAGGATTAACCCACTTCATTATCATCTCCATCTGTCTGTATGTTAAGACACAGTTTCTCAGGAGATAGATAAAACATACTGATACTTTTAGATCTACGGTCCTTTGAAGCTGTAAAAAACAAGCTTCAAAATACGACTCAAATACGGTCATTACGTGTTACCAGTAAATCAAATACTATGGAATACTTTTCGTTGACCTAAAAGCAAGTTCTTAATACAAGTAATGGAAAAAACAATACTCAAAATGTTCTTTTCTAAGCTTAATACTTAACAAACTGAGACAGAGACCTTCTGTGTCTCACTGCCTGAGACACAGAAGGTTGCGGGTTCGATTCCCGCCGCGGGACCAATGTTTGTATGATCTGTAACTATTTGTCTCGGGTCTGGGTGTTTCTATGTATAATATGTATGTATTTAAAAAAGATATATATATAGATAGTATATCAGTCATGTGGTACCCATAACACAAGCTCTGCTTACTTTGAAACCAGATGATGCTGTGTGAAATGTCCGGGATTATTTATTTATTTAATATCTGTATCGAACTGTTCAAGAAACTTCATAGTAGTCTTATGAAACCTCCTTCAAAAGACCTATTAAAGGATATGCTACACGATGGGGCAGTAAAATAGAAATAAAAAAAATCACTCCGCTCTGATTATGACGACCTCTGTGGCGCAGTGGGCCAAGGTCCGACGCAGAAGGTTGCGGGGTAAATTCCCGCCGCGGGACAATGTTTGTATGATCTGCAAGTATTTGTCTCGGATCTGGGTGTTTATACGTATAATATGTATGTATTTACAAAAAAACCCATTCATGTGGTACCAATAACACAAGCTCTGCTTACTTTGGGACCAGATGATGTTGTGTGAAATTTCCGGCATTATTTATTTATTATTAGGACGGACAGACAGACAGACGGACATAGTAAAACTATAAAGGTTTCTTGTAGACTTCGAAACCCTAAAAAGTAGCGTCTATTCTATTATATCATTATTACATAGTATAAAACAAAGTCGCTTCCCGCTGTCTGTCTGTCCCTATGTATGCTTAGATCTTCAAAACCACGCAACGGATTTTGATGCGGTTTTTTTAACAGACAGAGTGATTCAAGAGGAAGGTTTTATGTATAATACATGCATAATATAGTAGAGAAACACTGTCAATTTTAGAGGTTTCTAATGTGATACCGTAAATAAACAATTTTTTTGCGCTTACATTGCAAACGCTGCTGGCTGAACCCTATGAAATAGATCAAAATAATGTACTACAGTATTGTACACCTTAAAAAGGTCTACAAAAAAGTCCGGGATGGTATATCTGTATTATATATATGTATGTATTTTATGTAAGTATGACATTCTGTAGTATATTTAGTATCAGTATTGCACCGGTCGCTAGTTCTATAATATTTTGTTATCTGTCCCTTCCTGATATATTCCTTTTAGCTAGTTATGTAATAACCAGATATGAATACAATCATTAACATGTATGCATCAATATTACAACCAGTCGAGTCTGCAGTAAAAGTCATTGTAAATAATGAATTATGACGTCACGCAGTACCTACAAATGATACACGTGTTTCCTATAAAGATTTATGTTCACGCCTCTATTCTATAGGGCTATAACTCTAAAATTATATAGGCTATTCTCACAATGCGTAGGTATGTTATAGTAGGTACTTATTTACTACAGTCACTACACGTCAACTATTAGGTCATGCATCAATGTCAAGGTATCTTGCAGTATTTTATGTATTTTATGAGTCAAGCAATAATGTAGTGTAATAACGTACGTCTAAGGATGATTTTAAGTCCGTCTATATGAAATTGTCTGTCTGTCTGTCTGTACACCCCTTATCAGAGGTCAAGCACGCAGACGCAATTTTATCGTAATGAAAATTTGCAATATGTATGTATTCGTCGTCATAGTTATAAATAAATAAATAAATAATGCTGGACACTTCACACAGCATCATCTGGCCCTAAAGTAAGCAGAGCTTCTGTTATACATACATACATACATATACATTCGGGCGCGCGGGGCGGGAATCGAACCCGCAACCTTCTGCGTCTTAGCCCAGTGCGCCACAGAGGTCGTCAAGTTTTAAGTTTAATGAAATATAACTTTAAAAAAATGTTTTACAAATGAGGGACACCTGCCTTACTCAGTCTTTGAAATATATGAAGAAGTTTCTAGAACAGTTTTTGTTGGAAGTACCAGAAAAGTTTTCCTAATTGTAGCATATTATATATTATGTTGAATGTATTAGAGAAATAATATTGTTAGTAAAATATCTGTCTGTCTGTTTGTTACGTTTTGACGCTGAACCGATTTTGATGAATTTTGGTATAGAGATATATGGGACTTTGGAGAAGGACATAGGCTATTTTTCATCACGCGTGCAAAGCCGCGGGCAGCAGCTAGTAATATATATGTTGCATGTATTAGAGAAATTAACTCATCTATTCTGCTACTAGCATTAGATTATGAGTAAAACCTACAAATCAGGTTTTACTAATCATAAAAAAAATATATAAAAAAAACTACAAAATGTTTTATATATTTAACTAACCATCTGGTTTGGTTGGCCCCAATTGGTTGAATTGAATTGGTTTGAAGCCTGACCACTAGTCATTCATGTCCTTAAAGATTTCGGAAGCCTTCACTGTACGTACTCACATGTGCTTGGCTGATTTTTTTCTTCACGTATTAATATAATATTAATACATGTGTTGGTGTTCAGTTAAATATGTTTTTCCCCTACCTCTTAATAATATGTTTTCCCCCATGCGTATTAATATGCAAACACAACTAACAACCGTCATCTTCTAATATTAAAATTGACATTAAACTCCGTCATAATTTACTTAGTAAAAAATATATTGTTTTAAGTATAAGCTAAACATCGCAAGAAAACCAGCATGTTAGAACTAGAATAAGAACTTAAAAAGATCAAAGACATGTGCCAAGAACGAAAGGAGTCTCTGAGGCGCACTATAAACCTTTGATCACACTGGTTCGAAAGAACTAGTTACACAATAACAAGAAGAAAAGTTACCCTAATTTATTTGAAGACTAACCTAGCAGTCTGCAATACCTACATCCTATTTTTACGCCCGATGTGGAACTCGAGAACCTTTCACGTCACGGTCGACTGCGGCAGCCATCATCGAGTTATAGGCTATTCGGAGATCGAAAATGTAGGCTAAGGTGAGCTTCCGTACGTCAAATGACACTGAATATTGACAACGGAAGCGTAATGGCAACTGCACACTAAACCCGTTGATACCGCCGTGACACACCGACACCCACCGGGTTTTTGCAACTTAAGCAAACTACACACTAAAGTCGCCGACCCGCCAAAACAGCCCGGCAGGTTCGTGTTTACAATAACGCCTTCGACAACTTAAGGAGTCTACACACCAAAGCTGCCGACTGCTTAATTTCACGCTTAGTTTCATCTTCGAATCTTAGCCAAAGAGCGAACTTACTCTTCCGCTTGTCAAAATGCACTGAATTTTGACAAGCGAAATAATAAGTTCGCTTGGCGTAAATTTTTTTCTCTTTCACGCTAAGTGTAATCTCTGTGTCTAAGCCCAAGCGCGAACTTCCGATGCTCAATATACACTGGATTTTAAGAAGTGGAAGAGTACGTTGGCTTAGCGTACATTTTCGTCTCTATGTTTTGTGCCAGAGATGGGTCTCGCATTCGCACTAACAAATTGCAAGAACTTTTGTAAAACAAAAAGTGCTGAAACGTTCGTTTGGAAGTTAGTTTGAGTCGAGTGGGTAGCGGAGGCAGTTCTTGCTGCACCTGCATCAATCAACGTCGCAGTCTGCAGGACAGAGGGATTATGGCTGAGGGATTTTCTTGGAAAACGGTAGCTTCGCTAACGACTATTACGTTTGTACGAGTAAGTATAGTAAAAATAAAGGCATTTATTTGTAGGGTACAGATATAAATAAATAATGCCGGACATTTCACACAGCATCATCTGGCCCCAAGGTAAGCAGAGCTTGTGTTATGGGTACCACATGACTGATATACTACTTATATAATATATATTTTTTAAATACTTATTATACATAGAAACACCCAGACCCGAGACAAATACTTGCAGATCATACGAACATTTGTCCCGCGGCGCGAATCGAACCCGCGTGTGGAATATACATACATATAAATAAATATACATATAAATGTGGAAGCAAAGCGCTTTTTTATAAGGATATTATAAGAATTCATATCTCTATCATTGTCTATTTATTTGTTGGTCACACAAGTGCGTAACCTTGTGCAGTATTAAGTTATTCTATAAAGTAGTTCCCATAGCAGCTTAGACATACAGAGACGTCCGAATTTCAGCTGGATAACGTTCCACAAGCCCCATTCAGTGTGTGCGAATGTTATACCAGCGCTGACCTCACCGCCTGTTGTCTCGACTTCACTAGATATTACAAAGGATTCATAAAGTATCGGATTTAGGTGTAGGAAAGGAAAATCAGTTTTATTAATAATAAGAAAACTCAAGCTAGCTTGTATAACTTTTATGTTTAAACATGAAGCAATACTTCCAAAATAGGTAGTGTTCGAAAGGGAGATGTTCTTTCAACCTGGTTATTTCGAACTGGTTTATTTCGTTATTTCGAGTTTCGAAGTGTGGTGATAGGATTAATGTGCACCTTAGAGGTTTCACGCACTTGGCATACGTCTTCGAACTTTTTAAGTTCTACGACATGCCTGTTTTCTCACGTATTTTCACAATTTGAGAGTACTTAGATACCGCACATAATGTTTTTGGAACAGGAAATCTCATTAGTGCACGGCTGGATACGACACACTACTTTAGAGACGGAAGACGAGGTCACTACCAGTCAATATCGCTAAACATTGCTGTCGATATCAGACTGTTAGGTTTTTTAATTCACCAAATGACATTAAGACTATAGATAATTTATTTAACATCAAATTGGAAAAGGTTTTATTGAAAAGGTGTTACTACTCCTCTAATGACTTTATTAACGACTAGCTGTACGCGCGCAGCTTCGCCCGCGTTGAAGATTTTTTCCGGGACAAACCAATTTTCCGGGGATAAAAATTAGCCTATGTCACTCGGGGATAGTGTAGCTTTCCAACGGTAAAATAATTTTTCAAATAGGTCCAGTAGTTTTTAAGTTTATTCGTTACATACTAAAATACAAAAATACAAATCTTTCCTCTTTATAATATTAGATCAATTAACTTACTTTAAAAAAATGTGTTAAAAAGAAGTGGACAGGCTGACCATCTTTAAACTAGCAGTATTGGCGAACAATGACCTTAGGCCAATAGAATTTCAACAAGGTAAGTTTATTAAATGAAGACAAACTCGTAAAATGAACAGATTTCGTGCCCCACCACAACATTCACTTTAACTTATTCATAGCATTTGAACGGTCCGACCGGGTCTTTATAGGGACGAAACACGCTCCCCTTTTTAGCTTAATTCCTATTCACATTATCAACTAAGCAAACAGCTTTGAGCTGCTGCAAAGGCAGGACCGGACCGGACAGCCCCGTGAGAAATCGTTTTAATACTCAAAATCCGCTGCAGTTTCAGCGTTTAATGAATTACGTCGGGAGCAGCCTCCGGCGCAAGACGTGCATCGATCAACGTCGCACACCCACTCCCCCCTTATTGCCCCTCACCCCCACTGAGCAGGGGGGTGGTAGGCGCAGGGGCAGGGAGGCAGCGTTCTGCCCAAATAAAATATTCGCACGAGCGCTAGCACTCACTAGCTTAGATATGACATTTGCAGTCGTGTCATATGAAAAGTGCATGGTTGGTAATAAAATATTTTTATTGATTTTGTGAGTTTACCGTACCTTCTTTATTTTATCTCGGTTATCTTGTTTTGCAACTTATACTTAGCTGAAGAAGTCATTGAAGTTATACAGTAGCTGTCATTTTACAAATAGCTACTTGCAGGTGATGTGCACTTTTCTCTTCTCGCTCAGTACTATAGATTTTTTAATCAAATCTATACTAAGAATCTACTTATGTAACCTTTAAGGACTCTGATTGCGGCTGATAAGATTATGCCCTACATTCTCTAAACAGATTCTCCTAATGCAATTTTCACAGAATTCTAAAATAAAAACATACGTATATACTTATTTTTAAGAAAAAATCTGCGATATCTAGCGTCGATCTTCTTTCTAAAATATCATAAGCACAAACAATGCATTTTTGCAACGAAAATCGCTAGAGCACGTATTTAATTTATTTGACAAATATCTTAAACAAAATCTCCTTCAAAAATACTTTCTTTTCAATCCAATTTTCTTGTTCCATTTTATAGGTTCTGGCGTAAGATAAAAATACGTAACTGCAAATTCGCCTGCGTCCGTATAGCTGGGCTCGCCCGGTGCCCGGAGCTAGACCCACTACGTGACGCTTCTGAATTATAAGAAAATGCATTTACAGCGCCCTGCCGCAGAGCGGACGGTTTCGTGCCTAGTGTACTAGGGTTCTACAGAAAATCACATACATTTTTAACTAACCAATTTTAAGAGCAAGTTCATAAAACTGCTACCTAATTTTTAAGCAGCGTCTTAGAGATTTTAAGGAAGCTGATATTTAAGTTATATCGTAGCATGTTTGCTCGATGTGGCTCTTCTGTGTCAACATAATCTAAGTCTTTGTATTAAATTTGCAGTAAAATTTTCCATTCTCAAATGTTTAATAGTTAGCTAAGCAACCCTGTCAAACTCAACTCCACCCAAAACTTCAATTTAATCCTATCACATTTTGTGAGAACTCATCTAAAGCCCGGATCATAATGCTGCAAGAAACTGTAGCAAGAAATGTATGCAGCTTACTTGCATCCGAGCTTATCGCATCTATCAACGTCCGAAGGCTTTCACGGAAGGCTTTGTTCGCACCGTGGGCGGCCCCCACGCCGCCCGCCCTCCGTTACAAACAAGTCGGGACTCCGACATCGCCCAACTTTCTTTGTGGGTTGATGGCCTTCTGAAATTTAACCCATTTGCTATCAAGTGTTTACTGTTAGTTTTAAAATAGAGTTTAATCCTAATTAGATTTCTATGGTAGGGTATCAATACAATTGTTATAATAATAATAATGCCGGACATTTCACACAGCATCATCTGACCCCAAAGTAAGCAGAGCCTGTGTTGTGGGTACCACATGAGTGATATACGACTTATTTACTTTTTTTTGTAAATACATACATATTAGACATAGAAACACTCAGACCCAACACTAATACTTGCAGAATATATAAACATTAGTCCCGCGGCGGGAATCGAACCTGCAACCTTCTGCGTCTCAGCCAGGCATTGGCCCACTACGTCAGAGATCAGTCAATTGTGATTGTCAAAAGTTTATTTCGTTTATTTAATAAAAAAGCGTCTGAGGGGCAATTTAATATCACCACAATGGTTAAACTATTAACACGATAAACTAGTGACACGATATGAAGAGGAATAGATTAATATTTAAGTCAAACCTCATAATTTATTGCGTTCCGACCAATCCTCCATTTAAGTTAGGTACCTCTCCATCCAAAGGTTGTCTGAAAGAAATCGCTCCCTAAGCGAAAAGACCGCTCATTTTACATAATTTACTCAGTGCTTAGTTGTCTAATTGTTTTTTTAAGTTTTAAAGAAATGAAATGTTTAAATAATTTACATTAATAAATGAATTAAAATTATTTTGGTTCATTGATTCATTCGGTTAACACATAAATGAACTAAGTACTTTTGCAAAATTATAACTGTCATTTCTCATTGGATGACAACAAGCAGTAACAACAACCTACTATAAAACCAACTAACTATAAGATCCCGAACATAATATACCTATTACATATTAAGAAGGTGATTGAAGGTATTGAAGGACGCAAAGCAGCAATTATGTAATCGTTCTGTTGACTGAAATTCAAACTCAAGCGTCTTTAAGTTAAATTGTTTTTCCAAAGCTGCCTGCCATTTCTCGAAATAGCCAAACGCAAGCCAATGCGAACAAAAATTCTTAGTAATCGAGGTAATGAAAAGTTCCCAAACTGTAAAATGAATTGAGGTAGCGCCGAGCTGCAGCCGAGCGGTTGGCATCGATCAATGTCGCAGCACCGACCGGTACTAATGGGACTGAAACCGAACCCAGCCGAGCGCAGGCCTCAGACAGCCTGAAGTCTTCTTCTATATCTACGTAGACAACGATATTTGTGTGTCTGGTTCCAGTAGAGAAATGTTATGGATAAGTTTTAGAATCTCAAGTACTTGCTTGTCAACAACGGATATGGCTACAAATACATAATTGGTATACAATATCATATATCCCCAAACTAAACATAGCTTGTATTATGGTGATCAGATGACTGATGTATACTAACACCCAGAACGAGCACCTATATTCATTACACAAATGTTTGTCTTGGGGGTTCCCAAGACAAACATTTGTCTCGACCTAAGCAGACAGGCAACTAAAAAATATATATTATTGTCTACGCATTTGAATGAACCTTCCCGTGACTTCGTCTGTCATAGCCCAACATCGGACGATCATGTTTTGTCGTGGTTAATCATCGGACCAGGAAAAACGCTCAAAAAAATTTTCTTGGAAGGGAATAGAACCCTCGACCTAAACTAACAGGCTCAAATACATATTGTTGTCTACGCATTTCAATTAACATTTCCGTGACTTTCGTTTGTCGTAGCCCAACATTGGCTGACCATTTTGTCAATCGTCGGACCAGGAACAAACGCTTCAAAAAACTCTTAGATATCTCTTTGTTCCTAGTTACTTATGAAACAGTTAAAAAAATATCATATCAATACAATAGCTGAAATTCAGCTATTTTTGTAAGACATCATTACGTAACATTGGGTTGCAACGCTGCGCACAGGGTGGTACTAACGAGACTGAACGGCACTCAGTCGAGCGGAGACCAGCACTAATGGACTAAAACCTACCCCAGTTCGTCTGTCTTGAAAACTAGATCTTTAAAAACATAATTTTGTAAAGACTACTAATTATTCAATAGCAAAATAAGAGAATACATAACACGAATACGCTATTCTTCGTAAAAAAATAACAACAAGCGTTGTTGCAAGAATAAAATCAGGAAAAAAGCTACCACCTAATGAAAGACAACGAGAGCGCTTTCTTCGCAGCTTCAACAAAGAAACTGAATAGTACGCGAGTTAAATGAAGCAAAATAATAAAGCAATAACCAGAAATAACTGAATAAAATGGTACCTGTAATCACAGCGCACCTACTTAAAGATATAAATTCAGTCTTCCGTGAACTGCAACTATACAAATGCCCATCAATGAGTTTAAAGCCAATTATTCCAAAGGGCAATTTATAACCCGATATTTCCCGCTGCAAACACGAAATGGCAAGAGAAACAAACCTTATTAGAGTAATAAAGCTAATGCTCCATGGTTCGCGATGCGTCGGAAGGTGGCGGGCTAGCTGATACCATCACCGCCCACCACCCCGTCTAACCTTCTCTACTCACAGCCTAAAAGTAACAAAACCGATATGCGAGTTTCAGTTTTATTTTATCGGGAGGTAGAAAAACAGGGTATTTTGAATCGCAGACTTTTCCGAATAAAACCTGTATTTTGTACTTTTATTTGTTTGTAATAAATGCAGCACTATGCATTTCTAAATATTTCACTCGATGAACAAAGAGCATTAGATTACGACAGAAAATCGTGGTATGAATTCAGAAACATGTTTGCATGTTTGAATTGCATGTTAAACATGTTGTATATAGTTAAAGATGTGTGATAACAAAAGATTTGTTGAATAAGTATTGAGCAGTTAAGAAACTTAGCTATGCATTCCTCTTTCAAGTAAAGCCGCGCCGTTGCAGATTGCATTTTTAATGGCAGCTAAAGAAAGATGGTTCTTACCAATCATTTTGTAACCGAAGCGAAATTGGAGCGGCGATAAGAACACAGACAGATAGCGAGCTCTCAGTCAAAGGGATCACCCGTTCCATCCGAACCGCTCCATCGCAACGTTTCATCCTTCCACGTCGCCGTCGAGCAGGAGCGTTTAATATCCGAAGTCGCCTTTGGCGTCATTTTAGTGCACACCGACCGAAAAATAATTGATCAGTCGCTACCACTGCATCTAAACTTGCATAGATAGATGAAGTAGATGTTTTACCCAACATCTCCATATTTAGACATATACATACGACGACCTCTGTGGCGCAGTGGGCTTAGGTCCGGCTGAGGGTTCAATTCCCGCCGCGGGACAAATGTTTGTATGATCTGCAAGTATTTGTCTCGGGTCTGGGTGATTTTATGTATAATATGTATGTATTTACAAAAAAAAAGTATATAATAAGTATAAGTATATCAGTCATGTGGTGCCCATAACACAAGCTCTGCTTACTTTGGGGCCAGATGATGCTGTGTCAAATGTCCGGTATTATTATTATTATTATTTAGAGATAGACGAAAGCTTCAATAATTTTAGTTTAAAAGCAGCAAGGTATCAAACCTAGTATGTATTATAATGTTTGCATGTGTTCAGTTATAATAACTGCAAGTATTGCGGTAAATAGGATGCTACATCATACACCTTTACGCCCGGAAATCGATTTGGTGAACAGCCAAAGTGATCCGTCGTACTCGTAAGTACGGTATCTAAAATTCCGTAACTAATAATTCACATGATCTGGTTAGATTTTAACAACGACAACACTGACCTCTATTCAAAAGTGTCCGCTTTAAAGCTTAATATTTACAAAGGGAATATCTGAATCGAAAAACTGCTTTAGAAAACTCTTAGTATCTTTAAAATACCAATCCAACGATATGCTACACGATGGGGTATTAATATAATAAAAAATCAACCCCACATTACATGACAGGGAAGGTATCCCTAAAAACCCTATTTTTTTTGTTATTATCTCATAACATTATAGGGCTCAATAATACGTATCAAATACGTTACTAATACGTACGATTAAAGGTGGACAGACAGACAGACAGACTGACGGACATTGCGAAACTATAAGGGCTCGATTTTTTTCCGCGGAACGAATGTTTGTATTTTAGAAAATAATTGTCTTGGTTCTGAGTGTTTTTAGGGTTCCGTACCTCGAAAGGAAAAAACGGAACCCTTATTGGACCACTTTATTGTCCGTCTGTCCGTCTGTCCGTCTGTCCGTCTGTCCGTCTGTCCGTCCGTCCGTCCGTCCGTCCGTCTGTCTGTCAAGACCCTTTTTCTCAGAAACGCGTCGAGTTATCAAGCTGAAATTTATATCAAATAGTCAGGTCTACTGTCCCTTAAAGCTGGGAAAAAATTAAACTTCTAAGCCAACGCAATAAGAAGTTACAGCCGTTTATGCCGCAAATTTCCGCAAATTTTTGACACTCGCAAGGGAATCAAAACCTACAGGGTACTTCCCGTGAACTGAGAATCTTGAAATTTGGTACGAAGCAACGTCAGATAAAGCTTGCGAAAACCTTAGTTTTAGTTAAATTTTTAGTTACATCATATAAAAAATATTTTAAATAATTTTAAACTTAGGTACTACCTCTTTCATGAGATCTACAGGAACATGTTTTTGCAATAAAAATACCATAACTATGACTCGATTGTCGTGATGGGTGAACTTTTACTTATATACCTACAGGTTTGTACGGAACCCTCGGTGCGCGAGTCCGACTCGCACTTAGCCGGTTTTTTATTTCTATGTATGTACGCAAGTTTATAAAAAAAAAAAAGCGGCCAAGTGCGAGTCGGACTCGCCCATGAAGGGTTCCGTAGCAGCAAGTAACACAATATAAAAGTTCTTGTAGTTGTTGTAACTTGTTGTAACTTTGATCGATGTTTTAATAATAGTTATTGATATTTACGATTTATGACGTATTAAAAAAAAACTACTTACTAGATCTCGTACAAACCAATTTTCGGTGGAAGTTTGCATGGTAATGTACATCATATATTTTTTTTAGTTTTATCGTTCTCTTATTTTAGAAATTACAGGCGGGAGGACACACATTTTACCACTTTGGAAGTGTCTCTCGCACAAACTATTCAGTTTGGAAAAAAATGATATTAGAAACCTCAATATCATTTTTGAAGACCTATACCATAGATACCCCACACGTATGAATTTCATGAGTATGAGTTTTGAATTTCAGTTCTAACTATGAGGAACCCCAAAAATGTATTGTTTTTTTTCTATTTTTGTGTTAAAATCTTAATGCGGTTCACAGAATACATCTACTTACCAAATTTTATAGTTCTTATAGTTTCGGAAAAAAGTGGCTGTGACATACGGACGGACAGACAGACAGACAGACAGACAGACATGACGAATCTATAAGGATAACCCTAAAAAGGATATAAGTTGTATATCAGTCATGTGGTTACAAAAAAAGCCTTTATTATTAATTATATGTAAAATTTACCATACTTGTAGGTAGATTATTTCTGCTTGGTTTCAATTCCCTGTATAAGGTACCAATGATTTTCTTAAAATTATCTGTATCGTTCGACCTGAACAAAAGGCTCACGTTAGCCCGATAGTGTAGTAAGCAAGCAGCGAAGCCCGGGTCGGAGGCCGGCCTTTGGAGATACGGCCATTGTCGGTCCATTGTCAGGGAAACAATGGCCATTTCAACACCTCACAATAGCTAGACTCTGGAGTTAGCTCCGTGAAAAATTAACGCGGGCAACATGCGTGCGAACGCAGGGCTTCCGACATTTTCTAGACTATAATTGAACTAATTTGGTCTTATCTCAGTCCAAGCACTGATTGGCTTTAGATCAGCAAGCTTTGAACAACATTACGTTTTTTTGGACAGTTTATTTAGACGACTTCAAAAAATTGCGAAGGTTTTCAATTGGGTTGTATATTTCTTTTATTTTTATATTTGTTACCACATGGCTCCGTCATTTATAAACCGATGTGAAAAAAATAATGTTCATGTGAAAGTGTATACTTCCCGATTGATTCCATAGAAATTTCATCAAAATCGGTTCAGTAGTTTGATATTAATATCAAAATAGCTGGAAAAAATATGGCATCTATGTTAACGAAATTTCGATATTTTACTTTCCAGTAGTGTTTCCGAATTTTGAAATATATTAAGTACTAAGAAGCGTATAATTTTTTTTAACCGACTTCTAAAAAAGGAAGATCTTAATTCGGTTGTATTTTTATGGGCTCAAATTTCATTCAATAAAGTCGATTTTCTTTTTAGTTCTTAAAACGTAATTATTTGTAATAACGAAAATTCAGAAAATGGTTCAGAGTACGAATCCGGTCATGCACCAATGGAGTTTTCTGTTCGAATAATTTATTTGCTCTATACAGTGAAGATAAACATCGTTAGAAAACCGGCATGTTGTAAAACCTAAAACGTTCGAGACATGTGCCAAGTGCACGAAAGGAGCCTTTAAGGCGCACTTTAATCCTTTCACCACATCGGTTAGAAATATCCAGTGACGTGGGTAGTAGTTCAAAGCTCAAGCGGCGATGTAGACATGTGCCAAATATCATATATAGATGTGCCAGTGACTACCTCTATTAGAAATACTCAAAAATATCTAAGTAATTTTATATTTAAGAAGTTGTGTACCGATCCCGGGGTTAACAGTCGTGAAAATGTTTTCACTCAAAACGGGATATACCATGATATATGAGTTTTTCTGCTTCCCTAAAAATTATGTTCAAAACCATAATAGTTTTAGAAGAGACAAAGTTTGTTTTGTTTTGTAAAATAGTTCAGATAAAGTTTATATTGTAACAGCGAGCTGAACTGATGATTGAGAGAAAGGGAGAGAACTATTTTATCCAGCTCAGATCTCTCTTTGTAACAATCGTGATGGTAATGCAGTAACATTACATAGACAAGGCATAGCTTATGATTTATGTATGGCACACGATGCACGTCATTGGAGCAATTAGGTAGCGTGCGAGTAAACACGTAAGTATAGGGGACCATGTTTTTAAATATATCAGATTGCGTCAAAGTAATTATAAAATCCAATTCTACAAAGGATTATAATTGTTCTATATTTTACAAGAACATTGATGCACTTAACTGCGGAAGAACCATCTTTACATGACGCCTACTGTCTTGTGCTAAAGGCAAATTCGGACACTTGTGTTATAGGGATATATCGACCCCCAAGCCAACACAACGATAGCAACTTTGTTAGCTCTCTTGACTTGCTACTTACTAAATTAAATAAAAGCTACAAGAACATCAGCTTTTGCGGAGACATCAACATCGATATAGTCCCAAATACTTCAGATTCACGCTCCTATGAATATCTAAATGCGTTATCCAGTCACTCTATGGCACCAGCACACACTCTTCCAACTCGAGAAAAAGCTTGCCTAGATCACGTGATGATCAAAACAAAGCATGAATCTTCTTGTCTTGTCATGTGACTGTCGACAAAACTCCTCCTAACTTTCAAACCTCATCTTGATATCCTTGTAACTCGACTGCGTAAGCTTATTTCCATTTTTAGATCTCTTAGACATGTAGCAGATCGCCAAGTTATAAGGATGGTCTACTTTGCCCTAAGTCAGTCTCTTGTGGACTACTGCATCTCAACTTGGGGTGGAGCCGCATACTGAAGGTAGCTGCTGGCCTCCCCTTCCGATACCGTTCAGTTGACCTTTACAAAACCTAGGATGTGCTTTCAGTCAGACAGGCCTTTGTCCTACAAGTCATCCTAAAAAAACAATCCGAGCTCTTTTACGACAAAGTCGGACATCAGAACAAGCGCAGGGCATACAACGTCTGCTAGTCACTAACATTCCGTATGAGCCGCTCTCAAAACTTCTTCTGCTTTCTTGGATCCTTCTTGTATAACAAGTTTAACAAACTCCTGAACATCTACCCGCTGAATAAATATTGCTATTGCTTTCCGTTTCTATTTACCTAAAAACCCTCAACTATGATGAAACGGAACTACTACTCAGCGTAATAAAATGAATGCTAGCAAAGCGCCTATACCTATACTTATCGTATTAATGCTACTAACTTACTCCTCCTTGACTTTTAAGAATACCACCGTTTTAAATCCACTAACTCAGACACACTCACGCTCACTACCCAAATTCACACATGCACTCATCTACTCGCACACGCCGTAGTGAACAACGTACACACACATACACACACACACCCACTCACACACACACACACACACACACACACACACACACACACACACACTCACACACACACACACACCTGCATGATCTGCTTTTTATATTTGATATTTTATTGTTTAAATAAATTAAAAAAAAAAACCTTTATCTTAACTTTTGCTATATTTGCTATATACTGTGTAAATCTCAATCAATTGTGTTGCCTTACTAAGAACATTTTTAACACCCAATCAGCTACCTATTGCGAAAGGCCCTGGTGACTTGTATTACAGGTTCTGCAGAACCTATCACAGGCACCAGCTTCTTACAATGTGGGTACCTATGAACATGTGTTCAGGTACATTAATATAATGTCAAAATAAATTTTCAGCATCACACTTTGTAAAGAGAAATAAATAAATGTATTATTATAATTATTATTATTTATTCTAATTGCCTATATACATAAATATTGGTGGACATTTCTCACAACTCCACCTAAGTATTGCTGACCAGATGGTGACCAGATGACTGATCATCATAGCAGCCTTTATGAAGTCCACTGCTGGACATAGGCCTCCCCAACAGATTTCCAGGATGAACGATTTTGAGCCCTCTCTATCCACCGACTTCCTGCGATCTTTACAATGTCGTCAGTTCATCGGGTAGGGGGTCGTCCTACGCTTCGTTTTCCTGTCCTTGGTCGCCATTCGAGAACTTGTACTCCCCAACGGTTATCAGTTCTGCCAGCTATATGGCCTGCCCATTGCCACTTCAACATGCAAATTTTGAGCGCTACGTCGGCGACTTACGGATTTCCTCGCTGCGGATTTTATCACGTAGTAAAACACCCAACATAGCTCTCTCCATTGCACGTTGCGCGACTCTAAGCTTGTGTATGAGGCCAATAGTCAGCGACCAAGTCTCAGTTCCATATGTCATCACTGGCAACACGCACTGATTGTAGACTTTCGTCTTGAGGCTCTGCGGTATCTGTGACGAGAAGATGTGCCTTAGTTTTCCGAACGCTGCCCTTCCGAGTTGGATTCGTCGGCTGACCTCTTTGTCGAAGTTGGACTTGCCTAGTTGAATCGTTTGACCCAAATAGACATAATGGTCTACAACTTCGATTATATCGCTCCCAACATGTACCGGTACGGGTGCAACATGAGCATTTGACATGATTTTTGTCTTGCTCATGTTCATTTTAAGACCAACCTGTTGGGAGACGATAATGAGGTCGCTGAGCATTGTGCCTAGGTCTTCTAGCGATTCTGCCAGAGCGTATGGATGTGGTCTATGGTGTTAAAGCCTTTTCGGAACCCGGCTTGTTCGGGAGGCTGGAAGTCGTCAAACCTACGAGCGAGACGATTTGTAACTACTCTCGAAAACAGCTTATAGACATGGCTCAACAGCGAGATGGGCCTGTAATTCTTTAAGAGGGTGTTATCCCCTTTCTTAAAGAACAGTACCACCAAGCTTCTGTTCCACGCCTCTGGCGTAGTTCTGTAATAGCGATATTCATAGGTATCCAACAAGGAACAAAGACAATTTTATCTTGCCTTCAACACTCTTAGCTAAAACCAATAAGTCTTTTTGTGTTAACAGTATTCATTATTATAATATACTACCCGCATGTATAACTAGCTTAGATGACAAGGACTTTAAAAACAAATTGAAGCAAATGCTGATACAAAAGGCCTATTACAGATCTGATGAGTTCATATCGGATAGGATGTACTGGCAGACTATCTGTTACTGTTTATGAAATGTCACACAATCACAACTGTCTTGCTTAGAAGTTAAATGTAGCATAATATGTATACCTATTGTTCAAAATATTGATAATTGATTATAAACCTACCAACTTTGTGTTTGGTACTAAGTTGACATGTCATTTATTTGAAATTGTAATACTTACTTTGATAAGTCAAATTTTTATATTTTACTTATTTTGATTGTATTGACATATTGACATATTAGCTTTGTATTCTATTGTATTGACATTTTATTGTATTTTTATTGTATTGATATTGTATTGTATCGACATTCAAAAGTGTACTTTTGTGCCTATTTGATGAAATAAATTTAATTTAATTTAATTGAAAGTTCCCTAGAGTATGACGGAGTTGAACAGCTTCTGGAGGACCTTGAGCGGATCTCGTATAGGCTGACGTCCGGAATGTCTTCAGTATAGTGTCGGGTTAGGCGGGCTCTTGCATCGCTAGTCGTACTTGTAGCAGGACTTTGCGATGAGGTGTACAGTTGTCCATAGAACTTCTCGAGCTCTCGTAAAATTTGTGGCTTCGAGGAAACGACAGTCGGTCTTCAGATTCGTCAACATGCTTTGCCCAATAGACAGATCTCTCGCGAACACTTTGGAACCTTGATTGCGCTCGATCGCGTTCTTTATACTGTAAGTATTAAAGAGACGCAAATCGCGTCGCATAGACTTAGAGATCTGTTTATTGAGCGTGCTGTATTTCGATATGTCCACTAAAAACTGCAGTTTCATTTCGCCACGTTCTGCCATGAGTTTTAGAGTGTGCTCAGAGAGTTTTTGGGTTCTACCTTTGCGCTGGGTCTTACAAAACTTTGACCCAACGGCATGGACAATTTCCACCTTTATGAAGGTTATTTTAAAAAAAACCTGAAACACGTGTCCATTTATTTTGCATTTTAAGTATCCAAACAAAGTTTCTAAGAAATTACACCACCCGTTAAAAAGTTTCCATTCATTCATTTTACCCCTTTTTAGGATTATTTTGAAATATCCTGAAATACGTGTCCATTTATTTTGCATTTTATTTATTCACATTAAGTTTCAAGCAAATCGCACCATGCGTTAAGAAGTTTTATACGTTCGTTTTCAACCCTTTTCACCCTCTTAGGGACTGAATTTCAAAAAATCCCGCCTTAGTGGGTGGTTTTGCTGTAAAAAGAAGCTACCTTCGAAATTTCAGCTTTCTAGCTTCAGCGGTTTCGGCTCGGCGATGATGAATTATAGATTATGTTGCAATCTGATTTAAACGAGGAGGAAAGTTCTAGACTTTCCGCGATGACCTTTAAAATAGACAAATGCCGATCGGCTAAGACTTTATAACTAAACAATCACTTGACATTGGCAAAATTGTCAACAAGACAGATGCTATTATAGGAAGAAAAGAAGTAGACTTTGAAAAAACCGTTGTCTACGTCGCTACGTCTGCAACCGAACCGACACCGCATGTACTGATTCGTTTTTCCTGCGGGTCCTGTCGGCAAGGTCGAAAGCTTACATTAAGGCTTACCTAAGTGCACGAAAGTAGCCTCTGAGGCCCACTTTAATCCTTTCACCACACTGGTTAAAAATAACTAGTGAAACGATAAGAAGAAGAAGTGCTAAGAACACGACTGAATGTTGTAGAGAACAAAACTACTCATTTCTTTCATAGTTATAGACGTAACCAAGTCGTGTTTGATAATAGTGAAAAAATGTAGCCTCGAAGTGGATCAAGGTTACAACTTGTTACGAGCGAGCGCCAATAAGCTCCAAGGATTTACTTTTAGAAGAAAGCTTTTAAGTTTGTTGCAAGTATTCTATGCTACTTTAAAACAGTGGCCCTAATTGACGACCTCTGTAGCGCAGTGGGCTTAGGTCCGGCTGAGACGCAGAAGGTTGCGGGTTCGATTCCCGCAGCGGGACAAATGTTTGTTTGATCTGCAAGTATTTGTCTCGGGTGTTTCTATGTATAATATGTATATATTTACAAAAAAAGTATAATAAGTAGTATATCAGTCATGTGGTACCCAAAACACAAGCTCTGCTTACTTTGGGGCCAGATGATGCTGTGTGAAATGTCCGGGATTATTTATTTATTAATTCTGTAATTTAGTCGGATTTACTATAATTTCGTAAAATACGAAAGACTTGCACCATTGTCTGAAATAGAATAGCATTTTTAAATGATCTTAACAAAGTTGACGTGTTTTAGCGCACTTTAGTCGTCATGTAGTCGTATCCCGTCATAACCAGACGTGCACCAATGTACTATTCTAATCGAGAAATGTATGTACGGTATATATACATATATATCAGTATATATCAGTACTCTCAAACGATGAAAGGAAACATCGCGATTAAACCGGCATGCCGTAGAACCTACAAAGTTTAAAGACGTGTCGAAAGGAGCTTCTGAGGGGCAATTTAATCCATTCACCAGACTGACTGGTTCGAAATAACTAGTGACAGAAAAAGCAGTCATCATTTGAAGAGATGTTGATTAAAACTGCGGAGAATACATAAATAATGCTAAACATTTCACATAGCATCGACTAGGCCGAAAGTAAGCAGAGCTTGTGTTATGGGAACCACATGACTGATACTTTTTTTTTGTAAATACATCCAGATTTCAAGCGGGCCTTCGCTCACTATGCCACAGAGGTCAAAATGTAATTAAATAATTATATAAAGGAATCAAATGTTACTTTTATTTGGACTTTGGTGGAAGTAAAATAAGGCCTTTCGTATTTAGATAGATAGATAAACACTATATTGTACACAAGAGAACATACAAAAATAATGATTAGCAATACAGTTGTACAGTGGGCGGCCTTATCGCTAAAAGCGATCTTTTCCAGGCAACCTTTGGATGGACAGGATAGACAATAAACCAAAAAGTCAGCGGTGTACAAAAAAGTTACCTATACCTACTTAATCTAATGCATAAAATTACAAAATACAATAATTACTATAACAATGCCTATAATTAAGCTGACAAAACAAAAATTTTGGATTTTTTAGGTATTTAGGATTTTTTTGAAAATCTGGCGAAACTGCAGTATCAGGGCCAATCTAGCCACTGATGTAGTTACCTATTCTACGTTTAACTTTGACATATGATCAGTTATTTTTTGGTGCAGGGAACTTTTAAGTTTATGTTTCCATATGCCCTAAACCCTTCGACAAAACTCTCTCTATTTTCATAAAGTTATTATGAAAACCGCTGACCGTATCTCCTCTGAGTTCCAAGCGAAGCGATTGAAATAATAACAAATAGATAAATCTACTGCTCGTGCAGATTCATATCTTCGGAACGGTGTATCTTGAAGTTCACTCTTAATTAGTATTCTCTTCACACCGCAAAATAAAGGACTCCACCTATCGTTTCAAATGCCAGGTCAGCAAACCTCACGGGCTGAAAAGACGAATAGTCGGCGCTATATAAGCGATATCGATACGACAGTACTGCGGTCTCAATACCGCCCAATTAGTCGACTCAGACTTCCGCACGTTTTTGCCCCAACACTAATAGGCTAGATCTCGGCAAAAAGACCTTTACAATGCCTGTGCAAATGACTCTGAATGCATTTCGTTATGAACATGATTTATGGTATCTATTATTATTCATGATGGCAAACGGAATTCATGTTAATATAGTTTGAAATTATAATAAAAGTACGCTTAAAATGAATATGGTATTACCATGTATGGATTCGTTTGTCTAACAAGACGGCTTTGCTTTCATACAGAGCTATTGATTTTACTTATCTCAGACAGAACACTCAGAACACTGAGGTAACCTAATAATACTTCAGCACTTTTTGAAATGTCTGTTTCGGATGGATGGTTATTGGATCGGATAGTATGAAATGGATCGCGTAGTATGAAAGACCTCGCAAAGGATTATAGGGTCGGCTCGGCAGTCGGTACACAATTACGCGGGTCAAGCGTGCACTCGACTCGCACTGAGTCGCACTGCCACAATTCAGCGCTGACGCCGGCTACGAGGCTAAGATTGTATTAACTAGTCTATATTTTAGAGATACTCAAACATGTTGGATAAACTTTCAGTTGGACACACATGCCACACTATACATGGAGCGTGTAATGATGTATTTATTTCAGCTTGTTTTACTTGAAGCACACGGTTTCTAGTACAACTAATATGCATTCAAAAAGTGGTTCGAACGTAAGTAAAATAATATATATAAATATAAATATATTTGTCATATACCACTCACTCTGAATGAGTGATCACGAAATCTCAGAAACCACCGAACGGATTGGAATGAAATTTGGTATGCAGCTTCCTCTTTTGGTTTTCAAAAAAACACTCGGGATCATGGTCAAACCGCGAAAACCGCGATTATGTTTTGTAATTTTTCCGAAACATTCATTCGTTCAATTATTATCTTAATACTTTTTATCTACCACGCGGGCAAAGCCACGGGAAACAGCTAGTATAAATATAAATGTTAATGTTAACTTCGTAGCAAACAGACCATATCTGCTATTATAATATTGTGTAAATAAATTTTCATAGAATCCGTAAATTCTTCCCCCACAAAACCCTATTCTAAGACGAATCACTTCAATTTTCCAATGGAATTGCCGACATTTGTTATACTAACGACCTATTAAAACTACCGTTCCGAACAATGATGCTTTCGTGGAATTAACGTGAAAATCGACGTGGGAAAGCCAAGAGATCGCCAGCCTCTCCGTCATAAACAGCGATATATTTCATTGAATAGCTCTACTCTGAAACATCGGTTTATTTTGTAAGAAAAAAAAATTATGTTGCTTTAACTGATTATATGTTTCTGTACGCAGAATAATTTAAGCTTTTTAAGTATTTTTTTCTGTTTTTACTTTTTAATGTGTTACTTCCTTTTTTACTATTTTCGGATGCGTAAATAATAATGTCAACAGTATCTCTTATTATGGTTCCGAAGTCTATAAACCCTTGTAGTTTCGCTATGTATGTATGTCTGTCTATCTATCTGAACCTGAATATTTTCAAAATATTTACATATATGTATGATAATATCACATGTATGTTGAAATGGTTTGGGACTTGGCCATTAGTCATTCTTATCGTTACTGACTTCAGAAACCTATACTATGCGTGGTCACATGTTCTTGGTAATTTTTTTATGACTTAAATATGCAGCAAGCCTCACAAATAATTTTCTAAATAAATATGTATTTAGAAACATGAGATTTCAGAGTAGACCGTCCTAGTGCACTGTACGCATTAGATGGTATTCTGGAAATATGCAAAGCGTACTCACGACCAGTGGTAATAGCGCGTGAGATGCTCAGCTAGAATCTCTAGGAAGGAAACTTCTAGAACCCCTATATTACGAGCAGTTGTGCAAATGACGTCATCCTGATTCGATGGTTTTATAACAGTGTGGATGCTCAGCTCAAATCAGGAAAGTCAGGTATTGTTCGGACTCTGGAGCTGGCCGTCAGAACTATGTCATTATGACAGTTGAAATCCAAGATTTTGGTATAGTGGGATTGCGATAGTGTGGTATTAATATTAACCCATCTAAGCTTAGATGTAAAATGTTACCTACTTACTATATCTAATTAAATATAAGTGCTAAGTTAAGGTGGTTCCTTGACCAAATGAACATGGCGCGTTTTGAGGGCCCTCAATTCGCGAATTTTTATCACGAAAAATGTTTAAAGGTTAATATTATAACTAGTTTATTTTCTACCTATTAGTGTAAGTTGCAAGTTAAAATGACGCCAACTTTAGGAGAATATGATTGAATAATTTATACCATATATCATTTAACTACAGAATTAACTATAACCTAATAATCTATTTGAAACGAGGAAGTTGGAGGCATAATATTTAAAATACATACATAGGATAGGACAAAGTAAAACATTGTTTCATTTAAAACTCGTTTTAGGTCGTTTGAGGGTACGTCTTAAAGTTGCAGTAGCAAAATTTAACAAACGCAATTTTTTGAAATTCCAAATTATTTTTTTACGATCTTACGAGCACATTAAAGCATTTCAACATTAAAATTGCACCAAAAATCTCCCAAATGCCTTAACAAGGAGTTGGAACTTTTCCGAAATAACGTAACACCAGAACTTCTCTAAAAGCAAAGTCTCGAACCATGATTCGAGTCTAATTCATTTCAATTAGTCAGAAAGCTTGGTGAACTAGAAAGATAAATAAAATAAATTATATCACATAAATAAGTTAACAGTTAAGTTAGTTCGCGGCACGCACGGCGTGGGTGTCTCTCACAGATACCTACCATACTGCATACATCTTTATGCTCATTCTGCAAACATGTACAGAGTATAAATAAAGATATTACGTGCATTGAAGAAGTTCATACGTTCAGCCGGATAGAATGGCACGTCGTTCGAGTGTCTTCACGATGCTCTTCTATACTGTTTGATATGAGTAATATAGGAGTGAATACTGAGATGACGAATGATAGGGTAGAGGGGAAGAAAAGATCCAGTTGTACCGAATCCACGTAGCGTGAGATAAGCACAAGTAGATTATGATGCTCGTTTTAACCATCAACCGTTAACCTCGTTACAACGATCTTAGGATCGGAAGGTAGGTTCTTCTTTTTCCGAACTTTCGTGAGTTTTACAAAATTTTGATAAACGCGTTCTTTATCGGTGAAATCAACGACACTATTTAGATTCCGACCAATTCCGATCTATCTAACCGAACGATTCGACCGCGGATCAAACTCACCCTGAAGATTCTATAGATGAATCGAAACAGTGTTATCTTCAAGGAGAAAATAAAATGTGAATAAAACCGTCTTTCGCAGTTAAGGTAGTTATAAGATGGATCATGCAAAAAAGCGCTAGGACCAGGACGAGTTTCTTGCCAGTTCTTTCTCTTGGCTTGGTTTAGGAGGAATTGGCGCCTAAATTCACCTAGTATGTAAAACGTTTCAAAGTGATCCTTGTGATTGTATTGAATAAAATATATTTTGACTTTGAATTTAACTTTATGAAAAAGACGGTAGTTCTATAAGCATATAGATATGGTAGGTATTTGTGCTTGCTAGGATACAAACAAATGGAGAGATTCTGCGTGCGAGATGGGGCCTGCGTGAGTCGTGACACGACCGCACACCACTCAGCCATAGATTAGTTAGACCGGCATCGATTTCTTAAGAAAGTAGAGCGTTCATGTGCTTAGTCTTTAGTTTAATTAAAGCCTCAGTCCAACACGCTTAAATTAGGCAAAAACCTTGTGGAACGTGATTTCTAAACCATTAGAACGAAATCATTAATTATGAGGCCGTGATATAATAATGTAAAGATCGGACAATTTATGAGTTCAATAATTTAATTGATGCAAATTTTATATTACAATAATTTTATAATTTTATTATCTTAATATGATTGTAATATTTTAAAATGTAATTATTATTTTAGTGTATTATTTACTTATTGTATCGTTTTATTATGACCTGTAACTTTACTGTTATTAATAAATTACTATGAACTATAAAGACTGACGGCAATACACAAAACAGACAGACAACTCCTAATAAACAGAAAAAATATACTTGTCAGAAAATATGCTTAGAACAATTGCACGAAAACGTTACACCTGATGAAGTTTATTTCATAAGGCACGCTAGTATAACCTGTTTCAATTAAGTTCGTTTCATAACTGAAACATGTTATTCAAATCCATTCCAGCTAACCAGTTGATGCAGGTATATGTAGAGAACCCATTGAAAAATCAACCCTTAGCTGAATCCTTATGGGATGCTTACATCAAATAGTCACATGGCTGTTTCGTTGACTTTTTTACTTAAAGGGTTATTTAACTTTGCGCACTCTGGGACATAAACAAACGCGAAGATTCTGCGTGCGCGATGCGCCCTGCGTGAGATCGTGCCACGACCGCACACAATTTAGCCACAGGTTATTCAACACTATGCAAACCCAACCTTATTGTGACCCAGCTTTCACTCACTATACATTGGTGATATTGAAATGTATTTGTGGGTGTTAGTTCTATAAAGTCGAGTATTCACGAGGACACGACTAGACTAACCAGTCAACGTGCAATGTTGTTCACCGACAGATCGCACTTTATTCCGTTCACCACATTGGTTCGAAATAATTATCATGATAAGAAGAAGAAAGTCGTGTGATTTAGATGTATTTCTTTATCAACCCATAGTTTCCGCCCATAAATTTTGACCATTCAATTTTGTTGCTGTTAGGTTAGGATTCATATATAATACCAACTAACGACCCGCCCCGGCTTCGCACGGGTGTAATGCTGATACTAATTATACTACAGAATGGTTATCCCTGTAGTATAATTATAGCCATATACCATCGCGGACGTTTTTGTAGACCTTTTGAGAGTGTACAATACTATAGTACATTATTTTGGTCTATCTCGTAGGGTTCAGACAGCGCTTGCTATGTAAGCGCAACAATATGAGTTTATTTACGAAACTACATTGGAATCACTCTATCTATTTAAAAAAACCGCATTAAAATTAATTGCGTAGTTTTAAAGATCTAAGCATACATAGGGTCAGACAGACAGCGGAAAGCGACTTTGTTTTATACGATGTAATGAAGCGATTGAAAATCTCAGTGTATTTTGACACACGAAAATAGTTTAAAAAAAAAAAAAAAAAAAAAAAAAAAAAAAAAAAAAAAAAAAAAAAAAAAAAAAAAAATGCCGGACATTTCACACAGCGTCATCTGACCCCAAAGTAAGCAGAGCTTGTGTTATGGGTACCACATGACTGATATACTACTTATTTACTTTTTTTTTTTTGTAAATACATACATATTATACATGGAAACACCCAGACCCGAGACAAATACTTGCAGATCATACAAACATTTGTCCCGCGGCGGGAATCGAACCCGCAACCTTCTGCGTCTCAGCCGGACCTTAGCCCACTGTGCTACAGAGGTCGTCAGAGTTTATCGTATATTTGCGTTTCTGATTGCCATACTTTAGGGCAGTTAAGTATCCAGAGTCCTAAGTATAGATTTTATAGATATATAGAAGTATAGAATTTTATAGAAGTATAGATTTATATGTGTCAAGTCTGTCTATACTCTGTAAGTCAGAGAATACTTTGAAGACGAAACTACTTGGTCTTTGTATCTTGCTATGAAAAGAACAGAGAATGAAGTTTCTATTAATAAACGGAAATCTATGGTCTCGGCGCTGATGTTTACCCGAATTTCGATGGAGAAGGTCATTCTTACGCCTTGACCCATGACCCATGATAAGGTATTGATTAGATTTATTGGTAGAATATGAATTCCTCCGAATTAAAAAGTTTATGGAGGTCATTGAGCTGTTCTTGGAGTGTAAATAATCGCAGAGACCAGTTTACATAAAGCGATTTGTGACACAGAACTTTGCACGGTATTTTTTCTTCTGCTCAAGAACTCAATCGATATTTCGAAAGACTTTGGCGGCCATTTTTTACACAGCTGTGGAACAATCAGGAAACATCGAAGGTTCTGATGGCAGCAGGCGAAAGGTTTATAGACTTTGATTATGCCAGGGAATCGTAGCCTTAAACAGTTGAATACGCGGCATTATGTTAGTATGTATATCATATTCTATTATGCAAGATCGTGCGCTATTCTCGTTGAGCCTCGCCACACCACCATCTCCTTTTAAATACTGAACGAATTTGTGAAGAAATGCAAGACTATATGTTGGAGACTGGCTCAATAACTTATCTACTAATATTATATACAACAAAGTTTGATCTCACGATTATATATTACTAGCTGGTGCCCGCGACTTCGTCTGCGTAATTCTCACGGTTTTTGCAGCGCACGCCAGAATAGCTCACAGATGGCAGATTTCTTTTCCTACTACATGACACTTAGTGTTATATTTTGGACAATTCGGACAATATCTTTATAAGTTATAGCCTATGTGTTATTCTGATGTATAAGGTATATTATTGTAAAGTTTCATTAAAATCCATTCAGTAGTTTTAGCGTGAAAGAATAACAAACAAACATACATACATACAAACTTTTGCGTTTCTAATATTATTAGTAAGGAAGTAAGGATGTTGTTTTGTGTTTCAATCACGTTAATGTGCGGATTTGGTTGAAACTTGTTCTATACAAGTTTTTATCCTATAATCATGTAATTAGCTAGCTTTTAAGTATGTTTTGTCCTTATAATTATAAGGTCAATGTGTGTGGCAATTGTGTGATTTTGAGATAGACCAGTTGTCTGTGACTAAGGTACGCGTAGAATAGCACAGCTGCAAACATAATACAAAATAGAATTTATATGCAATAAGCCTAGTAATACAAACATCAGTAGATTAGCTACAGATCAAACAGTTCTCAACAAGCTTATATAAACGGAACGGACATAGGCTACTTTTTATGTATGTACTATGGGTGACTATGGGCTAGTATAATATAATAAATAATAGTTTAAAAAAACTAAATAACACGCTTTATATAGAAAACCAAACTAAAAAATAGAAAATAAATTTTAATATATGTAAGTTGGAAAAAAATGTTTTAATTAAAAAAAAAAAAAGCGTGGGGTGCATAGTGTCAATAGTTATAAATATTTCATTAACAGATATGAGAAGAAGGATTATCATTTCAAAAGCACCCCACGCTTTTTATTTAATAAAACATTTTTTTCTTACTTGCATTTATTAAAATTAAAATTATATTTTTAATTAAAATTAAAAAATATAAAGCGCTTTTTAACTATTTTTTATTTTCTACTTTTTAGTTTTAGAATAATCAGTTTTTTTTTTTTTTAATTTTTATTCGAGTTTTTCCATTGTCATCGGTCTTTGACAGGTGTGCAAAATTTGAATGACACGGCAAGACCGATTTCGCTTAATTTTTTTTGTTGTGTTTTTTATTGTCAAATATTGTATTATTGTGGTTCTTATGAAAGAAAAAAATAAGAAAGTTGCGTGGAAAATGAGAAAATGTAAGAAAACTTACCGACGATATTTACTTTTGTAATGTAACGCTTTTGACAATATAAACTTTTCTAGTTTAACCTTATGGCGTTTGACATAACTGTCAGTCGTTTGACGGACTATTTAATGAGTTTTACGGATCGCTGCAATTTTTTTTTTTTTTAATTAACTTCACCATTGTGTATTTCATATTCATAGTTAAGAATACAACGTAACAGGCATACAACGTCTGTCGGGTAGTATCTAGTATAAAACTAGTAGGTATACAAGCTAGTATAAAACTACTCACTGTTAGTTCATAATAACTGCAATAGATCGATAAAGTAAATAAACTTTAACTCGATCTGAAAGATATCGATAAATTGAAATAAATGCGGGCTCATTTTGTCTCGGGGCGAGCAAGGCGATCATAACTTTATGCTCAGGCGCAGCCCCGCTAATACGATAAGCCAGGTCTAACTACTGCGTGGTCAGGGTATGCATTCATTTTATTTATTGCGAATGATAGCAGCATCTAATTATTGAAAGTACTTAAATAAATAATCCCGGACATTTCACACAGCATCATCTGGCCCCTAAGTAAGCAGAGCTTATGTTATGGATACATGACTGATATACCACTCATATACTGTTTGTTTTGTAAATATATATTATACATAGAAACACCCAGACCCGAGACAAATACTTGCAGATCTTACAAATATTTGTCCCGCAGCCGGAATCGAACTCGCAACCTTCTGCGTCTCAGCCAGACCTTATTCCACTGCGCCACAGAGGTTTTCGACTTAAAAACACTTAACAAATAATAAGTAGTCTTGTTTCCCCAACTGATTTATTTACATTTTATGGAATACATTTATTTAGATTAATAATTACAGAAATGTAAAAAATGATATAAAATACATGTAAAATAGTTGAGCTATAGAATTAAACTATAACTTTTAATATCAAAAATGTAATTAAATCTTTTACTAAATATCATACACAATTATCAAACAATGTTTTATTTTATATTTTTACGTTTTAAATTCGATTATATAATAATAATAGCCTTTTATTCAGACGCAAAATAAAAGAGTAATTACAACTGACGACATATCGACAACTTCGTCTGTTCGCCCAACATTGGCAAAGGCCTCCTCCATTTCTTTCCAATCTGCTCGGCTTTAAGCTTTCCTTATCCATAGTTTTCCTGCTATCGTCTTTATCTCATCTTCCCACCTACGAATCCGAATAAAATATTGTTTAAATTCGATTAAAATATTGTTAAAAATATTGTATAATGCAAGGTAGCTATATATGATGCAACTTTATGTCAAAGCAATCAGCCAATCAATGCAAGGGCCAGTGTAACACAACTAACAGTGAACTAAACTTACGAAAAACAAACGAATGCTATGCATTACGAATAAGAAAACTCCTGTATTTTGAGATTACAATTAACTGTTTTATTTCAATAAAGTCGGAGAGACAGGCGAACATGGCGAAACTATAAGAATTAATTGCTAGATTTCGGAAGGACAGGTAAATAAATAAACAAATATTGCTGAATGAATTGAAGTGAATTGTCTTCACACAAAACCATCTCCAAACCAACCAACCAGCCATCCCAAACTAACCAAATCCTCTACTATGGAGACAAGATGAGTGATAGAATACTTATAAACGTGTAAATACATATTCATGACATTTTACAACACCCAGACACAGAAAAAACATCTAAATTGAACACACAAATTGACAACCTCTGTGGCGCAATGGCCAAGGCCCGGTTGTGGCGCGACGCCGAAGGTTGCGGGTTCGATTCCCGCCGCGGGAGAAATGGACAAATGTTTATATTTGCAAGTATTTGCTGGGTCTGGGTGTTTCTATGTATAATATGTATATGTTTAAATAAAACGTATATAAGTAGTATCAGTCATGTGGTACCCATGACACAAGCTCTGCTTACTTTGGGGCCAGATGAAGGTGTGAAATGTCTTGCATTATTTATTTATTATTATTTATATGTTTGTCCTGGGTAAAGACGGAACCCACAACCTACAGTGTAAAAGCAGACTGCCAGCTGAGTGAGGCCAGGATTTAACTTTAAAATCGAAATAGAGAATAGAGTAAAAAATTGGGCCAAATAATAAGCTTGTTACGGAAGATACATACACCCATAAAAGTCATTAGCGTTTAAATTGCCAAGTAGCACATTTTACAGGCACTGAGAACTCCATTGCCCATTACCAGCATTTAGACCATTTTGCTACAATTAACTGTTCCGTTTAATATGTTTTGTGTGCTTTGCTTTAATATGCATGAGTGGGTTCAGCGACTTTTACATTTTTTGGTGCCAGCATAGTAAGACTCAACGGTTTAATCAACTGTTTATGAACTTTTAAGTTCACTGGTGGATCTAATTTCCATATAATTCTTGATAGAAACAAAAACTAAAACATCCCTAGGTTTCGACTAGAAAAAGTAAATAAGTCCTTTATCCCCATAAAGGACTTATATAACACGGTGCGCTTCTATAATAAGCTTCCTGAATATGTAACTAATCTACCTATTAGGAAATTTAAAGCTTACATAAAATGTAGTTTCTATATCTATTATATTCTATACTAATCACAACCTGAACGATGCATACAACGCGATGACGCTGATGGTATAATAGCGCCTGACGAAGTTGGTAGACGACAACGCTGGCACAGCTCAAGACCTCTAAGCCTTTGTCCAATCTCTACCTGATACATTTTTTCTATGTTAGTCCAATATTGAACTCTAAGGAACGGAAAGAGAACTGAAGTTTGTGAAAATATCAAGAACAAAACAAAGTCGAGAGCTTTTCTTGACTAGGTTATACTACTCCGAAGAGATAGCTTAACCGTTATACAAATCACAGCTTTGTTATCCAATAGTACTTAGATCTGAGATCGAGGATCGGTGTCTGTAATCATCGGTATTGGATCATAGTGCGTTCAAATATAAACTAGAAAATGCAGTTTGTACACCGGCTCTCAACATAAGTTAGACTCTATTTGCGATCAGTAGTTTTTTCATGAAACTGTCTTTGGGTCAATCTTAGGCACCCAATTTTGTGATTCAATATTATTCTGATTGTTGTTGGCATCCCATGCTTCTTTTGAATGCTTCTATATTAGGTACCTACTGAATCTTGTATTAGGTTTCGTAGTTAAGCTATTTGCTAGTTATTTATTTTATTTTTATAGGAAGTCTCATACAAAAAAGCGGAAGGACGACGAGGAGTTACTTCCAGTTCTCCTAGGACTTGGATTAGGAGGAATTGGCACCTAAATTCACCTACACTAAATTCATGTAAGACGTTGCAAAGTGATCCTTGCGTTTGTATTGAATACAAATATTTGAATTTGAAATTTGAAATCACTCTTTCAAAGTTTCTAATATGTATATGGCTATTGTAGATAATGTTTCTACTATCTTGATTAATAATTTTGTGTCGTTCTAGAAAAGCCATGCATCATATTCGTCGTCTCGCTTGTATCAAGTAAATTAACAATTATCCTGCCAGTTTGAGAACCACTGAGCGATAGATTTCTTGAGATTGCTGTCATCAGCAACTTCACTCTGTTGTTCATCATCAAACGTGGACTTTACTGTTAGGGTGCGTTTCCACTGACAAAATGTTCTGTAAATGGAGCGTCGTTTTTTAAGCGGCAGGGTATAATTATTATCGTTAAAACTACTTTAAAAAAAGGAGGAGGTTTTCAATTCTGTTGTTTTTTACGTTTGTTACCTCATAACTCCGACATTTATGAATCGATTTAAAAAACTATGTTTATTTTATGAAAGATACTTTCTGATTGGTACCATAATTTTAAAACTAGAATCGTTTCTGTAGTTTGGTTTTTCAATCAATATAGCTAGAAAATATATGTTTGCCATCCAAGTAAACGAAATTTCGTATTTTTATATAAATTAAGTAGGTTTTCTTTTTATATTTAAAACGTAATTATGTACTTACAGTTCCTATATACAATCAGTGTATAAATAAAGCATTTCTCTATGTAACATCTGAGCTGAGATATTTGAGTTTGAAGGAGTACTACATGGTCTCACATAGAACTTTTGAAAAGGTTTTTGGGCAGCCTATGAACTCAGCCTATGAACTTCTCATCAGAGTCGGCTATTGACTCGCATGAACACATTACAAAGAACTCGTCGGAGTCAGTAATTAATTTCATTCACGTCATTTGTTTTTTCTCATTATTTGTATTCGTGCAAATAATGCGTGATTAAAATCCGTTTTTATCAAAATGTACCTACCTAAGTTGTTGTCCTTAGAACACCAAATTTTGTATGCTATTAAATTACTGCCACTACAGCTTAGAAGTTACTACAGTAGTTTTTTCCAAGTGAAACATATTTTTCCCATCCCAATAGAGTATACTCGTAGTAATAATCCTTTATTGTAAAACCAACTGAAGGCTCGACAGGCCCCGAGCTGTGGGCGTGGTGCGATGGTAAGGCACGCGCCGAGACCATTACTTTACGGTACACCTAGGTACTGTGGCTTGCATTTAGGTATAGCAACACGGAAATACCATTAACTTCTCAAACGCGATGTCACAGGGCGGTTGACGATGAAAATCTGTCTGGTATTCTGGAACAGTCTAACGCCTGTCATTCCTTTAACTGATTCTGAAGCAATTATATTTGGGCGTCGTGTGAAGCAAACATTGCGCGCTCTAAAGTTATAATTCGTATTAGTAAAATTAGTTTGGTGAATTTATTCAAATAATAGGTATATTTATTGAATCGGGTCTGAATAATTGGAATAAATGTTTTGTAATTTCAAAAATAATCCGTATAATTATTTTATATACGACGACCTCTGTGACGCAGAGAGCCAAGGTCCGGCTGAGAAGCAAAAGGTTGCGGGTTCGATTCTCGCTGCGGGACAAATGTTTGTATGATCTGCTAGAATTGATCTCGGGTCTGGGTGTTTCTAATATGTATAATAAAAAAGTACATAAGTAATATATTAGTCATGTGTGTTACCCATAACACAAGCCCTGCTTATTTTGGGGACAGATTATGTTGTGTGAAATGTCCGGCAATATTATTAATATTATATACTATTTGAAATGTCGCCATATTTTATTTAAGTAGCGATCAAGTACCGTCAATATCCATCGTAACTTGTATACGCAAGGTCCGATTATCATCAATTTTTTTTTAACTCACGCCAAATAATGATTATTGCTATTATCGTAAGGATTTCAAATTTTATTTTAAATAAATTGCAGCCGATACTACTCGCTAATATTCTCGCTTTCTATGGATGAATGCATACACACAAACAATCATATAAAAATACAAAAATCAAGCTCTTTATAATTTATTTATAAACAAATGACAAACGACCACAAACTATTTTGTGACGTCTTATTAATCCTACTAATATTATAAACGCGAAAGTTTGTAAGTATGGATGGATGGATGGATGTTTGTTACTCTTTCACGTAAAAACTACTGAATGGATTTTAATGAAACTTTACAATAATATAGCTTATACATTAGAATACCACATAGGTTACAATTTATAAAGATATTGTGTGAATTGTCCTAAATATGTCGATATAAGTGTCAAGTAAGTTGAAAAAATCTACCATCTGCAAGCTATTCTGGCGTGCGCTGCCAAAACCGCAGTTACACATATGTAATGTATGATGGTAATGTTTATCTTAAATGTTCCTACAAAAAAGCCTGCCACAGTTTATATATATATCTTATGTGTAAGCCATTATAGCCAAAATAGTGAACCATAACTACAATATAATTACAATAAAAAATTATAATATATTTCAAATGCTCATTTGGTAGTAATAAATTAATTCCTAAATGAAAATAAATACTTTTATCGCTTCTGGTAATATTATAAACGCGAAAGTTCGTATGTATGTTTGTTACTCTTTCACGCAAAAACTACTGAATGGATTTAAATGAAACTTTACAATAATATAGCCTATACATCAAAATAACACATAGGCTATAATTTATAAAGATATTGTGTGAATTGTCCAAAATAGAACGATTAGCGTAAAGTAGGATAAAATGCGCAGACGAAGTCGCGGGCACCAGCTAGTAAACAATATATGCACTAGAGATTGTCTTCATTATGACACATGCATTCTCGAAGAAAAAGCATTCTGAAACGCAACATAACTTGAGATCAAATATAACGTTTGTTAGCCCGTTATCATAAAAAAATTATAAGAAACTGGCGACCCGTCCGGCTTAGCACGGGTGCAATGCTTATACTAAATATACTACAGAATGTCTAATGTGATTAGAAACCTCTAAAATGATCAGTTAATCAGTTAATCTAATATATTATGCATGTTTTATACATATAAACCTTCCTCTTGAATCACCGCTTCCAAATCCGTTGCGTAGTTTTAAAGATCTACATAGGGACAGACAGACAGCGACAAGCGACTTTGTTTTATACTATGTAGTGAAGTAACGGAAACGTCATCTAAGTAATCTTCAAAAAGTTGCGTTTTAGTTTCAGGTAAGGACTTGTTTTTATTGCTTCTGCGTTTGATATTTTATGAAGCAATATAGCTCTTATAACCTAGCAACAGAGAAGGAAAACATGAAACAAAACCTTCTCGGTGCCAGCCGTTAGTGTGTGTACCTGGGAAGGCCTGCGCTATCAAACAAAATCCCAGGTAGAGTGGCGTCAGTGGAGAGGAAACTTCACCCACCTCAGTTTGCTGGAGTGGTTCCATGAACTTGACTGACGCCACCTAAATCATCTTCAACAGATGAACTAAGGCCAATGATGATAGCTCTTATAAATTAATTAGTTTTCTTGTGATATTGCAAGTTTTATTGGGTAATCTTATAGCAATATTCATCAATAAAATGTGATTTCTTAGCACAAGTAACAGACAATAGGATTTTACGTATATTATGATGCATAGTTATTTGTACGTCGAAAAATCAAAGAAAATTCTAGACGGTAATTCCACGATGACGTTTAGAATAGACAAATGACGAACGACTAAGACTTTATAACCAATCACTTGACACTGGCAAAATTGTCAACATGACAGATGCCATTATAGGAATAAAAGAAAGAAGAAAAAGCCGTTCATAATTAGTGAAGTTTTACGACCCATGACATTTTATATTATATTTAATTGACATAAAAGCCTTTCTAACAGACTTAAGCTAAGATTCGGACGAAACTTAACTTGAGCTAACGCTTCTGTTTGTCAGAACTTAGTGCATATTGACATACGGAAAAGTGACATAAGCGTAAGTTTGCGTTTTGTAATCTAGCCTCCTTAGTAGACCATACACAATGTCGCGGTAAATGATGTTTGATAGGAAATGGCTTTCGAAAAATAGTATGATGGATCCCAAGGAGCATTTAGGTGAGAAAACAAGGATTAATAATAGCCCGCTATCTCATTATTACATAGTTAGGTAACGTAACGTAACGTAACGTTGAGGTAAGGTAGCACTTAAATCCATTTAAAATGTGGGTCGAAATAACTAGTACACGTTAATTAAATAAAGAATAATTGACTTTATAATTTATAATTATCATAATTATTATTATTAAGAAAGATACGATATATATTTACCATAAATTATTTTGGTTATTTTCGATCGATCACTTATTGATTTGATCTTATCTAATTTAATTTGAATAGTACCTTTTAAACTGGATAACAGTATAGTATGGTTTTGCCAACAAACCCGATTATGACGACTACGATAATTTCGATTAATACTAATTACTACTACTAATTACGATTTAAAAACTAAAAAGAAACCGACTTCATTGAATAAATTTGAGCCTATAATACATTTTTAGTAGAAAGTAGATGTATTTTGTATATATATAATATGGGAAGGCCAAATAAACTCACCGCTCAAACAAAAAAAAATTCCAAATCTGTCCAGCCAGTTTTTGAGTAATCGGTGAACATACAAAAAAAAAATTAATGCTTGGTAATATTTGGGCGGGTACATGTCAGTCTTGACTCAACGCCAAGACAAAAAATATAATTTAAAAGTTATCTTTTCCTTAAATTTCCTACCTGATAGTTTATAATTCTAATGTCATAGAATAATAATAGTAACGAATTTTAAGGCCACATTAGTTATCATGTTGAAGAATTAGTCTAAAGAAGACTAAAAAATATGTTTACACCTGATAACAAACTAGGGATTCACCTTTGGTTTTCGTTTTGGGTTAATGCATCTTATAACATATTTAGCGCGCCATTAAAGTATGGTCTGTCCTTATCATTGTTTAAATATTCATTCATTAACATATAGCAACATCTTTAGGTAAGGGGTTCGATTCCCTACCAGAATAAATATTTGTGTGATGAACACAGGTGTTTGTTCTGTGTCTGGGTGTTTGTATGTATACAAAAATAATAAGGATTCTATCAGTCATCTAAGTCACCATAATACAAGCTATGCTTAATTTGGGGCTAGAAGGTGTTATGTGAATTGTTCATTAATATTTATTAATTTAAACAACAAATTAGCTAAGTGTGATGAATTCCTAAATGGCATAATTCAGTCTCTATCTTTTATATACCTACTATTAGTAGGTATATATATACCTACTATTTATAAAGAAGGAAATCATAATTATAGTTTTAAAGAAAAAAAGAAAAGAGGTAAGCTTTTTCACATCTCTAGAAAAAGCGTTAGATTGATCGAACATTTGTGTTCGCACGGCAACTCATTAAACAAAACGAGCCTCGTCTTACAGTGTTAGTCCCGCGACTTTGCTTACGTCATTTGTGTAAAGTAATTTTATACGACGTTTCATACGACTTTATCCACCCGCTGCAGCTTTTTGGGTGTAAAATTTCGGTAAGCCCTGTTTTAGAGCTACGTGCATCTTTAGAATCTTAAAGGACAATCCTTTAGCTACACCCTCTATGTTTGTGCCTAGGGCAACGGCTAACATGCAGAGTAGATGTACCTGCTGACGCTTCAATATGTTAAAGCACACTGAATTTTACCAAACAGATGCATATTTCGACATATAAAGAGAGTAGTTTTCAAAAACTGAGAGTACTCTTCTGATGAATTGAGAGTCTTCCACTATGCCCGAGACCATGAGTATTGCAACATCATTCTTAAAATAACGTAACATAAATAAATTAATTGACATACCTAATACAATGTTACAAATATATAATGAATCCATAGGCTCCCGAACTAGTAAAAACTGTGCTTCGGGAGCCAGTGGCTTCTCCCATCAGTTATTATGTCTAACTAAATCAGTGAAATGCAAAAATAAAAATTTAAAAGAAATCTTATTGCAACAGAGCAGAAATCGCATATTCCAAACTGGCCTGATATCCCTGAAACTGACCTTTTCAACAGTAAACCACCCCAAATAAAAAATGTATTAGCGGTTCTCTGGTTTGGCATATGCCAAGAAAACATTTTCTTACGATCATTTTGTTATTTTCTCTTTATTTGTAATTTTATTTTATTTCTATAAAAAAAATGTTTAAAGCTATATTTTTGGTATTTCCAATGTAAGTAAGCTTTTTAGACTTTATATGCGTTAGCTATTAATTGGTCTTAAGTTATTTATTTTATCATAATTATCACTATTACTGTTTGTTTTCCTGCAAAAATAAAACATTTACACAAAACGTCGGGAATAAAGGTATAAATACTATACTAATAAGAGACAAATACTAATTATATACTAAAACAGAATGAATACATACCGCGAAAATTTAAAAATACAAATTTAAAACAGATGCGTATGTTTTCGCTAGGCTAAACGTTGATTGTCAGTCAGTTACGTACGTATTGTATACTCGTATTTAGAACCTCATTTTTCAAATACAATCCATCACAAAGATAAAGAGCTTTCTATAAAAAATATAACGATAGCGCTATTGCATAATGAATCGCTTATACTATCCTACCAATGTTATAAATGCGAGAGTTTGTGTGAATGTTTGTTGGAGTGATAACTTCTTATGGGAGGGTAAACCGCTTCGTTACGTAACGCGTTACGGCGCCAGTATGTCTGGCTTCCCTTTCTCTCACGCATACATCAGCGGTAGGCAGGCTCCTCCTCTCTCACTCTAACCCACAGCGCTAGTTAGATTAGTTTAAGTTATCACTTCTGTCGGGCGTCCCGAGACGCACACTTTTTTTTAAGTTTGTTTGTGGCTCAATCACATCGAAACAGTTTTCAAATTACATAATTAGCTAACGTGGCATTACAGCAGGTATGTACTATCCTTACGATTACGATTAGCCCATCCCACTGTCCCACTGCTGTGTCCCACTGCTGGGCAAAGGACTGCCCTTGATTTCTTATTGGGTCTGCTATAGCACCGTCTCACTGTACTATCCTTATCTAAAACCTTTAAATGAGCAAATATTCTATGTATATAATATAATCTGAATCTCGGAAACGGATCCAACGATTTTCATGAAATTTTGTATGCAGTGAGTTTCGGGGGCGATAAATCGATCTAGCTTGGTTTCATTTTTTGAAAACGTCGTTTTATCCGTGTTTTATACCGAGCAAAGCTAGGTCATACAGATACTAACTTTTAAAACATGGTTTTGAACATAATTTTCACTCAAAACAAGATACGAGTATTTACCATGATACCAAGTTTTTCTGTTTCCCGATATTTCGGCACAATTGCATGCGCGATGATCTCGAGATACACTTTATCTAGTGATAAATATCATATCGTGGTAAATTTCGGGAAATAAACAAAAAATACATATCATGGTAAATATCCCATTTTTAGAGAAAATTACTATCTTTATCATTCTAATACCTTTGTCATTAAATTAAACATAATTAAACCATTAACTTCTACAACTATGGTTAGCTTATGGTCATGGTTTTGAACATAATTTTCACACAAAACTGGATATTTGCCATAACATGTGAGATTTTCTGCTTCTGCTGGGAAGCCGAAAAACACTCATATCATGATCATGGCGCATGCAACTGTGTCGAAATATCGGGAGGCAGAAAATGTTATATGTCATAGTAATTACAGGTAGTTCCTCATGGTCATACTAGTTCGCCTAACGGATTTGGCTACGAGGACTAACATATCCTCATTGCCGAACTCGTGTCAAAACAGGAAAAGCAAGTACAGTTATCTACTTGGTTAAATGAAAATACCTTTGCAATACTTCAGATCGAAACCAGGTGGTTAGGTTATGTTAGAGTATAGGAAACAACGCGCAAGGCGAGCGAGCAAAGCGAGCGTGCCGCGGCAGCGGCCGCCGAAGCGCCAGAAGAATATAATTTGACATTGTAGCCAGGTGTAAAGCATAGTCTTATAAATCACAGAACTAATGGGAAAAAATATTCATAAGTAATTAATAGGTATCCTCTAAGTATCTTCTCTGCGGTGACGAGTGTACTTTGCCTATTTTGACACGAGTTCAGCCATGAGTATATGTTAGTCCTCGTAGCCAAATCAGTTAGGCGAAATAGTATGGCCATGAGGAACAAGCCGTAATTATCCCGTTTTGAGTGATGTCATTAAACAACCTAATGTGTAATAAATACGATAGATTTTGAACTGGAATAACCTATTAGCTATTTTTATCTACATACCACGTGGACAAAGCGACAGGCAGGAGCCAGTAAGTTATAACATAGCGATAAATCGAGTTTCGTCCAAAACAGCACCTCTATTCAAGAACTATAATTACAGAAGGTTCTAAAATGACAGTTAAGATATTGATCATTATGGCGTCTCGGTCTTCTTTGCGTGGCCATTTAATTAATTAAAACCTCACATTTACTGATATGCAATTATTAATCCTGTGTGTGTCAAGTGGATGGAGCTAAGTGCGATCACTAATCAAGATGCAGGTGCCGCTCACCTGCGCGCAGACATCCATTTATTTAAGGTGAATGGAGCTGCCGAAAATTTTAGTGCAGAATTTTGCTTTATAATACGAATACTAATTATAAGGGCAGTTTTGAAGGTTACCGATGAGTGATATCTCAAATAAAACACCTCGTGTGAACAAACATGTCTCGTCCGTTATCTACACAGAGCATTATCGCAAAGTTTTACAATCTACCCTCATCTGTTATGTTATGCCTGTTACCAATTTGTTAACCTTATTAGAATAGTATAAGCTCTCATAAATGACTTGTAATCTTTAGAGAATTAAATAAAGGTATTTTCTAATTACTACTACTTTCATTAGAATTCTTCGCGTCACGATGTTTGTCCGGGATAAACTCCGGAACTTTTGGTCTAACTTAAAAAAAGATAGAATCATCATCATCAACATCACCATCATCATCATCATCATCATCATCATCATCATCATCATCATCATCATCATCATCATCATCATCATCATCATCATCATCATCATCATTTACTGCCTGACATCATCCATTACTGGGTAAGAAACTTTGTACCATTCGCCACGATCCTGTGCCAATCCATCTGCAGACGCTTTATTGATTGTAACTTTGTTTATTTAATTTTATAACTTAAGTTTACAGAATTTTGTTTATTTACCTACCTACCTATGTAAGTGCCTATAAGTTTATATTGTTAGTCTTGGTCTTGGTCTTTTCAGCCTGAGACACAGGTTCTCCTAGTTCAAACTTATTGTAAGCAGTTATCTAACTATAGTTATATAATGGTGGAAATTTGGTTGGTTCATTGTAATATTTTTCTTTTCTACTTAGCACGTAAACGCTCTTTATGTACATATTATTTTACTTACATGAGGATATGTAACGGATTATACTGCTCAACATAAACAAGCTGCGTCTTTAACCATATTTATGGTATTCCATACTCTCGTATCCTTGATTTCATACGGAGTTTCCAAGCAGTTTAATCTGACCACCATCACAAATTTCTACCACATTTTACGCTGTTTATTTATATTCGTATATATAACTTTTCATTGTAAAATCTTTGTTTATATTTTATTTAATCAAAATTGAAAGGTGAAGGAAGCTGTAAATATGTTTCATAAATTCTAAAATTAGCGAGAGGTCTGCTAATATTACAATGGAAACTTTCACAACACTGTCTGGCTGAAACTTGAAATTCAAAATCCGAGATGGATTTGAAATGCGCGGGATGCGTAAGAAAATGAAAGTTGGGTACGAAGACTGAATATGTGAGTCAGATCCAGTTTTTGAGACAAAAATAATGATAAAATAATATCGACGAGAGGACAGAAAAATAAGGAGTCAGATCCAATTCTCAGCAGAGAAGCACTACGAACCAATATCAATTAATGGACAAATGGTGATGAGGATCTAATAGTGATGAAAAGAGGACGTCCCCATCCATCCGAAATATACCAGGGACGGAAATAAACTTTAACCTGAAACTACGTGTGGAACTCTCCGCTTATAATCTTCTTTTTCGTGTGGAACTCTCCAGTTAGTGATACCTTAACATCTTCTAAAAGCCAAGTGAAAGAAACCTACAAACTTTTAAATTAGCAGAACTATAAAATATAACAGTTTTTTTTTATTAAATGTACATATAATACAATATAATAACTATTGTATTTCAAAACAGATAGTTTCTCTCAGTAAATTCTAAATTTCTTTTGCAGCTTGCAATTGCAGCTTATAATCCTTTTTTTATATAGAAGGGAATTGTAATGCTACATCATTTCTAAAATTAGGAATTGTCTAAAAATATTTTTTAGTTAGTCATAGCATTTGTAAAACCTATTCGGTTGGTACCAACTAATCTAAATTAGGAACTCTTAATTAAATTATATAAAATTAAATTAGGATAAGTTGGTAACAGCAGAATACCAAGTTTCATTTGACACTTCTAAACCTAATTTTAGCTAAAATTAGTTAGGTCGGTGCCAACAGAATTGAGGCCAAGAAGTATTATAGTATATTAATAAATATTATTTTCCGTATTGTAACATATATCTCTAAGATAATGAATAAAGATTTATTTATTTATACCAGAGCTTCACCTTAAGTGCTTCTGGTTCGCACTACATCGGTCGGTATCCGTGAAAAACAAAATTACCGTTTTCGTTATATCAGATCAGCGTGTTTAAGCCTAATCCGTCTGTGTCTAGGATAAAGTGCAGTCTATAAGGATAATGCGGCTTAATTATTGTAAAGTCAGCTGGTACTTTTTGTCGTTATCTGGTAATTGTATTTGCGCGTACAATATAATGTCAGTAATCCACTTTACTAGTTAGCTTTAAGTAGATAAGTGCTTTTATATGTGGTTAAAAGAAAACCCTGGAAAACTAGTTTTTATACGTGTTAAAACAATGGCTATTGGAATTATTTAATATGATACTTTTTAAATTGATTAGAATTCATAATAATAATTCAAATAATACACACCTTACAATCAATATACATTGTATTACAACATATTATTTGCAGGACGTGTTACAATTTATTATAAATACTTACGGGTATTTATCGCGTTTATTTACCTATTTTTCCCGACGTTTCGACAGGTTTACACTCTGTCGTGGTCACGGGATGTAAGTATTTATAATAATGTGTTCTGATCGCGTAAGTTTAAAAAACGTGTTACAATTTCCGACTCTAAGGTCCTGGGGTCTACTCTTGAAATCAATAATCGATATATCCCTTGAAAATCCGTGAAAACCCTTCTTATCCACATCTTTTCCACTCGTTTTGAGCGATGTAACGACTGACATTATTTTTGACAATCAATGTCGTAATCCTTCACAGCAGACGATTCAATAGTTTGAAATTTTTACAAAACAACTGTCCATTCGACTGAATTGGACGTACATTCAACGGCTTCATCGTTTCGATATATCGAAATAGGTTCGCAGAGTAGACGCCCTGGCTTTGAATCCAGTCATGCACCAAAAGATTATTCTGATAGAAAAATATGTCCGCTATACCTGTACTTTCACACGGTAAGGAGAGCATCGTGAAGAAACCGGCATGACGTTGAACCTAAAGCGTTTGAAGACATGTGCCAAGTGCACAAAAGGAGCCTCTGAGACGCAGTTTAATCTCTTCACCACACTGGTCCGTAAGAACTAGGTACACGATAGAAGAAAACACTGTGTCTAATAGTCGTTCTTCGTCCACGAATACGACAAAACAACACATAGCGCGCCCAAATTTTTACTTCAGCATCACTCTATGATATCGGTGCACACGAAAGACCGAAAGTTATTGTGACTCAAATTTCAACTGTCAACACAAATTTGAATAAAATATCAACCTGGCTTCAGAGCCTCTCTGATGAGGAAACTGAACAGCTTTGAAACGTGAAATCTACTCTGTTTTTAAATTTCTCTCTCTCTCTCTCTCTCACACACACACACACACTATGACACACATACACACACACACACACACACACACACTGACACACACATACACACACACACACACTTACCCTCTTAACTTATCACATCCAGGTTCCCACTGTAATAACCAGACTGGGGGAACACGAAGCCCATGGAACATAATATACCTAATCTATAATCCCAGCGAATTATTTTAATACATTTTATATATATCAATGACTACTTAACGTTAAATGTATACTACTTAATTATTTTTGCTTTTTAAATGTACGTACCTACATTTAACCTCACCTACTTTTTTTTTTAATAATTTGGAATTGATTAGGGGAGGGCGCTACTGGCTGCGTCGCAGATTTATACTCTTGCGGTCGGTATCGTTTTCATGTTTTAATGTCATTGTTATTTTTGATCCAAATAAATATATTTGTATTTGTTAACTGCAAGTTGGTCCTCATTTACATATTCCATTATTTCTTTGTGCTTCGTGGAATAGTGCAATCGGGACACGCACAGCAGCGTCGTCGGTACAACCGCACGCAGCAGATGGTTCTTGCGCAACACCTCGGAAACCCTCCTTGTCCTTATTCCCCTTAGTGTGCTCGGTTTGAGGACGCTGGTAGCAGGTCTGCTAGCGACAACAGCGGCAAACGCGCGCTTAGGTAAAATAGGTAGGTACCTACTACATACAGCTATAACATTTCACAACGATCATTAGATGACCCAGTGAATTTTGTACCACATCAAATTATCTTAATTGTAAACCAATCGAGGCGAAAAAAACAAAAAAATATTTTCGAACCGGTTTCGAAAGCGATTCTCGAGTTTTCTGAAACTAAAATGATGTTACCATATATCTTCGAAAAATCACCAAGATGTCAAATGGTTGCTGTCGGTGAGGTAAGCTTACATGGACCGTTTTTTAAGCAATCAATTTCGTTCTAGTTTTTATGTATCAATCTGTATCAATCTGTTTCAAATCGCAAGGTTTCCCGGTATCTCCGCACAATTGTAATATATTGCTATCGCCGTAAATATGTTGTCGTGACGTCATAATTATTATCAATAATTTCCCAGGATTAACTAATTTCAATTGCCCTTGTAAGAATAAATAAATATAGGTGGACAATGCACACAACACCATCTAGCCCCAAACTAAGCAAAGCTTGTATTATGTTTGTGTTATGGTTGGTTGTGCTTGTGTTATGGACACAGAACAAACACCTAAGTTCATCACACAAATGTTTATCCTGGGAGGGAATCGAACCCTCATCCTACAGCGTAGAACGCAGAACTACTAGCAACTGACAGGCCAGTCAAAGAGTGTCTTAACATTGGTTTTAGTCGCATCGGTCGGCGTCATTGTGAAAAGAGCGATAAAGCCATCCCATAATACATCAGGCGGGAGTCGTGAGCAAATCGAATTAAATCACTCACTGGCTGAAAAGAATCGTTGCTTGGCACGAATGGAAAACGATGCCTGTTATTAAAAATAAATACTATCAAGTGGGAGTAGCAGTCGCGCTTTGAAGGTTTCGTATAATCCGTTCATTCAACTGTTCATTCGATTTTATGTAACTTTGACATTAAACTTCAGATTCAAATTCAGATTTGCTTATTTGAGAACTATAAATAATCCCGGACATTTCACACAACATCATCTGACCCCAAAGTAAGCAGAGCTTGTGTTATGGGTACCACATGACTGATTTACTACTTATATACTTTTTTTGGGGAATAAAAGTTCTCGAATGGCAACCAAAGACAGGAAAACGAAGCGTAGGACGACCCCCCACCCGATGGACTGACGACATTGTGAAGATCGCAGGAAGTCGGTGGATAGAGAGGGCTCAAAATCGTTCTTCCTGGAAATCTATTGGGGAGGCCTTTGTTCAGCAATGGACTTCATAAGGCTGTTATGATGATGATGATACTTTTTTTTTGTTGTAAATACATACCTATATATATATTATTTTGACGACCTCTGTGGCGCAGTGGGCTTAAGTCCGGCTGAGACGCAAAAGGTTGCCGGTTCGATTCCCGCCGCTGGACAAATGTTTGTATGATCTGCAAGTATTTGTCTCGGGTCTGCGTGTTTCTATGTATAATATGTATGTATTTATAAAAAAAAAAGTATATAAGTAGTATATCAGTCATGTGGTACCCATAACATAAGCTCTGCTTACTTTGGGACCAGATGATGCTGTGTGAAATGTCCGGTATTATTATTATTATTACATAGAAACACCCAGACCCGAGACAAATACTTGCACATCATACAAACATTTGGCGGGAATCGAAGCCGTAACATTCTGCGTCTCAGCCGGGCCTTGGCCTACTGCGAACAAATCAAGGATTTGAACAAATTCAAATTTCTTTTATTTAACCATATCGTTACATTAACATAACATTGGAGTGTCAAATTGTACAATATGAATAATACACTCTTATTCTAACCTAGCCTTCTTACTACTCACGTTTGCAAATCATAGAATGAACAACTTATATTTAGGTACTCGTTTGTATGGTAGAATATTATTTTTATTTTTTATTTTTTGAACAAGGCGACGGAGCAGGGCGTACGTGTTGCCGAATATTCCGAATATGCCGAATATTAGGTCAAAAAAAACTGAGTTCAAGCCATGAAACACGAAAGAAGCAGCATATTTAGAAGAATTAGAAGCATAAGATCAATTTTAGTTTTACGTAAATAAGTGGTTTTCAATTTTTCCAAAAAGACGGATCGGCACACAGATCGATCTTTACGTTTTCATTGTATTATTTATACATACGGAATCCTAAAAATAACTTAATATTAAAGGTATAATTTGTAGCGTAATTATTGCGAACGGTGTGACGGGGCGTGTGGAGCTTCTCATTTCGCATGTGGAGAGCCGCGTTCTGATTACCGGTTCAGCCGCTCGATAGCCGAGATAAGACAAGATAAGACCTTTTGTACAATTAAATGCGGCTAATTGAGCTGTGAACAGCCATTAGGCTCGCATATGTAGTATGCAAATTCAATAAGGGTGTGTTGTGTGTAGGGTTATGTCTTTGCTTCGACTTTCACAAGCTTTCAAAAAATTTTATTAAATTTTTGGTAATTTTATTATTAAAATAATTAGACATGCCTGTCAGCTCAGTTGGTAGCTGTGCCTTTCTGCATTATAGGTTGAGGGTTCGATTCCCTCCCAGGATAAACATTTGTGTGTTTGTTCTGTGTCTGGATATTATAAAGTATCATAAGTATGTATTTTAAAATATATAAGTAATCAGTGATTCACTGATTACGTTGATTGAGTTTTTAGTTTCGATAATTCAAAGGCCATATTCAGCTGTTCGCATTATGAATAAAAATACGCATAATTTAAAGTATATATATATAAGAGTAGGTATATCTATGTAGAGCTTATAATAAATTAATTAGGTAGTTACTAAGCTGAAATTATTTGTGTTACGTTCGCAGAAAGATAACCGTCTATTGGGAAGTTTAATGCTTACATAAAGGATAGTATTTTGAAGAAAGCGTATTATATTATAATAAAATAATTATAATAATATAAATGACTACTTATATTATTGATAATAATGCATAGCCTTATGTTGCTCTACCCTCAGACAGTTAACTGACTCCCTTGAAATGTATAAACTCTCTTGTATTAGCTTTTCGTAGTAAGGTAGTTATAAGATGAATCATGCAAAAAAGCGCTAGGATCAGAACGAGTTTCTTGCCATTTCTTCTCGGGCTTGGGTTAGGAGGAATTGGCATCTCAATTCACCTAGTATGTAAACGTTTCAAAGTGATCCTTGTGATTGTATTGAATAAAATATTTTTTGACTTTGACTTGACTTTGATCTTGTATTCAAATAAATAGATAGAGTGGTGTTAAGAAATGGTTTAATGTCAATAAATGAGGATGATAACATACTTAAACAAGATATTAACTAGTTCTTAAATAACTCTTTTTAGTGTTAATCTCGCCTGTGTACATGCCATTATAGATTAAGTTTAGATTATGTATTTTTTTGTGTACAATAAAGAAAAAAGGACTAAAGATGTAATTATTTTATTTACTTTATTTTTATGTTTTGTTAGGTGTTCTCAATAAAAAAAATATTGTTATTATTAAATAGAAGGGTACACGCGATGCGCGGTTAAAAATCTCATCTCGATTGTACCGCAGTGAATTGAATTGCTATGTCACATACCCGTGTCATGTCAATACAACACACATGTCGATTTTAGGTGAATTAAAACCTATAAAAGTGACATGCAGGATTATGCGCCCGTAAAACAAAGTCAAGATAGTTCAAGTCCAAGACTGTGGACTAGTCAAGATAGGAAGTAGCACATGCTGGGATTTAATCTTTTTGGCCACACTAAAATGTTGATTGGTTCGCGGGCAGGGCTAATTATTACGCATTTTAGTATTTTTTTTTGTTTGTTTTGTGTTCGTATTTGTACAAATTTCTCAATTTTTAGTCTTCTTTTCGCTCATGTGTTCTCTTTTTTTTTTTTGTGTGTGTGCTAAACAAATGTTTTTCTTTCCTCCTCTCTTTGATAGGCCTTAAAGCTAAATTTATTAGTTCTACGCGACGAAACCGACCTGACGTAATAAAATAAAATAACTAGACTCCAATCAAATAATAACATAATTAAAGTACCCCGATCAGTTAGGGACGTTACAGACAGTGTGCATCATTAGTTTCTAGGAGTGGCGTTCAATAGCCGGCTGTCTGAACTCGGCACTACTAAGAGTTTATGAATGAATGCGTAGCTCTGCTAATGAATGACATTCGCGCAATTATCTAGACAATGTGTCAACAAAGCACTTTCAATAAAATTGAAGCGACGCTGACGTTTTGTTGAACGTAAATGATTCTTCGTCAAATAGACACTGCGTCCGATTGTTGTTTCTGTTTCTTATTTTGTTTGCACCAAAATAACAGTGTTATTTATGACACTTCATTAATTTACTAAATTTACGTGTTATTGACGTGTTTTAGCGCATTTAAGACGCCATGTAAATTGGAGTCTGGAGTTTGGAGTGGAACTGCGAAAAATCCTAGGAAAATCAATTCAATAAAAAAACAATATGATAGGTCATACAATCTTATCAATATATAACATATATATTGGCACTATATATTATATCTTATTGATTCATATTAATATATGGCCTTACTTATACACGCTTCTCAACTTGAATATTGCCTAAACACCGTTTAAGATTCGCCCTGTCAATATCTATCATGGCACTTCTTTGAACAGTGTTAACTTTTGACAGAAATTTTTCGTCTGTCATTTCATGGAGTAACATAGCTCTGCTAATTTAATATTTTTTACCCTTTTTATTGCATGTTTTATTCAGTAATCTTGGCGGAATTTTAATGAATAAATTGTAACTACAGGACGGGTATGGATAATTGAATTATAAGTGTATTGTGGTGCAATGTGATTTGAATGACGAGGAATCCCAAGAAAATTCTAGACGCCATTCCGCGTGACGTTTAGAATTGACAAATGACCATCGACTAAGACTCTAATAACAAACAAACTGACTATAAACTATAAACACTTGACATTGGCAGAATTGACATTAGTATGTCACAGGCCATTAACGAAGAAGAAGAAGAAAAAGAAGAACTTTTGACAGAAGTTGAGAGACGTTTCAAAGTGAGGCGGATATTTTTTAAATTACTCGTCATTGAAAAAACTGTAATATAAAAGTGATACTCTTATTTGAAATTTGGTGTAAAATAAGAATTTTTTTTTAAATATTAGGTAATCTGGCGAAACAAAAGCATCGACACCATTTACTAGGGGAAACATAAAGGGACATAGTTGAGTAATGCGTAACAGGCCTAACTCAATTAGTGTTGCCAACGAGTGTAGTAAGGGGTTACTATCTAGGTAATTGTAATACGATCAGGACGAATAGACGCTTGGGAAGACTTTACCAAGCTGTGAGTTAAAGTGCCAGCAGTGAGTTTAGCATAGGTTTTAATTTAGTACAAAAATGTAATACCTACTTGATCCTCCCAGAACCAATTATGGTAAAAAAAAATGCGTGAGTGTCGTGGAACACTCGGTTGGACCGAAGTATATTATTATTGATTAACAAATACAAATGAATGAATTACTAGCGAGAGTAATTAAATGAAACGTACAAATAACTAATGAACTGTAGGAATGGTAGAATTTCATAATTCATTTATTTATTTATTCGAGTTAATATAAAACATGTTATTGTACATCATTCAATTCATCTAATTCATTAGGTATAAACTTCATCAGTACATTCAATCGTAGTAATAATTACTACACTAAAGAAATGGACGTGACGGAAAAATCTTACACGTTTTTTCGCCTAGCCCCCATCCGCCAAGTCCGTACCGTAAACATAACATACGAAGGAGCACAACTATACAATTAATTACTTAGCTATATTAAAGAAGCCACAAGTTCATATTCATTTTTAAAAAAGTTAAAAAAATTATACTTACTGAAAAACACTTCCATAACATGACTTCTTATATAGTTTTAAGTAGTAATCATACTGCTACAACAGTGGACCCAAACCAGTACATAATGTACATACATTGTAATCTAATATTCTCTAAAAGTGAACCTTGTTCTTTGAGAAATAAATGTCTTAAACCATTTTTTAATCTTAGTTTAAGCACAGAATACTAAATTAGCAACTCATGCTAAGCAAACAGTAATTCAGCTTGCTATATTTACCTACATATTGCCTCTCTTTCTACCTCGTAACTATTACGTCTGGCGCTGCACTTCTCTACGACTTCTTTACTTATTTACATAACAGGATGGGTGAGCCAATTTACTTGAATATTCGTACCTAAACTGCCGAGTACACTTGACCTGTATGGCGACTATGGAACTCTTGATACAATCAATGTCTATCTGTTTCGATTAGCAATCGGTATCAATGTCTATCAATTTTGATTAGCAATAAGCATTATTTCAATCAATCATATACGATGTATTTAGATGCTTAGTACGCTAAACACGGTTCTTACCACAATCGTACTTTGTAAATTGGTCGAGTTATAGTTTGACACCAACTTCACATTGTAAATAGCGATAGAAGCCGATAGAAATCGCAGCGATCCGTAATACCAATCCATCAATAGTAACTGAAAGCTATTAGTATCAATGTTTTTTAGTATCAAAGTTCCATAATCGCCCCACTGGTCTCAGTTTAACTTTAATTTATGATTCTAGTACCTATTAACGCACAAATAGTACAGCGTTCGTCGCAAAATTTTACCGACATCATCGCTTTAACACGCACGTTCTTGTATCACTTTGGGCTTTTTTGTATCACTGCAAGAGCTCTATTTAAACTTGTTTCAACTCAAATCCGAATAACTTTGCATAGCATGAATCGCAAAATGCCCGTACGTAAAGCATGCATGCATTCCGTCCTGATTTAATAGAATATTGGCGAAAGAGCGAACCTGGCATCTAGCTTATTTTCGTTTAAATTTTCCCTTGTTTTTGATGCATGATTTTCGCTCGAAATGTTTATTAGTAGGTATCTCTCCAATCGGAATGATCGAAGATAATCACTAAAGCTTCAGCTGGAAACAAATTATCTGATTCAGCCTTAAGATTTAAGATTTTAAGGCAGTCGATATGGTGGAAGAAGTTCCATTAGAACGTGTCGTGCATACTTAGGTGACAAACAGCATAGATGGGTAGGTACGCGAACAATGTTCCGCTTACAGCAGTAGGTACTTACGTAAAATGTTTCATCTGAACATTTGTATAAGATTTCAATTAGGAGCTTCGCAAAAGCCTTGCAAAAGCCTGTTTTCATATATATTAACCGACTTCAAAAAAGGAGGTTCTCAATTAGATTGTATTTTTTTTTATTTTGTTACCCCATATCTCCGTCATTTATGAACTGATTTGAAAAAATATATTTTATGTAAAAGGATAGGTATATTTTCCGATAGAAGTTTCATCAAAATTGGTTCAGTAGTTTGGTTTTTATATCAAAATAGCTGGGAATATGTCATCCAAGTAAAAGAAATTTCGTATTTTGCTTTCTTGTGACTTTCCAGTGGTGTTAAAGAATTTCGAAAAAGTATAAATTAAAAACATTTATACTGACTTCAAAAAAGGAGAATGATCTCAATTCAGTTGTACTTTTTTTATATTAAATGAAGTCGGTTTTTGTTAGTTTTTAAAACATAATTATATTTATTAATGTATTGGAGAACGGAGATCTTCATTAACAGAATATAATTAACACTTGTATAAAACGTGAGGTGACTGAAGCCAAAGAAGTATTTCAGGATCATATATAAGTAGAAATCTGTAGTCTATGGCTACTCAGTCGGGAAATAGGCGTGGTTTTAGTAGTCAATAGAATACGAATGTGATAGATGGTATAGATGGTAGCAGGTAGTTTTAGTCAGATAAGTTGTAATACAGGGAGCTCTCCCATCACTCAACAATGTGTAGGTATTAATATACTGCCTCAAGTATCAAGAATGCATTTATGTAAAATAAGAAAGCCAATCACATCCATTTTACGTATAAAAACAATAAGTAAATAGTTGCAACTCAGATCAACTTCATTACCAATAGATGCAATTAGAGGCGCACTTCACCCCATTCACCACACTGCTTCGAAACAACTGGTAAGATAAATAAATAAATATCGTTGGACAATGCATACATCACCATCTAGTCCCAAGCAAAACGTAGCTTGTATTATGGTTACCAGATGACTGATAGAATAATAAATACATAATAATTAATAAATATTGGTGGACAATGCAAACAACACCATCTAGCCCCAAACTAAGCATAGCTTGTATTATGGTGACCAAATGACTGATAGAATACTTATATATTTTACTAGCTGTTGCTCGCATCTTCGTCCGCATTTTGTTTTAAAGGAATTGTAGCTTCAATCCTTCCCCAGGATGCAATTTATCTCGTTGCCAAATTTTATTGATAAGATTAAAACCAATCACACCCACCACCCATTAAAAAGTTTCCATACCAACATTCACACCCAATTTTACTCCTTTATGAGTTATTTTGAAAAATCCTGAAACACGTGGCCATTTATCTTGCATTTTAAGTATCCAAACCAAGTTTCTAAGAAATCACACCACCCGTTAAAAAGTTCCCATACAAAATTTGACACCCCATTTTACTCCATTGTTAGATTTATTTCGAAAAATCCTGATACACGTTTCCATTTATTTTGTATTTTATTTATTCATATAAAGTTTCAAGCAAATAGCACCACGCGTTCAAAAGTTTCATAAATTCGTTTTCACCCCTTTTGAGGGGTGAGGGTGCTCTGAGGGATTTAATTATTTCTAAAAATCCCGCCTGGTGGTTTTGCTATAAAAAGAAGCTACCTTCCAAATTTCAGCTTTCTAGCTTCAGCGGTTTCGGCTCGGCGATGATGAATCAGTCAGTCAGGTTAAGCTCTTTTATAGGTATAGATACATACTTGCCGTGTACTATGGATCCATAGCTGAAGAGACAGACCTGACAGGTAATGTCACTTTCATGTCAATTGGTGTCAATTGGTCAATTTACACCAAATCTGACTTAGTCAAACACCAATTGACATGTAATTTGTAATTATTATAGAAAGGGAGGGAGAAGAAAGAAGAGCAGAACGAAAAGATTGTAGAAAGTAGTCGAGAGGTGCTGGAATTGTTATCAAGGAGTAAAGTTTTCTTGGATTGATGGAAAATGGCAAGTGTGCAAATGCAGTCTCTCTACCTATTGGGATAAGATTATGTTGCCAGATCGTCTAGTAAACTTGTAATACGAATCTCTGCGTTTCATTAGACCAGTCAGGGTTGCTTGACCCAGACGAATGGAGTCAAGGTCTCCGAGAGCTACAAGAGACACTAGATAGTCGCATCAGCCGACATACTTATGATACTTTATAACACCCGGACACAAGTAATGTACCTACAAGTAATGTAATGAATCCGCATTCATAAATTACTTACAAGTATAAAAACTACTAGAAATATAATGTTGTTGCATAATAAAAGCAACAGGAATAATTTTAGTTAGTGTCGTTTCGAGACGACAAAAAAAGAAAAAAAAACACCCAGACACAGAACAAACGCCTGTGTTCATCACACAAATGTATGTTTATGGTTCGCGCGTTCAATCTACAGGGCAGAAGGCAGAGCTCCTACCAACTGAGCTGACAGGCAAGAAGAAGAAGCAATATTTGTAGTGATATTGAAACAAGTATTCACACTGATATATTCAACTCGTATGTTGTTTAAACTTCGCGCTCTCCATGTATAATCATGTTTTTGTATTAGCGTAGTTCAATAATCGAAGCTTTCGAAGCTCTCGATGCTCTCGAAGCTGGGTCCGGCGCGGTAGGCGGAGGTCGCGCGTGCGCCTCCGTGGTCGTTTTGCGCATGCGTCGTGACCGCGCGCGCGCTCTCGTCACGCGCAGATCTGCGCTCGCGCGCGCCCGCCCGCACTATTTTATCGCATTAATTATTTGGAAAAGGATTTACAGAGAGCTAGGGATGACACGGTTTTCTATTAATAATATTTATTGGTGAACAATGTATACAACACTATCTAGCCCTAAACTAAGCATAGCTTGTGTTATACAGCTAGTGACGGATGCTGAATATTATATGCCCCATATTTCACACGACATCATCTGTCCCCAAAGTAGAGCTTGTCTTATAGGAACCGACGACGCATATTCTTTTTTTTTTTAAATACATACATATTATACATGGAAACATCCAGACCCGAGACAAATACCTACTTGCATGTCTTAAAAACATATGTCCTGCGACGGCAATCGAACTCGCCACCGTCACAGACAGGCCTTCGCCCACTACGCCACAAAGGTTTTCAAATAAATAAATAAAGCTGCACATTTCACAAAGCATCATCTAGCCTCAATGTAAGCAGAGCTTGCGTTAAAAGAACCCGACTGATATACATACTTATTAACATATAAAAACACCCAGACCCTAGACAAATACTTGCAGATCATACAAACATCTTGTTTACTTTCATCACCTATTAGTTGAGCTGTGAATGATGATGTCAGTGTCACATTTGAGGCTTTGAAATGCAACAGATGATTCGCTTACCAAGATGATACCAGATGATAAGCTTTAAACAAATATATCGAGGGGTTTCTTTAGGGATAAGCTCATAATTAACTTTACAGCGATGGTACGACAATCTAATTACTTTGATTTAGTTATACGTACCTACTAATGAGCAGACAGTCGGCACCAAAAGTAATTAGTAAGTTACTTACAAATGAAATCAAATATTTTGAATTCAATAATATCACAGGGTAATAAAAGCTTTTTTCAAACTTACACTCTATTACATTTACATAAACTAAAAACATCTTCTATTATCTATGTACAGATTTTTAGATAAAATTACATATTATTTAGTTAACGATGTAAGTAAAAGCCTCCTCTAGTTGCTTCCATTTTTCCCTGTCTCTGGCTTTTATTCAATTCAATTCAATTCAATTCAATTCAATTCAATTCATTTATTTGTCAGAATGTAGGTTTACAACATTGTTATAGTAAAGTAATAATTCTATAAAGTGCCAGTACAATCTTACCTTAACTAGGCATGCAAATTTATTATATTGAGTTACAAGTAACTGAGGTCATCGTTCAAAAACTCGGTGATACTATAATAACTCTTTTCTACAAGAAGTGCCTTAAGCTAATTATTATTATTATTATTAATTATTATCCTTACTAATCTTTACTTCCTTGCTAATATTATAAACGCGAAAGTTTGTATGTATGTTTGTTACACTTTCCCGCCAAAACTACTGAATGAATTTTAATTAAACTTTACAAAAAAACCGTTAGTATTACACGAAGTACTAATCCTGCGCAGACGAAGTCGCGGGCACCAGCTAGTCTAGTATAAGGCCAACCTGATTAATAAACTACTATAACAAAAATGGATATTACCGGTGTCACAATTTATAACATAGTTTTTAGTTTTAATAATCCTTATAGTCCAGGATCCCTGGTCCATTTTTGCTTTTGATTACTATCAAGCTAACTTTCCGTGAGTAGCTTCATTTTGATGAGACGCCCAACAATTTCCTGTACGAAACTCTCTATCGTGGTAGCTAACAGAGGAATCAAGGATAATATAAATGTCTATTTTATGATTTTCAAATATTTATTACAAACTGATTTTTTTTTGGTTAAATCTCAAGATAATTATCTAAATTATTCGAAACCTATTTTGTCCTACAAAATATATGGTTTGATCAAAGAGTCCCCTCCTTCCAACATGTGTCGATAACGAAGTTAGTAATCATAAATGATTACTAACCAGCTGATTATTATTTTTTTACTTAGTTAATATTTATAAATAATTTAACAGTCATATTGTCCTACAAATTGCGTGGTACGTTATCCCGGTCCTACGCTCAAAAGTAGTGGTACGGATTATCAAATATTTATTACTAACTGATTTTTTATTTAAGGCCAATGATGATAATGATAAGGCCTTGTATGGGTAACATGTGCCACATTTTGAAATGTGTCAGGTATCCACAACCAAGCGGTTAACAGGTAGGGAGGGGGAAATACTGGATTATTTAAAATGTCCACTTCTATGTTTAATATTTATAAGATGCAACAAATATCTTATAATCACAAACAAATATATATATCGACAAACAGATAAAAAACGACGAAACTACATAAAAAATAGGAAGTCGATACTCAGCCCAAAGCCGGCTGAGTATCGACTTCCTATTTTTTTCTTTTTTTCTTTTGACGAGAATCCTTCATGGATGCCATTTGTCTTCGGATTAACAAATGGGTATGTCAGACTTCTACTGACTAAAAAACCTTAAATATCCTGCGGAGCATCTTCTTATCTACAGGAACAACAATTAACACTAACGCGGCCACGACGACGCTGACTCGTTGTCAATGGTTCAGCTTCCAACATCAAACACCTTTTTTGAGGCACATGTGCTACCTCGGGACATTAGGGCAGTGAATTTCTGAACTAAGGTATGCTTTTGTTATGGAGGCTGAAAGGAAGCATACGACGATGTATCGACTCTCCGTGCCAAAGTTGACAATTGACGCGTAGGTAGCCGAAGTCACCAGGCGTGATCAGTAACTCCTACGAGCTGATTTGTTATTGGCGGCAACCCTACAGTAAAGGCAGCATTCTTGGTAAGCCTGTCAGCTGTGGGAACGTTTTCTAAGCATCTTGTATACCATGTGCTATTATTATGTACGCAGTACAAGTAACTACAAAGAATAGATGATGGAAAGCTTAGAGAGCTTTTGATGAATTTTTCAATTCATTTTTATATATACACTAGCGACCCAAGTTGTAATTTTATCGTGATAGTAAAAATCCTCCATTCTATAATCACTTTATAAACTAGCGTAACAAAGGAGCCTCTGAGGCGTACTATAATCCTTTCACCACACTAGTTAGAAATAACTAGTGACACGATACGAAGAACTAGCGTGACGCTTAAGTATGTTCTGTCCTGGTAATTCTAATGTCAAAGACAAGACATAGCAAGAGATTTAAACAACAGATTCTAGTGTATGTTTATAAGATAGACAATAAGTCCATGGCTTACAGATTTGAAAAAGGTTGCGGGTTCGATTCCTACCGTGGGACAAATGTTTGTATGACCTGCAAGTATTTGGCTCGAGTCTGGGTGTTTCTATGTATAATATGTATGTATTTACAAAAAAATATATATAAGTAGTATATCAGTCATGTGGTCCCCATAACACATAATCTGCTTACTTTGGGGCCAGATGATACTGTGTGAAATGTCCGGGAGTATTTATTTATTATTTGACAGTTTTATAGGATAAGTATTAATATCATAACACGAATGTAATCATCATTCGTTTCTATCCTAGTTTTGTTAGACTAATTTGAAGAAAAAGCGGTTATATACATATAGCCTTATCTTTTTTGTGGGTAATGATGAGTACTATAAACACGTAGTACTTACATTACTTTATGTACCATCAATAGTTAACGCAGGGCACGAAAAATAATGAGGATTATAGCAAATGATTTGATTCATTGGGTTACATTATTGCAATTATCGTAGGGATCTTTAATTTTTTGGAAAATAAAATACTGCCCATGATACATGCTGATATCATGCTGATGCTGATGTAGCTTTCTATGGGTAACTTTTTTTTGCTATTTTTTTATCTTTTCTTCTTAAAATATTACTAGATTTGAGGAACCATTGGTAAAACTCACGAATTATTTTGTCGATAAAGCTGATATTGGCCTCAATTCTGTTGGCACCAACCTAACTAATTTTAGCTAAAATTAGGTTTTTAACTGTCAAATTAACCTTTGGTATTTTGCTGCTACCAACTTATCCTAATTTAATTTTATCTAACTTAATTAAGCGTTCCTAATTTAGTTAGATGGTACCAACCGAATATGTTTTACAAATGCTATGACTAACTAAATATATTTTAGACAATTCCTAATTTTAGAAAGGAACCAACCGAATTGTCACCATTATTTCAATTTTATCTAGCTAGATAATAGTTTTAACCGACTTCAAAGAAAGAAGGTTCTCAATTCCGTTGTATAAAAATACAATTATAATTTATATTTAACTAGCTGTTGCTCGCGACTTCGTCGGCATTTTTTTTTAAAGGAATTGTAGCTTAAGTCCTTCCCCAGGATGCAATTTATCACCTTGCCAAATTTTATTGATTTAGGTTAAAACTAATTACTTGATCATCCATTAAAATGTTTCCATTCAAACATTCACACCTCATTGTACTCCTTTTTGAGGTTATTTTGAAAAATCCTGAAACACGTGTCCATTTATTTTGCATTTTAAATACCTACCCAAACCGTTTCTACGAAATCGTACCACCCGTTAAACAGTTCCCATACATTACCCTTTTACCCTTTTGTTAGGGTTATTTTGCAAAATCCTGAAACACGTGTCCATTTATTTTGCATTTTATTTATTAATATCAAGTTTCAAGCAAATCGCACTACGCGTTAAAATGGGCTTGACTTTAGTAGTGCGTCGCACGAATAGGAGGGTGAAAAGACTCACATCTGGTAGGGTTTTGCTTTCTGATTACATATTTACCACTAATAACATTAGGTTATTCTTAGTTTTCGAGAAAATAATGAAACATTTTTAACCTCAAATCAAAGAAATCTGATAAAACTACGTAAAAATTGACAGATAATAATCAACTTTGTCGTATTTCTTGTCTATGATTTAACATGTTGCGCGCAAAATTTATGTGAACGAAACGTAAAAATCCTGTCAGTGATTTTGTTATGGCTTCTTTCGACGACTTTGGCTTATCTTCACTTCACTTGGTTACTTATCACCTATAACATCTGGACTGGTAATTTAAACTAGAATAATTTTTTTTGAGGTTAGGTTACATTTATTCAAATATCTCGAGAACGGGGCAATACCTAGTATGGGGGTGGCATTTTATTTATCCTTCATTTTCGTGCAACGCACTACTAAAGTTTAACCTTAAAATGTTTCAAACATTCGTTTTCACCCCTTTTCACCCTCTTGTGGGTTGAATTTCATAAATTCCCGCCTTAGGGTGGTTTTGCTGTATAATGAAGCTACCTTCCAAATTTCAGCTTTCTAGCTTCAGCGGTTTCGGCTCGGCGATGACCAATCAGTCACTCAGGTTAAGCTCTTTTATAGGTATAGATGTAGTCGGCTTTCTCTTTAGTTTTTAAAACGTAATTATTTTTATCAGAGTTTGATTGCGGTCCGTTCGCGTATTTTTATTTAAACAATGTTTTCTGCATTTCCACACTGATTTCGGCAAATGACAATGTCTATCGTGCATATAACAGAGAAGGTAATTTCCTACATTCCCTACATTCCCCTAGTCTGGCCGTTGAAAAATTTTTCCCACGAACATTTTGTGTGCAACATGAATTCCGGGTTCGAAGTGTACAGTTAAAAACAAATAACGTGTCGGGTGTGCGTGTAATGTTATTGATTGTTAGATCGGCGAGGGCTTGTGCAGGTTTGAGCTTTTACAATTTTATAGGCAATTTGTTTTCTAATGCAGTATAAAGTATAAAGTGAAGGTTTCAAAATAATCCTTATAGTTTCATGCAATAGAACTCTATTTCTTTAATTGTAATAAATTTAACAATACTAGTCAACTAATTGAACTGTTAAAACAGAAAACAAACTTGAGAGTGGTCGATAGAAGAGAGCCTGGAAACGGCAAGTTAGGTTTTGAAAATAGTAAAATTTATCTGGTAACGTTTTATGGCTTGGTGTAATTATTGAAGAAATTACATAATAAACAGATGTTGGAGGGATATCAAAAGATTCAAAAGATTTAGAACAAAAGGCGTGTGTTGTTGCAAATGCTTTTCACAGATTAGAAATCTATATATTAATACGTTGTGACGTATGGGCGCTGCCCTGTCACACTGGGTCGATTTCCTTTATAAAATTCGTAGTGGGAATCGCCGTGTAGTTGTACATATGACACAAGGGTATCCTCCAGGCAACAATATAATGCGCACGTACCTGAAAAACCTTCTGTATACCACCTCCACAATGTGTGCGCCTGGGTCGATGCTGAGCAACGCTGGTATCACTGGTTAAACTCTCACCGGCCGGTGGAAAATTGCATAAAATCCTTTAAAACACATGTGGACACAGTTTTACGAGTTTATAATGAGTTCAGTCTGATTTGAATTTCGAATACGCTGCGCTCGTGATTCAACGATGTTACACACACGATTTCTTCCTTTGTTCTGGCTTGGTCTAGCTGCCTAACTGCATGCTATTATCCCGATTTGAGGGTAGATTTGTTTCAAAAGTACCGTACGCATCGGGCAATGAAATGTTGCCCATGTCACATGAAAAACAACCATAGCATCAGTACATCGAGCGAACCCATACTTAATTAGAGGACGAAACATACGTGACGCAAAAACTTTGTACCCCTTTTTACGAAAATTGCGCGGACGGAGTATGACATTTCACGTTTTAGTTTATGTAGAGTGCAGAATGCTATTTTTTTTTTTATATGCATAGAAAATAAATTAATTATTAATTAATTAAGGTCAAATTTAGACCAGTGGGCGACCACTAGTATATGTAATTAAACAAGATCGTGTGTAAAAAAACAGCTCCAATATAAACTTGACCTTATGCTACTTGGTCTCTATGCAAAAACGTAAACTGTAGGCCACAAACCACCGCAGTGAGCTTACAATGAAAATCGCTCGGGGCATCACACTCTAAGTACACGTCTATTTAATATTTACATTACATGTACTATTACTCTTATCTCTTAAGGCGGTACCCTGAGCAAATGACCTTGACGGATTTTGACGACGTACTAAACAATATGAATTTTGATCTCGAAAGTTTAAACATACTATATTTTAACTTGTTTACTCTTTATTTATAAATGTAAGCTGCAAGTACAAACGACGTCAGGTTAAGGAGAAGTTTATGATTATTTAATATTTAAAACTATTTAAATTACAGAATTAACATTAACATTTAAAACAATTTGAAATGAGGAAGTTGGTAGCAAACTATTGAATATATGTACATACCATAAATAACATTTCATTTCAGATAATGTCATTTAGCACCATAGTAAGCAAACCTTGTGTTATGGGTATACTACAGATATATACTTTTTTTTTGTAAATACAAACATATTATACATAGAAACACTTAGAACCGAGACAAATACTTGCAGATCATACGAACGTTTGTCCCACGGCGGGAATCTAACCCGCAACCTTTTACATCTCAGGTGGGTGTTCGCTTATAGTGCCACAGAGGTCGTTAAGAAGATATAAGATGATATGATACTATAAAGCGCTAGGACCAGGACGAGTTTCTTGCCGGTTCTTCCCGGGCTTGGGTTAGGAGGAATTGGCACCGAAATTCACCTAGTATGTAAGACGTTTCAAAATGATCCTTGTGATTGTATCGAATAAAGTATCTTTTGACTTGACTTTGACTTGAAATAATTACGTTTTAAAAACTAAAAAGAAACCGACTTCATTGAATTAAATTTGAGCCTATAATACATTTTTAGTGGAAAGTAGATGTATTTTGTAAATATATAATATGGGTAGGCCAAATAAACACACCGCTCCAATGAGACAGCGAGGTATCGAAGTACATGAAAACATCATCGATGTATACAATTCTTAGATTTTCGTTTATTTTTCAGCTGGACCGATTTTGATAAAATGTATATGGGACCACCTATGAAGTATACCCTTTCAAACAAAAAAGTATTTTCCAAATCGGTTCAGCCGTTTTCGAGTAATCGGTGAACATACATAAATATATATATATATATATATTCTAGGTAATTAAGATTACTACAATAAAACATAAATAATAAATATTGCTGGATAATATACATAATATCACCATAATATCACCACCTGAATTTGCTTATTTCAAAACTAATTGTATAAAACACGTTTTAAGTTTTATTAGTTCTGACTAAAACCCCTGTAAGGTAAAAAGTCAAGTCAAATTCATTCACATTATAAGTAGAAACTTCTACGGTTAAATTACAGGCTCAATGCAGCTACATAGAGCTAAGTGGAAACGTGGAACAGAGATATGGGAACGTAGATGATCCGATAGCGTAGAAAAATGGAACGAGAAGTGACACTATCTCCAGACACGAGCCAACTGTGGTGCTTCAAGATTATAGCTGGCTTTTACTCGAAAACTTTGCTGCACCTTCAGTAAACATAGATACAAAAGAGAAAAATGTTCGTACTTAGCTGATGCCACAGTTGTGATTTTCTTCAGAAAGAATCTATACTTAGGAGTGAACTAGCCGATTACAATGAAATGAAAATAAAAATAAAAAAATATTTATTTCAGCATTCATATGATAGCACATACAATGTTTAAATGCATTTTGATGCTGCATGAATTTTAAGCATACAGTATACAATATAATAATTTATTAATTTTCAAACACCTGGTTTCAGGTATGTTTACTTTAGTATACTTTACTGTACTTTAGTACTTTAGTATAACTAAAGGTATATTAAATTTACTTTCACTTGAAAATGTATAATTACATTCAACTTTGTTACATTATTTCCATGTCAATATAAAAATAAGTGTATTATAAAATAAATAAATGACAGTTTTTTATTACAAAAATTAACTTAAAAATATATTCATTAAATCAATGGTACTTCAAAGAACTCATCTTGGGACTAGATGGTGCTGTTGGCATTGTCCACTAATATGAAATTATAAGTTTTATTATAGTGAAACCATTAAGTTCACGATTGAAACCAAGGATGAAACCTAAAAGTATTAAGATAACGAGCACTTGACTATTCGGTGAGGCAACGTGCTGTGTGCTCCCTCGGGTCCTCGACCACGTCATGCCCGACCATGCACCAGGATTTATAATTGGGAGCCGCGCAGCCAAAAAAAGTCAACGAAGACCGAGCCTTATCTACATGTACAAGCACTGCCTTCTCTGGTCTCGCCGGAAATTACACGCCTGGAGGGATGTTCTTTTCGAAATTGACAATTAAAAGTTACTAGGGTTTTGGAGAAATTCTGCTACGAGATATACTTAGGGAAAAAGTTGTTGAATACACTAATTTATTTAAGTTTTAAATGTCATTATATATGTTCACGACTGTTATCCCTAGACTCAGTAAACCTGTTTCAAAACATCATAAAAACATCAGTTTTACGTCACATTCTCAAAACAATACGAGTCACCTCAATATGTTCAATAGAGATTTCTTCAGAGATTTATATAGACTAGTAATCGTACCTTCACCGTACACGGCATTATATCCCCCATAATTTGAAAATATATTGCGACTACCTTTTTATAACTTCTATACTTAACTGAAAGATGAATCCAAAAACTTTGAATAAAATATTTCAAACATTGAACGAAAGCTTAGAACCAAAATGACACAGTGTGCAATAAATTCCAAACAAAGAAAGCATACATTATGGTTGTAAAGTATGATTTAGAAGACTCCAATTCCATACAAAGGACACTCTATTGCGTAGCTTTGCAACTCTGATCATTTCCCTATTTCCGGATTTCATTTGAAATATAGAAGATTTTTATTACTATTGGTAAACCTGTGAGTTTGCGTGGGATATGTTTTCTTAGGGAAAACTTCCACCTACCACTTCTGCACCGACTAAGAGTTAAGAAAGACTCATAAGACTCATCAAGACTTTCACAGCGCACCTCTAGTTAAACTCAGCGACACTCAGAACTCGGAAAATTTCAGAAAAAGAATCATTACAAATCTCAAGTGACTGCTCTGGCGAATCTTCGTTTGTCATTTCATGAAGTACATAGCACACCTAAATTAATTAATTTTTCACTTGCTTCATATTTTGATTTAATAACCAAACTTTTTAACCGATTTTGATCAAATTTCTTTGGGATCAATCGGAAAGTATATATTCTTTCACATAAAAAAATATTTTTTCAAATCAGTTTTATATAACGAAGTTCTGATGTAATAAATATATATATAAATTTATATGGAACATAATTATAATTTATGTCTTATAATTCATGTTATTAATTTGGCAGAACCAACGAACGAACGATTTGCGTTGCATGACAGCACATGCATAAATGTCCAGTGCCTGATAATCGGTCCATTAGGTTTTCCATAAAGAAAGATAAAGAAAGTTACAGATTAGTGTGTACTTGAAAGAAAGCGATAAGCCGAGGATGTGGTGCCAAGAGAAGAGAAATCTAGTATATTCCATCTCAACGACCCGTAATCAATTTACAAGGACGGGGTCGGTCTTAAAAACTATTACGTACTATATTTCAGACTTTTCAGAGCTCAAGTTAAATTATACAAGAGCCATCCAGGCCATTCGTCTTCGGAATAGCACGCGAAGTCGCGGCGATAATCATAAACTTGAGACACACGAACGGTTTTATGAACCACCTAAACCATCGCACTGACTTCCTTGCCATGGAAGTATTTTATAATAGGTTTATTTCTACTAGCTTTGTTGAAATACGCGTTTTTAGAACGCTCTCGTGAACAGAGGTTAGTCTGATTGAATTTGTAAATTAATTTACAAAAATAATTGCAGAAATGTACAGAATAATATACAATAATAAAAAAAAAATCGGGTTGCACTCCGGGAGTGCCGACAGAAGTGAAAACTTATTTGGCGCGTTAGAGTTTAGTAATAAATCACTTCAAAATCAGTAATTATGGCGACTGCCAATCAAATACTAAACGAACACAGATGATGCAATATTTTTTGTTCAGAATGTAGATAATATATCAAAGAACCTAACTCAGTAAACTTCTCCATACAAAAGTAGACTGTAACATGACTGACTGTACATGTGAATTAAGGTTTATAATCAAATGGGGCGAGCGCGGCAGTCGGCTGCGTCTCGCCCCAGACGGTAACGGTGTCGCGAATCCAGAGGTTTTACCTCATCTAAAAATATGCGTACCGCGCTAAAAGAAGTTTTCACTTCAAAAATATATATGAAACAGTTGAGCTATCTATAGCTAGGGATCGTTTAAAACTATCTTTTTAAACGGCATTTACTAGATAGCTCCAGATCACTGCCAGAGTGCAGCGTTCCCAAGACACTGCACACTGCAACACTGGCGGCATTGCCACGTCGAATGGCAATGCTAATACGCTGAAACAGATAGGAGCCAGCTCTTGAGTCACGCAACGTATGACTTATTCGTCAACTCGCGGATCTGAAACTCGCGTGAACCCGCGAGTTGGCACCTTTCGATCATACGACGACGACATAAAAATTAGGTAAAATCGGAAGGTGCCAACTCGCGGGTTTACGCGAGTTTCAGATCCGCGAGTTGACGAATAAGTCAAACGTATCTACTAATCTATTTGATATACATATATTGACATACTAATATTATTAATCTATGAAACAGGTCAAGAATCGCCAAACCAGTGGAGCCATCAAAATACCATTTCAGAAATCGGGCGTAACCTAGGTAATTATACAATTATCCGATAATAACTCCTTTCTTTCTTCAAAATTGTTTTCGTTGTTTTAAAACGAGACGTAGCTCCGTGTCCTTACTTTAACTTTGATGTAATTACTAAGCTTATAAGAACTTAAATAGTTAATAAGTACACTTAAAAAGCAAACGAAAATGGAAAGCGTATACGTAAATAATTACTAGGAATTTCACCTTCACCAAACGAATTTTAAAGCACAATGGGAAACAACCAAAGAGTGTACCAATAGGTAGATAAGTAATAACTTATTTCGTCCAGTCTTTCATAAATTAATCAAGCAGCATATGATATCCAAGTTATTAAACCAACTACGCCAAGTTGGCGAGACATAAATAAGTATATAATGCCGGACATTTCACACAGTATCATCTGGCCCCAAAGTAAGCAGAGCTGTGTTATGTGTACCACATAACTTATATAGGTACTAATTATATAGTACATACATATTATTTATAAACTCCGGGGACAAATACTTGCAAATTCCCGCGACGGGAATAAAACCCGCAACCTTCTGCGTCTTAGCCGGGCCTTGGCCCACTGTTGTACAGAGGTCGTCAACGTGTTTTTAGTTTCAGATAATATCAATGATATGTTTTTTTTTTAAAGTATTTTTCAGGTGTCTTCAGGAATTCAAGTTGTCAGTTGCACACAAGGAAAATGTGTCGCCCTAACAATGTAAAATCATTACATTGACTCTTGACTCTTAAGTATTACGTACTTGTAAATATACGTGAGGTATCTTTGCTTCGGTTTTTTACAATGTGTGTGAAAACCACTCGAGATAACAATCTCTAAGTATGTTCGCACTCATGTCGCACGTATTTACCTACCCGATATATAATAAAAATGTGTAAGTACGTATAGGTTTGTTAGCGACTCAATTATAGAAAAATGGCGGAACCGATTTGAATAGAACTTCCTATGGTAATAGATGTAGATCTAAGTAGGTATAATATCGGTTTAAAATCTACGTTTAAGTAACACAACTTGCAGTACACTTTCACTGCAAGGATATCCATACTAATATAATGTATTCGAAAGTGTCTATTTGTATCTAATTGTCACGGTGAAACGGCTGAACGGAACTAGATGAAATTTGATAAGGAGATAGATTGTATCTAGTAAATGACATGTGATACTTTTCATGTAAGTACTTAGCTGGCGAAGCCTCCGGTAGCAGCTAGTATAAGAATAGAGAAATCTAAAAAACAGTGCGAAAATGGTCATAGAAATGGAGACTTAGATCGAGCAATTTATCGGAAACACCCACACTCCAATAACCTTGATGTTTAGCCCGAAAAATTAATGAAGGCATTTGAACCTCACTCCTTAATCGTTCAGTTCACACGGCAGTTGATGGTCTACGGCGTAGCTGCGTAGCGCATAGGTCTACGTCCGGGCGTTGAACCCGTCTTGCCGCCGAATTCGTGCAACCCTATAAACTCATATTGCCTCCATCCGAGGTCAAAGTGTAATGCACTTAGGCCCTGCCCGCCTAATGACAAGGGACCAAACTTAAAAACTACTCGCAGAAAATTGATCAAAAATATTCAAGCGAAAAGTTCGTTTACACAGCTGAAGAAATATTGGAAACGAAATGATTGAAGCGTTTCAAAATATGGAACGATAGAACTATTTCTACAGAGAATTTGCCAACGTTAATCCGATCATTCGTGACCGAATTCGTTGAAGCAACTCGGAAAATACACTTCTTTCCATCACCACGGACAACCAATCATCGCGCTAAAAACTTGAAGCAGTGTTTGAAACAGAATAAACCCGCGTACTGCTCCGAAACCATCGATTTTGAGTGTGCTGGTGCTCTAATCGTTCATTTTTATCGAGACGGGCCTCGGGCGTGATAGATTATCCTTTAGCTTCCTTTTTCCTTTTAGAGAGCGTCGACCGTCGGCTATAAGGGAGGAGGGAGTAAGGTGGGGGGTGGTTGGAACCGCTGCGCTGAACCGCCGACGTCATTGCCCTGTCAACTGAACAATACTAAGAGACGACGTTACGTATACCAGCCAATACGAAATACGTGATAAAGCGAGATCGATGAACTTTTTCGGATGTCTTTGTTTTAAGTCAAGCCCTTTAGGACAGCACCTGATAACACTATATTATCTTAATGGTATTTTATAGAAATTTCGAAGTGAACATTAAGGGCGTATCACATAATAACGTAATTATGTATAATGTTATGTAATTCACTCTTAATGTCCCCTTGGAGGCTTCACATACAGAGCGCAACTGGATGAGCATATACTATTATAAGTAGTTATTGGAGAGGTACGCGCTTAGTTGGCAACTCTGTTCTTCTTGTTCTTTTGACGACCTCTGTGGCGCAGTGGGTAAAGGTCCGGCTGAGACGCAGTAGGTTTCAGGTTCGATTCTCGCCACGGGACAAGTATGTATGATCTGCAAGTATTTGTCTCGGGTCTGGGTGTTTTTATGTATAATATGTATGTATTTTAAAAAAGTAGGTACTTATGTAAGAAGTAGGTGTATCAGTCATGTGGTACCCATAACACAAGCTCTGCTTACTTTACGGCTACATGATGCTGTGTGAAATGTCGGTCATTATTAATTTATTTTAGTTTTTCTTTAATTATTTGATTATTTTTGTACCTAGATGTTTTTCCTGTAAGTAATTAATGTTATCATGGTTTTCCGTTCTGTTCTGTGTTGTAAAATAAACTCTATTATTTATATCCTAAATCACATATTAACAAATGGACGTGTTGAACTATTGCCGTCTTACTCTTTTACATAGGAACGACAAAGACAGACTATACGTTTACCGCTACATTAACTACGAGTAGATAGATAGATAGAAACTAAGGTAACTTTTAATAAACTGGAAAATGACAAAAAACAATAACGTTACAATTAAAAACGTTATGATATGGGCATCCCTATCGCTAACAGCGATCTTTGCCATGCAACCTTTTTAGTTTTAATTAATGTTGTTTGTGATAATGAAATAGACATAAGTCATGCCATTTATTGATGTATAAAATTACATACAATAATATAAAATAAGTGTGAAATAGTTGAGCTACTGTTTCACGTGTTTATTTTTGTCATCTCCGTAAAACCAAGCGCAGTGGGCCAAGGTTCGGCTGAGACGCAGAAGGTTGCGGGTTCGATTACCGCCGCGGGACAAATGTTTGTATGATCTACAAGTATTTATCTCGGGTCTGGGAGTTTCTATGTAAAATATGTATGTATTTACAACCAAATGTATATTAGTAGTATATCAGTCATGTGGTACCCATAACACAAGATCTGCTTACTTTAGAGCCGGATGATGCTGTATAAAAAGTCTGGCATTATTTATTTATTACTTAATTTATTTGTAGATATTTACATATGTACAGAATCACATACAATAATTTAAAATACAAGTAAAACAGTTGAGCAACTGCTTCACATGTTTATTTTTAGGGTTCCGTACCTCAAAAGGGAAAACGGAACCCTTATAAGATCACTTTGTTGTCCGTCCGTCTGTCTGTCAATACCCTTTATCTCGGGAACGCGTGGAGGTATCGAGTTGAAATTAAAACGATATACTCAGGTCTTCAGTCTCTTGAAGCTGTGAAGAATCAAACTTCTAAGATAACGCAAAAAAAGATCGGCCGTTTATGCCGCAAAAAACGTATAACGTGTTTACGTTATACGTTTTTTCTCTCGAGGGAATCAAAATTAATAGGGTATTTTCCGTTGACCTAGAAATATGAAATTTGGCAAGTAATACCGTATTATACTATAAGTATAAGCAAAAATCTGAAAACTATACATTTGTAATTATAGATAGCTCAAACGATCCAGATCACTATGACACAGCTTCCCTAAGATATAGGCAACATTGGTATGCTTTTACTTATCTTAATTTCGTTATCGACATCGTAACCTAGGCAACAACCTTAATAAAACGTTAAGCAATGTAAAACCTCGACTATCTTCATTAAGCGACATTCCGATCAAAGTTCAGAGTTTTACATCTTGGTTGTATCAAAAGGTGGCGAGTCTAATGTTCTTGGAAGTTGGTGATGGACCGTTTATACGCTCTCTTTTTGCTTCGAGGTCTTAACAGACGGTTGAACAGGGTCTAATGGAAATGGTATTGATAGAACTGTCCTGGAACATCGATGAGGAAGACATGATCCCAATGAAGAGACATGTAATTTCTACAACACTATGAAGTCTTGTAAATACATCTGGTAGATAAATAATAACAAAGGTAGTTATATGCCAAGAAAGAATTAACAAGTACCTCAGGTTAGCTCTTGTTTCCCGCACTAGGTCTAAAAAGTCAACAGACACCATTGTATATAAGTATTTGAATATAATTTGGCAAAGCGCGAAGACCACACACCTTCTGAATTCTTTAAGCATAGCATTAGTAAAATAAACTTCAGTTAACGACTTGAGTGTCGCAGTGGGCCATGGTCCGGCTGAGACGCAGAATGTTGCGGGTTCAAATCCCGCAGCGAGATAAATTTTTGTATGATCAGCAATAATTTGTCTCGGGTCTGGATGTTTCTTGTTATAATATGTATGTATTTAAAAAAATAAAGTATAAAGTAGTATATCAGTCATGTGGTTCCCAAGCTATTACTTTGGGACCAGATGGTGTTGTGTGAAATGTCCAGCATTATTATGGTTGGTTGGTTACAAATCAGGCTGATAATCATAATTTAGTAAAGGCTTACTACTAGCCGTGATAATTTTCTTTATTTTAATCATCTAACTAATATTATAAATCCGAAAGTAACTCTGCCTGTCTGTTTACTACGTTTTCACGCCTAAACCGCTGAACCGATTTTGATGAATTTTGGTATAGAGATAAATGGGACCTTGGAGAAGGACATAGGCGACTTTTTATGTAGGTACCACGCGTGCGAAGCCGTGGGCAGCAGCTAGTAATTATATATGTATATAGAACATTTTTCAGGCAACCCCAAACAGTGCTAGTACGAATACTAATACGAATCACCGTGCAAATTTACACCACGGTAAGATTAATTTAGACAGGCCTGTCAGCTCTGTTGGTTCTGCGCTGTAGGTAGATGGTTCGATTCCCTACCAGGATAAACATTTGTGTGATGAAAATAGGTGTTTGTTCTGTGTCTAGATGTAGTATTGTATTATAAGTATGTATTTTTAATATATATAAGTATTCTATCAGTCATCTGGTCACCATAATACAAGCTATGCTTAGTTTGGGGCTAGACGGTGTTGTGTGCATTGTTCACCAATATATATTATTATTTATTTATTATGAATAGTCTGCAAACAAGAGCTCTGATTAGGAGCGGACAGACATACAGATTAATATACATGGCGAAACTAAAGTGGTTCTATATGGGCTTTGAACTAAAAAGGTTCCGAGAAATGTATATGGGCGAACACCGCCATCCTACAATAGTTTCGTTTTTCCTAATAAAAAACCGCACCCTAAAACCTTGAGTTGAACTTAAAAATAAGCAATTACGTAATAATAAGCATTTTAATTTTTTATAGAACTGGTTAATTAGTAGTCAACAGCTGCGCGGCAGCAGTGAAGCGGTGCAATCATAATGCAAATTAATTGTAACTACCTATCTAAGAACGTTAGGTTTTGATACACTGAGACAGGCGACGCGTATTCTGCACTCTAGGTAATAAGACAAGTACATCAGTTGGCAGGCCCACTTTGGTGGGCAAATTCGTAGTGAGGTACCGCGCCAGACGAGATAGAGTTACGCGACAGAAAGAGAGGCACTATGTAAGCGCTAAGCGTAGTAGGATGTTGCTATTTTTAATCGACTTCAAAAAAGGAGAACGTTCTCAATTTGTCGGAATCTATCTTTTTATTTTATATATGTTCACCGATTACTCAAAGACGCCTAAACCGATTTGGATTTTTTTTTGTTTCATAAGCGTATAGGTACAGGTCCCATTTAAATAATAACGAAATCGGTCGAGCTGTATTTAGAAAATTAACAATAATCCAAAAATTGTATACATTGATGATATGTATTTTCGTCTACTCCAAAATCTCGCTGTCTTATTGGAGCAGTGCGTTTAGTTAGCCTACTCATATTATATATAAACAAAATAAATCTACTTACCACTAAACATTTTTTATATTCAACGAAGTCGGTTTTCTGTTTATTTTTTACACTTAGTTTACACTCTGCTAATGCCTCTACTGTATGTCCTGCTCAATTCCCTTCCCTAAATAGCTCGTGGTTCGTCGCAATACGCTTGAGAGTCGCACAAAGATCGTTTATTTCGCGTTCGCTGGGCTAAATAAACCGAGATTAATCCTTACCTTTGTAGAGTAAACATAACTTCAATTAACAAATCTATTTGCTTCATTAAAGCGTCAAGATGAAGTCTAATTTGCTTGGCCTCGCTTCAAGTCCAGTGTGCCAAAGCCTTTACTGCTGTTGAAACTGTGCTGCCTAAGTTAGCTCTATTTGAATACATTGGATAATTTGAAATTGGGTAATTGTAGGAGGATCCTTGAGAAGGGTATCTAACTGAATTCTATTTCAAATGTTCACGAACTGCGGTTTTGAGACAGCCCGAAGGCTTGCGTTTACGAGGTACTTACACACTAACAAAACTATAACTAGTAGCTCTGTGAGCTGTGGACCCCGCAATTATTTTCCGAAATGAATGAAATATAACTTTTTTTACGTTTTCAACCCCCATATCTCCGCCATTTTGAAAAATATTTAAAAAACTGAATCGACGAAAAAATTATATATAGTTATAGAACTTGCTCCCAAAATTTCACGAGAATCGGTTGAGAAATGCGACCTGTAGAGGTGAACACCCGAACAGACGCCGGCCGGCCGCCGTTCGGACAGATATACGAAAGCAATTTTGTCTAAACTGTAACGAAGTCAAACGCTCGCGCTTCGCGCTCGCTCGGTCAATTATGTAGTAAATATTGAAACAATCGTTTATTATAGGGCTAGGTAGCTTCTTCTTCTTCTTCTTCTAATTGTGTCATCCTTTTTCCGAACAATTGTGATGAAAGGATTAAAGTGCGCCGCAGAGGCTCCTCTCGTGCACTTGACACATGTATTTAAACTTTTTAACTCGACATGCCTGTTTCCTCGCGATGTTTTCCTTCACCGTTTGAGAGTACTGGTATTATAGCGCTTGTACCTACATTTTTTTAATAGAAAAATCCATTAATGCACATCTGGATCTGCACCCACGATCTTAGGATCGGAAGACGGGGTCAATACCGCAAGACCACTGGTGCTCACTACTTAACTACTTAGTACTTGGATAACCGAGCCTTGCTCGGTATAAAACACGGATAAACCGACGTTTTCTAAACATGAAACCTAGCTAGATCGATTTATCGCCCCCGAAACCTATTAAATTTCATGAAAATCATTAGAACTGTTTCCGAGATTTAAATTATATATACATATATACAAGAATTGCTCGTTGAAAGGTATTAGATAGATATATATATACATACTAATGCAAACGGATAAACGTCTATGCTTGCTTCTGAGTAAGATATATATATATACGAGATACATATGTATTCTAATGAAGATTCTTGAGAAAAATCATAGAAATAGTTAAAACAAGCTTTTGTGCCATCATACGGAGATTCTATTTAGAAAATCTCAGTACAAAGACCTGATGCAGAAGAACCCAACGATTATTCAAACCAATCTAAACAACGAAAAAAGATGAAATGCACTAGAAATATGAAAATTAGCAACGCGAACAAAGGTAGTGCAATAAATATTATGTCTAGACTGGTTACCGTGCGTCACCCTTCGGTTCTCACGCAACTCCACCGCCTGCACTGAAGCGCACATTATACACACACAAACAGTAGGTAAAGAAACCCTGCAGGAATCGGAACGATATTGTAGACCGCAGTATCTAAAAGAAAACCTCAATCTTCTATTTCTTTGAAAGTTTCCGGGATAATGAGAATATAATTAATAGAATAACAGTCTAACTTATAATCATACACCAGCGAATGGGTTGTTTAAATCTGTTGCCAAATTTATTAGATATATATTGATATTTATTGATAATTTATTGATATTTATTGCTTAGGTCCGGCTGAGACGCAAATGGTTGCGGGTTCGATTCCCGCCACGGGACAAATGTTTGTATGATCTGCAAGTATTTGTCTCGGGTCTGAATGTTTCTATGTATTATATGTATGTATTTACAAAAAATAAAAAGTAAATAAGTCATGTGGTATCCATAACACAAGCTCTGCTTACTTTGGGGCCAGATGATGTTGTGTGAAATGTCCGGTATTATTATTATTATTTATATAAATGTTTGTGGACAAAGCTCACAACACCCAAAGCATAGCTTGTGTTGTGGTTACCAGATGACTGATAGAATATTTCTATATTTTTCAAAGAATACTTATATGATACTTCTATATAATATTCTATGTTTTTTTTTAATGCAAGTTTTTAATTGTATAAGATAGGCGAGGTTAAATATTTATTTTTACAAATTATACATATTTTACACATAATTTTATAAAAACACACTGCACAGTACAGCCAGTACACCTACTAATAAGAAAGTCAAAAAAGCATACTCGAGCCTACTCGATGAGTTGGTTTGGTCCACGTTCGTAACTAAGATTTCATAACTAGTTATATATCAGGATTTCTTTTCACTGTTTTATAACCAGGTTATTAAAGATTCTTTTTCCATTTTTATAACGAGCACCTCTTATTCATGTATGGTCTCCTGGTACACTGGACAAATTAGCACTGGCGCTTCGGCGGCTGGTGCCGCGGAACACTCGCTTTGCTCGCTCGCCTTGCGCGTTGTTTTGTAAACTCTGCTTCCTATACTAACATAACCTCTAACTGGTTTCGATCTGATTTAGCTTTTTCTCCTGGCTCTACTCTGTCCGGTCGCTAATTTGTCCAGTGTACTGGGAGAGCATACATGAATAAGAGATTCTGGTTATAAAAATGGAAAAAAAGTCTTGTGTTCTGTTATCAAAATGGAATAAAAGTCTTGTTTAATAACAGAAAAAAAATCCTGATATATAACTAGTTATGAAATCTTAGTTACGAACGTGGACCAAAGTGATGAGTTAGAGTAAACGATAGCAATATGTACCTGCAAGGTACTTGTATGATTAGCAAGAGCGACATGGCTTCAACGTTTCTGGTTTTGATGAACACTGCTAGGAAGGACTACCGATCATTTCCGAAATTTCTAAGTGAATCTACTGATTCCAATAGCTCTATACTGTGATTGAAGGGTAAATAAAGCCGAGATAATAATCTATGAAAAATGAACGGAAAAACAATAACAAGGTAATGGCCATTGGAAAAACATTAAAAAACTTTTATTCCCTTATTTTTGCCTGAGATTGACCATATTTTATGAGAGATTCTTATTTTTAGCACAAGCCACCGAAATAATTAAGAAATTTACGATCATGTACGGATATTTTAATATTATAAAATATTATAATATATACTAGTAAAATCTTATCAGTTTGCACCTATAATCGCTCTAATTCTGTTGTTTCGCCAAACTGACTCAAATGTCTTAAAATACGAACGACCTTATTTTGACTAAGGTCTGAATTAGAGTAACAATTGAAATTACTATTATAAAATAAGATAATATTGTCATTTACTCTTTTATTAACTTATTGAAGTAAGATGTTCCGTAGCTTTAGTAACACTAATTTACATGGCGAGTGAATGAGCTAAACAAGTCAATTAAGTAAATTTAACAAGTGACATTTAAAATGATTAGGTACTCTAATTCGGATATTGATGCAAACAAAATAAAATATTTCGTAATTTATGAAATTTTTGTCCAGCGAAACATCAGAATCACGACCAATATTCGTTGCTTGAGCGTTACTGAAAGCTAAATAAACTTCGACCTTAGAAGTTATTTACCACAGACAAAAAAGAGTCGGCAAGAACAAACGAAAACTTAACATTTCTTGAGTTACCTACAGGACTCTCTTGGGTCTACTACGTCCTGGTTAATTAGTTGGTGTAAGTAATCAACTCGTTACGTACTACATTTTTGTGTAACAAATTTCAACAACATCACGATAATGAAAGCCCAAGATAAATGGCGGCAAATGGAAAAGTTGATAGAGATTGAAAAACAAAACAAACATGCGCATTAACCCCAGGAATGATTGATATTTCAAGGGCTTTTTTGCTAAATACGTGTTTTACTCAAGTATTATTTTGACGATGAAGACACCAACACGATTCATCTAGAGAATCTTCATCAGGGTGAGTTTGACCCACGGTCCGCTCGTTGCCGCTCGCTTTCACAGTTCGCGTTGAATTCGAATTCGTATTTATCAAAATGTACAAACTCTCGAATGTTTTGAAAGTTTAATTTTTAGAGATGGTCGCGTATTCGTACTTCATACAGCTAAATCAAATAATTCTCTACCGAGGTAGAGGTTAGTTGAGTCAGCGACCACGGTTGTTGACAAGCCGAAACGTTGAGAATAAATTGCCATCTGTTGCCGTCTCTGTTCTTTGACATAGGAACAACAAGGACGCAGCATAATAAAGCGTCACGCCAGCTAATTACGTGATTAAAATATACAGGGTTTAACAATACTGAGAAGTGTTATTCGTCAATAATAATTTCTTTAAACGCATTTTATAGAGGCGCATTTTAATCCTTTCACTACTATGGTTCAATATAACTAGAGACACGATAATAGAAGAATATCCAACTAGATATGTACATAAAGTTCCTACCTACGAAATACCTAACAAGCTTTACGAAACTGTACACAAAACCCGATGCGTCATAACAAACTGAAGCTGACAAGGCGTGCGACACTGCAAACCAGTTTGAAATATAAAATAAACTTTATTACTATCATTTTAGGTGTTAAATTGCTATGCATACACGAATTTGGGATATCGAAAACGCTGCCACTTTAGAACGCTCCAGGGAAGAAAAAGCTAAAATGGTGCCCATATTTTACAGATACCTCAATTTTACATAACACTTTTTGTCTGTATAAATGCCAAGGGAGGACAAACCCAGCGCAGACAGATAATCTACCAGATGGAACGACGAAATTGAAAAGTTTTTGATCTGGATGCGGGCAGTCACAATAGGGACACGTGTCATAATATGGAGGAGGCCTATACCCAGTGGCTGAATACAGGATAATGATAATGTAAATGAAGTTCCTAATATATTGAGGAATTCAAGGATCAGAACGATATCGTAAATTTTTGTGATTTACAATTTTTACAAGTGAAACATCTAAATGTACCTAAAACTAGTACATATTCCAGAGCTGTAAGCTCTGTTCGTGCACCCACGAGACGGCCCACCCCCACCCCGTTTCCCACGCAACGACCTTTGTGCCTCGGCGATGCACTTTGACAGACTTTAGTAATTCAATAGATGGACGGTGTGGGATCTTCACGTTACTTCATTACGTTGCTAGTTTTCATATTTGAATAAGAAATTGAAGCTGGGTGGGTAGGGAGATGTAGTGTGTTTGATTAGTCTCTTTATAGGAGCTTTGTAGCTTGAGTGCCAAATGGGAAAGGTAGATTAAAAAATATGGAGGTAATGAGAAAATAGCGATCACTGAGTTATTTCTCCTGAGATGGATTTAGAAAAGAATTAAACTAAACTTTATGATTATAAACTTTTGAGTGTCATAATATAACAAAATTAATTGGCCAAGGGCATGTTAGCAAGCACAGTGAAGGCTTCTGACTGAAGTCAGTAAGGTTAAGAACAAGAAGGTCAAGTCCAAAATTCAAAACCATTTAATTAGCATAGCAAAAAAATTTGCTTTTTTGAGTTTTATGAAATTTTATTATTACAAATCAGGCTGTTACGCTAAATCTAGTAAAGCGTTACTATCCGTGATCATTATCCTTGTAATTTCATGATATATCCAACAATTTTGTAAAACATTTCGAGTTTCTCCGAACAGCAGTTTAGCCGGTAGGGGGAAGGACACCGACTCTGACTAACTGACTATATCAAGAATGGCCACTTCAGAGTTTAACACATTCACTGCCACTGACACGCCTCGCGTGTTCAGGCTAATCTAAGTCTCTACGCCAAGAACACGCCAGGCGTGTTTTGAATGTTTCGGTTATATTTCCAAAACTAGGCCTGATTTTCTGTTCAAATTTTTAGTGCATCATTTTTAAAGGATAGGCTATGGCATATTGAAGCGGTTCCCTAAAAAAACTAGTTAGATTTTTTTACGAAAAATAGGTATTTTGTAGTGCCGAGAACACGCTAGGTGTGTTCACTTACTGAAGCTACCCTTAGGTTCCCAAACTTTTTTATTCTATTAAACGCTTCGCTATTTTCAGAGTTATAAGCTTGCGATATGAGATTTTTAACCAGTATTTGATGACAAAACGGAATGTCATAATTTATCGAACCGTTGTTTTTACCGTATACAGTACTGTGTCATGTATGAATAAATAATAAATAAATAAATAATGCCGGACATTTCACACAGCACCATCTGGCCCCAAAGTAAGCAGAGCTTGTGTTATGGGTACCACATGACTGATATACTACTTATACAACTCCATACGCCATCAATGAAAAAAAACGTACCTATCCGATGTATATCTTTATATAATTATACATACACACACAGTGACATACACAAATACAGTAAAATTATCTCTTTTATATAAAAATCAATTGATGTTCGTTTGTCTCGCTAAAAATTTTGTCATCATTAATATCTTCCGTTTCCGGTTCAAATTTAACTTTTCCTGAAAAAAAGATAAGAAATCAATTTATTTCATTTGAATATTTTGAATTTAATTCATACTTATGTAATTAGGTAAGGCCAATCAACCAACATTACGATAATACGAGATAAATAACGTAAACTAACTTTCTGCAGTTCAAAGCTTTTTATCGGTTTAATAATTTAGATGAATTCACTCATATAAGACTGAAAATATGTTTAAATATGATTGTCACTCAATATATTATTAAAACAAATATACTTGCACTGTTAACAATGCCAATGTTACAGTTCACAATAAAACTTTATTCATTTATGCATGGGAATTTTAGTAAAAAAAGTTTGAGAACCTTAAGTTACGTTATAATAAATTTACTTACTAAAATCTATTTTTCTAAGCAATGCCGCGAGCACGCCTAGCGTGTCCGCGGTTTTATACGGCGGCATCTCGATAAACTTCAAGAAAATCGTGGTGGCAGTGAATGAGTTAATATTTACCAAACGAATATCTATATCGAAAAACTGGTTAAGAAAACTCATAGTATCTTTAAAAGACTTATCTAACGATATACCAAACGCCGGGGTAGTAAATCAAATAATTAAAAAATAACCCTACTTTACATGAAGGGGAGGTATTCTGAAAAACCGTTTTTTTTTTATTTCATATTATTTTAGGGGTCACTAATAAGCATTGATGCAAAAGTTATTCACGATAAAACTAAGTCTACGAGCAAGAGCAAGATTAAGGGCGGACAGACATAGCGAAACTTTAAGGGTTTCGTTGTGGTATATAGAACACTAAAAAAAGGCGTTCAAAATGTCGCCGTGCATTAGGGTAAGTCCCGAAACGCTGCACGCTACGCAAATATTTAGTAAATGTAATATCAATTTTTCATCATAATTTAATAACAAAACAAAAGTTAACATAACAACTGTATTTTTAATTGAAACCAAAGAAATGCAGACATAAGGAAAAAACATATTAACAATACACGTTCCATTATGAAACCTACATTAACCTACATATATATATACATAATCCCTATTTCTCTTGATCACGGCGGCATCATGCATGAACGGCTAGACTGATTTCGCTAATAAAAAATCGCAAAAAATATTTTTGTTGTGTTTCTAATTGTCAGCAGAAGGTTCTAATGAAAGAAAATATTAAGAAAGTTGCGTGGAAAATTTAAGAAAACTTAACGACGATATTAACTTTTCCAATGTAACCTTATGGCGTTTGACATAACTGTCAAACTGTGTAGTTTGAAAGTTATAGATTATACCGATTCGAACTCAATATTAATAGTTGAGATAGGGGATTTTTCGTTTGTCATTTCATGACACTTCTTAAAAGCACTTCTAAATTAATTATTTTTCTCGTACTGTTGAATGTTTTATTCAGTAATCTTAGCGGAATTTAAATCAATAAATTGTGCCATAGCACAAGTATAGACAATTTAATTATAAGTGTAAATTATAAATTATAAGTGTGTGTTATGTTGCAATGTGTTTTAAACGACAAGGAATCCCGAGAAAGTTCTAGATGGCCATTCCGCGATGACTTTTAGAATAGACAATAACGACGATCAACTAGGATTATTAAACAAACCATCACTTGACACTGACAAAATTGACAAGACAGATGCCATTATGGGAAGAAAAGAAGAAGAATTCATAGTTAGGACAGGATAACGTATGTCGGGTCAGCTAGTTGTCAATATAAATTGTGTTTGGTGATGTTCAATCTCTGGACTATGGCGATCATCTATCATATTACACGTTATCTAATGTTTTGTCTAAATCTAACTGAATTCATTGTCATTACAAAGACAAGGGCAGAAGATATCTAAACGCCAGCTAATTCAGTGATTATAGAATCTTGGGATGATATATATATCAGTAAATTAAATTACTAACTTCTCTATTAATATAACCTCAGGTAACCCCATTGTGTTTACAGAAACAAATTGGTGTACGTTGCCGTGTACCCGAGGATAATATCTCGCTGCCTGCAGGTACAAACTTATTAGCAACACCACTACAAATAGGTGGTACGTAAAAACCAGAATCCATAAATCCATAACCATAAATTCTTAAGATTATTTTTGTTGAAGTTTTTATTCCCTTTATCATCGACATCAGCTTTGGATGTGTCACCATTCGTGTCTCTTTACGAAAATAAATCATATGATGGCATTATGAAAAATCCTATAGATTTAGTTAACATACAAGACATTTAGAGAATTTGTCTAGAAATCCAGTTTAATTTTCATCACGTTACTAGCTTTAAATAAAGTTTAATCGAAATTAGCTCAGTTATTATTGCGTGATTGAGTAACATCCAAACATCCAAACGTCCAAACGTCCAACCATCCAACCATCAAAAATACAAAAATCCATCCAAATTCAAACGTTTTTACATATATAATATTACTAGGATAACCGTTTCAAGTTAGAAAAATATGTATTCTGGTTCCTCGATGGGCCAACTCCACACCGAGTGCTGAACTATGCACGATCTTATTCACTAATTACACAAACAACCGAATATCAACATTAATTAATTCAGTACAGTGTAATTAATTAAAACTTGAGCGTTGCTATTGATAGCTAAATACAGCGTAGATAATAATACTGAGGTGTGTGACCTTTTATAGAAAATGTTCTTGGAAAAACAGCTCGCAAGCTCGCTAGATAATGACGTGTTTCTTTTCGTTTGAGCAAGATCCCCGAGAAAACATAGCTAATTTATTAGATGAAAAATATTATAACAGCTATTTTAATATACGCGAGAATTATAAAAATAAACTTGTTTCACATCAGTCGCAGTTTGACAAAAGCGCTATGAGGATTATAGACAGGAGCTAAATGAATGATTCTAACGGAATCTAAAGGACCCCAATCATTCGAGACGGAAATAACTTTAGCACTGAGTAAAACACTCTTATTTAAACAAAGCAAAAGATGCATTAAAAGCATACTATGAAGCAGACATGTTGTTAGATACCTGTCGTAATTTTCTTCGGTATCTCTGCTGATATGTCAGTACCTACCCTTAGTTACCTATGTGCAAGGCCGATACTACCGCACTGCGTATATCAAACCCTCATCGGGTTCAGGGAGGTATTTTTATCATTACCAGCACAGCAGTAATTTAAAATTCGAAGTGTCCTCGTACCATGAAATGAGCGTTGCGGAATGAGGTAACGACAGGCGAGCGAGCGGGTGAGGGAGGTGGCTTGGTAGGGGGGTTGTTTTGGTCTGTTTGGTCCTAGAACGTCCGCACAAAGACGACGACCGATCCGCACACTAATTCAAAGTAGATCGATAGTGCACCCGCCCAATGCGCCCTTTCATGCCCACCTCATGATGGCGCACGATAATTAAAATGTTTTGTTCTTTGGGGTGTTGCTAATTGAGTTCTAATATTCTGTAGTGTTTTGTTACTTTTGCTGTTGTTACCGATGTTGTTTTTCTGACTTTACTGTGTTTTCATTTTCTAATTTATTTTTACGTTATTTAGGGACAGTGAAGAGAAAATGTTACACAATTTTATAGATAAGACTAGCTTCGAAAGTATTACTTAATCCAATGCAGCAGCAATTTTGTCTAGCTCAGAATAAAGCCAAATTCATAAAACAAAATGAAAGTGTTTTGTAGCAGATTCATTTCTAGTAAGAAGTTTTGAACGACCTTCGAGGGGAGGATGCTCAAGTTTCAGTTTCAGTTGCAGAGGGCGCCACCCACCCTTCTTGGAAAATTTGCATGATTAGACGCGCCACGAGATGCATAAAAGAACATGAGTAAAGTGGAAGGGGGGTAACTGAAGTATCTGAAAAAACTTTAATAAGTTAAAATATTGAGATGGCTGGGTTTACAGCGCTAGTAGAGTGAAGTAGGTATTAGGTACCCCACGCTATCGTTGTAAAAATAACATCGAAGATTTTAATTGAATAATGTTCTATGATCCTGCACTACGCACACTGGTTTCATCAATAAGTCTATTTTTAGAATCAAAATCAATACTACTCGCGTGAGTGACCTGGCGCAAGCCGACCAATAAGAAACCAATGTTGAACTAACAATAAGCCTATGGATTGACGCGGGAGAAGTTCTAAGAATCTAAATAGAAAACAAAGAATAAGATATAGGATAGAATAACAAATATATGCTAAATATTGGAAGTATCTATGTACATATTGATATTAAGGATAAGTACTCCTATTGATATCAACAACATATACCTGCCCGTGGTATTATATTGATCAGTTAAACCGATATTCTGTTTGTTACGGAGTTCCGAAATTGAAATTCACAACAAAGGGACGTCAAAGAAACTAGCAAGTGCACGCGTGCAAGCCAGCATAAAGAGCGAACGGTGTACGGCCGAGGAGCCTCGTGCGTCCATTACCCCCACACAGTGCCCCCCAGAACCCCTTTTAGGGGGCTGCCGAAAGTACGGGGTGGCAAGCGTCTCACTCGCACCCAAAGATGCATCGAATTTCTGGACGAAACCAACCACACTGCCGCGCATAATGTTAATGAATTTCAACGCTGTTTATTCTACACTGTACCTATTGGGACCAGCGGTGGTGATTTCGGAAAACACACAATGCTGATTTTAGCAAAGCAAATGTTTGGTGCTGCTGCTTGCTGAAATCATATTTAACTAAACTTCAGGTTTCGCTAACAAATAATGTCGCGGCGTGTTTATATATTGAAGCCAATTTATTCGATATTCTAAATATATTAGAATAACGAATTCGATTTATTTTATAATATCTGCTTGAAGCCTTAAATCGTTTACCGATTAGCTAACTGAGTAAATCATCTTTTATCCCTCTAGCCTCTAGCCTAAGCATTATTTATATAATGAATGAAAAGGATATCAGCAGTGAGCGAGCATTTTATCCGATAAGCTCACATGTATTGAACCGTATCATAACCGTAGGTAGAGCAAACACAATACCTTTAGGTACCTGTGATGCAGGTAAGTATTTCGCTGAAAGCAGGCAGGTACATACCCCAGTCACGACATACCCTGCACCGATAAATCGCATTATGGCCCACGTGCAGGGAATACATTTTTAATCTTGTTTCCTTTATATTATCCGGCTTAGAAAAGCTCCTATGTGTCTTAGAGTACCTACCTATCTACGAGATATATTTGATCCCTAGTAAGTAGGATATTTCATAAGATCCGATTATCCTGCGGAAGTTAATAAAATTATATTATTGTCTCCATCGCCGGTTTTCATGTATTTTCGAACCACTGTGGTAAAAGGATTAAAGTGCAGTTCTGGGGCTCCTGTCGTGCACATAAGTAACTATATAACACAACCCATCATGAGTAGGTAACCTAGATGCCAAGTAGTTACAAGCTGAGTTGAATAGCTACCTCAAAATGTCTGTAAACTTAAGTAGGCGCAAATCATAATCGTGCCGTAGGTACAAACTAAATACCTTAAAATTTCTGTAATAAACACATTCCTACAAGACCAAAACATGTCGTCACCTGAAGTTGAAGCTCAGACATTTCAACATTTCAACGCTCGCATTAGCGTAATTAAAGAGAAATTTTGTCGGGCGGCACCTCTCATGGCACAACTTCCGTTCAAAGTGTACAACGCGGAGCATTCAACACGTAAACATATCATCAGCGAGACGTTACCCAAAACAAACAAGAAAAGAGCTAGCTTTAATAACGCGCAAGCATCCATGGCGGCATTGCAGCCATAGCTCTTTTCATTCGACGTGCAGCCTGTGTCAAAGCACGTAATTAGTATTTAGGAAGGTGGTAAGAAAGGCGAGGTCGTGGGCCAGACGTCGGGTATCGATCCGACCTGCCCCACACTCACCACCCTAGGGTGAGGGGACCACGCACATCGACCCGCCAATTGACACACTTAAGGTAATACTTGGCACTTAGAACATCACCTAAGTTGATCCTGGTCAGGAACATACTCATAAGGTTTCAGTAAAACATTACAAGCATCTTTGGAATCAGGCGTTTACTTGTGAAAAGTTCATCAAACCAGCTTTTAAATTCAATGTCTAATTTATTTTTGTACGTAAGTAATAAATAATTCTATTGTGATGGTGGCAGTCAGAAACAGTAGAAAGTTACAAAGCTCGACCCACTTGGCTCTCAGCCCGTCTCTGGGTCGTTCTCGCAGTACGAAGTAAGGAATAATTTGTTTAACCTTGCTTCTGGACTACACTAAACAATAACAGGAAAACTTGCGAATCGAAACTTTATTAAAAACGAAAAAAATGCCCAGTATGTCCTAATGGCGATTTGATTTGGTTAATTGATGGATTAGTACCTATTACGTATAATATTTTCGTGTTCTATCTCAGACCAAATATATATAAAACTGAGCACTTTTGATACAATGTCTATCAGTTTCGATTAGCAATTGGCATAATTTCAATCATTCGTTTGATTGTAACTAGAAACAGTTTTGACAAGATGGATTAGTATTACGTACGTTCATTTTCTATCTCAGACCAAATAAATATAAAGACAGTGCCGAATGCCGCGACATATACTAATACTAATAAGAGAGCGCGTGTGCGTGTATTTACACAGAGCACAGTTCCGAGGATTCACTAAGGTTGATCGCGGTGCTTCGTCTTTATATTTATTTGGTCTGAGGTTTATATTCATATGACAGCATGTCTGTCAATCAACAGCAAGATTTCATAATACCAATTCATCAATAGTAACTGATAGCGTATCAATGTTATGAAATTATCTGAATTCCATAATCGCCCGGCTGGTCTTGGATGAATGCAGTTTGATAAAAGCCGGTTAGCTGATAATATGTAAATGATAATTATTTTAATAAGCACTTGTTATTATCCAGGTATTATTTCGCGCCATACTTTTCATGATCTTTCTACGTAATTGAACGTGAAATAATTCATTATGATTAATAAAAAGACAAAGAAAGTCCAAGTTCCTTTATCTCGCTTACAGAGGCGTTTCTCCAAAACTAAATTCTTTGTTCTTATAAAGGCAATTTCCGGCAAAGGAATTACGGGTGAAAATAAGCAGAGCACGCAGATTGTCCGGAGCGACGTCGCGTCGGCGCTGCACTTCGGGGGAACCCCCCCTTCTGTGGAGTTAGACATTGGGGAGAAGGGTGGTGTAAAATCACCCGCAATCATTTATACCCGAACTGCTTGCAGAATTACTAGCCGTCACTGGATTCACGACACCTAGGTTGGCGCGCCTTACACTGCCGCATCTCTACCTACATCTACGAAAGGTTTTGAACGTTATATTGAACCATAGGCATCTTTGCGCGTAGTAAACTTGCAGAATATATCAGATAAATAAAAATTAATACTTGCAACGCGCTTTGCTAGCATATATTTTTATAGGTTTTATGAGATTGGAAAATGATATTGCTTTAGGCTCTCTCCCACAACAGCTATCGAAATTACTCTATTATAAAAGTAGTCTATTTTAATCATAAAATATATGTGATTGCTGACGTGATCTCCAATACATAGTTTTACCACATGTAGGTATGTAGAGGGAATTTAAGAGGCGACACGAGGCCACGTGGCTAGATGCGACACGGCTATTTGTGTCAGGAGCCTGCCTCCGTGACCTAGTTAGCGAACACCCCTTCCGATCCCCCTACTGCCGTATATTTTGGTCTAGGTTGTGCCAAGTTATATTGCCGCCATTACGCTCTTTCGTTGATGGTTTGGTAAGTAGCCATATCGTAATGGAAAATAATACTAGCGATTGGTTTTATGGAAATGCAATACGTGTAATATGTACTACTCGAACGGTTTGTGTATTGCAAACGCTAAATAGAGCAGTAAGATTATTTAATTACATAATATATTTTCTCAAACCACGCACGGTAAATAACTTTCGCATGTGCAATGGTTTGACTATGCTATCTGTAAGAAATCAAGAGATCCCGAAAACAGTCGTTTTAAAACATATTTTTAAACCCGAACAACTTATTTCCAGCGCTCTCTGCCACAAAATAACAGACAAACAGATTACCCATTCATACAGAAGCGAAATTAACCTTCTACGTTGAAGATTCGCAGCATTTTTAAAGATACTCGGTAATGGTAGTAGATTACTATATCTAAAGTCAAAGTGGGCCAGTTTGTATCTGGGTAAACGAAGTAATTAAGATATTTTTCGTTTGATAGCGACTGCACCGGCACAGTCGCGAGGGTAGTCCGAAGATTTAAATTAGCATTAATGATTAGACGGTTCGCACTGTCCGTGTCACAATCAACTTTAATTACGAAAACGAATTGAACGGAATACCATAATTATAAAACCCGACAAGTGTCGTAAATATGTTCTTGTTGGCTGACGTTTCGGGCGACTGGTTTGGGGATTTTATTTAAATTCAGTGTATGGATATGATTATCCAATCGAATACAGCCAGAGAATATCAAATTCGGTTATACTAGATATCATACCTAGCCGAAATGCGTTGGATAGTTTAAGTCAAAACGAAAGCCAATAAATAAATCCGTAACTTCAGTAATCTCGTATCCACACCTTGCACCGTGAGCTCGCGTAAGCTATTATACAGCTTGCTTGCTTTTATAATGTGGTGTGGAATCGTTTCGATTGACATCCTAAAATTATGATTTAAGCTATTTATGTCATACATAAATCAGATACGGCGACTCTATATTTATTAGCATCACCACCAGTCTGGAAAATTAGACGCATTCGCTACATACGTCCATTGAATAATGAATTTAATCAGCAGCAGAACGAATCACTACCGTGCGTGCAAAGCCGCGGAAAGTTCGAATTTGCTTCCAGAGATAGAGATCTAATTACCTACTAACCACCTTTCTCAGTTTTGCATGTGTGGTTCCTACCCTACATTTATAAATGTCCTGTAACAAAGTTGTTTAACAAGAAATGTAATCTATACCTTCAGCGAGAAGTTTACGAATAGGTATGTTGGAAACGAGGTAGGTAATTCAAAAGAAATACGTATTAAAATAAGTTATTTTTAATCAGGGTTCCCGTGTCTAGCACACATGATTATTTTATGTACACATACACAAAAATAGTACTTATTGTATGTGTCTAACACATATAAACTAGATATCTTAACACATTTGTATACTGCCATATTATTGCAGATATTTTATAATCTTTCATCATAACACAATTATACTTAAGTATACATTATAAACAAAGTATTTACAACTTAAGGATACGCAGCGAATTGCTACGGTCCATGCAATTTTGTTAGCACAGATTCAATATCTATATTTTGAATGCTCGCCGAGGTTAATAAATATTTTGTTTTCTTGCTGTCAGAAGTAGATTCATCGGAGTCGCATGATCGTTTGCGCTTTTTCAACTCCGCTTTATCTATCTGTATTTGATTTTGTGACACAATATCTGAAACTGTCGTTGCGCACTCTTCTCTATAAGGACTGTTGGCTTTGAGAGGCGTATCTAGACTCGTAAGCGTAGAATCAAAAATTTCATAACACTGAGTTTTGTAGGATTCTTTTAGGGGAGTATACAATCTTTCCATATTGCATATTGAATTAACAGCCAGTTCGGTTTCCTTACAATTATAACTATAATCTATTTCTTCAACAGTCATCGGATCTTGATCAAAGGGTAAGCTAAAAGGTGTCGCTCTTAATCTAACAGTTACTCCATCATCAATACAAATATTCATTGAGAATGTATCTTTTAACCGTATCGGGGGTTCTTGCGATATGTCTTTGGTATCGTCATATTGAAACACGAAGTAGTTTTCAGTTTCTTCGTTACATTCATGCACAGTAAGTTCTACTTCTTCTTCTTCTTCTTCTGTATCATCCTGAACTACCTGCACATCGTTTGTAGCACTATCAATATCTTTACTCTTTTCTGGAATTTTGACTTCTATTTTAGTCGGAACTATCTGAAGTGTGATCTGAGACTTTCCGGTGTTATCGGGACTCGGTTGCGGGATATCTAGTAAATCTCTTTCGATTATTTTTGCCGTTTCTACATCGAAGCCACGTTTCATTAAATCACAGTGGAATGATCCGTCGCTTTGTGGAGGTTGATTTGATCCAGAGGTTTGTATGTACTCCTGTATTTGAGAAATATCTTCGCATTCATTTGCTGATGTAGTAGTAGGGTGTTGTTTGATCTTCATGTCTTGCGAACCGTCATCCGACCATCGAAGAGCCATTTGCTCGGTATCAGAGTCTTGTGTATGCTGGATACCATTTTGGGCTGTATTTTGTTTAGTTATGACTGCTGTTTCTGGAGATATATCGTTGTGGTCAGAGTTAAATGATTTAGTGCAGTGAAGTTTCCGAGGCGTTGATGATTTTCTACGTGATTTCATAGGAGCAGCGACTACTAAAGGTGTTATTGAACTTACATTTTTGCTTATAGTTCTGACCCTTTTAAGTTTGATCGGTGAAATGTAACCTGGGGTTACAATCTTTTTCTTATTTTTAATTGGTGTAAGTTTAGTAGGAGTTTGTCTTGGTTTTATTTTGATGAATGTTTTTGTTTTTTCTTTGACAGCAGGAGATTTTTTTTTCTTAAACGAAACCTTTTTTTTAGCTTCCGATTTGATCGACCTTGGCCTATCTCTAGGTGTTTTGACTACAGGTTCTTTGTTTTTACGCTCGGAACCAGTAGAATCGCTCCACGAAGCAGCATCTATCCCATCATTATCCTCTTTTACTTTGCTCGTGGATGCAGCAAACTTATACGACACATTTTTGGTGCATTGCCTTTGCGGTCTGGATTTCTTTTCATCATCCCTTACAACATCCACGGATTTATCTGAGGTCATGTCTTCCTTAGACGACGAAGATACTGCGCATCTTAAATCTGGAATAGTTCCGTAGTCTTGATCGTCAGGCTTATAGTAAGATCCTCCACTTGAGTAATCTGTAGGACGTGACGACCAGGAAGAAGGCGTGGCTTGCACGGGTTTAGGGGTATCCAGAAAACGCGGTGTCGGAATATTGGTGATCTTTATATCAGACAATGGTTCGCCTGGTAAATCAGGCAATAACCTGGGTGTGCCCATTTGGATGTCATAGAGAGCTTGTTTGTAAGGAGTTTCTAGTAGATCAGATATGTTTAGCCTAGCTCCGATCACGTTTTGTAAAGATAGCCTATCTCCTTCGGGAGTCTGAACACAGTCGTCGTCTTTGTCGCAAGACTTGTTTTGATTCTCAGCATTGTTATCCTGTGGAACTACAGGTTGTACCTCTGTCGCGACAAGTTCGCAACCGCTGATTATATTAATTGTAGGTTTTACAGGAACATCCGGTGTTGCAGTGTCTGATAGAGCATCATCATCATCATCATCATCGATTACTTTACGATGATTTTTCGACGTCCTTTTTATTTTCGGTGATATATCGCTATCGATTTTTTTTTTTTCTTTAGCGCCTCCTTTGTCGATGGCTTTTTTCTTCTTTGAATTCTTTTTACGTTTCGTCACATTTGCTGAAGTTGCAGCACTATCATTGGCTATAAGAGCACGCCAATCAGCATCCCAGTTGGATTTCTTAGAAACATTAAGGTTGCTTGTAGTACTGTTTTCCTTGGTTGATCCGGTATCCGTGTCGCAGCCATCTGCTTTCTGTACGACAGTATCACTACTAACTACAGCTGCATTACTATTTACTTGAGTGTTCTCAGCAACGGTTGTATCAACAAAAGATACATTTGGGCTACTGCTCACCAAGATTTCAACTGGAGTTTCAGTAGTTTGACTTTTGACTTGTTCGTTGATAGTTTCATGCAGGATTCGTCTCGGTGTTGCGAAATCGAGAACCCTTACATGAGTTGTCCGTCGTGGTGTGGAAGATGATTTCCTTACTGGAGGTAGCACTTGAGGAGTTTTGGAATCGACAAATGTGACACTGTCTTTTGGTACCGACGCGTTTTTAGCAAAATCTACAGTTTTCACACGACCGGCTTCGGAAGGACCCGGCATATCTAAATCGGGTAATTTAGTGATGACTTCAGGTTGTTCGATATTGTGCGGAATCGGCGGCACATCGATAACTAGAGGCCCTATTGATTCGGTAGAGCTCGCGTTAGTAGACGGGTTACAATTTTGTGACATAATCGGCTTACATTGCGCGCTTGTTGGTAATTTTGATGAACCTGAAATATAGCCAGAGTTACGGTCGCCGTTTATTTGTTATAACTTTGGTTAGTAAAGCAATGTATAAGTAATATTTACCTGAAGCTGGGACAACGATGAGGGTAGGCATCGCCATAATTTCATCTTTAGTGTACGCGTGTTGGGTTACTATTGGATCATGCGAGTACGCTGATGTGCCATTAATAACAATAGTCCGCATTTGCATCAACGGTGTCGAAGTCACTGGCGTGGAGGTCGCGATTTTTGTTGTTTTTTTCTTATTTATAACTTTGACGTCAGATAAAATTTTAACCTTTTGATCATCAGGTTTTACTCGAATTTTTGTGTATTTAGGATTTTTATCTCTTCTACATGTTTGTATATCTGTATTGTCATTTCTCTGACTAACTTGTAATAGCAGTTGACGTTTTTGAGATCCTACTACGTTGTCCTTATAATAGTCTTTGGTTAAAGGCGTCCTAAAAACCACAAATCAATCAAATATCATTGATAAAAACTTTATATAATCGAGGGTTTCGTAGTTTTGTCAAAATCATAAATAACATGGAAAATCTTCGCAATCTAACAAAATATCATCTGAGTTACGAAAGGTGCACTAATAACTACGAAACCAAAAATATATTAAAATCTATGTACTTACTGTATGCTCAGACTTTCAGATGTGCTTGAATCAGGTACATTGGGATTTTGGCTCTCTCGACCTGCTGATAAAAACATACACAATATAAAACATATTGAATACTGCTGCGGCTTTGCCCGCGTGGTATTTGTCGATAAAAAGTAGCCTATATGTTAATACAGAAGTTAAATCCAAATTGATCCAGTCATTATTGAGTGTTTGAGTAACAAACAAACATCCAAACACAAACTAGCACATTTGTTCGTAATAGAGCATTGGAACTGGTTTTTCCCGGTTCCAAAAGAATTGGGAATTCCTGTTTCTAAAGGTTACAAAAAGAACCGGATCTCAAAACATATATAACCGGATTAACGGTTCTTTCTATTTATTTAAAAATCTGTGGATATTGCAGTTCAATCCTATAATTACCTCTTAAGCAGATAAACACTCGTACTAAGTACCTACTGAGTTGTATGAACATGTTTTTTGATTTAAATTCATAAATTACAGTTAAAGAGAGAGGCTAGAGAGAGTGGATCAATACGTTTATTTTGGGTATTTTCTGTCAATTGGTCATGGACATAGGAAATTTCAAAAAGAATATACAGTTTGCAGCTTGATAATTTTACAGAATCAGAATTCACAAACCAGAAGATCAGCCTGTTCAACCAATGTGCCCGCCACGACGTACGGTGCCGAGACATGGACGCTTACGCAGAAAGCTGTGTAGAGGAAGACAGTTGCACAGCGAGCAATGGAACGCGTCATGCTCGGCATCAAAGATGAAGAAATGCAATCCGAGGGAGAACAAACGTTTAACAAGTCTTAAATCTGATTATGGATCTAAAATTGAGTTGGAACACATTGCAATTTTAGATGACGAGGATGAAGACTGAATGGTTCCCGAGGAAAGAATATAGAACTTGATATTTTCTCGACTATAAAAATGAAATCAGATGACATTTGATGTGGAGGCAATTTTTAACAACATTCCAATAGTAGTGTCTTGATGTTGTAAAGAAGCTATGTGATACTTCCAGATCAGTATTTTGTTCTGCTTAGATGGTACTGTTTGGATAGTAACTTATTTTTGTACCAAGGGCAACATTTTCTTCTGATCGATGGGGTGGCAGTGGCAATGGGTAGCTCGTTTGCTCCGGTTGTAACTATTACCCGGGTGGAATATTATGAGCGTAGTCTAGATCTTGCAACTTGTGGTCTAAAGATTTTAAAATGGTTATGTAGTAGACGTTTCCTGCACATTAAAGGGAGGATTACAGGAAGTGGACCAGCTCACTGAACAAATAAACTCCATTCACCCAAAAATCCAATTTGCGCATGAGATGGGAGCTATAAAGGGAGCTAGCTTTTCTTGATGTCAAGGCAATGGTAAAGTCAGATGGTGAATGCTGCATCACACAACCATACTCGTCACTTGCAATTAGTTGTGTCTTCTTAAACTAACAGAGCATATGATCTCTGTGATATCTGGAGGGAAGGCTGATACATGTTCAGGCGGTTCTAAAACGCAATAGTTATGTAGGAACAAAATGGAGTCTAGACGCACGGGTAGTGGCAAGGAAACCAGAGGTTAGCAGCAGCAGCCAGCAATTACTCCAGAAAGGAGTAATTGGTGCAATTGGAAACGTGCTAGTAAAGTATTCCATCAAATCGATTTTTACTCCTCTCACTTAGCTTTTGCGAAGGATGTCGTGCCTTTGAAAGTACCTTGTGTGTATAAAGTGGACTGCAGCTCTGGTCGTTTCTACATTGAGCCAACAAATCGTACAATAGCCAAACGTGCAAAGGATCGTCATTTCAGCAGTTAAAGTCGATAAAATCTGCGGTACCGGAGCACATGGTGGATTCGGGAACTAAGGATCCAGTGAGGATTGAATTTCAAGATCCAAAAGTTACTTCCAAAGAACGTACTCGTAGGTTCCACAAGAGAATTGTCTGTGAGACGATTGAAATAAAGAATTACGCGAATTTCAAACAATAAGACGGTTTTAGACTCGTCATTGTGGAATCCCATGTTATCCCGTTTCATCATAAGTGAGAGGATACGGTTAGTGTGGTGTCTTAATGTGAACGCGAGCATTTCGGAATTTGAAGGCCAACTGAGGGTAGTTTCTAAACACTGCCCTTGCTACTCGATGGCAACTCCCTATGTTTACAGTCAGGGACCACGGTTGTAACAACATACATAACCGAATGATCGGAAATTTTACAACAGTCGTCTACTTTACCGTTTTTTATATTATTTGTTTTAAATTCTATAAGTAGAAACTTGTAATTGCCCATCAGCAAACATATTATAACTCTTAATAGGTACATGTTAAGGCGCTTCCTGGAGACAGATACAAAATTTAACACTTTCGGTCACTATTAAGTGGCTATTAACTCGTTATTTGTAAGAATAAACGAAATTTTAAAAATATGTTCTGTATGCTGAATATTTTGTCTTCAAGTTCCTCGTTTAAAATTGTTTCTAAAGTTGTTGTTAATTCTGTAATTTAATTTTGTATTCAACACGAAAATTGGAAATAATTTATCATCTTCTCCTAAAGTTAGCATCACTTAAATTTGCGGTTTGCACTAATAAATAGATATTTTAATAGGTAAATGATTCCTCGTTAAATACTTTTCAAATTGCCTACTTGTATTTTTTCCCAATAAAACTTCCGAGAAATTTGAGTGAGTTTTGGTGTGGCTGGTAATGCGCGGGCGCGGACGTCAGTGCGCCCCCAACTCTCGGACGTGGAACCCGTGTCGCTCGCATCCGCACCGGCCGGCCGGCTGCCGATGCACAATCTCGTGGTTTCTTCTAAAAGTACTTAGTTGTGTTATTTTGTTTTATTTTATTGTGAAAAGAGGCTTTGTGTTTATCAAGATACCTACCCTACCTCTTTAGTTATATTACCTTTAGTTTGTAGAAGACTTGGTTATACTAGTATTGATTGTGATTTCTGAAACATTTGTCTCAATTACCAACTGCGAAAAGACGCTTCGATTGCCTAGATTAGAGTTGGTACCTAGTGATCTACTTTCTTGTGTTTTATATACCTACGTGCCTAAAAAATGCCGAAGTTCAAACAAGTGAAACGACAAAGGCGTCAAAACGCAGAAAGATTGAATAAATTTATGTAAGTACATACCTATCTACCTAATTATTGCTATTTTCATCATCCATACTGCCAAACTTTATCATACATAATATCCATAGGTAGGTAGGTACTTACTAATATTATCAAATGTGTCTCTGTTTGTCTGTTTACCTGCTTGTTTACTAAGTTACGATTAGGTAGGACCTACCTACTACAGACTGACTACTTGATTTATCTAATCACCTGCTCACTTACTTACAATGTAGGTAAATACCACAGTAGTTACTTACAAGTACCTAACTAAGTACACAATAAACACAGGTAAGTAGCTGAATAACCTATAATAATTATTTGTTGTAGGTAGACGAACGCGAAAAGAAGAATTATTTGGAACATGCTCTAATAACGGACAAAATAGAAATACAACATCCCAATTGAATGTAGATGAAAACGAATAAGTACCTACCTCAGAATAAATAGGTACCTACCTATCTATTTACAATACCTACCATAATACTTACGGTAAGTACCCAGATACTTCAATTTCGATGGTAGGTACCTACCTACCTGCCTGTCTACCTAAGTACCTAAATACTTATTTTGATAATCTGTCGGTAATTAGCAAATTTATCAAGAAAAAATCACGTATTAGATAAATACCTACTAGTACCTAGGTAGGTAAATCAAACAACTAATCAAAATAAATCTACAATGTTTTGTTTGATCAATAATCGAATCATCGCTGCGAGTAGGTAGATACTTCGTCATCGGCGTGCGAAGAAAAATGAACTGTATCTCGCTTGGGTGTGGATCATAATGGAAACACCTAAACGCCTGCTTTGGTATTTAAAATTGCAATGTAGTGTAGCGCATAAAAATACAGACACGACACTACACGAACGCAAGGGTTGCCGTGTAATATTTTCTGATTGCAGAATTATTTTACATGATTAGGTACATGCTTTATTTTGTAAGTCGACTTTATTAGAATATTTACCTGCCTAAATAATTATAATAAAAATTTTTTTTTGCAGGATAGGAGATCGTTGGAGGTTACTGTCACAAAATAATAAAATAAGTAATGATGAGCAAGTGATTGACATAATCAATAATGAGTAAATAGATTATATATATATATATATAATAATACCACGTTTTATGCTATATTATACAAAGTGTTTTTTTAATAAAACGATGTTGGTGTCAATTATGACATTTTTCATGTAGATAAAAAAAATGGCATCCATTTCAAAATCTAAAGAGGTACATTTTAATAAAAAAAAATGTACCTACGCACATTTGAATTTTATAAAATGATCCTTCTTATAAACTATGATATTTAGACGTTTGTTTGTTTGTTACTTACGCAATCACAACGATGCTAAAGAAATTACACTTCAAAAAAATACATGTTTGCGATTTACACGTAGTAGAAATGAAACCTTCAAAAAACAAACTTATAATACGTACACGTATACAAAACACCACGGTTGTTGTGATGCCTTTTCTCAAGCTTTGTACTACGCATGCGCACAAACACGTAATAATAAACACGTATAATGTTTCCTATCTCATTTTCTCCCACGTTAAATCTTATGAATTTATGTGTCTGTCTGTTACTGTCGCTTTTTCGTTTCATCGACTTTCAAATCACAACGATGCTAAAGAAGTTTTCACTTCAAAATATATCTTGCCTATTCAATTCATGATAAATTTATATTTTTTCAGGATGATTGAAGAGCGCTCAGGATCACCTTCACGAGTCATCGAAACAAGTAACAACGAAACCTTTGACGATAATGAAGAGGTCGGTATTATAATATTATAAGGCAAACTCGAGGTCGAGATTAGGCTTGTATACAATAACTTATATATGGCTTGAGTTTCTAATGTGGTTCAGATAGCTTAGTTTTATATTTTTTTTGCAGTTACAAATTTCATACGAGAATGAAACAGAAAACAAGACAGTGACGAGTAGAAGAGGGATAATCGACGTCAGCTATTTTTTATCAGAGCTTAAACGCATATCTACTCATGGGCCGCTCAGATGCAGCATCACTGAACTCAATTTGATTTCAGAAACACAAAATGGTCTGCAATCAAAATTTAAATTTAAATGTCGTCTCTGCAATAAAAAAAATGTTATAGCAGGTGATAACTGTAGTGACAATTATTTGCCCATTAATACATGCGCCGTTGCTGGTGCAATGGCAATTGGCGGGGGTCAATCTCAATTGGTAGAATTTTTTTCGGCTCTTAACCTGCCTGTTATATCTGAAAAGATATTATATGCAAAAAACCATGACATTGTCCGTCAGAAATGGGAGGATGTTTCTGTTGATGCAATGAAAGAGGCTGCAGAAAACGAAGACTATTTGCGATTTATAAGGACAGGGTCAATAATAATGGCATTCCAATCGTCGATGTCATTGCGGACGGTTGCTGGTCTAAACGTAGTTATAAAAACAATTATAATACTCTTACATACAAAATTCAGGAAAGGTTTGCCACTTGTAAACTATCCTTAATGTTGTATGAAATTATGTATAAATTGCCTCGCCATCATTTGTTTGCAATTTTGTTTGATTATAAAAAAGTTTAAATAAAGTTTATTACGTGTCAAACAGATTGTTTTTGTACCCTCAACCATAACCACCTAATAATTTGACGACCTCTGTGGCGCAGTGGGCTTAGAACCGGCTGAGACGCAGAAGGTTGCGGGTTCGATTCCCGCCGCGGGATAAATGTTTGTATGATCTGCAAGTATTTGTCTCGGGTCTGGGTGTTTCTATGTATAATATGTATGTATTTACAAAAAAAAAGTACATAAGTAGTGTATCAGTCATGTGGTACCCATAACACAAGCTCTGCTAACTTTGGGGCCAGATGATGCTGTGTGAAATGTCCGGGACTATTTATTTATTTAATTAAAAAAAATACATAAGTTATATATTTTCCTGACTAGTGAGGTAGGTAGCTACTTTTACTTCTGACATAGACAGGAATTTACATGTTACCTAACCTTAGAGGATTCAAAGTATAATCAATAATCTAAGTAGTTTAGTAAACAATTATTTATTTCAGGTCCAGAATTACTTTAGATTGATGTCTACAATATCCACTCGTATAATCAGTAGGTATATTTAATTTTAAAATGCAAAAATTCTTATTATAAGCATAACTTATCAAAGTCAGTCAAAAATACAGTAAGTAAGTAAGTAACTAAATAGTTATCAACTCACAACTTACCGAGCTACTTAGTTTTAATTTTACCGGCCGTGTCTGTTACATTTCTAGGGTTATGTTTTTACAAATGAAATCTCAGAATAAGTACACGCACAGAATAAGGACGCTCTACGACGGCGACGAGCGGCACCGGCTCGCCAGGCAACGCCACCTACGGCGTAATTTTGTCAACTTTCTCGGCCGTTTCTGTCTTTATTTTAGGTACTGGAAGCGCCTTAAATAGAACTTATTTATCTTGTATGTAACCTAGCAGTAAGCTTTGCAAAAATTCGACAAAAATCTGTCGACCTCTGTGACGCAGTGGACCAATATCCGGCGCAGAAGGTTGCGGGTTCGATTCCCGCCGTGGGACAAATGTTTGTATGATGTGCAAGTATTTGTCTCGGGTCTGGGTGTTTTTATGTACAGGGTGGACCGTGGCAATTTTACAACTTAAAACTTAAATATTTTTTTAACCGTCACACGAGGGAACGGGTGAGTGGCGGCATTCGACGCGGCATGCGTGCGGATTGTTTTGTCACGATGTCGCTGTGGACCAGTGAGCACCGCGTGTTCGCAGTAAAAGTGTACTTTAAGAGCAACGATTCGTGCACCATCGCTCGTCGACAGTTTTGTGCGCGTTTCGATGTTCGTCGAAATAAGAACATGGGTGCAGAAGTTCCGAGCAACAGAGTCAACCGTAAACAACCCACGGCAAGACCCTAGCCGAAAAGTAAGAACCGAAGAAAACATTCGAGTTCAAAACAGCGTACTGCAAAATCCGCATCAGTCCGTGCGCAAGAGAGCATCGTCTTTGGCACTGCCAAAAACGACCGTGCAGAGAATTTTAAGTAAGGATATGAAACTTCACCCATTCAAGGTCCAATTGGTGCAGGCTCTTAAACCAAGTGACTTCATAATGCGTAAGGAGTTTTAAAGCATTAAAGCACCAACAAGCTCTGCACAGCCCGAAAGTCACTGTTTGGGCCTCTTTATCCACGAACGAAATAATTGGGCGGTTTTTCTTTGAAAATTCCCGTGGAGCAACTGTAACTGTTGATGGTGATGCTTAACGCCGCATGATTAACGAATATTTTTTGCCGAGACTTCGAGAACACCAATCGTATAGTTCACACACGTGGTTTCAACAGCATGGCCCACACCTAACACAGCGAGAGCCACCATGACCCTACTCCGTGAACAGTTCCCTAGAAAACTGATTAGTCGATATGGTGACATCGTGTCCACCCAGATCGTCAGATTTTGCCCCTATGGACTTTTTTCCGTTGGGGTATCTTAAAGCAAAAGTCTACGATAGCAACCCAACAAACATATCGGAATTAAAAGAAAATATCGTTCGAGAAGTGAACGCTATTCACCAATCACTATTGCAACGCGTCGCTCGGAACTGTGTCGAGAGATACCGTCCATCGCGGCGTACTCATTCAGAGTACGCCGCGGTGGAAAACATTTAGACAGCATAATCTTTAAAAAGTAAAATCCGCATTTGTAACGGTTGATTTTGTATGCAATACATAATATTTTATCACATCTAACATGTGTTTGTTTCATTTACAAATCATAAATCTGCCAAGGTACACCCTGTATAATATGTATGTATTAAAAAAAAGTATATAAGTAGTATATCAGTCATGTGGTTCCCATAACACAAGCTCTGCTTACTTTGGGGCCAGGTGATGCTGTATGAAATGTCTATATAAAATGTGTCATTATATTTATATTATACAAGTTCAAGAAAAAGTAAAAACCTAAGAATTAAAATGTATTATAATATTGTATTATTCTTACCAGAAACTGCAGATGCAAAATCTTGGAATGTGCTAGCATTTGAAACTCTTTGTACAGAAGTATTTACTGAAGCAGTTACTGTGTTATTCTTGTCTAGTACGGATTTCAAAACATTATCAAACTCCTCAATTTTCTTCCTAGACTCTCCTAAATCTATTACTTTCACCTGAAACAAACAAAATATATTATAAGAATATTTTCAAATAAGGTTACATACAGGAGGTTATATATAATACAAATTAGATGTAAGTAGTTGTTAGGTATATTTACTTAACTTAGTTCCAACAATTGACACATTTTTATTTTTTTGGCTCATTTTTACATTTTAATCTGTATTTAACGACCTCAGTGGCGTAGTGGGTCAAAGACCGACTGAAACTCGAAAGGTTGCGGGCTCGATTCCCGACGCGGGACAAATGTTTGATAATCTGCAAGTATTTGTCTCCATTGTGAGTGTATCTATGTATATTGTATAGTATGTATGAATTTACAAAAAGGTGGTATCTATAACACAAGCTCTGCTTACTTTGGAGCTAGATGTAGCTGTGTAAAATGTCTGGTATTTTTTTTTGTAAATACATACATATGATAGAAACACATAGAAACACCCAGACCCGAGACAAATACTCGCACACCATACAAACATTTTTCAGCGGCGGGAATCGAAGCCGCAACTTTCTGCAGCCGGGCCGTTGCCAACTGCGCCACAGAGTCCGTCAAATAATTTGCATAATGATAATATAATCCTACCAAGTTACTCAAGTCTTTGAGGTTGTCTAATCTAGGTCAAAGACTTTCTATTCTATACACAAGGAAATATAAACCATTTATTACAAGCATTTTATAAGCCGAAATACTCTACAATATGGCACTATTGAAAGTATACAATCTTAGACAGCTGCGACAGCTAGTCCACAGTGAGTTTTGTACATTGCCATTTTAAACTGTAGTCCTTCAATTACGTTCGATAATAAACACGCAATGCATTACTATAAACTAGACTTCCTTTAGATAGATGAGAGAGTTATCTATCAACTCTTTATTGTTATACCACACAGAAAAATACACAAATATTTTACAATAAAAGGCAATACAATGGGCGGCCTTATCGCTAACAGCGATCTCTGCCAGGCAACCTTTGGATGGATTGGACTATAAATAAACAGAGAAGGGGCATGTTGGTGTGGTGTTTCGGTAAATATAATTCTATACTTACATAATCTTTAAATAAACTAAATATAATACTGATATAATAAATACATACATACATACATAATAGGTTTATTAATAAACATATATATAATCATAAAATCATAGCTCAAAAGTAGGTATTATATAAAATATCAACAATACAGAAATGATTAGGTATAACAGTACAAAAAATGAGTTTCATGACCATATTCTTGAAGATGGGGAGAGACTTGGCCTTTCTAATATCTACAGGCAACGCGTTCCACAAGCGCACAGCCTGGATTGTAAACAACTTTCCATAGAAGGTAGAGGAGTGAACAGGAATTTTAAGTTCATTGGTTTCTGATATTGCAACTTAACAGGCAATACCTGAGAAAAAAGCGTGCTTATGCTCACGTTTTAGTAAAATATTACTATATAACTAATATTTACTACAGAACGCTGACATAATACTTGTGTATGAAAATTCATTGATTAAGGTAAATTTTGTACATAACTTACAGTGGAACTGAGGCTAACGGTTGTATTGTCGCATTTCAGCAACATGCTATTACTGCTTTTATTTTCTTCCACACAGACATGGCTTGATAGTGACCCCATCTCACTGGAGGTACTATTTTGTCCATCACTGAAAACGCTGTCCTTTTCCAACACTTTCAGTTGTTTTTTTCTGGTGACATGGTTGCCTGTGAGGAATAAATAAAACAAAAAATAAGTACTAATTGACTTTTAGAGGTCCTAGACAAGATACCATGTAGATGTTTCTGTAGATGTTCCAACCTGCATATGGATCAATTTGTATGGAAATAAAATTAGCTTTTTGTAGATAAGGCCTTTTCATAAAACTATATAAAACAAAGATTAAATTAACCACCGACCGACCGACCAGAACCGACTGGGACGTAGAAGGTTGCGGGTTCGATTCCCGCCGCGAGACTAATGTTTGTATGATCTGCGAGTATTTGTCTTGTTTCTGGGTATTTCTATGTATAGTATGTATGTATTTACAAAAAAAACTATATAAGTAGTATATCAGTCATGTGGTATCATACCATAATTGGTATCAAAACACAAGGTCTGCTTACTTTGTTACCAGATGATGTGTGAAATGTCCGGCATTAATATTATTATTATTCAAAGACTAACCACATCTAATAAAATAAAAAAAAAACATAATCTGGCCCCAAAATAAGCAGAGTTTGTGTTTATAATACAAACATTTGTCCAGTAGCGGAAATCAAACCCGCAACCTTCTGCGTCTCAATCGGGCTTTCGCTTACTGCGCGACAGAGGTCCTCATATAAGATACCGACAAAATAATAAAAATCATTCCCATGAGCACCGCCTCAAAGAACTTGGACTAACCACATTGCAAAACCGTAGACAGCACTGTGACTTGATTGAAACTTACAAGTGATTAAATCAGTACCAATTATACATTATAATGAATTACAATAAAAACCTGAGGCCATTTGCTGAAGCTGGGTATTGCCTCACATATATTGTGAAACCGTGCTGTCACCCATTGAAACAAATCACCAGTGGAAGTGATAAGTGCTCTCTCAATGAACAGCTTTGTTTAGTAAATAGACTTGAGAAACATAACTATATTTTAAGAACTAAAAAGAAAACCGACTTCATTAAGAAATTTGTCCACTTGAAAACCACAAAAAAGAACATCGAAATTTCGTTTACTTGGATGCCAATTTTTCCAGTTACATATTTTGATTTAAAAACCAAACTTACGTAGTTTAACCTATTAACGGTAACCGATTTTGATGAAATTTTTATGGGAAGTATATCCATTCGAAAGATTTTTTCAATTCAGTTCATATATGACGGAGTTATGAGGTAACAAACAAACAAAAACAAACAAACAAAAACAAAAAACAAAACAAAAACAAAAATTAAAAAAATACAACCAAATTGAGAACCTTCTCTTTTTTTGAAGTTGGTTAATAACAAAACGGTTTTAGTTATAAACGCCTCTCATCTTGAACACTGCCTAAATACTGTTTCTATCATTTTTTTTAAATTGGTTAATTACAATTAACGGTTTTACTTATAAACGCCTCTCAACTTAAACACTGCCTAAACACTGCATAGGATGTGCTCTGTCGCTTTTGTCACTATCTTACAAAAAGAGATGGCACTATTTTAAACAATGATTGACTTTTGGCAGATGCTGAGAGACTTCTAAGTAAGGCCATAATAGTATAGTGTACTCAAATATATGTGATACACACACATCAGTTTTAAGCTGCTAGTGTATTTAGAAACAATAATATTAATAATAAATAATTTCTGCTGACATTTTCACACAAATTGATTTTGTGTGTGCATGTTTCCGTTCAGCTGTGAACTCCAACTGATACTGGTTCTCGTCTAGCCCCCAGAATTATAGGTAATTAAATCAGCTCACTATTGTGGTTCAACAAACACAATATTATTTATTATTTTATTTTATTATTATTTGCAATACTTAAATAAATATTGGTTAACAATGCACACAACACCATCTAGCTCCAAACTAAGCATAGCTTGAAGCACGGTGACAAGATGACTGATACCAATACTTATATATTTTTAAATAAATACTACTTCATAACACATAAGAGTCCCAGACACAAAACACACACCTATGTTCAGATTAAAGGAATGTTAAAAAGCAAAACCATTCAGATGCTAAACCCTTTTTAAAATCTTAGTCTGATACAGAATAAGCTCTTGCCAATTCCAATATCAGATATCAACATAACATACTTTCATCATGGTTAATTTTGATAGAAACATTTTATAGACAAGTTTCACCATGGTTAATTTTGATAGAAACATTTTATAGACAAAGTTCACCATGGTTAATTTGATAAAAACATGTTATAGCCAAGTTTCATCATGGTTAATGAAAGAATCATTTTATAGTCAGAGAAGTAGACAAACATACCCATATCTATGCTATGATATAATTACATAATTAGCTAGTGTCGTGTTTAAGTATGCTCTGTCTTAGTTCTTCTAATGACAACTAAAAAAATTGCAACAGATTTGAATAACACATTAGCATGTGTATTTATTTATTTAAATAGTATCAATAATCAGTTAATAAATAAATAAATAAACAAATAGTAAATCATAAATAAATATAGTGGACAATTCACACATCATCTAGCCCCAAACTAAGGATAGCTAGTATTATGGTGATCAGAAAACGGTTAGAATACTTATATATATTCAAATATCTATGATAACACACAGATACAGTACAAACACCTAAACTCATCACATAAACATTTGTTCTGAGAGGGAATCAAACCCTCAACTGCATTGTATGCTGAAGGCAAACTTACATTGACCCTGTTGACATCGCCCTGCTTGTAAATTTTAGAGGCAGCTATACTGCCACCAACTTATCTGTTCACTGGCCAAAGAACAAACTAAAAAAACTCTCATAGAAAATGTAATCTAAACGACATTGCCAATAGACAGAGGCACCACCCTTACCGGAACAAATAAGTTGGCTGCACTAAAGTTTGTTAAAGAACAACCGATTTTCTTTACAAGAGCTTGGTTTCTTACATATATTTCATATTATGTAAGAAACCCTAAGAGAATGGTTCTATCAAGAGTAGGTACCTAGAGCTGCCTTACATAAAAAAAGTTATTTTGCAATGTGTGGACAAATATTTAATAAAATTCCAGCCGAAATAAAGGACTTGCCAATATGGCTTTTTGAAAAAAAATTTGATTGTGGCTTTTTGACAGAACTTTTTACATTGTTAACGAATCTCTTGGAAACTAATGAATATAGGTAATTGATTAATGCTATAATAGAATACTGTTTAGTTTAACTTACTTTATGACTCAATATCTGTTACCTTATTTCATACCATATTTTTCATTACCATATTTCTTATAAATAAATTATTTCTATTTCTAATACCAATGGATCTGACAGGCCAGATATAATCATAGTCAGATAATATTAGTCTCATAGACCTAGATGTACCTTCACTTGCTTTTCAGCACATAACACACAAGACACAGTAAAAGTCCTAAGAATACCAGTAATACCTGGTATTACTGGTATTCTTAGGACTTTGAATACCTGGTAAATCAGCCAATGGTGTAGTTTCAATGGAATTCTGAAGAGAACTAGCTTCCATCTGTATAGACTGACTGTTGGCTTGTTGCATTCCGAGTTTGCAAGTACAGTTGGCAAGCTTTAATGAGGCGCAAGTTTCACATGTATTTGTTTTATTCACAGTAATATGATGTTTCTCTATACTGGAACATCAAATTAAAATCAGGTAAAGTTTAGTAAGATTGAGCAAACTGAAATACTGAGCAGGTTAGGTACTCACATAACTTTTTCAGCAGCATCCTGGGATTGTAATTTACTGAGGTCAATATGGTTAACTAATAATTTGACAATGTCCAGTAGGTTTGTGCATTGAAATATTTTTTTCCTCAGCAATATCGGCTTGCAAGTTTCCACTGAAAATATAAATATCTAAGACTAAGAATTTGTGTAGTAAAGTTAAACAGGTTGAAATTGCAATTGTTAGATACGAAAACACAAATTACCTATCTACTTATCGTCATAGTTTCGGGACATTATTACAACAAATGACTAGATTCATATTTATGGTTTAGGTATAGCATAAAAGATGTTAGAGTAGGTACTAGAAATGAGAATACCAACCATATATTTTTACAGCTCTGTATTCAGCCAAAATACTCTTCAGTGATGTCATAAATATCCTGTCATATTCATTCTGGAAAGCATCTACATACGGACTGGCCTGCAGGAATTCATCATAAGCAGTCATGAGCTGCTCTTCCGCAAGGTACCCTGTGCACAAAACAAAGAACTCAATGTTTAGTTAGTCCGTTGCTGGAGACCAAATTCCCGCCAAGAACAACAAATTACCTAGGACAAGCTTTGCCAAATCCTGCGATGGGAACGGTGGTATCGTCATTGTGGTATTTTTTAGCACTTATATCACTAAATTACTCTACAGAATCATTAAAAATAAAGACAGCAAACACAATAAACGTAGATAAACACGACAAACGAAACAGTCAATCAACAAAATCACATCACGCACATCTTTTTTTTTATGCAGGCAGCCAGCAGGCATCAGGCATGCATTTTTGCTAGCAGTCACCTACTAATGAGTGAAGTGTCATGTGACAGATTATGAAAGCTATAATTAACTGTCAATGTCAAGCAAGCATAATAATAGAGTCGGTATTTGAGATTCTTCGTTTGTTACGGTTTGTTATTTCATGGAGTAAAATAGCTCTGATAATTTTAAATTTTTTACTCGTTTTATTGCATGTTTTATTAAGTAATCTTATCGAAATTTTATTGAATAAATTGAGACTACATGAGACAAGCATGGAGTGTTAGAAAAAGTGCCAGTAAATACAGGTGTTGTGAAAGATATTTGTGTAGATGAAGTCAAGAAAGCCGTGCAAGATATGAAGAATGGTAAAGCAGTTGGCCCTGATGGAATTCCAGTGGAAGTATGGAAGTTTTTGAAAGCGGATGGATGGAATTGGCTGACCTTATTCTTTAATAAGTTGTGGCAAGAAGAGGCGATCCCGGACGAATGGTGTAACAGTTCTCTGGTGCCCATCTTTAAAAACATGGGTGATGTACAGGACTGCAACAACTATCGAGGAATTAGGCTCATGTCACATAGTATGAAAGAAAAAGTGATAGCGAGGAGAATGAGAGAAGAGAGTGAGGTATCACAGAACAAACTCGGATTTATGTCTGGAAGAGGACCAACAGACGCCATATTTGCCATCCGCCAACTGTGCGAGAAGTACCGGCGCGTGCACAGGAACTTGCACATGGTGTATATAGATCTCGAGAAGGCATACAACAGGGTTCCCCGAAAGGCTCTGTGGTAGGCAATGAAAGAGAAAGGAGTGCCTGTGAAGTCCTTGCAGCTTGTAAGGGCCATGTACAGTCGACCTTGTACCCATGTTCGGTCCGAAGCTGGCGTCACTGGTGAGTTCAATATGGCTGTAGGTTTGCACCAGGGGTCGGCTTTATGCCCTTATTTGTTCCTCCTGATAATTGATGCTCTGACATCGGACATACAGGAGGAGGCACCGGGTGCAAGCTTTTTGCCGACGACATTGTTCGCATCGGAGAAGACGCAACCGAGGTCCAGAACAGTCTGGGAAAATAGCAGGGCAAATTGGAGAGTGTCGGACTGAAGATAAGCAGGACAAAAACCGAGCACATATTCTGCGACTTCGGTGATCCAGTTTTGCCCATTGCCTTAGATGGTGTACACCTACCAGTCTGTTCCGATTTTCGGTACCTCGGTTCAGTAATACAAAATGATGGTGAGATAGAGAAGGATGTAAGAAGTCGAATAAATGTGAAATGGATGAAATGGCGACAGGTCTCAGGAACAATTTGCGATCCACGTATGCCCCTTAAGCTTAAGGGGAAAATATATAAAACGATCGTAAGACCTGTCGTATTGTATGGATCTGAGTGTTGGGCAACAAAAGGGACGGATGAACAAAAGGTGCACGTGGCTGAGATGCTAATGCTGACGTGGATGTGCGGAGTGACGCGAATGGACAGAGTAAGGAATGAGTACATAAGAGGAAGTGAGAAAGTGGCGCCATTGAATGAAACGATGAGGAGCAACAGGCTAGCATGGTATGGGCATGCAATGAGAAGGGAAGAATGGCATGTAACTAGGAGAGTGCTTGGTATGAATGTTGATGGATTTACGAGTAGAGGTAGGCCAAAGAAAAGATGGATGGGTTGTGTGAAGGATGATTTGAGTAAGAAAGGAGTGAGTGTTGAGATGACGGCTGATAGAGGAGAATGGAAGAAGAACACATGTTGTGCCGACCCCACATAATGTGGGAAAAGGGCAGGAAGATGATGACATGAGACAAGTATTGACAATTGAATTATATGTGTATTTTGTTGCAATGTGATTTAAACGACGAGGAATCCCAAGAAAATTCTAGACGGCCATTCCGCGATGTCGTTTAGAATTGACAATTGACCATCGACTAAGCCTTTATTAACAAACTAATTGACATTATACAAATATAAACACATGACACTAGCAACATTGACTTTATTATATTTAAAATTAAATTTCAATGCGATTTTATAATAACCATAGTAATTAATATAATAATAGTAGGCTGTGAGTGAAGAGCTCTGAGCCGTTAGTAGTAGGTAATTGCAATCCTAACATCCAAGGTAACAAAATAACGGACTAAGGAATCTTACCAGGAAACGTTATAGGTAGGTAGGTATCAGGTAGGCAGGTAGGTACCTGTATCTACATACCTACCCGTTTACATCTGTTTATTCTCGGAACTTCCAGCAGCCGGGGTAGCCGTCACGTCGCCGCGCCGCCGTACCTACAGGGCGCGCCGTTTGAAGCAATTTGTAAGCGACTCGCATGGCAAGAATTTACAGCCATATACCTAAATTGTATAGATAGTTGTTATCTTTTTAAATACCTATTTGATGAGTAAGTGTACTGAGTTAATGATAATTAGATAGTTACATTGCTCAAACTAACTAGCTGATCCATCTTTAGAGTTTAGAGATCTATGCCACATCCGTCAAGCTGAAGGGGGCCCTTGAAATAACAATAACCATCCGGCCGTGCGGATAATAAACATCGTCATTAAAAAACTACTTGACCGATTCTAATTATGTAAATTGTGTTGTATTTCTGAATACTTACGTAATGTAAATAAAACATTCAAATCAACATATAGGTCAGTAAAGTTGTGTACGAAATTTAGCCATGAAGTCAACGAGTCATTCTAAAGATACCTATTGAGAAAGTACCTAGGTACCTACCTAATCTAATTGAATAAATCTTTCATACGAGTCATAAAAAGAACAAAGTCTCAAGATAAACATCTGGAAAATCGATTGTATAGGTACACGACCCATGGGGCCATGCGACACTTAAAACCGCTAGTAATGCGCCTCGGTCGCCACGGTTCCAAGATCCGAATTTATCAATAAAATATTGTTTGCTACCTGGGTGCCTGCCTACCGAGATTTTGAATGACGTAAAGTGATAAAAAATATTCGTATTTTCCATGACAACAAATAGGTACATATTTATTTAGGTTTAACCAACTGTTTTAGGTAGTTGAATTTAGTTTAATTGATTGTAAAATACGGACGATTTCAAAAGTGCGATCTTGGCGGGGAGTAGCGGGAAACTTAGCTACCTTCGACCAATTTTAATATCATGGCACCACTCGGCACCAGTCAAAATAGCATTTAACTTTGCACTAAATTTCCGATCCAATTTTTTTTTTGTGGTTCAATTAGGATCACTTACTGAGCATAAAATCACAAAATGCTGACAGATACAGGTGACGCTTCAAGCGGTGAGTAAGTGACCCTAAACATTATATAAAAAAAATTTGGATTGGAAATTTAGTGCAAAGGTGGCCAAAAAAACGTCTATTTTGACTGTACCGTAGAAGGAAATTTGTAATTACGTAGGTATTGGGATCGCCATCGATCGAATATGCCGTCATTTTTTCAGTTTACAAAAAGCAACTTTATAGCGACTGAACGTGCGGGTTTTGGTGGTATTTCTAAGTTATTTGCATAATTATAGCACGTTTGGGCCTTAGGTTTAACATATTAGAGGATGATCACAGCGATGACATCCAAAAAAGACGTTACACAAGAAGAATAGCGCGCTCTAACCAAACCACTTTTAACATGATCTAGGTACGAAGAGTATCTACCTAATGACCTCCATTGTGGGTGCTCATCCAGGCTCTTTTGATTTAACTCATTCACTGCCACCACGATTTTCTTGAAGTTTATCGAGATGCCGCCGTATAAAACCGCGGACACGCTAGGCGTGCTCGCGGCATTGCTTGAATAAAATGATTTTAGTAAGTAAATTTATTATAACGTAGTTAAAGGTTCTCAAACTTTTTTTACTAAAATTCCCATGCATAAATGAATAAAGTTTTATTGTGAACTGTAACATTGGCATTGTTAACAGTGCAAGTACATTTGTTTTAATAATATATTGAGTGACAATCATATTTAAACATATTTTCAGTCTTATATGAGTGAATTCATCTAAATTATTAAACCGATAAAAAGCTTTGAACTGCAGAAAGTTTGTTTACGTTATTTATCTCGTATTATCATAATGTTGGTTGATTGGCTTTACCTAATTACATAAGTATGAATTAAATTCAAAATATTCAAATGAAATAAATTGATTTCTTATCTTATCTTCAGGAAAAGTTAAATTTGTACCGGAAACGGAAGATATTAATAATGACAAAATTTTTAGCGAGACAAACGAACAGCAATTGATTTTTATATAATAGAGATAATTTTACTGTACGTGTGTATGTCACTGTGTGTGTATGTATAATTATATAAAGATATACATAGGATGTGTACGTTTTTTTTTCATTGATGGCGTATGGAGTTGTATAAGCGACTTCATATAAGTAGTATATCAGTCATGTGGTACCCATAACACAAGCTCTGCTTACTTTGAGGCCAGATGGTGCTGTGTGAAATGTCCGGCATTATTTATTTATTTATTATTTATTCATACATGACACAGTACTGTATCCGGTAAAAACAACGGTCCGATAAATTATGACATTCCGTTTTGTCATCAAATACTGGTTAAAAATCTCATATCGTAAGCTTATAACTCTGAAATTAGCAAAGCGTTTAACACATTCACTGCCACTGACACGCCTCGCGTGTTCAGGCTAATCTAAGTCTCTACGCCAAGAACACGCCAGGCGTGTTTTGAATGTTTAGGTTATATTTCCAAAACTAGGCCAGATTTTCTGTTCAAATTTTTAGTGCATCATTTTTAAAGGATAGGCTATGGCATATTGAAGCGGTTCCCTAAAAAAACTTGTTAGATTTTTTTACGAAAAATAGATATTTTGTAGTGCCGAGAACACGCTAGGTGTGTTCACTTACTGAAGCTACCCTTAGATTCCCAAACTTTTTTATTATATTAAACGCTTCGCTAATTTCAGAGTTATAAGCTTGCGATATGAGATTTTTAACCAGTATTTGATGACAAAACGGAATGTCATAATTTATCGGACCGTTGTTTTTACCGTATACAGTACTGTGTCATATATGAATAAATAATAAATAAATAAATAATGCCGGACATTTCACACAGCACCATCTGGCCCCAAAGTAAGCAGAGCTTGTGTTATGGGTACCACATGACTGATTATACTACTTATATGAAGTCGCTTATACAACTCCATACGCCATCAATGAAAAAAAAACGTACCTATCCGATGTATATCTTTATATAATTATACATACACACACAGTGACATACACACGTACAGTAAAATTATCTCTATTATATAAAAATCAATTGCTGTTCGTTTGTCTCGCTAAAAATTTTGTCATCATTAATATCTTCCGTTTCCGGTACAAATTTAACTATTCCTGAAAAAAAGATAAGAAATCAATTTATTTCATTTGAATATTTTAAATTTAATTCATACTTATGTAATTAGGTAAGGCCAATCAACCAACATTACGATAATACGAGATAAATAACGTAAACAAACTTTCTGCAGTTCAAAGCTTTTTATCGGTTATAATTTAGATGAATTCACTCATATATGACTGAAAATATGTTTATATATGATTGTCACTCAATATATTATTAAAACAAATGTACTTGCACTGTTAACAATGCCAATGTTACAGTTCACAAAGAACTTTATTCATTTATGCATGGGAATTTTAGTAAAAAAAGTTTGAGAACCTTAGATTACGTTATAATAAATTTACTTACTAAAATCTATTTTTCCAAGCAATGCCGCGAGCACGCCTAGCGTGTCCGCGGTTTTATACGGCGGCATCTCGATAAACTTCAAGAAAATCGTGGTGGCAGTGAATGAGTTAATAGAATAAAAAAGTTTGGGAACCTAAGGGTAGCTTCAGTAAGTGAACACACCTAGCGTGTTCTCGGCACTACAAAATACCTATTTTTCGTAAAAAAAACTAACTAGTTTTTTTAGGGAACCGCTTCAATATGCCAAAGCCTATCCTTTAAAAATGATGCACTAAAAATTTGAACAGAAAATCTGGCCTAGTTTTGGAAATATAACCGAAACATTCAAAACACGCCTGGCGTGTTCTTGGCGTAGAGACTTAGATTAGCCTGAACACGCGAGGCGTGTCAGTGGCAGTGAATGTGTTAAACAACACGAAAATACATTGCAGTGCTCGAAACGCTGTCGAGCGTACAATTGGTGTGCTCAAAAATAAGTGGTGTAACCGAACTCTTCATTATCATCCAGCTTCTAAAATGATTGCTTGCTGCATGTTGCACAACATTTGCAATCAAGCACGTCTGCGACATAATTGTGTAATCAATAATGATACTGCCAACGAAAATATAGGTACACTCATGGCTGAAGAGTGGGTTAAGCCCACTGAAGGAAGTAATCGCTGACCAACAGGGGCCTGTCTACGCTGAATTGACAAGGGGACTTTAAACTCGTGCTCGCCTGGTCTGGCATTATGGGTTGCACAGGAACTTTGAAGGAACATGTACCTACCAGTCCCAAACCAGGTACCAGTGACCTGTCGCATACTAAATTGAATAAATTAAGAAATTGCGGGCATTTTTGATGAATTCAATTTTGCAAGAATAAACAAAAACATATCGCTATCTTGCTCGTATTGTTCAGCCAGTGTCTCGTTCACTTGCTTTCCACCGCCATTGCAGTAAGGAATGCACGTCGACATGGTAAGTTATTTTTTTTAAATCACTATTATTTTCCTACTTTCAGTCATTAAGTTGTATGATTGTGAAAATTTTGTGGTCATATATCCTATTATTTTAAATAACTAATGACATTTTCATGTATTTTTAAAGGTAGTTAACTTTTGGGACTGTCATTAAAAAAAAAATATGCAGCGTGACCTAGTAGTTGACTACTGGTTTGTTATTGGTACACAGTAATGTTCCTATGGATGACCAATTAGTGTTTTAACTTTGTTTCTCGTTGTTTTATATTTAGGATGCCACCTAAAAAGATTTTCTTTATCTGCTGAAGTGTCGAGGAAATTAATGGAGGCGCTAAAATAACATGTCGAAAACATGATATCCCTCTCTCGACTGTTATAAATAAACTAAAAAATGGAACATTCTGTACAGCGGAAAATGGGACCACCAACTATCTTGAACCTACAAGAAGAGTTGCTCTTGAATAGGTGGATTAACGCTAACGCTCAAAAAGGAATCCCCATAACAAAGGAACGTTTGTTGTAAACAGTTAGCTAAATAATACAACAGGACGGTTGGAAAATCCTTTTAACAGTGGGATTCCTGGACGAAAATGGTTTAATAGCTTTTTAGCATCCAGATAAGCAAAGCGTCACGCTGAATCCATAAGCTCAGCGCGAAACCGAGTAACAGAAGAAAGCCTGAGAAAATGGCACTCTGATTTAAAAGAATTCTTAATGACAGAAGATGCCGAAGATATACTTAATGGTCCTGACTGAATTATTAATGCTGATGAGTCTAGTTTCAATGTCTGTCCATCGTCAGGTTTGGTGCTGGGTCCTAAAGGTACGGCCAATTTATATGAAATCCGAGACAAGGAAAAGGAAAGTATCACTGTCCTCGGATCTTTTTCAGCTGCCGGAAAAGCCTTGCCCCTACGTAAGAATTCCTTTGGAAATAGCGCGAAACATACCGAAAGACTGGGCTAGCGGAAAGTCATCAAAAAGATGGATGACATCCAGAGTTATTTATGGATACATTGCCAACACGCTACTACCAGCATTACGGAAATCCAATGTAAAATTTCCTGTTCCAAGTCGCACATGTGACATAACGTAGGAAGTCAGTCAACTTTGTAATGACAATCAAATATTCTTGTACGCCTTACATCCTAATGCGAGTCACATAATACAGCCAGCGGATGTGTCTTTATGATAGGTGATACTGATTTATTTTTCTGTAGTAGGTATAGTTTTAGCAATAGTTAAGTGATGAAACACTTTGTAGGTACTCTAATTAGGTAGGTACCTACTACCTTTATTCGACTGTGCCATTAAAAACTAGCTGTAAGTCATGAAAAACTTCAGTCAATAACTGAAAGTCAATTTAAGTAATAAAATAGTGTTTAATTTTCAATTAGCTTCCTTTTTTTCCATTAGTTTTCAGTGGTCTACTATTGGTGCAAAAGTGGTCATTTATTGGAGCGCACCGGTCAAACTTACGTACATTCCCGTTTTTGGTATTGTTCATGAAATTTTTAAGAAATTAATATAATTGGATTAAAGAAATATACCAATATTGCAGCGTTAGAAAGGAATGAATGACTTTACATATATATTTCTACGTCAAAACTACAAAATACCAGTACAGAGCATTTTAAAGTCAAAATTTGTCCTTAACTGGTTTGGGACGTGTACATCCACCCTGATGTAACCGAACTCTTCATTATCATCCAGCTTCTAAAATGATTGCTTGCTGCATGTTGCACAACATTTGCAATCAAGCACGTCTGCGACATAATTGTGTAATCAATAATGATACCTACTGCCAATGAAAATATAGGTAGGTACCACTCATGGGATAAGTGGATTTAGCCCATTGAAGGAAGTAATCGCTAACCAACAGGGGCCTGTCCACGCTGAATTGACAAGGGGACTTGAATGGGTTGCACAGGAACTTTGCAGGAACACCTGCCCCCGGACATGATCATCCAGTTTGAAAGTCTATGAAGTCTATAAACCGACTGCGGACACAAGTCGGCCGCAGTAGAGAAAGCATGGGCTTATCGGGACTCTAGATATTTGTGCCTAATGCAACTTTCTTTCAATGGGAGCCAACATATCTTGGTCCCGGACCATCATACTCCTCCCAGCCCGAGCACGCTGTCTTATACGGGTTATACCTACATCCTCAACCGGGGCATCATTTTACAAAGGAGACTTTGTTACACAGTCCCAATTATGCGCCTATTGGAATTTAGTGAGATTGAGATTACTAATACATACCTAGCTACCTATAGGCTCTATGCACGCGGTCCACGTTGTTAAAACCAACCAGTTTCACAATAATAAATCGGCATGTACTTAGGTAGGTACTCATGACCACAATTGATTTATCTATCTTTTCTAAGTATAATATTATGTATTCTATAATCATTGTACGAGCTTTGCTTGGTTTGGGCGTAGAAAGTGTGAAGCGGTCCGGGGTCCGCTCGAGTTCACGGTTCGCACGTTTTAATGGCCGGTAGACCCCCGTGGTTCACAAATTTAAGATTTCAAAATGTGTTTTTATATTATTCTCGACGACCTCTGTGGCGCAGTGGGCCAAGGGCCGTGTGAGACGCAGAAGGTTGCGGGTTCGATTCCCGCTTCGGCACAAATGTTTGTATGATCTGCAAGTATTTGTCTCGGGTCTGGGTGTTTCTATGTATAACATGTCCTATGTATTTACAAAAAAAAAGTATATATGTAGTAAATCAGTCAAGTGGTAGGTACCCATAACACAAGCTCTGCTTACTTTGGGGCCAGATTATGCTGTGTGAAATGTCCGGTATTATTTATTTATTGATTCTAAATTCGAAATGTATATTATAAGTTTACAAAATAAATAAATAAATATGAGTAGGTAAGAGTGAAACAGGAAAGTAGGAGATATTATTCGTAAAATAAAACTCTTTACAAACAAAGTTACTGTATAACACTACTATTATATTATGGTATTAATATTTTATTACTGTATGTACTACACATTTACATTACACACAAAACATAAAAAATATCTACATCTGAAAATAAAAATACAAGCGTGCAAAACATGTGTGCAATTCACACGTGGTAGAAGTGAAACCTTCAAAAAACAAACGTATAATACGTACACGTATACAAAACACCACGGTTGTTGGAATGCCTTTTCTCAAGCTTTGTACTACGCATGCGCGCACTATCACGTAATAATAAACACGTATAATGCTTCCGTCTCTTTTTCATTTCATCGACTTTCAAAACACAACGATGCTAAATAAGCTTTCACTTCAAAAAAAAGTTATTACATCACGAAGTACATATGTCTTACATAAATATCTTTGTATGAACAAACAAATTTTTTATTTTGATTTCAAGTTACTATAATTTCTGATACGAAAAAATAGTATTACACATTTACATTACACACAAAATATAAAAAAATACCTACTTACATTTTAAATATCAGAAAATAAAAATACAAGCGTTCAAAATTAAAAGTTACCTAAACTGGCCTCCCGAACTTAAAGTGCAGTAACAGCAAAAACACGATTTTGAGAAAAACGCGCGTAAAGAAACCTAAAAATAATCCGAAAACGTTTATTTTATAAAATCTTGAGTGCGAAGTGAAAGGTAACGTAAAAAACTGTGTATCTTAACGTCGTTACATAAATATTTTCTTCTAAATAAAAAAAATACAGCCAAAACATTTTTTGTGCCCCTATTATACTACAAGTAATTATTCTATCAAATCTGCCAAAAAACTCCCTAAAAGGCAGTAAATTCTGCTATTACTGCATTTTCGACCGTTTCCTGTCATATTTACTAACTAAAGTGCAGTAATAATGTGAAAATACTGCAATTTAATAGGCTTCTTTATGATAAAATACTTAAAAATCCTCTTGTGTCCTATAAAAGAAAACTACCTTTGGTTAGAATATAAGAGTGTATTTTCAAAAATTAAACTTAAACGCTACCTACATAATCTACAGATTTTAAAAACACACACAACTATGCTATAAAACCGTAACACGTTTAAAATTAACAGTCTTTCCGGGAATCTTAATAGTACTTAAATGCAACTTAACAATCACTTCTTAATAATCAAAATCTCTCACAATCACATATAAGAATCATTTATAAAAAAACAATGTAAGTAATAAAATTCGAAATTAACTCCTTCATTAAATTATGAGCATTCTTACAAAATGACCAGTCTTTCCGGAAATCTTAACATTACCTAAATGCAACTTAATAATAAAAATCACTCACAATCAGCTATTAAAGTATATCATAAAAACATAATTATACTAAAATACGATATTAACTCCTTCATTATATGTTTGAGCATTCTTACAATGTAATAATCACAGTGAAGCTTAATCGTATGTCGTAAGTGCAACATCTTACATCAAAATCAAATCTATTACTAAAGTTTAACTCCAGTACAATTCAGAACAATCAATATCACTTTTGGCAGGTAACTAATGAATTAAAATTATCAGTCGTTATTATATTAACTAAATGTTAAGATACCTGTTGTTTTGTTATATTTTATTAATCACCATCAAATGTAACTATTTCAGTATCTGTATCGGTTTTGGAAATAGGAAGATTTTTCCAAAACAACAACCTATTTTCAGGCATCAAGGAACCTAATTGTTTCAATATGTTTTGCTTCCTTCGTGAATCGATACATCGTTTTTTCGTCGGCTCGTTTTTTGAGTAAAGCAAGGCAAAGTTTTTGATTTTAGGCAGGACATCTGCTTGTAGGTAGTTTCGTCAAAATGTTTTTTGTAGAAGAGGCAGTGCTTTCCCTTTTGGACTGAAACTTCGACCAAATCTTTCAAATAAACCCTGTTTTCCTCACTATCCTTTATTTTGTTTAGAGCGACATGAGATTTGAAGTTGTAGAAATCTTGAACTTCCATAGATTTACATACCACTTTCCCCGACTTGAGTGACTCTTCGACTGCGTTGACAAAATCCCTAAAATCATAAACCTTGCCTTTTTTTCGCAAAGATTGTTCGACACAGTGATGGAAGGAGTCTGCCGACATGGAGGTATGACCTCCAAATATTTCAGTACAATTTTTGTGGCAGCAATGGTTGTGCTATTTATAATTTGAATCAGGAATGTCAGCAGGCACCAATTTTTATTTTGAGCTGAGCAGTTGTCCAGCCATATAGTTATTTGCTTTGCATCACGTTGACTTAATAAAAATGCCATAAAGGTACTTACAATATCTTCTTGCTTCCTTCCTGAGATCGCGTCATGCCAAACTGCGGAAAACACGCTCCCATTTTTTAATTTCCCTAATGATACAAATGTTTCATTATATGCCACCAGTCTTGGGCAAAATATAGTAGCTTTAAAGCTGTCTATACTTGGTAACATTATTACTTTTTGCAAATCCACTGACACGTAAACTTCATTGTCGTAAATTTCCCGTGCTTTTGTATATTTGAGCTTGTGGTTTGAATGTGAATTGCATGTCTCACAAGAAGGATCGTACCCATTTTTGACATGGTCAGGACTGTGCAAGTTAAAAGTTTCACACATCTCGCATTCTTCATGTCCTAGTTTTGCAAAATAAATGTTCATTACGTTTGTCACACGATTTCTATATATTTCTACACTGCATTTCACATCGGTGTGGACTTCCATATGATGTTTGTGCATATCTGTAATTGTAAGGTCACTAGGCAGGTACTTCTTATTAGGGGCATGAGCTCTTCTGTAATGATGAACACAAGGCTTAAAAGTTTCAACGTGTTGTGTGATCAGTTCTTTGTCGACAGTTTTCAATTTTAAATTGCGCCCATCTCTTTGATCTTTTTGCGCAACAATAGATTTGTTTAAAACTGATAGAACGTGTCTATCGTTTTTTTTGCGTACCCTAAAGTACCCAAAAAAAAAACGTTTTGCATACTTCCACTCTACCGTCGTCTTTTGGAAAATAATATGTGACCTGACGTTTTCTCTTCGTTGTTTTTGCTGGTCCCTTTTTAACACAGTCGTTTTCTGCTACTATATTCTTGATATAAATACCACGATGTTCCCAATCCATTGACCAATAATATTCATGAATGTCTTGTCTGTTTTTTTTCGGAAAATTGAACGGTGCACATTTTGTTACATAAGTTGTGACAAGGTTCTCTTAAGGGATACTTTAATAAGTCTTTTTCACGTCTGAGTCTATTTTTTTCCGTTAGAGATGTTATTTTCTTCTTACGTACAGAAACATTTACAACATCTTGGACATTTCGTTCTCTCGTGTCATCACCTAAGTTGCTCAGGGTAGCAGTAGAATTTGAAGATGACAGCAAATTAAAATCAGCTACGTAATCTTTATCCTTAACGGAATCGTCCGAATCCTCTTGGAAGGTATGATCGATAACCGAGGGTAACATTTCTTCTTCGCAAAGTAAATCCTGTGCTAAAAGGTCGCAGGAGGGAGCTTTTTGTTCTTCATTTACAGTTATTACGATGGACTTCTCCTTGGTAATAAAACTTTGAGCAAGCATAGTTGTATCAAAATTGTGTACGTGATAAGCGCATGAGTTATCATATTCAAACCCACAATTTTCTATTGAATTCATGTCCTCCAAGGTAATTTCATGCATCCAAATGGATTTATCATCAAACGTTTTTTTCAGTTTCGAGGTATAATTCTGTGGTTCAGCTGCAGATGTAGATGAAGACGCAAATGGTTCATCTGAATATGTTCCCTGGGGTAATGACATTTTAATCATTGTTTTTATCCTCTGTGACTTCATTATAGTAACATATACCTGCTAAAGAGTTTTATATCTTATCTATAGCTATAATATTAACTTTCCCAGTTTAACTAGTTTTCTATTTCAAAAAGCCGCGTCCAAATTGTTTTATCCGTTTGGGAACTATTTGAAACAAACTGTTATTATCTTTTTGCGTCGAGGGTTAATAGAATAGAATAGAATAGAATATAACTTTATAGTAAACACTGACATGAGAAAAAATAAATAACATACAAAGTTATAAGATAAACAGAAAATATGCATATTACAATGGGCGACCTTATCGCTAAAAGCGATCTCTTCAACCTTGGGATAGATAGGACAAAAAAATCCATGCTAAGACCGGTGGCATTACAATAAAATAAAAAATACTAAAAATAAAAAACACTAGAACCTAGAAACTAAATATAAAAAAACAATCCATTTAATAAAATTAATAAAGCACTCAAACTGTGAAAGTCAAAGAGTAGGTAAACAAAAAAAATGGTGGGAACTTCATGTAGCAATTTTAACTTAAAAATTGAAAATGTCTATAAATATGATACACTTACCTCAAGCAACGCTCACATAAAATACACGCCACAGGTCTGCCTACAATCACGTCAGCGAAGCAAATGACAGAGCTAAGTGAAGCAAGCGACCGTGCGGCGATGTTATTTTGCAGCATAGTGCAAGCTGAGTTTTAATATGTACGTAAGGTTACCAACTAAAACGCAGTATTAGGAAATATTACTTTGCTTTACGCAAATTAAGTAGCGTGAATCGTATGCAGTAAACTAACTAATATGCAGTAAAATGCATAAACATTGCAAATTATTTAGTATTTTTATAAAGAACTTTGCACATTCAAACATGTTAAACTGCAGTATAATTTACGGACACTGCAATTTATTTGGTTTTGTACAGACATTATAATATTCCTCGCTCGTTAAAGTGCAGTATTCTATTTAATACTGCACTTTAATTGGGAACACAAATAAAAAGTATTTCTTCCTACCAATTGCAGTATAATCAACATGTATGGGGTCGAATAATACTGCACTTTAATGTTTTTTTTTTAATCCTCTTGATAAAACTACCATTTAAAGTATCACAAAATAAGATGAAATACTGCACTTTAGCTTGGAAACCCAAGAAAAACTTGTGCAGTATGCATTTTACTGCGGTTTAGCTGGTAAACACTGTATATTTTAAATAGATTTGTCATTATTTTTGCAATTACCTTATCCGAAAAATAATAAAATAAAATACTTCTATATTGTATGACAAAAAAAGGATTTATTTGATTTAAAGGTTTTAAAAGGGGGTTTCATTATATGTATTTAGCTTAAAACCGACCAAATGTCTATTACTGCACTTTAAGTTCGGGAGGGCAGTATAGGTACATCACGAAGATGTTTTAAATAAATGTCTTTCTTTGTTCATACATTCCAAAACATTTATTTTTTATTTTGATTCCAAGTTACTATAACTTCTGAGATAAGTACTATTTAATAGGTACTATTTTTATAAAATAGTTAAAAAACTACTGTAACTACAGTTCCTATTTCTTGGAGTTCAACGACTGATTGGATATCGATATCGATGTGTTTCTGGTTGATTTTTCGACTTTTTATGTATGATCTGTTTAACGGAACTCCTCAACAACCAGGCCGATTATGCTGAAACGCAAAGGTACGGGCCATGTAGCTTACTAGGGACCTACCAAATTAATAGGGAGTGTCTAATCGAAGTAAGTTCAAAAATTGTGTTTGACTCATGCTTACTCATAGAAATAGCTTACAACATAAGTGACAGCTGGCAAAATATTGTTACCAAATGGCTTCGTGAGACTAGTTCGGGGCAAACATATTACAACATTTCCCTCTATCAGCCGTCATCTAGCTGTCTAGCTAGCTAGACAGCGGACTGGCTGTCCACGCGCAGCTTCGCCTGCGTTGAAGATTTTTCCCGGGATAAAAAGTATGTCACCCGAGGATAGTGTAGCTTTCCAACGGTAAAATAATTTTTCAAATTGGTCCAGTATTTCGGAGTCTATTCAATACAAACAATCAAATCTTTCCTCTTACTTACTTACACAATCATCTTTCACACAGTTCATACTTTTCTACATACTTTTGTCAGACATCCTTTCAGATCGAGATGGACCACTAGCTACAAACTACTAAATTATCGCAAGAAAAAGCAGAAGAAAAGGCTTAACGGTTTAAATGGAATGATAGGAGGAAAGAATCAAGAAGTGGTAAATGAAAATAATACAAAAAATGGGCAAAACTAAACATGAAATTTTTTGAAACAATCAATGCACAAAGGCACGTCACAATGCTCGCACTTGTACATCGATTTGCTATCTTTACGACTAAGTTTCACACAAAGCGCGCATCGTTGGCGTGAGCTGCGGCTTTTAGCAGATGATGCAGCCGTTTGAGTAATACGAACGGGCCAGTGTGCAAAGGTAGAAATTGATGAAACTGCTAATGAATCGCTCGGTAACTGCCTCGCTCTCGCAACAGGCACTAGAGAGAGGTGGTTCAAAAGAATCGAGTCCACAAGAGAGAGACGGCAGGCCAGGTGGTCGATTTTTTCCTGTTTGGAAGATTCCAAAAGAACTTGCGAGTTCAGTATCGAGCAATTCAGCAATTGTTTGAAGAGCTTCATGTACCACCTCAAGTGTCGCTTCCTTTCTACCAAATAGGGCTCTAACATTTGGTCTTTGCGGTCAACACCCCCTATGTTCTTATTGTAGTCAAGGATGACTTGGGGCTTCCATATCGTGGAATGACGATTACCTCGGCCAGTGGTGACAGAGTTGATCTCAGTTCCGTGAAACGTGGATATGGTCATGATTTTTTTTTTAACTTGCCACGCTAGAACCGCGACGTCACCAGAATGAATCGCCAAAAACTCTCCTTTCCGTAGTTGTGCCAACGACAACAGCGGTGGAACTCCACGCCGTGACGACCGCAAAGTACCAACGCAATCGGTTCTGTTACGCTTCAAAAACCTCGCCAGAATTGGCGAGTTGAACCAATTGTCCATGTAAAGCGTGTAGCCTTTTCCGAGAAGCGGACGCATAAGCTTGGTCACTATAGAGGTACTCTTTAACACCGACGGAGAGTTTTCGTCATCGTTAGTGCTACCTTTCCCTGTGTAAACTATAAATGACCATAAGTAACCTGTTGAACTTTCACACAATTCAAAGGTTTTGATGCCATACTTCGCAACTGTACTAGAAATGTATCGCTTGGAGAGCAGCGAACGCTTCCACAGCGTGAGACTTTCACCTATACTTACGTCTTGTGAAGGAATATAGTTTGCCTGGAACTTCGTGTTGAGGTGGTCGAGAACAGAACCGAGCAAATACAGCCTAGATGCATTGGGAGGTCTGGCATCATTGTTGCAAAAATGCAGAGCGCGGCAGAGGTTATAATAACGCCTGGAAGTAAACATCCTTCTAAAAGCCGATGTTTTTAGTAAGGGTTCCATGGAGAACAAAGATTTGATGGTAGGCATCTTTAAAATGCCCAACATCATCCAAAAAGCAAATAGTACTAATATCTCGTGGATATTGGTAGGATACCATTCTCTACGAAACGAATCAGACTGTATGGACAAGGCGTACTGATTGGTCTGTATTGTGATTTGCTCCAAAATCTCGTCATCCCAATACGAGCGGAAAGCATCGTACATTGAGAGCCTTGGAGTAACAGAGCCAGTCTGCTCGAGATTGAAGGTTTCACGTTTACCTTGAAAAGTTTCAATTGGCAACCATTCAAATCGGGAATCCTCTTCAACTAGTAACACCTGGTCCATACCGTCGTCCGCTTCATAAAACACATCATCCTCATCAGCCGCACGTTCTACCATACCTCTTTCTCTTACTAACTGCTGCTCCCTCCTTGCTTTCTCCACAGTCTCTCTAGCCTCTCGACTTCTAACTAGGTCCAGGACCATAGATCGAAGAAGAGGAGGTACGTCGGCGTCGTCCAAACAAATCAAGTGGTCACCGCGCGTCCATGTGTAGTGCGATGTTGATGCGGCATTAGCCCGTCCACCACGACTGCCGCGTCCTGTGCGTCCACCCCCACGACCTAAACGCCCTCGTCCACGGCTGCGACCGCATGAACTCTCTCTTCTGGCATTCGTCGGCATTCTATCACACTCGTTCAAATCCATTCTTACATGTTCATCCAATTCCATTTTTACATCTTCATCCAATCCTATTTTTACATCACCATACGCACCCGGACTTATTAAAACCATCGGTCGTCTGAAAAAGAAAATTGAAATTTGTAACTGAAGAGAACAGACATGTAAATTGGTTTAGTAATGTAAAGAAGAAAGAAAGAAATGTAAAAATGTAAGGTGTATCTACCTGCTCTGGTATCAGTAGTACCAACACTAAGGTAAATGCTCACAATTTTTGGTAAAAATGCTTACTCGTCTGTGTCTGATACGCTGGGGTATGCAGCCGGAATAGTTTTGACTACGAGTCTGCAAAGGAAAATATTGCTGTTATTTTATTTTTCGTGTGACGCATCCACTAAAACCCCTACCATATAGTTAATAGTTTGTTAATATAGGGGTGTTGCAACAGCCTATTGTGGGTGCAGGAAACTTCTTGAAATGAAGAGTCGAGACGATGTACAGGAACAATTTGAGTTTATTACGTTTCTACAATATTTTTTATATCTAGTACGGTGTGCGTTCAAAATGGCGGAGGAATCCTGTCTGTATGTAAAATCAAAGTAAGAATGAATTTGCACTTTTTTGAAAGCTGTGACAGCGCGGGAGTGCATGTTGGCAGCATCGGTCTTTAAGGCGAAGGAACAAGGGGTAACTAGATAAATTGGTGTTCCTGTCGTATAGTGTAGGTTTTAGGTTGAATCTAGATAGTAGCTCCACAGATACCATAAATACAAATCCTTACTAATACTATAAACTCGAAAGTTTGTATGTATGTTTGTTACTCTTTCACGCAAAAACTACTGAATGGATTTTAATGAAACTTTACAACAATACAGGGTGTCCCGGAACTAGAATTTTAAGCCTGAACGAGGTGATTCTGACTATGTCAATAAACAGATATGGGGATGTTTTTTTTTTATTCCTATTTTCAAATTTCAAAATTATTAATATTGACAACCCTCGTTAGTTTACAGTGTTTCCAAGCACGTTACCTACCTAAATAAGTTTGTGCAAGTACAAATTTATTGGTATACCTACTAAGATAGGTAGGCATGGATACATACTTCTACCAATTTTAAAGCAAACTTTGCTGCACGTTTATTCAATGAAAATTATTGAATTCATAAAATTATACATCATAGCTTATACATCAAAATAACACATAGGCTATAATTTATTAAGATATTGTGTGAATTGTCAAATTTGATGAATTTTGGTATAAAGATAGATAGGACATTGGAGAAGAAAATAAGCTTTTCGAAGTACTAATCCTGCGCAGACAAAGTGGCGGGCACCAGCTAGTTAGGAATAATGCTCACTCATTCATTTCCGGGGAGACGGGCGAGAGGCGGGCCGAAAACTGCGACCGAGGGGTCGCGAAGGTTACAGACGGCGCAGTCTCCAATTTGTCCTCCTGAATTATAAACTAAATATGATATCTAGGTAAGAACGAGCGTTGTTGTATAGGTACTTTAATATTTTTTTTTGCATACACTCCTATAACTACTTACATCTGTATCCAAAAACACCTCATCCAGGTACGGATCTTCCTGGTCCGAGTCTTGGTCATCGACCCAGTCCGGATCCTGATTCAGGTTCTGGTCCTGCAAAACGATAAGGTCTGGTTCCTGAACTAAAATTTAAGGCAGGCGGAATTGAACCAAATAGCTACCACCAAGAGTCGTTGTATACATTATTATATTTTTTTTATTGTATAGTCTCATACAACTACTTACATCTGTATCCAAAAAGTCCTCATCCAGGTCCTGGTCCGGATCGAACTCCTCACTATATAAGGCCTGTGAGAAGTGATCCGGAGCAGTGATGCTTTGACCAGGACGCCAAGACATCTAAAAATATGGGATTAATATTCAATTATCAGTAACTAAAGATAGGGGCCCAACATTTGCCTATATAAAATATATATTCAGAGTCATTGTAGACTACCATCTTACTCAACTTGACTCTGACATAGGTACCTACATTATTTTCAAAAAGTCATAGTATCCCTTTGCCACATCCACCAAAATATTATGTACATTATTACTATCTAGGTAGGTACATCTTCTTGAACAGCAGCAATAATCAATTCTTCATATTATCGATTTCTAAAATCGACTAAGTCAATCCCTATTTTTAAACAACATTTGCAGATATCATCAGTCTTAAACCTATTTTCAAAGACATAAGAATGAAAATCGCTTGGACACTTCCAAATGCAAATAACGGACAATATTTTAGCATCGAAATTTCGCTCATGTTACAATGTTTAGCATGTTAATGTTGTTTTTACTAATAAGAATTGAATTATTACTTGGTTTTTATTTTTTATTTGGTATTTTAGCGGAAATCACCGAAAACGATGTGAATCTAGGTTATTTATCGGCCGGTTTTTCGAAGACAAAAATAACATGTATTACTAATAATTACTAATATGTATTACTGCAATTGCAATTTCTACGTGGTACATACAATACCTATTTTACACTGAGTTAATAAGTAAAATAAACTAATAAACTTCACTTGCCTTATTTATTACACAAAACTTAGTTTCGCCTCACACCAAAAACTAGAGAATGCTCAATTGCTCGCCCACACACACAACCAGCCAGATGCGAAAATTGCGAAATTCGAAGATGCGTTATTTTATTTTATTTAGCTAGCACAGCACCTAAAGGTTGTGAGCAGTGTTGCCAGCCGGTCTTTGTCAAAAGTTACCTAAACTAGATCTAAAAGTAACCTTTCAGTCCGAAATGTAACCTTTCATATTTTTCTACAAAAAAAGAGGAGGTTCTCAATTCGGTTGTAAATTTTATATATTTGTTACCTCATAGCTCCGTCATTTATGAATCGAAAAAAAAAATCACGTACCTATAGGGTATACCTACCTACTTTCCGATTGGTCACATGGAAATTTCATGAAAATCAGTTCAGTAGTTTGGTTTTTAATTCAAAATAGATGGAAAAATATATCATCCAAGTAAACGAATTTCGATATTTTGCTTTCTTATTGAGATTCTCAATTCGGTGGTATTTTGATGGGTTCAAATTTAATTCTATGAAGTTGGTTTTGTTTTTATTTTAAAAACGTAATTATTTTAGTAATTAGGAATAAAAGGTTTTATTTTAATGTTGTATTCAGCTACTTACTTCACTTCTAAACAGTTGTAGAATGCTTTAATATATGTTATAATTCTAAACACACACGAGCTTATGAATTGTCTAAATTTGTTGCCATCTCCATTTTCTAGACATTAGAATGACAAGGACACAACATACTTAAGCGACACTCTAGCGAATTATGTGATTTAAAGGTAAAACTTCACGACAAACAATAATGCCATCAGAGGCGACAAGCAAACGAACTCGACAGTTCCGATTGAACGTGCGAGTAAGCGAGAAGCTTTGGTCATCTGAGGTTTGGTATATAATGAGAGAGAGAAAGACGTGTTTTTTAGTAGTCACACTTACTATGTTTCAAACTAAATTTGCTTAATTTTGCTTAATAAAATATAAAAGAGCGTTTCTTTTCATGTTGGTTTCGTTTAGGAAAAAAAACAACAAATTCTAAAAAATCACCTAAAAGTAACCTTTTGAGTCGAGTAACCTAGAAGTAACCTGGCAGAGTTAAAAATCACCTAAAAGGTTACAAAAGTAACCTTCTGGCAAGACTGGTTGTGAGACTAACAATAACAAACAAAACAAGTGGCTTGTATGTAATTGAATTTGATTGTTTGAAGTTGCTTGATGCGTTTGACTAGCGCAAACTTGTTCATTATATTGGACGGTTCAAGATGTAACATTAACCTAAAGATTGCAAGGTGAAATACGCCCTATTTTTTAAAAGCCAAGCCAAAATGTTATTTTGTTCCGCGCGGTCGCTAGCGACCGTCCTCTGCTCAACGGTATAGATTAGTTCGGTCGCTAGCGACCGAAATCAATCTATTCTAGACGAAGTGACATCATATGGGTGTATACACATTAACATGGATTTTACTATTATTAGTAGTATTATTTTATTGATAAAGTCACCGACACGACACTGTGCGAAAATGTATACAATGTGTATGTAAATGTACAACTTACGTACGATAGTTTTATAAGTAAAAGAGTAGGTATAATTCAAATCGAGTTTTTATATGACACAATAAAGTGGCAGGCAGGCCCTCCCTACGGCTACGACTGGTCGTCGATCGAACAGCCAACGCGACGACGCATCAGTCATCGAGCAGCTGATTGCTGACTTGACGAACTGTCATATGTCATGTCAATCAAGACGACCGTCGCCATTTTTGATTTGATTCATTCCATTCATAATTTCTTTCTTCTCGCCATTCCTGGTTTGTTTGAGCAAAGGCTTGTTTGACAAATTTGTTTTTGCAATAAATTTCATCGTTATTATATTAATTTTCCAGCACAGTCCTACTCCTGTCCTGGTAACAGATCATTATTCATTTTGAACTTGTGAATTTATTGTCTTTATCTTCGCCATGAGTTCTACTCCCCTGTTTGCGTGTTCCCGTTGTTTCTCAAGACATCCTTTCGAAGAATTGTCTCCTGGTGAACAACTTTGCAAGGTGAATCATTTATCTTTAAATTACCATGCATTATGTTTTGTGAAAGTAACTGTAATTTTGCGAAATTGGTGCAAATGCGTCACAGTTTACTGATACTTGGCAAACATGCTTGTGACGCTTATTGTTTGATGCTTTTCTAGGAATGTCGTGGATCTTTCCCCGTTGTGAAGTGCACGTACTGTCGCTCGGAGTTTCAACAAACAAGGTCAGTGCCAGCTGCCAAGGTTTGCTTGTAGATCAGCTGTACAATGGATGATTTTGTACATCCTGTAAATCAAAGGCTTGTACAAAGGCTTGTACAAAAGATTAGAAGGTTCATATGTATTTTATTTAGGTAATAATCTTTCAGATTTATGTGACACACATCTTTATTTTGTTTGGTAAACCAGATATCAGTACCATAGTTTAATGCAATATCATTTAAACATAGTCTGGAGTCCTGTTCTCCTATAGATACCAAGGCATTATTCTGATGCTGATATGTAAAGGCAGTTTGTGGTGACACAACATACCTACTAACATAACTACATAAAATTTTCTTAATATTTTTTTTTTTTCAGTAAATCAAACACTTCATCAATCTGCAAGAAATGTGAAGCAAATGTCAAGGCTTATGGAAAGCCTACAGCTTGTGAATACTGCAACATCATTGCTGCTTTTATTGGTAAGAATAAAGAAAATCAATTCAAATCTGTTCAAATACCTTATTGATCTTTGAAACAAGTCCAAGTTTGTTGACTAGACCTTTGAGACTATAGGTGTTTGTGGCATAGCACGGCTAACTTATTTGTTCCTAATAATCTACTAGAAGTAAAGTAATCAAAACTAGTATTGGGAAGGGTGTCAGTGCGATTTTCATCTGAGTGCTTTGATGAACTTGTTCTTAGTTAATTACCTACTCACTTCTGCCCGCGACTTACATAAAAAAGTAGCCTATGTCCTTCTCCAAATCCATCTCATTACCAAATTTCATCAAAATTCTCTCAGCTGCTTAGCTGTGAAAATGTAAAAAAAGCAGCCAAGTGCGAGTCGGACTCGCCCATGAAGGGTTCCGTAGCAGCAAGTAACATAATATTAAAGTTCTTGTAGTTCTTTGTATATTTTATTGATGTTTTAATAATAGTGTATTTTGTTAATTAAGTTATTGGTAAGTAAACATTATAATTAGGCAACTTAAATGATGGGATTTAGATCTAACTATATGCGAGCCCATATAGGCTTGTGATAGCTAAACAAGCTAATATAATATTCCAGTTTGACAAGAAATGTTTCCAAAAATATTGTCATTTTGTGTGCTTCCTCGCGTAGTTGGACAAGGTGGTAATTATGTCCTGTATCCAGCGTTATGCATGAATGACAGTGTACAATTGTCTTTTAAAAAATCTTCGTAGTAGTCTCCAAAAAGTAAAAAACATTTTTGTTTATGAACTCCATGAAAGTTTTGTTTGTAATCGGGCAATACCGATAAAGTCACGCCCCGCGAGAATTATAATTATTATTTACTTAAGCACCTTTTACAGATTTATTATTAGAAAATAATGGTTCACGGTTTATGCATAAGGCTTATGTTTATGAAATCAAATGTTTTATTTTATTTTTATATTTGAGTTGATTGAATGAAAGGTAAATTGCGGTTTACGATTTATGACGTATTAAAAAAAAACTACTTACTAGATCTCGTTCAAACAAATTTTCGGAAGTTTGCATGGTAATGTACATCATATATTTTTTTTAGTTTTATCATTCTCTTATTTTAGAAGTTACAGGGGGGGTGGGACACATTTTACCACTTTGGAAGTATCTCTCGCGCAAACTATTCAATATAGAAAAAAATTATATCAGAAACCTCAATATCATTTTTGAAGACCTATCCATAGATACACGTATGGGTTTGATGAAAAAAAATTTTTGAGTGTAGTTTCAAGTATGGGGAACCCCCATAATATAACCCCCAAAATGTATTGTTTTTTTTCTTTTTTTGTGTGAAAATCTTAATGCGGCTCACAGAATATCTACTTACCAAGTTTCAATAGTTTTTATAGTTTCGGAAAAAAGTGGCTGTGACATACGGACGGACAGACAGACAGACAGACAGACATGACGAATCTGTTCCGTTTTTTGCCATTTGGCTACGGTACCCACAAAGTAACATACACATATTCTAGAATTTAAAATATTAGTGAACTATGATCTAGAATTTAAAATATAATGAACTCTGGTTTCTTTCATTTCTTGGCAAGGGCTCCAATTCTTAACATCATTAATAATTAATTAATAATGACGACTGAGGTCTGAGGACGAAAAAGGTCCGGCTGAGACGCGAAGGGTTGCGGGTTCGATTCCTGGCGCTGGACCATTGTTTGTATGATCTGCAAGTATTCGTCTCGGGTCTGGGTGTTTCTATATTGTATAATATGTATGTATTTACAAAAAAAGTATATAAGTACTATATCAGTCATGTGGTACCCATAACACAAGCTCTGCTTACTTTGGGGCCAGATGATGCTGTGTGAAATGTCCGGTATTATTGTTATTAATTTTTTCAGGCAACAAATGCCAACGCTGTACAAACTCCGAACGCAAGTATGGGGCAGCGGTTACATGTGAGCAATGCAAACAGCGCTGCGCATTCGACCGCCATGACGATAGCAAAAAGGTGAATAAACTTAAGGTGAATTTAAAGAATTCTTATTTGTTTACAATACACTCCTGTTACTCTAAAAGGTTAACAACAGGTTTAAAAGTTTTTAAAAAAAGGTTTTTTGTTTGTTCATAAAGCTGCCAGTCACAAATGATATTTGATAATAATAATAAGATAATTCATGATTACTTGATTGTTCAGGTGGACGGTAAGCTGCTATGTTGGCTCTGCACCCAATCCTTAAAGCGTGCTCTGGCCAGGACTAAACAACACATGTCCGCTGTTGACAAACACAAACATAGAAGCCATAAGTAAGTTCCTTGCAACATCAAAAGAGTTCCTCCTCAGCAGAAAAACCAACTGTAGGGCTATTATGGAACTCTTGATACAATCAATGTATATCAGTTTCGATTTGCAATCGGCATCAATGTCTATCAATCATATACGATGAATTTAAATGCTTAGTACGCTAAACTCACTTTTGTGAGTTGTACTATACATTTTGATATACACGGGCTTTACTCGCGTATTATTTTGTCGATGGAGACACCGACACTGTTTCGATTCATCTAGAGAATCTTCATCAGGGTTAGTTTGATCCGCGGTCCGTGACTTGCCGCTCGATATCACGGTTCGCACACAGTGCGAAATCGTGAGTAAAGCCTGTGTTTATAAAAATGTATTTATAGTAAATCTTGGAAACTATGTTTTAATTTTCAACTCAACGGGATACTTACCGTGGTATGTGAGTTAAAATTCTTCCCGTTATTTTGGCATAGTTCCATGCGCCATGATCACAAGATGCAACTGTGTATGATCAAAACCATGCTAGATAAAAAAATAACTAAATCAGTTTTATCACAAAACTTATTAGGGCTTGGCTTTAGTATCTGGATACAGGAATTGGAGGGTGAAAATGCTCAAATCTGGTAGGGTTTTGCTTCCTGATTACATATTTACCACTTTTAACTTGCGGAAATCCTTAGTTTTCGAGAAAATAAAACATTTCTAACCTCAAATCTGATAAAATGTGAAACAAAATGTAAAAATTGACGATAATAACCAAATTTGTCGTATTTGTTGTCTGTGGTTTAACATGTTGTGCAAAATTAATGCGAATGAAACGTAAAAAAAATAATATTACGAACCACTAGGTAGGTTATGGTTGGAGTATAGAAAAAAACGCGCAAGGCGAGCGAGCGTAGCGAGCGTGCCGTGGCAGCGCCCGCCGAAGCGCCAGAAGCGACCTGTCCCTCCCCCCCTTTGGTAATTTAAACTAGATTTGTATCAATAATTTTTTTTGAGGTTAGGTTACATTAATTCAAATATCTCGCGAACGGGGTAATTCCGCAAATTGGGAGTGGTACCAGGGGGGGTGGGGGGTCCCCCTCCTGTTTTCCCCCCTCCCCCCTTTTCCTGTATCCAGATACTAAAGTTTAACCCTTATTAGTTTTGTTTACAAATTTACAACAAAGGGACCCCCTTTGTTGCTTCTAGCATGGTATCAGTACACAGGTTGACCATAAAACCTCTTTTCCAATTCACTATATCTAAATTAGCTAATAATTATGCTAAATATTTCAGATCAAAGAGCAATCACAGAGAGAAGCGTAAGTCAGATATGATGAAGTCGATGAACAACACTGACTCGTCTCTGAATGATTCACAGCCACTTGAGAAGAAATCCAAAATGAACCCTATGCAAGGTAAAACTCAAATAAACTAACATATTACAGAACTAAACGACTGCTGAAGCCTTTAAAACAGAATGTCAAAGTAAATTTTTGTTAAATACAATCACAAACATTACTTTAAATCGTCTTACATCATTATAATGTAAATCGGTTATTGGCTGTCGGTCATAAATTTATGTTATGTGTATACTATTTTTAAGATCTGTGGATTTTTTACAACAAATATAAAATAAAATAAAAATACATATTAGGTGAATTTAGGTGCCATATGATCATGACTGCAATCCTCAGGCTTGGTAGAAATTTCCGCAGATCTTTGGTTAATCTAATTTTTAAAGATGTCTACAGAGGGTACAAAGGTCACAGAACGTCACCTTGAATCATGGTAACGAGAGTATTATTTTCATAAAAATAATAAAGAAAGAAAAAGCATTTATCCAAAATGCTATGAATATAAATACAATAACATAAAACTATTCCTATTAACCAACACATGAAGGGCTGGGCTGGTGGTGATATGGCCATTCATGTCCATTTCACCACCACCATGCTGACGAGAACTTCGAATTAATGGAAAAAGTGCCCATTTGGGACCCCGGAACTTGAGTCGTTCAAAGTGCAGCACCTTCAAAATTAACTAAAGCAATCTGATCGCTTTAATTACTGCTTAGCGCCTAATAAAATGTCTACCAATAACAAGAACAATTGCTGTCGTGGTTGCGTAGGCGCTTTTCTACCTATAGATGACACTATAACTTCTCTCGCCTAAACTGTGGCAGGATATTTCATAAGGACATTTGTATCGCTTACTACTGCGCCCTCGACTTGAGGACCTACCTAGATGGACGTGCCCCAAGTGTAGATGTGAATCCAAGCGTTCTAGACACTACTCCACTACTCCAGTCAGAAGCGCTGAACAGTATGATTCCCCGGACGCATACGTAATAGATCGTAACAGGAAAAAAATACTAGCGTTGGCATTGCTAGTACCTGAAAGTTCGAACAAAGTAGCTAATATCGATCTACCTTCTTTGGACTTGCATGCCCTTACATGTGAGATTCGACTGTTACGAGAGGAAGTATCTACTTTCAAAGTAAAACTTGAGAACGTCTCTTCGGTTATGGGCTCTCTAAATGAGCAAATTGTGCATTTAGTAGCGCGCTTTACCATGTCGGATGAACGAGTTTTAGAGCTGGAGGATCGCTACACCACTGATAAAGCTATTTTAAAGGGTTATATTCAAAGGTTAGATGACCAATTAAACTCTCAAGCGCAGGCTTACCTACGTAATGAGGTAGAGGTTATAGGAATTGTGAGGTTAACCAATGAAAACCTACATCACATAGCCCTAGTGGCGGCTGCAAAGCTGGGTTTTGACTTGAAGGAAGAGGATCTGGACTGAGTTTTGCGTGCCGGCATTAAGCGTGCTTCAGCTATGTCAGCATCCGACTCTACATCCAGTTTCGCCCGATCTGTCGTAATGCGTTTTTTGAGAAGGGTTAAACGGGATGACTTTTTGCAGGGTGTGAAAGCTCGAAATTCTGTCAAGGACTTGACGGACCTGCAAAGAAAGTGTATTTTAATGAGAAACAAGCTCGTGAAAATCGCCAGTTATTTCGGGAAAGTAGAACCCGTGCCGAAGTACTGGATACAAATTCTGTTGGACCAGTAATTGGATTATCTACCTACGTAGGCGGGAAGGCAACCCAACATTTCGTATCTGTAATATCATAGACTTGGAACGAGCGGTTTGGGTCCATCAGTTATTTAACTTTAGCTGTGTCTCTCTCGGTTTACTTATAGCTATTTTCCTTATTGCATCCCGGATATTATTGTGTTTTTACCGTTTAGTTAACCTTGTAAAGGATGCTACTTGCAGATCATTTCTAGCACACACTTACACCTACATTTCCTATACTCCTCCCCATGAGCTCATGGTTTTCTTTAATATCAACTTGCTTTGCCCTAACGTATGTTGCGCGCAGTACAAATATTACTCCATATTACCAAAAATATCCAAAATTGTAATTTATGGCCTCGATAAACGACTTAATTTCGGATTTTGATGAAACACTAACTGTTGAATGCCGTCTATGTGATACTCCTGAGTGTTTAGTTTTTTACTGAGCAATTTAACATGAAAATACTGACTTATAATATAAGAAGTTTACACAAAAACTTCGATGAGTTTACCATTCGGTTGGACTTTCAGTAAAACTAAGTTTAATTTAGTATTAATTTAGAGTTACTTAGTTTTATTTAGAATCTAAAAGATTCCCGATATTCAACGCTCACATTTACAAATGTTTGATGCCCTGGGTTTTATTGCAATAAAACCTCTATTTTTTTAAGCTCATGTAACTCGCTTACAATGTAGCTTTGCATAGGAGAAACTTTTTATAAAATCAGTTTAATAGTTTTTGAGTTTATCCATTATACGAAAACACAAATCTTTTCACTTGGCATTACTTGACATTACTTTATGCGTATCGTAATCGAATACCGATACCGAATTATACGAATTAAAACTAGTATCCACATTATTCTTTATGACATAAGAATGATATATCATTTTGAATTATCCAAATCGGACCATTACTTATGAAGATATTACCTAATAAACATTATGTTCCTGCCGGTAAAATAAATGTACGCGGGTGCGTGTGACGTCACTGGGCCGGTCCCTGTGACGTCACAGGTACAGCGGCGGCCACTCGGTGAACTTCGCTAGTAATTTCGTCATAACTACCAACATTTTTGTTAAGGATTTCTTAGCTCTATAAATCTGCATTCTTAACTAAAAACGTTGCGGATCCTCATTGAAGTGGAGTTTTTCTTTTTTTTCTGACTAACGCCTAATTGCATACCAGTGTTATTCTTTTCAGGAGAGTTGGACCCCAACAGTTCGGACCACGTGGTCGCAATGACCCAGCTCAAGGAAACTATTGCCAGCCTTCAGAAAAAGGTACAGCAAAAGGATTCGGAACTGCTCTGCAAAGACAAATTGGTGAGTACTTTTGACCAACTTCGTTAAGTTGGTTAGTTTATGGCTTATTGCTTTTTTTATAGTGGAGAGAAAACATTTTTTTTGTGCACAAAGAGGTTATCTTTGAAACTTTAATGGTTTTGAACATAATATTCACTCAAAATGAGATATTCACATGATTTTTCTAGCTCTTTAAACTCAGTTTATCTCGTGATCATGGTGCATGCAACTGTACCGAAATATCGGAAAGCAGAAAACTCGCATGTCATGGCAAATATCCCGTTTCGAGTGAAAATTATACCGATAGAGATAAGTTATTAAAAATCAAATCGTGTAATAGAGTAGTATTTTCGCTAATATATATCTTATTCTTACGATCTTTGATGCCTTTAACGCCTGATTAATCATTAATATAAAATAATATTCTTATTTGTCAGTTATATTTTCTACATGCATCAAATGAACCATTTCCTAGAAGGACTTTTATATATAGGGAATATAGGGACTAATTCTTCCTTTAAAAAAAAAACCACTTTTAGTCCAGTCATTATAGTAAGTTCACCTCGGAATTCGAGATACGTCGTCGCTTTATAACCAACGCTTTCATAGGAATAATGCTTGAACGAGTGTAGTAAAAACGACTCTTATGTAAAGGATAATAAAATATAGAACGTATCCAACATTTTTCAAGGAAAATATAAATTTCAGATCACAGAGCTCAAAGCTCAGCATCACAACAACACGTGCGACATCCGCAACGACATGAAAAACAAAGAAAGGTTCAATGAGACAAAGTTTTCTCTAATGAATACAAAGATACAGAATCTGCTAAAAGAGGTGGCAACACTTAGCAAATCTGCAAAAAAAAATAACAAAAATACCAAATCTGCACTAGCCAATGCCGAGAATAGTGGCAGCGGGACTGATAGCCCCAGCACTAATTAAATAAATATCCCCTAAATTAATTTAAATTACATACAATGGAAGTTCTTTCCCATTATTTTTTTACTCTACAAATGGTTTTATTTGTAGTATTTATAATGTTAAGCGTAAATAGTTAACTTAATGACATTTTAGTTTTTAATTTATTAAAGGATCATTCGATTTTTTACCGATTTACCTAAGTACATTATTTATTTAGTAATATTACTTAATCAATAACGAATATCTCAAATGCGGGTAAATAAGGTATTAAATTGTGCAAATTCGAGTTTGACCTCAAAATCAGAATGACTCTTGTAATGCATAAAATCACTTTCAAAACATTCGTGAGTTTTGAATACATTTTGATAATCACGGGTTTTACTCGTTTACTATTTTATCGATGGAGGCACCGACACTGTTTCGATTCATCTAGCTAGAGAATCTTCACGATAGTGAGTTTGATCCGCGGTCCCATAGAGATTCTCTAGATGAATCGAAACAGTGTCGGTGCCTCCATCGACAAAATAATACGTGAGTAAAGCCCATGTTTATTAAAATATGCATAACATCACTACTGGATTACGAGTAGACAGACCACTCGGCAAAACGATAAACGATATTATCGGAACCATAATCGTGCAATTTTTTTATTTATATTTTTCTGTGTCGAACGATAAAACGACATTACTTTTGACAATCGATGTCGCAGTCCTCCATAATAGACGATGTCATCATATTTTTGTAATAACGGAAAAACTGTCAATTCTTCTGAATTCGATGAACATTTCAACGACATTATCGTTCCGAATTATCGAAAAAGCCGAGGAGATTTCAAGATCCGAGATCACAGATTTTAATAATTGATTTTGAATTAGTGGAGATTATTTTTGTATCAGTTTTTGTTGATTTAGTACCCATTTATTTTTGTTTCTTTATTATTTTTGTTTGTTTATTATGATAATGTCAAGTTTTTTTCATCACTATAATATAAATAGCATATTGTGAGTGAACTAGGTAGATAAATCAATTCATGTTTTTTTTTATATTACAAAATAAATGGTGTTCTATTCGGCTATTGATCAAAAACATTACCTCCATAACTTATTTTGTAATGTAGCATTTTAAATAGTTGTGTAAGTAGTTTTTAATAAAATATAGTTTCGTGTGTGGAATGTCGATGTATCAATCTGTGTTTTTAATATCTTCCAACTCTATCTAGAAAATCTGTTTTAAATATATTACTGCTATAACTAATATCATAGATCATGCTATAGAGTACTTCTATTAACACAATATGTATTTTTCGTGTGTAAAAGAGCATTTTATAAAGGTGAATCTATAATGACGACATTCAATGAACATACTTATCCAGTTTCGTGCTTACAGTTGCGACAAATATTTTTTATTTCATTTAAAATAACATTATATCGAAATAAAAATGTTTTTATTATCATCTCGGAGCAATCTGTACGTAAACAGATGTAGCGCCTCCTCCCGCGCCCCGCACCGTCGCCGCGTATCTGTTCCTCTACGGTAGCGCTCATCTAAAGGACGATATAAATTCTTAACGAATGATTTAGTGGTAGACCTCCTGGGCGCATCTAACTCCGCAGACGCGGATTCAGGAAGCGCACAAACCCCATGAAGCCACCGCTAACGCCAAGATGGCAGCGTACCGTTGCAGAACGCAACGAGACCCACTGACCCAGGGGCAGTCGCCCCTGCGAGTTGAAGCCAGGGTAATGACAAAGATGTCGAGGCCCTTACCTAAACCCCAAGATGGGAAGGTTTAGACGACCAGAGTATGTAGGTATGATTTAGTTTGATTGAAAATTTCAAAATTTCAATTATGAGCTTTAATTGTTAGATAGTTAATTGATTACTAATAAGTAGCTCTACTCATGTGCTTATTAAATGTCGCCATTGTAGCTCCACGTATAAACACAGGCTCAAAATCAATTCAGAATCAGCACAGCAGTATTGTTAATACCTTGTAGGACTGACAATATATTCATATCACTTATTTAATATCAAACTTGTTGTCATGTTATTATTTTAGTGTTAATATTTTAACTGTATGTGACATAATTGTGATATAGTTTTTTTACTTCGTTGTCAGGGAAATTAACACATACAATAATTATTTCTAAAGGTACCAACAAAAAATATAAAGATTATATTAGCACATAAATATCTCAATGAATATTCAAATAGAGAACTAAGATTTAAGCATGGCGCCTCAGCAAATTTGTCTACCATCGAAAATGCGAACGCCTTATAGTGATGTATAATCTAGAGCTGTTACAAAAATTATGTTTAATTTTGGTTAATAGTTAATGATAATTTGGAAAATAAAATGAAAACAGCACAACCCAACTAGTAAAAAAAACTAGTGACTCGCGTCAACTAGTTTTTTCTTATGACTTCTAGATGTGCCTATATACTTGATATTCCAGTGACCTTGACAACGTGTTCTTTATTTTAACTTTATTGATATATCCATTTTCACTTTTCTTAATTAAAAAATAAAAATACTCGTTGCATATTATTTTACTGGATTTAGTCCTAATAGGTGTTCATATTTCATTAAAATTGTTGTAATCTATTCCTAAAACAGAATCATTTACTGTAGCAAATTGAATTATAAAATGCATGACAAAGTCCAAAAAAATGCTTTTTTTATGAAATGTTACAACTGGGGGGTGTTAATAGCTCTATATAATATGTACATCCAAATTTTACAACAGCACGCACTACCTACCGCCTTTAAAGCTCGCTGGTCACCGACGAGCCCATAAACTTCTGGACTTTGGTTGCACAATATTACTAATTCGGAAAGACAAACGTCGTCGAGGCGCCACGCTTTACTGTACAATTCAGTAGTGATTCATTTGAGTTTACATAATCGTTCCACTCTGATCGACAGCCGGCCTTATGCTTTATATCAATATGATTATTCTGACCACATTAATTTGTGCTGAATTTAACTGTCTATAATGGATACTGTACTGTCGGGTCTAATGTGTGCTTATTTTCAACTGTAGGCAGTGGGTATGTTACATTGAATCTTTCAAACGTTAGTTAAGTAATTTATGTTAAGTGTATTGAATTTAACTGAACAAATGTCTTTTGGAACTATTCAGTTCGAGCTGTTGAAGTATTCCATTAGAATTACCCATTAAATTATATGGTAATTGTATACAATGTTAGCAATGAAACGAATGGAAATAAAATAATGAGTGTAAATGAAGTTTCGTTTTTATTTATATCGCTATCTCGTAGGTACACACACCTACATCAACAGGTTATACCACAAGTCACACAACACGTAGAAATACAGCAAAACGTTATTTTTTACGTTAATCACTATAACGGAAACGATTTCTCTCTAATTTTTTTTTTCTATTTCTGACATTTCACACATCATCACCTGGCCCCAAAGTAAGCAGAGCTCGTGTCATGGGTAGCACATGACTGATATACTACTTATATACTTTTTTTTTTAGAAAATACATACTTATTATACACAGAAACACCCAGACCCGAGACAAATACTTGCAGATCGTACGAACATTTGTCCCGCGGCGGGAATCGAACTCGCAACCTTCTGCGTCTCAGCCGAACCTTTGCCGCCTGAGGTTACTGACAGAGATTGTCAAATTTGGATTATACGTTGATCAAACGTTACGGGATCGCGGTATTTTTGACAGTGCTTTCAGAAGAACGTTTTTGATTTAGTACATCGGTGCATAGAGTAATAGGCAGTTATATATATTTTGTTCGATTGGTAAAATCAACGATTAAATCGTCCAGGAAGAATAGCGCGGTACTACTCTTTTACATTCAGATTAGCCATATCCAAACCTTTGCCAAAACCAATCCACTCAATGGCAATTACGTTGACAAAAATTGTGATCGCCCTACAGGTCTGGATCCGCTTAGCTATCTATAGTTTCACACGGCATCATCTAGCCTCAAAGTAAGCAGAGATTGTGTTATGAGAACCACAAGACTGATATACTTACTACTTATATACTTTTTTATGTGTAACATCTTTCCTCTTATATTCTTGCATTCTGTGAGAATAGTTTCGTAAAAAGGGACGGGAGTGTGTAACAGGTAGCCGGGGAAGCGCGTGATATTTGATTAGACCAATGAATGGGCGCGGTGTTAGAGTTGGCCGTCAGATTGTACCAACCCATTTTCCGGATGGTTGGTACTGTCAGCCAACAGTGTGTGCGTGCGTGTGACGAGAGAGAAAAGCATAACGCATCAGTTGTGCGCTTTACCTACAGTGTTGTATATGAAGTGTGATGTTATATCAACTAATTCAGGATATAATGTTAATGTTTCTTATTACCAAGGTGAGATGTCAGATGTTACACATCATAGATAGATAGATTAACAATTTATTGTACTTAATAAGAACACAGAAGAAATAATAGAAATTAAATTGTACAATTTGCGGCCGTATCGCTAAAAGCGATCTCTTCCATCATAATGTGACTAATGTAAGAATCGCATGTTTTTTTGTAAATACATACATGTAATACATAGAAAAACACCCAGACCCTAGACAAATCAATACCTTTTAATATTATTTAATATATTTTTTTTTATGTTAAGATCGTTTTGAACAGTTTTCAGAAAGCTCAATTGTTTCATATATGTATATTTTATATCATTTAATAATATTCTGTACGGTTCTGCAATATATTATTTGACGACCTCTGTAGCGCAGTGGGCTAAGGTCCGGCTGAGACGCAGAAGGTTGCGGGTTCGATTCTCGTCGCGGGACAAATGTTTTTATGATCTGCAAGTATTTTTCTCGGGTCTGGATGTTTCTATGTATAAATTGTATGTATTTTAGTAAGTATATCAGTCATGTGGTACCCATAACACAAGTTCTGCTTACTTTTGGGCCAGATGATGCTGTGTGAAATGTCCGGCATTATTTATTTATATACCTACATTAGTAATAGACAGAGTATAAAATTCTTATTCATAATGAATAGTGATGTTACGCATGTTTATCTTAGACAGGTAGCTTATTGGGGTCATTCGTGGTTCGTGTTCGTGAGTGGTAAATGAATCATACAAATTCATTTTAAATTTCAGTGGAATTTACCCTCGCTATGCTCTGCAGGGCGATCATGGAACTCTAATTACAATCAATGCTGATAAGCATTGATTGTAATTAGAGTTCCATAATCGCCCTATTGATATAGGGATTAATAGTCAAAAGTTTATGTACCTAAGTGTCAAATTGTGGGCTTGTTGGAATAAAACAAATTTAAAATGTGCCAGCTAATTCTTGGAAATTCTATATTACCTACCACATTTTAATATGGCTCCTATCTTGTAGGTATTAGCGTATTAGCATTGCTAATCAACTTTCTAATGCTGCCAGTGTTTTGTAAATACTGCCATCGGGCAGTGATCTAGATCAGTTGATCGTTTTAATATCTTTCATTTAATCGGATCGTTTTAAATATCTGTTATATATTTTCTTTTCTCTTATATCAATTCCTGTATTTTCCGGTATTTTCTTTATAAACAATTTTGGTTTATACTTCAGAGAGCGTTCGCGACATTGCTCCAGTTGTAATGTTGGCATGTTCTGTGCTTTCTATGAAACGGATTTAAGGGGTAAAAAGTAGCATAACTTGTTATTCAAATTGTCACAATTTTTATATTCGTATTCTCGTCCCTTTGCTGTTATCGGTTAGATTTAAAACAAAGCCTAGAATAACATTAAGGATTTCCCAACATTATATTTTACCTCTTTAAGTATCTAATACTCTTTAAGGAAGGAAATTAAATTGCTTCAATAATACAATGATTATTATAGAATTCATTAATTATTATAATTTTTTTATAATTAATAGCATTAATTTATTATAAATTAACTAATGTTAAAACAAATGTACTTAATCGGAAAATGTATATTGTCCGCGCAGATATTATATAAGTAGTGTAGAAGTACGGAAGATTTAGTCAACGCTGCATCCTGCTACCGTTAACTCCTTGTTATAATTGGAGTAACCATGGATATCCGCTTCGTTTACTTTATAGCTGTTTTAGGATTGGTTCAATGCAAATGTAAGTACGAACAGGTTTGTTTAACTTGTTTATTTATTACCTAACTAGCTGCTGCTTTCGGCTTCGCACACATGGTACCCACATAAAAAGTAGCTTATGTCCTTCTCCAAGGTCCCATCTATCTTTATACCAAAATTCATCAAAATCGGTTCAGCGGTTAAGACGTGAAAACGTAACAGACAGAGTTACTTTCACATTTATAATATTAGTAGAGATCAACAGCCTAATGTTTTATGCTTCTAGTTCTGAAAATGACAATACTTTCATACAACCTTTCATCCCCCTTTTCAACCCTTTACAACACTTTTCCAATTAAAAAGTAGCTTATGTCCTTTCTCAAGCTCAATTACATTTAAATCGGTTCAGTAGTTTTGGCGTGAAAGCGAAACAGACAGCCTGAGTTACTTCCGCATTTATAATATTAGTAAGGATATTACCTAACGTGTAGCAAAAAAGAAATTGAATGGTAAGACTTTGACAAGATGGTGAAACATTTTATATTGCTTGCGTGTTACTTCCATTAACCCACTCTTGTGCCTATTTAAAGTGATCAATCTAAAATGCGATGGAATCAAGAAATTCGTCGACGGACACAACTCAAGACGCCTCCGGCTTGCCCAAGGAAAACTGCCCGGACAACCAGCTGCTTCGAAAATGAACGCTCTGGTTAGATTTTATTACTTTTCCGGTTCAGTTCCGAAACTTATTTTTATATACTCATGCAGGATATTAATTGGTAGTGGCTCTGGAGTTGCATCTTTTTAAGTTATAGCTTAAAAGTATTGTCGTCCTGTGCTATCATTACTAAACAATAAAGGACCGTGATATTAATCTTACAAATGTTAGATTCACTTTTGTTAATAGGTATCCTGACGGTCCCGAAATATCAGTACCTGCGAGTGAATTAAAATGTTTATGTCAATTAATTAGGTATGGGACAAGGAACTGGCCGCAAAAGCAGCTGATTGGGCTTCCAGAAACAATTACGGACACAACCCCGTCAAAACATTACGTAAGTCATTACCAATGATCCAGTTTCCATAGTACAAGCTTGGCTTCGTTTCTAGGACTAGAATAATAGATGGTGTTGTGGGAATTGTCTGGCAATATTTATGTACATTGATAAACACGGGTTTTACTCGCGTATTATTTTGTCATTGGAGGCACCAAGCTAGAATCATCTAGAATCATTTAAACATTTGCCCCAAGGAGGGCATCGAATCAGCAACAATCTGCGTCTGAGGCGGGTATTCGCCCACTGCGCCACAGAGGTCGTCTATATAGACGACCTCTGTGGCGCAGTGGGCGAATACAAAAAGGCGAAGGAATAAAAAAAAATGGTATAAACATTATGTTCAATATATTGGCAATCCTAATAATTTATGTTCCTCATTTTCTAAAGTTTTTCTAAAGTTGTAGTAATTCTAATCTTTTTTTTTTCCGCAACATTTTTTTGAGTATATGTACTAATGCTGACAGTGCTGTTCTGTGCAGCTTATTTTTAAGTTAAGTAGTACATCGCTTATGTAGCTTTTATAACAAATAAATAAATAATGCCGGACATTTCACACAGCATCATCTATAGCCACAAAGTAAGCAGAGCTTTTGAGTCCCAAATGACTGATGTAGTACTTTTTTGTGTATACATACATATTATACAGATAAACACCCAGATTCCATATAAAATCGTTTTATACGGAGCCGTTAAACAGCATAAAGTTTTATGGAAACTTATATTTTCTTTTGCGTAGGTTCAGGGAGGTTCAAAACTGGTGAGAATATTTATGAGCTTAGAACTCCCGCGACAAACCACAAATTTGATCTGAACAACTCAATCTCGGCGTGGTTCGCCGAACATAAGGACTTTCATTACAAAACATTGGAAAACAGCGATTTCTCTAAAAACCGTCCTGCTGTTGGGCACTACACACAGGTAAATGCATTTTATAATAATAAATAGGTAGATAATGAGTAAGGCTAAATATAAATACTCAGTCATGATTATTTGTACATCTATGGTCAACATAATTTTAACGAAATTATTATTCTTAGTGACTAACGCTAATAATGGTAAGTACCTACTTGATGGAGTTTTCCCAAAATAATTAAACTGATGTAAATCAGTAACCCGTCAGGGTATAACGCAGAAAAAAAAAATCCTCATTTATATTAATCGAAGTATTCACCCATCGATCGATCTTTGTTACGGAACGTATTCCATGAGTACTGTTTTTTACGTGTCCATGCTGACGAAAAAGTTTTAAATGAAAATAAAAAACAAAAAACTAATCATTAGAAAATAGAATGCCATGTTTTAAAAAATCTATCGTTTAAAATTTGAATTGTTACTATAGATAAATTACAATGTCAAATGGTCATACATACATAGTTTGGTTGTAGTACTTTCGTTTGAGTCAATAAAACGGGTAGAAATACGAATAAATACGATTATAAACGCGTATAATAATTTAAGTATGAACTTTGGCTTTGAACTCAAGATTAGATGTGGTTTCAACAATGCCACAGTTTAATTGTCTGTTTCTAACTTCAATTATTTCGTTTTAGATGGTTTGGTCAGACTCTATATACCTTGGATGTGCACTATCTCAGTACCGCAGAAACGGTAGAACCCACTATTTCGTTGTCTGCAACTATGGCCCTGCGTAAGTATATTATAAGACTTACTTATAAATAGAAGGTTATTAATATTTGTAGTGAGCACGAACAATTATTGTGCGTATGGATCAACTCAAAACAGTTTTATTCAAGACATAAGGAATCGTAAGTTTAAGGAAAACATTGCGAGGAAGACCAAGACAAACAAATCTAAAACGGTACTTTGTGTACTTACCAGCTAGAATCTAGTAATTATTAGATCATTATTCCATAGGTCATTTATTTGTTTATTTATAAAGTCGATAATTTCATTGCTGTTTTATTTTTCAGAGGGAATGTCATTGGCAAAGCTCCTTATAAAAAAGGGAAAGCTAGCAATAAGATAACATATCAAAACAAGCGTCGCAATCATCAGTACGGTAGTAACTGTAAATAAATGTAAATATAATCTTTATAACCCGTCTCGTTGCTAATTTGAATCCTGTGATGTATCTCATGTATCATGAAAAAACGGCCGTCGTTTTCAAAAAGTTAAATTTTATGTAAAACTTATTGCATCTATCAACATTCCAATCACTGCAGAAGAATATACGAAAAGCTCATTACACATAATGTAGTTATTATTATTTTAAAATTATCCGTTTGTGTCCCACTTCTGGGCAATGAGACGTTATACAACATGTTAGGTAATTATTATAAGATACATTTTTAAGGGTTGAAGTATAAAATTGCTATTTGTATAAAAAAATAGAACTATATTAAGTCATTCTGTACCGTTTCCTGGTAAGTTTATTATATTATGCAATAATTATCTAAATTGAGGAAAAAATATGTTGGTTAGGGTTGTCAGGGGGAGTACGGAGGAGGACGGATGGTTTCACAGATTCCGCACCCACATCTCTTACAAACTGGTCCCACGGCGGGATCTAAACCGCAACCTTCTGCGTCTCAGCCGGGCTTTTCCCAACTGCGCCACTGAAGTCTTAAAAAAATTGTCACATTTGTTTTCTTGTTTTTAATTTGTACCAGTAATAGAAGGATCTCAATAATAAGTAATCAGTAATAAAGGATTTCTCATTCTGTTTTATGTATTAACTATGGCTATTGTGGGTTTCTCTCTCACTAGAATTTCTAATGATTAAATGTAAACTTCACTGGTTAGAACTTTTTTAATAATTCTAATGATTCGTTCATTACAGAATCGTACTTCATTACATAGTATAAAACAAAGTCGCCTCCTGCTGTCTGTCTGTCATGTATGCTTAGATCTTTCAAACTATGCAACGGATTTTGATGCGGTTTTTTTAATAGATAGAGTAATTCAAGAGTATAGTATAAAACATGCATAATATATTATAGAAACACTGATCAATTTAGAGGTTTCTAATGTGGTGTCGTAAATAAACACATTTTTTGCTCTTACATTGCAAACCCTACGAGATAGATCAAAATAATGTACTACAGTATTGTACACCTTAAAAAGGTCTACACAAAAGTCCGCAATGGTATATGTCTATCTCTTAGTCTATGTTATTCTCTTAGATAACGTTGTATATTGGTAGAATACCTAAATACAAGCACACAATAATTCAATGACAATGTTTTTGAGGTGACAATGACAGGTGACAGATTTGAACATGGATTGATTGAATAATACAATATCCAAACATCCTCATCCTCTCCAATAAAGCTAGAGCTATTAACTGGGGTGTGAATATTTAAATGAAAGTTTCGTATTCTTTGTGATTCGAGCAAAAATGATCTGTATAATTATTTTATAAAATAACAAACGACGAACGACAACATACGACTTTGTGACGCCTTACAATAAACAATCTAATCACTTGATATTGGCAAAATTTAATGATGCCATCAAAGAAGAAGAAAAAGAAGAAGTATCTCCATTAACATTTTTAATTTTCAGTAATTTTGTATATTTATGTAAATGCCCGTAATGTCACCCTGGAAGGCCCAGTCTGTAAACCAGCGCTGTTTCCCATTAATGCTGAGACTGGACCTGTTCGGCACCACAAGTGACAAACATGTAACTAACATGTACAATAATGCTGAGACTGGACCTGTTCGTAACTAACATGTACAATTTGGCCTACCTACTCTAATAATTTACGTGTTTGTTTTTCTCTGTCTGTAAGTTTTTTCCTGTTGTGTGTCAATAAATATTTATTCTATTATTTTTATTACTCAACTAGCTGTTGACCGCGGTTTCGCACGCGTGGTACCTACATAAAAAGTAGCCTATGTCCTTTTCCAAGGTCCCATCTATCTCTATACCAAAATTCATCAAAATCAGTTCAGCGTTTTAGGCGTGAAAACGTGACAGACAGAGTTACTTTCGCATTTATAATATTAGTAGCGATTAACGACGAATGTGAGTGCCTTGACGAACCTTCTCAGGTTTTAAGGTGCAATAACTACCGAAATCTTTGTAAGTATAGTTTTAGTGCTTCTCTCTAAAACTATTTTTCTATACCTTTATCTGTCGGTCCCAAAAAATACGAAGGAGGGTACTATTAACTGTTCCCCGTGGAATGTGCTCAGGAACTTGCCACATATTTCCACTCTGGTCTCTAGTGATCCTAGACTCAGCATACGGGAGGCGATCGAGGCGGCCGGAGAGTATGGCGTGCAGCAAGTGGTAACAAACCGGCTTACCTAAACTGATATAATTTTAGCCCTGAAGAACCTGAAACCCAAATTCTCATGTGGCCCGGATGGAATTCCAGCGGACTGCGGGAAATAGGCAGGGTCGCTTTTATATTTGTACAGCCTCTGCTTGGAAGCACGAACATACCCTGAGAAATGGAAACTTATCCCGATCCTGAAGCGTAAGTAATCCCGATTTTGAAGCTGGTTGAGAGTAGATACAGACATAGGGGGTATAGACCGATAGCTGTTTTGTTTTACTGCGCGAAAGCCTTCGAGTCTATGTTGCACCGGTATATTTACAGTCTAGTAAACAATCAACTGTCCTACGCTCTACATGGGTTTAGGCCCGAACAGAGGGCTACATCCTGATTCGTAGCTTTTGTGGACATTGTAAACGTACACCGGATTCTCGACATTCACCTATCTACCGTGCGCAGTAACCTCAAAGCGCTCAATACCAAGCATCCTCACTCACGGGAAACGGTGCTGTTAACTTACATTTTTCGACTGCCGAGAGGGATCATACAATCCCCGCGAGTGCTCGCGTGTGTGGGTTTTTACGTACCTACCTGATAATAATAAATAATGCCGTACATTAAACACAGCATCATCTGGCCCCAAAGCAAGCAGAGCTTGTGATATGGGTACCACATAACTACGTGGACACGCGACGATGACCTGAGTGTGTGCTCGTTCGATGGGTGCTCGCGATCCTGAAAGCTAGAACTTCTGAGCCAAGCACCATTTACACAAACCGTTCTAATTGGTAGGGTTCGCGTAAATGGTGCGTACCTACCTACATACAGCCTATGTTTGGTAGAAGATGTTGGTTGATATTCAATATTAGTTGACGAAATTTACAGATTCGTCACGCTATTATACTAATACATTTTATAAGTAAAACGTACCTGTCTAGCTACCCATAATTATGTAGTAGGTAAGTAATTATGTCGATTTTTCATTGTAGCTTTGATGCTTAGATAGGTATTGTAATGGCAATTTAAAATATAAATAAATAATCACCAGTTCATATGTTGTTTGAACCTATTGTATCTAATCTTTATTCCTTAACACGAGAATGAAAAGGAAAGAGCACTTTATAGCCATATTATAATCCAAAAATAAAAGTTAACAACAAATAAAATACATCTAAAATAGTAATCTTAACTTATCTAACATTAAGTATAAGTATAACCCATAAAGGTTTATCAAATGTGTACTCAAGAGCTACCACGTTTGGTTTTATTGCATGTCTTTGGTCCAAATCTTTCCGTGCCTATGTCTCACGACTCACGACTGACCGTCACTCACCTACCTCCCCTACTTGAACGCCACGCCAACAAAACGAATGGAAATAAAATAAAGAATGTAAATGTATTTCCATAATATAATATCGCTATCGCGTAGGTAAAATATACACACACGCCTGCCACAAGTCACACCACACACATAAACACGAGTAGGTAGGTACATGAGTAGGTATAGATAGGAGTATAAATACATGACTCTTATGAATTCTGTTTTTACCCATTCATTTATAAAAATAAACACGATTGTTTCACTGCTATTGACTAATATGAATCACATAATATTTAGATTGAATTTCTCTGCAATTTTCGCTCGCTTAAGCTTTGACGTAGGTATGGTTTCAATAATTAAAGTTTAAGTTAATTTATTGTCAAATGTTGCATATTTATACAAAAGTATGGGCTTGAATTATTTAGTTCTTTAAGATGGCGAGTTCTCGTTTCGGAAGACAAGACTCATATTGTGTCTTGCGCCAATGCGATAAGTTATTTAAAGAGGTCTAAAAAGGATTGTCAGAAGCCATTCCAAATGTATTTGGCACATGCCTACGCTTTGCACAGTAGTTAGTATTACCTACATACGTGTCAGGTTGCAAGCCCATCGACGCTTATAAGACTACCTAGTCAATGACACCCACCTTCGAAGTTTTTAGGTAGGTACTAGGATGTGCCGGTTACCTCACGGTGTCGATGTCTTCCTTCACCGTTTGTGAGCTGGCTTGCGTGCATGTATTGTCGAAAAGAAAAAAAAAATTGCTCGATCTCACGACCTTATATATGATCAGAAGACAAGGCCACTACACCATCAGTGCTTTATTTAAATAACGTCTTATTTTATTACAACATTATGATTATATCCTAAATGGCCCAGCCTATGAGCATTGCCATTCTACGTGGCAATGCCGCCAGTGTCTTACAGGCGCTGCGCTGCCCTCTGATCTATAGATTGATTTAATATCTTTGATATTTAATATCCGATCGTTTAGATAGCTAAACTGTTTCATATGTATTTTTAATACATATGAATGTAAGAGGGGGGTGGACTCAGAGGCCTTATACGAAAACGATCTGACATCGTGGAACACTTGTCTTTATTGGTAGCTGTTACTACTTCGAGTTACAATCTTAAAGTGAGCGTTCTCAGCACATGCAAGCCTATTTACACGGTAGGTATCTACGAAAGAGCGCCATGACAGTCTGGTGACGTCACCATAGCTTCCTACTACCAGTGGTGTTCTTTTTACAGTTTAATTATTTTTAATTTAGTTTAAAAAATACAGTTATAGACTAAATATTCGATAGTGAATGAAATATAATTTTAGTAATTCTATAATGTAAATAAAGTTATCGTAATCTATAAATCTAGTTGTAATCATCATACTTCCGGTTCGTTTTTACTAATTAAATTAATTCTAGACCATGATTAAAATAAATTGAAAAACAATTATTAAAATTAATTATTAGAACTATTTTGATAATATCGTAATTTAATCAATGAATCACAAAATGTTTGTGCTTATGTTGTTTCCTGTTCGGTTTTCTTTTCATTTAATTTCATAGGCGCTATCACGGCCATGCTGACGAGCGGCCCTTGCTGGGGCCAGCGACCCTTTCATGATCTGGAAAAATACAATACGAATTTTTAAGAATATTTATTATATTTACTAGACTCAGAGGCCGTAAAGCTTGGTCTAGCAAAACTATCAAACTCAGAGGTTTTTATTCTGGCTTGATCTTTTTGATTCAGAGGCCAGTCATAATTTTAACTCCGTGTTATCTTCACCTTACACGTATTACAAAATGCTAAAGCTGAACCAACATTATTCCATAAAATAATCATAAGGTTTAAGAATTTTACCAGTTATCGCTATCACGGTCTATTCAGTTAAATTTGGATCAGGTACCAATCTCAGGTGTTCATGTGTAACCACAGAATTTTTAATACGTGACGAACGAAGATCTTTTACTTCGTATCTATGATTGTCAAGAACTTTTAGTATTTGACATGGGCCGATAAGTTTGGGTCCTAATTTATTACCCGACCATTGAGTGTCTTTGCAAAGCACAAAATCTCCTGCTTAAAAAGGTTTTACTAAAGCGCATTTAGCATTAATTCGTTTTTTACTTTCTTTAGCTGTTTCGGCCATTCTGTGTTCTGCGTCTATTAGGATTTCTTCTTTGTCCACTGTATTATTAGCCACAGATATAGAAGTTCAATTGCAGGCGGGGAGCAGTGTCTACCTAGCAATAGTTCAAGAGGGGAGTATCCAGTAGCTTTGGACTTTGTACAATTTAATGCTAGTTGCAATTCACCCAATTTGCCAATCCAAACTCTTAAATGTGTCAAAGCTACGGTTGTGAGGTGGTCTTTAAGAGTACGCATCTGTATTTCGACTTGACCATTAGCCCTAGGTGCGCCTCTAGCAATTGCATGATGTTCAATACCAACACATTTGAAAAAATCTTGAATTTCTGAACCCATTATAGCAGATTATCAGAGAATATTCTAGTAGGGGTGCCAAAGAGATTACTTAAAAATTTCTCTAAAATATTTTAGAATTAAATTTGCACTTTTATCTTTCAAAGGATGAAGAAGAATACATTTTGTAAATGCATCAATGGTTACTAGTACATAAATGCTTTTTTGGTTGTGCCGGTAAAATTTCCCATTAGGTCAACGTGTACCGTGTTAAAATGAATATTTATTTTATCAATGGGTTGAAGCTCAATTTGTTTTTTTTTCTGACGGTTCTTTACCGATTTTACATTGTAAACTTATCGCAAAATTTACGTACTCTGTTACTCATGTGTTTAAACCAAAACTGTTCTCGATTTTTTTCTAAAGTACGTTCCCGGAAATCGACACAAAGGCGATCATCACCATTTTTCTTTTTTACCAGTAAAATGGGCATGGCGAAAGGAGAACAGCTATCCCTAATTAAATTTTTGCTTATTAGATCTTCTATAATTAATTTTACTTTGTCTCTCTCACAGGGGCGTCTATAAGGTCTTCTGTGTACTACACGATTAGGGTCTTTTAACCTGATATTTAACTTTCCTGGGGTAACTTTTTTAGTTTTATCAAAAGTATATAAATCTTTATGTTTTTTTTTTAAGAATACGCATGAGCATGAGAGAGAAGTATCTGGCAAATCAGTGTCTAAATCAGTTAAGGATATTTTTTTATAGTAAAAAATTCCATAGATGTTCCTTTGTCAGTAATTGAGATTTGAATCCCTGGCATTTTAATTGAGTCAATACCTAAGATTACATCATAGCTAAAGTCTTCGACAACATGAAGTTTTATTTCAAATGTAACATCATTAAATGTAGCGTTAGTATTGATTGATTCAGTAGAAAGCACACTACAACCCCCAAAGCCGCGTAAGTGCAAAATCTCAGTTTGACTTTTTCCCTTAATTGACCCAGCAACCTTATTTTTTATGAGAGAGCATTCGCCACCACTATCAATTAAACAGGCAAGAAATACATCACCTATCTGCAATTGAACTTCGTTGGGTGCTGTTTCCTTTTGGACCGTGTTGCCACGACGTGAAGATGATGGGGCGGTCGTAGTAGCTGAAGTTTTTCCGTTTTCCGATCCCTTTGGATTCCTATGCCAACAACGAGACGATTGGTGTCCTGGTTTATTGCAAATCTCACATACTCTGTTCTTGCAATCCCGTGAAATGTGCCCAGGCATATTACAAATGTAGCCGGTTGCCGTTGCTGCTGTTGGGTTTTCAAGCCATAGTTGTTTGTGACGTTCATCTAGTATTCCATCTGCAGGTCGCTTTCGATAATTAGTCAAGGTGGAAATCAATTCAGCTTGTGATTTTGGTGCGGACCGGAGTAGTTCGGCTTGGTAAATCTTCGGTCGTATACCGGATATTACAGCTTCTACCATTAGTTCAGGTGGTGCATTTGGAGAAATCCTTGAAAAAAGTCGCCATGATTCTGCAACGTATTCTGCAAAAGTTTTGGCTTGGTTCGATGTGTATTCTCGAAATGCATTTACGTAGACAATGTATCTGGTTTCGCCACTAAACTGTGTGACTAACTCTGTTTGAAGTGCTTCCCAATTAGGTAGTGCATGGGCATTAGTGTCTGCCCATTCTTTGGTTCGTCCTTTCAGACACGATAATCCCTTCATCATAGCAACAAACTGTGAACATCCCCGCAAGGTTATCAAAGAGTTGACTTGTTTGCACCATTCTTCAATCATTATCTTATGCTCATCAGGATCGTAAGCAGGTAAATAAATTTCACTTAGCTTGTGCGAACTCATGCTTTTCCTCTGAATACTATCCTTTCCAGTAGCTCAATCTGACGCCGGAGTAGGCTTAGCTCATCCGCGTTCCTTGTGGCTGGTCGAGTGGTCGGCAGGTACGCGAATATGTTGATCGGTCCGGCTGGGGCTCGGGTTCATCCCACTTCTGATGTAAGAGGGGGGTGGACTCAGAGGCCTTATACGAAAACGATCTGACATCGTGGAACACTTGTCTTTATTGGTAGCTGTTAGTACTTCGAGTTACAATCTTAAAGTGAGCGTTCTCAGCACATGCAAGCCTATTTACACGGTATCTACGAAAGAGCGCCATTTTTATAGTTTAATTATTTTTAATTTAGTTTAAAAAATACAGTAATAGACTAAATATTCGATAGTGAATGAAATATAATTTTAGTAATTCTATAATGTAAATAAAGTTATCGTAATCTATAAATCTAGTTGTAATCATCATATTTCCGGTTCGTTTTTACTAATTAAATTAATTCTAGACCATGATTAAAATAAATTGAAAACCAATTATTAAGAATAATTATTAGAACTATTTTGATAATATCGTAATTTAATCAATGAATCACAAAATGTTTGTGCTTATGTTGTTTCCTGTTCGGTTTTCGTTTCATTTAATTTCATAGGCGCTATCATGAATTTAAATGTTTTTCATATTTAAATGTTTTTTAGCATTTAGCTCCGTCATTTATGAACCGAAAAAATATTTTTGATGTGATACCTAAGATATTCTTTCAGATTGGTCCCATAGAAATTTTATCAAAATCAATTCGGTAGTTTGGTTATTATATCAAATTAGCTAGAAAAAATATAACATCCAACTCATCCAAGTAAATCGTAAACCTTGTCATCCGTATTTTATTTTCCTGCGACTTTCCGATGAATTAAGAAGAATGATAAAGTACCTCCTAAATAAAAAGGAGGTTATCAATTCGGTTGTATATTTTTTATATATAATGAAGTTTCTTTTTAGTTTTTAAAACGTAATTATATAATTTTAGGTATAACATTTGCTAATTTCTGGAAATCACATTTTGGTTTGCACTTCAGATCCATCGAAATTCCGCGCCTTCGCTTTTGTTGGCAAAATTTAGAATCTTCTATGACTTCTAAAGGCAATAAAATGGCCAAGGGCGTGTCAGACCACAATGAAGGCTGCCGAAAGACTCAATTAAAAAATTACCACTTCAACGCATAATATATATCAAATGTATATCTGTATCAAGAAACCAAGTAAAAAGGACTTCTAGGTATTAATGTGCAGTTTTATCATGATAAGAATAATAGTCTGAACAAGAGTACTAGGTACCTAATTAGGGACAGACAGACAGACATAGCGAAATTATGTGGTTTCTTTGTATACGTTGTAACCCTATATGAATTAATTTTCGTTTATCTCAGGTTACAAATACTACTTACTACTACTATTCTAATCTCTTAAACCTTCCCATCTTGGGTTTAGGTAAGGGCCTCGACATCATGCATGTCATAACTCTGGCTTAAATTCGCAGGGGCGCCTGCCCCTTGGTCAGTGGGTTTTGTTGCGTTCTGCAACTGTACGCTGCCATTTTGGCGTTAGCGGTGGCCTTCATGGGGGGTTAAGGGCTTCCTGGATCCGCTTCTGCGGGGTTAGGTGAGCTCAGGAATTTGTTATGGTGGACTTTGGTACTGGTAATCAATAACAAATACTGATAGGTAACAAATATATTGGCCCATAGATAAATACCTTAAGGACTAACATACATACAAAATATAAAACTTATTACTAGATCACAGATGATGTTCGCATGGTGTCTTGTATCAGGGATCCGTTAAATTCCCTGAGCACGATACCATTCGGCCGAACCCGGTGTCCATGAATGACGAGAGATGATTCGTCGGCACTCTCTCCATAAATGAATTTAAATTCACGTTACGGCGAGATTCCAACTTCACGACTCTCATGGGGAGCCCGGTCTTCTGCTTCATGTATTCCACGACCTCCTCGGGCTTCACGGCTATAAAGTAGCATAATGATATACCAGTCTATCATACTCTACGAAACACCCCAAATCGTAACCGTTTTAGTAACCGATGTCTATGATAGATATTTTCGACCCTTTCCAAATTTAAACACGCCTTCAGCGAACAACTGCTATCTTTAAATAACTTGTCAATTGTTTAAATCAGTTTTTTAAACCTATTTCCTTTTCAGAATGTCCACTTTATCTTCGATTATTTTAAGCTTTACTTATTAGTGGAAATATTACTAGATTGTGTAATATTTTCGTGATTTTAATTATAAGTTTCATTGTTCTTTTTGTTTTTTTCCAAATTAATAAATAACTAAATAAGTAGGTAACCGTAATAAACAAGCTCACAGATTTTCACTTTTCTATTATATAAAGCATTTTTACACACAACTAGGTACGTAAAAAAGGAGGAGGTTCTCAATTCGTTCGTTCTTTTTTTACTTCTTATTTTTTTATGTATGTTCACAAGGTGGTCCCATTTAAACTTTATCGAAATCGGTCGAGTGGTTTTTAATATATCAACAAACATGTTATATACATATGCTATTTTTATATACCTACATGAAGTCGATTTTCTATTTAATTTTTAAAACGTAATTATTATTAATTAAACTGTTATCTATTGGGTTTTCAACAGAGCTTATAATAACATATAAGGATTTTCCACATGCGATTTCATGTGGTTTGTAGCACCGAGGAAGGAAATTAAATTGATTTTATTATAAAATTATGATTAATTAAATACTGCTATAACGAAAGTGTCATAAATTACCTATGTGTAACCATATTTTGTCCGCACATAATATAAGTAGTGGATAAGCTTGGAATATTTATATAACTTTTAAAACTATCATGGTTTTGCACATAATTTTCACTCAATACGGGATATTTACCATGATATATGAGTTTTTCTGCTTCTCGATATTTCGGCACAGTTGCATGCGCCATGATCACGAGATAAACTGAAGTCTTTGCGGGTGGATGTTATTGGCAGACAAAACGGTCTACCCTCTTTCTCAGTCTTTTACTGCGAACATTACCCCTACTACCGGTTTCACTGTCACTAACAACTCGATCACGATTACGACACACAACACTCACGGTATCTGGACGCATAACTGGTACCTCACTTTTACGATTTCCACACATCCTCACCACAGGGTTCCAGGCTCCAGACAATTGAAAAAAAAATATTTGGAATATTTAGTCAACATTGCACCCCGTTACCGTTGACACTTTATTATAATTATTGAAGTAACAATGGATATTCGCTTAGTTTACTTTTTAGCTGTGTTAGGATTGATTCAATGCAAATGTGAGTAGAATTTTTAATTCCTTATTTATTACTTAACACCCCAACCAATCGTTAAGGTGTAACAAGAATTACCTATATTTAAAAAACTTTAAAGCAAACTGATTTAATATACTAAAAATACAACCGATTTGAGAATCTCCTCCTTTTTTGAAGTCGGTTAAAAAAGGCACTGAATAATAAGCTTTTTTTGCCGGTCTATGACAGACGGTGTTGAGCTAATATACATTTTGTATTTCTTGTTTTTTCTTGTCGATTCCATTAACCCACCCTGTAGTAATTATAGGGTAAAACTCGGTAATACGCCCCACCATTCAATAAAGAAATATAAAAAAAAATATGTTAAAGATAAAATCAATGTTTTTATTGAGGAACACAATAAAGTTTTTTCGTAACGCTATGACACTTAGTAATTTGAGAAATCTATTAAGATATTTGACTTATTATAGTTATTTTAAAAACCTTAGGTGAGGCATTTTATATTACGACCGTAGGGTAATATGCCCCAACCTGTATTATAAAATGCCCCAGTGTAATAATCACATTTCTAAACTACTTAGAACAACAAATTTGAAAAGAAATAACACAAAATGTTGTCTCTATCAGAATTATGTAAACGCATATTCTTTTGGTAAAATTTTACCTTAGTAATACCAATATTTTACTATGATACTTTGTAGTACAAAAATGTTTAAAATTTTGAAAGATTATCAATAAATAAAGATAATCTCGTACAGACCGCATAGCCTTATCTAAGTCATCCGCGGTCCATAATTCTCGTAGTGATTTCCGTTGGTATTTACGGGATATAATCTGCAATAAATTGTCATTATGAAATATTATTATACCTGCCTGTAGATGTAGGGCATATTGCCAATTTTGATTTATAAAATGCCCCACCGTATTCCTGCCGACATGTTCAAGGTTATTAACCTCGAAATAATCAAAACACAAAGGTGATTTCAAACGTTTTACTACAGTGCCGATTATTTCGTGATGTGAAAAACATAACATTATAGACATACAAATTAGTTTGAAACTCACTACAAATTGTAAGAACGCCAATAAATAAATTTTCTCAATTTTTTTTACCAAACAACGCAAATTACTCGCAAGCGTCCACCATGTTGCCGGGTGACTGAAAAGTACACGTGCGGGTGTAAGTAAGCCACATAGCTAGGTTTGTATCAGTGCTAGACCAGTGAGGCGTTTTGTCAAGTGGGGCGTATTACCGAGTTTTACCCTATATAGTACTTATTTGACTCTAGTCTCCCAGCTCAGTTGGTTCTTCTACTTTCTGCGGATGAGGGAAGGACAAACATTTGTGTGATGAACATAGGTGTTTGTTCTGTCTTGGTGTTACAACGCATGATAAGTATATATTTAAAAATATATAAGTATTCTATATATTCTAGTCATTTGGTCACCATAATACACAAGCTACGCTTAATTTGGGGCTTCAGGGTGTTGTGGGCATTGTCCACCAATATTTATTATGATTATTATAGTGATGAATCTAAAATGCGATGGAATCAAGAAATTCGTCGACGGACACAACTCAAGACGCCTCCTGCTTGCCCAAGGAAAACTGCCCGGACAACCAGCTGCTTCGAAAATGAACGCTCTGGTTAGATTTTATTTGTTTTCTGATTCAGTTCCAAAAAAATCAACAAAACACATTTTTGTGATGGCATCTTCTAAAGTTATCGCTTAAAAGTATTGCCGTCCTATGCTACCATTACTAAACAAAAAAGAACCGTGATATTTTTAACCTTAGAACGCAGCGCAGAATCACTACCAATTCTATCATGTTGGTTCTGACATAACTAGTTATAAGTACTATCTACTTAGTTTAAAATTAAAATATTTGTATGCATTCTAGATATGGGACAACGAACTGGCCGCAAAAGCAGCTAAATGGGCTTCCCGAAACAAATTCGGTCATAACCCCGTCAAGACATTACGTAAGTTATTATTAATAAAGATAACTAGCTGTTTCCCGCGGCTTTGCCCGAGTGATAAAAAAAATTGCAAGATAATAATTGAACAAATTAATGTTTCGGAAAAATTACAATGCATAATCGCGGTTTTTGCGGTTTGACCATGATCCCGAGTGATGGACAAATATTTAATGTTTTATTATTAATAATCTAGGGGAATAAGTAAATGAAAAGAGGCCCAAAATAGGTAGAAAAATCGTTTTTGTTCAATCGACATACTAGACATGTTAAAATTAGAATCATTGTCAATTTTGTGCAGAATTTTCTTTACTAATTAATATAACGGTACTCTTAGCAGATTACTTGTTTTATAGAAAAAGAGTGTCTTTTTTTGTGCTTTTGCGTAATTGAAAGAATTATATTTAAAAAATATATGGTTTGCTTTTTAAATATGTTGATAACGCTAATATCTATGTGCTGTATTTTCTTCTTCGTCTTCGTTAATGTCATGTGTAATAATAATGACAATTTTGCCACTGTCAAGTGTTTACTGTTTATAGTACCTATGTCACAAAGTCGTATCTTGTTGCTCGTCAATTGTTATCATTCTACATACTTTTTTCTAATATATAAAATTCTTCTGTCACGGGGTGCGTAATCGAACTCCTCCGAAACGGCTCGACCGATTTTCGTGATCCTTAGCGAGGATATTAGTCAGGGGGGAGAATCGAACAACATCTATTTTTCATCCCCCTAAATGTTAAGGGTGGTCCACCCCTTAATTTTTTTTTTTATTTTTCAGACAAAATTTTTTGTTTTTATTTTTTTATGATACATCATACAAAAATACATGCAACCCTAAATTTTCACCCCTCTACGATCAACCCTTATTTTTTAAACATCATATTTACCTATAAAAATGTTTCCTAAAAATGGCAAAACAGCGTTTGCCGGGACAGCTAGTATGTTTATATAAATCTTCTGTGCGTGTGTTTGTAATTAAACTCCTCCTAAACGGCTGGACCGATTTTGATGATTTTTTTTGTGTGTGTTCAAGTGGATTTGAGAATGGTTTAGATTTACAATTCGATATGTATATTTTCTTCTTTTTAAAACGCGCAGACGAAGTCGCGAACGGGACAGCAAGTTTTATATAAATTAGTGCCTTTCATACAAAATAACTACGGATTATTTTTGCTCGAATCACAAAGAAACACAAAGCTTTTATTCCAATTATTTACCCCCGAGTTAATAACTCTAGCTCTATTTAAATAAAACACCGATATTCCTAAAAAAAAACTCGAGCAAAATAAATAATATCTGGTATATTGATTTATTGATATATTGATTATTGGTTCTGTTTTTGTTTATCCTGTCCATACAAAGGTTGCCTGGAAGAGATCGCTTTTAGCGATAAGGCCGCCCATTGTACAATTTTATTTCTATTATTTCACCTGTGTTCTTTTTGTGTACAATAAAGTGTTAATCTATCTATCTATCTATCTATATTATTTATTTTAATCGAGTTTTTTTTTTGATTTGATTAAAATAAATAAGCGGCTAATTTGTTTTCGGGTGATTCAATGTGTAGGTGAGTGTCTGTGTGTGTGTGTGAGTATGTGTGTGTGTGTGTGTGTGTGTTTGTGTGTGTTATATTACAGTAGTTATATATTTATTATACTATGTATTTAATGAGGTCTTCAGAATCGTCATACGATTTACATAAAAGCCATTTAAGACATTTTACTTTGCAATTATATAGAGAAAGGGGATAAATATTTAGTTCTTTGTTCAGTCTGTTATACAATGTAGAGCTTATAAACTTGTAATGTCGGCTCGCCACTGCTGTACGGCGTTTTTCAATTTGGCAAACTCTGTCAGTTCTTCTCCTAGAGACAACAAGAGATGAGTCATATCCCAGTTCGGAATGTTTACGGAGTGTTGTATTTAAAATAAAAAAATTGACGAACATTGGGAACTTGAGAGAGTGAATATAATTAGTTTGTAGGAAATCTAAATGGTTTATTTTGCATTACTTTTAGCACGGCCCTTTGGGCTCTTTAAATTTAAAGCATATGGGTTTTGGTAGATCCGCCCCAAGCAGTAATGCAGTAGGATAGAATTGATTGACCAAGAGCGTAGTAGACATATTTTAACGAATGGTGATCGAGAATATTACGTAGAGATTTAAACACAAAAGTAAGTTTTCTAATCCTAGATGTAGTAGATTCAATTTGTTGTTTCCAAATTAAAGCGTTATCTATCACAACCCCAAGATACTTCACAAATGCCGAACGTTCTAAAACCGGGCAAGTACAAAAGCTGGTATTTGGTTGACATGGTACAAAAGTAGCGCAAACGTGAGCGCAAATATTGAAAGTTATGGGAGGCTCAGAGGCTTTATTAATGGCAAAAGGGACAAAACTAGTTTTAGCTACATTAAGAGTAAGGAGGTTAGCATCCAACCACTGCATTACGCGTTTTAAAGCATACTCTGAGTTGACTTTGGCTTCTTGCCAGTTTGGGCCATGAATTAAAAGAACTGTATCGTCTGCGTATGCTATGATTTTGCACTTGGGAAGAGGCATGTTACACAAATCATTGATGTAAATAAGAAACAGGGTAGGTCCAAGGACACTACCCTGTGGAACTCCAAAGGTAACATAATTTTCTTTGCTAGTATAAGAATCTATTAAAACGTGCTGAGATCGATTCGTTAGGTAACTTCGAAAGATGTCTAGTGCGATACCTCTAATGCCGATTCGTTCAAGTTTAGAGAGTAAAGTGGGTACAGAGACAGTGTCAAAAGCTTTACTCAGGTCTAAAAAGATTCCTATTGTTCTTTGTTTTGTGTCAAATTGTCTTACTATGGTATCCGTTAGCTCCAGAACCGCATCTTCCGTCGTTTTGCCCCTTCTAAATCCGTATTGGTTTGGAGCCAGTATAGCATTATCAGTAAGAAATTTGGTTAGACGTTTATTAAGGATTTTTCAAATATTTTTGACATGGCTGTGAGAACCGATATGGGTCTATAATTAGTGACACTGCCTTTGTCTCCACTTTTGTAAATAGGGTGAACAATGGCTTTTTTAAATACCCGAGGAAAATAACCGGTAGAGACATTTAAATTAAATAAATGGTCCAGGGAAGGTAAAAGTACATGACGAGCGGATTTTATAACTGAAGTAGGGATACCATCCCACCCCACTGCACAGTTGGTTTTAAGGTTTATAATAATAGCATCTATCTCTTTTTCATTTGTAGGGAATAATGCCATGGATTTTAGCGGGGAAAGGGTGTTACCAGTGATAGGTGATAGTGACATAAGAGTAGGCATAGGATTTGTTGCATAGTTAGATCTCCTTATTATATTTCCAGCTAAGTCTTTTCCGATATTAGCGAAGAATGAATTAATGGTATCAACAGAGGAGGAAGGACAATTACATACATTTAACAAATCTGAGGAATGTGTCTTACTTTTTGGCAGACATGCTACGTCTTTGATAATGTTCCACGTAGCTCTCGGATTTCTTTTAGCATTTACAATTTGTTTCTGATAATACTCAAGTTTTAATTTCTGTAAAAAGTTATTAAAGTAGTTACGGTACCGAGTGTAAATAGTTTTCTTATTAATTTCATCAGGGTACTTTTTGTGCGTCCTATATAGCTTGTCCCTGTTTCTCATACAGCGTAAGAGACCAGGTGTTATCCAGGGCTTCGTTATACGCTTACGATTTCTAACAGTGACAAGCTCATTATGAGATTTAATGACAGTGGATATAGTATTGACTAATATTTCTGCAGCGGTTTCAGGATCAGTTGATTCAAGGACAGAAGAATAGTCTGTGGTTTCTAAGGCACTGAAAATAGCAGATATAATTATTCGATTTGTGGTGCGGGTTGGGGATAAAACAGGCTTTACTAGAGTTGACTGAGAACAAAAAAGTATTGGTGCATGGTCGCTTATTAGTGAGTCGAGGACTAGTGTAACCGCTCGTTTTGGTGTTCTTAACAAAACATGATCTAGATAGGCGTTTTCTCTAGTAGGGTGTATGTGGGCGGGGAGCATTGCGTGCGAGGCCAGTAAGTTTAAATATTCCTCTGAGTTTGGGTCTTTACTGTCGGGAGAAATATTTATATTCAAGTCGCCAATCACGGCCAAGGTTTGATAGTTTTTGAGATTATGTAACGTATTATCACGATTACTGAAAAATGAATTCAGGTTTTTGTACGATGGTGAGCGATATATGGCAACTATAGCGAGCTTGTTTGAAACTTTTAGAACAAGACAATTTGCTTCCTGGAAAGATAGATCCTCAACAGAGTAGGTACAATTATTGTTTACATAAATCGCATTCTGATTCTCATTCTGATTTTTAAAACTTGATTTAAAGGAAGTGAAGCCGGGTAGTGTCGGTATAGAGGGCGATTTACTTAACCAGCATTCTGAGAGGATCAATATTTCAGGTTGACATTTAATTCTATTTAACAAAACAACGAGGTTATCGAAATTTCGATTAATGCTGCGAATATAAACGTGCAAAATTTTCAAACCTATACATAGTTAAATAGTTGTAACTGTCCTCCGGAGAGCAGACAAAAGAATCTGATGTAGAAATTTTTTCGATACATTCTGTTATGAAATTTGTATCATCCATAATGATTTATGAAAGTATAACAATTGAACACATTCCATGAATATATATATTTATAGTTTGACATTGATTAAAGTGAAAGTGACATGTCATGTCACTTTGAGTGGTGTTGTAGTATAATGTAAACGATATGAGTGTGATGTGTGGAGTGTGTAAAGAATGTAAAGTGTGTAAACTGTGTGAAACATTATTAACAATTTTAGCATAACATATTTTTAGTAATTTACTAGTGAAATGAAAAAACAGCATAGTAATAATAAGCGCAGTTCTGTAGTCTAGTCAATTGCATTCCTTGGCTTTTTTCAGGTCAGTTTGCTCCGACACTCTTATTAAGGGGCCTTGCTCTCTTTTCCGCTGGAAAATCTTACCGTGAGAAACCCAGCAAAATTCAAAATCATTTTGTTTGGCCGTCTCTCTTGCAAGGAAAAACAGTCGTTTCATTTTAGTAGAGAGGTTTTCGGAAATGAAAATTGGTCGTGCCGGTCCGCTAATACGTAGATGTTCAGTCGACAATCTGGTAGAGCTTTTATTAAATAGCCGAAACTTTTGTATGATTTGTTCCTTTAAAAGTACGGTGGTCAAATCAACGATTACATTTCTAGTATTCGGATCCTTGGTCTGAACTCTAAAAATGTCTTTTATGTCGCTAGAATGGACGGTAACATTTAATACCTTTGCGGTCCTAACAAATGTTTCCACGAGAGACATCTTCGATTCGGCAGCCTGAATAGGTATATTTCTTATTTCCAAGCATGTGGAGCGACTCTGACGTTCAAAAGAGTGCTTGACTGTCGATGTGTGCGGCAGCGCCCGACGGGTAAACCAATAGTGGCCGCCAGCGTTAATTTCCTTCTTTTGTTTAACAGTCCAGTCCCAGTAGGTCCGTGTGGTTGACGCCTGTATGTGTGACTGTGGGTACGTACTTGTGACCGGTGAATGGCGATGGATGTGTGCACACGCAGATTGTAGTGAGCTCTTGGTCATTTATGCGCTCCTATTTTTTCACTCCAAATTTATTGATTTGAAATTGAACGAAAGTTGCAAAATATATAACAAGGAACTGCTTCGAAACACGTCTGTACGGGACAGAGGTCCGGAGGGAAGGGGGTATATTGAAGGCGTTATTCTGTTAATTACATATTTAAGTTATTAAGTGCAACTACGGGTTTTTAACCACCAAAGTAAACAGAGGGGTGTTATACGTTTACCGCGTGTATCTGTGTGTCAGTCTCATCGTAGCTTACAAACGCAAAAACCTGATGAACGTGTGAACGAATGAACGAATGAACGAACGAACAAATGAACTAATAAATGAATGAACGAATGAACGACTGAACGAATAAGCGAATGAACGAATGAACATTTGTTCATTTGATCATTCGAACGAATGAATGAATGAAAAAATGATCGAAAATCGAATTACCTTGAACTGATGCTGCAACATCAGTAAGTATCACCCGGAACCTAACTCCTCTCACCAACTTACATAGAGCAACAACAACAGCAGAGGTATCAACAGAGGCTCATTGAGATAGTTGTAGGTTACAAGTTATATCGACGACCTCTGTGGCGCAGTGGGCTTAGGTCCGGCTGAGACGCAAAAGGTTGCGGGTTCGATTCTCGCCGCGGGACAAATGTTGTGTGATCTGCAAGTATTTGTCTCGGGTCTGGGTGTTTCTATGTATAATATGTATGTATTTACAAAAAAAAGTAAAAAAGTAAAAAAGTATATTAATAGTATATCTGTCATGTGGTACCCACAAGCTCTGCTTACTTTGGGGCCAGATGATGCTGTGTGAAATGTCCGGTATTATTATTATTAGGTATATCGCTTGCGCGTTAGTACTAACTTGAACACTTTATCAAACAGATGGGTATGGGATAGTGTGCGAAATTTCATACTCCTCTGTCCGCGCATTTTGCGCAGGAAAGCAAAATGGGATAAGTATCCCTACTAAAATTATAAATGCGAAAGTAACTCTGTCTGTCTGTCTGTCACGTTTAAACGGATAAACCGCTGAGCCGATTTTGATTAATTTTGGTATAGAGATACATGGAATCTTTGAGAAGGACATAGGCTACTTTTTAGGTAGGTACCTACCACGCGTGCGAAGCCGCGGGCAGCAGCTAGGAGTTTCTAAAGAGAAGGAGTGCAGAATGCATTTTTTTTAAATATGCATAAAAAATACATTTATTATTAATTAATTATGGTCGATTTTCGACCAGTGGGCCAGCACTAGTTATTATTATTATAGATACCTGGATGCTTTTTTGTATTTTTCTAAATTTTATGGAAATGTTACACTTTTCGTAGGTTCGAAAAGGTTCGGAGTGGGTGAGAACATCTATATGTTAAGCACCACGGCGCAAAACCACAAGTTTGATCTGAACAACTCAATCTCGGCGTGGTTCGGCGAACATAAGGACTTTCATTACAAAACATTGGAAGACAGCGATTTATCTAAAAACCGTCCTGTTGTTGGGCACTACACACAGGTAAATACATTATATAATAAATAGGTACACAATAATTACGTTAAAATACAACCGAATTGAAAATCTCCTCGTTTTGATCTCGGTTAAAGCTGTTTTTATTTTACGCTTTTTAGTACTTATCAGTATTCAAAATTCGTAAACATTACTAGATAGTCACGGGAAAGCAAAATATCAAAATTGCGTTCTCATAATTGACTTAAATTTTCCAGCTTTTTTATTTAAAAAACTACTGAACAAATTTTGATAAAATTTCTATTGGACCTGGGCTTTGGGATCCTTTCATATGAAATAAGATTTTTTCAAATCGGTTCACAAATGACGGAGTTATGAGGTAATAAACATTAGAAAAAAACAACCTATTTGAGAACCTCAACCTTTTTTGAAGTCGATTAAAAATATGGTTAATAGAAATACTTAACCTTACCTTACCTTTTAAAACTATCATGGTTTTGAACATAATTTACACTCAGTCTATCTCGTGAACGTAGAGCATGCAACTGTGATTGATATATCCCGAAATATCGCGAAGCAGAAAAACTCGTATATTATGATAAATATCTCGATAAGAGTGAAAATTTTACTTAATATACCTCTATCCAGCACAATAGATATGTACAAATCCAGGTCCAGTAGGGCGATTATGGAACTCTTGATACCATCAATGTCTTTTTCGATTAGCAATAGGCATTATTTCAATCAATCATATACGATGTATTTAAATGCTTAGTACGCTAAACACTGTTCCTACCGTAACCGTACTTTGTAAATTGGTCGAATTATAGTTTGACACCAACTTCACATTGTAACTAGCGGTAGAAGCTGATAGAAATTGCAGCGATCCGTAATACCAACTCATCAATAGTAACTGAAAGCTATTAGTATCTATTTTTAGATAGTATCAAAGTTCCATAATCGCCCCACAGATCATCATTATTAATACATCCATGCCTAATCAATTTTTATTGAAATAGGTACAGTTACGGGCACGTTTTAATAGCCTTAACCTTGAATGCGATGAAGTAAATTTTTAAACATATTTTGCAGAAGGTGTGATGTGCGATGTGAAATACGTTGTATTGGTCGCTCAGTCCTCGTTTCCCCGTCTCGCTCTATTCACTCGTCGCAGTCCTATAGGTTCTCTAGATCGTGCATATCATTGTTTTTATACGTTCGATAATCAATTTTTTGTTTCGTAGTGAGAAAAAAGTCTTAAATAGGCATGCTAGAAAAATGGTTTAGAGCATGAATGGTTTTATTAACAAGGTGAAAAATGAAACAGTCGGAGTTACTATTGCTAAAACTCTTTGATACTGCCATGAATAGATTGATGATTTTTGGTTGTTAGAATTTCACCCGGTGCCTACCCACCTCTCCGCTAGAACAATACTTAATAATTCTATCCACGAATATACGCTTGCGCAAATCACCCCTCCACTTTCTCAGAGCGCTATTAAAACTGTGACCCGTCTAACCAACCCACTATCATAATTATCACATAATTGGCTAGAGAAAGAAGGTTGCGGATTCTTTGTATGATCTGCAAGTATTTGTCTCTGGTCTGGGTGTTTCTATGTGTAATGTATATATTCTGACTGGCCTATCAGCTGGTAGTAGCTCTGCCTTCTGCGCTGTAGGTTGTGGGTTGGATTCCCTCCCAGGATTTGTGTGAAGAACATAGGTGTTTGTTCTGTGTTTGGGTATTATAAAGTATCATAAGTATGTATTTAAAAATATATAAGTATGATATCAGTCATATAGTCACCATAATACCAAACTATGCTTAGTTTGGGATTAGATGGTGTTGTGTGCATTGGTATAATAGTCATGTGGTAGTGGTACCCATAACACAAGCTTAACAAGCTTTACTTTGGGGCCAGATGATGCTATGTGATATGTCCGGCATTTTTTTTTTGTTCGAGTCAGTGGTAACTCTGGTTATCTAATCTTCAGAATGCCTAAATACTTGTATAATGGTTCATAAGATGCAATTACCTACTATTAACGCTACCCATACCTTATCTATGGCGCTTTGCACACCTGCGCGACCACAACGCGGGCAAACGCGGGACGGCCGCGTCGGCAGAGCGGGACGCACGCGTCTAGTGGTCAGACGTGTGTAGTGCGACAAAGCTACCTAACTTATTATTTTATTAATTATTTCGTTCCACTATGACTACAACAGAAGGTATCTAATACAGAACTGTTTATAAAAACATTGAGAGGATATCCTATTATATATTTATGATGAATGAAGTTCACGGTTCGCGGCGGAGTCGCGCAGGTGTGCACGTTAAGTTTCGTGTCGCGTTCTGCTTCCCGTTCCTGCTGTTACTGACGCGTAGGTTTGGCCGAACCTTAATCATAAACCTTGCTCATAATCAATACAGTCTTATATCTATAGCCTTTTTCTTAACTCTATTTAATTTCAGATGGTTTGGTCAGACTCGATATACATCGGATGTGCCATATCTCAGTACCACAAAGGCGGTTGGAACACATTTTACGTTGTCTGCAATTATGGCCCTGAGTAAGTAGATTATCATGGCACTGACTCGTAGATTGACGGTTATTCATAGTTTTTGTGAGCGCGGCTAACTAGCCGTAGAATAGCAGAACTCTGATATGCTTTTGGATTAATTCAAAGCAGTTGTATTCAGTACAATCATAAGGAATCGTAAGGTTAAAAATAACGTGAGGAAGACGATGACAAAAAGTCAGAAACTAATCTAATATTATGCAGAAGTGCTTTTGCTTACCTACCAGCAACTTAATATAGTAATAGTTTAGTCATTATTCGATAAATTAAATTAAATATCAATTTTGAAGGCGGTCATTGTTGTCATAGAATAGCCTACGAAATAAATTGTTTATATATTTTTTACATCAAAATAATATGATATTTATACATAAGTAATATAACTTCTAAAACTATCAAGGTTTTGAACATAATTTTTACTCAAAACGGGATATTTACCATGATATATACATTAGTTTTTCTGCTTCCCGAAATTTCGGCACAGTTGCATGCGCCATGATCACGAGATAAACATGGTATATCATATATATCATGGTAAATATCCCGTTTTGAGTGAAAAATTATTTAAGTAATCATAATAAATATACGTGGACAATGCACACAACACCATCGCATCTAGCCCCAGACTAAGCATAGCTTGTATTGTGACCTGATGACTGATATAATACTTATATATTTTTAAATACATAAGTACTTTAGATACTACATACCTAACAGCCAGACAAAAAACAAACACCTATGTTGATCACACTAATGTTTATTCTGGGAGGGAGTTGAACCCTCAATCTACAGCGCAGAAGGCAGAGCTACTACCAACTGAGTTTACAGACCAGTCAAATTACTTTACAACGGTTTTTTTTTCCAGAGGGAATGTCATTGGCGCAGCTCCGTATAAAAAGGGGAAAGCTAGTAATAAGATAACATACAGAGCAGAGAGCAAAGATTGCAATCGACAGTACGGTGATCACTGTTCATATCTTTAAATGATAATTAATTTTATTTCAAAGTACGAGATCAGAATTCATATTGTTAGTAATTAAATACCGCATATCTATTACCTTTCAATTCTTCACGATCAGTTTCGATATCTGTATGAAATACTATTGACTTTTTTTTGACTCACATGGGACTCACAATTAAGGGCATAAGGGGCCTAGTATAAGCCCCAACGTTACTAGAAAAATTCTGTTATCAAGCCGTGTTACGACATACCGCGATTCATTCGACCATTACGAAAAAATGCTTTTAAAAGAGATTAAACGTACCATAACGTGAATGAATTTTTGTATGACCCCAATATTATTTAGAATTTATTGACCATTTTCTGTATTTAATTTTGTGACAATATTTGTAAAGTTTGGTCCATGTACCAATGGTTTTTTTAATAATAATTTTGTTAATGTTTACCTAGCGTTTGTATGCTGTATGCAGAATCCAAAGTATCCTAATTATAAAAAAAACACTTGTCATTTGTAATACCTGTATTCACAAACAATTGATTATGATTACGACAAAATTTGATAGAAGCCACTGTCTGGATTCTAATCAGGGCACAGCTAGAAGACTTCATCGGTAGCTTGTATATGACACAAGACACAAGTCTTGTGTCATATACAAGCTACCGATGAATAGGTATTTGATTTCTATAGAACCAGTATGAAATCATCTACTCCCTGCGCATACATAAACATTTTTTGTGTCCAGTTGCTCCCACTTAACACTTACTCATTGACGATCGAAAAGTGTTCGGTTTCGGTAACTGGAAACTAAAAGTCGTCAGTTGAAGACACAAGCAACATTAACAAATTTCCTTACAATTGTACTGAGTTTCTTCATCGACGTCCATTGTGAGACTGACGGAAAACAACGACTTGTACCAGTGGCCTAGTAGCAACAGGCGAGTTTGTCCGATCACCGCCACAAGACAACTACGGTTCTCCGTGATGATGTGACGTGTCGGCAACAAAAAGTGTCTTCGTTTGCGCAGCGCCTAATGCCGATCGGATCAAACGGTTCTAAAGTTAACGTCAAACTAATAAAAATAAAGCCAAATAGCTTGTGCGGCGTTTACCATTCAAACTTGATTCGATTTGGGCAGAAGGTCAAAGACTACATCTAGACTAAGTTTAATTCTAATCGTATCAGCCTTACGTCGTGCCCACAAACAAACATAAATATACAAACGTCCACATAATCTTTCCCATTTACGATAATATTAATAGGCAAATGAATGTTGACGGCGCCTGTAAGAAATATCGCGTGATCCAAGACTTGGCTCCTATCTGGCCCAGCGTATTATTGCCATTCAACGTGGCAGCCCCGCCAGTGTCTTGGGGACACTGCCCTCTGGCAGTGATCTGGATCAGCTAAGCTATCATTAGATCGTTTTACACGGTCTTTTTAGTATATTATTATGTTACTATTTTAAAATATACATACATACCTATACATATATATATTTTTTTACAATAATAATATCTAATAACATAGCCTTTCATTACTCAATAGGTACTTACCTACATATTTTTTGCACCCCTTTTGTAACCCCATAATTACCTTAATAACCCTTTGTCTAATTTAACTGTTATAAAGTATCAAAGTATGTATTTGACGACCTCTGTGGCGCAGTGGGCGAAGGTCTGCCTGAGAAGCAAAAGATTGCGGGTTCGATTCCCGCCGATACAAATGTTTGCATGGTGTGCAAGTATATAATGAGTATGTATTCACAAAAAAAGTATATAAGTATATCTGTATAGTATATCAGTCATACAGTACCCAATTACCCATAACACAAGCTCTGCGTACTTTGGGGCTAGATGATGATGTGTGAATTGTTCGACATTATTTATTTATTATTTATGAGTAACCGCGGGCTAACTGAAACGTCGGTAAAAAATTAAAGTTATTATGCGATAAATACCCATTAACTATTAAAATAATTAGAATTCTAAAAAGTTTAATACCATTCTAAAATGTATCTGTTATCTGTTAGTTTAAAATGTAAGAAATGCAACGAAAAATGTTACATTTACTTACCATAAAATTATAACGTTAGACGTAGTAAAAAAAACCTAGATAACGCTATAGATGCGACAGAAACAATTGTTTCTGAGGTTCAGAGAAATAATAATCTATTATAATTTTACACCAAACCAAAGAGGGCCAAACATTTTTACACATCATTTGGCCCGTAATAAACAGGGCTTGTGTTATGGGAACCACATGGACTGATATATTACTTATATACTTTTTTTTTGTAAATACATACATATTCACAAAAACACTCAGACCCACGCTTTTTTTTATATAAATATTTTTTTTCTTACTTACATTTATTAAAATTTATTTTCTATTTTTAAGTTTGGTTTTCTATATAAAGCGTGTTTTTTAGTTTTTTTAAACTATTATTTATTATAAGTAATTATAAGGGACAAGTAACTACTACAAGACCAACATAAAATAATCAGTTAAATATTTAAGTACACAATTATGTCTGGATTACTTCATAACTTGGGAACGCTGCCCTCTGGCAGTGATCTGGATCAGTTGAGCTATCTATAGATTGTTTTAAACGGTCCTTAGATAGCTCAACTGTTTCACGTGTATTTCATGTTATTGTATATTATATTGTACATTTCTGTAAATAAATTTCCCCTTCACAACATTATTACTTATTTAATGTTTTTTGTATTATTTTGTAATAAGTTCCTTATCGTATGGTACGTACTTGGCGGATGGGGACTAAACGAAAAAAAGTGTAAGATTTTTCCGTCATGAATTTTCGTCACGACCGTTTCTTTAGTGTAGACGGTTGAATGAATTAATGAGATGAACAAATAAATTAGATGAATTGAATGATGTACACTAAAATGTTTATTTTCACAACTCTAAAAAATATATTAATTAACTTCAATTTCTGTGTTTCATTTAATTGCTCTCAGACGACTCAGACTAGTAATTCATTTATTTGTATTAGTTAATCAATAATATAATACGTTTATCAATAATCTATAATACCTCTACTACGATAGGAACTTCGTTCCTAGTAATTCCTTCGTTCGTTTCGTTTTTTTTATTTTATTTTAGAATTTTCGGAAAACTTACAGTTAACACAGAAAAGATACAGACAAAAAAAAAAGATATTCCTACATAGTAGAGACATACACTAAAGGCTAATTAAAAGTTTCCACAAATAGCTAGATATATAATTGACTTAAGTATATAATTTGACTGGCCTGTTAGCTCTGTCGGTAGAAGCTCTGCCTTCTGCGCTATCGGTTGAGAAATTGATTCCCTCCCAGCATAAAAAAATGTGAGAACATAATTGTTTGTTCTGTGTCTGAGTGTTATAATGTATAATAATTATGTATTTAAAAATACATAAGTATTCTATCAGTCATCTTGTCACCGCAATACAAGCTATGCTTAGTTTAAAGATCTAATTTCAAGTTATGACTGTAATTTGTAAGGGTATGTTTTTATTAGGCTTTTAAAGTCTTCACCAGAAACCCTTATAATAATAATATTAATGCCGGAAATTTTACACAGCATCATCTGGCCCCAAAGTAAGCAAAGCTTATGTAATTATGGTAATTTATGCTCTGCTAACTTATGGGCCAGATATCAGTCATGTGGTATGGGTATCCTGGGAGGGAATCAATTTCTCAACCGATAGCGCAGAAGGCAGAGCTTCTACCGACAGAGCTAACAGGCCAGTCAAATTATATACTTAAGTCAATTATATATCTAGCTATTTGTGGAAACTTTATATATATTTATTTAACCTATATCGTCCTACTGCTGGGCAAAGGTCTCCCCTAAATCCTTCCATCTCTATCTTTCGAGATCGCCCACCATCCTCTCCCACAACTTATATACTTACTTTTTTTTTTAATAAATACTTATTATACATAGAAACATATTATCAAGCAAAAACTTTGTAACCCTTTTTACGAAAACAAAGGAGTATGAAGTTTAATTATGCATAAAAAATAAAATAATTATTAATTAATTGTGGTCGAATTTCGACCAGTGGGCGACCACTAGTACTTTCGTAATGACCGTTTAGGAGAGATGGCGCCACTGCGTCCTTGTTTACATCGGCTGCATGTAATTTTATTACGAAAAATATAAATAAAGTGATCTCAAGCGGAAAAACATTGCTAATCGGTGTAATAAACTGTGAATAACTGGTACAAACGTTATCCCGGCGATCTGTAGAGAACTGTGACCAAAAATAGCAAGTGAATATTGTACTAGTGTTTGTAGTGAAAATAGAAAAAAATCAAGACTGGCTGAATGAATGTAAGTAGTAGATTAGCATGATTACACTACATTTCATAGACAAGCTCTTATAAAGTAATATTAAAATATTCTACGACCTCACATCTTCGCAATAACAAACCAAAACAAAATCTGTTACATACCACATCACAGTGACTCATTGCAACATTTCAAACTCACCGGTAAATCATAACGTCAGCTGACAAATCGGATCGGCTGCTTCTGACACACCATCTAGCGAAAGCGCTGCGAACTAACACGACAAGCACCTACACAACATTGATTTGCGCACGACACAACACAGTGCCGGCGCCCGCGCCTTATAAACCCAAGATGTCAAAAGGCTCAGCTAAAGCTGCCACTAGTGGCCGCAAGATAGCGTTACATGTCACTTGTTTCAAATGCAAGAAAACAGTCAATGCAAAAAATACGATTATTTGCTCTGAATGCGATCATAAATTTGAATTTGAATGCGGTGGGTTATCAGAAGAAGTATACCGTTTAATGGAACCTGAATCGAGGGAAAATTGGAGATGTAAGTTCTGTGTACGGAAGCCTAAAGTGATGATTACTAGTAGAGATGCTAGTAATATCACGAACAGAAAAAAAAAAACTTAGCTCCCCCTTCCTGAACGACAGTAGTGACTCAATTAAATTTTCTACTCCTGCGAGTGAAATTTCACAGATGGATGATACACACATTCATGCGGAAAATCCGTTTTGCGATTCACCGCTACACCTCTCTAGAAGTGTTGACAATACTCTGTCTGATACCAACTTTGTGCATGAAATGAAAGAGTCTATCACAATGCTATCATCCCAGCTGGCTAGCACACAGATAGAGCTGGAGAACACAATACTTGATAATAATGACTTACATAGACAAATAAATAAACTGACCAAAGAAAACGAACTTTTAAAGACACTATGTCAGAGACCTCTGCCGGATATAAATATTGACACCAATACAATGAAGAAAAGCGAAGGTGCTCAGTACAATTTCCAGAAATCAAAAGAGCACTGTTCACGTCGCCTGGACCTCAATCTTTGACGAAGACTGGCCCAAAAGCAGACGAATATGCGGTTTTCCAGTCACTGCAATCAAGGATAACCGAATTGAGTAAAAAACTTCAAAAAGCTGAAAGGGAAATAATATATTTGAATAATATAATATTGGACCCACCTAATGATAGTCAAAATATTAATAAAAAAAAACCAGCAAAATCGAAACAAGACCTAGTGAAAAAAATTACATCGAAACAAGAAATTATTAAACCAAAACAAGATATAAAAGTCTGTCTTCTTAGTACAAATAAAGAGAATAATATCCTGGGTCTCGCAAAGAACTGTCTCGGCAAAAACTCAAAAATATGCCATTTTTTGAAGCCTGGCAGCACAGTAAGTGGCCTACTGGCTGGTCTAAGTATAAAACTGGTAGACTTCACGATGAATGATTTCTGCATAATCTTAATTGGAGAAGAAGAGTTCAGATCGACCCATGACTACTTTAGTACAATAACTCTCATGAGGGAAATACTAAATAAAATTAAACATACCAACATAATTGTATGTCTCCCTACATATCAATATGGAGAGATGAAAGATATGTATAACTGGAGGATAGAAAACTTCAACAACCTACTCTACCTCGATATTAGTACACATGAGCATGCATATCTATTTGACTCAAATGAAAACTTAAGATACGACTACACTATGTTTAATAGGCACTCTGGAAAAATAAATAACTATGGAATGCGTTCGATTTTCAATAATTTGGGAAGTTACATGAAAACTTTTCAGAAACAATGTGTAACTGATCTTCAAACACTGCAATTTACCCCTGACGACACGGAGGATTCTACGTTTTTTCGAGACTAAACATCTACATATAATGCACCAAAATATAGCGGGTCTACTTAACAAGAGCGACGCCCTAATTATTAATCTACAAGAACTCATCGATCAAAAAAAAATGTACATAGATGTTTTATGCATCACTGAGCATTTTATGAAGCAGGGATCTGAATCATTCTTAGACATAGATAATTACTCCTTAGCTACATGCTTTTGTAGATGTGATAGTAAAAGGGGCGGGGCATGTATATTAGTAAGTAAAAAGCACAAATGGACAGAAATATTAGAGGTAAAAAAGTTATCTGTTACAAATGTATTTGAATGTTGTGCTGTTCAGTTAATTGAATTTAAAATTTTAATAATATGTATTTATAGAGTACCTAAGCAAAGTAATTTAAATATTTTCTTCAATAAATTGGAAAAATTGCTGACATATGTAACAAACCTAAATATAAATAATATTATTATAACCGGTGATTTTAACATAGACATGCTAAAATGTAACAATATAGCGCAAGAGTTTGAATGCTTATTGTTAAATTATAACTTAAAATTAACATTAAGACAGCCAACTCGTTTAATCAGCAAATCGTGCATTGATAACATCGCACATAACTACAAAACGACTTGTAAGACTGAAGTGTTAGAATTTGGCCTATCAGATCATACAGCTCAAATTATTAAACTCCCAGCTAAAAAAATTCTTAAACTTACATATTGGCGTAAAGAAATTCGAGATTATAATACGGATAATATAAAAAAGTTCAGGTTATGTTTAGAAGGTCTCTCTTTTTCTGATATGTACAGCGCTGAAGGCTCTTCTGTAGCATACCGGGAATTTATCGAAACATTTGGGTTGTTTTATGAGTTATGCTTCCCTAAAAAGTATATTTTAATTAAAGTATTTAGAAAACCTAAATGGGTATCACGTGGTATTCGAAGCTGCAGTAAACGAAAAAGGGATCTTCTCTGGAGTTACAGGTCTAAGCCCAGTAAAACAAATAAATTAATTTATATCAATTATACAAAAAGATTTAAAAAAATCATTTCACTTACAAAACTAGCTCAAAATAATCATAGGATATTGACCTCAAGCAACAAATCTAAAACAACATGGCAACTTATCAATAAATGTCGACCGAATATACCGAAAGAACCAATATCTAAAATAAAGAATAATAATGTATACATAACAAACCCACAAGTCATTGCTAACATCTTTAATGACTATTTTATAGATAAGATAAAACCGATACCAGGGATAGGTAAGAACGTAACAGCAAATATAAATAGACAAGAAAAATCCATGTTCTTAGCTCCCTGTCTGCCGCATCATGTATATAAAATAATAAAATCCCTTAAAAATACAAATAGCTCAGGATTTGATGGTATTAGTACTAATATTATTAAAGCAGTGAATGAAGCTATAAGTCCCCATCTTAGCTTCTTGATAAATCTCAGTATTGAAACAGGACAATACCCAGATGAGCTGAAAACTACTATTGTCAAACCAGTATTTAAGAAAGAAAATAGAGAACTGGTGGAATTTTATAGACCCATTGCTCTCATTTCCATATTTTCGAAAATATTTGAAAAATATATATACGCCGAAATAAACACATACCTGGAAAAAAACAATTTACTTTGCGAAGAACAAAAAGGTTTTCGTGAAAAGAAAACAGTAAACATGGCAATATATGATTTCTTCTATAATGTTATTTCTAAAGTTGATAAAAAAACACCTATCTGTAGTATATTTTGTGACATGACACAGGCGTTTGACTATGTGGACCATAACATCATACTAAAAAAACTCGAGTTTTATGGAATTAGAGGAAACGTATTGGACTTAATTAAATCCTATCTTAGTGACAGAAAGCAAATCACAGAGATATCAAGAATAGAGACAAAAACCAAACTAGAAGTTGTACACAGATCAAAAATACGATATCCTAAATACGGCGTACCCCAAGGCAGTGTGCTGGGACCGCTGCTATTTATTATATATATTAACGACCTACCAAGAGCAACAACTAATCCCATGACATTATTTGCTGATGATAGCACAATAACAATTTCTTGCAATGACATTAAATCTTATGAAACCGACATAAATGAATCAATTCAATCAATAATAAAATGGCTTGACAATAATAATTTAAAAATTAATTTAAGTAAGACCATGATAATGCATTTTGACCAAAGATCCCAAACCCCATCTAACATAAATATAACATTTAATAACAATTTAATCAATCAAGTTGATGCTACACGATTCTTAGGACTTATAATTGACAAAAAACTTAATTGGAAAACTCATTTAGAAGGACTGAGTAAGCGTGTTAGTAGTCTTGCCTATGCCCTGCATAAACTGTCTTCAACAGTCAATACTGATGCCTTATTGATTGCATATCACGGTATGGTAGAGTCTGTTCTGAGATATGGGCTAATATTTTGGGGCAACTCTACTCATAAAGATATCATTTTTAGGCTACAAAAAAGATGTGTGAGAGCCATGTTTAAAATAAAAATTACTGATAGCTGTAAACCATTATTTTCGAAGCACAAAATTCTGACACTTCCGTCGCTCTACATATTAGAAGTAGCTCTTTTTGTAAAAAACAATCCCCATCTGTTCCCCCGGTTATCTGATTTTGTAATTCGAAGCAGACGGGATAACACTAGGTTAAAATTACACCCTGTAAAAACAGCACTAATGCAAAAAAGTGTTGTTGGTGTTGCTCCAAAAATTTATAACAAATTACCTACACTATATAGAGACCTGAACATCCAAATGTTTAAACTAAAACTAAAGAAATTGTTAATTGAAAAGAGTTATTATAATCTTGACGAATTTTTTATTGATAAATTGTAATTATTTTTAAACTTGCATGCCATCTCTCTACCTAATTTGCATACCGTAAACCGGTCAAGCATGTTGTTTCACATTGTTATATTTTTGTCATCTTCTGTACACATGTTTTCTGGCAAATAAATATCTTTGAATCTTTGAATCTTTGAACCGTCTGTCTGTATATTTGCCCCCTAATAGGAGCTCGCTTTAAGTTTTATGGTGATTATTTTAGCACAGCAATACATATGACATATCAGTCACTCCTACAATGTTATTAATTAAAACTAGTAACAAAATGGTTTTTAGAGGCAAAAATAATAAAAATAAATAACCCCACTATACATATAGAAGAGGTTATACCTGCTTATCATACTTAATATTGGAACTCAAGTTAATAAATATTGCTGGACAATGCACAGAACAACATGTAGCCCCAAACTAAGCATAGCTTGTACGATGGTGACCAGATGACTGATAGAATACTTTATATTTTTAAATACACACATACGATACTTTATAACACCCAGACACAGAACCAACACCTATGTTCATCACACAAATGTTTATCCTGGAAGGGAATCGAACACTCAACCTACAGCACAGAAGGTAAAGCTACTACCAACTGAGCCGACAAATCAGTTGAGCTGGGCATGACACTTATTATTTTAAACTACTGTTATAATTATATACTAATCTCCTCACTTATAATGTCATCACTATTGTTATAACTCCAAATCACTTAACCTCTTACCGTGCTAAATCTTTTGAAGTGGTTGCCGTTGGTTTATGCCATAAAGAGAATTCCATAAACTTTATGGAATTCTCTCCCCACTAAAATAAAATCTGCACCCAGTAAACATGTGTTTGTCTAAGAATATTTTCTAAATGTAATTTAAGACCAGTAGCTTTTTCTGGTTCTAGTTTAATCTTATAGGTACACACCAAAATGTCCCTCATCCTCTTGTTTCTCAGCCGAGCGCTTGCTCGATGCTCGATTTCACTACTGAACTCGTCACTCGTACTATTTTTAACCGACGAAAAAAAGGAAGTTGATAATTCTTTTTTTAATGGAAAGGGTGTACCCTGAAGTTGGTCCCATATAAATTTGGAAAAAAAAACCAACCCTAAGGGTAGGAAAACATGGGATGGTTGGTGGTTCACTCACTGATTGTAATGTATTATAGCTAAAGTAAGGTAGGTAGCCATTTTAATAGTAATCAAAGATTAAGCATTTAGTAATTAGTAGATTATAGCCACAAAAAAATATAAAATAAAACTTTTTAACAAAAAATTCAACCGCCGAAAAAACTGAAAAGCAAAGAATAATAAACCATTTTTATTTAACCTTAATAACTAAGTTCTTAAACTAATGTATGTATACCTAAGTAATTATGAGTTATAGGCTACTTTTTACGTATGTTCTATGCGTGCGAAGCCGCGGGAAGATGCTAGTATTATATAATAATGCTAAACCGGAAATATCATGGGAAAACTGTATTTTGTCCGCACGTATAAAAGTAGTGAACGGACAAGCACGGATGATTTAGTCAACGCTGGACCTTGCTACCGTTAACTCCTTGTTTATATTGGAGTAACCATGTATATTCGCTTAGTCTACTTCTTAGCTGTTTTGGGATTGGTTCAATGCAAATGTAAGTGCGAGCAGATTTTTACTTTGTATATAAATTACCTAATATCTTTCACTTTCAAAACATTCGTGAGTTGAACTATACATTTTGATAAACACGGGCTTTACTCACGTATTATTTTGTCGATGGAGGCACCGACACTGTTTCGATTCATCTAGAGTATCTTCATCAGGGTGAGTTTGATCCGCGGTCCGCTCGTTGCCGCTCTTGAGTTCACGGTTCGCACTGATGAAGATACTCTACTCTAGATAAATCGAAACAGTGTCGGTGCTTCCATCGATAAAATAATACGTGAGTAAAGCCCGTGTTTATCAAAATGTATATCTAATATCTGTCTAATTACCTACAATAATGCAAGACTGACCATTCAGCTCAGTTTGTTAGCTCGTCCTCTGCGCTGTTTGGTGAGGATTCTATTCTCTCCCAAGATAAACATTGTGTGATGAAAATTGGTGTTTTTTTTTATCTAGTTATTATGAAGTATCATAATATTTGAATATATTGTAAAGTATTCTATCATTCATCGGTCACCATTATACAACTTTTGCTTGGTTTGGGGCTAAGTGGTGTTGTGTGCATTGTATTCAAAACGGGATATTTACCATGATATTCGAGTTTTTCTGCTTCTCGATATTTCGGGACAGTTGCATGCGCCATGATCACGAGATGATCTCAAATACCAGTGAATATTATGTTAAAAATCATGATAAAAGTTATGATTTTATATACTTACTTAATTTGTTTAGGGTAAAATAAATATATTGGAAATATAGGTTTTTTTCTTGACTCTGATAGGTGATGTGAAAACAGCAGCAGTAGTTAATAATTAAAAAAGATACATTTAACATTACATTGACGACCTCTGTGGCCCAGTGGGCTAAGGCCCAGATGAGACGCAGAATGTTGCGGGTTCGATTCCAGCCGCGAGACAAATGTTTGTATGATCTGCAAGTATTTGTCTCGGGTCTGCGTGTTTCTAAGTATAACATGTACTTATGTATTTACAAAAAAAAAGTATAAAAGTATATAACACAAGCTTGCTTACTTTGGGGCCAGGACGGTGATGTCGTGAGAAATGTCCGACATTATCTTTTTATTTATTATTTATTTTGAATTTCTTGCTTGTTGATTCCATAAACCCTTACCTATTTTTAGTGGTCAATCTAAAATGCGATGACATCAAGAAATTTGTCAACGGACACAACAAAAAACGCCTCGAGCTTGCTCAAGGAAAAGTTCCCGGACAACCAGCTGCATCGAAAATGAATGCTTTGGTTAGTTTTTACCATACATAAGTATACGTTTCAAAAAAAAAAATTTACATGAACAAAACGCATTTCAACCTATTTGTTCTTTTAACTTTTTTTTTATCTATTAATTTATTGTCGAATATAACTTTTTCGTTTTTGCATCTTTAACAAGCCAACATTTTTTTAAGGTGGTATAAGTATACAACAATCTGTATATTGGCAGGTTGGAAAATAAATATAAAAGAAAATATTGGTTTTATATTGATTCTGGCGTGACATTTTCATAAATATATAAAAAAAATATTTTGTGAATTCTAGGTATGGGACGACGAACTGGCTGCAAAAGCAGCTAAATGGGCTTCTAGAAACATATACGCTCATAACCCCAACAATAAAATACGTAAGTCATTCCAAATTATTATTATATTATGATATAATAATAATATATTATAATATTATATTATTAGCAAAAACTTTGTACCCCATTTTACGAAAATTGCGCGGACGGAAGAGTATGAAATTTCGCACACTTATAGTTTATATAGAGAAGAAGTGCAGAATGCTAATATTTTTTTTAATTATGCATTTATAATACATTAATTATTGTTTAATTATGGTCGAAATTCGGCCAGTGAGCGACCACTTGTATGTATACCTCGTATATATACAAATAAACATCGTATTGGTACGGGTTAGATGGTACAGAACCAAAAGAAATGGTACTTACAAAGAGAGACCTATGAACAGCAGTGGTTGACGTAGTGTTGTGGATGATGATGAATCCATTTACAGGTTACATGGTGAATGTGAATGTGTGAATGTGTTTGAAAAGAACCCCAAAGATCTAGCTAAACAGGAAATACACGTCCAATGGTGGACGTGTATTTTACAAATGAGGGATGATATAAAAAGGTTTTTAAGTTATTTTGATATAATTCACATAAGTAATTAGGTAGTTAATTTAAATTGGCTATTTGGTTTACCCTATTTTGGGGGCAGCATTTTTTAAACTTGTTCTAAAGTTTACAACGTTGTTTTTTTGCAACATTTCCTATAGTTTACAAAGTTGTTTTGTGCAACATTTTCTGAAGTTCGCATATTTATGTATGCAAACCTTGCTTATTGTCATATTTTTATCTGTGTATAGTTTGTCGAAATAAATTTTTTACTTACTACTTACTTACTTACTTACTTACTATGTATGTTTTAAGTAAGCATATTTAAGATACTAGCTGTGACTTCTTGTGTTAGTACCTGCGACTTTGTACCCGTACTGATGCTTAGAGCATTTATTTTTATTTCGGTAAGGAATGCATTCTGTGCATCTAAAGAACATCTCCTAAGTTTAACCTCTATTTCACCGCCTTCGGGGATGATTTTGCAAAAAAGTTAAAACACTATTTCTTTATTTCTTACCAAAAACCTAAATATGAATTTTCAGATTCCTAACTTAAGAAAATATGAGTTGCCCAAATAAACATTCATCCCTTATTTTACCCCCTTCAAGGTTGTTTTTTGAGACAAAAAGTAGCCTATGTTCTTCCCCCGAATGCAATGCATCTTCTTACCAAATTTCATCAAGATCCGTCCAGCCGTATAGCCGTAAAAATGTAACAAACAGACGAACAGAGACACATTCGCATTTATATTATTAGTATAGATTATATAAATAACATAGATAGATAAAACATTCATTTGATAAGCCAGCACATACCTACTTACAATAAATGTTAATAAATAATAGTAAATAACATGGTAAGTACGTATTAACAGTATTATTGTATATATGATGGCATTTGCGCAGTTTTATGGAAGTTATTTTCTTTTACATAGGTTCAGGGAGGTTCGATGTGGGTGAGAATATCTATGAGTATCGAACCATCGCGCGGAGTTACAACTTAGATCTGAACGCAGCAATCTCGGCATGGTTCGACGAGTACAGAGACTATAGTTACAAAAATATGGAATGGAGCGATTTCTCGAATGACCGTCCCGCTGTTGGGCACTATACACAGGTAAATTACATTCTAATACATCATAATTAATAATATTGACCTACTCTTGAGTGAAAGTTTAATGTAAGTAGATACCTACTTAATTAATGAAGCAAAACATACGGCGGTTCCGATGCAATTTTTTTCGGACGAAGTTTAAGCAGAATCAATTGAATCTAGGCGACAACAATTTCACTTTCAAAACTTTCGTGAGTTGTACATATATGTTACTAGAAACAGTGTCGGTTCATTGATAAAATAAAACACAAGATTTTATTTTATATGTATTTTATCCTGCTGTTCTGTTTTCCTATTTTTACGCATTAGATAGTATTTTTAATGTTAAAATAAGGTGTAAATAAACCGAATTTAAATTTGAAAATTTAAAATTTGTTATACCAGTAAATTAATTTCTGGGATTAGTATTATAACTAGGGTTATTAAGATGTAGATATGTACCTACTAAGTAATAACTAACGATGGGATTGCATGTTGAATCTTCTCGCTCGCTCTATGATTCTTCTTCTTATCGTGTCACTAGTTATTAACCAGTGTGGTGAAAGGATTAAAGTGCGCCTCAGGGGCTCCTTTCGTGCACTTAGGTAAGCCTTAATGTAAGCTCTCTTGCTTGCCGACAGGATCCGCAGGAAAAACGAATCAGTACATGCGGTGTCGGTTCGGTTGCAGGTGCATAACGGCTGGCACCGAGCCGGGCTCGTTTCAAGTTTTCCAAGCTCTATGATGAAATTACATGATAAATTATCACGGCCTGTAGGCCTCGCTTATGAGTAATAGCCTGATTTCTAAACCTTAAATCTAAACCCGCATACAATTTTTATTGCTTTATTTTCCACATGGTCTTCAATTAGTTTGTGACCAATTCAATCGCGCTTTTTGTCAATGTATTTACCATTGAAACGGAAACGTTTTATCATCGGTTCGGACAAATGAAAATCGCTCGTTGGACGGAGATGCCAAAAATATACGTGGTTAAAATGATTAGCGCAATACGAAATGTGCTTAACATAACATTATTGTTAGTTTTTGGTAATTCTCTGGCAATTCCTAACCCTACTGACTTTGGAAGCCTTTTCTGTATGTAGTCACAATTGAACAATTTATTTCTTAATTAGCTAACCCGTGCCCACTTCGTTGGGCGATTATAAATTCACAAAATATATTAAATACTATTAAAAAAAAGATAGCTATTCAAATTATTGTAATATTAACAGAGATTAACAAAGTTACGGATAAATATTGATAGATGGCGCTAGCGGCCACCCGCTGCTTCATCCGCCCCGTTCCCATTCCTGTTGTTTTTCTGGGATAAAAATAGCCTATATCCTAATCCAAGTTACTAACTATATTAGTTTTAGGTTTCATCCAAATCGGGCTTGCTGTTTTTGAGTTATAAGTACTTTCTTTTATAATTATAGGTTCTGATTATTCTATTTCAGATGTCGTGGTCAGATACGCGATACGTCGGTTGTGCTATATCTAAGTACTACAGAGACGGTTTGAACCACGGTATCGTCGTCTGCAACTATGGCCCTGCGTAAGTATATTATATTATGTTATGATGATACTAGATAGAGAGTTATCAATAGTTGTGGTGAACATAAACAGCTTCTTATGTCTTCATATGTTTGTCCCTTTAAATCACACTGACATGAACTGCACACAATAGGGTTTTCATTTTCAAAATATCTTTGTGTGGTTTAAAACGACCTCTGTGGCGCAGTCGGCTAAGGTCCGGCTGAGACGCAGAAGGTTGCGGGTTCAATTCCCGCCGCGGGACAAATGTTTATATAGTCTGCAAGTATTTGTCTAGGTCTTGGTGTTTCTATGTATAATAAGTATGTATTTACTAAAAAAAAGTATATAAGTAGTATATCAGTCATGTGGTACTCATGACACAAGCTCTGCATACTTTGCCATACTTTGCTCTGCTTTGCTTTAAGTATGGCCAGATGATGCTATGTGAAATGTCCGGGATTATTAAAAAAAAAAACGGTTATTTTATTTTATTTATTAAACGACTTTAAAAAAGGAGAAGGTATTCATTTCCACTGTATTTTTTTATGTTTGTTAAAAAAAACTCCGTAACCTTGTAACTGCGTCATTTATGAACCGAATTGACAAAATCTGATTTCATTTTCCCCGATTGGAATTTCATTAAAATTGGTTCTGTAGTTAGGTTTTCCAATAAAAATAACTGAAAAAAATGTGTCATCCACTTGGATAAAACGAAATTTTGATACGAGAATTTTGCTTATTTATACATGGAGTCGGTTGTCTTTGTAGTTTTTAATACGTAATAATTTGAATTACGATTTGAAAAATCTGATTTCATGTAAAAGGATATACTTCCCGATTGGTCCCATATAAATTTCATAATGATCGGTTTAGTAGTTAGGTTTTTATATCAAAAAAACTAATAAATATGTCATCCACTTGATGAAACGCAATTTTTATATCTTACTCGGGTGTCAATAATTGGAATAAAATCTTTGTTTCTTTGTGATTCGTTCGAGCAAAACTAATCCGTAGTTATCAATTTATTATATAAAAGGCGATGTGTGCATGCATGTATGTTCCCTAAGTATAGACTCCGAAACGTCTGACCGATTTCGATGAAATTTTTAGGAAATTTTCAGATTAGCCTAGCCGGTGATCCTGTAAAATTTGGTAGCGATCGGATCAATAGAACTTTTTTTTTGCATCAATCAAATTTGGTATGAAATAGATTGTATTTTAGGAACGGACATAGGCTACTTTTTATTTAATATGTACTATGCGTGCAAAGCCGCGGGCAGAAGCTAGTTTTATACGAAAGGCACTATTTTATATAAAATAACAAACGATGAGCGACAAGATACGACTTTGTGACATACTATAAACAACAAAACACTTGACATTATGACAGATGCCATTTACGAAGAAGAAGAAGTATAAAAGTACCCCAGTATAACATAGTTAATAATATCGTATATCACCTATACCTACAAAATGATTTTCGTATACGTATGCAATACATCTTATACTAGCTGCTGTCAAGGCTTCACACGCGTGGTACCTACATAAAAAGTAGCCTATGTTCTTCTCCAAGGTCTCGTCTATCTCTATACCAAAATTCATCAATATCGGTTCAGCGGTTTACGGCAAATAGACAAACAGTTACAAAAGTAACTCTGTTACTTTCGGATTTATAATATTGGTTAGATAGTCAACAAGCTTCTACCCGCGGTTTCGCACACGTGGTACCTACATAAAAAGTAAACTATGTCGATCTCCAGAATACAATCTGTCTACTTACCAAATTTCATCAAGATCAATTAAGCCGTTTATCTGTGAAATTGTAAACACTTTAAATTTATACCTAATATTTGTGGTGTTTTCTTTTCAGAGGAAATATAATTGGTAGAACTCCGTATAAAAAAGGGGAAGCTAGCAATAAGTTATCGTGTCAAAGCGAAGATTGCAAGCGAATGTATGGCGATCGCTGTGTCACGTAAGGTGACAAGAAGTTAGAGAAGTGGAGAGAATAAGAATAAAAAACAGTTAAAAGTTAAAATAGTGTAATCGTAGACAGGGTCGGGTAGGTCAAACCAAGGTCATATCTTATGCCGTTCGGTTTGGGAAATACCGCACTCTCCTTTGGCAGTCTCACCCACGGCCTTCCGCCGTGTCTTCCAGGCAGCGTCCAGGAACAAGCGCACGTTAGCAGAAAGGGCAGTGCTACGTCCGGTCTTCCCGTCTCCAGTTCAGTCTCGTCTTGGAATTCTTTCGCGCTGTGACTTCTTGCCCGTGTGTTTGTCTATTTTTAAATAAGTTACAGCTGTTAATATAACATAATAATTTATGGTATTTTATTTATTTTCTTCTTTTTGATGTAAGTAGTCAAAGTCAAAAGATACTTTATTCAATACAATCACAAGGATCACTTTGAAACGACTTACATGCTAGCTGAATTTAGGTGCCAATGCCTCCTAACCCTAGCCCGAGAAGAACCGGCAAGAAACTCGTCCTTGTCTTAGCGCTTTTTTGCATGATCCATATTATAACTACCTACGAAAAACGAATACAAAACTTTCTTTATTCAATAAAATCACAAGGACAATAAAACATTAGTCATTCCTCCTTTCCTCCGTTCCTCCTAACCCCAGTTGAAGAAGAATCCGGCAAGAAACTCGTCTGGTCTTAACACTTTTTATATGATACTTACCAATTTTGTTACGGATGCCGAGTCGAGTTAGAGCAGATTCATCCCAAGCTTTCTTGTCATCTATATAATCTGATATTTTATAATATGCTTTAATAAACAGATTCTGTTTAATTACATTTTTAAATTTGCCAATCGACAAATCTAACACATCGCTTGGGACCTTGTTATTGAAGCGTACACTTTGCCCTATAAAATACTTATTAACTTTAGCAAGCCTAAATGTGGGAACAGCTAGTTTATTTTGATTTCTAGTGATAATACTATGATTATCGCAATTTTTTTAAATAAATGAACATGTTTGTGCACGTACATTACATTTCGTATATGATCTGACAAGGCACTGTCATGTTATTAATTTACTTAAATTTATAGGGTGATTCTCTGGGGCCCATGTTATAAATTGCACGAACAGCCCTCTTCTGCAATACAAACATGGTGTTAATATCAGCAGCACTCCCCTACAACAGAATGCCATAAGACATAATGCTACGAAAGTAGCTGAAGTAAACGAGTCTAGCGGTGTCTACGTCGGTAAAATCATGGATCTTTTTAACAGCGTATGCCGCAGAGCTGAGTCTCTTCGACAATTTATCTATGTGCCCCATTGCATTTTATTATCTAAAGTAATGCCCAAGAACACCGTGGTGACGACGAGATCTATCTTTTCGTTTTTATTTTTTACATTGGCTTTCACCCGTTTAACATTGGGCAGTATAAAACAAATGCATTTCGTTTTTTTCTCGTTAAGTAATATGTTGTTTACATTAAACCAAGTTACAACTTTAGGGATTGCATTGTTTACATCGACAAAATTAGTACGTCGTCACTTAAATAAAAGTGACGTGTCATCAGCAAACAGTACGTTCTCGTGATCATCCTTTACAAGTTAAGGTAGATCATTTATTTAAATTAAAAACAAGAATGGTCCGTATTGATCCTTGTGGTACACCCATTTTTACTATTGACCCCGGAGAACACTTTCCATTTACATCTACTAGTTTTATTCGGTCAATTAAGTAGGATGTGAGAAGCTTACGTGCAACTTAACACCATAATAATGTAGTTTCCTGATTAGAGTTTCATGGTGAACGCAATCAAAAGCTTTCAACAGATCACAAAAAATACCTAAGGCATCGCGCGAGTCCTCCTAGATATCAAAAATATGTGATATTAACTCAATATCAAACCGGTATCAAACAATTCGAATTTACAAAGGGACGCTCAACTAGCGTCCCTTTGTAAATTCGAATTGTGTATTGTCTAGTAAATTTTTGGTATTAAAATACCGTTTGGTTCATTATAAGTTATAGGTCGAAGTTAAGCACTATTATGGGTCGAAAGTTATTGGGATCGGAATGACTACCTGATTTGAATAGAGGTACAAGATACAATATATACAAGAGAGTTTACATTACATATACATTTCGAGTATACATTTCGAATGTGTCGGTTAACTGTCTGAGGGCAGAGCGACATGAGGCCATGCATTGTTTTAATAATATAGTCATTCATATTATAATATCCTTTCTTCAAAAGACTATACTTTATGTATGACTAGCGACCCGCCCCGGCTTTGCACGGTGCAATGCTGATAAAATAAAATAAAATAAAAAAGTATTTTATTTCTTCCAGAAAAAGCTAGTTTACAAGTTAATTAGTTTTGTTAGTATCAAAAAAAAAAAAATTTTATACCTATTTTTAATAAACCTATTTAATTTATACCTATTTTTAATAAAAAATATTCTAATGTTGCGTATTTTTGTATGCCTTATTTTACTTATTCTTTTTATGTTTCGCATACTCCACTCCATTCCTCGTTGGCAAGTTATAATTTTATTTTTAATATTTTTATTAAACTTCCATGTCTGACAAGCATAGGTCAGGCATGGTAAAAGGCAAGAATTCATAACCTTTGTCTTGAGTTTGATTGGCATGTTGCTCTTAAATATTTCTTTAAGACTCCAGTACTTATTCCATGTTAACTGGGATCTGCGCTCAATCTCTTGGTAGTTGTTTAGTCTGTCAAAGCTTATTTGCTAGCCTAGGTAAATGTTTTTATCAGTGTATTGAAGAGGCTCGTTGTCGACGTATATTTGTACCTTAGAGTTGTTGGTCATTACCATAGTTTTAGAGAAGTTCATCTCTAGCCCGGCGAGCTTGCTAGCTTTGTTTAGTGTCTCTACCATGTACTGTAGTTCTAATCCTTTCTCTGATATCAGCACCAAGTCATCAGCAAAGCGTAGGTGGTTTAAACACTTATTTTTTACTTTTATTCCGCATTCATTCCAGTCAAGCTTGCTTATTATCGACTCTAATGTGGCTATAAATAGTATAGGTGAAAGCGGGTCCCATTGTCTTACGCCTTAAAGGGAACCAGGGGCCGACGGTTTCTAGTTTAACTCTACTTTTGCTCTTCCTGTATATGCTTTTGATTACTCTTAAATATTCGTTATCCACATTCTGTGTTGTTAGAGTTTCCCAGATATAGTTGTGTGACACTGAATCGAATGCTTTTTTGTAATCGATATATGCCAAGTAGTGGTGGTCTATTTCTGTCTTGATATTTCTCGATGAGAAGTTCGAGTGTGTGGATATGGTCGATGATAGAGAATCCTTTTCTGAATCCTGCCTGTTCAACAGAACAGAAATGTAGAGCTAATTTTTTTGGTCAGGATTGTAGAAAATAGCTTATATGCACTCGACAGCAGACTTATAGGACTGTACTTCCCAATGTCATTCGGGTCGCCTTTTTTATATAGTAGAATTATGTAAGATTCAGACCATTGGGTTGGTGTCTCTCCAGATTTGAGGATAGAGTTGAATAAATTTGTAAAGGGTGTAACTAGTATTGGGGTAGATATCTTTAGAGTCTCGTTTGCTAGGTTGTCCGAGCCCGGGCTTTTGTCTAATTTAAGTTTGCTCAATGCTTCAATGACTTAATTTTCTTCAATGTGCGGCAATGCGCGCGTTAGTGCCTGTTTGCAGTGGAGCGCGGCTTCGTTCCGAGTGTTGTCAAAATATAATATGGATGAAGAAGATTTATTTTTACGAGAAAATTCTTACATTAAATGAAATGAAATGTCAAATTGCGAGAGCAACCTCCAAAGATTTTTGATTTATTTTATTCTACATTTGCAATAGAAAAAAGGTGTCAAGCAAGGTGATCCGCTGTCACCAAAACTCTTCCCTCGTACCCTCGAAAAAATCTTCAGAAAGCTAGCAACGGGCTGGGAAAGGAATGGTATAGACGTCGGCGTGAGGAGGCTGTCTAACCTTCGTTTAGCCGACGACATTGTTCTTTTATTTATCCTCTGCTCACGAGCTACAGAGCATGGTTGAAGATCTAAGCGCTAAAAGCCTTGAGATCGGACTAAAAATGAATATGACAAAGACCAAAGTCATGACAAACACGACCAAGCGCAAAATCATTATATTTGGGCAGGATATACAATACGCCACTGAATATCTTTACCTGGGCCAGTTAGTCTCCTTGGAGTCCCGCCAAAACCAAGAAATAGCAAGGCGGACAGAAAATGCATGGAGGAGCTACTGGTCTATGAAAGATCTTATGAAGGGCACTCTTCCGTTATCATTAAAACGGAAGCTAATGGATGTGTGTATCCTCCCCATATTAACCTATGGAGCACAAACTTGGTCCATTTCAAATATCCAAAAGTCTGAACTCGAGATTTGTCAACGGGCGATGGAGCGCAGCATTCTCGGTGTTAAACGTACCGACCGCATACGCAACACAACTCTGCGCTCCAGAACCCAAATTGCTGATGTAGCTCGAAACGTTGCGAAGCTTAAGTGGAGCTGGGCTGGTCATGTCTGTCGCATGCCTGATGAGCTGTGGGCCAAAATCACCATTTAGTGGAGCCCGGAGACAGCGAGAAGGCGCCGTGGTAGACCCAAAAAGAGATGGCGAGATAATCTCGACAGCTTTGATAGAGCTTAGGTCCAAACAGCTCAAAACCGAGATGACTAGAGAGATCAAGGGAAGGCCTTTGTCCAGCAGTGGGACACAATAGGCTAATCGTAATCGTAATCGTTTATTCTACAATCTTAAATTAACTTTTATGTTTTTGTATAACATTGTATCGACATCCACAGATAATTGATTCAGGCGTGACTTTGCGGAAATCCATTACAAAACATTAAACAGATGGACAAATATTTAGTACAATTCCGCTAATCTATTCCTAAAGAGTTACCTCCAAAAGAAATTCGACACGTGTTTCGCCTCTCCACGAGGCATCCTCAGGAACACTTGACTCACTCCGCACCCCGACGAAAAAACACTCTGCTCTGCAGACTTGTTGCTTCGACCAACGTCAGAATAAGACTTATTGAGTCTTATTCTGACGTTGGTCGAAGCAACTCTCACTGCGGCCACTTGTAGCCCGTAGCCCGCGCCGCTTCCCGCGTTTGCGGTCTGGCCAAGCACATAGGATAAGCAAGCCTGAAACCAATTTCATTTTTATTATTGCAACATCAAAAACTGTAAGTTTCTTAATTCTTTGACTTAAACTCAAACTTTAACTTGAATTCAACTTAAAATTGTCGGAACAACCAAGTAACCTGAATGCTTGTTGTAAACGTGAAAAACCCGATGAAAGCAGAGGCCTTAACAAGCGCATGCTGTGCCTTGTCGACATTAGTCACGTCTGCTTGTGAATAACGAGCAGAGGCCTCAATATTCGCGTGCTCAACCATCAGGCCGCCACGCAGATAAAACTCCGAGCCTCCGTGCCGGGACGCAGATGGCCTCACTCCCCACTCTCGAAGAAAGCGGAGCATGCGTGCGGCGTCCACTCCCCGTACCAGAGCGCCATGTGCTCGGTGGCAGCTTGTGTCTTCTTGCCGTACGACCCAGCGAGCAATTCCAGCTCATACCCGGTGGTGAGAAAGTACGCGAATGACTTTGTAAGGACCGCGCATGCTTTGTTAACAAACACGAAATCTCTGACAGCATATGTGTGAGGCTTGCGGATTCTGGTACAGGTCCAAGAACATCTGCGTGAAGCACAGTGAACAAAAGATCTGGTTTGGTGTAAGATCGTATAGGCTGATGTGGTGCTCTAAGAATTTTCTTATGAGCTAAACATACTAGACAGTGCCCTACATATTTTCGCGACACAGGCTGTTTTAGACGCGTAACCAGCAATATAGCGGCGAAAATAATCAGCTAACCTCAAGAACTGACGAACCTCTCTTACATTGGTAGGTTTTGGTAACTTAGAAAGAGCTTCAATCTTACCTGGGCTCGGCCGCACCTAACCATACTCTATTAGCCGGCCTATATACTCAACTTCGGTATCTAAGAAGGTACCTACACTTCTTCAGGTTGACTGAAAAACCCGCGTTCTTTACGTCCACTGAAAGCTGTTAGTTTTATTTCCATGGTGTTTACTGTGGATGTTGCAGTGCCTGATATAAACAAATCAGCATACTCAGAAATAACTTTAATCAAACGGTCCTTAACACTACCTCCCAAAGGCGTTTTAATTTTATCAAAATCCACAATGGACACGTGCTGCACGGTGAAAGAAGTATCAGACCAAATCAGACGTTGTTCGTTACCAGTCAGTATATATTATGTCAACCCATTACCATTTAATACATCTGTACCCATCCAAATCAGTGCAATGCGTTTATTCATTCTGAGTTCGATGTTAACGGTAACGAACGAAGTCGACTCGACTCTCTCTAGGCTCCTGTGAATATTAAAATGTTTCAAGATAGACTCTGAAATCAAAGAAATATCGGACCCACTATCGATCAAGACGTCAACCGGCAACTTTTGAACTACAGCTGGGATTATGTTGTTTTGTGTTGGCTCAAGTCTGAGCAAAAATTTACGTCCTTAGGAATTCGGTCATTAGTCTCTGAACGTTGTTTCTGGAAGCACGATTTCACTAGATGAAAACAGAAAACACAAAATTTGCCAGTCTTACCATCACTTGGTTTGGTGTCGATGTCGAAGCATCAGAAACACGAGATGGAGTAGGCTCAACCCTGGATTTCTTCGAACATTCCCACTTTTGGTGCCCTATCTTACCGCAAGAATGACACCATACATTACTGTCATCAGACTTAGGCGCCTTACGTCTTACTGGAAATAAAACACCCTGACCACGAGTCCCATGAGCCACGCTTTCGGGGATCGAAAATACCTTTTACAACAATAGCGACCTTCAGCTCGTCCGACAGGCCCGTCACGATGTTAAGACGCAGCAGCGATTTACGCGCGTACTCCGCATAAGTCGAGAATTTATTCGAGTTTGTGCACATAACCTCAAACAAAACAGTAGCTATGTCAACATTGCGAGGACGAAGTGATCTAAACGAAATTTTGAAGTTACTCCATGACCTATCGTCTGTAACCCAATCATTCACCTATCCGCCCGATGATTCACGATCGTCCCAATTGCTCAAAAGTCGACCACGGTCGACCTCAGCACACCACACGTCAAAATCATAGAAACATGGATCGAAAGACGATATGTAAAAGTCGCGAGATTTTGATTTCAGCAGCGTCGCCAAAACTCCGACAATACCTACTACTCACGTTATCATTCTCAACGCTGCCACTTCTTTTTGGTTCTCACGAAATGCTATCATCGGTCACTGCCCTGGTAACGACGAAGTTCGGCTTACTAACAGGCGTCGGCATAGCCGGAGACAGTGATGATGACGCATGGCCATGGTCAGTTGAACGCGGTAGTACATCGCTCAATAAAAACCTACCCTCGATTACTTCGAGATGATTCAAAACTCTATCTAAGGTGACATCACGAGACTTCTATTACGGCGACTAGACGAAATGTTACGATGCGTATGCGAGCTACTACGAGAATCACGTGAATTATCACGTCTCCGCACACGACTGCGACGGCGATTGTCATTTACTGTCGTATGACGACTATTAGGCGCAGAATAATGATGATCATGAATTCTACTACGTGTTCGTTCTGTCTTACGTACATGATCTCGATCCCTAGTCCTGGACGAACGTCCCGACATACTTAACAATAGTGAGGGTACTTACGATTTTTTTGCAGCCACTTAAAATTACTCAAAACTACACCTACTTTAGAAAACTCCAACTGAATTAAATGTTAAGATGATGAGGGCAAGGCCTTAAGCAAATTTTCTGATGCCGCTTCTGATATTACCAACTACCTACTACCCGTACAAACATTTGTTAAAAAAAATAACAAACAATCCACCTAAAACGAAAACTTAACCAATACTTATAATTGTAATCAAGAAATCAATATAAAAATACCTTTACAGCACAACGATACTAAGTTCCTAGCACGACGAGACGTCCGTCGAGTCAGAGAAGCAAACGAAAAGTGTGCGCGCGCTGCCCTACTCGCTCATTTTATGCACTGGCCCACGTGGTTGTTGTTACGTAACCAGGATGTCACTAACAATATTTTATATTATTTTATGTTTAAAAATGCTATTATAGTAGATACATTGCTTGACCCAAGAGCTGGCTCCAGCGCATTAGCATTGCCATTCAACGTGGCAATGCGACAGTGTCTTGAGAACGCTGCCCTCTGGCAGTGATCTAGATCAATTGAGTATAGATCGTTTAAACGGTCCTGAGATATCTCAACTGTTTCGCATGTATTTTATATTATTGTTCATATTGTTATTATAAAGTTAGCAAAATAAAATGGAGCTTTCATGGTTTTTTTAAGGCTAGTAAAAACCCTAAAAAAAGCTAGTTCAGTAACTAACAAAACTATGTGTTCTTAAGTAAGCGAGAATTAACTATAGATTACATCGGTATTTATAATGTTACTTACCTACCAATTTTCTTATACGTTAGGCTACAGAGTAAAATTGTCATTCATATTGGTACTATTTTTGCTTTAAAGAGTTAGTCATTTAGAGAGCATAAGTAAATAAATAATGCCGAACATTTCACACAGCATCATCTGGCCCCAAAAGTAAGCAGATCTTGTGTTATGGGTACCACATTACTGATATACTACTTATATACATACATTTTTATTTGAATACATACTTATTATTCATAGAAACACTCGGACCCGAGACAAATACTTGCAGATCATACAAACCTTTGTCTCGCGGCATAAATATATTAAATTAGACTATAAGTTCTAAAATGCGATTAACTCAAATCTACCTTTTTGCATTTACTGGTAGTTGCTTCTCTTATAATAGACTACCTACTTTAAAGCCGCGGCCAGACGCTATACAGCTGGTTATACATAGATACATATTTGTAGTAATAAAAAAATATGAGTAACTTGTAACTAATAGTAATTTTCGGATAGTCGAAAGTATAAGACAATCGGAAATACCAACTTAAACATATAACATTATATTTTGAGAGACACGGTTTTCACACGGGACTCACTCTCGTATTATTTTGTCTATGAAGGCACTGACACTGTTTCGATTCATCAAGAGAATCTTCATCAGGGTGAGTTGCACGAGACCGTGGGTCACGGTCCGCTCGCTCCCGCTCAACTCTTTAGTCAAATAACCATAAAACTTAGTCTATATATTTATGGCCTCTTAATAACTCTACTTCTCTACTTTGACGACCTCTGGCTCAGTGGGCGAAGGCCCAGCTATACGGCGTAGAAGCTTGCGAGTGCGATTCTCGTGCGGGACAAATCATTGTATGATCTTCAAGTATTTGTCTCGGTCTGGGTGTTTTTCTATGTAAGTATAATAAGTATCTCAGTATTTACAAAAAAAAATGGTTGTCGTAAAGTCGGTAATTATATCGGATAATTTTACTAGATAACGTCATCACAAGCCGAACGGTTAGGCCAATCGTGCCTCTATCGCTTGTTCCGCACTCTCGCTTGCACGCTCGGAACGTGGCAATTTTTTGTGCATGCAACCGGCGTTCATCGATTTATGACGTTGTCACGTCAAAATGTATGGAAGTAGTAGTAGTCACGTGGTTCCCATAACAGAAACTCTGCCTACTTTGGACCTAGATAATGCTGTGTGAAATGTCCGGCATTATTTATTTCTTTATTCGTAGTATTTTTACACATGTATCTAAACGTTTGTCTAGATGGTAGTTTGTAACTGAATCACACAATCATGTCCGAATAGATAAAACTTGGTATCTAATAATGATGCGCACCTGGTTTACATACTACACGGGCAAAGGCGTGGATACAATAGGTACCTATTGTAGCAGGTACAATAAGTAGCAGGAAAGTGCCCAAAATAAGGTGGCTGAATGTAGAATATACACAATTTCAATGAATACACTCCAAGAGTACGCACAGACCACAGTGAAGAAAATCTTATATTTTAGCCATAGCATCTGAAATCACGAAAAATATAAAATTTTAATGCAAAGCGAAAGATTTTTAAAACTACGCAACGGTTTTTTTAATATATTGAGTGATTCAAGAGGAAGGTTTAGGGGAAGGTGGGCATGAAAGAGACATGTTTTGAAAGAGCCGATCTGATTTTAACCATATGCTCTGAGAGAAACATCATTTTTTTTCGTGTGGCAACATTTATAATCAGTCACCCACAAAGATTTGACAGTTTACCAAAGTGTAATCACACTTTGGTGAACTAATGGTTATTCTTAACGTATTGACGCTAAAATATTATGATGTTACTCTAAAATTATATTCCAACTAGACTGTGCATATATTTCAGCTTCTTATTGTATTATTTAGTTAACATAATTTAAGAATTTTAAATACATTTTAAAGGTTATATATTTTTATGGCTGTTTGCTGTGAATGAGCCAGTAAAACAGGCCATGAAACAGCCGTTTTTTTATTCCTCTTTTATTCTTTTTCATGGAAATCTTATCTAACTTCAATGTTGTACCTTCATTTTATGCTTTTTTTATATTGTAGACTTCATAATGTCATCAGCACCAGAGAGTCAATCCAGAAAAAAACGCAAAAAAACCTAGTTCTTCTACAATCGAAGAAGCAGTAAGTAAAGTTACGCTTAAAAACCAATCAAACAATAACTGCTTTGGTATCCAACATACCATAAGCTTATTTAGCAAAAATTTTGAAAAAAAATGTTGATAAGCTGTTTTTTGTTTATGAAAAATATAAGATTGTTAATAATATTATTTTCTCTAGAACAATAATTAATGATGTTATATTGCTAAAATGTATAGTTGAAAGACTGATTATGGTAGAGTTAGTAAGAAATTATGGTAGAAAGTGTATTTTGTTATTGATGTTGTTAATTTTTCAGAAATATTTACTTAAAAAGTTAGATAATTCGTATTGCGGCTCTTTCATTAAAAAAATTATAAAAATTATAAATTTGAACGGTAAAATTTATTAATCATCATACCAGCTTTTAGGAAGTCCACTGCTGGACATAGGCCTCCCCAATTGATTTCCAGGAAGAACGATTTTGAGCCCTCTCCATCCACCGACTTCCTGCGATCTTTACAATGTCTTCAGTCCATCGGGTGGGGGGTCGTCCTACGCTACGTTTTCCTGTCCTTGGTCGCCATTCGAGAACTTTTACTCCCCAACGGTTATCAGTTCTGCGAGCTATATGGCCTGCCCATTGCCACTTCATCTTGCAAATTTTGAGCGCTATGTCGGTGACTTTGGTTCTACGGATTTCCTCGTTGCGGATTTTATCACGTAGTGAAACACCCAACATAGCTCTCTCCATAGCTCGTTGCGCGACTCTGAGCTTGTGTATGAGGCCAATAGTTAGCGACCAAGTCTCAGTTCCATATGTCATCACTGGCAACACGCACTGATTAAAGACTTTCGTCTTGAGGCTCTACGGTATCTGTGACGAGAAGGTGTGCCGTAATTTCTCGAACGCTGCCCATCCGAGTTGGATTCGTCGGCTGACCTCTTTGTCGAAGTTGGACTTGCCTAGTTGAATCGTCTGACCCAAATAGACATAATGGTCTACAACTTCGATTATATCGCTCTCAACATGTACCGGTACGGGTGCAACATGAGCATTTGACATGATTTTTGTCTTGCTCATGTTCATTTTAAGACCCACTTGTTTAGAGAAGATATTGAGATCGCTGAGCATTGCGCCAAGGTCTTCCAGCGATTCTGCCATGATGACTATATCGTCGGCAAATCGAAGGTGAGTGATGCGTTCGCCGTTGATGTTGATACCATATCTATGCCAGTATAAGAGCTTGAAAACATCCTCCAATGCAGAAGTGAACAGTTTCGGAGAAATAACATCTCCCTGTCTCACCCCTTTATGCAATGGGATTGGATTCGTGCTCTGGTCCTGGAGTCGGATAGACATGGTGGCGTTACTGTACAGACATTTCAACACTTCGATATACCGATAGTCGATTTGGCACCGCTGGAGTGACCGCAACACTGCCCAGGTTTTGACAGAATCAAAGGCTTTCTCATAGTCCACAAACGCTAAACAAAGTGGCCGGTTATACTCTTCGGTCTTCTGTATAACCTGCCGGAGCGTATGGATGTGGTTTATGGTGCTAAAGCCTTTTCGGAACCCGGCTTGTTCGGGAGGCTGGAAGTCGCCAAACCTACGAGCGAGACGATTAGTTACTACTCTCGAAAACTCAACAGCGAGATGGGCCTGTAATTCTTCAAGAGGATTTTATCCCCTTTCTTAAAGAACAGTACCACCACGCTCCTGTTCCACGCCTCTGGCGTAGTTCCCTCGAGGATGACGGAGTTGAACAGCTTCTGGAGGACCTCAAGCACCGGTGTTCCACCCGCTCTCAGAAGCTCTGTCGTTATTCCGTCTTCCCCCGGTGCCTTGTTGTTCTTAGGCTGCTTGAGAGCCGTTCGGATCTCGTATAGGCTGATGTCCGGAATGTCTTCAGTATAGTGTCGGGTTAGGCGGGCTCTTGCATCGCTAGTCGTGCTTGTAGCAGGGCTTTGCGATGAAGTGTACAGTTGTCCATAGAACTTCTCGAGCTCTCGTAAAACCTCTGGCTTTGAGGAAACGACCCTGCCACTGTCGGTCTTCAGCTTCGTCAACAGGCTTTGCCCAATAGACAGATCTCTCGCGAACACTTTGGAGCCTTGGTTGCGCTTTATTGCGTTCTTTATATTAGAAGTATTATACAGACGCAAACCGCGTCGCATAGACCTAGAGATCTGTTTATTTAGCGTACTGTATTTCGACATGTCTACTAAAGACTGCAATTTAATTTCGCTACGTTCTGCCATGAGTTTTAGAGTTTGCTCAGAGAGTTTTTGGGTTCTACCTTTGCGCTGAGTCTTACAGAACTTTGACCCAACGTCATGGACAATTTCCACCAGCTCGTCATTTATTTCGTCCACGGATTCGCATTCGGCGAAGCATTGGAAGCGATCTTGAAGTTCCAATTGAAAGCTCTCGGGGTTTTGGATTTGGGTAGGACTTGAGCGAAGAGTAGATTTCATCGGACGGGACCTTTCTAGCTTTAAGTTAAGATTTAATGAGCCTCTAACCATTCGGTGATCACTGCCGGTTTTGACCCTGTTGATCACTGAGACATCATTAAATATTAGCTTTTTTGTTGTCATGATGAAATCTATCTCGCGTTTGTGTCCACCGGGGTGAAGCCACGTCCATTTCCTGGACGACCGCTTCTTGAAAAAGGAGTTCATCATAAAGAGTCCCTCTTTTTCCATGAAGTCGGCCAATCGCTGACCCCGTTGGTTCCGCTGTCCAAATCCAAATTGCCCCACTCTCAGTTCATCGCCGTTCCTCATACCTAGCCGCGCGTTGAAGTCCCCCATTACAACCGTAAAGTGTGTTTTCGAGGTTTGTATGGCATTTGAAATGTCATCATAACATAGCCTCCACTTCATCGTCTGGACGTTTCGAGTGAGGTGCGTACACCTGTATGACCTTAAGCGAATACCGTTTGGTTATTCTGAGTATAAGTTATACCACCCTGCTCGACACGCTTTCGATCTTTACAATGTTGTTAACGAGGGATTTGTGGACGAGAAACCCAACACCGTGCTGAGAGAGTTGAACGCCCTCCCGGTAGTAGAATAAGTTGCCGGAATTTAGGATTATCTTGTCCTCTCTCTCTCTTCGGACTTCTGATAACCCTATAATATCCCAGTGCAACTTATTCACTACTTCTTCCAGCTCTATCAACTTCTCGTCTGTCCTCAGTGTGCGTGCGTTGTAAGTTGCCAGGGCCAGGGGTCGTTGGGATTGGTAGCTGGACCTCTGCCGGAGATTCTTCGCACCCCCTGTTTCGCCGTTACCGTGGCCGCCACCTATGCCAGGAATAGCGGAACTGCCGGGAACTGGGGGCCGTCTTCTATTTGTGTACATCATTTTGGGGGTTTTGCCATAGTCACCACGCTTGGCAGGCGGATTGGTGACCGCAGATTTTTGTGTTAAGTACTCGGGAGGTGCTGCTGCCAAATCCCCCGGTGTGTGTTCCCTTAATCGCCTTTTACGACATCCACGGGAGGAGATCGAGGGGTCCTATTCTATGCCGGAACCGCCACGGTGAAAATTTATTAATATAATATTCTTTTTATGCAAAAAATATGTTTTTATGTCGAAGGGTAATAAACAATCTTTTAATTAAAATATAAACCAAGTATTTTTATTATGTTCTAGATATTAAAACGAGTTGTTTTCTAAAACTGACTCATTCATGCCCACCTTCCCCTTTAAGGCGCTTCCAGTACCTAAAATAAAGACAGAAACGGCCGAGAAAGTTGACAAAATTACGCCGTAGGTGGCGTTGCCTGGCGAGCCAGTGCCGCTCGTCGCCGTTGCAGAGCGTCCTTATTCTGTGCGTGTACTTATTCTGAGATTTCATTTGTAAAAGGATAACCCTAGAAATGTAACAGACACGGCCGGTGAAATAAAACAAAGTAGCTCGGTAAGTTGTGAGTTGATAACTATTTAGTTACTTACCTACTTACTATATATTTGACTGACTTTGATAAGTTATGTTTATAATAAGTATTTTTGCATTTTAAAATTAAATAAACCTACTGATTATACGAGTGGATATTGTAGACATCAATCTAAAGTAATTCTGGACCTGAAATAAATAATTGTTTACTAAACTATGTACTTAGATTATTGATTATACCTTGAATCCTCTAAGGTTAGGTAACATGTAAATTTCTGTGTGTGTTAGAAGTAAAAGTACCTACCTACCTAACAAGTCAGGAAAATATATTACTTATGTATTTTTTTAAGTAGGTGGTTATGGTTGAGGGTACAAAAAAAATCTGTTTGTCACGTAATAAACTTTATTTAAACTTTTTTATAATCAAACAAAATTACAAACAAATGATGGCGAGGCAATTTATACATAATTTCATACAAAATATATAATATAATATTAAGGATAGGTTTACAAGTGGCAAACCTTTCCTGAATTTTGTATGAAAGAGTATTATAATTGTTTTTATAACTACGTTTACACCAGCAACCGTCCGCAATGACATCGATGATTGGAATGCCATTATTATTGACCCTGTCCTTAGAAATCGCAAATAGTCTTCATTTTCTGCAGCCTCTTTCATTGCATCAACAGAAACATCCTCCCATTTCTGACTAACAATGTCATGGTTTTTTGCATATAATTCAGATTTAACAAGCAGCTTAAGAGCCGAAAAAAATTCTACCAATTGAGATTGACCCCCGCCAATTGCCATTGCACCGGCAACGGCGCATGTATTAATGGGGCAAATAGTTGTCACTAAAGTTATCATCTGCTATAACATTTTTTTTATTGCAGAGACGAAATTTAAATTTAAATTTCGATTGCAGACCACTTTGTGTTTCTGAAATCAAATTGAGTTCAGTGATGCTGCATCCGAGCGGCCCATGAGTAGATATGCGTTTAAGCTCTGATAAAAAATAGCTGACGTCGATTATCCCTCTTCTACTCGTCACTGTCTTGTTTTTTGTTTCATTCTCGTATGATATTTGTAACTGCAAAAAAAAATAAAAAACTAAGTTATCTGAACCACATTGGAAACTCAAGCCATTATATAAGTTATTGTATACAAGCCTAATCTCGACCTCGAGTTTGCCTTATAAATTATAATACCCACCTCTTCATAATCGTCAAAGGATTCGTTGTTACTTGTTTCGATGACTCGTGAAGGTGATCCTGAGCGCTCTTCAATCATCCTGAAAAAATATACATTTATTATGAATTGAATAGGCAAGATATTTTGAAGTGAACATTTCTATAGCATCGTTGTGATTTGAAAGTCGATGAAACGAAAAAGCGACAGTAAAAAGAGACAGACACATAAATTCATAAGATTTAACGTGGGAGAAAATGAGATATGAAGCATTATACGTGTTTATTATTACGTGTTTGTGCGCGCATGCGTATTACAAAACTTGAGAAAAGGCATCACAACAACCGTGGTGTTATGTACCTATACGTGTACGTATTATACGTTTGTTTTTTGAAGGTTTTTTATGCACACCGATGACGAAGTATCTACCTATTCGCAGCGATGATTCGATTATTGATCAAACAAAACATTGTAGATTTATTTTGATTAGTTGTTTGATTTACCTACCTAGGTACCTACTAGTTATCTAACACGTGATTTTTTTCTTTATAAATTTGCTAATTACCGACAGATTATCAAAATAACAAGTATTTAGGTACTTAGGTAGACAGGCAAGTAGGTAGGTACCTACCATCGAAATTGAAGTATCTACTTACCGTAAGTATTATGGTAGGTATAGTAAATAGATAGGTATCTATTTATTCTGAAGTAGGTACTTATTCGTTTTCATCCACATTCAATTGGGATGTTGTATTGTTATTTTGTCCGTTATTAGAGCATGTTCCAAATAATTCTTCTTTTTGCGTTCGTCTACAACAAATAATTATAGGTTATTCAGCTACTTACCTGTGTTTATTGTGTACTTAGGTACTTGTAAGTAACTACTGTGGTATTTACCTACATTGTAAGTAAATGAGCAGGTGATTAGATAAACCAAGTAGTAAGTCTGTAGTAGGTAGGTCCTACCTAATCGTAACTTAGTAAACAAGCAGGTAAACAGACAAACAGAGGCACATTTGAATTTATAATATTAGTAAGTACCTACCTATGGATATTATGTATGATATAGTTTGGCAGTATGGATGATGAAAATAGCAATAATTAGGTAGATAGGTATGTACTTACAAAAATTTATTCAATCTTTCTGCGTTTTGACGCCTTTGTCGTTTCACTTGTTTGAACTTCGGCATTTTTTAGGTACGTAGGTATATAAAACACATGAAAGTAGATCACTAGGTACCGACTCTAATCTAGGCAATCGAAGCGTCTTTTCGCAGTTGGTAATTCAGAGAAATGTTTCACAAATCACAATCAATACTAGTATAACCAAGTCTTCTACAAACTAAAGGTAATATAACTAAAGAGGTAGGGTAGGTATCTTGATAAACACAAAGCCTCTTTTCACAATAAACAAAAACAAAATAACACAACTAAGTACTTTTAGAAGAAACCACGAGATTGTGCATCGGCAGCCGGCCGGCCGGTGCGGATGCGAGCGACACGGGTTCCACGTCCGAGAGTTGGGGGCGCACTGACGTCCGCGCCCGCGTATTACCAGCCACACCAAAACTCGCTCAAATTTCTCGAAGTTGTATTGGGAAAAATTACAAGTAGGCAATTTGAAAAGAATTTAACGAGGAATTATTTACCTATTAAAATATCTATTTATTAGTGCAAACCGCAAATTTAAGTGATGCTAACTTTAGGAGAAGATGATAAATTATTTCCAATTTTCGTGTTGAATACAAAATTAAATTACAGAATTAACAACAACTTTAGAAACAATTTTAAACGAGGAACTTGAAGACAAAATAATCAGCATACAGAACATATTTTTAAAATTTCGTTTATTCTTACAATTAACGAGTTAATAGCCACTTATAGTGACCGAAAGTGTTAAGTTTTGTATCTGTCTCCAGGAAGCGCCTTAAGTATAAAACATGCATAATATGGAAGAGAAACATTGTAAATTTTTTAGGGGTTTGTAATGTGATGTCGTAAATAAAAACATTTGTTGCGCTTACATTGCAAACACTGGCTGAACCCTACGAGATAGATCAAAATAATGTACTACAGTATTGTACACCTTAAAAAGGTCTACAAAAAGTCCGCGATGGTATAGTCTCTTAGGTAGTAAGGTAAGACATTCTGTAATATATTTAGTATCAGCATTGCACCCGTGCAAAGCCGGGGCGGGTCGCTAGTCACAAATAAATCGAAAATCGATGCCAATACCAACCAACAAAGCTTGAAACTATGGACTGGTTTCCAAAATTTTTCTGGTTCCTTGAACATCGGCGTCGATGCAACCTGTAATATAATTGAATTGTATTCACTACACAATGTTCCATAAAATAAGCGGTTACGGTTTTGTTTTTTCATAACATAAACTAACTGGATTTCCCACATATAGAACTATGCATCAAACTCTGATGCATCAAAGTTATTAAGGAAATCATGTGAAATAGTTAAATATATAACTTCTGTATCTATCTATATATTTAACAGGCGAAGTGTGTATGTTTGTTCCCTATAGACTCCGAAATGGCTGGACCAATTTCGATGACATATTTAGGAAATCTTTAGATTGGCCTAGCGGACGATCCTGTGAAGTTTGGTAGCGATCGGATCAAAATATCTTTTTTTTTGATCAATCAAATTTGGTATTTAAGTATATACCTATATTGTATCTTAGAAACGGACATAGGCTACTATGTATGTACTACTCGTACTAGCTGACCCGTGCCCACTTCGTTGGGCGGTTACAACTTCACAAAAATATTAAAGTACTAATATCGCTATTAAAAAAAGATAGCTATTCAAATTATTGTAATAATTACAGAGATTAACAAAGTTACTGTTAAATATTGATAGATGGCGTTAGCGGCCACCCGCGGCTTCGTGCCTTCGCCCGCCCTGTTCCCGTTGTTTTTCCGGAATAAAAAATAGCTTATATCCTAATCCAAGTTATTAACTATATTCATTTTAAGTTTCATCTAAATCGGTCCAGCGATTCTCTTGTTATAAGTGGTGTAACTAACACGACTTTATCAACACTAATATTATAAGGAGGGAAGATTTGTATTTTTGTACTTTTGTATGTAACGAATAAACATAAAAACTACTGGACCGCTTAGAAAAAATATTTTACCTTTGGAAAGCTACACTACCTAGGGTGACATAGGCTTTTTATCCCGGGAAAATTGGTTTGTCCCGGAAAAAATATACGCGAGCGAAGCTACGCGCGGACAGCTAGTTTATATATATATAGAAGAAGATGCGTGAAAAGCCGTGTGCAGAAGCTAGTATTATATAATAATGCTAAACCGGAAATATCATGGGAAAACCGTATTGTCTGCACATATGTATATAAGTAGTGGACAAGCGCGGAAGATTTAGTCAACGCTGCATCCTGCTATCGTTAACTCCTTGTTATAATTGGAGTAACCATGGATATTCGCTTAGTCTACTTATTAGCTGTTTTGGGATTATTTCAATGCGAGTGTAAGTGCGAGCAGGTTTTTTTTGTTTTGCTTATAAATTATCTGCCTAATTACAATAATTAATGTCTTTATTTTATATCCTTACTAGCTGACCCGGCAAACGTTGCTTTGCCTTATTTATTGAACATAAAAAAATTGTTTTGGGGTGCGCCACCCTTAACACTTAGTGGTATAAAAATTAGTTAAAAACCTATTCTCAGACCTACTGAATATACTTATAAAATGTCATCAAAATCGGTCATGCCGTTTCGGAGGAGTATTAACACGAAAACTGTGACACAAGATTTTTATATATATATAGGGATTAAAAAATAAAAATTAGCGTTTGTGTCCACCGGGGTGAAGCCACGTCCATTTCCTGGACGACCGCTTCTTGAAAAAGGAGTTCATCATAAAGAGTCCCTCTTTTTCCATGAAGTCGGCCAATCGCTGACCCCGTTGGTTCCGCTGTCCAAATCCAAATTGCCCCACTCTCAGTTCATCGCCGTTCCTCATACCTAGCCGCGCGTTGAAGTCCCCCATTACAACCGTAAAGTGTGTTTTCGAGGTTTGTATGGCATTTGAAATGTCATCATAACATAGCCTCCACTTCATCGTCTGGACGTTTCGAGTGAGGTGCGTACACCTGTATGACCTTAAGCGAATACCGTTTGGTTATTCTGAGTATAAGTTATACCACCCTGCTCGACACGCTTTCGATCTTTACAATGTTGTTAACGAGGGATTTGTGGACGAGAAACCCAACACCGTGCTGAGAGAGTTGAACGCCCTCCCGGTAGTAGAATAAGTTGCCGGAATTTAGGATTATCTTGTCCTCTCTCTCTCTTCGGACTTCTGATAACCCTATAATATCCCAGTGCAACTTATTCACTACTTCTTCCAGCTCTATCAACTTCTCGTCTGTCCTCAGTGTGCGTGCGTTGTAAGTTGCCAGGGCCAGGGGTCGTTGGGATTGGTAGCTGGACCTCTGCCGGAGATTCTTCGCACCCCCTGTTTCGCCGTTACCGTGGCCGCCACCTATGCCAGGAATAGCGGAACTGCCGGGAACTGGGGGCCGTCTTCTATTTGTGTACATCATTTTGGGGGTTTTGCCATAGTCACCACGCTTGGCAGGCGGATTGGTGACCGCAGATTTTTGTGTTAAGTACTCGGGAGGTGCTGCTGCCAAATCCCCCGGTGTGTGTTCCCTTAATCGCCTTTTACGACATCCACGGGAGGAGATCGAGGGGTCCTATTCTATGCCGGAACCGCCACGGTGAAAATTTATTAATATAATATTCTTTTTATGCAAAAAATATGTTTTTATGTCGAAGGGTAATAAACAATCTTTTAATTAAAATATAAACCAAGTATTTTTATTATGTTCTAGATATTAAAACGAGTTGTTTTCTAAAACTGACTCATTCATGCCCACCTTCCCCTTTAAGGCGCTTCCAGTACCTAAAATAAAGACAGAAACGGCCGAGAAAGTTGACAAAATTACGCCGTAGGTGGCGTTGCCTGGCGAGCCAGTGCCGCTCGTCGCCGTTGCAGAGCGTCCTTATTCTGTGCGTGTACTTATTCTGAGATTTCATTTGTAAAAGGATAACCCTAGAAATGTAACAGACACGGCCGGTGAAATAAAACAAAGTAGCTCGGTAAGTTGTGAGTTGATAACTATTTAGTTACTTACCTACTTACTATATATTTGACTGACTTTGATAAGTTATGTTTATAATAAGTATTTTTGCATTTTAAAATTAAATAAACCTACTGATTATACGAGTGGATATTGTAGACATCAATCTAAAGTAATTCTGGACCTGAAATAAATAATTGTTTACTAAACTATGTACTTAGATTATTGATTATACCTTGAATCCTCTAAGGTTAGGTAACATGTAAATTTCTGTGTGTGTTAGAAGTAAAAGTACCTACCTACCTAACAAGTCAGGAAAATATATTACTTATGTATTTTTTTAAGTAGGTGGTTATGGTTGAGGGTACAAAAAAAATCTGTTTGTCACGTAATAAACTTTATTTAAACTTTTTTATAATCAAACAAAATTACAAACAAATGATGGCGAGGCAATTTATACATAATTTCATACAAAATATATAATATAATATTAAGGATAGGTTTACAAGTGGCAAACCTTTCCTGAATTTTGTATGAAAGAGTATTATAATTGTTTTTATAACTACGTTTACACCAGCAACCGTCCGCAATGACATCGATGATTGGAATGCCATTATTATTGACCCTGTCCTTAGAAATCGCAAATAGTCTTCATTTTCTGCAGCCTCTTTCATTGCATCAACAGAAACATCCTCCCATTTCTGACTAACAATGTCATGGTTTTTTGCATATAATTCAGATTTAACAAGCAGCTTAAGAGCCGAAAAAAATTCTACCAATTGAGATTGACCCCCGCCAATTGCCATTGCACCGGCAACGGCGCATGTATTAATGGGGCAAATAGTTGTCACTAAAGTTATCATCTGCTATAACATTTTTTTTATTGCAGAGACGAAATTTAAATTTAAATTTCGATTGCAGACCACTTTGTGTTTCTGAAATCAAATTGAGTTCAGTGATGCTGCATCCGAGCGGCCCATGAGTAGATATGCGTTTAAGCTCTGATAAAAAATAGCTGACGTCGATTATCCCTCTTCTACTCGTCACTGTCTTGTTTTTTGTTTCATTCTCGTATGATATTTGTAACTGCAAAAAAAAATAAAAAACTAAGTTATCTGAACCACATTGGAAACTCAAGCCATTATATAAGTTATTGTATACAAGCCTAATCTCGACCTCGAGTTTGCCTTATAAATTATAATACCCACCTCTTCATAATCGTCAAAGGATTCGTTGTTACTTGTTTCGATGACTCGTGAAGGTGATCCTGAGCGCTCTTCAATCATCCTGAAAAAATATACATTTATTATGAATTGAATAGGCAAGATATTTTGAAGTGAACATTTCTATAGCATCGTTGTGATTTGAAAGTCGATGAAACGAAAAAGCGACAGTAAAAAGAGACAGACACATAAATTCATAAGATTTAACGTGGGAGAAAATGAGATATGAAGCATTATACGTGTTTATTATTACGTGTTTGTGCGCGCATGCGTATTACAAAACTTGAGAAAAGGCATCACAACAACCGTGGTGTTATGTACCTATACGTGTACGTATTATACGTTTGTTTTTTGAAGGTTTTTTATGCACACCGATGACGAAGTATCTACCTATTCGCAGCGATGATTCGATTATTGATCAAACAAAACATTGTAGATTTATTTTGATTAGTTGTTTGATTTACCTACCTAGGTACCTACTAGTTATCTAACACGTGATTTTTTTCTTTATAAATTTGCTAATTACCGACAGATTATCAAAATAACAAGTATTTAGGTACTTAGGTAGACAGGCAAGTAGGTAGGTACCTACCATCGAAATTGAAGTATCTACTTACCGTAAGTATTATGGTAGGTATAGTAAATAGATAGGTATCTATTTATTCTGAAGTAGGTACTTATTCGTTTTCATCCACATTCAATTGGGATGTTGTATTGTTATTTTGTCCGTTATTAGAGCATGTTCCAAATAATTCTTCTTTTTGCGTTCGTCTACAACAAATAATTATAGGTTATTCAGCTACTTACCTGTGTTTATTGTGTACTTAGGTACTTGTAAGTAACTACTGTGGTATTTACCTACATTGTAAGTAAATGAGCAGGTGATTAGATAAACCAAGTAGTAAGTCTGTAGTAGGTAGGTCCTACCTAATCGTAACTTAGTAAACAAGCAGGTAAACAGACAAACAGAGGCACATTTGAATTTATAATATTAGTAAGTACCTACCTATGGATATTATGTATGATATAGTTTGGCAGTATGGATGATGAAAATAGCAATAATTAGGTAGATAGGTATGTACTTACAAAAATTTATTCAATCTTTCTGCGTTTTGACGCCTTTGTCGTTTCACTTGTTTGAACTTCGGCATTTTTTAGGTACGTAGGTATATAAAACACATGAAAGTAGATCACTAGGTACCGACTCTAATCTAGGCAATCGAAGCGTCTTTTCGCAGTTGGTAATTCAGAGAAATGTTTCACAAATCACAATCAATACTAGTATAACCAAGTCTTCTACAAACTAAAGGTAATATAACTAAAGAGGTAGGGTAGGTATCTTGATAAACACAAAGCCTCTTTTCACAATAAACAAAAACAAAATAACACAACTAAGTACTTTTAGAAGAAACCACGAGATTGTGCATCGGCAGCCGGCCGGCCGGTGCGGATGCGAGCGACACGGGTTCCACGTCCGAGAGTTGGGGGCGCACTGACGTCCGCGCCCGCGTATTACCAGCCACACCAAAACTCGCTCAAATTTCTCGAAGTTGTATTGGGAAAAATTACAAGTAGGCAATTTGAAAAGAATTTAACGAGGAATTATTTACCTATTAAAATATCTATTTATTAGTGCAAACCGCAAATTTAAGTGATGCTAACTTTAGGAGAAGATGATAAATTATTTCCAATTTTCGTGTTGAATACAAAATTAAATTACAGAATTAACAACAACTTTAGAAACAATTTTAAACGAGGAACTTGAAGACAAAATAATCAGCATACAGAACATATTTTTAAAATTTCGTTTATTCTTACAATTAACGAGTTAATAGCCACTTATAGTGACCGAAAGTGTTAAGTTTTGTATCTGTCTCCAGGAAGCGCCTTAAGTATAAAACATGCATAATATGGAAGAGAAACATTGTAAATTTTTTAGGGGTTTGTAATGTGATGTCGTAAATAAAAACATTTGTTGCGCTTACATTGCAAACACTGGCTGAACCCTACGAGATAGATCAAAATAATGTACTACAGTATTGTACACCTTAAAAAGGTCTACAAAAAGTCCGCGATGGTATAGTCTCTTAGGTAGTAAGGTAAGACATTCTGTAATATATTTAGTATCAGCATTGCACCCGTGCAAAGCCGGGGCGGGTCGCTAGTCACAAATAAATCGAAAATCGATGCCAATACCAACCAACAAAGCTTGAAACTATGGACTGGTTTCCAAAATTTTTCTGGTTCCTTGAACATCGGCGTCGATGCAACCTGTAATATAATTGAATTGTATTCACTACACAATGTTCCATAAAATAAGCGGTTACGGTTTTGTTTTTTCATAACATAAACTAACTGGATTTCCCACATATAGAACTATGCATCAAACTCTGATGCATCAAAGTTATTAAGGAAATCATGTGAAATAGTTAAATATATAACTTCTGTATCTATCTATATATTTAACAGGCGAAGTGTGTATGTTTGTTCCCTATAGACTCCGAAATGGCTGGACCAATTTCGATGACATATTTAGGAAATCTTTAGATTGGCCTAGCGGACGATCCTGTGAAGTTTGGTAGCGATCGGATCAAAATATCTTTTTTTTTGATCAATCAAATTTGGTATTTAAGTATATACCTATATTGTATCTTAGAAACGGACATAGGCTACTATGTATGTACTACTCGTACTAGCTGACCCGTGCCCACTTCGTTGGGCGGTTACAACTTCACAAAAATATTAAAGTACTAATATCGCTATTAAAAAAAGATAGCTATTCAAATTATTGTAATAATTACAGAGATTAACAAAGTTACTGTTAAATATTGATAGATGGCGTTAGCGGCCACCCGCGGCTTCGTGCCTTCGCCCGCCCTGTTCCCGTTGTTTTTCCGGAATAAAAAATAGCTTATATCCTAATCCAAGTTATTAACTATATTCATTTTAAGTTTCATCTAAATCGGTCCAGCGATTCTCTTGTTATAAGTGGTGTAACTAACACGACTTTATCAACACTAATATTATAAGGAGGGAAGATTTGTATTTTTGTACTTTTGTATGTAACGAATAAACATAAAAACTACTGGACCGCTTAGAAAAAATATTTTACCTTTGGAAAGCTACACTACCTAGGGTGACATAGGCTTTTTATCCCGGGAAAATTGGTTTGTCCCGGAAAAAATATACGCGAGCGAAGCTACGCGCGGACAGCTAGTTTATATATATATAGAAGAAGATGCGTGAAAAGCCGTGTGCAGAAGCTAGTATTATATAATAATGCTAAACCGGAAATATCATGGGAAAACCGTATTGTCTGCACATATGTATATAAGTAGTGGACAAGCGCGGAAGATTTAGTCAACGCTGCATCCTGCTATCGTTAACTCCTTGTTATAATTGGAGTAACCATGGATATTCGCTTAGTCTACTTATTAGCTGTTTTGGGATTATTTCAATGCGAGTGTAAGTGCGAGCAGGTTTTTTTTGTTTTGCTTATAAATTATCTGCCTAATTACAATAATTAATGTCTTTATTTTATATCCTTACTAGCTGACCCGGCAAACGTTGCTTTGCCTTATTTATTGAACATAAAAAAATTGTTTTGGGGTGCGCCACCCTTAACACTTAGTGGTATAAAAATTAGTTAAAAACCTATTCTCAGACCTACTGAATATACTTATAAAATGTCATCAAAATCGGTCATGCCGTTTCGGAGGAGTATTAACACGAAAACTGTGACACAAGATTTTTATATATATATAGGGATTAAAAAATAAAAATTAGCATTGTACACTCCTCTATATAAACGTTATTATGTGCAAAATTTCATAGTCCTCCGTCCGCTCAATTATCGTAAAAAGGGGTACTTTCAAAGTTTTTGCTTCACGTATTAATTTATAGATTACTAATAATAAAATATACTCAAAACGGGATATTTTCCATGTTATGCGAGTTTATTGTTTCCCGATATTTCGGCACAGTTGCACGCGCGATCACGCGATAGTAATAATAATAATAATAATAATAAATCTTTATTTATTATCTAAGAGCTAAGGGTTACAAAGGGTAAAATAATATTTATTATTACAGTATAATACTTATTATGTAACTATACTTAGGTAATTGATTATAATATAAAACTATAATATAACTATAATATATAATATAACTATAATATAACTATAATATAAACTAGGAAAACCTGTGTCTCGGGCATAAACTCAAATATTCCGTTTCGAGTGAAAATTATGTTCAAAATCATGACATCATGAAAGTTATAATAATTATACTTACGTAATTTGTCTAGGGTAAATAAATAAATAAATAAATAAATAATCCCGGACATTTCACACACCATCATCTGGCCCTAAAGTAAGCAGAGCTTGTGTTATGGGTACCAACATGACTGATATACTACTTATATACTTTTTTTTAAATTCTTTTTTGTAAATAATACCGGACATTCCACACAGCATCATCTGGCCCCAAAGTAAGCAAAGCTTGTGTTATGGGTACCACATGACTGATATACTACTATGTACTTTTTTTTTTCTATAAATACATAGGTACACATTATACATAGAAACACCCAGACCTGAGACAAATACTTGCAGATCATACAAACATTTGTCTTGCGGCGGGAATCGAACCCGCAACCTTTTGCGTCTCAGCCGGACCTAAGCTCACTGTGCCACAGAGGTCGTCAAGGGTAAAAATAAATTTGAAAAATATAGGTTTTCTCTACACTGATAGGTGATGTGAAAACAGCAGCAGTAGTTAATAATTAAAAAAGATACATTTTACATTACATTGACGACTTGTGTGGCCCAGAGGGCTAAAGCCCAGATGAGACGCAGAATGTTGCGGGTTCGATTCCAGCTGCGAGACAAATGTTTGTATAATCTGCAAGTATTTGTCTCGGGTCTGCGTATTTCTAAGTATAACATGTAATGTATTTACAAAAAAAAAGTATTTAAGTAGTATATCAATCATTTGGTACCCATAACACAAGCTTGCTTAAGTACTTTGGGGTCAGGTGATGTTGTGAGAAATGTCCGGCATTATTTATTTATTTATTATTTATTTTTAATTTCTTGCTTGTTGATTTAATTTTTACTTCTAGATATAAAATGGGATGTCATCAAGAAGGGATTTGTTAACGGACACTACAGGAAACGCCTCGAGCTTGTTCAAGAAAAAGTTCCCGAACAACCAGCTGCATCGAAAATGATTGAACATGAGGTTAGTTTTTACCGAATTTATAAGTTTTCTTACCGAAAAATAAAAAAAATAAAAATTTTACATGAACGAAACTCATTTCAACCAAATCGTTCTTTAATCAATTTTTTTTCTATTAATTTATTGTCGAATATCTTTTTTTCTTTTTTGCATCTTTGACAAGCCTACATTTTTTTATGATGGTATATGTATACAACGAGCTCTATCTTAAAGGGAGGTTGAAAAATAAAATAAAATAAAACATAGGCAGTTATTCTGGCGTGACATTTTATAAAGATAAATAAAATAATATATATAATAATAATCATTACATAGTATAAAACAAAGTCGCCTCCCGCTGTCTGTCTGTCCCGATGTATGCTTAGATCTTTAAAAGTATGCAACGGATTTTGATGCGGTTTTTTTTTTAATAGTAATAGATAATATAAAAGTATTGCCATCCTGCGCTCTACAAGAGAACCGCGTTTCTAACTATATGTTAGAAAGTAACGCAGAAACAATATTAACTATACCTAGTTAAAATAAAGAAACGATTGTGTGAATTCTAGGTACGGGGTGACGAACTCGTTGCAATTGCATCTAAATGGGCTTCTGGAAACATATACCGTCCCAACCCTGAAAAAAAAATACGTAAGTCATTCCAAATAATACGTATATATAGGTAAAAATAAACATGGTATTGGTATGGGTTAGATGGTACAGAACTAAAAGATGGTATGATGGTTAGGCAGGGCGCAAACGTGGAAACTTTTGTGTCTTGTGTCAGATACAAGCTACCGATGAATATTTAATTTCTATGGAACAAGTATGAAATCATCCACTCCCTGCGTATACGTAAACATTTTTTGTGTCCAGTAGGGCGATCGTGCTGTTTGTCAACGTAATTACCATTGAACGGCATTGTTTTGACAAAGGTTTGGATATGGCTACGATTTGGTTAATTTGAATGTTAAAATGGTACCGCGCTATTCTCCCTGAAAGGTTTTTATAAAAAAATCGAGATTAAAAAATCATCTTGTACTTCTTCTTTTTTGTTAATGGCGTCTGTAATCTTATTTACAATAATTGATTGATTGAGAGAACTGACAAGCCTGCGACTTCGTCCGCGCATTTGATATTATCAATATTCTTTGTATAAATCTAAATCTAATCTAATTATTATACAAAAAATAATGATTTAATGTTCGGTAGTTTGCTGTTAGATAAACTCAAAACTATTAAATCTATTTTTTTAAATTACTTCGCATATAGAAAGCTGCATTATCAGCAATTAAAAAGGGCTGTATTTTATTTGGAAACAAAATAAAGATCCCTACGCCAATAGCAATAATGTAGCCGCCTTTTTACCGCATTTTAACTCGCGTTTTAAGGGTTAATTTGAAAGGCCACGAGACATTTTGTGATTCATTTTGTATATAAGGTACAAGTTTCAAGCAAATCGCCTAATCAAGTTTTAAGCAAATCACGCCATCTAAGTAAATTGTATTCAAGCGCAAACCCTTTTTCATAAAAATATTTACTTTAGACAGATTTTTTTACTTTCACATACTTAGAGTTCCAAGGTCCTCTGAAATGAAATTGATGTGATGAAAATTTGCATCGTATAGTACGTATACAATCTATATCCCTACAAAATTTCATCAATATTTCATCCAATCGGCCATTTAGCAGTGAATAGGTACAAACAAACAAGCAGACAGAAGACAATCATAGGAACCTTTGAATTTATGGTATTAGTATTATGATGTTATCAAAATGTCAAAGGCTGTAAGGTTTAAGGACGACAGCCTGCCCAAAATAGCGAATAATGTCACACATTACAAGCATTTACTAACTTTCTATGATTACATTCAAAGCTTAGTCCAATACTGTATCAGGACTAAAGGACACTACGAGTATTATCCATGAGTAATTGTAACTGTAGGTTTAAATCCTCCGATATCTTTCACCAGTCGTGTCCAACAATAACTTCTTTCAGACAGGAGCCACAGACAGCGTGTAGCGAGTGGAGCGTGTAGTCCTACAGAAGCCAGCCGCAGAAGAAGGTAAATCAGAATACAACAGCATAACGGACTATAGACCTACATTAATTGAAACATTGTCAGAGACATGCTGTAATCGTGCTGCCAAGCTGCTATCAACTCAGTCCTAGGAACTCTGATACTTACTGGATGCTGACAGGGGTCCGGTTTGCAAGACAATGCATAAAACACCCCTGCGCAGAACTTCAGTGCTAATCATATTCCTGTTATCTACGTGTTATATGTTATCTAATATTTTTATAAATTGTTAAAATAATATATTACTTTCGAGTTAGAAATAGATAGTGAATTTTTATTTCTTATTAATTATGTAGAAAAAATGTATATTTTTAAATAAATAAGGAAAATCATTATTAAGTACTTTTAGACAGGAAGCATATTTTTCTCTGACGTCGATGTCGGTGCGTAAGCGCGTTGGGCGGCGCGGGTGCTTGCATCTCTCGTTAGCTCGTTGGCGTCAGCGTTACCTAAAACGACAGAGCTCTCAATATCTTCTTTTTCCTATGGTGCCATTTGTTATTTGAAACCAGTGTGGTGAAGGAATCAAAGTGCGCTTCAAACACTGCTTTTTCCCTTTTCCTCTCAATATATGAAACATGTATTAATTCATTACATAGTATAAAACAAAGTCGCCTCCCGCTGTTTGTCTGTCCCGATGTATGCTTAGATCTTTAAAATTATGCAACGGATTTTGATGCGGTTTTTTTTAATAGATAGAGTAATTCAAGAGGAAGGTTCATATGTATAAAACATGCATAACATAGTAGAGAAACACTGATAATTTTAGAGGTTTCTAATGCGGTGTCGTAAATAAACACATTTTTTTGCGTCTACATTGCAAACGCTGGCTGAACCCTACGAGATAGATCAAAATAATGTACTACAGTATTGCACCTACACTTTAAAAAGGTCTACACAAAAGTCCGCAATGGTATATGTCTATCTCTTAATTGTATATAAAGTCATTCTGTTGTATATTTAGTATCAGCATTGCACCCGTGCGAAGCCGGGGCGGGTCGCTATATATATCAGTATTCTATCAGCCATAAGTCACCATAATTTATGATTATTATTAGCTATGAATAGTTTGGGGCTAGATAGTGTTGTATGCATTGTCCACCAATATGTATCTACATAGTTAGTTTAGGTACTAAGTAAGTATATAGCTAGGTGCCAATCTATCCATACTTCCATCCTAATATTAGAAATTCGGAAGTGTCATATCTGTATTAGTTTGTTTGTTACTTTTTCACGACTAAACGGCAAAACAGATTTTGATCAAACGCAGGCAGTAGGTTGATTATTATATCGTGGGTAAGGATACTTTTGTGTAGAACGAAACGAAACGAAACCGCTGGACAGGCAGCAGGCATGCAGTAAACAATAAAATAATGAAGTTGTAGGTAGCGTGGTGCATACCTACACTTTCTTTCGTGCTGATGTTATGAGGTCTTCACTGATACAGCAAACAGCTCCATCAAAATACGATAGCGTTTATAATGTTGCCTTCTGATGAGAGAGTAATTGATTTTTCCTGCGGATCGGTAACTGGAAACTAAAAGTTGAAGACACAAGCAACATTAACAAATTTCCTTACAAATGTACTGAGCTGCGCAATTGTATTGTAATTGTACAAGCAACGAATTGTACCAGTGGCCAGTAGTAGCAACGGGCGACTGTGTCCGATCACCGCTACAAGACACAGCAACTACGTTACGGTTACCTGTGTGCCGTGTCGGCAACAAAATGTGTCTACGTTTGCGCAGCGCTTTAGATGGTACAGAACCAATGGTACATACAAAGACAGGCCTAATGCATAGCAGTGGTGGAGTAAGGCTGTGGATGATGATGAATCCATTAAAAGGTGTTTTTTTGTGAAAAGAACCACAACGATCTGGCTAAGTGACAATTACACGTCCACAATTGTTTTACAAATGAGAGATGATGTTAAAAGGATTTAAGTTCTGTTTACATAATTCACATAAATACTTAGGTATTTGATTTTGTAGAGTTTTGAGTGTTGTTTTTAATTGGTTAGTTGGTTTACCCATTTTGGGCAGCATTTTTTATACTTATCTAAAGTTCACAACGTTGTTTTTTTCATTGTTTTCTGAAGTTCTTCTCTAGTTTTCAAAGCTGTTTTGTGAAACATTTTCTGAAGCTCGCATATGTTTTAAGTACGCATATAAGATATTACATAAATAACATATTATATAGATAAAACATTTATTTGATAAACCAGCACATACTTACAATAAATGGTAATAAATAATACAACATAACATAGTAAGTACGTAAGTACAGTATTGTATATATAATGGCATTTGCGCAGTTTTGTGAAAGTTATTTTCTTTTACATAGGTTCAGGGAGGTTCGATGTGGGTGAGAATATCTATGAGTATCGAACAATCGCGCAAAGTTACAACCAAAGAGTATAATAATAATATGGTTACAACTTTCATCTGAACGCAGCAATCTCGGCATGGTTCGACGAATACAGAGACTATAGTTACAAAAATATGGAATGGAGCAATCTCTCGAATGAACGTCCCGCTGTTGGGCACTACACACAAGTAAATGACATTCTAATACATCATAATTAATAAGTAATATTGACCTACTCTTGAGTGAAAGTTTAATGTAAGTACCTACTTAATTAACGAAGCCAAACATACGGCAATTGTTTTCGAACTTAGTTTAACCAGAATCAATTGAATCGTGGCGAAAACAATTCACTTTCAAACCTTTTGTGAGTTATACGTAGGTACTATGATGTTATGAGAAACAGTGTCGGTTTATTGAAAAAATAAAACATGGCTACCTACCTAACACCCGCGCTTCTCATGATATTGACGATAACCATTTCAATTATACGTTCTTCTTCTTTTCTTCCTGTAATGATTAATCTGTCTTGTTGACAATTTTGCCGGGGATTTCTTCATAGCTCTGCTAATTTAATATTTTTTACCCGTTTTATTGCATGTTTTATTCAGTAATCTTGGCGGAACTTTAATGAATAAATTGTGACTACAGGACGGGTATGGATAATTGAATTATATGTGCATTGTGGTGCATTGTCATTTGAACGACGAGGAATCCCAAGAAAATTCCAAGAAATTGACCATCGACTAAGACTAATAACAAACAAACTGACTATAAACTATAAACACTTGACATTGGCAGAATTGACATTAGTATCTCACAGGCCATTAACAAAGAAGAAGAAGAAGAAGACAATTTTGCCAATGTCAAGTGATTTAGTTTAGTTTGATCAACGTCGGATTATTTTTGGTCGTCTTGCGAAGCAAACATTACGCTCGTGTATTATTTAATTTTCTCGAGTTATTTCCGGTTTTATTAGCTATTTTGATGTTTATATCTCTAGCTCTATAAGCTCTATAACTCTATAAGAGTTATTGACTCGGGTGTGAATAATTGGTATAAAAGCATTGTGTTTCTTTGAGATACGAGCAAAAATTAATCGTTGTTATTTTATACGCAAGCCACCATCACTAGGTACATAGTATAAAACAAAGTCGCCTCCCGCTGTCTGTCTGTCCCTATGTATGCTTAGATTTTTAAAACTACTTATATTGCTATCGCGCAGGCACGGGGCGGGGCCGGGGGATGGGGACACTTCGGTTGTGTAATAGCTTGGACAGCTACGCACGCACACACTAATGCAATGTGTATTTACACGGTACGTGTATTCTGTTGATGACTCTCCCATTTCCTTATGTAATGCACAAATTGTCAGGTTATTGAAACGCACACTTTTATGCATGTAAATAACTTACAATACCTAAATCTGATCAATTATTTTTTTACTATTCGGATCGGCTGCCTTAGACGTTCGACTCTATAAAAACCTATATTTCTGCTGCGCCCAAAATTCCCGCTTAGCCCAAGCGGGAAAATTGTTAATAAAATTTTATTTACTTTTGCATCGTTATGATTTGAAAGTCGATGAAACGAAAAAGCAACAGTAAAAAGAGACAGACACATAAATTCATAAGATATAACGTGGGAGAAAATGAGATAGGATGCATTATACAGTGTTTCTTATATTCGTAATTGCACACATGTTTTTTTTTGTAAATACATACACGTAATACATAGAATACAATATATACAATACATAGAAACACCCAGACCCGACAAGACAAATAATTGCAGATCATAAAAATATTTGCCGTAGAAACATTTGTCCCAAAGCGAGAATCGAACTCGCAACCTTCCACGTCTCACACGGCCCTTGGCCCACTGCGCCACAGAGGTCGTCCCCGCGGTCGAAACTTTGCATAGATGTAGGAATATTAAAATACCTATGTATATGTTACCTTCTTTTATCTCAGAAAAAGGCGTACGAAACCGCAGACAGAAGCTTGTATTTGATTTACCTACCGCCTTCGAATTGTCAATGATCAATGACAGAAGTATACCTACCCACCTAAACCTACTCACACACACACAAGCACGTCACTACGGTTGTATTTAGGTATTGTAGTACCGCGTTCCGCGCCTCTCGCACGCCCCGCGCGCGCTTAGATCATTTAAACAGAGATAGAGATATTCGGAGCGATTTTTGCACGCGCCTCGAATTGAAGTTGCGAGCGAGCTTCGCCGGCTTCTTAATAAACATTGATTAATCTGAATGCCAGTTTGACTTTCTCCCGTTACTTTGCTTTGTACCATAATAAAATAACGATGACTAGGTCATCGTTATTTCTTCGTTTTTCCTCAACCATTTTTTACCGAAATTAATTTTAAGCCATAACATAAATAGAATTGAGTAATAGTTTATTTACTTAGGCCAAGTAATCTCCTTCAAATGCAGGCAAGAAATTAGTCGCCGCATTGAGAACGCATGAGAGAGCTACTGGGCGATGAAGCAGCATATAAAGGGCAACCTTCCAATATCACTAAAGCGCAAACTCATCGACACCTGTATTTTGCCCATACTGATATATACGGTGCTCAGACATGGTCTTTGACAGAGTCATAAAAATCAGACCTCAAAATTTGCTAGAGAGCTATGGAGCGCAGTGTTTTGACGCAGTGTTTGACGCCATTACGAAGAAGAAGAAGTAGTAGTATAATAGTACAGTATAACAAAGGAAATAGTATCTATATAACCTATACCTACAAAATAATCTGCGTATATGTGTGCAATATATCTTACTAGCCGTTACCCGCAACTTCGTACGCATATGCTTAGAACCTTTATTTTTATTTTTGTAAGGAGTGCATTCTGTTTATCTAAAAAATATCTCATAAGTTTAATCCCCTATTTTACCCGCTTAGGGGATGATTTTGCAATAACGTTGAAACACGCATTTATTTATTTCTTACCAAAAGCTTAAATATGAATGTTCCGATCCCTAACTTAAGAAAAAATTAGTTGCCCAAGTTTTTTCCTACTTACTTGACACTTATCGTTATATTTTGGACAATTCAGGCAATATCTTTATAAATTACAGCCTATGTGTTATTCTGTTGTATAAGCTATATTATTATAAACCTTTATTTTTATTTTTGTAAAGAATGCATTCTGTTTATCTAAAAAATATCTCATAAGTTTAATCCCCTATTTTACCCGCTTAGGGGATGATTTTGCAATAACGTTGAAACACGCATTTATTTATTTCTTACCAAAAGCCTAAATATGAATGTTCCGATCCCTAACTTAAGAAAAAATTAGTTGCCCAAGTTTTTTCCTACTTACTTGACACTTATCGTTATATTTTGGACAATTCAGGCAATATCTTTATAAATTACAGCCCATGTGTTATTCTGTTGTATAAGCTATATTATTATAAAGTTTCATTAAAATCCATTCAGTAGTTTTTCGTGAACGAGTAACAAACATACATACAAATATTCGCGTTTATAATATACTAGCTGGTGCCCGCGACTTCGTCTGCGCAGGATTAGTACTTCGTGTAATCCTAACGATTTTTGCAGCGCACGCCAGAATAGCTTGCTGATGGCAGATTTTTTCCCACTTACTTGACACTTATCGTTATATTTTAGACAATAAAAAAAACCATTATATATTATAGCCTATGTGTTATTCTGATGTATATAGCTATATTATTGTGAAGTTTCATCAAATTTATTAATTAAATCCATTCAGTAGTTTTTGCGTGAAAGAGTAACAAACATACATACAAACTTTCGTGTTTATTATATTAAGTATTATTTATGGTAATTTATTTATTTTATTCTTTTTGATATAAGTAGTCAAATTTAAAGTCAAAAGATACTTTATTCAATAGAACCACAAGGATCATTTGAAACGTCTTACATTCTAGGTGAATTTAGGTGCCAATTCCTCCTAACCCAAGCCCGAGATGAACCAGCAAGAAACTCGTCCTGGTCCTAGCGCTTTTTTGCATGATCCATCTTATAGCAACCTACGAAAAACGAACACAAGAGAGTTTATACATTTCAAATGTATCGGTCATCTGTCTGAGGGCAGAACGACATGAGGCCATGCATTCTTATCAATAATAGTCATTTATATTATAATTTGCTTTCTTCAAAAGACTACCTACCCTTTATCTATGATTTAAATTTCTTAATAGTCAGTTACACAATAAATAATGACGGACATTTCACACAGTATCATATGGCTCCAAAGTAAGCAGAGCTTGTGTTATGGTTATGGGTACAACATGACTGATATATTTTTTTGTAAATTAAATACATACATCTTATACTTAGAAACACCCGTATCCGTTTCGTTTTTGAGTATAGAAATATGAGATTTAGGAACACCTAAAACCTATACATTTGATAAACACGGGCTTTACTCCTGGGCCCGTGGGGAACAGGAGCCCACCGCGTTTTCAAAATTATTTCACGGCGTCTGGTAGATACATTGCGTGACCCAAGAGCTGGCTCCTATCTGGCCCAGCGTATTAGCATTGCCATTTAACGTGGTAATGCCGCCAGTATCTTGGGAACTCTGCCCTCTGGCAGTGATCTGGATCAGTTGAGCTATCTATAGATCGTTTTAAACGGTCCTTAGATAGCTCAAATTTTTCAAACCACGCGTACCACAGTCGCGCCGCTGCACGCATCGAGCGCAGACGTATTGCGCGCACGCACGGTATTACGGAGAAGGAACGTGAGGTTATCACCGAATTCATCGAGTTATTTACAGACCTTGTCCTTGTCTCTGGGACTTAATGCCTAAGGAGTAAAAAGACTCCACCCAAAAAAAAAAGGATTTTTTTCTTCAAATGCACACAAACGTGCCATACAAACTCCAAACTTTAGAAATTTTGATAAATAAGGAGCCATGGCCTCTTTGTAAATTGTTATAGTGCATTACAAGCATTCTGCACACGTCAAAATTCAGCACGAGCGTTTTAAACACACTGAAGTTTAGGGTTTGTTTAAAACCGTGTAGACAGAAAACGTTCTACCAAGGTCACCTTGGTAGAAACTGCGGTTTCAAACCGTGTAGCGCATGCTTTAGATAGCTCAACTGTTTCACGTGTATGTTATATTATTGTAAATTATTCTGTACATATCTGTAATTATTTCTGTAAATATATCAATAAAAAATGCAATACAAATTGTGAATGAATTCTTGCTTTTATTTTTATGCTTCTCTTCTAGTTCTAGTTCTTGTTAATCTAAAAAAAAATCTCAAAATGTAAATTTTAGTAAATAGTTAAGCGCATTTGATCACTCACAGTCGAGGTTACCAATGTCAGTCAAGAGAATGACTAGTACCAATTTAACACCATCTAATTGTAGTTAAAAAAAAATTAAATATGGGTGCATTCATGGTTTTTTTATTAGGTTTACAAGTGAGGCTCCCACTCATACCTAAAGATATCCAAATCCAAACCGAGCGTGTGTCACATAAGCATAAATGTATGGAATTCCATGGTTCTTCTAGATTTGTTGCCTCTCTTTTATTTTATTTCTTTATGATCTTTTCTTTGGTCTTTGTTCAAAACAGACGTGTCCCAAATGTATATTTAAATAATAAAATAATCACTTGCTGACTCGTGACCTTGTTTACTGTGCAGCAATCTGTGTCATACCTACTCAAGGTATAGGATATTATGTTTAGTGTCGTGAAAATGGACAATAATTATTAACTCTGTTTCACTTCAATACTACAAAATGGACAACAGTCCCTTCAACCGGAGCAGCAGGACAGCTCGCTCGCCGCCGCCTGCGCCCTCGCCCGCATCTGCATCCCGCCCTATAGCACCCGACCGAGAAGATGATGTCGTAGAAATTATTTCTATCCCTGAAATTCAGAACTGGATGATGTCAATCGAGCAGTACCTAAACGAAGTGTGTACTATTGCATCGGAGGGGAAACTGAATACAGAACAAAAACTTCGCATAAGTACTTTGTGTCGAAAAGTTGGTCATGGTACATCGCAGATGGCAGTGCAATGCCAATCTCTTAAGCAGAAAGCCCTTCAAACCCACTCCGTTGCTCAAGAACTAAAAGATAGACTTAATCTTTCTCAGCAGCTTCAAGAACTTAAAGAAAGTATTGACCAGTCCTCGAAACCCGTAGAGGGAACCTCTTTTGCCGATATGGTTAAAAATGGAACCAATAACTACATTAAGCCAATTAATTTTAGTTCAGTTGCCATTTATCCCAACGATAAGTTGAAATCAAGTGAAGATACAAAATCCCTTGTCCAGAAAATGCTTTGTCCTGAACGGATGAAGTTACACATAAGAGGCCTTCGAAAAACAAGGAACGGAGGTATAATAATAAGCACTGAAACTAAAGATGACATTGAGAAGCTCAAGCAATCGATGCAGCTTTAAAACTCTGACATTACGATCAATGAGCCATATAAACGGAAGCACAGAGTTGTAGTTGTCGGTGTGCCTTCATCGATGGCTGAAAAAGAGGTTTTTACGTGTCTCTATCACCAGAATCTGGCCGAAACACTTCAGAATTGTTCTCTTGACCAGTTTTTAACCTCCATTAGATTAAGCCATAAGTCAGGCAAGAGGACAGCTGAGGAAAGCCCTCATAACAAAAGATAGAGTTTATGTGAATTGGTCGTCTTGCCCTGTGCGAGACTTTACTTTGACGCGCCCAAGTCATGTCGGGATCCTACATACACCTGTGGCCACTGTGCTGCTCCTGGTCATTCTATTAAGGAATGCACGAAGAAGGCAGATGAACCAAAGTGCGCCACTTGCGTCCACTTCAATAAGCCGAGTAATTGTACATTGTACAGGAACTGCTGAATGCCCGGCAAAAATAATAGCAGAAAAATATACATTAACTCCATAGATTATGGAGGTGCCTAAGAATGCCTAAGAAGACTATTTGGATGCGTCATTTAAAATATTTCTAGTGTCGGTTCATAAGTAAAAAAAAAAAATTAAGACTAATCAATCACGATGCCTTACTAACCTTAAATTGTAAGTCAAGTTAAATAAACAACGCTTGCACATTTTCTAAGTTAAATAATTTCACGTAAAAACTAGAAAAATACTTACGTATCATTACTTTGTTTACAATTACCAGTTTACAATTCCGCTAACTCTTTTTTGCAATTTGTTTATCATTTGTTTTGTGTTTATATTTTTATAATATTTGCATTATTTGTAGTTTTAAGTTTAGTTAAGATTTTTAATACTATTCTATACATCTAACTGAAAATAAAATGTCAATTTAGGTGATTATTTTAGAATCCATGTACCTAAGTAAGCTCTTCACGCCTGAGATACAGGATTACCTAGTTCAGGCTCGTATTATGCATACCTTTAATTAAATAAGTTTTAGAATTTTGTTATCAGATATTATTGTACCATGTAAATTTTGAATAAATATTATTATTATTATTTATTTATTTATTTTAGTTACTGGAGGATCAGTCTAGCAGTGCAGTCAGTCAGTCAGTCTAGCAGTCTATTTTGTATGACGTAATGTACCTATATGTATAGGCACCTGCCACTAGCCACATTAATCAAAATCCTGTGTTTGGTTTGACCTACGTTCTGTTTGAGCTTTAGAAAGCTTTAAAATAATAAATAAATATGTCTGAATATTTCTCACAGCATAATTTTGCCCCAAATTAAATTGTTTATTCCTTTTCTTATTCCATTTTTAATCGACTTCAAAAATGGAGGAGATTCTCAACTCGTCAAAACCTTTTTTTTTATGCATGTTCACCGATTACTCAAAGTTCATAGTAGTTCATAGTAGTTTATTCCATTGACAAATTACCTTGTATGCGGAAATATAAATTAAATTAAAAATATAATTAAACATAAAATAATTATTGATAAATTATGGTAATCATGCAATATATTACAATGTCAAAAACCTAACCTAACAATGAATAATCAGAACATTTTAATGTGATCAATCAAAACAATCAATAATTATAAAACGGTTCATTGATCATCCAGTGAATAGAGACATTTCTCCAGAAGAAAAGACTTCAACTCAACCTTTAGTTTTGTTCTTTGGTGAATAATAGATTTCAGTTCTAGTGGCAGTCTGTTAAAAAATTCAACTGCTTGATATCTTAAACAGTGTTTCATGATGTTGAGTGTGGGGTGTATCTTATTGTTTAGATTTTTCTTCCTACTATTTGTCCGCACATTATTTTCACTATGTGTCTCATACTCGTGTATGTTTTTGGCTAAAAAGCTAATAATTACATGTACATAGATACTTGGGACCGTCAAAATACCCAGTCGACTAAAATGCTCTCTACATGACTCTCTCTGAGAGATCCCAACTATAGTTCTAATACTTCGTTTTTGCAAAATGAATGCTTTTTCCAAATTATACCTGTAACCGTTTCCCCAGAACTGAATGCTATACCTTATTTTAGATTCTACTAGTGCAGAATATACTATTTTTAATTGATCGATACTGATTTCATCACGTAAGGTACGTAATGCATAACAAGCTGACGCAATGGAGTTTTCGATCCCTTCCAATTCATTTTTCCAATTTAAGAGAGAGTCAATCTGTACTCCAAGGAACTTCACACAGTTAACGCTTTCAATTCTCTCACTATTTACCCTGGTTTTAATCCGATCGTTATTTCTTACCGTAGATTTGAACAACATGATGTTTGTTTTCTTAATATTGATAATAAGTTTGTTTGCAGAAAACCATTTTTGAAAAGCAACCAGTGCTTCCTCTATCCTAGTGTTAAGAGATGTCATGTCATCCGAGCTGATAATCGCATTCGTATCGCTGACGATTTACGCTGACGTAAACAATTAATTTGATGTCAGTTAAGTTATTAGTTATGTAATTTATTAAGTCATTCGTAAAAATTATAAACAATATTGGCCCTAATATTGAACCCTGAGGAACTCCTGTCAAAATGTTAGTTATCTTGATTTATGCACAGATTCTGTTCCTTCATGTTGTGATCTGTTTTTAACTTCGACGAACATTGTCCTATTACTTAAATATGACTTAAGTAGATCCAAGGCAGCCCCTTGCACACCATAGTGTTCTAGTTTATTTATCAAAATTTCGTGGTCAACGGTGTCAAAAGCAGAACTTAAATCTAAGAAAATTCCAGCTACCTTTTTTTTAATATTCAATCTTTCGACTACGTCATCAATTAGTGTATTCACGGCATCCAGAGTACCAACTGAGGTTTGATAACCATACTGCCTTTGGTGTAATATTCTGTTTGAATATAAATGTGACAATAAACGACTTTTAATTAGCTTTTCAAATATTTTTGATAGAGTGGGCAATAGAGATATAGGACGATAGTTTTTAGGATCACTAGGAGATCCTTTCTTGTATACAGGAACTATTTTTGCCAGTTTGAATTGATCAGAAAAGATGCGCTCGTCAAAACATTTATTGAAAAAATATGATAACGGTCTTGCTAAAATATTTATGTGGTGTTTGATAACAGTTATTGGCAAGTCATCGTAGCCGCATGAGTTTTTATTTACCATATTTCTAACTGTCTTCCCTATTTCTTTTTCATCAGTGTAACTAATATTCATTCCGGCCTCAATTCTGATAGTATTTTCTTGAATGAACGTAATTGCATTTTTAGCACAAATATCAGACCGACTATTGTAATTAAATAGTTCAGCGAACACATCAGCAATACTCAGAGGATCATCAATGAACTTATTGTCACACTTTAATGTAATATTGCTTGCTCGTATTACTTTTGATTTGTTCGTATGTCTATTTACTACCTGCCATATTTCTTTAATAGAATTGTTTGCCTTTTTAATTTGTTCTTCAACAGCCATTCTTTTTGCGGTCCTAATTATTTTACGGTATAGACTAATATATTTATTACGATAAGTCTGTATACTTTCATGTATTTGGTTTCCGCTACATGAGCATAAAAAACGTTCCATTTTACTTGATTTTTTAATGCCTTTTGTAGCCCAGCGTATACCGTAATTAGGTTTTAGAACAAGCCTCCTAGTAACCTTTTTGTAACATTCTTTAAAAGTACTGTAAAACGTTTTCAAAAATTTATTTATAACCATTTCATGCCATTTATGTTCAAGAATTTTTTGTTTGAAAATTACATGATTCTTTTTGTTGTATATTCTTTTAGCTATAGTGCTTATAGTTTGTGTTGACCTATTGTGTATTTTGACTCTACCTAACAGAAGTGAACAATATAATGCACCATGGCCATCTGAAAGACCATTGTAGTCAATTTGACGCTGCTCCGGTACAGTTTGTTCGGCAAGGTTTTTTAAGATATTGTCTAAGCAAGATGTTACGTTATTTCGCATAAATGTCGTTTCGAAAACTAATGGTCGAAAGTTATAGCATTTCAATAAAGTGAGGAATTCAGTACGCTGTTTGTTGTCTACGAGCAAATCAACATTAAAATCACCGCATAAGACACATTTCTTTTTAAAAAAAAATTCAAATACCTTTTCAAGTCTTAATATAAAATCATCAAAGTTCTTCTCATCTGGAGTTCTGTAACAGCAGCAAATGTATAAGTTTGTTTCAATGTATTTCAAGCAACATATTTCGAAACAATTAATTTTGTAAAGTTTATTGATTACATTAAAATCTTCCGCCATCTTGTCACTTTTACCCAATATTAGCGAACCTCCTCTTTTCTTGGAGTGCCTTATATTATGAGAGATCATTTTGTAACCATGTATATTTAACAGATTGACGTTTGTTTTATTAAGAAAATGTTCTGTTAAACACACATAGTCCATATTTTTATCTGATAAATACAATTCAAACTCGTCTTTTTTACTGGATATTCCACACACATTTTGGTGTAAAATATTTATACAGGCCATATTTGGTTTACAAGCATCAACCCCTTAAAGAAAGACCCCTGAACCTTTTTGGAAAATTCTGTTTTTGTTTCAAAGGGTATACTTCCTTTTCAATTTTATCGAATTTGGTTGCGTGGTTTTTTAAAAATCAACAAAAATCTAAAAATTTTATACATCGATGATATTTTGTATATCCAATGAAGTCGGTTTTCTTTTTCCTCCATTGCTTCGGTACAGCATCATACTGAGTCTTGACTTGATTTGCCCGACACAACAATCTATAAGCCAAATTCGAGACATAATATTTGTAAACAAACCACAACAGCTGATTTTTAGGGTATTCACTTCAGAATATTTCACACTTTCAATCGTTTTACCCTAAAAATCGATCAAACTATTCATAATACGATTTGTAAAGTCATGTCAAAGATATAAATTGATTAATAAACATTTCAAATCACATATAAGTGGAAATATTTTTCTTTTTTATTTAGGATTGGCTGTGATGGTTGATAATAGTGCCATCCCTAATGCTTTCTTGCTTCTTTGGAAGAAATCATGAACATTTTTGCATTTTTGTATTATGTCATTTAGTTGGTGAGCCCCACACGAGTGCGAAGTAAAAAATGAAAAACAATATAGTTAATGTATATAAATCCGCTACCGTTTTTTTATGTTATCTTCTCGTACAGTTTTAGTGGTTAAAAACTCAATTATTTACTCATAATTTATTATCAATAGGGAATATGCATGAATTTTTTTTGTTTTGAATTCAATTAGGTACAAATATTTAAAACATCGCTAAAATTTGGTGTGCTAAAACGCCGCTATTCGCAAATTTCAATTTCGCGCGTTTATTTTCACATTTTAATAACTTATGCAATTATAAACAAACCAAATCAGAAAATAATGGCTTATATACAAAATCAGAACAAAAGAGGGGGAAAAGTCTAGTAAATTTGAACCACATGCGTATTACCTATTATCATACACTTTAGCTAGCTTTTACAAAAATGAGCATTGATAAAAAATGTTTTTTACCCATGCCGTCACATGGTTGCCTGGCAACGCTTTGTTATGAAGCATTATAGCTCGAATATGGCTGGAGTATAGTTACTTAGTTATTAACTAAGTAAGTACTTAGTTACTAACTAAGTAAGTACCTACTTAGTTATAATAATATTTTTATTACTTTTTAGTGCTGGGTCAAATAAAAACATTTTCTTTCTATATATAATCTTTATATATAAATCTTCTGTGAGTGTGTTTGTAATTAAACTCCTCCTAAACGGCTGGACCGATTTTATGTTTTTTTTGTGTGTGTTCAAGTGGATTGAAGAATGGTTTAGATTAACATTTTTTTAAACGCGCGGATGAAATCGCGAACGGGACAGCTAGTTTTCCATATAATTTCAGCATATAAATGCTACAATTTTAAAAACTTTTCAAGTTCAAACATATCCAAAAATAAAAAAAAACATTTTTTGTTAGGTTATTATCGTCAATTATCTTACAAACTAAACCAAACGCATCCAATACACTCGAGAGCAAAAAATTTTTTTATTAAATTGCATGAGTATATAACTTTTACATGGTCATTTAATCATTTCGTAAATAGATATATATCAAATAAATATACAATTACTTATAGATAAAAAATACCGTTCAGTTCACTGACCGCAGGTAGAGTGCCCAAAGGCGATTCAACGAGGTAACGTTGCCACGTTACCTCGTTGAATAGTAGGTACATAACATGAATATTACTGATTATTGAAATTATTGATATTTTATTGAATAACTGAAATGTACAATATAATAAACAATGACTTATTGATAAAATACATAATTAAATTCACTGACCGCAGGTAAAGTGTCCAAGAGACTGGTGACATTACCTCGTTGAAAATAAAGTACAGTTAGCCTCCTAAAAACACATAATAATAATAATAATAATACCGGACATTTCACACAGCATCATCTGGCCCCAAAGTAAGCAGAGCTTGTGTTATGGGTACCACATGACTGTTATACCTACTACTTATCTACTTTTTATAAATACATACATATTATACATAGAAACACCCAGACCCGAGACAAATACTTGCAGATCATACAAACATTTGTCCCGCGGCGGGAATCGAACCCGTAACCTTTTGCTTCTCAACCGGACCTAAGCCCAGTGCGCCACAGAGGTCGTAACATAATGTTTAGCAATGACCATCGAAATCATTACAGTAGCAACAAAACAATAGAATGACACATAATCGCTCGTTTGGGGTAGCTTGGTTAGCGGGACTATATATTAGGTTTAAAAGGGCAATAAAATTGACAAAATAAACACTTTTAACAATTATTGCTTCCCCTTGCCTGACTACCAGTTGCCATTCGATGTTTCATAGAAGAAATCATTTATGGAACGAAGTTCCATATGGCTCCATTCCATATCGGTTGGCGAAAATAAATGTAACGCGCTACGAGAAACCGTAAGAGAAATAGAGAATGAAGGAGATTGATAACTAGTCACCCACATATATATACCTATATATATGTATATGTAGATTAATATAGTTATTTATTGCATTAATAATCAAAATTAAAATGAGGGGTAGGTAGAGATAATGAGAGCCTGGCACGTTAATGATTAATTATGCCGACCCTGCGTAAGAAAGGGACTTCGTTGCAAACGCGTGTCCCGCGAGCCCGCGACACGTTCTTATTATTCAAAAATTATATATAGACGACATTATACAATCATTGTAATATTAGCGTAGCGGTAAAAGAGATATATCCTTAACTACAAAATATCCTTAACTACGACCTCTACATTATATCCAGACGGTGCATTGTCCGACTTTACGTACATATTGTAGTTTTAACACCTACCTATATATTGATACGAGAGTAACATGATACACAAAAGCAGCAAAACATGTTGGCTTCGCTGTCGGTTTTGTGCAAACAACAATATCCATATTATACTGGAGACAATCGAAGCACGTTTCAGCCATTACAGTATCTAGAGTGTCTTTCAGTTCGTCGCAACCTATCAGTTAACTGTTATTGTTTAAAACTACTTCTTTTCTATAGATGACTCAGATATTGTATTGGGGTTTTTAAAACTAACTTAGGGATAGTTTGCGAAAATAATACTCGATGAGTACCGTCTTTTTAGGTTGAACAAGGGGTTTGTATGAAAATAGATACACAATTAATAATGCTGGACATTTCACACAGCATCATCTGGCCCCAAGGTGAGCAGACCTTGTGTTATGGGTACCACATGACTGATATACTACTTATGCATTTATTTTTTCGTAAAAACACACATATTATACATAGAAACACCCAGACCCGAGACAAATACTTGCAAATCATACAAACATTTGTCCTGCGGGGGGAATCGAACCAACAACCTTTCGTAAGCTGTTTTGAAAAACACCGACACTGTTTCGATTCATCAAGATAATCTTCATCGGGGTTTGAACAGTGTCGGTGCCTTCATCGACAAAATAATACGTGAGTAAAGAAGCCCGTGTTTCTCTAAATGTATGTGAATCTTGGATCCACATCCTGGTTCTAGCTATTGTGATATTTGACACCAAAATCCTTAATAAGTTGGTGCAAGTTATACTTATCTAGAAGGACTTCTCACATGTTTTAAGTAGAACAGTTTTAGATGAGTGCCTGTGTGCATTCTGTCCTATTACGAGCAGGATAAACGGCATCAAAATCTAAATTTGCATTTCAATTCTTGGGTTATGGCTTCTGTGGCTTGTTGTCACAATTATGCCAGTGTCTGAATTTGTTCTTCTTCTTCTTTGTTTATGGCATGTGACATAAGAATGTCAATTTTGCTAGTGTCAAGTGTTTATATTTGTTTATAGTCAATTTGTCAGTTAAAGTCTTAGTCGATGGTTAAGTGTCAATTCTAGACGTCATCACGGAATGGCCGTCTAAAATTTTCTTGGGATTCCTCGTCATTCAAATCACATTGCCCCGTAATACACATATAATTCAATTATCCATACCCGTCCTGTAGTCACAATTTATTCTTAAAAATTCCGCCAAGATTACTGAATAAAACATGCAATAAAAGGTGTAAAAAATATTAAATTAGCAGAGCTATGTTACTCCATGAAATGACAGAAGAATCGAATTTGTTCTTCTTTGTTTATGGCATGTAACATAATAATGTCAATTTTACCAATGCAAATGTGTTTATATTTGTTTATAGTCAATTTGTTTGTTAAAGTCTTAGTCGATGGTCAATTGTCAATTCTAGACGTCATCGCGAAATGGCGGTCTATTATATAATAATTTTCTTGGGATTCCTCGTCGTTCAAATCACATTGCCCCGTAATACACATATAATTCAATTGTTCATACTTGTCATATGTGGTCACAATTTATTCATTCAAATTCCGCTAAGATTACTAAATAAAACATGCAATAAAACGACTGACACATATTAAATTAGCAGAGCTATGTTACTTCATGAAATGACAAACGAAGAATCCTGTCTGAATTTGCATTTGCGAATGTGCGAAAGTTGAACAAAATGTCAACTGAAATGTCAACATCATTAACATTGCGTGACCGAGGAGCTAGCTTCTATCTAGCTCAGCGTTTGGCAGCGTTTGGCATTGCCATTCAACGTGGCAATGCTGCCAGTGTCTTATGGACGCTGTGCTCTGGCAGTGATCTGGATCAGTTGAGCTTTCTATAGATCGTTTTAAACGGTCCTTAGATAGCTGAACTGTTTCACATAATTTTATATTATTCTGTACATTTCTGTAATTATTTTTGTAAATAAACATATTTAACATTATAAAAAATATTCGGAACACTGAAAAATGCCACTTAGTTTAGTCCGCGCTTTTATAAGAAGTCGGCAAGCATGGAAGGTTTTAGTCAGAGCTCCGCTTTGCTATCGATAACTCCTTGTTTTGCTTATATCGAGTAACAATGGACATTCGCTTACTTTTTATTTTAGCTGTGTTAGGATTAGTTCAGTGCAAATGTACGTACTTACGAGCAGGTGGTATTGTTCTTTGTTGTTAAGTAACATGACAGATTTTGTTCATATTGTGATGTTTTGATCGACGGTATTCATATCGTAAAAAATAGTATTAAAACCTGGAGTAATTAAGGTATTCCTAAATAAGATTACTTCTTTTTATCTGGGTCTGGGTGTTTCTATGTATCATACGTATTTACTTTAAAAAAGTATGTAAGTAGTATATCAGTCATGTGGTACCCATAACACAAGTTCTACTTACTTTGGGGCCAGATGATACAGTGTAAAATGTCCGACATTATTTATTATTTATCTGTTTTTTATATTATGTATTTTTTTATAGTGATCAGATTGAAATGCGATGGTATCAAAAAGTTTGTTGATGGACATAACTCGAGACGGCTCGGGCTTGCAAGTGGAACAGTGACTGGGCAACCAGCGGCATCGAAAATGAACTCTATGGTTGGATGATTTATTTTTTCTCTATTTTTCATTTACTCTGCTTTATGGCAGTTTAAAAACTCAACTCAAAAACCAAATGACATAGGTAATATTTTTTTGACATTTTTGTTTTACTCAAAAATGACGCTTTTCCTGCGCATGAAATCGCTTTTTGCTACAAGCGTTAGTAAAACTGATTTTTGACATATTTGTTTTACTCGAAAATGACGCTTTTCCTGCATTTTTCCTTTTCTTTTAAGCGTTACTAAAACTTATTCGAATTTCGATCACCTTTTGGAATTACTCGGCGATGAAATAAAATAGGTGATAGTTCGTTCGGAATTCAGAATGTGGCCTACCGTCAAGCACTCACTGTACCTCAGTAGTCTATATAATAATCAGTCTCAACACTCGTGATTAAATTCTAGCCCACTTGGCTAGTTCGTGATTTAAAGACAGCACTTGCAGTAAAATAAACTATGCTTACTTGTTGAATAAATTACTATTTTAACATTATAAAGTTCGTATTTAGAACAAAGTTTATCAAACGAGTTGATATGTTGGATTCGGCTGTCTTTTAATATAAAAATCCTTTCGATATGGTTATGCCTGTCCCAGCTGTATGTAACGGTCGTTACATGTAAAAGTAGCAGGGATACCTATTAGCTCGAACATACCTACTCAGTGCGTCACATACCCACTTACACGATACAGTTATTGCATGAATACTGAATATTGTGCCATTGTTTTTATAAATTCTAGATGTGGGACAAAGAATTGGCTGAAAAAGCGGCTGAATGGGCTTCCAAAGACTTATTTAGTCATAACCCGGACAGAAAGATATGTAAGTGTTATCTAACTTTACTAAAGAAACATTTTTAAATACCTACTTAGGTATTAAATAGTACATAGGTTCTACCGATGACATCATAGAAGAAGATAACCATTTTTCGATTACCAGACACCACACTCACGACAAACATTTGTATGAGGAACATAGGTGTTCGCTCTGTGTCTATAAGTATTAATTTAAAAATATACGAGTATTTTAAATTCCTGGTTGAGTATGTGCATCATTCTCTTCTTTAAACTTGACAGAATAATTTTCTGTAAGCATTTACATGTATACCTAGACGTGATTCTGTGCATTCACATTTAGATATACCTAGACGTGATTCTGTGCATTCTCATTTTCAGCGCTTGTTAAGGTTACGAGTAGGTATATTAAAGTTGGCATACGATTCTGTGTAGCATTTTCGTCCGACTTCGTCCGCATTTTTTTTAAGGAATTGTAGCTTCAATCCATTCCCATGATGCAATTTATCTCCTTGCCAAATTTTATTGTTAAGTTTCAAACCAATCACTCCCACCCCACCACCCCAATGATATACTCTGTAATATCATTGCACCACCCATTAAAATGTTTCAATACAAACATTTACACCCCATTTTACTCTTTTATAAGAGTTATTTTGAAAAATCCACGTGTCCATTTATTTTGCATTTTAAGTATCCAAACCAAGTTTTCTATGAAATCACGACCCGTTAAAAAGTTCCCACACAATGTTAGACACCCCATTTTACCCCTTTGTTAGGGTTATTTTGAAAAATCCTGAAATAGGTGTCCATTTATTTTGCATTTTATTTATTCATATCAAGTTTTAAGCAAATCGCACCATGCGTAAAAAAGTTTTATACATTACACCCCTTTTCACCCTCTTAGGGGTTGAATTTCAAGAAATCCCGCCTTAGTGGGTGGTTTTGCTGTAAAAGGAATCTACCTTACAAGTTTCAGCTTTCTAACTTCAACGGTTTCGGCTCGGCGATGATGAATCAATCAGTCAGTCAGGTTAAGCTCTTTTATAGGTATAGGTTGACTTAAGTAAGTACTGTGCAGTGCAGGATTTTCTAAAATTATTTTAGCCACTCAAAAGTCGATGGTGTCGCTAGTCACGAGGTTTCAATTTGCTCATCAGTCGATGGTGACTTTATTCATCAGTATTGAAGTTGTATTCTGAATTGAACAATTCCTACTGTTTCTACAGTATCAGCGGATTGCGAGTATTTTGACAGTATCAGTAAGCGACTCGTCGAGTAAACTTGAATTTACGTAGTCGATAGGGATACTATACATTTTGATAAACACGCGGTCCGCTCGTTGAGTGCAAACCATGAACCCGAGCGGCAAGGAGCGGACATTCAAACATTCGCGGACAATTCTCTAGATTAATCGAAACAGGGTCGATCCTGGATGGAGGCACCGGTGCCTCCATCCAGGAGCAACCTGTTTCAACCTGTTTCCAACCTGTGAGCATCCATGTGTGCTCACAGGTTTTAGGCCACTTGTGATCATTGCACAGTTGCGATCCTGGGAAGTGTGTTTGGATGAGGAGTTCATGTGTCTCCGCTAAAGTTTTGGTGTAGGTGTCATCAGGTCTTTTTATAGATCCAATCTCGCGCCTTGGTTCGGCGGCGAGGACTTTCCTAATTCTGTTTGCACTGCAGTTTGATTCAATGTTAGTGCAGAACTTCTTCCAGCTAAGACGACTGTTGCGGCGAATACGTTTCTTATATACGGCTTGGGCCTTCTTGTATTCGTCCCAATCTTTGTCGTCGTAGGTGTTTAGAGCTCTGTTGTACAGTTTACGTACCTTTTGTTTCAGTCTTTCCAGTTCCTTTGACCAGCCCTTCCTCCCGCCATCGGCCCCTCGGGCTATGGCGAGGGGGCAGGCATCCTCGAAACTTTCGGTCAGACTAGTAGTGATGTGTTCAATACTACCTTCTATCTCTGTTGTGTTTGATATGTTTGTCCCAAGTGTATTCCCCCGCAGGTGCTGCTTCAGAGAATTTACGAACAGTACCTTGTTTGTTCTGCGAGGGTTGCGTGTGGGTGCTGGTGTTGTTGTGTTTACCATTAGTTCATACCTGATCCATCTGTGGTCGGAGCAGGAGGTTTCTTCTGAAACCCTCCAATTTTGTACAAGATTGGGACAGTTTCCTGATACCAGAGTTAGATCTATTATGGTGCGGTGACGTTTCGTTACGTAGGTCGGTATCCCGCCAGTGTTTGCTATTGTGAGGGTGGTGGTAAAGAGGAAATTTACCAGGTCCTCTCCTCTTGTGTTTGGTGTTGGCATCCCCCATATAGGGTGATGCGCGTTAGTGTCGGCTGAAATTATAAGTTTTGAGTTATTTATTTCACAGTGTCTTACCAGACTCGTAACATCCTTTGAAGGAATGGCTTCGTCAGCAGGCATGTACACTGACGCCAGCGTTACGTCTTCGACCTCCCCCTCTATCAAGACTTGGAGTCTGACAGTTACTACGTCCCTGTAACAGAACTCGGTGAGGGGCACTGTTGTTATGTTAGGTGGTATGTAGATGCATGCTCGTGGGTTTGCACAAGTGCTGTCATAAAGTAACTTACCATCAAGGTTGTTAAGACCACACACACGCCCTGCCCTGATCCACGGCTCCTGGATCAAGGCAATGGTTTTGTTGTTTTGAGCCTCCAGCATTCTGCGTAGGTTAGCCGTTGCAGTGAGGCTATGCTGGAGGTTTGCTTGTACGAAGTTATAGAGTGGGATTTGGGTCGCCATCATCAAGGCTTCCCTCCTCCTCTGGTCCTCCAGGTCCAGCTTTTCCTCCGGGCTCGCACACATCACCTCCATCGGTTTTGAGCACGACGGTTTGGGTGACGAGTGCGAGGTCGGCGGCGCGATTGGTGGCGTTACTTGGCCGTCACGGGGGGCTAGCGGGACGCTGGGATTTGTTCGCTCGTTTGTTGCCTGTGGTGGTACAACCTGGGGCGGTACGTCTTGCAGGGCTCCATCCCTGCCGTAGAACCTGACGTAGACGTTGCCCAGGTTGTGAGCCGGGACCAGATCCTCCGGGATTCCCACAGCCACGAAGAGGATGTCGTCCTCTAGGTTGCTATGGGTGTATACGGTCCACGAAGGGATCCTCGCCCACCTGTTTTGGTTTGCTAGTACCAGACTGGTGTCCTCCAGACTGTTGGTGCAGTCTGGGATGAAGATAGCAGCGCGCACCTTCCTCACCAGCTCGCTCTGTTTTACAACCCTGAGCTTTGGTGAGGAGGTCGCCGGCAGTTGTTCAATTGCCTCTGTTAGCCATTTTAGTGAGAGGTCATCTTCGCACCACAGCTTTAGAGCACCCTCTGCCATGATTGGCCTGCCCATAAAGCGCGGTGAGAAGTCGATTGCGGGATTCTTGACGTCTTCCAGAATCCTGCGCTCGAGGTACCTCTTCACTAAAGTAATTTGTTCGTCCGTCATTGTTTGGTGGTCAGCCCTAGCCACTGCAACTTGGAGATTGCTCTGGGCAACTTCCGTGTAGCTGGGCGGGGCTCGACGCGAGTTGTCAAGTTTTTGTTTTTTGTATTCTCCTCTTGGAGATACAGTGTCGTCCGCCCGTGTCCTCTTGCTCGGCTCGTTATGAGCCGGGGCCTGTGCCTGTCGTGAGACTGCAGCAGCGGCACGTCTTTGGCGGTTGCGACGGTTTTTGTTGTGCTTGGTCGTCCCCTTACCTCTGCAACCAACGGGCGCGGCGGTCACTACAGGCGGGCCTGCAGATCTCGCCGCCGGGGCATGCGGTTCGGGTTTAGACCTCGCTTGTTTCCTTTGTTTGTAGTAGTGACTCGGACCCGGGCCTATCGCCGGAGCATCCTCTGGTTCGATGTCACTCCTTTTTGTTACGAGCTTCTTTGCGTCCTTGCCTTCCGGGTCGTTGGCCTCCTCGAGGGCTCAGACGTTGGTACCGGAGGGTCCGGCCTATGGCCTTTGCACCTCCTTCCCTGCTCGCTTGTTCTGTTTTTTGTTAGAGTTTTTACCCTTTGGTTTCACAACCTTCCAGGCAGCAGTATTGGACTGCGGGACCGCGAAGGCCGCCTCCAGATCCTTTACCGCCTCCCCTGTTGAGGGGGTATCAAAGTGGTCAATGTTCTTTGTAGTATACATGCTTGGGTTTTTTGATTTCATCGTTCCGGCTCCCCACCCACCACGGAGTCCACGCCTGGGGGGTGTATATATGTATGCATATAGTACACCAGGGCTACCAGTCCGATATAGAGGGGCTGATCGCGTTGCCTACGAGCCTAAACGGCACCACCAATGTTGACGTTGACCACCACCGTCACCACCATGGGCGTGCGCCGCCGACTGCAGACCCCATCGACCCCCCCCCTCTCACCTCGGCAGCTGAAGGCCGACCGATATGCTGATTTGCCATGGTTGGTTAGACCGATGGCCCCCCGTTTTGGAGGAAATTCACACCGAAGTGGAGTGTTGCGGAAGATACATCTGTCCGCTCAGCCACCAGGTCAGTTGCATACCCCCTCATGGGCCCCTACGCACAGCATCAAAAACGTAGGTGGTTCACCCCCCACCTACCATTAAATGGCAGGCCCACGGAGCTGGACCACAAGGCTCCGCAGCGGATTTGGAAGGGGTGGGTGTGTTGGACATTTGGAAGGTGATGAGGAGAAGGGTATAGGATGGGGTTTGGGAGGTTTAGGGGTTTGGGGAACCCTCACTCTTTATCCAGGCTTGGGACTGGCTCTGAGAGCGGTTTGCTGTTTGGGGCAGCTGCTAAAACTCCTACGTTTTTACAAACGGCTGCCCCCTACAACCGACCGCCAACCGAGGCGAGTTTACTCACGAAAGTTTTGAAACTGAGATAGAGATGGTCGTTTAAAATCAACTGATTTGAGTGAGTGCCTGTCTCAATTGATCGATATGTTCGCCTCGATTGTGAAACTGTCAAACCTCGTAACCAGCCCTTAGCTCATAAATTATATAAGTTAAAAAAAAAGTATATAAGTAGTATATCAGTCATGTTGGTACCCATAACACAAGCTCTGCTTATTTTGGGGCCAGATGATGGTGTGTGAAATGTCCGGGATTATTATTATTATTATTATTATGTAATGTATGTAACAGACCGCTCTACTGATTATTTTCCGGTGCAGTAAGTACCTATCGATTAAGACTTCACTTCATTCCACTAATCGAATAAAAGCAGTTATGTGTAAGTATGCTATTCTCTTTTCAGCTTCTAACAGGTTCGAGGCTGGTGAGAATATCTACCAGTATGGTACCACTGACCATAGCCACGAACTAGACCCAGACGAGCCAATCAAATCGTGGTTCGACGAGCAGGAGCATTATGAGTACAAAACGATGGAATGGGACGATTTCTCAGAGAGCTCTTACAATACTGGGCATTACACACAGGTAACCTCTTTAAAAATATTTAAACGAGTGACTGTACATAACAATTTTAAGTGACAAAAATAATTAATTTGGGTTATTGTATTACTAAGTGAGAGACTGACTGCGAGTGACGAGAAATCAACAGAACAGCAACGTACAAACAGTCATTTGAGTTACTTAAAATATAAAAAGGTTAAGGTTTATAATATTTAAGCGATAATATTTGTTTGAGTGTCAACCTTACATCCTGCATTTTTTAATTTTTTTTTTCAAATTATTTATTTATAGTTAGCGGCATTTTATCTTAAATGAAGTGTTTCGAAAAGAAAACCACCTTGAAAAATACTCTAGATACCTAACTTAACAACCAAACTTTAATAGAAAAAATCGTCTTTATGTTAATATTGAATTTGCCCTCTCTGTATTTCTAGTCGCTCACTTAGTGATTTACTAAATTTGCCTAAAATTTAAATATCCAAAATGGATTATTCACACCCCACTTTTTATTATCTCGTTATGAATTTGATTATTAAATATTATTTGTCGTCAATTTAGTAAATTTTTCGCTGACACAAATTCATACTGGTCAAGTTATTATTATTATTAACAGTATATCATGATCAGTCGCTAAATATGTTTTTATTCGGTAGTTTTATTATTCCCCCTTTAAAAAGATTTGTCGCGTTATCCAAAAACTAGCTCCTCTGGCCCAGTGTATGAGCATTACGTGTCTTGGCAGACGGGAGTGTCCTCCCCTCTGGATATATTTATTATTGTACATTATTCTGTCCATTCAACGTTTATTATTGTACATTATTCTGTCCATCTCTGTAATGAATATCAGTAAATTTAGTACTTTAATATTTTACTATATACTTAAAAAAAAAAAACTAAACTAAAAAAAAACTTTTATGACTGTGACGCAGTGGTCGAAGGCTGGCCTGAGATGCAGAAGGTTGCGGGTTCTATTCCCGCCGCGGAACATATGTTTTTATGATCTGCAAATATTTTTCTCGGTCAGGTTCTATTACTGTGACATTTCTTTTGCTAACACTATGAGTACTTTTGAGTAAGTCAGTGTCAATTTCTGGTGACGGAGATAATGAATCGCCCATTATTTTTGGCATGTAATTAAATCGATATCTGTGTATTCCCTTTTTTCAAACAAAATATTTCAAAGTTAAGCCAAAAATACTGACTGAAATACTGAAGTTATGCACACTGAATAAATCAAATTATATATACTGTTTAATGGTATTTGCAGAACTCTTACGCTCCTACCGTGACCTTGTATTATTCTTCTGGCGCTTCTGGCGCTTCGGCGGCCGCGGCACGCTCGCTTTGCTCGCTCGCCTTGCGCTTTGTTTTCTATACTCTAACATAACCTCACCAATTGTAGGACATGTTTAGTTAATCAATTGGTTTTTTAGCACAGCATTCATTTTTCTGGTATGCATTTGGTTAATTAGTGGAGTTACCTAGTGTGCTGAAAAATTATACAGATGTACATTTAAAAAGATCCAATTATTTTTGGCCGACTTGAAAACAAACATTGCACTTTTATATTATTAATTTATACTCGAGTTTTCCGATTTTATTAGTATTTATGTTGTTTTTATTTAAATAGAGTTATTGACTCAGCTTTGTGTTTCTTTGTGATTCGAGTAAAAATAATCCATATAATTATTTTATATGTAAGACACCATTTTATTTAAAATAACAAATGACGTACAACAAGACATGACATCGTACTGTAAACAATATAATAACGTTTCAAAAACTAGAAAGAAAATAGACTTCATTGAAAACAAAAAAATACTAACCAATTGAGTCCTATTTTTATGAAGACGGTTAAAACGTTTTTATTTTACGCTTTTTAGTATTTTTAGTAAATACAAAATTTCGTTTACTTGGATGACATATTTTTTCCAGCAATTATATTTAAAAAACAAACTACTGAACCGATTTTTATGAGAAGTCTATGAGACAAATCAGAAGTATATCCTGTCACACAATTTTTTTATATTTTCATAAATGACGGAGTTATGAGGTAACAAACATATGTAAAAAAAAAATGACTGAATTCAGAACCTCCTCCTTTTTTGAAGTCGGTTAATAAACGCTTAACACTGTCAAAACACATGCACACATGACACATGCCACTAACGAAGAAGAAGTATATATAGATCATAGGTTTCCATCACGTCCTTACAACTTGCTTGACCAACTAACTGCTTAACGTGTTCTACGAACAACACAAGCGCTCAGATAAAAATCCCACTACGATCAATTATCCAAGTACTGAACTCACAGATTGTTGCTTCGTTGATCTGTTTGGAACGACTAAGTAGATAAACTATGCCATTGGTGGCAATTCGGTTGGTTCATTTCTAAAATTAGGAATTGTCTAAAATATATTTAGTTAGTCATAGCATTTGTAAAACCTATTCGGTTGGTACCATCTAACTAAATTAGGAACGCCTAATTAAGTTAGATAAAATTAAATAAGGATAAGCTGGTAGCAGCAGAATACCAAAGGTTAATTGACAGTTCAAAACCTAAATTTAGCTAAAATTAGTTAGGTTGGTGCCAACAGAATTGAGGCCAGTGTGTGAGTTCATTTAAAGAAGGCGTAGACAGGTAGCTATCTTCTGTTAGAGATCGCACCAGAAACCACAATTACTTTGAAATGGGAGCACTAGTGATCGAGTAGTAGTGGCGCCGTCTTCCGATCCTAGTCAGGGGTTCGACTCCGGTCGTGGACCAATAGATTTTTCTGTTCGAAAAATTCATGTGCGCTAAACCAGTACTCTCATGTCAACATGACATATGCCAAGTGCACGAAAGGCCTTTTTAATCAACTTCAAAAAAAGAGGAGGTTCTCAATACGTCGGATTTTTTTTTATGTTCACCGATTTTAAAGACGTTTGAACCGATTTAGAAAATTATTTTTTTGTTTAAACGTGTATACTTCCCAGGTTGTCCTCATTAAATTTTATCGAAATCAGTCGAGCGGTTTTAAAAAAATCAACAAATATCTTAAAACTGTGTACATTGATAATAGTTTTTATATTCAATGAAGTTGGATTTCTTTTTAGTTTGTAAAACGTAATTACTTTATATTTCAGATCGCTTGGTCAAACTCCATATACGTCGGGTGCGCCATATCTGAGTTTTTCAAAGGTCAATGGAAGTACTTTAACGTTGTCTGTAACTATGGACCCGGGTAAGTAGATACATCACCTAAAATTTAAGGCTTAAATCCGATCTATCAGCTCAGTTGGTAGTAGCTCTGCCTTTTGCTGCAGGTTTTGAATTCTATTCCTTCTCAGGACAAACATTTGTGATGCACATTTGATGTTTCTTCGGTGTTATAACGTGTAATTTGGGCTGATAGAATACGTTGTTCCGAAACCACATAAATTGAGGGTTATGATGATGAGTAGATATGGATACCCAGTGACCAAACTGTTTATACATAGAAGGTCCTAGAAGACTTTGATCTTGTGGGTATTGGATTGGCTTGACAAAATATAAATATATAATGGTTAAAAATCAACACATCATCTAGCCCCAATACTGTGACCTAATAAGACTTATGATTTTAAATAGAGTAAATACCTGGCATGCATATTTATGCAGGACAAAATTTTAAAATTTTAACTTAATCGAACATGGCTTTTATCTAATTTAATAACTGATTCCCGGGGAGTTTGTGTACCAAAAATGTGGTTTGGTGGTTGTTTCCCTTGTTTCCCAACCATAGGATTCGATTCTGTTCGTGCGCCAATGTATTTTCCTTCCAAAAAATGTACATACATTATTATGTGCACAATGCCAGGTGCTCTCAAACGTAGAAGGAAATCATGTGGAAACGGGCATCTCTACTAATATTATAGATGTGAAAGTAACTCTGTCTGTCTGTTTGCTACGTTTTCACGCTTAAACCGCTGAACCGATTTTGATGAATTTTGGTATATAAATATATGGGACCTTGGAGGACATAGGCTTCACACGCGTGGTACTTACTTTTTATGTAAATACCACGCGTGTGAAACCGCGGGCAGCAGCAAGCACACAATAAAGCCGAAAAATTCGATAGTGTGACATCGGCCAGTAACTCACAGTGTATAAAGCACTACTGTCTACTGATGTGTTATAATTACGTTTTAAAAACTAAAAAGAAACCGACTTCATTGGATGAAATTTGAGCCTATAATACATTTTTAGTGGAAAGTAGATGTATTTTGTATATTATAATATGGTTAGGCCAAATAAACGCAACGCTCCAATGAGACAGCGAGGTATGAAATACATGAAAACATCATCGATGTATACAATTTTTATATTTTCGTTTATTTTTCAGCTCGACCGATTTTGATAAAATTTATATGGGACCGCCTGTGAAGTATACCCTTACAAACAAAAAAAGAATTTTCCAAATCGGTTCAGCCGTTTTCGAGTATTCGGTGAACATAAATAAAAAAAAAACCTCCTCCTTTTTGATAAAGTCGGTTAAAAATGAGCACATGTTCCAAGAACCAAGGCATCTGACCAGACTAACTCATAGAAATCCTCATCTAAAGATCTCAGGTTATGCCAAATGTGCTTAGGCATCTCTTTGAACAGACTACCCCCATAGAAATGTAGAGATCTAGATCTCATCTAGAGATCTGAGGTTATGTTTACCAATACTGGGGTCTAATCACAGTCGTGTGCATTTTATTACCTTCCAGGGGCAATTTCATAGGGCAAGCTCCCTATGAAAGTGGAGAACCCAGCAATCAGTTATTGTGCGGTGCTGAGAGCTGCGATCAACTGTACGGTAATTCCTGTTAAGGAATCTTCATGTCGAGGAACGTAACCAACATAATTGATGCATGTGAGAAAAAATGAAGCATCAGAGCTCGTTCATCTTACTGGCGCTGAATCAAAAATACTTAAGGAGAACATTTATTAGCATTGACATTCAACGTGGCAATGCCGCCAGTGTCTTGTGAACTCAGCCGTCTGGCAGTGATCTGGATCAGATGAGCTATCTATAGATCGTTTTAAACGGTCCTTAAATAGCTCCACTGATTCACATGTATTTTGTATTATTGTATATTATTCTGTACATTTCTGTAATTATTTCTGCTTTAGGACCTACATATTTGAATATTACCTAATGAAACTTCATTTAATTGTATTGTAGTTTAATACCACACTTACTGAGAAACTTGCCCATTCCTTTTCCAAATATAACTTAGAAAGTACATCATTTCAGGCCTACTAAAATGTGGGACGGAAAAGTCTATGGAATTTCATTTCTAACGCGTTTAGCGGGAGAGAAAAGTGTATGGAAATCCATTTCTAACGTGTTATTTTTTTTTAATTTCTTCAAAGATCAGCCGGTAGCTATGGTTATTATAGGTCAAACGAGAAAAAGTTTTTACTCCAAGTCCGCCAAATGATTTCCGCCAGTCTTCCGATTTCTGAACAATATTTTGAAAAAAGAACCCAAGTAATAAAGGCATGCGCGGGAATTTCTTCGAAATTTGAATTTGGGTTTGATAATGTTATGAATTCTACAGAATGTCGTCAAGTGATGGTGAAGATTTTATTGCTCGTAGGTAGTATAATAGCACTATGTATCACTCGGGAGAAAGTGCGATTCCTATCTCGTGTGTTTTAAGGCCCTCTGCTACGCCTCGGGCCTCAAATGACACAATCAATCAGCATCAGCTAATACCATTATAGCTTATACAATTGTTAAGCGCAAACATGCATTTCCAAGAATTTAATGAGATACATTAATAAAACAAAGGCAACTAATTTTCTTATCTTTTGCGGTAAGTATTTCTTTTGATCAATAAACAAATATGTCATAAATTTAAGGGTGGCCCGATTTATTTGCACGCCAGGGACTCATGATGAAATTACGATACAATTGATCACATCTAATTTACTAGATTTTGACACAACTTCCATACTTATTTTATTTATTTAACTAGATGTTGTTGGATAGTTTAGGGACCTGTAGGGCGATTATGGAACTCTAATTACAATCAATGTCTATCCGAAATCTATGAAAACTGATAGACATTGATTGTAATTAGAGTTTCATAATCGCCCTACTGACCACTGGTCATTCTTACTCGGAACCATCATTGTGCGAAGTCCGACACGCTCTTTGACAATTATTTGAGCTCATTTTAGGGCTTATTCCAAGAGGTCCACGACTTCATTATTTTCAATAAAAATAGGTTAATACTTTTATTCCCAACGGGTCCACGACATTTTAAATTTAATAATATTTCCTTGGTACACTAAGCAATAAAAGTAACTAAGAACTTACGGAAATTAAGAATATAATTTCGATAAGATAAGGCAAATATTTGTTTCTTTATGAAATAAAAGACAATAGATAAAGAAATCAGGACTTTTCTTTATTTATAAAAAATATTAAAGAACTCACTTAAGTCATTAAAAGTTTAATTAAATAATATCAATCTAATACAAATATAAGCACTTAAACGTTACCTAACAATCACAGTTTCAGCATAATCACAAAAAATCATCTATAGTATTAAACATTAAGGTAAATAATATCAATCTTAAACGAAATAGACTTAAATATTAAAAATCACTGTTTTAGAACAACAATCAACAGTCCCAAATAAAAAACATATACTTATAACGCAACAATGCGGCTTGATAGCATTTTCTAGTATGTTTATGATGATAAGCTTACTGATTGTCTGTGGAAACCAACCTTGCAAATTATATTTATTGCAGTTTATTCGGTAAAAGCCCGAAAAGGACAGGCATTATATTCGTTTCTCTCTCGGTGCTTCCAACATCAGCGTGCATTGAGTGTATTTGGTAGAATGGTGACGAACAACTGTGAAATGTGCCGTCCATGAGGAAGACCTCTCTCTCTTGAATTAATTTTCTACCGGCTTTTGATGAGAAAATTATTAGATATACGTTCGTCCTCTTGTGTTCAAACAACACGAAGTCTCTGAATTCTGCAGAAATTTCCTCGTCTTCTCTATGCATAAAATATATTTTCGTAAGGTTGAGACTCTTGTTTCTCGTTCTGTCTAATAAACTTTCCATACTATTAAAAGTGGGAGTGTCATCCACCAGGTCATTACCAGCAGTGTGCATGTTGTTTTACTGCCTCTTTATAGACCTTGGTAATGAGTATATGACTGCCACTAACATTCTTGTGACAAGATTTGTTGAATAGATACAGCGTGTGGGTTTTTAGACGACTCACTAACTAATGAAATACTCTCTTGTCTTTTTTATACTGACTGTACATTAGTTAAATCACATGGACCTATTGGGAGTTAATGTAAGAATATTTCAAATTCTATAAATATTTTTCATGGACCCTTTGGGAAACTTAAAACAATACAACAATGGACCTCTGGGAATAAGCCCATTTTAGTCATCAATAATTGATTAAAACAGGGAAAAAACCTAGGAAAATCAAATAATTACAGGCACAAATCACACAGGCACATATTTTATTTTCATCTGTCTTTGAAAAGAATACGCTAATTTTGATTTTAGTATTATTAAAATAAAGATCATTCGTATTTTACGAAATTGTAGCTAATCTGGCGAACTCTAAAATTACCATTCGGTTACTTCGGTCACTTGTTGTGGATGGAGTATGGACAGTTGGAGCCCGTTATTGAAAAAATTGTGTATTGTATATCATTAAACGGCATGTAAATAAAAAATATCTTGCCGGATTCTTCATGAACTTAGGATTCTTCTTAACGGGTTAGGAGGAACCGGCATGGCACCTAGATTCGCTAGCATGAAAGAAGTCGATTTATGACGCGCAGTATGACGAGCGCAGGGTTTTGTAACTGTTTTTTTTTGTCGTCGTTGGTACAAGTGATGCCGTTGCCAAACCACCGGCATGCATTGTGGCTAGATCTTCATCACCTATTCCGCGCTATTCCGCGCATCCTCGCCGCGCTAAACGCGCTCCTGAATCGAAGTCCTGAGTACGATTTATTTGTGGATAGATGGGTGAAAATTTTATCGGATTGTTTGAGTTTCTGTGAGCGTGATGTATGATTGCGTGTTTCATACTATTTTTTATTTTCTATTTGTGTTTTGGCTCGACATTGATGGCTAGGTACTTTTTATTGACCGAATTATATTGACTATTTCTTTGACATTGTAAATAAGTATTTATAATCTATTTATATATCAAATAATTGTTTGTGACTTTAATTAATGTAATTGGTTTATCCGTGTTAATTAAAGTATAATAAATAAATATATAAGTATTTAGGTGTAATAAGTGTGTATTATTAGGTAAATTGAAATGTAGGTAGATTAGTATAGTATACATATATTAAGCATTTGTTTACCCTTCACGAGAGTGACTAAACTCCTTTAATAATATTAAAAAAGACGATTCAATGTGGTCCTTGAGATTTTATTGAATAAAAAATGTTTTGGGTACCTAGGTACTTCTCACTAGGAGCACTAGGCACATGAATATACTATATGCACCTCCGTGCCGTTCGTAACTTGTTCAAATCAAATCAACACGAAGGTATAAATTAAATGGAAAATAAAAATGGTTGTTTGTTCAACTGTTATTATGTGATTCAAGAATATTTTGGTATATGATTTGATTTAGTTAAATTTACATAATATACGCTATATTTATTGTTATGACTATGTTGATTATCTTAATTTTATTTTTGTTACTATTTCTAGTATGTACCTACCTAGTACTTACGTAATGTATTTTTTTATAGTTTTATTATACATAATATTTTGTATGCTAAAATATTTTCATTCAAATGAATTAGTTGTGTTACAATTTTTCACGCCTTGACAGAACAGAACAGACAATCGTGGCAATTTGGTTGGTTCATTTCTAAAATTAGGAATGGTCTAAAAATGCACACATGATATGACTAACTAAAATATATTTTAGACTAAAATATATTTTAGTTAGTCATAGCATGTGTCAAACCTATTCGGTTTGTACCATCTAACTAAATTAGGAACGCTTAATTAAATTAGATAAAATTAAATTAGGATAAGTTGGTAACAGCAGAATACCAAGTTTCATTTGACTCTTCTAAACCTAATTTTTGCTAAAATTAGTTAGGTTGGTGCCAAATCTATTGAACCTGCAAATAAACAGGAACAACCACAGTTGTCTTCACAGTTTATAAAATGTATTTGAGCCTTTTGTATTCTAGACCCTGGGCCTGTGGGAAATAGGAGCCCATCGCGTTTTCAAAATTATTTCACAGCGTCTGGTTCTACAAGACACATCGCGTGTCCCAAGATCTGGCCCCGATCTGACCCAGCGTGTTAGCATTGCCATTAAATGTGGTAATGCTGCCATTGTCTTGAGGATGATGCCTTCTGGCAGTGATTTGGATCAGTTGAGCTATCTATAGATCGTTTAAAACGGTTCTTCGATAGCTCAACTGTTTCAAATATATTTTATATTATTCTGTACATTTCTGTTATTATTTTAGGTAAGTTTTATTTACGAAATCAAGACGAATGGACATACTAGTACTACAACATACTACTCATTAGCTTATTTGGCTAGATTGTAATATTATTTAGAGTATGATAAATATAGTGCACTAAAATAAAAAAATAATATATAAAAATATTTTGGATTGATCAACTGGATTTTCATTTGATTTCATGTAGTTAAACTTAGGTAAGTGCAGGGATTGGTAGGTTAGGTACTTATAACTGGTTCCTATTGGAATATGTTCCTACCTTTTATAACTTAAATAGTTTTACATATACTTAATATTAGGTAAGGTAGCTTATTTGTATAAAATGGATAATACAAATAATTTTTAAAAACTAAAATGAAAACCGACTTCATCCCTATATACTTGTATATAAAAATCTTGTGTCACAGTTTTCGTGTTTATACTCCTCCGAAACGGCTTGACCGATTTTGATGAAATTTTATATGTATATTCAGGAGGTCTGAGAATAGGTTTATAACTAATTTTGATACCCCTGTGTTAAGGGTGGCTCACCCCAAATTTTTTTTTGTGTTCAATAAGGCAAAACAACTTTTGATTAAATTTTAATGGGACCAATCGAAAAGTACCAAGACCTAACCTTTCTCATATTTTTTTTTTAAATTGGCTCATAAATGACAGAATTATGAGGTATCAAACATATTCTCGTGGTCCTTGTGATCGTTGCGGGACAAATCGGTTATGGGCTTTATTCTATGTGGTTCCCATAACACAAGCTCTGCTTACAATGGGGTTAGATGATGCAGTGTTATTTATATTATTTATTGTCACTACATTGTTAAAACAAAGTCGCTTCCCGCTGTCTGTCTGTCCATATGTATGCTTAGATCTTTAAAAAGACGCAACGGATTTTGATGTGGTTTTTTTAAATATAAAGAGTGATTCAAGAGGAAGGTTTATATGTATAATACATGCATAATATATAAGAGAAACACTGATAATTTTAGAGGTTTCTAATGTGATGTTTTAAAATAAACACATTTTTTTGCACTTACATTGCAAACGCTGGCTGAACCTTACGAGATAGATCAAAATAATTTACTACAGTATTGTACACCTTAAAAAGGTCTACATAAAAGTCCGCGATGGTATATGTCTATCTCTTAGGTAGTAAGGTAAGACATTCTGTAATATATTTAGTATCAGCATTGCACCCGTGCGAAGCCGGGGCGGGTCGCTAGTATTGAATAAAACACCTTTGAATTTGAATTTAGAATTTTTTATTATTTCTTGCTAGACTTATACGAGGTGGCTGAAGTAGGTATGTAGAGTACATTATTATATTAATTAGGATTATCAGCTTAATAGGTACATACTATCTACTGCTGTTTCACAAAATCTTCTAATCAATAGTGATAAGGATAAGACGTTATATTTGATAAAGAAGCAGTTTAGTATCTACATAATCAGTGTTAAATTAGTGTGTTGTTTCGTAAAATGGTAAGTACTTGTATAAATCTTTTTAATTGCTAAATTCGTAAAATGATATTCGATGTGTTTTATAAATGAAGGTTGGAAGGTCCTCAGTGGAATCTGGTCTACCGCGCAATGCGAATTATTCCGCACGCAAAAAACCATTTTACTCTGCCCGTTTTTCTGTGAAACTCACGGGAAAACGTGTTGGCAATTGGCAATGACATACTTTAGCATAGTCGCCAGTATAGCGCGGATACGTTCGCTAGTGCGTGCAAGGCCTTAATGTTTATAGAAATTAGAGGGGTAAATCAGACGGAGAAAAAAAAGCATTGAACATGACATACCTTAGAATAGCCGTCAGTATAGCGCGGATAAATTCGCTAGTGCTTGCTAGGCTAAGGCGCTGCGCAAACGAAGACATTTTTTGTTGCCGACACGGCACACCATCACACGGAACTGTAGTTACTGTGTCTTGTGGCGGTGATCGGACACAGTCGCCTGTTGCTACTACTACTGGCCACTTGTGCAATTCGTTGCTTGTTTTCCGTCAATCTCACGATGGACGTCGATGAAGAAACTCAGTACAATTGTAAGGAAATTTGTTAATGTTGCTTGTGTCTTCAACTGACGACTTTTAGTTTCCAGTTACCGACACCGAAAACGTTTTCGATCGTCAATGATTAAGTGTTAAGTTGGAGAAACTGGACACAAAAAATGTTTACGTATGCGCAGGGAGTGGATGATTTCATACTGGTTCTATAGAAATCAAATATTCATCGGTAGCTTGTATTTGACACATGACACAAAAGTGTCCACGTTTGCGCCCTGCCTTAATGTTTATACAAAAAATAAACACATGCTACTCTAATTATTAGTTCCAGATACTTCTATTGTCTCTGGCCTGCGTGCCCTTATCATGGGCAGAACCACAAGGCAGGTTGGTGGAGCCACCACTTCGCGTGGAAATGCCTCCTCCAGTGGAATCTTCAGACACGAGGAATGTCTTCCAGAGTTGGATGACGATGCCTATGGACCACTTCGACCGGCAGAACCCAGAAACCTTTCTCATGGTTGGTTTTTTAGCTACAGGACATTAGGGCGAGTGTCTATCAAAGTGATTAGAAAAAAAGAAAAGTTTATTTCGTGTCTTATGATATAACTAGCTGTCCGCACGCAGCTTCGCCTGCGTTGAAGATTTTTACCGGTACAAACCAATTTTCCCGGGATAATAAGTAGCCTATGTCACCCGAGGATAGTGTAGCTTTCCAATGGTGAAAGAATTTTTCAAATCGGTCCAGTAGTTTCGGAGCCTATTCAATACAAACAAACAAACAATCAAATCTTTCCTCTTTATAATATTAGTATATATATAGGTAAGTAGGTACTTATGAACTAACAAGTAAGTAAATTGACAGCAAAATTGGTCGTCACTCAGCATGTGTTTACCAAATATGTAAAGAAGTGCCAAGACAGACGAGATAGAGTTACGCGATAGAATGAAAGGCACTATGTAGGTATATATAATGTTAAGCGCTAAGTGCTTGTGTGAGCTAAATTGCACTTTATTACGTCGTAGCAAGAGTAGCTATTAAATAAATGTTTTCATGGAGTCAGCATTCTGTAGATACTAATAATTTGAGTCCATTAAAAACACAACCGAATCGAGAACCTCCTGCTATTTTTGATGCCGGTTAAAAATGTTTTTATTTTACGCTTTTTAGTACTTTATCATTTTTCGAAATTCGGAAAGCAAACTATGAAAATTTCGTTTTATCCAAGTGGATGACATAATAGGTTGGGGAAAAAGTTTCTTCGCATTTTTAAGAAAATTCAAAATATTTTTTAATATAGTTTATTTACATTTAACTAAAGTATGTAGGTACCATTTTGTTCGATAACTTTTTGCCATCTTGTAGGTATAAAATCAAAATTTCTATAGCAATGGGATCGGGACATGATCCCATTGCTATAGAAATTTTGATTTTCTGATCAAAATACCGCGACAAGAGGTTTTGGCAGTCCTCTCGTGATGTTAACCTGACACTGCCTAAAGAATTCTGAAGAGACCGAAACAGGTGGAAATCTGAAGGTGCAAGGTCAGGACTATACGGCGGATGCATTAACACCTCCCAGCTAAACTCTCTTAATTTTTGCTGAGTGGCTAAAGATGTGTGAGGTCTAGCGTTATCATGATGAAAAACCACACCCCTTCTGTTGATTAATTCCGGCCGCTTTCTCTCAACTTCTTGCTTTAATCTCATCAGTTGTTCGCAGTAGAGTTCAGAATCGATGGTCCTGCCTGGTGGTAACAGCTCATAATGAATAATGCCCTTCCAATCCCACCACACACACAGCATCACCTTGTTGCGAGTTAACCCGGGTTTCGCCACAGTCACAGTGTGAAGCCTGACCGGCCTTTGAACACGACCTTTTTCGCACGTTCTTGTCGTACGTGATCCACTTTTCATCACCAGTTATCAGCTTCTTCAAAAATGGTTCGGTTTCATTACGTCGTAATAATGAATCACAAATGAGTTCATTAGGTTTCTTTCAGTTAGCTCGTGAGGTACCCAAATATCGAGCTTTTTTGTGTACACAGTTTTTTCAAATGCGCCAAAACTGTTTTGTGGTCAATTTCCAGTTCTTCAGCTACGACGTAACTACTGATATGCCGATCTTGCTTCACTTTTTCAAAAATGGCATCCATTTTATCCGTAATAGGGCGACCAGAGCGACGTGCATCTTTGATATCAACATTTCCGGATTGAAAACGCTTAAAGCAAATTTGTGCTACTCTCACAGACACTGCACTAGGTCCATAAACATCGCAAATTTCGAGGCTTGCGTTGCATTTTTACCTTTTTTGTAGTAAAATTTTAAAATGTATCGAATTTCTTCAATAAATTCACTCATCTTGACAGTACGAAAAACAAATAAAAATCATGCATTTTCCTAATTTGAAATTGGAATTATGTTCTTTAAAATTTAAACTTTTAATGATACCAAAACCAGCCAGATAAAAATAGTATAGCCAAAGAGATTTTATTACAAGTTCATACATACTATAATGTGAAAAGACTTTTTCCCCAATCTAATATATTTTTTAGTTTTTTGATTTAAAAACCTAAATACTGAACCGATTTTTATGAAATTTATAGGTATAGGACCACTCGAGAAATATATCCTTTCACATGAAATCTGATTTTTTTAAGTCGGTTCATAAATGACGGAGTTATGAGGTAACAAATATTCTCTATATTTGTTATACCTCCTCCTTTTTTGAAGTCGGGTAAAAAGTATTCAGTCCTACAACTAGGTACTATTATGTGTCAGTGACTAACAATGGTAGGTATAAGTAAACATATCTACCTACTACGGATAGTTATTGGTAGAAGAATAATGTTCTTCAACTATGTAGTTACAACTTCATAAATACTTCAATCTGGCGAACATGGTAATGAATAAGTAACAAAAATATTACTCTACATTTTCAAGCGTTTCATGTTCAACGAAGAGTTTTTCGGTGAAGACGGCTCCCCTATCTTTATTCTGATCGGCGGGGAATGGGCGATCGTCCCAGGCTGGCTCCAAGCCGGGAACATGTACGAGATGGCGAGGGAAAACAACGGGTATTTAGTGTACACAGAGCATCGTTACTATGGACTCACCCTACCTTACACGTAAGTCGATCTAAGCTGTAATCTATACCTATAAAAGAGCTTGACCTTATATATCAAAACCTCCCACTAAGACGGGATTTTTTGAAATTCAATTCGAGGTGAAAAGGGGTGAAAACTAATGTATGAAACTTTTTGACGCGTTGTGGATTTACCTGAAACTTGATTTGAATAATTAAAATGCAAAATAATTGAACGTGTTTAAGGATTTTTCAAAATAACCCTCACAAAGGGGTAAAATGGGATGAAAACGAATGTATGAAACTTTTTAAGGCGTGGTGCTATTTGCTTGAAACTTGATATGAATAATACTACAATATAAAGTCGATGGTTTCTCGTACAAACGCGCGGGCGAAGTCGAGGGGTTTCCAGCTAGTACTCTATATATTGGTAGTGTTATTATTATTACACAAAAGACGCAGCTACATCAATATCTGCTAAATGATTCTTAAGTTGTATAAAAACACTAGGTTATACTTGTTTGTAAACATTACAAATTCAATTTTTGTTCACGGTTCATCAGTAGTCTGTAAACCATGTCTCGACGACCTTTATGCATTGTTGATAATGTTACACGCCACACTAGCGCGAAGTGCACTGATAGAGTCTGCGTAGCCCACCGTGGAGAAGCGTTGGGATTTTAACTTGACGATTAAGTCATTTGCAACCAAGTTCCATAAGAACGGTGTCAGGACTCTGCTTTATGGGCATCCTCTGACATCACCATTCTAGTTTTCCCGTAGATCTCTATACGTACCGCTCTCAGTTATGGAATGTTTTAGATCCAATCTGTTAGTATTGCTTCTACATTTTGTTTCTTTAGGGCTGTATTTAAATTGTTAAAGTTTGTCTAATCGAAAGCATGAAGGCAGCATTATAATGTTTTCTTTGTTATATCGCGTTCTAATCTACTTACCACTTTTGTAGACCTGTATGGCGATAATGGAACTTTTGACGCTTTCAATGTCTATTATTTTTAATTAGCAATAGGCATAATTTCAATCATAAGTTTGATTGTAATTGGAACCCGTTTTGAAAAATGGATTACTGTTACGTACGTTCTATCTCTATCTCAGACAAAATAGGGAGGATGGTCGGAAGGTATAGACGTGCTCCGTAAACCATGCTCCTCTGTGTAAAGACACGCACCCACGCACACACATCTACCCAAACCGTGCTCATTGCTCTTAGTATCAAGTATGTACTTGTACTATTAAGTAGGTATTCTGTCATGTCATCGTCTATAAAACATATTATTAAAAAAAACATTACATATTGCAAAAAAGTGTCACAGAATCACGTTTTACTTGATATAACACCATTTAATAAATGTACTTAAGCATTAAGGTTATTTTGTAAAACGTCATAGAACGCGTGACCTAAAGCGCCTAATCTAAAGCGCCTAATCTAAAGCGCAAGAGTTTTGAACGATCTTTAATGAAGACGCTCTGACATGTACTAAGAGCAAGGAGCACGATTTCAGTGTATGTGCGTGCGTGGGTGCGGGTATTTACAGGAGCACACAGGAGCACGGTTTTGAGAATTTATTTTGGTTGATTGCGGCGCACTCCGTCTTCATGTTTATTTGATCTGAGTATTCTATTCATATAACATCATGATTATGACAATAAACATCAACCTTCCGTAATACCAATTCATCAATAGTAACTGAAAGCGATTAGTATCAAAGTTTTGATAGTATCAGAATTCTATAATTGCCCACTAGTTCCGTTGATTTACTCACGCTGTATGCATGCTGTTGAGTGTACGGGTGCTATTATGAGTATGTAGTCTCTTATAGTCTGCAGTCTCTTAACGGGTTTGAGTAAGGAAGATGATAAGCTAATTGGCCTTTACGATTGCCTCGGTGTTGCAATTTTTCCCGGTTTTGGTATGAAAATAACAGACCTCTCTCTATGGCAGTGGTACGTAGCAGAATGCTAGTCAGGCCTTGAAGGTGCTCGTCAGCATCTTGCTTAAGTGCGGGTCACCCGTAGGAGGTTGGGGAACATTTTGTCTATGCCCAGTTTGTCTTTGTTTTGTTACTATCGAACGTGTGAGCCCAATCCGTCGCTGATGGTACCTATGTTCTCGTTAGTTTTTTTCACATTTTCACAAGTTGTGGGCCAGGTTAGCCTCCACGCGGACTCGAATGTTAGTACCACAAGTTTCAGGCCGTTTTAGGCTACTGCAGCTACTAGTAGAAGCTGCAAAATTAACTGCTTTTGTTAAGTGTTAAGGCAAAGGCCCTAATCATAAAGTAATTAGCGTCACCAATAGGCTAGGTTCAACGAACTTTAGCTGACTGAAATTAAATTATCGACTGCCTCATAGCCCAGTTAGTAGTTACTCTGCTTTCTGCGCTGTAGGTTGTGGGTTCGATTCCCGCCCAAGAGATACCCGACCCTTGTGTGATGAATACATACATTTGTTATCATATCAGTCATCTAGTTCCCATTGAACACGTTATTTTGGTTTTGGCTAGATGGTCTTGTCTAATATTCACTAATACTTATTTATGTACATATATTTATGTACATATATTTAATTTTTTCGCAGTAACTTTACTACTGAAAACCTTCGATTCCTGAACGTAGACCAGGCATTAGCGGACCTCGCTCGCTTCATCGGTGAACTCAAGAAAGTGCCTCGGTTCGCTAACAGCCAAGTGGTATTGTACGGAGGGTCCTATGCGGCTAACATGGCTCTATGGTTCAAGCAACGGTACCCTCACTTAGTCACTGGTGCAGTGGCTTCTAGCGGACCTATAAAGGCGGAGGTCGATTTCACCGGTAAGAACTAAGTAGAATTCCCCGTGACTTTCTAAACATAACGTTTCTTTTAATTTTGAAATATCTGGCCCAGCTCAGTTGGTAGTAACACTGCCTTCTGCGATGTAGGATGAGGGTTCGATTCTCTACCAGGATGAACATTTGTGTGATGAATACAGGTGTTTATACTGTGTCTGGGTATTATAAAGTATTAAAAAATATATAAGAATTCTATCAGTCATCTGTAGGGCGATTATGGAACTCTAATTACAATCAATTTCTATCAGTAATGATTGAAATTACGCCGAAAACTGATAGACATTGATTGTAATTAGAGTTCCATAATCGCCCTACTGGTCACCATAATACAAGCTATGTTCAGATTGTGTACTCAGTTTAACTTTTAGTTATCTTCGGACCGTATACAAAACTCCAATATCGAGAACTAAGGTTAAAGATGTTTTGAAAGATTTTGATTCACAACCGTTTGAAAATGCCAGGATTAGAAATGTATTTAATAAAAAAACAACAGTCAGTATGTAAATACAACAGTCCTGTGTATATACTTAATAGGTATTAGGTATATTAATTATTATTTATATAATTGGTAAGTTTTAAACGATAAATTTCGCAGGTTATTTGGAGGTGGTCCACGAGGCTTTCCTATCCGAAGGCGGCGAGACCTGCATCGGGCACATCAGACAAGGCATCGACGACACAATCGTCGCGATGAGGACCGAGCAGGGAAGACGTTCGCTAGAAAGGGCTTACAGGTCTGCATGGCGATTATAGAACTTTTGATATAATCAATATCTATCAGTTTAATTTCAGTCTTCGTTAGTGGCATGTGTCATATGACAATTTTGCCAATGTCAAGTGTTTAAATTGTTTATAGTAAGACGTCACAAAGTCGTATGATGTCGTTCGTCGTTTGTTATTTTATAAAAATTGGTGTCTCTTTATAAAATAATTACGGATTATTTTTGCTCGAATCCCAAAGAAACACAAAACTTTTATTCCAATTATTCAGACCCGAGTCAAAATGACAAATAAAACCCGAAATAAATATTTACTCCGCAATACGGCAAAAAATAAAACCCATTGAGTTTTTTAAATCTATTGCCATCTGTCAATTGACATTACAATGACAATGAATTACTATAACGACACCGTTGTATATGTGATTATAAAGACTTGGATGTAAACTCCATTTGTAGAAACTTTCGAAGTAGTTTTTTGTTTTACAGTAAAAACCGAAGTTAAATTAAATTAAAACTTAAATACATTCAAAAGGAGTTGAAAATAGCGGCAGGACTGTCATTAAAAATATATCTATATATTATGATGAGCCTCGTGTACATATGCATTAAGTATAATTACGTTTTAAAAACTAAAAATAAAACCGATTTCATTGAATAGAAATTTAGAGGGAATAGCTCTATCTGATTTAAAACCCTCTACACTGTTAAGTAAACCCCACGATGAACGAGCATTAGCAGAAATGTAATATTGAGAACAGATTAAGAAATCACATTTCTGACGAAGGGTAGACACCGGGAGAGAACCTCCTCCTTTTTTTGAAGTTGTTTATTTTTTGTGGAAAATAGATGTACCTACCTACTTATTTATATGTATGGGTAGGCCAACTAAACGCACTGCTCCAATGAGACAGCGATGATTCGGGAAATATCATCGATGTGCACAATTTTTAGATTATTGTTGATTTTTTAAAACCATCTGGGAAGATCCTTTGAAACAAAAAAATGTTTTTCCAAATCGGTTCAAGCTTCTTTGAGTAATCGGTGAACAAACATTAAAAAAACTGATGAATTTAGAACCTCTTCCTTTTTTGAAGTTGGTTAAAAATAAGCGCCCTCAGTAGTATATTTCTAACCACATAGCAGTTAGAAATATAGCTTCGCGGGATAATTGTGAGTACCATAAACATTTAGTAGGTAATTTTTTTTTGTATGAGCAATAGTTTTCTCAACTCACACAAAATAATAATTAGAGGCAATGTATTGATACTTCGGGTTCCATTACAGCAATTTTCGTAAGGATCTTTACTTTTATAAAATACAGCCCCTGTTTCTACTTGAAAGGTTAAAGGTTAAATAATTGTTGAAATCGGTTTAGTAGTTTTTGAGTTTATCCAGTACAAACAAACATACATAATTCAGTGGAGACTATAAGGTAATAATGGTTATCCATCGAAGCATAACATAACTTTCTTTCTCCAGACTGTGCAGTCCTTTAGACTACGACCATCGCTTCACGCTGGGATACTTCTCCGGACTGATCAGCTGGTCGTTCTCGACTTCAGTGCAGCAAGCGAGTCCGGGCAGCTTGCTAGCAGTCTGCAATAACTTCGCTGGCAACACTTACGGTACGTTTATTATTTACTAACTTCAGCCTGATGTGATATGCGACCTCCGCACCGTATACAATCTCCATAGTGCTGTCAATACCAAAGGTGTCAACTGTCATACTTCGTTATGAATGATCATTAGGTTAGTCTAGTGGAATTCTTTCAGTTAAATAAATCCAATGTTTCTCTTGGTTTCTCGTTTATTTCGCTACAATTTATTTAACTGAAAAATGCCTGACGAAAAACTAAGAAAGCCTTCACTATCAAGATACCTACGACCCGATAAGTTTGACATCGAGCCTGATGTCGCGGACGCCGATACAAAATGGCTACATTGGAAATCGACATTCGAAAGCTTCTTAGCAGAAGAGATTACCGAAGATGTACCAGACTCACAAGTGTAAGCTGTTAGTTAACCATTTATCGGCGATTTACAAGCATTTCAAAACATGCTCCACTTATAAAGATTCGATGAAAGTTCTAGAAGACATCTATGTCAAACCGAAAAATACTATCCTAGCTCGACACATTCTTTTCAATCGCAAGCAACGAGCCGACTAAACGATCTCTGACTATGCTAGAGCACTCCGACTTTCCGCGAAAGATTGTAAATTCGAAGACGTCAAAGCCCAAGAGCATGAAGACCAAGCGGTTCGTAGTGCTCTCATATCCGGCTTACTATAACGAAGGATTCGTGAGCGGTTACTAGAAAACTCTAAACTCACCCTCTCAGAAGCACTTATTCAAGCCGTAGCTATGGAAACAGCAGAGAAGGATGCAGTTGCTATTGGTATCAACTCTCCGCAACTTACCGCCATATCGCAAGGCAGTTCACGGGACAAGGAATCCGAAAATCAAGCGGCAGCTTCATCGTCACGAACTTTTCAAGCCGCTCTGACCACGCTACCTCCGGCTAAATCCTGCTTTTTTTGCGGCGGGAGTCTTCATCCAAGGTTCAGATGTCCATTCAACAAAGCCACCTGCAGAAAGTGCTCAAAGAAAGGACACTTTGCAAGCGTCTGTAGATCGGGCAATATTAACTTGAACTCCACGACGGTTGAAGATCCTAAGACTCCTAACAACGACCAATTCTACAGTGGAGCTATTTCTGCTGCCTCTCCTTCGAGCCTTAGGAGTGCGACAATTCCAATCATGGTTAATGAATACAAGGCTGAAGCTCTCGTTGATACAGGAAGTTTGGTCAGCTTTATTAACGGTAAAGTAGCTCGCATAATGAAACTACGCAAAAAACCCTGCAAGCAGACAGTCAATCTCGCTGCTCTCAATCAAGTTTCTTTTGTCGAAGGTGTCTGTTTTGCTACCATTACAATGAATAAGCATACTTACAAACAAACACATCTTCTAGTTGTCGACAACCTCTGTGCTGACGTATTCGTCGGCCATGACTTGCTCAAACATCTCTCGAGCATTCATTTCAATCTTGGTGGGCCTGGCGAATCTTTAGAGATATGCAATGTGTTACGAGCTTCAGTGCCGCCAGCCTCCGTATTTACAAATCTGTCGCCGAACATTCAACCGATCGCCGTGAGAAGCCGGCGCTACAGTAAGGAAGATGAGGACTTCATAAAAGAAGAAGTGTCCAAATTATTTGAAGACGGGGTCGTTGAAACAAGTATTTCCCCCTGGAGAGCCCAAGTCCTCGTATCGGGAGGAGGAGCTCATCGAAATTTCATTTAACTCTAAACGAACAGAAGAGTGTTTTCAATAATACTAAAATGAACTTGCTTGGGTATACTGTTGAAGATAATACAATTAGTCCTGACCCGGAAAGACTAAAACCTCTTCTAGAGCTTCCCGCTCCAACTAAAACTAGTGAACTAAAACGAGTCCTAAGGATGCTTGCTCATTATGCTAAATGGATTACGTGTTTTTCCAAAAAAATAAAGCCACTTACATGCGTGACAACTTTCCCGTTACCACCTGATTGTTTTGAAGAACTCAAAAAGAAAAAGAGGCTTGTGCGATAGTAGAGAGCCTAAAGAGATGGAGACACTACCTGATTGGTAGACATTTTCTTCTTATAACAGACCAACAATCGGTAGCCTTCATGTTCAATCAAAACCATAACAGCAAAATAAAAAATGAGAAGATCCAACGTTGGCGATTAGAACTGTCTTGCTTCAAATACGATATGGTTTATAGACCAGGCACTGAAAACGATGCTGCGGACGCTCTATCTCGCGTATGCGCCTACATGAATAAAAACAAGTTGAAAAAACTACATAGCGCACTCTGCCACCCAGGAGTAACTAGAATGTATCACTGGGTAAGATCTAAAAACTTGCCCTACTCAGCTAATGATGTCAAGGAGATGACCGCCTCGTGCCCTATCTGCGCCGAAATAAAACCGAGGTTTCTTAAGGCCAAGGGTAAATTGATAAAAGCTACGTCGCCGTTTGAACGGATTAACATAGATTTTAAAGGACCACTGCCTTCTAAAACAGCCAACAAGTACATACTTACTTAAATTAAATTTATTGATTTATTTATTGTAGATTATTGATGAGTACAGTCGGTTTCCTTTTGCATACCCATTTAAGGATATGACCTCAGCCACCGTCATTACTTGCCTGAAAGATCTTTTTCTGACATTTGGCCAACCTCTCTATATTCATAGCGATAGAGGGTTGTCATTCATGTCCGAAGAGTTCAAATCATTCCTACAACAGTCAAACATAGCCTCGTCCAGAACGACGCCCTATAACCCCCAGGGTAATGGCCAAGTGGAGCGACTAAACGGAACGCTCTGGCGAACTATTCAACTCAGCCTTCGGTCAAAGGTATTATCGGTGGAAAATTGGGAAGTAGTACTGAAGGACGCATTGCATTGTGTCCGATCCCTCCTGTGTACAGCAACAAACGCTACTCCGCACGAAAAACTTTTCATATACCCTAGAAGATCCCCGAACGGAGATTTACTGCCATCTTGGCTCACGCCGGGACCGATCCTTGTTAAGAAGAACGTCCGCTCTTCAAAAACAGACCCTCTTGTCGAGGAAGCCGAGCTCCTAGAGACCAATCCCTACTTCTCTCTCATAAGACGAGATAATGGAGAAACCTCAACGGTATCAAACCGTCAATTGGCCCCCTTTCCCAGTACTACTGATGATAGCAGAGACGATAACTTTGAAACGGCCTCCGAAGATGATAATCTTCCATTCAAAAAAACTCCACATCTCCACCTGAAAATATCGATCCTTCGTCACCGCCTCGTTTAGAAGAACCATCGACGTCCTCACCAGTTCTTCGGACTGGACTCCCCAGGAGATCTAATAGAATGCGAAAATTACCCTCCTACCTGGCGGACTTTGTGGTTGATGGGAGTGAGAGTGAAAACTGAACCGGGGGAGAATGAGGTGATATGCGACCTCCGCACGTATACGATCTCCATAGTGCTGTCAATACCAAAGGTGTCAACTGTCATACTTTGTTATGAATGATCATTAGGTTTGTCTAGTGGAATTCTTTCAGTTAAATAAAACTAATGTTTCTCTTGGTTTCTGGTTTATTCCGCCGAAAACGGATTCGCACACGTAAATAAATAAATAGCCTATATTTATCCTTTCTCAAGATACAATAATAATAATAAATATTTATTCATTATCTTAGAGCTAAGTGTTACAATACGGAAAATATTATTTATATAATTATATTTTTATAATATTATTTATACTTAGTTATGTATAGGGTCTTTCATTAAGCGTGTCCTATCTTTAAATTTAAATAAAACAAAGTGTGTGTGATATATTATCGAAATTATTTATTTATTTGAAAGATGTAGTGATGCCATTATGTGTGGAATATCACATCATTCAAATGTCCGCCACGGCTTCTCTGGGTGGAGCGCATTGGTTATGTTGGCTTTGAGGGCCGCTGTGATTTGTGGTTTATTCACATAGACCTGCGACTTAAGAAAACCCCACAAGAAAAAGTCTAGCGGGGTTAAGTCACAAGATCTCGGTGGCCAGTTCACATCAGCTCCACGTGAGATGACCATGCCCTCAAATCTCTCATGCAGAATATTCAATGTGTAATATAAACATGAGCTGTGTGGCACGTAGAGCCGTCTTGTTGAAACCACATATCGTTGGTGTTCAGATGATCCAGTTCATGCCAAAAAAAGTTGGTAATCATCGACCTATAGCGCTCGCCGTTGACAGTGATGGCCTGGCCAATGTTGTTCTCAAAGAAATATGGCCCGCCCAAAACCCACACCAAACTGTAACTTTTTCGGGATGCATTGGACGCTCTTGGATCTCATGTGGATTGGTATTGTCCCAAATTCGACAATTTTGTTTGTTTACGTACCCATTCATCCAGAAATGGGCCTCATCGCTGAAGATAATTTTTCTGTGAAAATTACGGTCAGTTGCTAACTGCTCCAGTGCCCATTCAGCGAACACACGTCGTTGTCTATGGTCGTTTACCTTCAATTCCTGGGTGAGTTGAATTTTATACGGGTGCAGGCCCAAGTCACGACGCAAAATTCGCCAAGTTGTGGTCTGTGAAAGGCCGAGTTCTTGTGAGCGACGCGAAATCGACTGCCTCGGATTCTCCTGCACACTCTCACGGACAGTGGCGATGTTTTGGGCAGACCTTGCGTTTCGTTGACGTACGGGTGTTGGTCGATCATTTATCGAACCAGTGGACTCAAATTTATCCACCACACAACGAATAGTCCTCTCGGTAGGACGATTATGGCGACCGTAAAATGGGCGAAGCGCGCGGTGCGTTGCCCGAACAGAACACTCATTTTGATAAAATAATTTTATCATTTGCACGTGTTGTTGAATGCTATAGCTATCCATGATGATTTGGCAAAACAGAATGAATAAATTACAACCAATTTGACAGATGTAGCTTCAACAAGATGGCCGCTACCAACTGTCAAAGTTCGGACGTGCCTATTGGAAGACCCTGTACATAATAAGTATTATAGTATTTATTATAGGTACTATACTTAGGAACTATACTTAGGTAACTGCTTACAATATGCCTGAACTAGGAGTACCTGTGTCTCAGGCTGAAAAGGACTAACATTATTAACTTATAGGTAGGTAAATAAACAAAAATGCTGTAAACTTAAGTTATAAAATTAAATAAACAAAGTTACAATATAAACGGTTATGTGAAAGACAAACAAAGCGAAAAGCTACTTTTAACATAAAAGGTTAAAAGTTTTAAATGTTACCTACTTTACTACAACTAACAACTCCTCAGTATCTTCGTAAGATAGACAAGATAGGGCATGTTGTAGGGTTATTTTACAATGTACCTCGTTACCGATATTCGAGAAACTGAATTGAGGCCATGCTGGCAACTCTGTTGTTTCGCCGGACTTACATACTTACTTTACTTTACTTTCTGATTATATATATTCGCATCGCACCGTTCTTTACTACGTGGCTATCATATATATATCCTATGGTATTGTGTGCATCAGATTATTGAATATTAAAATTCAAAACAGTTTATTTTTTATTTTTTTAGTGATTGTATATCACAAGGATCACTTTTAAACATTAAACAGATGTTTAGTAACTATTCCGCCAATCTATTCCTAATGACTTAATGAGTTCGAAAGGATGCAGACGCACCTCCGACGCAGACTAAAGAAATACTATACTCTTTTACCGTTAGTAAAAGAGTATAGTATTATGTTATCTGTGGTAAAAGTAAGCACACACAAAATCCACACATGCAACCTCAAAAATAAATTCGACACGTGTTTCGTCTCTCCACGAGCTTTCCTTAGGAACAATCGACTCGTTCCGCCCGGTCACGAAAAAACACCAAAACTTGAATTAAAGCACATTTTTAAATTCATCTTTACTTAGCAGTTACCTAAGTATAGTTCCTAAGTATAGTATAATAACCTATAATAAATACTACAATACTTATTATGTACATAACTAGGTATAAATAATATTATAAAAATATAATTAGATAAATAATATTTTCCGTATTGTAACACTTAGCTCTAAGATTATGAATAAATATTTATTATTATTATTGTATCTTGAGGAAGGATAGATATAGGCTATTTATTTATTTACGTGTGCGAATCCGTTTTCGGCGGAATAAACGAGAAACCAAGAGAAACATTAGTTTTATTTAACTGAAAGAATTCTACTAGACAAACCTAATGATCATTCATAACAAAGTAATGATTTCTAATGAATTTCCGCAAAGTCACGCCTGACACAATTATCTAGGAAGTTTACAATTTAAACAAGTGTTTAAATTAAAACTCTATATATATAACTTATAGGTAGGTACTATCGTTCGCGTGTTAGGTAGGTACCCGGTACCTATGTGGCATGCAAACCGTGGGTGATAATTAAATCAGTTCAGGCGATGTCTTCTAAGATGGTAGCACATTTCACTGTAACAATCGTTTCAATTCTCATTGATTGTAATTTCGCTTATTTCGTTTCGTTTTCAGGAAACACACCAATGGAAAAAATTGGTGGATACATTGCTGCTCTTCGTAACTTGGGCGCATCATGCTGGACTATTGACTACGAGAGTTACGTAGCGCAGTATTCTGTAACAACGCCATCTATATGTAAGTACTTACTTCCTAACTTAGAAGTACACATCTTCATGTGTTACGATACGGGTTTCATTTAAAACTTCAGGGCTATTCTACTCACTCGATTGGTAGGTACCTATTAAACTGCAGCTGATAGCTTTTGACGTGTTTTCGTATGAACAGCTCAGCTGATCGTTGATCGTTGAGCTCGGATGTTCGTTGCCTCAGAAGCCGCCAACGATCGATCGATTGTTTTCTTTTGTTTGGCCATAGAGATAACAGATTACGTTTTTGGTAATTATAGAAACGCACGCACGCGAATCGTAGACGGATTGGAAGATTTTGATACAACGACCACAATAATCAGTTTATAACAAAACAATCCTACTAACATTATAAACTGGCTGCTGCTCGCGGCGTGGCACGTGGTAACATTAGATGTCGCTTATGTCCGTCCAAGATACAATCTCTTAACGGGTCTTGCTGAAATTTGGAGAAAAAATAAGATACAAATAGGCAGAAACACATTCGAGTTTATTATATCAGTACACAGTACCTATTAATTTAAGTGCTTGTGGATGTTTGTTTATATATGGTGCATTCACACCGTAACGGCTGAACGTAGGTACCACGCGTGGGAAGCCGCGGGCAGAGCTGGTATTCCATAAACCAAAGAGTAATTTTATCCTGGCTAATGAAATCTATGATTTGTTTGTAGCACGTGCGTGGTATTACCAGACTTGCACTGAGTATGGGTACTACCAGACTGCACCTCGCACCGGCACAGCCTTCGACCCTCTGGAATGGCTCAGTGTGGAGTTCTATGTCGACCTTTGCAAGAGAATATTTAACGAACGGTAAGGTTCTTAAAATCCTTATAGAAGGAGTTTCATATCTCTCCATAAATAACATTTTACATGAGGCACTGAGAGTTCCAACAAGTACCTAAGTACTTACATAGACCTACTGGAGTCAACCAGGACTCTTTGCGTAAAAACAGAGTAGATAAAGTTTTAGATCATTAAAACCTTCCTATTTTATGTATATAAATAGGAAGGTATATGTACGTACTTCGTGAGAGAAAAAAACACTAACTACAAGAAGCCATTTATGTCTCACTAGTACATCCCCAGGAAACCTAGAAATCAAACAAACACGGAACGCTATAACATTATGAAATCAAATCTTTTAACAAACACACCAGTGCTTCCTATTTTATGTATATAAAATAGGAAGGTATAGGTACCTACTTAGAAGAGGTATCATAATTCATATTTACCTCTTGACTCTTTAACCCTAAATAACCGCTAGAATGAGAGTTCCTATAAGTAACCTGGTACCTACCAAAGTCGACTAGAACTAGAATATTCTAAAAACGGTCTAAAATCCGCCAGTTCAGGTCAATTTAAATAAATAAAACTAAGCAAATCTTGTACTATAGGAACCAGATGGTTATGGTATTCGAGTAGGTACTAGGTGTTCGAGTGTGTTCCTATAAGTTGATACCTACAGGAAGACATAGTTCGTACTTTCCTACACCTTCGTACAATATTGCCGCAGGCAGGCCCTACTTCAACGTATAAATAAAAAACAACATTTCATACGTAATTTTTTTTAAACTTTATATTTTAAACATGTATGAAATAAATAAATATTACTGGACAATTCACACACCACAGCCCCAAACTAAGCATAGCTTGTAATAAGGTAACCAGATGAGTGACAGAACAGGTATTTATACCTACTTATATATTTTAAATACATACTGTACATTATAACACTCAGACAGGACAAACACCTGTGTTCTTCACACAAATGTTTATCCTGGGAGGAAACCGAACTCTCAACCTACAGCGTAGAAGGCAGAGCTACTACCAACTGAGCTGTTAGGCTGTGACTGTTTAAAAATGTTATTGTGGTTGTAATTTTCAAAATTAATTACAGTATCAAAGTAAATACCTATTTATTTACAAATAATACTTAAGTATTTTTCCCGTCACAACACCATCACCATATACATTATGTTTACCATTAAAAAAGTGAAAAGCACAAGGGCGTTTTATTCGCTAGCGTGGAAAGATTTACAATTCGAACCGTTGATTAAAACAAATAAGCGGAAGATGGGGCACGTTCTTATTCGTCAAGTGAAATTATAGCTGTAATTCCATTTTACGTTAACACTACTGAACGACAGAGACAAATCGATTTGTTTCGACAGTAGCGCGAGCGAGACAACTGTCGTGGGGCACCGGTTTACTTCGGGTCGAGTCGTGTCCTTGATAATGACTACCAAGGAGCGTCAGCAGACAAATTATATAGAGCAAAATAAAATATCATTTACCTGAATATCCTCGATTTTTATAACATAAACATATAAATGGTTTTTAATGTTTATAAATTTTTATAACAATTTCAATTAGGTATATAGAAAATCTTAGGCCAACCTTAAGATATATAGTACCTATTACTACACATAAATAATAAGAACCTGGATGATCGGTTATTTATTTCTAAAAATGAACTAGCTAGATCGATTAATCGCCCCCGAAATCGCCCCCACCTACGAAATCTGTTCGTACTTCGTGAGAGAAAAAAACACTAACTACAAGAAGCCATTTATGTCTCACAAGTACATCCCCAGGAAACCTAGAAATCAAACATAAACGGAACGCTATAACATTATGAAATCAAATGTTGTAACAAACACACCAGTGCTTGTACTAACCTAAATTGTTTATTTTTTTACATATACTTACTCGTAAAATGAAAATTATTTTATTTGTCTACATTAAAGTAATAAATGAACAAAAAAAAAATTTTTAGGTAGGTAATTTTTTTTTTAAAAGCCTTTACATGTTTTGATATTCTTGTGCTGACGCTACTGCGAAAACATTTTACGGGCCGCGGGCGCTTTCGCTCGGCACCACGTGCGTGATCATACTTAACTTGTCGCATATAAAACTATCGTATATTTCTATCTCGCTCTGCAAAATGGCGATCAAAAATATAAGCTAATTTACAAATATCATAAGAAATTTCAAGTTTTCGTGTATTTACCAGTGAAAAGTGAATCCATGAGATTTGTTTTTTCTTTTTGTGAATTATTGGTACAACGCATAAAAGCACACGAAGGCATTTTAGTAACGTTTATCCCGCTTAAAATAATAAAAGAGTATCTTCACGTCTCACGCGCGCGATGTCTTGCGACTGAGAGCAATTAGGCGACGGGGACCTAATTTAAGCGGTCCATGCGCTAGAGGCGAGTCACCTATCTTCCACTTATTTATTTTAATCAATGATTCGAACTTCTCTTTTCAGTAAATTTCTATACGTCAATCCACTGAAAATGCAAACTTATGAATTCACGTGCGCATTGTTTTACAATAATCGCACTTGCTAGTACAAAGGTATGAAAACATTTTAGAACCACGAATATAAGAAACACTCTATAATGCTTCCTATCTCATTTTCTCCCACGTTAAATCTTATGAATTTATGTGACTGTCTCTTTTTACTGTCGCTTTTTCGTTTCATCGACTTTCAAATCACTAAGATGCTAAAGAAGTTTTCACTTCAAAAAAATGTTTCAAAAATATCTTCCACCAAGTAGGTACCTACCTACCTATTTTCGTCGCTCTAGTGAGGTGAAAAGTTGTGTGTTTCGCTCGGCAGCAAAGTTATTCTGTAAAAGTATTAGTTTATTCGTTTATTTTAGTAGCAAAGTATTAGTTTAAAACCATACCTCGCTATGTTCAGGTTTCAATACAAGTAGTGGCGCCAAAAATCCAAAAAACAACTTTGCAGTAACTAATATCAGTCATCTGGTTCAGACTGGTTCCCATAGTACAAGCTTTGCTAAGTTAATTAGCGTCAGAATGATTAGTCATTTGTCGTAGGTACCTATTTAACATTGAAATGGTGTCCATGCTTCCCATTTTATTTGCTTCCTAGATATTTTAGAAGAATTTATTCATTTAAGTGATCGTTCATTCTGACATCAGGATCACCGGTCACCTGGTCGTTGACTAGGTGATGTGTGGAATCACTAAAATTTACATAGAACAATCATTGCTTTCTTCTCAGTGTTCAAACCTTGATACTGTAGCATGAAATAAAAATATCAATTGTCTGTGTACTAATTGTCCTAACAGTGTTATCAAATAAACTCTACTCTTCTTTTTTAGGGTTCCGTACCGAGGTACGGAACCCTAAGGGTTTATAAGGGTTTCGTTTTTTCCTTTCGAGAAAGGAAAAAACGAAACCCTTATAGGATCACTTTGTTGTCCGTCCGTCTGTCTGTCTGTCAAGGCCCGTTTTCTAAGGAACGCGTAGAGATATCAAACTGAAATTTATATCAAATACTCAGGTCTACTGTCCCTTAAAGCTGTAAAAAAAACAAACTTCTAAGCCAACGCAATCAAAAGATACAGCCGTTTATGCCGCAAATTTCCGCGAATTTTCGACACTCGCAAGAGAATCAAAACCTACAGGGTACTTCCCGTGAACTCAGAATCTTGAAATTTGGTACGAAGCAACGTCATATAGCACAGATAAAGGAAAAATTGCGAAAACCGTAAATTTTTAGTTACATCATCTAACTACGACTCGTTTGTCGAATGGGTATTACTTATATACCTACAGGTTTGTACGGAACCCTCGGTACGCGAGTCCGACTCGCACATGGCCGGTTTTTACCTAGTTACTCCTTTTCATTACAAAATGCAATCATGAACTATCACTTTTGCTTTAACATTTTTGACAGGCACTAGGGACTTTTCATAACTCCTTCAAAGTTTTTAAGACATGAGGAAGCTATTACGCAAGCTATAGCTAAAGCTATAGGAAACTATATTATTAAGCTATTGATTTATGAAAATTTCAGTCACTAGACACAGCACAAAGTCTACGATCGGCGATTCTGACGTCACTCTAAAATTTTTAAATTCTTTCTGATTCGAACTCTAACTAACCTATGTTTGAAGCTAGATGATATTGTGTATAATATAATTATTGTTTTCCAGTTTCGATGAAGAGTTTGTCTACGCCGCTGCAGAGCGTACAAACAACGTATTTGGTGGTCTGACTCCTGACGTGAACAATACCATCAATATCCATGGAGCCATTGACCCATGGAGAGCACTCGGAGTTTATGATCAAGACTTGAAGGAGTCATCACCTACTTTCAATGTGCCCAGGTAAATTCAGTAGGCATTGAACCTTATTTTAATGATGAAAGAGTCACGTGTGGCCGTCTAGACACGAGATATCAATAGGCACAGTCAAGGCCAGAAACATGTAGGTTATATTATAACACATACAGTTTACATAGTTTGGTATTCATCTACAGAGTCAATAAATTGTATACTTCGAAACATTAACAAGTACCTAAGTATGTTTACTTTGTCATGGGCAAAAACAAGTTGGTAGACAATCAAATGCAAAAACGTACCTACTGTTTTATACCTATACATGTAACATTAATAAAAATATATATCCTTCAAAAGCAGCAGTAACTTGTATGTACACGCCATAATGCTTGTAACTATACTTATACACATAAAATTTAAGTGATTATTTAAAACGGTACGGATCTACTCGTGAGACACAAAATTCAGCGGCTATCTCTCTCAAACTTGAATGTGGATTTTCAGTCACTATTTCCTTAACTTTTGCGATGTTAACTTCAGTTGAAGACGTTGATGGCCTACCAGAGCGAGGCAAATCTTCTATCTCATCTCGACCGTTTTTGAACGCTTTTTACCACTCATAAGCATATGTTTTTGATAAAGTCGGACTCCGAACACATATTCCATTGGCGATGCAAAATTTAAGACAAAATCTTTGTTCAATGTTTTTGTCCATTATTAAATTCGCAATACACACTAGATAATTATGATCTAACTAAAATCAGCACTGTATTTAATCTAAATAACAGATGCAATTCAAACTCCGCGCCAAAATGGAAAACAACTACTGTTTTCCAATTTGGCGCGGAATAAAAACAATTATAACAAAAAATGTAGATAGTTTGGAACCATAAACAAATCATCTATTCCCGATACTTTTTTGACAGAATATAGTGCATTTCCACAAAGGAGATGTTTAACAATAGGTATATGACTCCCTGACCAAGATTTTGTACAGTAAATCTGTGTTTGTTTGCACGTCACTGCTTCACATAAATAGACTCTAAACTACTGAACCGACTTTGGAGGATTTCTTACATCTTCATATGATATCAAATTAAAATAAACGCTAGTATAGATTTTACAGTAAATAATTTTATTAAGTAGGTAGGTACCTACTTAAATTACAAATTCAAACTTATATATCTTTATCACGAAAACTTTGATAATTTCTTCGATATACAGATTCACATCTCTGTGCGGGTATAATAAGGTGAGCTAGCCAGGATATACTTTCCTGTGCCATTGAGGCATGCAACAAATATTTTACTCTGCGAAGAGTAGAGTTGCTAGTATTTGTTAAAATACATATTTTGTAAGAAAATGTATTAAACATATTTTAATAACTTTTTTCCAATCAAGTATTAATGTGCCAAGAAAAAATCCTTACTAATATTATAAATGCGAAAGTAACTCTGTCTGTCTGTCTCGCTTTCACGTCAAAACTACTGAACCGATTTAAATGAAATTTGGTACACAGATAGTCTAAAGCCTGAGAGAGGACATAGGCTACTTTTTATGTAGGTAATATGCGTACGAAGCCGCGGGCAGCAACTAGTAGATAATATGTTGGCAAAAAATATGACATAACGTGTCAGCTTCACGCCTATGCTGACTAAGTATTCGCTGCGTTGCGAATCACGCACGATTCATTGTATGTTTGTTTTAATTTGCATTGGATAAAATATAATCAAAAAAGTGTGAAGTCACAAGTCTATTAAGGTTGTGGGCATGCCCATCGTGCCCACAAAGGTGGACAACGGTGGATCCGCGCTTGAGTTCAATTGAAATACAATTAAAATCACTTTGCTCACATGTTAATCGATTATCGGTTTCATCGCGAATGAAGCAGCGGACTGACCAATATATATATAACTGACTAGCTTCAACTCGCGGCTTTGCATGTGATCGTTACATTAGCTCTATAGTTTTGTTTTGACTATACTAACTAGATCGGTAATCTAAAAGTATAAAATAAAATCATCCCCAATGTCCTTCCTCAAGAATCTCAAGATACAACCTATCTCCTCTAGATACCAAATTTCATCAAGACCCGTTCAGACGTAGGTAACAAACTATCAAACAAACGGATACCAGAATATACCTACACCTTCAAACTTAACATGATTAAAAATGTGTCTGTTGTTTACCTCACTGTAAATAGGTAGGTATAATGCTTATGGAGGGCAATGTTTTCATTGATAATTTTTTTCATATTTTAATATGTTATTCCGATAAATGCACAGTTAGTATAAGGTCGATTCGGGTGATAGGTACACGCTCCCAATGTGGATTGCTTATCAGGGGTCAACGAGAATTAACCGATTACTCAGCACGAGTTTTCAACATAATCATTTAAAATTACGTCATTTTAAACTGTTTTCAACTATCTCATGACCCGTTTATCATTATATTTTAAATGTCCCGGAACTAGTATTTTAGCCTATATGATATGGTTCATAAATATGAACAATTGAGGAAAACTCCCTAAGAATTCTTATTTTCATATTTCCATACTATTTTTTTTTATACTTTTACTTCGTTTAATGGCATGTGTAAATTTTGCCAATGTCAAGTGTGATGTTTCGTTATAATATTGTCACAAAGTCGCAGTCGATCGCATTTATCTATTCTAAACCGCAGCGCGGGATGACCGTCAAGAATTCTCTTACATTCCTCGTTGTAGAAATATCAAACCAACATTAAATAAGTCACAATGTATTGCTTAAAATTCCGCCAATAAATAACACGAGAAAAATTAATTAATTTATAAGAGCTTCATAAATTTGTCAAACGTAATTTTATACTTAGTCTAGTTAGTTATTATGGAAATAGAGCCTAAAATGTACGTCTATTCCCACTAGTTCAGTTGACTGAACTAGTGAGATTTCTTTTCTCGTTTGTTCAGTCGACTGGACTAGTGAGATTTCTTTTCTCGTTTGTTCAGTTCAGAAATAGAAAAAAATATTAGGTAGGTACCTAGGTTACCTACATATACTCAAACTAGCACCTAGTTTGAGTATATGTAGGTAACCTAGGTAATTAACCTAACCTAGGTAGGTATGACAATTCAGCTAGTCTTTAACATGTATTACAGTTTGTTCAATGTGCTAAAATGAATGAAGTATATTCTTCGCTTCGCTCGCTCGCCTTGCGCGTTGTTTTCTATACTCTAACATAACCTAACCAACTGGTTTCGATTTCTGGCGCTTCGGCGGCCGCTGCCGCGGCACGGTGTAAATTATATTAATAATAATAAATGTAACAAGGTGCAAAAGCTAGTCTTATTTTCAATTGAACAAACGAGAAAGAAATCTCACTAGTTCAGTCAACTGAACTGGACAACTGAACTAGTGGGATTAGACTAAAATGTATATAGAAGTTGATATAATATTTATCTTACTCTAACATAACCTAATCAACTGGTTTCGATTTCTGGCGCTTCGGCGGCCGCTGCCGCGGCACGGTGTAAATTAAATTAATAATAATAAATGTAACAAGGTGCAAAAGCTAGTCTTATTTTCAATTGAACAAACGAGAAAGAAATCTCACTAGTTCAGTCAACTGAACTAGTGGGATTAGACTAAAATGTATATAGAAGTTGATATAATATTTATCTACCCATAATCACTAAATTAGTAGCTAGCGTAGCAATTATGTATGCTCTTTCATAATCATTTTAATGTCAATGAATAAAGGCTGCAGATAAAACGCTACCTACATAGGTAATTGAGTAATTATAAGGTTGACATTAGGTTTACATACTTACTGATATCTTTGTGTAAGGATATTTAAATCATTTTTTTATAAACAAAACATTGTTCTACGAATCATGTTGCATGACTCATATATTTTGTTTACAAAAAGGTACCTAAATAAGATTGTAATGTTCAATGCACTTTGTTAACAGGGCGTCACATTGCTTCGATATGGGAGCTTGGAGAAGAACCGACACCATTCAAATGACCAGCATACAACAAAGAACGCGAAGAATCATCGCTTCTTGGCTTTCAACTTAACTTAGGTTATACTGATGCCTTCCTTCAGTGTAAATAAATGTGTTTCACCGGACCAACAAAAAATGTATATAATAAGACTATTCGGCTCCACCAATGTGCATATTAGAGTAACAATTTTGTAGTGTTAAAATAAGTTAAATTTGTCATTTTGTTTCAATACTGAAATGATTTCCCAATGATTTTCCGCAATTATAATCAACACCAAATGACACTGCGTGTAAAATAAGCTGAAACGTGTCATTTTAGTTTTAGATGTGTAATTTGAAATGTTACTTTAATTCACTTGTAAGTAAACAAATTAAAATCGATCGTGTTATAAGAAATTTTCGTTAGTCCGGCGAAACTATAGAACCAGGGTCAATGTCCAAAAATAAAACATTCTTATTCCGGTGTCCCGGAAGACATAATTTATTAGTTTGAAATTCCACAATCGATAATCCACAGAAGTTAATAGGAAACTTTAACAGGTCAAAATTGAAACATTACAAAATATAATCACAAATAGATACATTCTCACTACCAGAGCTACATCATACTTTTAAAATCTTCTCTAAATCTGTGTAGGCAATGTATGCTATCTTTTCACTTAAACCTACCTACACATTGCATCACAATAACTTTAATTACGATATAAATGCACAGTGCACTACTTCCCTGGGTGAGTCGGTGTGTTTTCAAAATGGCTCTTTTCCACGTAATTCCTTTTCGGAAACACAACACAAATTGTACAAAGCGACTTGGTTTGTCTCTTCAATCTATATATTTACATTTAACAGATTAAAAGAGCATAAAGTATGGAATAAATTCATCTCGCCTAATGTACTATATTTGCAGTGAGCGTGAAGCGAAACGACGCGTTTCTCTAACCTCCGCTGCACTGTGACGTCGCCAGGGAAGTAGTCTACTCTACCTAATTTGTCATAGCACTTAAATTGTAATTGAAAATATTCGAGATTGCTGGCAGTCCATTAGAAACTTTGTCAATTAATCATAATAAGAATAAAAAAACATTAATATTGGAAATTCATTACATAAAATACAGTGCATTATTATTAAAACATAAGGCAGTGTAAAATTCATCTATGTATAGGAATTTATAACATTATATTAGGTAAGATCCGCTACGATCTACGATTGTACAGGACTGCCATTATAACCCCCGAACTAACTCAAATTCAGAACTGACGGCACCTTGTTTTAGCTGTCTGTCTATATCTAGTGAATACTTAAACTATGAATCTCGCTCGTGAAACCACCTTTAAATTGTAGTTCCACAGAGGAGGTTCTATTCACATTACATACGCCTAAAGAGAGCCACTCGACTCTCGCTACAATGACACACGTAGAGTAAGAGCTAACATACTGGTGGAATATTTACAATGTTCTAGTTTAAGTCTGGAGTCATTCGACCACAAGTGGCTTGGGGTTTTCCCATGGGAAGCCTTCCCTGCCGAAGTGGCCATAGGTGCTGGTTCTCTGGTAGATGGGCGCTCGGAGGTTCAGCTCCCTGTAATACATATTACACTTTTAATTCTGAAGCATAGACATAGACCTAATTAGACGTTTATGGATGAAAGAAAGCATTCAACTTCCTGTCAGTACACAGACAACATAGACAAGCCAGTACTCCGCACTTTGGGTACGAGGTAACAAGTACATTATAGTGCAACCAACCTGTTTGGCAAATTCGAAGAGAAGAGCCGCGCCAGACGAGAAAGAGAAGCACTATGTAGGTATATATAATGCTAGACACTAAGTGCTGGTATATATAATGCTAGACACTAAGTGCTTGTGCAAAGGTAACTATTTATATAAATGTTCTGTAGCACAGTTAAGATTTTAATATTTATTGTGTTTATACGCACTTGACAATTTTCCCCGGTCGTAGATCAAAGTTCTTCTGAACAATAGCAAGAAGTTGCTGCTGTGTCTTATGCGAGGTTCCATAGTCGAACACTGTGATGGAAAGCGGCTCCGCTACTCCAATGGCGTAAGCAACCTGCGGATAATAAATAATAATAAATAATGCTGGACATTTCAGACAGTATCGTTTGCCCCCAAAGTAGATCTTGTGTTACGGGTACCACATGACTGATGTAATAATTCGTATAAACATATACTGTCTGTATTATGTACAATATCTGCTGTTATTGTTTATAAACTTCATTGTTTTATTATTATTGTATTTATATTATTGTTATATGTCCAGCTCTCCAATTATACATAATTGGAGAGCTTGACATGTGTATTATTGGGCATTAATTATTTTTATAATTTCTTACTAATTACATTTAAAAAAAAAACTATAAATCTTGTGTGACTATTTTTGTTCATTGTTCATTGTTACTTTCAATTCTATTACTTGTGATCACATCCACTTATGTATTTTTTCATATTAACTACTCGGTCCCAATAAAGGCTCCAACGGAAGACCAGCGCAGGTTATTAACCTGCACACGCTGAGTTGGAGCCTTTTTGCAACAAATGTTTTTTTTGTTTGTTTTATGTACTTATTCCATGTATTGTTATTTCTTTTTGTAGTTGCATATAAATGTATTTGATTTTGATAATCTCCCGACTGGTCACAATAATACAAGCAATGCTTAGTTTGGGGCTAGATGGTGTTCTATATATGATTATTACCTGCACCATGCAACGCCTGCACAGGCCTGCCTTGACGAGCGACTTGGCGACCCACCGCGCGGCGTAGGCGGCCGAGCGGTCCACCTTGGTGAAGTCCTTCCCGGAGAAGGCGCCGCCGCCGTGCGCGCCCCAGCCGCCGTATGTGTCCACTATTATCTTGCGACCCGTCAATCCAGCATCAGACTGTCGAGATCCAACATCATTAAGTATAACTTGTTATTATAACATTATAGAGATCGTATATTTTCTTATGATTATGTATGCATACTTTTCTTATCTTAAACTATAAGGATGATATGGCTACGTATTGTAAAGACCCTTGAAGGATAGCAGGATCTACAGCACGAGTCTCCATGACTTAGTGTAGGTCCTGTGTGAACTTTATGTACTGAAACAAGCCATCTTTTAGGAACATCATGTATTGTATACCTGTATTGCTTGAATATGAATTAACTATAATTATTATGAAACTTTTTGACTCTATCGATGTCTATCTGTTTCGATTAGCGATAGACATTGTTTCATTGTATTGGTATTACTTATATTCATTTTCTAATTATAATGACAGCATATAACTATTTCAACTATCATGGTTTTGAACATAACATCAGCAAAGACTTATCTCGTGATAATGGCGCACGCAACTATGCCGAAATATCGGAAGCAGTAAAACTCACATATCATGGTAAATATCCCGTTTTGAGTGTAAATTATATGACAGCAAGTTTTACAATCAACATCAACCTTCCGTAATATCAATTCATTCATAGTAACTGAAAACTGTAGTAAGTATCAATGTTTTGATAGTATCAGAGTTCTATAATTGTCTGGCAGATCTTAGAATCCTTGATTAATAAACGTGGGTCAAATAAACATATTCTTTCTTTCTTTAATATAATTAACTAGCTGTTGTCGCTTCGCCCGCATTTTATTGAAAGGAATTGTAGCTTAAATCCTGCCCCAGCGGGCCTAGCACGGCACGAGGAGAAATAGTCTTTCCACCTTTTTATCCACCTGTCAGTGGAAATACACCACCACCTGTCCACCACAGGTGGATAAAAACTGGGGAAAGACTATTTCTCCTCGTGCCGTGCTAGGCCCACAGGATGCTTTTTATCTCCTTTCCAAATTTTATTGATAAGTTTCAAACCAATCACACCCACCCATTAAAAAGTTACCATACAAACATTCACACCCCATTTTACTCTTTTATGAGAGTTATTTTGAAGAATCCTGAAATACGTGTCCATTTATTTTGCATTTTAAGTATCCAAACTATGTTTCTAAGAAATTCCACCACCCGTAAAAAAGTTCCCATACAAACTATGACACCCTATTTTAACCCTTTGTTAGGTTATTTTGAAAAAACCTGAAACACGTGTCCATTTATTTTTCATTTTATTTATTCATATCAAGTTTCAAGCAAATCGCACCACGCGTTAAAAAGTTTCATACATTCGTTTTTACCCCTTTTCACCCTCCTAGGAGTTGAATTTCAAAAAATCCCGCCTCAAAAATCAAAAAATAGTGGGTGGTTTTGCTGTAAAAGGAAGCTACCTTCCAAATTTCAGCTTTCAAGCTTCAGCGGTTTCGGTTCGGCGATGATGAATCAGTCAGTTTAAGCTCTTTGATAGGTATAGATTTGTATTACTTGGATTCGATCCCCACTCACGACCAACATTTGGGTGATGAACATAGATGTTTGATTTGGGCTAGACCCAAATTAAAGATAGAAGAAATTTAACTCATTATTAAGATTAAGATTTGCTCATTAATAATGAGCAAATCTTAATCTTAATAATGATATCTTAGATAATTTTATAACTATTAGTCATTTTAATAGTTATAAAAGATATATGGCATGTATTTTCAATAGTTTGCCACCTACTTCCTCGTTGCAAATTGTTAGTTTTATAATTTAATTATTAATTAATGTCTTAACTATTTAATAATTATCATTTTTTTCCAAAATGTCGTGTTAACTAGCAGTTTAGACTAAAAGTAAGCTAATTTAAACATTACCCGTTAACTTTTTATTGAATTCCTCATTCAAGTCAAGTCAAAAGATACTTTATTCAATACAATCACAAGGTTCACTTTGAAACGTCTTACATACTAGGTGAAATTAGATGCCAATTCCTCCTAATCCAAGCTCGAGAAGAACCGGCAAGAAACTCGTCCTGGTCTGCATATGCATATGCAACTGCATATGCAGCGGAACTAAGCCTACCAACAAGCGTTTCAATTTGTGGACCTCACTGTAGTTTGCATCAATATTAAGACATAGGAAGATCGTGGAATCTACAAGACTCATTGACTCTCCATTAATTTTAATATTGGTCAGGCTATGAATAACATTGGGCCAAGTGAATTTGACACATTTTGTTTTTTTTTAAATATTATTTACAATGAATCAGTTAAGAATTAACGATAAGGATTCATTTACGTTATCGCAAATACTGGTTTTACCTCTGTCAACATTAAAAATAAAGACGTATCAGCTGCAAATAAAACTATCAAAAATATTTTTTACAAAAAAAGGTAAAACGTTAACGTATACTAGGAATAAAAAAGGGCCTAGTATCGAACCCTATGGTATCCCTATATCAATAACTGATCCTGAAGACCTCTCACCACCCACGTCAACTTTCTGGACTCGATTGGATAGATAAGACTGTATGAGGTCAATCGCCCGGTTTTGAATGCCATAATATTTTAACTTTTATGAGAACGTATTGTTTTTGTAATGTTTTTTTATCAGTAAACGTAATGTTTACTGATAAAAAAACGATTTGAGCGCTGTTAATACACGCCAAGATCATTTGATCAGGGAGTCACTTTAAGCTGATTCAGCATCGTCTTATATGGCTGCACCATTTATATAAAAAGATAATTAAACCATAATTGAAAAGAACTTTGTTTTACCTGAGGTCCACCAATAATGAAGTTTCCGCATGGGTTGATGTGGATGACGGTTTTCTCATTGATGTATTGAGCTGGTATAACTTCCTTGATCACTTTCTCTTTGATTTCATCGCGCAGGGTTTCTAATGCGATCTAAAACAATATTTCAGGTTAAAATATGGGGATACAATACACAATACATGTATTGCTATTCACAATATGACTTTTATCGTGCCATTATTAATTTCGAACCAATGTGGTGATAATATGAATACATAAATAAATATTGGTGGACAATGCACACAACAAAATCTAGCCCCAAACTAAGCATAGCTTGTATTATGGTGACCAAATTACTGATAGAATACCTATATATTTTAAATACATACTTATGATACTCTAACATTCAGACACAGAACAAACACCTGTGTTCATCACACAAATGTTTATCATGGTAAGGAATCGAACCTTCGAACTACAGCGCAGAAGGCAGAGCTACTACCAACTGAGCTGACGGGCCAGTCAAAACATTAGGTATAAAGGCGTGTCAACATACAGAAAGATATATTTGTATACCCAACATTATGCCCATTGATACCTAATACAACAACAACTCGTCTAAAAACATGGAAATTTCCTCAAGATAAATGTATGTTATGTTTAAGATACTTAATCAGAATCCTTGGACTCACAGACCAGAGGTTAGTAAACCAAAATACAATCTTTATAACACGCAATATGAATCATTTTTTATTTTAGTTTAGGCATTATGTACACACATCAATTTAGATGAGTTTTTAAAACCATTGAGATATAGACATAGACAGTCATTCATTTGTTACTCAAGCACACACAATTAGTACAAATAGAAAAAAATATTTCAGAAAAATAGTATTAAAACAATGTCGCTTCCCGCTGTCCCTATGTATGCTTAGATCTTTAAAACTACGCAACAGATTTTGATGCTGGTTTTTTGAATAGATAGAATGATTCAAGAGGAAGGTTTATATGTATAATACATGTATAATATAGTAAACACTGATAATTTAAGAGGTTTCTAATCACAATCAAATTCTGTAGTATATTTTATATCAGCATTGTACCCGAGCGAAGCCGGGGCGGGTCGCTAGTATATACAGCGAGTATGTCATATATCTGTGTGCCACAGTAATAAAGAGGTCTCGACTCAGCCTAACTTCTGTCACAACTTCTTTGGAACCATCGTGCCTAAGAGGCTCTTTTCTTGCACTAGGCACGAAAAGAGTCTGTCTGACATGTCTTCCAACTTTTAAGGTTCTACGACATACAGGTTTCATGTTATTTATTCACCGTTTAGGAGTATTTATATTGCACAAATAGATTTTCGAACAGAAAAATTAATTGATTCACATCCGGATTCGAACTTACCGACTTTAAGATCGGAAGGGGTCACTACCACTAGACTACCAGTGCTCATTCTAATGTGACGACAAATTTACAGGACCTGCTAATAATTTCGTAAATACAACGATTTTTATTTCGTTTAGGACGCATCCATTAACTACGTAAGTCGTAAGGGGGGAGGTCGAGCCAAACCTCACCCAATCTCACGTGGGGGAGAGGGTAGTCGTAATTTTTACGTGATATTTGCCAAGACCACCCACTTCCGCAAGAAACAGTGTAACATCGCGAAAAAACGAGATTATTTTATTTTACAACTTTTAAGAAAATTACAGCTAGGTACATAAAAAGACTAATATAATTATACACACTTAATGAAAGTACATATATAGTTGATGGTCAATTACAAGTTTCCACATATAAATTTACGTAAAGATTAATTATGTTATGTAATCTCATCGTCGAAAAATCGCCAAAATTGCCTCACGTAAATAATGCATGCCCCCTTACATCGAAGTCCAAATGCAAAGTATTACGTAAGTAGCTTACATTTATTTATCGTGTTACCTAATGGAGGAATGATAAGAAAAAAACGATTGGTACTAGGCCTCGACCGTTAAACAGTATCGGTCTCGGAAGCGAGATATACTGAAGAGATAGAGTTGACCTTTTGGTTATTTGATAATCATATTCTGGATTCTGCTAGTTAAGACGAACAACAAACGAAATATAAAATTTGAATTTGTATTTATGTATAAGTATAACTAGCTATACCGTTAACGACTTCGTCCGCGCATTTTATAAATACTTATATACCATTAAATCAATTTTCTTGACTTTGCTTCTTCGGCATGTAATGTCAATTTTGCCAGTGTCAATTGATTGATTGATGATAAAGTCTTGGTCGAATAGTCGATTGTCATTTGTATATTATATTCTTAACGTCATCGTGGAATGGCCGTCTAAAACTTTCTCGGGATTCCTCGTCGTTCAAATCACAATGCACCATGTACACTTATAATTCAATTGTCCATTCTTGTTCTATGAAGTCGCAATTTATTCATTAAAATTACGTTAAGACGCAACATCGAATAAAACAATAGCACGAAAAAAATTATGAATGTAGAAGTGCTATATGACAAATAAAGAATCGACTTTGTTTCTGAATGACAAAATTATTCATGCGCGCACAATAACAACTGTCATAACAAAGACCCATTTTAAATCTTAAACATTTTTTGAGAAAGGTGAGCGCAACTCTAAAATCTTTATGTTACCTCAACTGATCCAGATCGCTGCCAGAGGGCAGCGTGCCCAAGACACTGGCGGCATTTCCACATTGAATGGCAAAGCTAATACGCTGATCCAGATACAAGTCAGCTTTTGGGTCACGGAATATTTCTATCAGATGCTGTAAAACAATTTTGATAGCACGATAGGCTCCTGTTCCTATGTAGTGCTATATACTTAAGAGATTTGTTTTCAAGAAATCTCAATTCAGAGATTTTAGACCTATGGTACTACAATAAACGAATGCATGAAATCATAATTTTTGTTAGTCAAAAACAGAAACCTCTACGATTCTAAATCATGATCTGATAACGCAGCTGCCGGTGAAGGCTCCAGGACCAAAATAGATCGTGTATTGTTAACGTCTTACTCCACTATTACATATTGAAAAGATTGACGTTGCGATTTGAAGGTCGGGTTTAAAAAAAACTATTGAGCATACAAATATACCTGGATGACAGAGCTTTGCTCAGTTTCAAACACGGATAAAACGACATTTTCTAAAAATGAAACCTAGCTAGATCGATTTATCGCCCCGAAACCACCTGCATACAAAATTTCATTAAATCATTGGAGCCGTTACACATATTCAGATTATATACATACATATATACAAGAATTGTTCGTTTAGAGGTATTAATACATTACTTATCGGTTACTAGCTACAACTTATCAACTCACGGACCGCGGATCAATCTCACCCTGCTGAAGATTCTCTAGATGAATCGACACAGTATCAGTGTCTCCATCAGCGAAATAATAAGTGAGTAAAACCAGTGTTTATCAAGTGTACAGTACCTACAACTTACGAAAGTTGATCTGTTCACGACTTTGTTCACGACTTTGTCCACGCGTTTTAATATATTGGATATATTATATAGTAGCTGTTGCTCGCGACTCCGTCCGCATTTTTTTTATGCGGTTAAAAAGCTTCCATACAAACAGTCACACCCCATTTTACTCCTTTATGAGGGTTATTTTGAAAAATTCTGAAACACGTGTCCATTTATTTAGCATTTTAAGAATCCAAACCAAGTTTCAAAGAAATCACACCACCCGTTAAAAAGATCCCATACAAACTTTGACACCCCAATTTACCATTTTGATTGTGTTATTTTGAAAAATCCTGAAACACGTGTTCATTTATTTTGCATTTTAATTATTCAAATCAAGTTTCAAGCAAATCGCACCACGCGTTGTTTAAGTAATACATTCGTTTTCACCCGTTTTTTATTTTGGATTTAACTTCAATAAACCCTTAGTGGGTGGGTGGTTTTCCTATGAAAGGAAGCTACCTTCGAAATTTCAGCTTTCTAGCTTGAGCGGTTTCGGCTCGGCGATGATGAATCAGACAGTCAGTCAGTCAGGTTAAGCTTTTTATAGGTATAGATATATTGTAATCAATTGCATTAATTTTTGTTAACACATTTGACAGAAGAACAAACAAGATTCTTATAAAAATATCAGCCGATCTCAACGAGAAGACAAAAATTTACTTTCTTCTCAGAGGCATCACAATGTAGGCAACTTTTATGTTTGTGTGCGTTAACTCAAACGATACTTCATTTTGGGGTCACGCTCAGAATTCAATAAACAGCTGATTTTAGGGACGTTACCATTTGTAGTAAGTGCAGTTTTGAAGCAAACTCTGCTGCTCATTTCTTCAATGAAAAACATTGAAATTATAAATGGTAGGTAAAACATATAATATGTTGTTCACGTAAATATCGAGAATCCGCCCACCTCGGCATAACATACTAGTTCCGGGGCACCTTGTAGATATAGATTGCAAACTTGATTGAAATTGATTATAACAAATGTAAGAGAAATACGTAATCGGCCAATTTATTGAATAACACTTGCACTTGGGCAAATCCCAGAGCTAGAAACGAGGAAAAACTTTGACGAGTAACAGATGTAGTAAGTCACATCGGTGAACTAGCACGGAGACGACACAGATGATAAATCAAATACGGCCTTACATATTACATCAGTTGGTAGTTGCTCTGTCTTCTGCACTGTAGGTTGAGTGTTCGATTCCCTCCCAGAATAAACATTTGTGTGAAGAACATAGGTGTTTGTTCTGTGTTTGAGTGTTATAAAGTATTATAAATACATATGTATTTAAAAATATATAAGTATTCTATCAGTTATCTGGTCACCATAATACAAGCTATGCTTAGTTTGAGACAAGATGGCGTTGTGTGCATTGTTTACCAATATTTATTTATTTATATAAACATCTCTCAACTTGAACACTGCCAACTAAACACAGCTTAGGATTCGCCGTCACTATTTGACACTAATCTTACAAAATGAGATGTCACTATTTTAAACAGGGATTAACTTTTGACAGAAGTTGAGACGTTTAGGCCGTTGGGATTCTTCGTTTGTCAATTCATTAATTAACATAGCACTTATAAATTAATTATTGTTACTCGTGATATTACATGTGTTATTTAGTAATCTTAGCGGAATTTTAATCAATAAATTGTGGCTTCATAGCACAAATTATAATCAATTAAAATAAAAAAAAACTAGTAAGAGTAAATACTACACTAACTCCATTAATAACTGTAAACAAGAACCAAAGAAAATGTAGCAATTAATAAACAACATCTCAAAAAACAAAATTACAAATAGTTCTGCTCCTTCAAAGATTATGGACCAATCAGGGAATCAGTACTTAATGTACATACATTGTAATCAAATATTCTCTAAAAGTGAACCTTGTTCTTTGAGAAATAAAATATCTTTAACCATAAATATGGACAAGGGAATTATAAGTGTATTATGTTGCACTGTGAATGTGAATTTCGAGAAAGTTCTAGACGGCTATTTCGCGATGAAAGAATAGACAAAATGACAATCGACTAAGACTATATAACCAAACAATCACTTGACACTGGCAAAGATATTAATAAGATAGACACGTCTACATAAAAGTGCAAACTTAGTTAGAGCGAGGTACCCAGCAAAACTAGTCCAAGGGTCTTATCACACAACAATAACTGTAAATTTATTCGTTATGAATTTGTTGTCGAAGACCTTGTATAAGAATAAATATTTTAATATTATAGAAGAAAAAAAAAGAAAAAAAAAGTAAAGCCGTTAAAATATAACATTCAAACATCCTCGTAAATATAACCTTAAATATAACTAGTTCGAAGACATGTATGTGTCAGGTCACGAAAAGAGCCTCTGAGACGAACTTAATCTTTCACCACACTTGTTCTAATGCAACCATATTTTTGACGTGGTTACGTCTTATAAATCGATGTACGCCGGCTGCATGCACGAAAAAGCATGACTCATTGTCACATTCCGCATCTCGCTTGCATGACGAGCGTGCAAGCAAGAGCGCGGAACAAGCGATAGAGAGAGACGATCGGTTCATGAATGTTTTTTTATGACGTTATCACGTAAAATTATCGTCCGTAAACCGACTTTACAGATAACCATTTTTTTTTAAAGTATAACGACCTGTTATCTGCACAGATATAATAGTTAACAGGGACAAATCCCAAAGGTAGGAAAAACGATAATGAACAGCGGATCAATTGGCATAACAGTGACGTCACACCTTATAGGAATAACAGATCAATTTAAACGGAACTTCTCTTATCAGCATAAATAACAAAGACGCATATAATGCATTAGCATCGCCTTTGTCGTGCAAATGAAACTATTATAAGAAAAAAAATTCGGTCAAGAACGAGTATTTTGTTTTTTAAGTTTGTTACCTCAGAACTTTCGACTGGGAGAACCGATTCTGATAATTCTTTTTTATTTGAAAGCTGGTGCTTCCCGTGTGGTACCAATTTGATCTAGTTCTGACAATGGCATTCATTAGAAAACCATATAGGTAAGTCTTAAATTTGCATTAAGTATGTGCGTGAAGTGAGACGAATAACTCAATACCACGCCAACCGATTTCAACGATTATTTTTAACCGATTTAAAATAGAAGGAGGTTCTCAATTCGACTGTTTTCTTATATCCAATGAAGCCTGTTGTCTTTTTAGTTTTTAAAACGTAATTATTTATAGAATCCGTTTAAAGATATTGTCTATAGCAGATCAATGGGCATAAGTGACGTCATAAATAAATTTTGGTGATGGTGAAAAATGGTGATCAGATAGCTGATAGAATACTTATATAGTTTTAAATTATTCCTATGTTCTGTGTCTGGGTCTTATAAAGTACTTATGGTACTTTATAATACCCAGACACAGAACATAGAAATAACATATCAATTAAAACAGAACTTCCCTTATCAACATCAACAAAGACGCAAATAATGTATTAGCAACGCTTTTATTGTGCAAATTTAAATATTATTAAGAAAAATAATCTGTCAAGAGCGAGTTATATTTTGTGTAGAAAACTTTGGTACCTAAATAAGATAAAAGAAATTTAATTAGTCCGGAAAAACAACAGATTCTAGAACATTATAATTGCCGCGGGACAAATGTTTGTATGATCTGCAAGTATTTGTCTCGGGTCTGGGTGTTTCTATGTATAATATAATATGTATTTACAAAAAAAAAGTATATGAGTAGTATATCCATTCATGTGGTAATACAACACAAGCTCTGCTTACTTTGGGGCCAGATGATGCTGTGTGAAATGTCCGGTATTATTATTATAGGTATATAAATATTTTTTGAGCTTCCACACAGTATCATCTAGTCCCAAAGTAATCAGAGCTTGTGTTATGGATACCATATGACTGATATACTACATTCATTTTGACTGGCCTGTCAGCTTAGTTGGTAGTAGCTCTGCCGTCTGCACTGTAGGTTGAGAATTCGAGAGTTCCTCCCAGGATAAACATTTGTGTGAAGAACATAGGTGTTTGTTCTGTGTCTGGGTGTTATAAAGTATCATATGTATGTATTTAAAAATATATAAGTATTCTATCAGTCATCTGTCATCTGGTCATCATACTACAAGCTATGCTTAGTTTGAAGCTAGATGGTGTTGTGTGCATTTTCCACCAATATATTTTGTTTCTCTTTTGGAAATACATACATATACATAATACACCCAGACCAGAGACAAATACTTGCAGATCATACAAACATTTCTCCCGCCGGAACCGTACCCGCAGCATCTCAGCTGGGCTCTGGCCACGATCGTCACGATTGTATGTAAAATGTATAATATGTTCAGTTAAGATATTTATTCTCAAAAAAAGACTGCAATCATTTACGAGAGAACTAATCTAACTTAAAATAATAAACAGTACAGGTAAAAGTCACGTCGTCCGAGTAAGTAGATTATGATTAACAGTATAGGATGACAATTGGTAATTACTATAAGAAGGTAGGATCCATTTAGATAAATTTTGTCATGTGGTACCCATAACATAAGCTCTGCTTACTTTGGGGCCAGATGATACTGTGTGAAATGTCGGGGATTATTTTAAAAGTAATTTTCAAACACATAGTTCAATAGTTTAGATTTTAATGTAGTAAGTGAATTTGTATTTTTTATAGTTGTGAGTAGTCTATTGTAAAACTGTGCGCCTTCAAAAGTGATCATATGTTTGCCATAGTTTGTCCGTATCTTCGGAAGAATTTTACGTTCCGTTACAGAACCCTAAAACTATTAAAAGGTAATTTACATCAGTAAACCTATTTCTGTATACTGAAATTGATAAGCTACTTTACGTACAAGAGGATAAATTCCCGAGATTGCAAACCGTATGTAGTGACGAAGATAGCCCCGCCAATTTCACAACAACTTTATATCCATAACAAGCAATTATTATGATGACGAAATACGATATTAATTTCAGCACGTGGAATCATATCCGTGAGAATCAAATTTAGATTTGCACTTAAATAATACCGCAGCACTTTTATGTAGGTACATTTCGCAAATGTATAAGGTTAAGCTAAGCTAAGCAAGTCATATTTTTTCTCTTAAACAAAAATGTTGTATATCAATTTGTATGTTGTATGAAATAATCTAAGAACATGTTCTTTACATTTTCAAAGTTAAGGTGATGCCCTCAGCAAATGGCCATTAAAGAAAACATGTGCCGTGCCAATATTTGGTATAAATATTGCTGGTCATTACCATCTATCCTAAGCAAAGTGTATTATGGTGACCAGATGACTGATAGAATATATGTTTAAATACATGTATACTCATAATAACTTATTACACCCAAACACGGAGCAAACACTTTTGTACATCACAAAGTGATGACTATCACCCTGTTTAGTGGCTATCTGATCCTTAATTGAAGAATGATTATTAAAATATGATATAATATTTAATATTTTCAACATTTTGCCTTTAACTTCGTTTTTAATTGTTGTTAAAGATAATGTTGATTTTGTGATAGAATTATGAAATGAGGACTAATATATTCAATGGTCATCTTCTAAAGTTAATCTCGTCTTAACTTGCCGCATACACTAATAAAAAGATAATAAAATTAAAACCTATTAAACTTTTTTTTTATTATCTCCTTTTTTTCCTTATAAACAAAAATCTGATTTAGACTGGTGGTACCACCTTAATGTATAATTTTTTTGTTGATTTTTTTCGTAAGTATTATATACACAAATCTGAGATATATACACATTTGTTTTGTTTGTACAATTTAGACCCTCATTCATTATTTATCGCATTTTTCTATTACACTAAAATATTTAACTTCTTAGTGTACAAAAACAATACATTAAAAGTGAAAAGGATAGATAATGAGAATGCTCACCTTCTCAGAGTGTTGGAGTGAGACAACAACAGTGTGTACTCTCTGTGGGACGGTCGCTCCACCCGCGAAGATGTACTCGCAAGTCACCTGTAAAACATAAAACATTATTATATTTAATATTGCACACAAAAAATCTGTAGTTTCCGAATTAACTAAAAATTTCGAACGAACGATCTTATTTTGTTTGCAATAAAGTCTTAATTAGAGTATCATATTTATATGACACTAATTAAATTTACTTAATTGACGTAAGACTGACGTGTTTCAGCTTACTTTAGTCAAAGAGCCTTCAAAGATATTTAAGTAATGTAATGTAATGTAAAAAAAAGGTGTTGATTAAAACTGCGGAAAATCGATCAGGAAAGGAATTGAATGTAAATTTTAACTTATTGTAGAACAGCCATTTAAAATCGTTGATGTATTTTATATTACTGTATATTGTTCTGTATATTTCTGTAATTAATTTAAAATAAAAACACACTATGTGTACTTAATGTTATTCAAAATGGTTATTGTAATTTCTTTGTTACAAGCAAAATAAGGTCGTTCTTGTTTTTGGTTATTAGGAAAAGAATCAGGGACATTGCAATCGATATGTACATATTTTTTTCCAACAATGCCATGATAGGACATGTACCTATGTCCTATGCCATGATAGGACATGTACCTATGTCTTATGCCATGATAGGACATGTACCTACGCACAATTGTTCAGCTTATAAGAAGTTGATACAGATCAAGTGACGCTTCATCGCTGATGAAATGTATGCCTCCATTGTATAACAAGTACTCGAGGAATTGGTTTCATGATTGTTTGGATCCCCTGTCAACTCGCATTAAATGTCTACCATGACACCAGGTTTATCACTGTATAATAAACGCTGACGATGGCCGTAACCCAACACCAGCAAAGCTCAGATACAATCATATTGTTCACATTCATTTTGAATGCCAGATTGACCTATGATCTGTTTTTTGTAATTTGAGAATTTTGTAAGCAAAATAGTATATTGTTTAGAATTAGTGGAATAACTGATGATATACTTAAATATTTGAGGAATAATTTTGGCAGTTATAATTCAAAGTTAACTTGCATTGCGAGAATAGGCGACAAATGTTCTGTTCGGCGGCTGCGTTCATGAGAGTTATCGACATCTCGTAAATGTCTTAAGTGTTTCACTAAAATTACAAATAAATTTTCGTATTTCGTTATTTCAAAATAAAGAAAAAATACTATATTTTGTTTTGAATGTTGGTTTCATGTAATGAATACTCAAACTTTGCTATATTTTATTAATTTTTATTTTTTTAATTCGTGATTTATACGAAAATAGCAATAATTATTAAGGTATTAAATTTTGCTTATAATAGTCATTATTTGGCGTGCGCTGCGTAAACTATTGATGATACATAAAATAATGTACTAGATCTTTACAATTATAGTTAGTCACTATAACCGCTTTTGGTTAAAATCAGGAAATGAAAACACGAGTAGAATCAAAAACTGCAATAATGTTTAGACTATGACAGTGAAATACATGAATTTATTGTATCTGTAAGATGCTATGTTTCATGATAAAATTATTTTACATTGCACCCGTGCGAAGGGCGGGTCGCTAGTATTAAACATAGTAAGAACAGTCGATCAGTCGAACAATCGTATAAAAAGCAGGCAAATACAGGATTGTGACGCATCTGTTTCATACATTCTTTCGTAATCAGTTTGGATAAACATTGAAAAATTTAAGGTTTTCGATTCATTCCTTATCAAAATCAACCATTGTTCAACGTCGGTCTCTCTAAAGGCCACTGAACCCCTGATATCCAGTATTTTGTACATTTCTACCAGCTGATATTAGCTTTTGAATAACATAGTATTACTAGCTGTTGTCCCGGTCTTTGCTTACGTGGCACGTAGACGAAAAAAATTGCCTATGAACTATTTCAGGTAGAAACAGACCACGTCTCTAGCACGTTTCGGTCCCGTCCGTGTCGTCTGACATAACTCAAAAACTATCAGATTTCCATACGGTTTTCACGTATAGGAATGTTTAATGAAGAAGGTTTAGGTGTATAATTCATACGTGCAAATTCGAAGCGGGTTGCTAGTATTATATATATTCGAAAATGATTGGACAACTCGGAGAAAGCCAGAAACGTGTTCATTATTGTACGTTGGAAAATAATGAATTTTTAACTTTCATAGAAATTGCTAAGTTAGACAGCTAATACTTTGGCTAGACAATACATTTTCATTGTCTTATTGATTAAAAGATGAACCTTTAAATATTTTCCCGGACTCCACAAATGAGCAACATTCTTGCCGGTCAGAATTAGAAGACATCCTAATCGCACCCGACCGTGACCTAATTTTTAACCTATTTTAAGAAAAATATCCCCTTTACTCTCCTAAGTTGATCGTTTGTTAAGCACTGCTAAACGAATGCTAAGTTGAATGATTAAATTAGATCAAGAGATTGATCATATTATTGTATCCAACCACAAACATAGGCAACATTTTATGTAGGTACCACAGACACCAACGTGTTTATAGAATGAGATGTTAATTACCTGAGTCTTTGAGTCGGGACGCGCCCACCAGAATTCACCATTTCGCCTCAGCTCAGCGATTTTCTGGTTAAGCCTGTGTGCAAGTACCACTGTAAGAGGCATGCATTCGGTGGTCTCATCTGTCGCGTAGCCGAACATTAAACCCTGAAATAGGCACAGTATCACTCAAATATTCAAATGGTACGTCTTACAAAAAAGTAACATGCTATCAAGATGCACTTTGCTCCAATGTGTAATGGAAAACCCAATGAACAGGAAAAGTTATAGAAATAAAATTTGTGAGACAATTTCTCACAGCGCCATCTAGTCCTTATGCAAAGCTGAAAGAATAGAAGATTGGTAGATGTAGGATTGAATATTTGGATGGGATGATCTTATATTTATAATCATTAAGTTTTATTGACAGCATCTGGTAGAACGCCATGCCCTCTGGCAGTTATCTGGATCAATTGAGCTATCTATAGATCGTTTTAAACGGTCCTTACATAGCTTAACTGTTTAACATGTATTTTATATTATTGTATCATTATTCTATACATTTCTGTAAAAAAACTAATTCATATTTTAATTTAAATAAACCACCCTCAAAAAGTAACTCTCCATTTTCACATGCTACTACAATACATAAAACTTTAGCAATTTTTAATAATTAGATTCATCTGATTATCTATAAAACAGTAGAGATCCTGACGAGATTTGGTAAAGCTATTTGTACCTCTGGCATGGATACAGGCTTTTCATGTAGACATCACGCGTGCAAAAACGCAGGCAGAAGTTAGTCTTTTTAAATAATAGCACCCCACAATTAAATTAAAATTTGTATATAATTACTCTCATGTACGTATAAATATTTGTATAATCTAAAAATATTTTTTTAATGACATGATGTCACTATTCCCAGGCCCTAATTGAAAACCAGCACAGCTTTACATGGTAGGTAGCTACTATCAACCATGTAAAGCAGGTTTATGCCGAGTTCAGGACATGTTTTATAGTACTCATTAGTATACCACAAAGTTTGTACTTAAGCACAAACATGTAGACATTTCGGGCATTCCATCTAAGTATTGTATATAACATGAGCAGTACTAACTTTTTACAGGATACTGAAGCCCAGACCCTGGTGGATGTGGATTTTTGATAGGGGATTTCATACCTGGTCACCAGCCCCGACGTCTTCATCTAGCCTGTTCTCATGCACCCCAGCCGCTATGTCTGGAGACTGCTGGTCAAGTGCCAGCATCACGGAGCATGTTTTGTAATCAAACCCTGAGCCCAACATGCTTATATTAGTATATGATGGTGAACCTAACAAATCTTGGTAATACATGTTTTAAAATACCTATAAATACCATTGCTCTATCTTATAATGACATATTTATAAAGCTATCGTGGCGTTAAAGTATTGTCGACAAATGTCATTTTAATATTGACGAAAGAGATGGTAAGACATTTTAACAACACATTAGACAATTACCTATGTGATCAAAGATAAAGTGTATAGACATAATTAGTTTTTTGGAAATCATTTTTTATCTATAAACACAAATAAAATTAATTGTAGTGTTTGTTTGTTTGTAATATCAAATTATCAGCTGTTTACTGCATATTTTCACTGGCAGATTGCAGATGTTATAAGAAGTAACCATACATTCATTGAAATAAAAACAATTAGGATTCAGAACAAAACAAATTAAAGTCCATGAAATTGTGAACATATCTGATCGAAATAGCAAAGTATAATTGTTATTATTTATTATGAAAAAATCAACTAAACAAAGTTGCGAGAAGATCAGCTGGTAGTCACTAATAGGTAAATTATTATGTATCTAAAGTCATAAAATAATCCAAGAATCTTAGGTTTTATTCTATGAATCTGAATTTTGAAAGAACACCCAGTCGAAAAATGTTGGCGATATCAGCAGAGACTTTTACTGAAGTGATGCTTCATGCATGTGTGATGATTCTTGTTCTGATATTACTGAGATAAATCAATTTTTACAAAGTAGTAGTAATCAGCTAGAAATATTATTTGGATGTTTTAATTCTCATTAAGTCCACGGGACCAGAATTATCTCAGTATTTCAGAAGAATTGTGCCCCGACATTTTCAATTAATTGACATGCATTTTGATGATTTCCCAGTTTTAATTTGAGACCATTACTCTCTTTGTGCAGGCTTTAATTGAATTGATACCTGATCTCCAGCCCCAATATCAATTTCCTCTCTGTCTTGATACACCCCATTTGCAATATCTGGGCTTTGTTCTTCAATAGCGACTAACAAGTTCAGTGTACGCCAATCAAAACCTAGTTTACGGAACAATAAAACTAGGTAAAATAAAATTTTGAACGGTTTCTAGAGGTTTATTTGGCTTGGCGCCAAAGTACTGCATTACTTCAATTTAATAATTCAAGGCTCCTACATACCTTTGGACGAATCGTCGTAGCCGATGTGCTTCACTGTGTCTCTTACAACTCTTTGGTAGTCAACATTGGCTTTTGAAGTGATTTCTCCGCACAATAGCACCATGCCAGTTTTGGTCACTGTTTCTGTTGGTCACACACACTATTTAGCATCATTTTATTTGGAAAATTATGTGGAACTAGATTTCTTGTGAGTGATAAACACTTACCGCATGCTACTTTTGCATTTGGATCTTGCCTCAAGTGAGCATCCAAGATAGCATCACTTATTTGGTCACACATTTTGTCTGAAATAGAAAACAAACTTGTAGATTTTAATAACTACGTTTTTCATTTTACATTTCATCATTTTAATGATCATTGTCGACCGGACCGGACCACGTGCTGATTATTTTGACATGGTGAGCACAGGTAATCGATTGACGGTCATCAGAAATCATGATGTAACAAAACATCGGCACTCGTCAGAAACTACACATCATAACATCATGTAAATAACGTGTTTGGCGGTTCCTAGAGTTGACACATTTTTACATCAGAAATAAAAGGAAATCTATTCGCATAATCTGCGCACATGTTCCGTAGCGGCCATTTTTCGTATCACACGATTCCTGCATCAGCGTTTGAAGGAAACTAACCTGGATGACCCTCGCCAACAGATTCAGACGTGAATAAAAACACTGAGCCATCTTCCATATCATAGCTGTGTCCGTTTGTTTTAGCGTATCCATTCATTTTTGAGGTCTCCGGCATTCTGAATTTAGAGTTAGCTCACAAAAATAACCCGATAGAGTCCCCCGAATTATCACTGTGGAAAAGAGGTTCGGCGCAAGACAGCGCTGATATTTATAAGATTGGCGGGGCGCCACTGAGCTCTGACTTATAACCAATCAAAATACTTGATGTAATCGCAGTAGAGCGTTTCTATTGGCCAAATTATTTGTTTTGATTTTCCAACCTGCAACAGATAATAAAATTAAAGCCCGCGTATTTTCAAGCATAAGGAAAATGAAATTCACAGAAACATTAAATTAAAAATTGAAATTAGACTTATACTGCAAAACACCTACACCATAAATTTACTAGTAGAGTTATTTATTTATGCGTGTTGTCGCACTTTAGAAAAACATGTTACCTAAATACCTAAATTCCCCAAGTATATAAGACGTTTCAAAGTGATCCTTGTGATTGTATTGAATAAAATATCTTTTGACTTGACTTGATTTGACTTACGTTATATTACATTTTAAACTCTACAATACGCATACATCACGATTTACAATACGCCTTTGTCGCGTCGCCGTCGCTATGCTTTTTGGGTTCCGTAAAGGAATACGAGAATACAGAATAATCCTCCATTCAAGGCAGTTGAGACTTCAAGAGAGTCAAATCAAAACTTATAGGTACCATACCACCTACTGACCAACATTCAGATTATATATATATATATCAAAGCTGTTGATTGCAATATAATTAAAAATAGCACATCATATTTAAGCTTTATGTAGGTACTTGTTGGTCGGTTATTATGAGCCTATAACCAAAAATTTGTTCCATATTTTGTCAGTGGGTAGGTACAGGTACCTATATGCTTACATTATTATTTTTTGGAACAAGCGATCTCCCATCCCAAAAAACGAGCTAAAGTACAATACATGGATGCCTACTGTATTTTAATAGTAGGTATAACTACACTAATTTAAGTAACGCTCACAGCTAATAGCAACGGTCTGCGAGGTCAGTATCTGGATGGGTGACCGCAGTATGATATTCATGTTTCAACGTTTCCGTGCACTCCGTATGGCACGATAAGAAGTCGGTACCGGGTTTTCAAAGGTTAGGCCAGGACCAGAGTTAGCACTGACTCGGTCGAATATACAGTAGTTGAAACTATTTAATTAATTTATAATATAACCCAGGTATGGAGTACTTACCATAAAAAAACTACCTAAAACCACAGTGTATCACGTGAACTGAACTAGGTAAAATGGCGTAACAACAGAAAATACAACATCACTTTACTAGAACCAGATGTCTACTGAAAGTTTTTTTCAATGTTCAGTATTATACCTATACTTTGGATTGTATGTAAATGATTTATCTCGTGCGTATGTTATGTGAACGTGTCGTAGTTAGCGGTCGTAATTACTTACAATGGCGAATGCAAGATTACCTATATCAATATCTATATATCTATAGAACAAAGTCGTGTTAGCTACACCATTTTATAACTCGAGAACGTTGGACCAATTTTCATGATTTTTGATTAGTGGGATTTGTCTCTGCCCGAATAGCAGAATAACTTCTAAAACATTAGGAAATTTGCAAATTTAGGGAAAAAACCTTTGACGACGACGTTCGGTTTGTTAGGTTATGTTATGATATGAATGACAGTTGTCATTGAGCGTGCATCAATAATTGTGTCATATAGAAGCAAAGTCAAGCTAAGTATTTTTATCTTACAAACACACTCACGGAAGATTTATATATATATAATATATAAATCTTCTGTGAGTGTGTTTGTAATTGAAACTCCTAAGTGGCTGGACCGATTTTGATGTTTTTTTGTAAGTGTTCAAGTGGATTCGAGAATGGTTTAGATTTACAATTAGAAATTTATTTTGTTTTTTTTTATTTAGTTTTGTTTTTAAAACGCGCGTACGCCAAACGGACAGCTAGTTCCAAATAGATGATCGGTTTTTTTCTTTGAAAGTTGACATAATTGAGTGTCTTAGCTGTGACGTGTGCGCCGCGTTATAAAATGTCATCCGCGGCGCGCTGCACATTTTAGCTCGGCGGCGGCGCGTGGCTTGTTTTTGTATATTGTTTTAGAATTGGTAAATTATGGAATTATGCATAAATGTTCTTTACATAGATTTGCTTAAACAAATGAAACAAGGATAATTTCAATCTAAGTTTTATAATTGTCGTGGATGAATGTCATTTTGTTTACCCTAACTGGGCTCAAGCGAGATCAGCTACTAAAAAACTGCTTGTGTGTGTGTTTGTGGCAGGCACACCATAGTTAAAGCAAGGGCAGAAACGTGTGGAAATATATTTTCTAACTCTTCTAATTGAATAGCAAATCCATATGTTTTAGTTACTCTGGGTCGGCAGAAGTGACGTATCGTCAATCTATTGGATCGTCTTGCATTTTCATGTCTCTATCGGGTACTGAAGTATACCAAATTCTCTCGACATTTACACTGTCGTATTTAGCCCACCCGATATTCCCGCTAACATGCTCTATTCCGCGGATGTGTCATCTCACGGTACTGTAGAACTCTGAGTGGGAAGTGCTCTGTGTCCTGGAATTGACTGGAATCACGCTGAGATTGACTGCGGACATCACCGCACCACGGGCCACAGGCGTGAAAACGGATTGGAAGGCCTTCTCAAGAGCTCTGGAATTTGCAGACGTAGGCCGTCAATCCACCCCTAGTTGAGCTGGAAGCCACAGCACTGACCACCAAATCCTGCAAGCCAAAGAGAAGGCCTCTACGGCACTACGGCAACGAAAAAAGAACTATCTGCCACGGCACATCAAACGAGAGCTGAAGCGGAATAGAGATCTGCGCCGAGAATGAACAACCTCACGCTGCCCTTGGCTCAAAGCTGATCTGAACGCCCTAACCACGGAGGTATCGGCTTGGCGAAGGGAGTTGGGAGATGCTGACGTGCATGCTATATCACTTGGCAGAAGAGCTGTGCGTGGAAACTGGATGAAAACGAGGAAAGGGATGTGACATTGGCCTTATTCGCTGACGACAGCGCCTACTTCGCCTCCTTGCGCAGCCCAACCATCGTCAATAGGCGCATGCAGTGCCACTTAAACATCCTCCCGCTCTGGCTGGACAACTAGTGCATGGCCGTCAACGTGGAGAAGACTGCAGCGTTCTTTGTGATAAGCCATCGTACACTACTGCAACAGCTTCGGGCCAGGATCTAGAGTGGAAGAAGTCATTTCGGTTACCTCGGAATCAAAATCGACAGGTCGTTGAGAACCGGCCCACAGGCAAACCGCGCTCGACACCAAACGCGCGCTGCCCGAGACTAGCTCTGACCTGTCCTCTCCTCGCATCTCCCACTTAGAGCACAGGAGCCGGTCGCTACGTCCGAAACGATGTGATCACTCGTGACGTGCAGATGAAGAGCGTGAATGAATTCGTGGTAACGTTGGCGCATCTCAACGCCTTAGCCTCTCTGAACGCACGCCCCCTAGACCATCCAGGACTATGACGGCCCACACCGAGGGAACTCCTTAAGACTCCTTAACTACACAGACGAGGAATCAGGAAGCGCACAATCCCCATAAAGGCCATCGCTAACGCAAAAACGGCAGCGTACCGTTGCAGAACGCAACAAGAACCACTGACTCTGGTGCAGCTGCCCCTGCGATTGGAAGCCAGGGTATAGAGAAATACGTCGAGCTCCTTAGATGACCAGAGTAGTAGTTTTACGTTTACGATTTGGGTGCGAGTCGCAAACTGGCATTCGCAAGCCGACCGCGGGTTCGTTTCGGTGGCGTATAAAGTACAATATAAGGTAATAATCGCACGCCGCACACAAATGGCGGCGGCGGCGGCGGCGCGCCGGGTACACTCGGCGGCGTCGCGCCGGCGCGGCGCACACGTCTAGCTGTGATTAAAAAAAATCTTCTCTGGCATTTGAAGATCATGAGCACTTTTCTAGTTAAAAGGATGTCAGCAACTTCAACAAGTCTGATTGATACGATATTTGGTATCCTATTACTTACCTGTAAACTTGGCCTAATACTGCAGCATCACCTGGACTCTGTATTCCCAACTCTTCATCAACATACAGCAGAGGTATTTTTAGGACTCATAGGAATGGTCTTAATACGTTATATTATATATTTAACTAGCTGTCCCGTTCGCGACTCCGACCGCTCGTCTTAAAAAGAAGAAAAATATATCTTTACATAATATCTTTTTAATAATTTTACAAACACGCACATAAGATATAGATCTTTTTTTACTTTGGGGATTTTTCCAGGTTTTATTTATACATGTTTTAAATTGTAAACACCTAGTATATATTAATAGATAGTTTTGTGGGCACTTACCTTGATTAGTTATAAGATAGGTACTATGGATTGAAACTTCGGATTGTGAATTATGGGTTTGTCTAATTTTATACATTAATCTTTAACTAAATACATATGTTGGTTTAAGTAGGTAGGTATTCTGCTGCAACTTTCATCACCACACCACTTATGCGAATCATAATAAGTTTATACTATAATAATAATAATAAAAGATGGATAAACTTTGAACTATCAAATAAACAAAATCGGGTATTGCTAGAGATAGACGTATTTTCATCCAGAAATTATCATGAACATGACGCAATTTATTTGCAATCCACAATATATTTTCACAAAGTCATCTTCATAACAGATTAGGTACCTACCTCTAACCTCTAATACCTAATTTAATCGGTTAATACATAAGGATAAAATATTATAATGAGGTAGATATCAATAGGGAAGGTAAACAATGAACAATTATATAACTCACTGAGTTATATAATAAGGTACTTGAGTAATATTCCGTCAAGAAGAAGTACATATCATCATACTTGTCATACGTCATACGTCATACATACATACGTCATACATACATACTTTCCAAAGGTTGCCAGGAAGAGATCGCTTTCAAGCGATATGGCTCATTGTACCACTTAAATACTTGTATTTTAATTAAATTGGAATATTGTGTTTTATTTTATAGTTAAGGCCTATTACATCTAAATAGGGTAAACATACCGGTTAACCGGCCACTACCCCTTTTCGTCCACTTCGCATGTATTTTGACCTAATAGACAGTGTTATAGACCGTTCCTTTCTAATTTCGCGCCATTCGATCCTGAAGAACTTTATGGTTCATAATCCAACGACATGACCTCGAAATTTACGAACTGAGCCCTCAGTCGCCATTTCAAAATTTGGTGTGTGGACGCGTGTCAAATTTAGCGAAGAAAATAGCAGGTTGATTGATTTTCATGGAATAGAATAGAATAGATTTACAAATTTACGAACTGAGCCCTCAGTCGCCATTTCAAAATTTGGTGTGTGGACGCGTGTCAAATTTAGCGAAGAAAATAGCAGGTTGATTGATTTTCATGGAATAGAATAGAATAGAATAGAATAGAATAGAATAGAATAGAATAGAATAGAATAGAATAGAATAGAATAGAATAGAATAGAATAGAATAGAATAGAATAGAATAGAATAGAATAGAATAGAATAGAATAGAATAGAATAGAATAGAATAGAATAGAATAGAATAGAATAGAAGAAAATAGCAGGTTGATTGATTTTCATGGAATAGAATAGAATAGAATAGAATAGAATAGAATAGAATAGAATAGAATAGAATAGAATAGAATAGAATAGAATAGAATAGAATAGAATAGAATAGAATAGAATAGAATAGAATAGAATAGAATAGAATAGAATAGAATAGAATAGAATAGAATAGAATAGAATAGAATAGAATAGAATAGAATAGAATAGAATAGAATAGAATAGAATAGAATAGAATAGAATAGAATAGAATAGAATAGAATAGAATAGAATAGAATAGAATAGAATAGAATAGAATAGAATAGAATAGAATAGAATAGAATAGAATAGAATAGAATAGAATAGAATAGAATAGAATAGAATAGAATAGAATAGAATAGAATAGAATAGAATAGAATAGAATAGAATAGAATAGAATAGAATAGAATAGAATAGAATAGAATAGAATAGAATAGAATAGAATAGAATAGAATAGAATAGAATAGAATAGAATAGAATAGAATAGAATAGAATAGAATAGAATAGAATAGAATAGAATAGAATAGAATAGAATAGAATAGAATAGAATAGAATAGAATAGAATAGAATAGAATAGAATAGAATAGAATAATGCTTTATTTGACACACAACACAACGGTAAGTTTTTAAGTGTTACTGTTGGTTTATTGTTCATTGATTTGGTGTGTGTGTATTTAGCATGCTTAATTTCTATATTCAAGTGCCGAAACTCATAAAAATTTTCATAATCTGTGATATTTTTGGTGGTTGGACAATACGTTAACGATTAATTTCAAAATCTACTTTCCGACCGGGTGGTCGCATAACCGGTATATTCACGTCATTTCACTTTGCCTTTATTGGAGAAACCTTAAATTCACCAACATAGATTCCATTATATTTGTGAACAGCTAGAATTTTGTAAATTTACTACTAGATTCCGGCCGCCAGTATACCTCATATTGTCAAAGATATGACCTTCAAAAATACCGAACGTTTAGCGGCCGATAACTAGTAAAAATAAAACCTGTCTCCGGCCATTTAAAATAAAGGACGGCCGAAAATTGGTTAAAATTACACCTGATTCCGGTCTTTCGAAAAAAGAACGGCCGATAATTAGTAAAAAGTAAATCTGTTTTCGACCTAGGAAATTAAAGGCGGCCGATAAATGGTAAAAATGTAATCTATTTCTGGCCGTAATATTTGTTTGTGAATTTATGTTGGTTACCCCTTTATGCTGATACGGTTACATGGGTTTGAATGAAATTTGTAATAACCTTACTCTGAATTAATACATAGGCTACTTTTTAACCGTGGGTGCGAAGAAGCTTATATTATGTTATGATAATGGATACATGTTGGTTGATGTGTTTGGTGTTGGAATTGTGCTTGTTTTTTTTTCAGATGGCACCTGTCATGAAAAAAGATAAAGAGCCTTCCCGAAGTGAAGGCATCAGAGAAGCATACCGGCAGTACGGAGTTCCAAGATCCACTATAGTTCATAGTTCATAGTTGTTTATTCCATTGACAAATTACATTGTATGCGGAAATATAAATTATAAAACATAAAATTAATATTGATAAATTATGGTAATCATGCAATATATTATAATGTCAAAACCTAACCTAACAATAAACATTTTGATGTGATCAATCAAGACAATCAATAATTATAAAACGGTTCATAGTTCATTCAGCGAATAGAGACATTTCTCCAGAAGAAAAGACTTCAACTCAACCTTTAGTTTTTTTCTTTGATGAATAAGAGATTTCAGTTCTATCGGCAGTCTGTTAAAAATTTCAACTGCTTGATATCTTAAACAGTGTTTCATGATGTTGAGTGTGGGATGTATCTTATTCTTTAGATTTTTTTTCCTACTATTTGTCCGCACATTATTTTCACAAAGTGTCTCATACTCGTGTATGTTTTTGGCTAGAAAGCTAATAATTACATGTACATAATTACTTGGGCCCGTCAAAATACCCAGTCGACTAAAATGCTCTCTGCATGATTCTCTCTGAGAGATTCTAACTAAAGTTCTTATACTTCGTTTTTGCATAATGAATGCTTTTTCCAAATTATACCTGTAACTGTTTCCCCAGAACTGAATGCTATACCTTATTTTAGATTCTACTAGTGCATAATATACTATTTTTAATTGATCGATGCTGATTTCATCGCGTAAGGTACGTAATGCATAACAAGCTGAAGCAATGGAGTTTTCTATCCCTTCCAATTCATTTTTCCAATTTAGGAGAGAGTCAATCTGTACTCCAAGGAACTTCACACAGTTAACGCTTTCAATTCTCTCACTATTTACCCTGGTTTCAATCAGATCGTTATTTCTAGCCGTTCGTCTATCCTAGTGTTAAGAGATGTCATGTCATCTGAGCTGATAATCGCATTCGTATCGTCAGCGTAAACAATTAATTTGATGTCAGTTAAGTTATTAGTTATGTAATTTATTTAGTCATTCGTAAAAATTATAAACAATATTAGTCCTAATATTGAGCCCTGAGGAACTCCTGTCAAAATGCTAGTCAATCTTGATTTATGCACAGATTATTTTCCTTCATGTTGTGATCTGTTTTTTACTTCGACGAACATTGTCCTATTACTTAAATATGACTTAAGTAGATCCAAGGCAGCTCCTCGCACACCATAGTGTTCTAGTTTATTTAGTAAAATTTCGTGGTCAACGGTGTCAAAAGCAGATCTTAAATCTAAGAAAATTCCAGCTACCTTTTTTTTAATATTTAATATTTCGACTACGTCATCAATTAGTGTATTCACGGCATCAACAGTACCAACTGAAGTTTGATAACCATACTGCCTTTGGTGTAATATTCTGTTTGAATATAAATGTGACAATAAACGACTTTTAATTAGCTTTTCAAATATTTTTGATAGTGTGGGCAGTAGAGACATCGGACGATAGTTTTTAGGATCACTAGTAGATTCTTTCTTGTATACAGGACCTATTTTTGCCAGTTTGAATTGATCAGGAAAGATGCCCTCGTCAAAATATTTATTGAAGAAATATGATAACGATCTTGTTAAAATATTTATGTGGTGTTTGATAACAGTTATTGGCAAGTCATCATATCCGCAGGAGTTTTTTTTACCATATTTCTAACTGTCTTCTCTATTTCTTTTTCATCAGTGTAACTAATATTCATTCAGGTCCCAATTCTGATAGTATTTTCTTGAATGAACCTAATTGCATTTTCAGCACAAATATCAGACCGACTATTGTAATTAAATCGTTCAGCGAACACATTAGCAATACTCAGAGGTTCATCAATGAACTTATTGTCACACTTTAATGTAACATTTCTTGCTCGTAATACTTTTGATTTGTTCGTATGTCTATTTACTACCTGCCATATTTCTTTTATAGAATTGGTTGCCTTTTTAATTTGTTCTTCGACAGCCATTCTTTTTGCGGTCCTAATTATTTTACGGTATAGACTAATATGTTTATTACGATAAGTCTGTATACTTTCATGTTTTTGGTTTCCACTAGATGAGCATAAAAAACGTTTCATTTTACTTGATGTTTTAATGCCTTTTGTAGCCCAGCGTATATCGTAATTAGGTTTTAGAACAAGCTTCCTAGTAACTTTTTTGTAACATTCTTTAAAAGTTCTGTAAAACGTTTTCAAAAATTTATTTATACCCATTTCATGCCATTTATGTTCAAGAATTTTTTGTTTGAAAATTACATGATTCTTTTTGTTATATATTCTTTTAGTTATAGTGCTTATAGTTTGTGTTGAGCTACTGTGCATTTTGACTTTACCTAACAGAAGCGAACAATATAAGCACCATGGCCATCTGCAAGAACATTGTAGTCAATTTGACACTGCTCCGATACAGTTTGTTCGTCAAGGTTTGTTAAGATATTGTCTAAGCAAGATGTTACGTTATTTCGCATAAATGTCGTTTCGAAAACTAATGGTCTAAAGTTATAGCATTTCAATAGAGTGAGGAATTCAGTACGCTGTTTGTTGTCTACGAGCAAATCAACATTAAAATCACCGCATAAGACACATTTATTTAAAAAAAAATATTTAAATACCTTTTCAAGTCTTAATATAAGATCATCAAAGTTCTTTTCATCTGGAGTTCTGTAACAGCAGCAAATGTATAAGTTTGTTTGAATGTCTTTCCAGCAACATATTTCGAAACAATTCATTTTGTAAAGTTTATTGATTACATTAAAATCTTCCGCCATCTAGTCACTTTTACCCAATATTAGCGAACCTCCTCTTTTCTTGGAGTGCCTTATATTATGAGAGATCATTTTGTAACCATGTATGTTTAAAAGATTTACGTTTGTTTTATTAAGAAAATGTTCTGTTAAACACATATAGTCCATATTTTTATCTGATAAACACAATTCAAACTCGTCTTTTTTACTGGATATTCCACACACATTTTGGTGTAAAATATTTATACAGGCCATATTTGGTTTACAAGCATCAACCTTCTGTTCTAAAATCAGACAAACACTGTTAGCTTCTTCATTATTCACGAAAAAAATCTAACTCTGTACTTGTATCATCAGTCTGTGTGCATGTACTGGTCTGCCTGTTTTCATTGCCTTTAGTTGTCTGTGACCAGCCATCAACTTTAGACACTTCGGGAGTTGCAACTTTTCTCTGAGACATTTTATTCATGGAGCTTATATAAGCTAAATATTTAAATGTATTACTTATGCGTATGATCTCTCTGTTTAACAATCTACAAGCATCCATTTTATCAAACCAATGATTAGTAACATAACTGTCGATGTCCAATGAAACAAATACAGAATTATCAGAGTAGGTACAGATATGTTTCATTAGCTTATTTATATTATTAACATTCAAAAATCTATTCCTATAAGCATTGCCCACAAGCACATTTGTGGGATTTAAATGTTTTTTGGTACAATAAAGATGAGTTTGAACACTTATAGGATTTTTATCATTTGCTCCTGATAGTATGATCACAAAATCTGATTTGTTGAAATTCTTGCAAGATATATTGCACGTATCCACGACCTGATGCAACATAGCATAAGGTTTAACAATGGACGTCACGGCGAACTTGTCTCCCAGTAAATTTTGCAAGCGTTCTCCTAAGCCCCTTCCAATTTCATCTGCTACTATCAAAACGTTGTGTCGTTCATATCTAGACAATTGGTACTGTTCACAAGTTTCATAACTACAGGACAAGCCTTCGAAAAACGCTAGGCCAAAAACTTCAGGATTGTTTTCTGTTCGGGACATGGACCACAGCTCTATTCAGATTTCAGAGATTGGTTCTTACGTATCTCTCAGCGACATCTCAATAGCACCATTTAGTGACACACATTTATCAGAAATATGTCAAGCTAGTAACGATATCGTTATTCATTTTGATGACAGCCCCACGATGCATGTTATCCAAATGAAAACAGTGACTGAGCACAAAGATCCCCACCCGGAAATGCATAAAAATCTAGAAGTTAAAGAATCTGAAAAGTACCAGGATCAAAGAGGAAACATCAGGATGGATAATACATTTGCAGATATAGATCACGATCATGTCCTCTTAAACAGGTCTTTAGAAGTTTCACCAGATAAACAACAAACATGTACTAAAAAGCCTGACATCAAAAAGAACCCTCCTATTATTTTAAGTTATGATAATACAGAAGCTAGGACGATTTTTGACACGAAACTGGCTTCTTCTGCTTTGAAAATTGATGATGTTAATGCAATTGGACAACCCGATGATGATTTTATTACGTTAGCAGAAAAACAACCAATAGCTTCTACAGAATCTTCAAACAATACACCGAAAAATGGCAGTAAAATAAAAGTCACAGAAAATATATGAATAGCATCAGCTCTGGAAAAACCAGCAACTCTTATAGATGAGGATCTTTTTAAAAAACACCTGAAATTTTCTGATGTCGTCACTAAAAACAAAGGAACTCGTTCATTGAACCAGTTTCCGAGTGCTTTAACATCTAAAGCTTGGCAACAGTACTACGAAAAAAAAGAACAAGCGAAATAGGACAAAGAAAACCAAATTAAGAAAAGAAAGCTTGAAAGAGAGCTAAAGAGAAAAGAACAACCACCAAAAAAGAAGAGGATGAAGAAAAATAAAGTAGAAGAAACTCAATCCCGTGTTGAATGTAGTTCTTGTGATCTTGACCTTATAAGAAGAAGATTGACATTGAAGAAGAGGGCGAAATGAATATTGGCTGTGATCAATGCATTCGTTGGTATCACCTAAAATGCACGAAAATAAAGAATTTATCATACAATCAAGCAGCTACCGCAACATACGAATGTATGTTGTGTGAATCTGCTGAAAATGTAAGGACAGAAGAAGACTTCCAATAACAATACTGACTGACTGATTGATATACTGATTAAGGAAGTTACCTCATTAAACTTTATGTTGATTTATTTTGAAATATTTACTTTATATAAGAATTCTTATATTGTTTGTTTTTTTTTCCCTTTTGATATCTGCAATCGGCTGTATAGCCATAATCAGATCCTTTCGTTGGAGTCATTGTTTTGGGGCGCCCTTCCATTGAGTGGCACCACACTGGCTATTAGATAGTCAGCTTCTCATGTCCAGGTTTAGTACCTGCTATCTCTTTAGGCGATTTACGCTCTTTCCGTTATTTAGGAGGTTCTGGGCTAGTGTGTTTGTGTGTTCTTAGTCGTTCCTTGTATTTTATTGCATATTTCCAGACTTCTTTTTTGACGGTTGCTATTTCCAGGTATTCGTGTATTTCGGTGTTTCTTACAAACCAGTGTGCTTTGGAGATGGTTCTTAGAGCTAGGTTTTGGAACCTTTGGAGGATCACGATGTTTGAGTTACTGGCTGTTCCCCAGAGTTCAATGCCATACGTCCATATTGGCTTTATTATAGCCTTGTAGACTATCAGTTTGATGCTGATTGATAGTTGGGATTGGCGGCCAAGTAGCCAGGAGAATCCCTTGAGTTGCATATTGGCTCCGGTTCTTTTGGCTTTTATGTGGTTGGCCCAAGTTAATCTTCTGTCCAAGTGTAATCCCAGGTATTTGACGGTGTTGTTGCTTGGTAGCGTTTTGTTTTCCATACAAACTGGTGGACAGTCCCCTTTCCGGAGCGTGTATGTAACTTGTGTTGATTTTGCCACATTAGGTTTGATTCTCCAATTTTTTAGCCAGAAGTCTATTTTGTGAAGCTGTTCCTGCAGTCTCTGCGAGGCTTTATTTGGGTCCTTGTCACTAGCGAGACATGCGGTATCGTTTGCATATGTTGCCATTACAACGTTGTCTGTTTCTGGTAGGTCTGCAGCGAATATAGAGTAAAGTACCGGGCCGAGTACCGATCCCTGCGGGACTGAGGCCGTTATGTCGTACAGGTTCGAATAGTCTTCCTCATACCTGGAATTTTCTCTGGGTCAAGTAAGATTTTATGATCATGTAAAATGAGTTCGGTAGTAAAGTTTTTACTTTGTAAATGAGTCCTTTATGCCAGACTTTATCAAACGCCTGTTGGATGTCTAAGAACACCGCCGAGCAGTACTCTTTCTTCTCTAATAACTGCCTGATTTTATGAACCACTCGGTGTACCTGTTCTACAGTTGCATGTTTTTCTCTGAATCCAAACTGATGATCAGGTATGATTTTAGATTCCTCCAGTACTGGTTTAAGCCTGGTCAGTAATATTTTTTCAAATACTTTTGACAGTAATGGTAGGAGACTGATAGGTCTATATGAGCCGGGTTCTGTAGGTGGTTTCCCAGGCTTAGAAATCATGCAAATTTGGGATACTTTCCAGAGTTTTGGGAAATAGTGTGTTCTAAGGATGGCGTTAAACAGCATTGTCAGGAAAACTATGACTTTTCTTGGTAGTTGTTTGAGGACTTCAGCTGTTATTAGATCAAAACCTGGGGCTTTTTTGTTTTTGAGATTTCGTATGATCTTTGCATGTTCCTTAGGGGTGACAAGTGTTAACAATGGAGATAGCTGTTGGTCACTGTTGATAACTCGATCCACTTCTTCTTCGAACTCTACCATTCTGGACTGATTAGGAGTGAAGACGTCGCTTAGGTGTTTGGCAAATAGTTCTGCTTTTTCACTTCCCGTTCTAGCCCAACGGTCTTCGGGCGACTTCCTAATAGGTGGAACGTGGAGATTTGGCCTTTTAAAGTTCTTAGTTATTTTCCATAACGAGTAGTTATCTCTTTTATATGTTGATAATGTTGATAATTTCTGCTGGAACGATGTGTTATTGTTCTCTGCAATCATTTCTTTAAGCTCCCTAGATATTTTGTTGTACTCCGTCCTATCAGCGTCAGACCTACTTTCATGCAATCGTCTTCGTGTTTTACGTTTTTCTTCTAGCTTGTAGCGTATGTCCATTGGTATATTATTATTTTGTGTTAAGCAGCCTATCGAGGGAGTAGAGCACCACGCAGCAACTTGTATAAGGTTTGTGATGTAGAAGGTTGCTTCATCTATATCTTCTTCTGTCTTGAGTTTAATCTTCAGGTTTGTTTCTTCCTCTAGGTATTCAGCAAAGGATTCCCAGTCTGTTTTTCGGTTATATAGTGTAGCTCTTTGAGTTCGGTGTATTGCAGTCACGCTAAATGTAGCTATGACCGGTGTGTAGTCGGAGACACTGTCAAGTGATGATTCGATATCAAAGTATATCTCGGATAAGCCTTTTATAATGGAAAAATCTAGGAGATCGGGTATTCTGTTAGCATCGGTTGGCCAATAAGTTGGTTTGTTAGTTCCTAGAGTAGTGAGTTTAAATTTGTCAACACTTTTCTTCAGTTCCCTTCCTTTAGTAGTGGTCAGTCGTGATCCCCAGTAAGTATGTTTGCAGTTCCAGTCGCCACCACTTATAAATCTGTTTCCCAGGTTGTGGAAGTAGCTATCGAGCATGTGTTGCTTCAGGTTATGTTTTGGTGGGCAATAAATGGCGCTTATGTTAATAGGCCCCATATTGTGCTCGTTTATGGTGATAGTGGTGGCCTGCACCCAGTCCTCCTGGAGCACGCTATGTATGTGATGTTTAATATTGTTCTTAATTATTATCGCAGACCCTCCATGTGATGTGCTGTCTGGGTGGTTGGCATTATAAAAGCAATAGTTATCAAATCTAATACCAGTTCGATCGTTGAGGTGAGTTTCCGAAATTAGTGCAATATCCACTTTGTTTGCTTTTAGTAGTATTTCAAGTTCTTGTTTATTTGGCGTAAGGCCATTGATATTCCAGGTAGCGATTCGTAACGATATCATTGTGGTAGTTTGCTGATGAGTGTCATGATGAGGTTCATCATTGTACTGAACTGTGAAATAAGTTGGTCCATTCTTTCAGTCTGTTTTTTTATAAGTTCTTCTAGGTAGTAGTACCGATGTTCTTGTGTCTGGCTATAAATTCTATCATTTCTCAAATGATGTGTTCTTTCTGACTCTCCGTCAGCGTGATCTTTTGTATTTGTTCTTTGTGACTCGGTATCGTCAGCGTGTCTTTTTGGTAAAGGTCTTTGTGTTTCTATCAGTTTATCTCTCGGGTATTTATCTTGTGGTTTTTCGATATACTCGGTGTTTTCTGAGTAGTTATAAGGCTTTGGCCTGATTTACTGTTCACTGTTCACTGCCTGTTCACTGTATTGTTGTTTGTATATTGTTTGTGAAACATTTATTTATTAATGGTATTGGTACCTATTTTCGTCCCCTTAAAGTCTCGGGTTTTACTGGGAATAGAATTTCATGTTATGTTTGAATTTTATTTTTATATGTGTTAAGATATTTTTTAATAATGCTAAAGCCAAAAGTAGAGCTATAGGTAAGTCGTAGAAGATAGTAAAAATATACCGCTTTTTGTGAATTTATTAATTGTTTTACTTTCATACTATTATAAACCCTATGAGCTACTGAATAATAGTCGATTTTCTACCGTGAATTAGGTGGCCGATAACCAGTGCACTGGTGGACGATAACTGAGTGAAAAGGCCGATGACCGGTATATTTGCTATTTTTACGAATATATATTTTTATAAATTATGTATCACTGATACATCTATAAACGTTAGGTTTTATGAAACTAAACTATTGTAGGATGAAATGTTATTTTTTTGAAAAATCTTGGAGTACAGCATTATGATAGAAATCAACTCTAAAGTCAACAAGCCGCTTAAACGGCCGATAACCGGTATGTTTACCCTATATGAAGATGATTTAAACAACGTCCGAGGTTATTAAGCACTTACGTTTGTGACTTTTGTAAGGCATAATATACGAGAGCGACAGGTACGACCACATTTCAAACAAGAGAATTCTGTCGTTCCTGTGAATGGTAGAGGGAGAGCAGCTCGTTGATGTCTCAAAGTGCAAAATGCTTCTGAGACAGCAAGTTAAGCCATGCTCGGTCATGTACTATCGGCTTTGTCGATTTATTTTATAAGGTGTACAATAAAGATACCTTTAATCTATTCTATTTTATTCTACATAGGTACCTACCAATAATTACAGAAATGTCCAGAATAATACATACGAAATACAAGTGAAAGAGTTGAGCTATCTAAGAGCCGTTTAAAACGATATATAGATAGCTCAACTGATCCTGGCGGCATTGCCACGTTGAATGGCAATGCTAATACGCTGAGCCAGATAGGAGCCAGCTCTTGGGTCACGCAATGTTTCTACCAGACGCCGTGAAATAATTTTGAAAACGCGGTGGGCTCCTGTTCCCCACGTGCCCAGACTCTTGACTCCAAAAGGCTCAATTATGTAGGCCTTCCATATCTACTAAGTAGCCTTAACAGAATGAACCTACTTAGTACTTATTGTTTTTATTATTTAATGTAGTTTGGTACTTCGACTAGGCCGATAATGAGAAGTACAAGAAAAAATATCAAATGGAAAATCTTTTAAAATTATACAACCTCGAATAAAAAAAACATCTGGTTATATAAACAGACTGTCAGATTTTTTACCGGTTTGGATAACTTATCAGAGGTCAGTTTGTTATAAAATGGTTTATCAAAGTGATACCTACCTAGAGGAGGCACGAGCGGCTTTCAACCATTATGATACCATTTATCACGCAGTTTATTTACGTCACAATAACTAGTGAAAAAACGAATGATACCTACCTCCTTAAATGGTCTCCTTTTGAACAAAACTTTGGTTGAGGTAATGATAATAATCATCATCATCATATCAGCCTTGATGAAGTCCACTGCTGGACATAGGCCTCCCCAATAGATTTCCAGGAAGAACGATTTTGAGCCCTTACAATTCACCAACTTCCTGCGATCTTTACAATATCGTCAGTCCATGGGATTTGTTGGGATTGATTGCAAGATCTCTGCCGGAGATTCTTCGCACCCCCTGTTCCGCCGTTACCGTGGCCTCCACCTATGCCAGGAATAGCGGAACTGCCGGGAACTGGGGGACGTCTTCTGTTTGTGTCTGTCATTTGGGGGTTTTGCCATAGTCACCACGCTTGGCAGGCGGATTGGTGACCTCAGATTTAGAGTTAAGTACTCGGGGGTGCTGCTGCCCATCCCCCGGTGTGTGTTCCCTTAGTCGCCTTTTACGACATCCACGGGAGGAGATGGAGAGGTCCAATTCTATGCCGGAACCACCACGGCAAAAATAATAATAATAATAAATAATCCCGGACATTTCACACACCATCATCTGGCCCCAAAGTAAGCAGAGCTTGTGTTATGGGTACCAACATGACTGATATACTACTTATATACTTTTATTTTGTAAATACATACATAGAACACCCAGACCCGAGACAAATACTTGCAGATCATATAAACATTTGTCCCGCGGCAGGCATCGAACCCGCAACGTTTTGCGTCTCAGCCTGACTTTAGCCCACTGCGCCACAGAGGTTGAGGTGGAACGAATATGCTGTGTTCGTGGCGGTGTGATATTACTCGTATAACACAATTTTTTACGGCTCGCTCCACTCGCCAGTGTTTTATATTCAGATTAATTTTCAACCGAAATCAAAAAAGGAGGTTCTCAATTCGACTGTTTTTTTTTATATTGAGTCTTGAATGAAGTCGGTTGTATTTTTAGTTTTGAAAACATAATTATTACTTAGTAATCTATTTAATACCTTAGGTAGGTAGGTAGATACTTTAAAGAATATGTAAGGCATTTTAAACTTAATAACTGGCAGCATATTCATGATTTTTAAGTAGTAGCGCTCATAGGAGGCTCTGAGGCGAAATTTAATCCTTTCATTACACGGGTTCGAAAAACTAATAACACGAGGTAGGTAGGTAGAAGTAATTCTCTTCCTTGTTTATAGGTAGATATTACAAATTATGACTGTTCGCCCCGAACTGAAATCTTGTGATGTCCGTATTACCTATATCTAATTATTCGAGTATCTTGCTGTTAACCGCAACGTCTATGTAAGTAGGTTGATAAAATTATAATTGGGTAAGTATTAATTATTATTATCCGATGTTATTATTTGAAATAATTTGTTAAGACTAAATGTATTAAAGAATTAAATATAATTTTGCCATGTTTTAATATTTTAATATTTTTTATGATATTTTATATTTAAGGATACACCAGTCAACGGCACAAACTGCGTCTGGGCGCAGCTAACATGTAAGCTATTTCACCTAGCATAGTGTACGAAAAGGATAGTCGTACACAAGGGACAGTGATGAGCAGTAAGAAGATAGTATGATGATTTCAAATCATATGATTAAATTAGATTAGACAATTGAGAATTGAGGCCATTGGCCTCAATTCTGTTAGCACCAACCTAACTAATTTTTCTAAAATTAGGTTTTGAGCTGCAAATGAAACTTTGGTATTCTGCTGCTACCAACTTATCCTAATTTAATTAAGCATTCCTAATTTAGTTAGATGGTACCAACCGAATAGGTTTTACAAATGCTATGACTAATTAAATATATTTCAGACGATGAAGGCTTCACTATCGTGGAGAAGAAACGCCGACCGAAATCGTCCCGAAATCGACGAGGTACCGCTCCGCTATCTGCTGGGCTCACTCTGCAGACGGTGGAGCCTACCGTGTCGATTTATGTGTCTCGGTTAGACCCGACCACTACCGGGGAGAGTATTCTCCGGTACGTGGACGAGAGAGGCCGATGCCGGATCAGGGAGCCGCCCGCCGTACTTATGCATGGCTTGCAGCGGTTAGAATCAAATAGAGAGACCAACTTCAAGTCGTATGTGCTACGGGTAGCTGCCAAGTACAAGGACGTATTTCTCGCACCCGACTTCTGGTCAGCAGGAGTTGTCTACCGACGGTATAGGGAAGCACCGCATAGGAAAAAAGTGCCCTGACTTTTTGTGTAGGTCATATGTTTATATGTATATATATGTTAGTCTACTATAAGGTATTTATTTTCTATGGGCCCTTGTTATTGTATTTCATACACATAATTTTGTTGCCTGAAATTTTTTTTTTTTTTTTTTTAAATACTTGCACAATTATAACCGGGTAGGCAAAGCTAAACATTTGGACGACATCTTGAACTGCGCGTCACTCTGCAAGCGAACTACCACGTTCTGTGTTGCTGACGTTTACTGAGACTGTAATACCTTTTATGGACTGCAATATGAAATGCGGGGTTTGAAGCACCCCGCACGGGTGCTTCAAACCCGTGAAGGACCAAAATTCCATTAAGTGTTCATCCTCCACGTGTGGTAAATATTTTCGCTCATTATGCATAAGTATTTTAGCGATATTTTAGCGACAGACATGAAAAAATCATGGAAATGTCCTGATTGCAATGCCTTGTCCAAGAAAGGCGCAGATAATAGCATGACCCCAGTGCAGGGTGGTAAGGACTCCCAAAATGTCACACATCGTAGAAAACAGGATCCGACTGTAGAGTTAGGTACATCTGAGGTCAAAGAACTGATATCCTAGGTGCGCTTACTGACACAAGAAATATCTTCCTTAAAACAAACATTAAAAGAAGCTGGATGAGCTCGCAGCTGCGGTGACCACCAACGATTCTCGGATAAAAATAATTGAAGACCGGGAGAAGGAGGTTGCAGTTCTTAAGACAACCGTTGAACACCTTCAGCGTGACCTGAACTCACAGGCTCAAGCCCACCTGCGAAATGAGTTTGAGATTTCAGGAATCGTTTCAGGAATAAGAACGAAAATCTATATCATATTGTGTTGCTTGCAGCCCGGAAAATCGGAATTGAACTAGTGCACAACAACATTGATTTCGTTTCTCGAGTTGGTGCACGGGCAGCTGTCTCTAACCCGGCAGAAGTAATGGAACTCCGCGCCCTATCGTGGCACGTATTATGCGACGCTCTATGCGTGACCTCAAGAAAAAACGTAATGAGCTCCGATCTGGAAATCCCCGGTCCATCACGCAAGGTATATTACAATGAGCGGCTAACAAGAGAAAATAGGCTGTTTTTTCGAGAAGCTAGAAACAGGTCCAAGTTGCACGGTTACGCCTACTGCTGGTCCAACCAGGGCGCCATCTATGTGCGGCAGCGAGAGGGTAAGGCTGCGAGGCTTTTTCCATCCCGTAGTAACCTCGACAACATATTTGGAGCACACTGTGCAAACTCACAAGCTGATATGTGACTCTCCGCGACTGTCTGCTTACCCAAAAAAGTTCGAGCCGTTTTCATGTATGTACATACTTAAGTTGTATTCTTTCAACCCTTTGGACTGGAATAACGCCTAGCATCCTAGCCTAGCATGTATTACACCTGGGTAGTTACCTAATGTTTCACCGAAGTGACTTTTATGTGTTGTATTTAATCACCAGCTCTTTATTATTTATTTTATTTGTGGTACTATTATATCACTTATTCAAATATATATAAATATATATATAAATATATATATAAATATATATATAATTATATATAAATTATTATAAATATATATTTATATATATAAAATATATATAAATATAATATAATATTTATTTATTTGGTATTCCAGTTTTATTATTTTTTATTAACGTCAATTATAACAGAATTATACTCAGGTCTACATATTAAAAGCAGTTCGGAACTTTGTGAGGTTTATCTTAGTGAATGGTTGTTTTGTGGTTTTTATAATAATACATTGTTAAGCAAACGTTCGGTTTGGTTATGCGGCTTCAATTTTATTAATGGATTTAGATAACATATCTTCAGAATTAGAATCTTTAGGCATAACCTGCCACTCGGTATCAGAACCTGAAAAAGTTAATTCCATTCTCACAACAAATTTTAATTTCTCAATACTTACGTTTAATATAAGAAGCTTAATTAAGAATTTTGATTCATTTCTCGTTACCCTGAGGAGATGCTGGCTTTCAAGCTCATCTTGTATACCACAAATTCCAACTATGCATCTTATCACACTACAAAATTTATAAATCAAAACGGATGTGTGGTTATTTATATTCGAGATATATGGTGTCCTACCATTACTGAACCATCTATAAACGACGCAAACTGTTTAATTGCTGAAATTCCTAATTTGATCACGCTATTTGGTATCTGCCGTTCTCCGTCATTTTCTAATAAAGAAAACGTTTTGTCATCACTGGATAAGTCTTTAAACAATCACAGTAACAAATCGAACCTTGTACTATCAGGAGATTTAAATATTAACATAATTCCTTCCCTTGACAGTAATAGCTCTGATATCGACTACATGTGTCTTCTGGCCGAACACGGTCTTATTCCCTCTATTACCCTGCCAACAAGAAATGGTTCTTGTCTAGATCATATATTTGTCAGAAGTAAGAGAAACGTAATTGGTATTGTCTGTCCTTCAGATCTTACAGACCACGACTTAGTCCTGAGCGCATTATCATTTATCAATCCAAAACAAGTCAAACCATCTCATTGGAGAGACAAGAGACGTTGATTCGATTTCAAAAGAGCTTAAGTCAATTAATTGGGAAGTAATACTTGATAGACATAGCGCTAGCGAAAACGCTCAGGTATTTACAGACACACTTTTAAGTATTATTGATAAATATACAAAAACTAAGAATTTTAAACGCTCCCAACGAATCTTGAAGCCGTGGATAACTCCCGGTCTACTGCGCTGCATGCGCTACCGCGACCGACTTCACACTCGCTCAAAACAATATTCAGATGATGAAGTCCAGCGTATCATATACACTCGATATCGTAACTTTTGTAACGGTTTGCTTAGAAAATTGAAAAGGGAATATGAGAGTAAAGAGCTTGAATCAAATAGAAAAAACCCGAGGCAACTTACGAAAACGATTAAAAATATATGTCAACTGGTCAACTGGTCGGATGCAATTTCTACCGCAGAGAAGGGCATGGAAGTAGTACAACAGTGGCTCCAGACTAACCTTTTGACTCCTAATACACATAAAACAAAATTTATCTGCTTTCATAAAACACTAGCATCTTCGCCTCCTGAAATCTTGTCAATCAAACTCCACATATGTAGTCATATTGTTCCGGTTAGCTGCAATTGCGAGCAGATAGATCGAGCTAAGTATGTAAGATATTTGGGAGTTATTTTAGACCAAAACTTGAATTTCAAAGAACACATAAATAGTTTGTCTTCTAAAACCCGCAAAATAATAAACGTCATGAGAATTCTTAGGAGTTCTGCTAACTTTACCACACTAAAATCCACGTATGACGCACTATGTCAGTCACTTCTAACTTATTGTATAACTAGCTGGGGGGGCGCGCCGAAATCGACTCTGATACAGTTGGAAAGATCTCAGAGATCTGTTTTGAAGACCATGCTAAAGAAGCCTTTCAGATACCCAACTGTAAATGTCTTTAGGGAAAGTGATGTTCTCAGTGTCCGTCAACTTTTTGTATTAAAAATATGTACAATGGCACATAAAAGTGTGATCAACAGTGCTGCTTACCAGGACATGCTAACCCACGGTGTTTTTTTTAAATTTGATTTATTCAGTTAACACTTCTTTTGCCCAGCGGTTTAATCCCTACATTTCGGGGTTTCTTTACAATAAAATTGTTAAGATCTGCGATATAAAGCACTGCGCTGTCTCGAAGGCTAATTATATTGTATTGAACTGGCTAAAAACTCTTGACTATAACTGCACAGAACTTTCACTTGATCAGTTATCTTAATCATAATTAGGTCTTTATTATGTTATGCCTACATCAATATGAAGCTCAATTTTGTTATGTTATAGTATATGGTATATATATATAGTATTTATATGGTATTGGTATATAGTATTTTAGTACGTTAAATTGCTATTATTTATTTTATTATTTATTTATTTATTATCTTTTACATATTTTTAACAAAACACACTTACCTATTACATATAATGTAGTTAAATAATTTGTTGACCGTAAACCGAAGCTATTTTATTTTATGTTGATTCGTATCAGATACCTGCGATACAGATTATATCTAGTGTGGGTATCAAAGGTAATTCATAATAGATTTTATCAGCAAAACAAACATTTAACAAATATAATTGTATTTATTTATTTATTTATAATATAGTATTATAGAAGTACCCATTGAGTTTTTCTTTTTATATTTAAATTCCATAATTAGAATTCTTCTAGTCCTAATTTTAATTGTTTTAAGCTGATTTACTTTCCTTGGTTTTATATTAAGTTTTTGCTGTCAGTAAACAAATTTTAATATTTAATAATATTTTAACTGAGATTACTGATGAGAAAAAATCTTATATAAATATATAGGATCACAAAGTTACATTTAATTTTGCAGTCAATGAATCAGTGTACCTGTATATGTATAATATAATGGAATAATAGGTGTAGATAGGTACCTAGATATAATTATGTTCAAAGGCCACTTGTTAAATGGTCAATCAACGGAATGAATAAACAAAAATGGGACATGTCTTATGAAAATTTGGCAGTATTGTTGTGGAAAGTGAAGAATTACATGAAATTGTAAAGGATGAGGTCATAGGTAGATAAACATAGGGCTGCGATTAAATCTACAAAAAAAATATAACAGTGCAATGTTTACATCGCAAAACGGCCAAAAATAATCTGAATCATAAGGTACCTAACACCTTATTTAATAAGTACAATGCCTGACGTGCCTGACTGACTCTCAAAGCAAAGAGAGAGCTGTCATTTATATGTCAAAACCTATCACTGACTCCATTTCTGAAAGTATCTAAATATAGCTTACTAAGAAATAATTACAGAAATTTACAAAATAATATACTTACAATAATATAAAATACACGTGAAACAGTTGAGCTATCTAAAGACCGTTTAAAACGATCTATGGATAGCTCAACTGATCCAGATCACTGCCAGAGGGCAGTGTTCCCAAGATACTGGCGGCATTACCACGTTGAATGGCAATGCTAATACGCTGGGCCAGATAGGAGCCAGCTCTTGGGTCACGCAATGTATCTACCAGACGCCGTGAAATAATTTTGAAAACGCGGTGGGCTCCTGTTCCCCACGGGCCCAGGGTCTCGACTCCAAAAGGCTCCAATATGTAGTCCTTATCCAAACCAGCATATTTGCGGTTTTTGAGGTCCTCGGCACATTCAGCCGCCGCACCAGCCCTAACGGAAGTCCCCGACAGATGGGATGAGGCCAGGGTGTCTACGCAAGTAGCATCCCGCACTAATGGCTTCCCAAGCAAATATAGCTTAATAAGTTAGTATGTTTTTCTCGAAGTATAAAGACGCATGTAACCCTATTTTTGTTTAATGAATTTCGGATCACATATCGTCTCATATTATCACGTATCCAACTTACCTACATATTCATTTAGGTACCTAACTACCTACCTATTCAATTATTCAGTAGAATATTATACCAATATTGGTACCAATACCGGTACCTGGAATTTTCGGCCGATACTGACACAGACCGAAATTTCCCGAAACTTTCGATACTACATTTATCATAATTTGAAAGGCTTTAGAATTAAGCAGAAGCTATAAAACAACTAAATTTGAATTTTTTGACTTTAGATAGATAGATAGATAGAAAATACTTTATTGCACACCACAAAATACATTAGACTCTTATAAGAAACAATGTTTAGCTACACGGTAGTACAATGGGCGGTCTTATCGCTAGATAGCGATCTCTGCCAGACAACCTTAGGATGGATAGAAATCAATTAAGCTGAATATGACTTTAAGTACTTAGGTATATTCAATTAGTAGGAAAACAATATCACTCAGAATCACAACAATGCTTTTCATTAAATGAAAGGCATAAAATATCTGTAAAAAAATTGTCCGAGCGCATGGTTTCACAGTGAAACCATGAGCTTGGTCAAACCTTCTGAAATCAGTAAGGTTAACAATGAGTAATAGTCAGGTCCTTAACCAATAGAACACCATCAAATTAGAAAGTTTTTTTTAAATGTTTACTAATCAGGCTGTTTCTCAAAATCTAGTCTCAGACCGAGGTAACTGAGAATCTAGTAAAGCCTTACTATCCCTGACAATTTTGTTTGTAAGGAATTTTAGTATTGATATCTAACTATTTTGTAAAACATCTCGGGTTTCTTCAAACAGTTTGGTTTGCAGTTTAAAAAAATCAACCCCACCTAACAAGTTACTATTACTCTGCAAAATTTCATTTCATCAAGATAAAACTAATAGCCTGTAAGCAAGAGCAAGATTAAGAGCGGACAAAAAGACACACAGACGATCATAGCGAAACTATAAGGCTTCTTTGTGAACTTCAAAACCTTAAAAAGTAGTGGCATAATAGGTTTATACCTATAAAGTTGCAATTTTACATTGTCATTTGAAATGTATTTTTTTAGGGTTGGCCGGAAAAAAAAATCTTATATTTAGTAATTTGTTTATTTAAATATACAGAAATCATTACAGAAATGTACAGAAAAATATAGCCACGTTGAATAGCAATGCTAATACGTTGAGCCAGATAAGAGCCTGCTCTTGGGTCACGCAATTTATCTATTTGTTTATTAAATATTTTTTTTTTTATTGAAATTCAACCCCTAAAAGGGTGAAAACGAGTGAAAACGAATGTATGAATATTTTTAACGCGTTGTGCGATTTGCTTGAAACTTGATATTAATAAATAAAATGCAAAATAATTGGACACGTGTTTCAGGATTTTTCAAAATAAGGATAAAGGAGGATAAAGGAGTAAAATGGGGTGTAAATGTTTGTATGGAAACTTTTTAATGGGTGGTGGATGTGATTGGTTTGAAATTTTTCAATAAAATTTGGCAAGGAGATAAAAAGTATCCTGGGGTATCCTGGCTACAATTACTTTAAAAAAAAGCGGACGAAGTCGCGAGCAATTAAAGAAATAAAGAGGCAATAATAATAATCAGTACATAATCATTAGGTACATTGTATAAAACAAAGTCGCTTCCCGCTGTCTGTCTGTCCCTATGTAGGTATGCTTAGATCTTTAAAGATAGTGTTTCAAGAGAAAGGTTTATATATATAATACATGCATAATATAGTAGAGAAACACTGATAATTTTAGAGGTTTCTAATCACATTAGACATTCTGTAGTATATTTAGTATAAGCATTGCACCCGTGCGAAGCCGGGGCGGGTCGCTAGTTTATTATAAAACGAAGTCCCCCCGCCGCGCCGTGTCTGTCGGTCTGAACGCGATAAACTCGAAAACTGACAAACGGATTTTCACTCGGTTTCCAATGCAAGAATTCATTCATGAGGAAGGGTTAGATGTAAAATTCATGCGTTAATTCATTCGTGCACGGTTCATTCATTCGTGCGAAGCCGAGCCCAATTGCCCAAGCCCAAGTATAACAATAAATTAGCTTTCGTTTTTTTTTTCAGATTTCAATTAATTTATGTTGAGTGCCAACGATCGTCTCTCGACATCCATGGACAGTGGGTTCCGGCCGAAAGGTGTCGTGTTTAGGAAGCTCAGCGGATCTCTGACACAAGACACCGTGCGTCATCACATCATCGGTGACAATGAATATTAATAAGTACGTTTTATATTTTGCTTGTTTGTCGATTAGCATCATTAAAATTATATATTTTTATTTTATATTTTTTGTGTTTTGTATTAGTATATTAATAAAGTTTTTGTAGGTACACCGCACTGTTTTTGTTTATCCTGTCCATACAAAGGTTGCCTGGAAGAGATCGCTTTTATCGATAAGGCCGCCCACTGTACAATTTTATTTCTATTAAGTATTTATTGGTGATTTTTTTGTGTACAATAAAGTGTTAATCTTTTTATCTATATTCTAAGGTAGGTATATATACTATAGGCCAATATTTTGTTATAATAATTTTTTGCCTGAAATAAATAATTCATTTATTATATATATTTTGAGAAACACGGGCTTTTACTCACGTATTATTTTGTCGATGGAGTGCGAATCGCGAGCTCGAGCGTGAGCAAGCGAACCGCGGATCAAACTCACCCTGATGAAGATTCTCTAGATGAATCGAAACAGTGTCGGTGCCTCCATCGACAAAATATTACGTGAGTAAAATCCCGTGTTTCACAAAATGTTAATAACTTACGAATGTTCTCGAAAGTGATTTATTATTATTAATTACATATTTCAGGTACAAAACCCTAAAAATACATGTAGTTTTTTAAGACCGATGATGAAAACTCAAAAAGCGTCCATTACTAGCGCTTATTCAGGAAACATACAACTTACAACCACATACGTATACCGTAGGTGTAGTAGTAGGTACTGGACAATGTATGTGTCAGCTGCTAGGGGTAGGTACTTTATTAATCCCGATCCTTAGCCACTGGACCAAAACGCATGTGTTGCCCTGCAACTCCATGCGTTGCGCTAAATAGTTAGTGTAATTAAAATATAAATATTTAATGTGTATTTCTGTTTAAATTTAATATGTATTTTTTTATTTTAATGTAGATTATTATGTACTAACTGTATTTTATGAATTAGGAACTGATTGTTGTCTAAAATAAATCAATTGAATCGAAAAATTTAAAAAAATAAATTTACATACATTTTGAGCGAATTACCTAAATCGATCGAAGTGATTTGCAGAAATTGTTTATTCACAAACTGTCACACTCACAGCCGTATTACAGAACAAAACTCAAATTCTGATCGAGAACTAAGCATATCTTTTTTGACAGAACTGTCATAAAATATACGAGTATGCATGCTTATGCTTAATATAGTTTAATATCTTTTTTGTACACAAGCCTCAATCACTTCTTTTGTATATTTTTAGGTATTAGGTACTTATCTATATACTGCCATGGACTCACGTAGGTACATAATTACTTGTTGCTATTTTTTTATGAACAGGCGTTTTGAGGTTTCTAAATCCACAAGGGTTGGGTCCAACTAATAAGGGTGACCATAAAGTTTTTCTATGTCTGTCTGTCTGGTCTTTCTGTCTCTCCGCCCTTAATCAGAGCTCTTGCTCGAAGACTATAAGTTTTATCGTGTTGAAATTTTTAGTAGTGTTAGAAAACTGATTAAATGTTTTTGGGGGTACCATTACATGTTTAGGTATTTTTCAATTCATTTTGAATTTCATTGCGTTTTGTAAAGTGGGGTTGATTTTTTTGAGACGTCATCTCTCACTTAGCAAAGGTGCGGGGCGGCCGGCGGCGCCGGTGCTGGTGGTACAGGCGGAGTAGATGGTAGAGGCGCGAATGATTGCGGGTTCGATTTCCGCGGACAACGAATCGCATGTTTTGCCAATGGTACAGAGAGAATGGATACCTGCCCTCGCTGGGTCCACGTCGACCATTAAGGTTTTTGTAAATAAATAATAATTATATTAAATAATGCTGTACCCTGAAAACCTCTATGTGCAGTGGGCCAAGCCCCGGCTGAAACGCAGAAGGTTGCGGGTTCGATTCCCGCCGCGAGACAAATGTCTGTGTCGGGTCTGGGTTTTCTATGTACCTATAATATGTAGATGTGTATTTAAAAAAAAGAATATTAGTATATCGGTCATGTAGTAGGTAACCATAACACAAGCTCTGCTTACTTTGGAGCCAGATTATGTTGTGTGAAATGTCCGGTATTTATTTATTTATTTTCTGAATCGGTTTTGATAAAATCGGAATCGGAAAGTATAAAAAATATTTTTTCAATTCGGTTAATAAGCGAAGGAGTTATGAGGTACTTAACGTAAATAAAAAAAACAAGCGAATCGAGTAGGTATCTACTCTTTTTTATGAAGTCAGTTAAAACTAGGAAATAAATGCATCCTTCTAATTAAAAAACAACGTATGAGTCACGCCCGACAGAAGTGATAACTTCATCATCATATCATATCACTGATAACTTAAACTAATCTAACTAGCGCTGCCGTATGCGTGAGAGAAAGGGAAGCCAGACAGACTGGTACCGTAACGCGTTGCGTAACGAAGCGGTTTACCCTCCCATAAGAAGTTATCAAAAATATCACATGTATTTAAACATAACCATAACCATATTGGATTGGAACTGAATGTTATTGTTTTGTTTGAACAGTCCTTCATTAATATAGTTACGACAAATTTTCCTTCTTGAAAACCAAGAACAATTTGAACGTGAGTCCATTCAACTTTGGGAACGATTGCCAGAGAGATAAACGATCTACGTTCATGCTAGGCTCAAGTAACGTTCTTATGTTTAAATCATACTTTCATCACCTACTCACCGCACTACACATACTTTTCACACACACTTCTCACATACACTTCACACCAACACATCCATATAATGCGATTGGTATCTAAACAACTCAAAACATATTTTAAAACATTATTTTGCTAAAAAAATATTTTTGCTTATGTTCTATATTTGTTTTTGTTTTCTTGCAATTATTGTAGTAAGTACTTGGTTTTTCTTTTGTTTTTTAATTTACCTATTCATACCTACTATCCAGGAGTTTTAAGAGAGTTGTATACAAAATGTGGGTTCAAATTGGTTAAAGATTGGCATATCTACACTTTATTAGATTAAACTAAATTAATAACTGTGAATCCTAGATTACGATAAATAAATAAATATATAAATGTTCATGGTTTCTATGCACTTATGTAGGTATGTATTTACAAACAAGTACCTATATAAGTAGGTAGTATATCAGTCATGTCATGTGGTACCCATCACACAAGCTCTGCTTACTTTTGGGCCATGATATTGTGTGAAATGTCCGGCATTATTATTATTGTGTTCGTGACCATCAAATAGCTATAGAACGTTGTACGATATAAAGTTTTTTAAACTTACGCGATCAGAACACATTATTATAAATACTTACGGGTATTTATCGCGTTTATTTACCTATTTTTCCCGACGTTTCGACAGGTTTACACTCTGTCGTGGTCACGGGATGACTGGAGTACTGGAGCTACCGCCTCTGCGAAGCGGGGGCAGCATTTTTTGTAACTACCCTCACTTGTTCTTCCGAAATAGAAATGTCTATCTGCACACTCGGACGACACACAACACTAACCGTGTCCATTACGCATTGAGAAACCGGTCTACGTTGAGTACACTTAGCTATAACTGGATTCCATGAGGCAGAGAGTCTGAAACCGTCTTCACGATTGAAATTAGGATATTTCTTAATTTCAATCGCTTCCCGAACCATTCTCTTGTAGTAATGCCTTTCATTACATAAAATTTGAGGTTTATGTAATTCAATCCAGTGATTGGGTCCTGAGTCCACGATGTGCTCTGCTATTGCAGACTTGTTTACTTGACGATTTTTGACCGCCGCTATGTGTTCTTTAACACGTTCCGCGACCGTGCGTTTAGTCTGGCCTATGTAGGAACGCCCGCAGCTACAATCTATTTTGTAAACCCCAGGAACTTGCAGAGGTACGACGTCTTTTGGTGTTCGTAGATACTTCGTCATCTTGGTGAGTGGAGTGTAGATCGACTTGATTGAAAATTTACTGAGCATGTTACCAATTTTGTCCGTGACTCCTTTCACATAAGGCAAGAACGCAGGTTGTCTTTTCACATCAATGTGTTCCTGTTTGCGCCTCCAGTTAGAACGACATCCGATTCGAGTATTGTAGCCATTCCGTTTCAGAACTCCTTTAACATGATCTAGCTCACCCTGCAGATGTTCAGGATCGCAAAGGTCATGAGCTCTGTTAACTAGTGAGGAGACTACTGACTCCAGGTGTCTTGGATGGTGGTGTGACGCTGCATTTAAGTATCTGTCAGTATGTGTAGGTTTTCTATACACTGTGTGTGCCAAGGTCCCGTCACACTTTACCATCACTTTAAGGTCGAGAAAAGCTAACATTCTGTTTTCCTCCATTTCATGTGTAAAGCGAATCTTAGGGTGTATGGAGTTCAGATAATCAGTTAGCTGATCGACTTCCTGGTTATTCCCGTTAATTATACAGAACACATCATCGACGTACCTCTTCCAAAGTTTTATACCATGGGCTGCTAGGTCTATCATGGATTCAAAATGTTCCATCCAGATATTGGCAAGAACAGGTGCCACAGGGCTTCCCATTGCTACGCCGTCTATCTGGAGGTAATGTTGCCCTTGATACAAAAAGAAGTTTCCATCAAGACAGTTCTGAAGGAGCAAAATGTACTGATCAGGAAGTTCGTGATCACTCAATCTATGTATCACTACATCAAGGCAATCTTTAAGAGGAACGTTGGTGAAAAGCGACTCAACATCGAAGCTCACCAGTAAGTCTCCGGGTTCCAACTTTATGTCCCTGATAATGCTGACAAAATGGCGTGAATCCTTCACAAAAGACGACGTCTTTCCCGTAAGTGGCTGTAAGATACCAGCGACGTGTTTTGCTAGATTGTAAGTCGGCGAGTCTATTTGACTTACTATTGGTCGTAATGGTGCGTCAGCTTTATGTACCTTCGGCAGACCATATAACTTAGGCGGCTGCACAATAGCTGGTCTGTATAAACGGTCGAAAACATCATCAGTGAACAGGTCTTTATACTCATGTATCAGTGTTCGTACCCGTTTTGTTACTCTAGCCGTGGGATTGTAAGCAACCAGCTTATACACTTTTTTGTCACAAAGCATCATCCGTATTTTAGTGTCGTAATCCTGTGTGTTCATAACTACGGTGGCATTTCCTTTGTCAGCTTTAAGTATTAGAATCTCCTTGTTTTTGCTAAGGTCTTCCAGAGCTTGACGCTCACCCGCAGTTATGTTTGGTTTCGGGAGTCTACATTTTCGTAATGTAATTGAAACATCTTGTCTCAGCGTTTCCGCGTTTATAGTAGGTATTTTATTACGAACAATGGTCTCCTCCACGCTACTGACAATATCCTCGTACGGTATTCTTTTCGGTGTTAGAGCAAAATTTAGACCCTTTTCTAAAACGCGTACCGTGTCATCATCAAAACGAGTATCAGTTAAATTAATAACCGTTTTGGGAAATTGTGTCGGCGACTGTACCTTATTGCTCTGTACTTTTCTACTTCGAGTCACCAATCGGTTAAACTTAGGATCTTTCGGTTTAACTTACAACACTAACCGTGTCCATTACGCATTGAGAAACCGGTCTACGTTGAGTACACTTAGCTATAACTGGATTCCATGAGGCAGAGAGTCTGAAACCGTCTTCACGATTGAAATTAGGATATTTCTTAATTTCAATCGCTTCCCGAACCATTCTCTTGTAGTAATGCCTTTCATTACATAAAATTTGAGGTTTATGTAATTCAATCCAGTGATTGGGTCCTGAGTCCACGATGTGCTCTGCTATTGCAGACTTGTTTACTTGACGATTTTTGACCGCCGCTATGTGTTCTTTAACACGTTCCGCGACCGTGCGTTTAGTCTGGCCTATGTAGGAACGCCCGCAGCTACAATCTATTTTGTAAACCCCAGGAACTTGCAGAGGTACGACGTCTTTTGGTGTTCGTAGATACTTCGTCATCTTGGTGAGTGGAGTGTAGATCGACTTGATTGAAAATTTACTGAGCATGTTACCAATTTTGTCCGTGACTCCTTTCACATAAGGCAAGAACGCAGGTTGTCTTTTCACATCAATGTGTTCCTGTTTGCGCCTCCAGTTAGAACGACATCCGATTCGAGTATTGTAGCCATTCCGTTTCAGAACCCCTTTAACATGATCTAGCTCACCCTGCAGATGTTCAGGATCGCAAAGTAAGTCAATAGTAAGTCAAATAGACTCGCCGACTTACAATCTAGCAAAACACGTCGCTGGTATCTTACAGCCACTTACGGGAAAGACGTCGTCTTTTGTGAAGGATTCGCGCCATTTTGTCAGCATTATCAGGGACATAAAGTTGGAACCCGGAGACTTACTGGTGAGCTTCGATGTTGAGTCGCTTTTCACCAACGTTCCTCTTAAAGATTGCCTTGATGTAGTGATACATAGATTGAGTGATCACGAACTTCCTGATCAGTACATTTTGCTCCTTCAGAACTGTCTTGATGGAAACTTATTTTTGTATCAAGGGCAACATTACCTCCAGATAGACGGCGTAGCAATGGGAAGCCCTGTGGCACCTGTTCTTGCCAATATCTGGATGGAACATTTTGAATCCATGATAGACCTAGCAGCCCATGGTATAAAACTTTGGAAGAGGTACGTCGATGATGTGTTCTGTATAATTAACGGGAATAACCAGGAAGTCGATCAGCTAACTGATTATCTGAACTCCATACACCCTAAGATTCGCTTTACACATGAAATGGAGGAAAACAGAATGTTAGCTTTTCTCGACCTTAAAGTGATGGTAAAGTGTGACGGGACCTTGGCACACACAGTGTATAGAAAACCTACACATACTGACAGATACTTAAATGCAGCGTCACACCACCATCCAAGACACCTGGAGTCAGTAGTCTCCTCACTAGTTAACAGAGCTCATGACCTTTGCGATCCTGAACATCTGCAGGGTGAGCTAGATCATGTTAAAGGGGTTCTGAAACGGAATGGCTACAATACTCGAATCGGATGTCGTTCTAACTGGAGGCGCAAACAGGAACACATTGATGTGAAAAGACAACCTGCGTTCTTGCCTTATGTGAAAGGAGTCACGGACAAAATTGGTAACATGCTCAGTAAATTTTCAATCAAGTCGATCTACACTCCACTCACCAAGATGACGAAGTATCTACGAACACCAAAAGACGTCGTACCTCTGCAAGTTCCTGGGGTTTACAAAATAGATTGTAGCTGCGGGCGTTCCTACATAGGCCAGACTAAACGCACGGTCGCGGAACGTGTTAAAGAACACATAGCGGCGGTCAAAAATCGTCAAGTAAACAAGTCTGCAATAGCAGAGCACATCGTGGACTCAGGACCCAATCACTGGATTGAATTACATAAACCTCAAATTTTATGTAATGAAAGGCATTACTACAAGAGAATGGTTCGGGAAGCGATTGAAATTAAGAAATATCCTAATTTCAATCGTGAAGACGGTTTCAGACTCTCTGCCTCATGGAATCCAGTTATAGCTAAGTGTACTCAACGTAGACCGGTTTCTCAATGCGTAATGGACACGGTTAGTGTTGTGTGTCGTCCGAGTGTGCAGATGGACATCTCTATTTCGGAAGAACAAGTGAGGGTAGTTACAAAAAATGCTGCCCCCGCTTCGCAGAGGCGGTAGCTCCAGTACTCCAGTCATCCCGTGACCACGACAGAGTGTAAACCTGTCGAAACGTCGGGAAAAATAGGTAAATAAACGCGATAAATACCCGTAAGTATTTATAATAACGTTGTACGATAGTCTGTTTTAAGTAAGGATAAAGAAAGACAATTGTCAGGAAAATTATGAACAAAATTGATAAGATAACGATAGCTAAATCACTGCCGAACTTATTGTAAAACTTCTTATCGTACCTACTTACTTACTCATCTATGTTAAGGATGTAAAAAATATTAGTTCGTAATTTTGTATGAATGTATACTAGTAAATCACCGTGTACATTACGCTAGCAAAATGTTGACGAATTTCAGGGTTTGTGCGTCCACAGAAAAAAGTTATGGACAAAAAACTGATTTAGCTAGGGGAACGTTTTAAACGTTACTCCAGCAATATTTTTTTTAAATAATGAACGTAGCTTCGAACTACTAAGTGGATTGGAAGGCTTATAATTGTGTACGATTGTGCATAAAAATTCAAATTCAAAGGTTTTGCTGACTATGGCGAAACTCTTAGAACGGTTTACACGAGCTCTAGACAAATGACAAAGTTAGAATTTGTCCAAAAAATAGAGTGTTGGGCCAATTCGCTGTCCTGAAATTTTCAGCAACAACAAGCGACTATTTTAAGAAATATATCAAAATCCCATAATCTAATATAACCCGGCCCAAGCCGGGTAAGTAAACTTCTAAGTTATCCTCAAGGTAGATGACAGAAGCTTAATAAAAGGCACTGGTACTTAACAAACTTATGATTTAATGACTGGTTCTAATAATAGTACATTATGGTACTAGTGTGTAATGTTGGTGATTACTGCTAGGTGAGGGTCTTACTTAAGAGAGCCGAGGACGGTAATCATCAATACACACGTGTATCATACGACGTTTTTCAACACACTTGTGAATAAAATAACAATAAAAACTCATTTTATTTAGTAGATAAAAAGTTTATTTAGAGAAACAATCATTAAATGTGCAGTTAGGGTTTTTTTTTTATTTTCCGCGCATAGGGTTTGCGCCTATTCTGCTACGTACAAAATGGGGAATTTAAAGTTTTCTTTTATTACAGAGAAAACAAAATTTATATTTGAGTGCAAGTTTTATTTATTAAACACGTACGAGTTAAAATTATCTATTTAAATAAGAATTTGCATGAAATGAGCAAGCAATAGGAACATAAATTTATTTGTTCTATTAAACACGATCTTTTTTTGAATAAAAACTTTTTTAAGAGCAAAGCACCTCAACCAATAAAATTAAAAAAAAAAACTATAACTCACTAGTGAGTTATAGCAATGAAAAAGTCACAGTTTGATTATGGGTGTCATTCTGTGCCTGATTGCGGTGACCATAGAGCCACTTTATGCGCAAGTGTGTTGAAAAGTGTATTATTGGTAGAGCTTTGTTTCTAACGTAATTATATAAGACACTAACAACAGTGATAAATTAGTAGATTGGGAGAGTATAATTGGGTAATAATTAATGCAATTTAATGTTATTATGATTGACTATGTTTTAATTTTATATAATTAATATATTAACTGTTTGATAATAAACATGTATCGTTCAAGTTATTAATACAAATTCTGAATCTGAATCCTCATCATTATCTTAACATTATCACACATCACACTAATTTTAATGTTTGGGTGTTAGGTACACATTTTACTCGTAGCAGCAAAGCTAAATTAAAAGAAATTGTGTTTAAAATCTGCGCGATGATGTCGAACAAAACAAACGATTATTTTGACTCCGAACTCGAAAAGAGCCGCAATTGTTACGTAATTTTAACACTATCACACTTCACACTTATTCACACTATTTGAAAGTAACTAACTAAAAGTGGCAAGTGAAGCGAGCCTAAACTTTCTACAGTAAACGAGCCTTACCATACTTTAGAGAGTTCTGAAACAAGCAGCTTCTAAAAGTAATCAACGAGCGCAGGGAGTGAAAGCATGAAACACCATAGTCGTCACACATTTTTAGACACAACCACACTTCACACTTATTCACTCTTATTCACACTTAAAGTATTTACGAGTATAAGTAACCTCTACCTCTACTACTATCACATGTAACATATCAGATCTGCCAAAATACTTGGTAGAAATTACTTATTTCTTTCAAAGAAACAGAAAGTCAGGACATTGGTTACAAACACTACCATCATTTAACATTGGCACCTTTATGGTCCTACTACATTTTGAGTTGCAATTTGTCTGCGGTTAGGTGCGCGGTGTTCGGTCGGTGGTTATCGGGTTATAGGGCCGCCGCGGTAGGATTGCCCGCCACGCCAGTCTTAACGATCTCGTTCGTCGGGCACTCACCAGCGTCAACATACCAACTGTTCTCGAACCGAACGGTCTGATACGTGATGATGGTAAGAGGCCTGATGGTGTGACTCTTGTCCCTTAGGAAATGCGTAGGCCATTAGTGTGGGATGCTACATGCGTAGACACCCTGGCCGCATCCCATCTGTCTGGGACTTCCGCTGGTGCGGCGGCTGAATGTGCCGAGAACCTCAAAAGGTGCAAATAATGTGCCCGTCTTCATAAGGCCTACATATTTGAGCCTTTTGGAGTCGAGACCCTCATCCCGTGGGGAACAGGAGCCCACCGCGGTTTCAAAATTATTTCACGGCGTCTGGTCAGATACATTGCGTGACTCAAGAGCTGGATCCTATCTGGCTCAACGTAATAGCATGCAAATGGCAATGCAATGCAAGAGTGTCGTGCATTGCATAATTTTTTTATGTATTATTTATATTTTTTATGTATATTTAAATCATGCCGTCACTAGTAAATATATTTATTCTTTCTTTCTATTATAAGACCAGGCATATCTTGAAGAAACTTAGGAAATTAAAGAGGAAATATTATAATTCAGCGATAGGTACAACGATTTTGAGGGCATTACACTAGTGATTCATTTAAAGGTAACCTTCTTACCTAAACATTTTGAGTTTGATGCTAATGTCATGTAATTTTGTTTCTTATCCAAATCACAGTCTGATTAAGCAGCAAAATGATAATGGAAGACTTAGATTTGATTGTGGACGAAGATAATTTGTAAACACCTCGTTGTTTAGTCGAATGACGACGTTCGCTATTCAAAATATCTCTGTCCTGTAAACACAATTGACAAAAGCAGAACTGTTGTGGATCTCAGTTCTGTTGGAATGTTCATATAGTGCATCTAAATCAGTACCGCGGATTATTGTGCTCAGCTTCATCTACTGATTATGTTTATTGATAGTACCTGGGTTGTTACTAGATAACCGGATGTTTTTGAGCTATTATGTTCTATGATGTGTCAGTGCAACGACAGTGTCTTTGAAACATGCGAGCGGATTGCACTTTGAGCTTTGTGACGATATGTGTGTGTGTCCTTTTTTTTGGAACACAGGTAAGATACAATTCCTTTTTATTTATTAGGATTTTTTATTGGTAAAACGGGAAATGAAATGTTCACTTTATTTAGGATTTATCAACCCAACAATCTGGTACGACAAGGCTCCAATAGCTAGGTTCGTAACAAGGATTAATTACATACTTACGTGTTTATGTTTCTGATAACCTATAGGTGTTCCGGATTTCAGGAATCCATTTTGATTTGGAGCGCGAACTGAATAACTTCTGTTCAATCAGGCACATTATCTTAGTGATGGAAAAGTACGTTTTTATTCGCAAGCAGTGGTGCTTGGAGATTTTTTTTCTTGAATTATATACAGGACCACTAGTCCTGGCTTGGCTGGATATTAGTAGTCTCTGCGTTATTAGATAAGACATTGCTTCGGATTGACTTTTTAGAGTTCCTAAATCTACAAGAAACCCCTATAATTTCGTTGACTGTCTGTTAAGCTCCGCTCTTTATAGCTCATACTCGTAGACTATTTATTTACACTAGTGGTCGCCCATCATAATTAATTAATAATTAATGTATTTTTTATGCATAATTAAAAAAAAATAGCATTCTGCACTCCTTCTCTATATAAACTGTAAGTGTGTGAAGTCAAAGTCAAAAGTCAAAAGATGATTTATTCAATACAATCAAAAGGATCACTTTGAAACGTCTTACATACTAAGTGAATTTAGGTGCCAATTCATCCTAACCCAAGCTCGAGAAGAATTGGCAAGAAACTCGTCTTGGTCCTAGCGCTTTTTTATATGATCCATCTTATAACTACCTTAATTACGAAATACTAATACAAGAGAGTTTATACATTTCAAGTGTGTCGGTTAACTGTCTGACGGCAGAGCGACATGAGGCCATGCATTCTTATCAATAATATAGTCATCTATATTATAAAAAGCTTTCTTCAAAAGACTACCTTTAATGTATGCTTTAAATTTCTTAATAGGTAGTTTAGTAGCATTTTCAGGAAGCTTATTATAGAAGCGCACCGTGTTCCCCATAAATGACTTATTAACTTTTTCTAGTCGAAACCTAGGGATGTATAATTTATGTTTATTCCTAGTGTTGATTTTATGAAGGTCACTATTTTGCTGAATCCCATCTCTATTTTTATGTGTATATAACAAATTTTCATATATATATTGTGAAGTTATTGTGAGAATATTAATTTCTTTGAATATTTATCTCAAAGATTCTCGTGGTTTCATTTTATAAATGGCACGTATTGCCCTTTTTTGAATTACAAATATTTTACCAATATCAGCTGCTTTCCCCCAGAGAATGATGCCGTATGACATAACACTATGGAAGTAACTGAAATAAACTAGTCTAGCTGTAGCTTCATCAGTAAGCCACCGTATCGCACGAACTGCATATGCAGCGGAACTAAGCCTACCAGCAAGCGTTTCAATTTGTGGTCCCCACTGTAGTTTTGCATCAACATTAAGCCTTAGGAAGATCGTGGAATTTACAAGATTCATTGCCTCGCCATTTATTCAATGTTGGACGGGCTATGAATAACATTTGGCAAAGAGAATTTGATACATTTAGTTTTTTTGGAATTAAGCAAAAGATTATTTACAGTGAACCAGTTAAGAACTAACGATAAGGATTCATTTACGTTATCGCAAATTTAATACTGCTTTTTCCTCTATTAATTTTAAAAATTAAAGACGTATCGTCTGCAAATAAAACTATATCACAAATATTTTTTATAAAAAAAGGTAAATCGTTAACGTATACTAGGAATAAAAAAGGGCCTAGTATCGATCCCTGATCCCTTTGGGATCAATTATTGATATAGGGGTACCCCCTATATCAATAATTGATCCCAAAGACCTCTCACCACCCACGTCTACTTTCTGGACTCTATTGGATAGATAAGACTGTATGAGGTCAATCGCCCGGTTTTTAATGCCATAATATTTTAACTTTGTGATTAGGGTTGCATGACTCACACAGTCAAAGGCCTTAGATAGATCGCAGAATACCCCAACTGAAGAGCTGAAGAGTTTAACGATTTGGTCACTATTTTTGGTATATCTGTGAAAAAACTATCAAATGCATTCGCAACATCCTGTTCTTTAGTCAAAATTGTACCATTTATATTTATTTTTTTAATTTGAACTGTATATTGCGAGCCCTTGATTTACCTGTTTCATTATTAATTAATATCCAAGTTGCTTTTATTTTATTTGTTGAATTTTCTATTATCGACATGACAAACTTCCCATTTCCCATCTCTCATCTCCCACCTTCCATCTCCCATCTCCCATCTCCCATCTCCCACCTCCCATCTCTCATCTCTCATCTCTCATCTCTCATCTCCCATCTCCCATCTCCCATCTCCCATCTCCCATCTCCCATCTCCCATCTCCCATCTCCCATCTCCCATCTCCCATCTCCCATCTCCCATCTCCCATCTCCCATCTCCCATCTCCCATCTCCCATCTCCCATCTCCCATCTCCCATCTCCCATCTCCCATCTCCCATCTCCCATCTCCCATCTCCCATCTCCCATCTCCCATCTCCCATCTCCCATCTCCCATCTCCCATCTCCCATCTCCCACTTCCCATCCCATCTCAATGTGTTTTTATTGTGGTGATGATCTAAAAGTCTAAAGGATTGTGACGCTTCCCAATTGGAATCATCATAAGCGGATGGCAGGAACATCTACGATGGTTTAGTCGATTTGAAATTAAATAAGGGTAGGGATGTCTTCTTAGAAATAAAACAGGTTATTCTTGAACAAAATGATATATTTATTTTATTTTATAACTAGCTGCTGCCCGCAGCTTCGCACGCGTGGTACCTACATGAAAAGGTCAAATCCCATCTATCTCTATACCAAATCGGTTCAGCGGTATAGGCGTGAAAACGTAACATACAGACAGACAGACAGAGTTTCATTCGTATTTATAATATTAGTAGGGATCTAGGGATGCCAACCGGGACGAAACTTACGGCCCGCCATCCGCTGTGCCTCCGTTTTTGAAATCTGCGATATGTTCAATGATATCCATTTTAATGAAATGCTGTTAAGAGCAGTTTTGATCTATATGAAATGTATTTAATTTGATAATAAATAATTACTGTGTTGTATAAAATAGCTTGGTAAATAACACATTTTTTTTTTGTATTATGTAAAAGATAAAAATGGTTACTTATCCTTAAGGTGGGTCCACATTTGTGACAATTCATCGTACCGTGGCTCCGTAACATGTTACGGTACTTGCTACGCTAAATGTGGACCAGGACTGTAACATTTTGAGAGATCGTGTCGTTTTGCCGTGTCTGCCAGTGTTGTGCTCGTATGCGTGGGTTCTAGGCAAACTAAACAGCTAGGCTCACTTAAGTATGAAGATTAAAGTAGGTACTCTTCTCGTAGGTACCTACCTAACCTTCCAACACTTGTTTAAGTTTTTTTTACATACCGACCTAAACCATCTGTAGCGTAATGTAGGTAGAAAGGATTTTTTTTTTAACAATTGCATTTCAAGAGTAGGTAGGTAGGTACAGACAGAAGCATTAATTGGTATCCCCCTCACAGTATATGTAATAGTGCCATCCAGTAGCACGCAGTTTCAAACCCTTCTAGCTTGAACATAAAAATATTGATTTTAGTTTACATTTATCATTGGAAATTTGGCTATTTAACGTGTTTTGTTTTATTATAAAGTTTATTCAATTGTTTTAATAAAAAAATAAAGATTTTTTAAATTCATATTTATAAACATCTGTATTATCACGAGTAAAAATATTAAAATTTCAACGCTATGTTACATGTAACTATAGTGTAGTGGTTAGTGTAGCCGAGTTTCTCTCGCTGAACACTGATAGACCCGTCATCGATTCCTAACGATGGATGTTTTTTTGTTTATTTATCTATTTTATTACAGCCAATTTCTATTTTTATTTTAGTAATGTAATGTATTCATGTGAATAGTGAAGTTATTGTATATTTGTCTGAATTAGAGGTGGTTGATAAAATAAAACATAATTTTAGGTAGGTATACATACTTACTTTAATTAATTACTACACAACACAAAAAAAACGTAATTAGTACTGACGTATTTTATAATTTAACCTACTTACAAATAGCTCCCTATCCTGATTAATAATATTCCATTTTCGATTTAGTAGGCAGAATACACATGTTTTCATTAGATTTTTGTTTACATAACTTATCTAATGAATGAAACAATTTGGATCTCCTGTAAATCGTGAAAAATTATTAATCAGTTAGGTAGGTTTTTGAAAATAAATAAGTGAGGTTTCTGACTATGTTAAAACGTAACATTGCAGTTAAAATTAAGTAGTGATAATAATCGACTTTTATACATAGCAATTCTTATCGCTAAATAGCGTAAGGGATAACCACCACTAATGTGACGGATTAGGTTGAGACCGCCACAAGCTGCGTAGAATTCTTCCTCGACGATCCGGTTCTTCCTACCTAGCCTACCTAGGTAGATAGGAATCCTTCTAGCCTGCCTGTTCCGGGTCTTCTTTGTTCCTACTTCGCCCAGCCTACTCAGGGTGGTCTTCAAGGAGGTTTCAATAAAACACTTTTTCTTTCTTGAAATATTCCAGGTTCGTGTGCACTGTGCGACGCCGCTTCGGTGAGTGACGGTTGCGTGGAAATGCGCGAATATTTATAGAGCGATCGCATGGTGCAACGAAGAAGTGGCGCATAAAGCGTTTTTTTAACATAAGTAGGTACGAACATTCAATATAGGTAGGTATAAAGTTACATAAAGACAAGTTCTTATTATAAGCTAAGTAAGTACTAGATAATTCCTATATACAATTGTTATTTTTAGGTAAATAGGTATGGTATGCTAGGTAATTTCTAAGTAAGTTATACATTTATTTAAGTAAGTATTTTCTAAATTTAAATGGTACTTTTAAGTATGGTATAGATCCCTGTTGAAATATACGCTATTTATGAAATCTATAGGTTTGTTTATTTGTTTGTTGATGATTGCGGATATTTATTGATGATTGTCAACAACTAAGTATAATTTGTTGTAGTCTAATGCAACACACTAATGCAAGTGAAGTGATGCACAGCACTAACCATCCGACGTCAGCGGGGTGCGGGTGGCGGGAGGGCACACCGCAGCGCAGTGACTCGCGCGCCGAGCCGATCCATGACCAGTGCAGTGACAAAAAATAATTGCCGCGTGTCTGCCACGCGTAGGAAAGACGAAAGTGTGGACGGTTACCCGGACAAGGACAGAAAATGCTTTGAAAAAACCGCCTTCCGAGGGATCGGCTCGTGACACGTGACATTGAAGCGTGACAGTACAAAAACACCGTCCACCCACACTCGCTACAAATGTTACGCGATCATGTGTGCGTGTCAAGCCACAAATTTTATGTTACGCCGACATATTCGTGCCTTTATATGTGGTGTCCTGAGTGGATCGCCGCGTGACACTAGGTCGTGTCACATGTCCGCGTAACAAAAACCGTCCACACTTATGTTTTTGTTACGCGAAACTGTTACGGCTACGGAGCCACGGTGCGTTAAAATGTCACAAATGTGGATCCACCTTTCGAGATAAATATATACGATCGCGGATTTTTTTATCGATCTTTTTAATATATACTTACAATTCCGTAGCACATTAATTTGGTGTATCTCGTAAGGTTTAGCGTTTGCGATGTAAGCGCACAAAAATATGTTTGTTACGACATCACATTACAAATCTTAAAATCCGTTGAGTAGTTTAAAAGATCTAAATACTAAATACACCACAGAATGTCCTTATATACAACGTTCACGGTTTTTTTATCATTAGACAATACAAATATGTTTTCTTTAGACTTTACTCTTGAAGCGACATATAATTTAAAATGGCCATGTGAAAAACACTCAACGCTTTTTTAGACCTTTTAGACTTTTTTGTAGACCTTTTTGAGGTGTAGATACAATGTACAATACTATAGTACATTATTTTGATCTATTTCGTAGGGTTCAGCCAGCGTTTGCAATGTAAGCGTTGCAATGTAATTTACTACATCACATTAGAAACCTCGTGTTTCTCTGCTATATTACGCATGTATTATACATATAAACTTTCCTCTTGAATCTCTCTTGCTATTGAAAAAAACCGCATCAAAATCCATTGCGTAGTTTTAAAGATCTAAGCATACAACGCGACAGACAGACAGCGGAAAGCGACTTTGTTTTATACCATGTAATGATTATGATTTTAAATCTGTAATATCTTCGAAAATATTAATTTAATTTATGTGATGTAAAAGGCCATATTAATCTATATTAAATGCACAATGTATTTAAGGTACTTAATTGGATAAGGATTAATGCTGTATTGCTTAAAATCGCTTCGTAAATAAGCCATTATTTCTCGTAAAAGTAAAGGATAAAAAATGGTTATTGTGGGTTAACCCTAAGAGATAGACATATACCATCGCGGACTTTTTTGTAGACCTTTTTAAGGTGTACAATACTGTAGTATTGTACACCTTAAAAAGGTCGAGAACGAGCTAAGATGAGTTTACCAGTTTCTTATGCTTATGAGTGGATTGCCGATTCATTGATATTATAAGTCCCCAATTATTGGTTTCTTTGCAATTAAGACTATTTTCTCAAGTAGAAAGTCAAAGAAAATATGTTATTGTTAATAAGGTTTTTGAGAAATTGAGTGTTCAATTACTGGTCTAAAAAAGAGACAAATCTTACTTGTGAACCAGTGTTCAGAATTAACTCTGCCATTGTACATTTTGTTTTGATATTGTACCTACTCGTAGATTGTACCTTTGATTTTTGATTGATGTTTCAAATTTTTCTTAATTGCTTTGAATACATAATTCTATAAACCAAAACATGAGGAGGTTAATTACAGAAAAATCGTTGTTTTGACATGTTATTACTTCAGCTGTTCATTATTATTCCAAACGATGCATTTGTGAATTAAGATTTTTAATGGCTCATAATTAGGACTTTAAAACCTAATTATGAATCAATAATGATTTTGACAATGTTTCAATAAAAAATAAACCATACAGCCAGTATATTTTTGACTAATGCAAACATTTTATATTTAAACTTAATGGGAGATATTAAACCTTTGTGGTAAATTTATCTAAATAAAAAGTAAAAAACAGTGCAATAATGAAAATAAGTGCAATAATGAGATTTCATATAACATTAAACGAATAATAATAGTAGATTGTTGCACCGAGCGCAAAGTGAGTTATTAATGCACGAGTGTTATGTTGGTGCCCGAGCGCCCAAGCGAGGGCACTGAATTAACACGAGTGCATTAATTACTCTCTTTAGCAAGGTGCGTAATTTACTTTTCTTTCAACTACCAATCTACCTACTGTGATAAAATATACCTACTCAAACTAAAAATATGAAGAATCAAAGTTTTACAATGATACAAGATGCGCGCCATTTGTTATTTTTTTCACCAAGTCGGTTTTATTCAGCCGATTTTTATTATCAGCCAGTATCTTTTTGATCATATGCAAACATTTTATATTAAACTTAATGGGATATATTAAACCTCTGTGGTAAATTTATAATTAAATAAAAAGTAAAAAACAGTGCAATAATGAGATTTCATATAACATTACTGCACTGTTTTGGTTCTAAGCAAAAAACACGTCCTTTGTGATCGGTTTTGTAGTGATTAATGATAACATTACTACGTAGTTGAAAGAAAAAGAACTTAGTTATTAAGGTTAAATGAAAATGGTTTATTATTTTTTTATTTTCAGTTTTTTCAGTGGTTTATTTTTTTGTTAAAAAGTTTTATCTCGAAACAGTTCAGGCCGTTTGCGATTTTTTTGTGGCTATAATCTACTATAACTACATGCTTAATTTTTGATTACTATTAAAATAGCTACCTACCTTACTTTAGCTATCATACAATACAATCAGTGAGTGAAAAATCAATCATCCCCTGTTTTCCTACCGTTAGGGTTGTATTTTTTTCTAAATGAATATGGGACCAACTTCTGGGTATACCCTTTCCATTCAAATAAGAATTATCAAAATCGGACTACTCTGTAAAAAGTTATGCTTGGTCATACATAAAAAAAATATATACGCGTTGACTTGAGAACCTGCTTTCCGTCGGTTAAAAAGGACGGTACGGCCACAGGTACGGCCGTGCCGCTATTTTGCTCGACTTGGCACTACCGTGTTCCCAGATAAAACGAACCTTGGTTTTTTTAATAGTACTATCCCGGCGTGTGACATATCGTAAGATAGGTCTTTCGACAATGTTTCTTAATCAGTGTTTCGATAAATATATTAAAGTCGTCAATTTTGATAGAGTCAGCCTCGTCTTTATACTTACTGATACCGCTGTTTGGGGGTTTCTAAAAATTGTTTAAATAATAGCATATATAATGATACTAGCTGGTGCCCACGACTTCGTCTGCGTAGGATTAGTACTTCGTTCGTGTAATTCTAACGGTTTCTGCAGCGCACGCCAAAATAGCTCGCAGATGGCAGAATGTTTTCCTACTTACTTGACACTTGAAAAATCTTCAACGCGGGTGAAGCTGCGCGCGGACAGCTAGTATTGTATATTTTGGACAATTTACACAATACTTTTGTAAATTATAATTATGTGTTATTCTAATTATTGTAAAGTTACATTAAATTTAATAGTTTTTGCGTGAAGGAGTAACAAACATACATACAAACTTTCGCATTTATAATATTAGTAAGGAAGGATTAAGAAAAAATATCACGTCTAGTAAAACTCTAAGAACTAACTATTCCTCCAGGGGGAAGCATCTTTCAATGATTTCTTTGAGCCGCTAAAAGCAGACTCGGATGAATGGCACCAACGTGACGCCCGCGTCGCAATCCGCCATGACGAGGATCACCGGAACGTGTTAGGATGCGAACGGCCTAATATTTATATGTGCGAGGTAAGGTCTGAACTTTAGCAGTAGAAGAGCTCCTACAAATCAACGGCCCTACTTAAAAACGTCTCTCAACTTCTGTCAAAAGTTAATCACTGTTTAAATAGTGCCATCCCTTTTTGTTAGATAGTGACAAATAGTGACAGGGCGAATTTTAAGCAATGTTTAGGCAGGGTTCAAGTTGAGAGACGTTTATAAGTAAGGCCGCAACTCTTCAACTATTTCCTATAATGACATCTTTCTTGATGTCAATCTGGCCAATGCCAAGGGATTTTGTTTCGTTATACCTAACAAATAACGATCGATTGTGACTTTGTGTAGCCACAAAGTCACAATCGATCGTCATTTGTCTATTCTATACAGCGATGACGTTTAGAATGATTGTCTAGAATTTTCCTGGATCCTTCTTCGTACAAGTCGCAATGGAATACACCTACAATTTATTGATTAATATTCCGCTAAGATTACTCAATAAATAGAAAATAAAAATAGCACGAGAAAAACGAATTCATTTAGAATAACTGTTACTTCGTGAAATATCAAACGTAGAATGGATATTAACCAATATTGATGATCATCCTAGTCGAAGACTATAGAAATATCCATATCATGAGTTTGACATATTTCCATTGTCTTCAATATTATGCTAAACCTTGCAACTCCCTAATCTAAAGATTTTGATAAACACGGGTTTTACTCACATGTTATTTTGTTGATGAATGAACCGACACTGTTTTGATTAATCTAGAGAATCTTCATCAGGGTGAGTTTGATCCGCCATCCGCTCGTTGCCGCTCGAGTTCACGGTTCGATCGACCGTCAGGATTCTAAATTATGATTCTAAGCAATAAAATTTGTACGTTTTGGTAACTTTGGAATTGTATTCAACTTATGATACAAATAAGCCCGCAATGACCCAAAATGTTTAATTAATGTGCCTAGTAGGTTGTCTGAAATCAGCATTTGAGGCAGCATTTCACAAAGACTCGTGTAGTGACCTATTAGGACTTTGAAATAAACTTCCCTATTTTACAGGAACCCCCAGACGTGATCCAATCTGCCACAACAAAAACCTGCAACTTCAGGAACCAAGTATACCACGAGCAAATTTTCAAATGGGTGGCAGGTCGCGGGTGTCTGCTCTACACTCCAGACTTTCTATACGTGGGAGGATCTAATAGCATCAACTTGTCTGTAGCCTGTTTGTACGAGGGAATGGTCTCGCCATGCTTGGAGATCGTTAGTTATTACAGTAAAGTTATGAACCTTAAAACATCGAATTACCCTAATAATTCAACGAAATTGGAAAAATTAATGAATAAAAAAATTAAGTCTACTACAGAATAGTATTAGAAATACGTGCCTTTTCCACTAAGGCCGTGGATATTCACACCTCAAACTGGCGTTATCTTAGATGTTTTCATAAAACAAGCGGGTAAATGTTAATGAACTTAGGTAAGTACCTACCTTCTTTTATGATAGCTTATGATAGACTATATGAGTCTGATAGACTATATACTACACCTCATAAAAAGAACAATACATATCAAGATTACATTTATGATGAATCAGAGAGAAATTTCAAGTTAATCTATCATGATAATGAATAAACGTTTTATTGCTGCTGGGGCGTGAGAATCCCTTGGTACTAGGTACCGTCCCCTGGATAAGAGACATATAAAGTCAATAGGAGACTGGCATAAGTAGAGGAAGCCGATACCCAGCTGTGGTTCATAACAGGATCACCTATAAGTTTGTTAAGGTATCACTGTTCATAACCCACCTCTTGTTTACCTACAGGCTAAAGATGATGGCACATGCGGCTGCTTTCCATACGACCCTGCGTTTGAAGAGGTTGCCAACGTGGTCAGAAATGCCATGATCCCGTCGGCTTACGGCCGGTGGGAAAGGTGTTTTTATACAGCTACCGAGTGCTGCAGTCATCATATGTACGCAAATGTAACAGGTAGGACATATAATGCAGTCCCGAGTCTAGAATATAGACGGAGACCGTAGGGTACTACTCCTCAACCAATGGCAGATTTACCAGCAGGCTTAGAAGGCTTTCGCCTAAGGGCGGCATTCGGCGATCAATTCTTAGATTTTCTCAAATCCGAAATCCGAAATCAAAAAGATTTCTGTAATACAGTTTTCTAATGTTTTGCTGAAAAATTAACAAGATATTTTTCGGATTTTTTCCTCGTTCCTTGCTTGTTCATTTAACTTGTACCCACTGCCTCCACCAAAGGCTGATTGATACTCAATTTTCGGCATATAACTTTTATAGATATCTGTTTAATATTATAAAACAGTAAAGGTCGAAAAATCCGTACATTGAAAATATTTTGATGAAAAAAGCGTTTTCACATTTTCTGCCTATCGATCTTTCCCTCTGTCTGATCACGATTAGCGTAAAAACAATGGAGCAATGGATGGAACTTTCACTTTGTTAGCTTTATCTCTATATAAGTCGCTGAGATGTTTCATCACGCCTCTCTCAAGAAAGGGAGAGATAAAGGTTGTATGGGCAAGTTCATAAACGCGCAGACAAAATCACGAACTGGTCGGCTAGTATATTTTTTTTAATTTTATCTATTTCGTCACCTTCATGAATCCTTAAAGAATAATACGAATAAAGAATACATTTATAGAAAACTTAAGTGTACATAGTGCTTAATTATATATACATTAAACAATTTGTGATCATAATGCACTACGAAGTATGGAGCAAACCTCCCGTGCTAGTTTGTAACTGTGTTACGGCGAGGTAACTCTCCCTTATACAAAACATGATTTTAGTATGCTTTTGACGTGAGTGTCGTAAATATTTATCTAGGTAGTAAGTATACAAGTATTTATAATTCAAAATTATCCTTGAGAATCTTTTGACAAAATGTATTTGACTATTATGATATTTTTAACCTCTGATAATAAATATAAACAGTAGTTAACTAGTAAATTACACTTAAATCACATAAAACAGTAATTACAATAACTTACATCATTAATCGTTTTCCATTGAGTCATTGTCGAATTCGAATTCATTCGAGATCGCCCACCTTCCTCTCTCAAAGATGTCAAAATCTTCCTCCAACGCGTTTTCACTATCTGTCAGGCTGTCATGTTTGTCCATCTATCTGAGTGCATGCGACTCACGTGACCTGCCCACTTATTGACTCCTGTAGATTTATATTACCCTACAATACTGCTACTGTCTTATGAGTCAGTGATCTCTAATCAAACTATTGTGTTTTTATCAAATAATTTCTAGCTCGAAAAAATATAGGTACTGTAATATTAACACACCTATAAACTTGCAGCAGTATTGGGTATAGAAAAACGCGTATGATTCTGAACTAACTCATCAATATTTTCCAGCTGAAAACCACTGCGGAGCAACTTTTGATGGTTGGACGTGCTGGCATGAAGCTGAAGCCAATACAGTAGCAAATGAAATCTGTTCTGAGTTTGCTTATTCGAACATCGGTCCTTCTTGTCATCGTATGTATGATTTTTATTCTCGTGACCTGCAAAACAAATTCACCGAGAACCTAATGTAAAGAATAATATGCAGTGAAATAAAATACCAACATCTGAAACAGTTCAGCTATCTAAGGACAGCTTGTAACAATCTATAGATAGCTTATCTAGATCACTACAGCTTCCCAAAGACACCGGAGGCATTGAATGGCAATACAAATACGCTGAACTGAAATTATACTTTGTTTAAACATAAATTGAGCATCGGTTATCATCAATATCAACCCGCAGAAGTTAACGCAATAGAGAGGCAGGCATTATGTATGACTCTCCTTGCCGGCATCGTTGTTTTAAAACCTCTGTACTAAGGCAGGTGAATTTGTTAATATCTGAAACACGAAAAGTGGGGTTTCAATTGTTGCAATGGACAAAGTCTGGATCGTTCAGATCTGAGTGTTGTGATACTGTGGGGCCTACTCTTAGTTTGATTAAAAAAATTGGCCCTTTTCAGACTATAGTACAAAGACGTGCCATGGCAATAGCACATGGGAGCTTCAGACAGACTACAGCACCTGCAGCATAACCCCTCGTCTACTGCGTCGGTATCGCTTCCATATCACTGTACTATCGTTTTCGATCGCCTCTTGCCTTCCGGCGGTCTTCATATTTTTCTTCTACAGACGCCTGAGAATCACCAGGGTTTCGTTGCATAGAAACTTGCTGATTGCAATCATTGTGAGGAATATACTGGTTATCATCAGCAGAAGTGAGGTGAGAACTTTTCTTGCGAGAGTTTTTCTGTATATCTAAATAGTTTATCGAGAGAAGTGAGAGTGAAAGTGAAGTGTGAGTTTTGGCTATTCCACAGTTAGCAAGTGTAGGATTTCTTTTTTAGAACATGCCTCTTAGTCTCCCTAGGTGACTCCCTAGGTATTTGACGAAGCTATAGTATTTTTTCATATTTACAAACCAATCTCCGGTAGGCTATAAAGTTGTTAATGGTTGTCATTAATATATACCTACTCGTAATATTTCGTATTATTTTTGTTTTCTCTTCACAGATTTACATCGACGAGCTAACCAACTCTGGTGACACGGTGATGAGCACTCATAGCTTGGCCTGCAGAGTGCTAGCTATTGCTGAAAAATCAGCAGCTAATGCTGTCTTCGTGGCTATGCTAGTCGAAGGAATTTACCTGCATAGGATGATAGTAGCTGTCTTTAGGACTAATCTGAACTTGAAGTGGCTTTATGGGATCGGGTTTGGTATGTGTGAATGATGTATTAATAGTTTCCTTTTCAGGTTTCTGAAGTCCAACACAAGTCTTACAATATAACCAAGTTAGTCAGAGCTATTGTACTTAATTGCAAACTATTACTGGAAGTCTAGCTACGATTTATGCATGTTTTTTTTTACTAGAATGTAATAAAAACCTAGACAACACCTCTTCGGAGAACTTAGCTAATATATAAAATGGGCTTGTTTTCACAAATGGCACATCTTTTCATCTTTTTTTTTAGTTGTAGTTTTGATTGTGACTACGATATTACAATCGAGGGATTTGGTCCATACCAGCGCACGCACGAATAATGAATTTGAATGAATAATTAATAATTAATGTAAATAAATTCCAGTTATAGCCCTAATCCCAGTCGCAGTATGGGCCACAATGATGGGTATCTACAACGACCACTCATGTTGGATAGTTTACACCGTGGACAACATCCAATGGTCTCTAGACGCGCCTAGGATAGCAATACTGCTGGTCAACACAACACTGTTTCTGGACGTACTGAGAGTGCTGCTGACAAAGCTTAGGAACAGCGAGAACGCTAATCAGTTGTAAGTTGATACATAAGTTGTGAGTTGACCGAAACAAAATATGAAGCTGTTATTGTTAAGTATAGTTATGAAGTTATACATTTACGGAATGGTTGATTTATTCTGTGTTTAATCGCTTATCGACGTCTATAGGTAACCTACTGGCCTAGTTTCTACGTCATGAATCGGAACAGTCGCTGATTGATATAAAATTTTTATTTCCACGACCTATCTTCAAACGACTGAAATTATTTCAGGAGCACCACAAAAGCAACTCTCTTCCTGATGCCAATCTTCGGAACCCAGTTTTTACTGACAGCGCTCAGACCTTCTACTACCGATTGTACTGGAGAACAGATTTACTATTACGTATCTTACTCGATTGAAGGCCTGCAGGGATTCATCGTGGCTTTGCTTTATTGCTATATCAATAAAGAGGTTAGATTTTTTTGCGTGAACTAGAAAAGTATCGTCTTAAAAAATATTATTTTCATGTATCTTTTCTACATTCCCTAATCATTTTGAGATGTAATTTTCAAATATTTTTCAGGTCCATGTTCTGATTAAGCAAACATATCTTAAAACTGAAAACGCCATGGTATCCCGGATTCGCAAAGACTCTATAAATCCACGAACGAGTACGGTGCAATCCGACAGAAGGTTAACTTGCAGTACAGTTCTACCATCCCATAATGATGAAGATAATAAGAACCAATACGCAACCATCAAACCTAGATTACATGTTGCAGAAATCATTTCAATTCAAGCGAGTGAAAGACTTGCAGACATTCTTGAACCTGTGTACGAGACTATTCAGAACGGTGTTACGAACGATGGGTACGACTCTCTAGAAAGATTGGACAACTCAGGGTTCGTTCAGAACAGAGACTCGAGCGAGTATTATGGTTTCACACATGCCTCGAGCATTTCAATCGAATGCCAAGACTGGATCAGATGTGTATCCTCCCCCTCCAGTAGTGTCTATAACAACTCGCTCAATGATTACGAAACGAGATATTTAGAAAGGAAGTTCCCTAACCATCCTAAACTACATGAGATCAATGAAACTCTAGAAAAAAAAATTGAGAAGCAAGACACAGAAGCCCTGAACGAAGAGTTGTCTAAGAATGATAGCACAGAAATAGATCTTGAAACTATGGTTTCAGAAATAGACGGTGAAATGCTGGATGAAATAATGCAGTACATCGAAAGCAGTGACAAAAAGGACGTAGTTATTTTAAATCCAGATTTGCTATGTCCAAATAGAAAGGAAGATGATAAAGTAATATTTTTAGACGACGAAATTATGTAACCTTATTAATTCTATTAGAAGTAGGTACGAGTATCCGGATAGTCTGTCACAATATCTTGTAATTAATAACAGTAAATGTTCGATATATTTCTAGTATAGATAGGTAGGTACCTACACGTTTGATTTATTACTTATTGCTTAAATCCGTGAAATAGATAAGCTTGGAACATGATAATTTTGTTTGAATGACTAACACATTAATGGTACCAACACATTTGCGCAACTGCGGTTGTAAACGGCTATTTCGGCACACCTAAACCTCCGGCGCATGAGCATTAATTGATCTGTCAACTCGTTTAAGATCTAGATCCTTTCGGTCGGTTACAAAAGTGAGTGGAGCTGCGGGTCCGCGCACAGTCGAGCGCGGGACCTTTGACAGACACCTTCCGAAATATTTCCCAAAATGTTATCAAAAATCGTGGTAGCGTTAGTGCTCTGTTGGGGAGTGGAGAGTTTCCCCGATGGTGCGCCGATTGACACGTGTGTGAGAGATCGGCCGAACCAGCCAAACCACAGCCAGCACAGGACACAGCCGATTTCCAGTCTACCGTATAGAGTTCGGGCTTCTGGAACCTCGTATGCGCCAAATACTCCAATCCAAGGTTTGTATCGTATTGTTTGTAACACTTTTTAAGTCCACAGGGAATCCTTATCCATAGTTTCGTCGAGTCCGTATCTATCCGCCTAAAGAGCTTCTGCTCGCAAACTTGTAGGCTTGTCGCCTTATTCAATTTTATACGGTAATTATTATTACTGGCCCGTACAAAGTTATGAAGTGAATATTAAAAAAATGTTTTCTTTTGGGTTATAAGTTTTTTTTTTTTTACTTTACTATCCCATCGTGTGGCATGTCGTTAGGTTTTTCAAAGATATATAAGGATACTTGAACAGTATTTGGATACAAATATTAATTTGATAAATATTAAGCGCCAGCTAAACCGCTGCACCTGAAAGATTTTCAATATTAAAATAGTATGATGAATAATGAAAGGAAATTATCACGACTAGTAGAGGTTTTAAGTACTAGATTTATTTATTTATTTGGTGTACCATCGGTTCCTACTACAACCCTAAAAGCATACAAAACATTTCTACCAATTACAGGTACCTACCTACCAATTAAACACCGCATGTACTCGTATAAGTATACGTACCTCAATGAGCTTTGCTCGGTACAAGGATTAAACGACGTTATCCAAAAATGTAACCTAGCTAGATCGATTTATCGCCCCCTAAACCCCTGTATACTAAATTTCATGATAATCTTTTGAGCCGTTTCCGAGATTCAGATCATATATATATATATATATATATACATGAATTGCTCGTTTAAATAGATAGATAGATACTTAGTCAAGAGCAATATCTTAAAAAAACTACATAATATATGAAAATAGTGTACTTAATTTAACTTAATTAAGGTACCCACCTTAATTAAGTTTAAGTTAAATTAAGGAGGAAACTTACGCACATGAGAGCTATTTTAACTAGATTATGAGACACATCCTGATTTGTAGGTACACATTAAAAAAAATATAATAATATAATAATAATAATACCGGACATTTCACACATCATCTGGCCCCAAAGTAAGCAGAGCTTGTGTTATGGGTACCACATGACTGATATACTACTTATATATATATATATTTTTTTTTGTAAATACATACATATTATACATAGAAACACCCAGACCCGAGACAAATACTTATAGAAGCTCAATTCTAAATTATTTAATTTTACTGACTTATAGTATTGTTTAGTGTAGAATTAGTTTAGCACCTAACCACTAGTCATTTTTTATCCATATTGACTTCACAAGCCTTCATTGTGGTCCGATACGCGCTTGGCCAAATTATTATGCTACTAATAAGTTTATTATAGGTCCGTGGGATCATTCTTATCTAACATCAAGCTATATGATGAAATTGTAACGGTTACAAACGTATTTCGGTGCAAGGCCTGTAGCATTTCATTAATTGTTAAGGTAATTACATTGAACACTTACGCTTGCGCATATGATTACAACAGTTGCTCGTCTTGCTTCATCTTAAAAAGTATTTTACACATTAGTTTTACATAAAAGTCTTGCTGCAATTCGGCCTGGATGCTCCGCCAGGCTTACATGGGCTAACATATATGTGTCATCATACAAGACGACAAAATTATATCGCGGCTGTTATGTTAACCTGGCAGAAACTGAGGTGTCTCACGCAGATTGTCTCATTAATAATAATATAATAAAAGCCTTTATTATGTTTACAATAAGGTTACTAACTAAAATGTTACACTGACGATCGGTTGAAGAACAGCTTGTCCTTCGACAAAGGCCTCCCTCAAAGTCTTCCATCGTTCTCTGTCCTTTGCAACTCTAGTCCATTCTGGGCCTGGGCCATATAAGAGTGGTACCACAGAGATGGCAAAAGAAGTAAAGGCCGACAAACAAAACGCTGGGAAGAGCAACTAAAAAAAAAAGAGTAGCCGGCCCAGAATGAATTGTCTCATTATCTCACCCGAAATGTACTGTTGTGTATTTCGGGTGAATGAGTCACTAGTGTCACTAGATGTGCCCGTATAGGTACATATACGAGTACAAAGTCGTGAGAATCAGGCTTTCGATGTTGGGGACATAGGCGGGCACATTTCGCAAACACCCATACCTACATGCTGTAGGTCAGACAGCCTGCCCCCAGTAGCCGACCGGTTCACGAATGAACTAATAAAAACAAATACAAGTATATAAAGTACATAGGTACGTGGAGTGCTAGTGCAAAACATCTTATCTGTTTAGGTAGGGGTGGAGCTATTGTTTATTAACAATTATTGATATGACGATGTTTATGAAAACATTTTAGTTTCTGGCCACCTGAACATACTCTTACGCATTGATGGTAGGTACTATAACTGAAACACCATTTTGAAACACAAATATTTGATACAAGGTCAAACATTTCAGACCTTGTTATCATTCAAAACTGTTTGAGGAAAGTGAGGGAAACCTCATTTATGTAGTCTTAAAATTTAGTTGGCGTTTTATAAATAAATTCAACTATACAATACATTTTCTAGCAGTACCTAGTACTAAAGAAACCACAAGCTTTATATACTGAAAAACACTTCCATAACATAACCATTAGCTGTTATTATAGTTTTAAATAAATAATAAATAAATAATCCCGGACATTTCACACAGCATCATCTGGCCCCAAATTAAGCAGAACTTGTGTTATGGGTACCACATGACTGATATACTACTTATATACTTTTTTTGTAAATACATACATATTATACATTGAAACACCCAGACCCGAAACAAATACTTGCAGATCATACAAACATTTGTCCCGCGGCGGGAATCGAACCCGCAACCTTTTGCGTCTCGGCCGGAACTTAGCCCACTGCGCCACAGAGGTCGTCGAATAGGTAGTAATTAAACCGTTACTGAACCCAAACTATTACTTTTGAACTTATATACCTAATAAACGTCTCTCAACCTCTGCCAAAGGTAGGTAGGTAACCACTGTTTAAAATAGTGCCATCCCTTTTCGTGACAAATAGTGTCAGGGAATCATAAGCAGTGCTTAGGTAGTGTTCAAGTTGAGGGGTGTTTATAAGTAAAGACGTTTATGTACATACATTGTAAAGTAATATTCTCTAAAAGTCAACCATGTCCCGTGAGAAATAATTATCTTTAACCACAATTCAAGACAGCTCTCCTATCATTTCACCTGAGCTGGATTCTCCACGTGATTTTGACGTCACTGTTTAATAAAAAAATGTTTAAATTCAGCTAAAAATACTGCTGCTGACTAAACAGAGGTCTGTCTATTGTATAACTACATTCTTGTTAAGCAGAGGGTTAATCTGTTTGATTCTTTTTTAATGTTACAGTAACAATAGAAGGTGCAGAGCCATTCAAAGGGTTCTTTATACAAGCCCGGTCTGCGGAGACAAACCAGTGGCTGGGAGCGTGGGAAACAGCTCCAAACACAACGATACACCCTGAGTGCGCGTCCATCACTCATGCCGACCCCGTAGAGAAGGTCAGGGCTACGCTGTTATGGAGAGCGCCGGAGAACTCCCATGGAAATGTCTACTTTACGTAAGTTGTACGCAAGACCTGATGAGACTACAGCAAGAGTTTGTCTTTATGGGTAGCACCACAGTGTGGAAGCATTGCTGTGTTTAGGTTCGAAGGGAACAAGTAAAAATACTAGGCAAACAGACAAAAGAAGAAGTAGGCAGGTACTCGTATGTCTAGGATCGACAACGTGAGTATGATATCTCCTGGTATCGCATGCGTCTTACGTTATGCCAACCATTTAGCATCAGGTGTGCTGAATGCTTCATTACGGCTAACTTGTATACAATAATTACGTTTTAAAAACTAAAAAGAAAGCAGACTTCATTAAATTAAATTTGAGCCTATAATACATTTTTAGTGGAAAGTAGATGTATTTTGTATGTATATAATATGGTAAGGCCAAATAAACGCACCGCTCCAATGAGACAGCGTGGTATCGAAGTACACGAAAACATCATCGATGTATACAATTTTTAGATTTTCGTTGATTTTTCAGCTCGACCGATTTTGATAAAATTTAAATGGGACCACCTGTGAACCACCTTTCAAAAAAAAAAGAGTTATCCAAATCGGTTCAGGCGTTTTCGAATAATCGGTGAACATACATATAAAGAAAAAATATTCCGACGAATTGAGAACCTCCTCCTTTTTGATGAAGTCGGTTAAAAAAAGATTTCAGAGCCTGAACAAGGTATAAATTTAATTATCGTGTCGACAGGGCCACAGACACCAAAATTCAAAATTCAAAATTCAAAACCCTTAAATGCATAAAGTAGTAAAACTGCAACATACCATTCAAACGACCATAAAATTATTAGTATGAGTTCAATGCATGCTGTTGCAGGATTATTACTATCATGGTGATATATTTAATCGAGTGGCAACACACTTTTTTTCTTCACGACTGTCAAATTTAAATTGATTTTGACAAATCAAAGCCGATCGTAATTTTGCGGAGCGGCCGATTGAGCCGATTGAGCGGATGAAAATTGTGTATTTGCTTTGCAGTGTAATTATTTGGTTTTCGAAGGTACGTTCAAACAAAATTAGTTATTTTACGTAATAATTCATCTTCTTTTCAGTACAATTTATAAGTTATAAAAAAAACTTTTGGTGTGTTCGGAAATTTTGTTTATTTTGTTGTTGTAAATCTGCAACAAATGGTTTTTAATAAAAATAGCTATGAAAATAAAAAAAACTATTTTTTTTATTATTTTTCCCTAAATCAGCATATTCATGGCTCCAAAATATATTTTTTCTCGGTCTAAAAATAAAATCATGCATAAAATCATGCATTTAATTTTTGCATTTAAATACAATCACAAGGACCACTTAGAATCGTCTTCTTACATGCTAGTGAATCTAGGTGCTGGTTCCTTCTAACCCCATATTAAGAAGAATCCGGCAAGAAACTTGTATGGTCTAAACACTTTTTTGTATGATCCTGGACAATTTTGTTACGGATGCCGAGTCGAGTTGGAGCAGATTCATCCCAAGCTTTTTTGTCATCTAAATAATCAGATATTTTATAATATGCTTTAATAGACAGTTTCTGTTTAATACGTTTTTAAATTTGCCAATCGACAAATCTAACATGTCGCTTGGGACCTTGTTATAGAAGCGTACACATTGCCCTATAAAAGACTTATAACTGCAGCGAGCCTTACAGTGGGAACAGCGAGTTTATCTTTATTTCTAGTGTTAATACTATGATTATCGCATTTTATATATATATCGCATAATATCGTTTTTGTCCACTTGTTCAGAGTAAAATTGTGTGACACATTCAGGTAAACTATCTTTTAACAATGATTCTGATATTACATGAGAAGCAATGCAAAGCAATGCTATTACCGAGAACTAGGGTAAAATTAAAACATGTAGCTTGAAACATGCATTAATTTTCATATTAACATTCCTGTTATGGAATCTAGCCATAGTAATATTCATTGGAATATTTTTAATAGGCGGGTCCCATACAGGGTTTGATTGATGCAATATGATAATGAGGTCATCGAACCGTACCCTGTACCACTCCTTTCCTTTCACTACGCACGGTTACGTAACTTGCTCACATGATCATAAATGTTTAGCATGTGACCTTAGATAAGCTTTACACATAATACGTCTTATTCTAATACAGATACTAATTCTATTATTTACCAAGAAACAGTGTAAGACTACAGAAATTTACCTACAGAATAATATGCAATAATATATACCTAATTACTTTCTAAAAACTAAAAAGACAAACGACTTCATGTACTTATAAAAAACAAAATATCAATATTTTGTTTCATCCAAGTGGATGACATATATTTAGTTTTTTTTTATTTAAAAACCTAACTACTGAACCGATTTTTATGAAATTTATATGGGACTAATCGGGAAGTATTTTCTTTCAAATCGGTTCATAAATTACGAAGTTATGAGGTAACAAAAAAAAATATAGTCGAATTGAGAACATCCTCCTTTTTTGAAGTCGGTTAAAAATACATATGTAACAGTTGAGCTTTCCAAGGACCGTTTAAAACGATATATAGATAGCTCAACTGACCAACCCATAGCCAGAGGGCAGCATCCCGGAGACATGGGCGGCTTAAGCAGGGCCAGATAGGCTAGGAGCAAACTCTTGGGTCACGCGATGTGTCTACCAAAAGCCGTGAAATAGTTTTGACAACGCGAAGTTACTTTGTCTTATTTTTAGCCGACTTTAAAAAAAGGAGGAGGTTTCTCAATTCGATCTTGTATATATATATATTTTTTTTTTGTGTGTTCGCGGATAACGTCGTTCGTCGTTTATGAACCGATTTTGATGATTCTTTTTTTGTTGGAAAGTAGATATCCCAAGGATGGTACCATGATAAGGTAACCAGGATCTAATGATGGCATACCAGAGAAATCGAAGGGAACCTTCGAAAATCGTACGGCGACTAGTACGTTTTTAAATTTTTTTCATTGACTATTTTAAAGCACTACTATTTAAGCCTTTTTTACTTTTTAGTTTCCTGTTTGAAGACGGTTTTTTTTGTTAAAAATTATTATACTTTTTGTAGGTATCATAAAGGCATCTATTATATCGATGTCGCAATGCATTAAGCTTGCGGGACCACAGCCTTTACAGTGGGTCGAATGGACGTGACCTAAAAATTTTACCGAATGTTGTTGACATTTAGTGCATGTTGCTAATAGACACCAATATTTCTTTCATAAACGAGTATATTTAACCAACCAGACTTTTTTTGTAATGCATATATTTATTTTTAAACACCTAGCAGACAATTTTATAAGTACCTACCAGTTAGGTACCAATCCTTAAATAATAAGTAGGTATAACCACGGTTTAACTATCAGCCTTAATCGGCAAATGGTACGAGTATGAGCGACAGAGACGGCGTTTTCTTCTCCAATTATTAGTATTCCTTGTACATTGTGAGGTTAATACTTTCGTATTAGTCAAAGTTCATCTTCTGGTGTCGGAGTTTATAGAGCGCCGGAAAAGTATCCAAGCGTTGACTTCGCAGAGATGCTTAACTTTGTTGATGGTTCTAGACCAGATACCTCCCGCTTTGTTTTTATTTATATCGCTAACGCCTTCTTCCTCTTCGTTAATGGGTCATAATAAAGACAATGTTGCCAGTATCAAGTGTTTATATTGTTAATAGTATGATGTCACGAAGACGTAGGTACCTATCTTGTCGATCGTCACTTGTTATTTTATATAAAATAGAGTCTTGTGTAAAATGATTAGATTAGATTAGATTATACCTACAGATTATTTATGCTCGGATCACAAAAAAACAAAAAACTTTTATTCCAATTATTCACACCCGAGTCAATAACTCTAGCTCGATTTGAATAAAAACACCAAAATTACCTACTAATAAAATCGGAAAACCGGTAACATCCAATTGCATGGAAATGACAGCAGCAGACACGCTTCAGTCACGTGACATATCACAAGCTATTGTCATATCCATACAATTTTGTGACAGCTAATTTCCATAAAATTTGACCTTTCCCCATAGTCCATTAAAATGTTACATTTTTTAGGCCTTAGTGTGCATTTGTCAGAGGACGCAATTTTATTTTTTTAATGTGTAGGGGGGGTCAGTAGAAGCTTAAGTTCAAGTTTGTGGGGTCGGCACCCTTGTCCCCCGGCCGCCATCTTGGAAAAGGGGGTGCAAAGGGTTTTCGCGCTGTATCTCGTAAACTAGTTACCTTACAGAAAATTTAATCAAACATAAAATGTAGCAAATTAAATTTCCTACAATTTTATTTCTATTACTTTTTATCGTCAAGTGACCAACAAAAAAGTTATAAACAAAAATAAATGAAAATTTTGTTTGTTTGTTCTAGGTTTTACAGCGCTCCAAACTTAAACGGATTCTCGAATGCTCATAGGGATGCAATAAAAACTAAAAATTAGGCTTACTTTTCTATCTATATTTTTTTTATTCATACAATTTATTATGATCTTAACATTCCTATGCTATTATTGAACTATGTTTGACCCTTTTACCCACCACCTATGAGGTATAACATGGGCAAAGTCAAATTTATAAAAATTTAATGCATTTTTTAATGCATTTTTTGTCACTGTCTTAGCAAATCGTTTGTATCGCAGAGTGTCTAGAGTATCGTCTTTATTTCCGCCATATAAAAAGACGAAAAAACGTTCGCCAACAACACTGAGTAACGATGACTCGACTTTCTCACTCATAAATAATTTAGTTCCACTTGCTAACTCTGGATGCTTCTGCAAAATTTTTATAAATTTGACTTTGCCCATGTTATACCTCATAGGTGGTGGGTAAAAGGGTCAAACATAGTTCAATAATAGCATAGGAATGTTAAGATCATAATAAATTGTATGAATAAAAAAAATATAGATAGAAAAGTAAGCCTAATTTTTAGTTTTTATTGCATCCCTATGAGCATTCGAGAATCCGTTTAAGTTTGGAGCGCTGTAAAACCTAGAACAAACAAACAAAATTTTCATTTATTTTTGTTTATAACTTTTTTGTTGGTCACTTGACGATAAAAAGTAATAGAAATAAAATTGTAGGAAATTTAATTTGCTACATTTTATGTTTGATTAAATTTTCTGTAAGGTAACTAGTTTACGAGATACAGCGCGAAAACCCTTTGCACCCCCTTTTCCAAGATGGCGGCCGGGGGACAAGGGTGCCGACCCCACAAACTTGAACTTAAGCTTCTACTGACCCCCCCTACACATTAAAAAAATAAAATTGCGTCCTCTGACAAATGCATACCCAAATGTAACTTTTCAATGGACTACCAGGCGTTTACGCCAATAGAAAGTACATCTTTTCTAGGAGATTAGATGGCCATAACTTTGGAACAACTTAGCTGAGCCATTTGCGTTATTTATTTATGACTAGATGACCCTTTGAACTTCATTCCACCTAAAACTGATTCGATTGTAAACCACCCAAGTATTGATACAACCAAACAAAGAAATTCAAATAAGTCAAGCCACTTTCAAGTTTTTGCGATACTAACGTACAGCAATAGATTTTTATAAACTTTTATTTACGAATATATTTAAAATTATTGTGCTTTTCAGAGGAACGGTTTTGAAGAACTATGGAACCTTCTGGGCGGATCTGGTAGCTGAAGTGCCTCAAGAACCATCGCAACTACAAATACTTGGTTGATAGACGCTTAGCAATATGTAGCATAGAATAAAATATATTTGATAAACATTAAAAGTATGTAATGCATAAAAACAGATAAGAGGGTGGTAACAGTAACAAAGAAAACGAAAAATAAAGGTCAATGAAATATGCGAGTACACGCCCAGTAATGGATATCTAGACATTTAACCCCTAAAAACAGTACAAAATAAATGAGCGAGCCATAGAGTCGCATATAATGTGTAACATCTGACTTCTCACCTTGGTAATAAGCAACATTAACATTATATCCTGAATTAGTTTATATAACAGCACGCTTTATATACAAAACTGTAGGTTAAGCGCACAGCTGATGCGTTCTCTTTCTCTCTTTCCCTTTCTTGTCACACACACGCACACACTGTTGGCTGACAGTACCAAGCTCTCGGAAAATTTGTTGGTACTATCTGACGGACAACTCCACCACCACGCGCGCTCATTGCTCAAATTAAATATAGAGCTTCCCTGGCTTCCTGTTACACACTTCCGTCCCTTTTCACGCAATTACACCCACATATTGCAGGAAAATGAGAAGAAATAACACATTAAATATAATTGGTGGATAATACACACAGCACCGCGAAGCCCCAACCTAAGCATAGCTTTTGCTATGAGAACCAGATGGCTGATAGGCCCAGTCTTAGCGATACCACTCCACAGTCCACTCCCATACATCCCACGCTACATCCCATTGTCATTTTAGATTCTATTCTTTATCGAAACGGGTATATTGTATCAAACCGCATATATCACACATCGGCTTGCCTATAACGGTCTTCAATCAGTGATAGAGGTGACGCCATACAAACCGGTTGTCCTGCAAAGCACAATGTGCAATATTTACGTTCAAATTACAATTCATGAAGTAGTTTTAGAGAAATGTTGCTAAATGTAATTTGACTTTTGGATTTGTTATTATTTTTTTTATTCTAGAGAAGACTGTTTCATGTCGAGGCGGCATTTCAGAGGTGAAAATGAAGATGGTGAACTTTCTGACACGGTTATATGTTCTCCATAGACTATTTAAGGTTTTTTACTAAGTAACGTTCTTGTATTAAAATGTGTTGGTCTAGTAGATCCTTTTATTTCAAACCTAATTAATCTTAAGGGATTTAAATATAGTAAATCTTCATATACCTACCCAATGGCCTCAATTCTGTTGGCACTAACCTAACTAATTTTAGCTAAAAATAGGTTTTGAACTGTCAAATGAAACTTTGGTATTCTGCTGCTACCAACTTATCCTAATTTAGTTAAATGGTAGGTACCAATCGAATAGGTTTTACAAATGCTATGACTAACTAAATATATTTTAGACAATGCCTAATTTTAGAAATGAACCAACCGAATTGCCACCAATATCTCATTATTAAAATGCCCTGACAAACACGGGTTTTATTACTCACGTATTTTGTAGACGGAGGCAACGACACTGAACGCGACAAGTCACGGACCGCGGAACAAACTCGCCCTGATGCAGATTCTTTAGATGGAAACGAAACAGTGTCGGTGCCTCCATCAACAAAATATTACGCAAGTGAAACCAGTGTTTATCAAAATGTATAGGAAACTATCGAGAGTTTATAAGGTACATGAGCTAAAATTATGTTATTAGATATATCGTTACCAGTTCTATAGCAAACATTTTGATAAACACGGGCTTTACTCACGTATTATTTTGTCGATGGAGGCACCGACAATGTTCACGGTTCGCACTGAACCGTGAACTCGAGCGGCAACGAGCGGGCCGCGGATCAAACTCGCCCTGATAAAGATTCTCTAGATGAATCGAAACATTGTCGGTGCCTCCATCGACAAAATAATACGTGAGTAAAGCCCGTGTTTATCAAAATGTATAGTACAACTCACGAAAGTTTTGAAAGTGAAATATAGCAAACATTAAATAAAACAACCGTTATATAGAAATAAATAAGTTTATTAGTTTTTGAGTACCATAAATGCATTTTCACGTCCACGTGATGCGACTCACTGGAAATAACTGGTTTCTGCACTAATGGAATATTATCGCTAGTAAATAGACGGTTAATCTTTATTATTGCAACGTGCGTGTCAAAGTTGAATAGATAAGCGTTCAAAAACAAGAACCACTTCAAGCATTACGACACATGTGTTATCACATAGCGAAAAAAAATATAAATATTTTCGCCAAACTTTCGATCGGGAACACGCGACCCGCGGCTTGTTGCTATAACAAGCTGATAAGCGAAACTAGAACCTATAACTTATGGCTTATGCTGGGTTTTTCTGTTTCATGACTGGTCGCTTTATGTCCATGAGGTCGCATAGATTATTGCGGATAGACCTGAGCTCTGAGACGTCTATTTCCCAGTCTGTGTCGGCCAAGATTGCCATGACCTGAGGACAAAAGGATTCATTGTATTAATAAATAAATAAATATTGGTGGACAATGCACACAACACCATCTAGCCCCAAACTAAGCATAGCTTGTATTATGGTGACTATATGGCTGATAGAATACTCTTATATGCCATCAAAACATAACTTGTAAAAAAACAAGTCTTGCGTAAGCCAGATCTTGGCCCACTACGCCACAGAGGTTGTCGTAGAACCTAAAAAGCAGCCTTTAAGACGCACTTTAATCTTTCCGCGACACTGGCTCGAAACACCCAGTGAGAGAATGAGAGCTGAAGATCAAGTTCAGTGGCATAGGAAAGGTATATGTCCAGCAGTGGACTGACACTGACTTATGATTATGATGATGATCTACAACAAACGCAGTAGCTGCCAATACGCCATAAATCCCGAAACGGAACTGATAATGCACATGCGCAAAGATTAGGCGAGAGAGAGAGAGAGAGATAAAATACAGCTAAGTCATCTCGCCGGCCTTGTCCCACTCGCTAACATAAACACACGGCGACCTAATGACCGATGCGGATTGCTACTCTTGTAATGACTGCTAATTATTTATCGGGAATACATTTCGCAATATTATGAAATAATTACATCGGTATCAAACTTGAATTACAGCTACTGGTGTTTTTGTAGTTTGCTGTAAACAGCGCCATCTATTGGTGATATCTTATTACTATAATAATAATACCGGATGTTACACACAGTGTCGTCTAGCTCCAAAGTAAGCAGAGCTCGTGTTATGGGTACCACATGACTGATATACTACTTATATACTTTTTTGTAAATACATAAATATTATACATAGAAAAATATCCAGACACGAGACAAATACTTGCAGATGATACAAACATTTGTCCCGCGGCGGGAATCGAACCCGCAACCCTCTACATCTCAGGCAGACTTTCACCCACTGCGCCACAGAGGTTATCAAATTATTACCATTGCTTATTTTCATATTAAACCTGAAGCTATAGGAGTATATACGCGATATCATTACATAGTATAAAACAAAGTCGCTTCCCGCTGTCGGTCTGTCCCTATGTATGCTTAGATCTTTAAAACTTCGCAACGGATTTTAATGTGGTTTTATGAATAGATAGAGTGACTTGTGAGGAAGGTTTTTATGTATAATACATGCATAATGTAGCAGAGAAACATTGATAATTTTAGAGGTTTCTAATCACATTAGACATTCTGTTGTATATTTAGTATCAGCATTGCACCCGTGCGAAGCCGGGACGGGTCGCTAGTAAACAATAAATATTAAGGAGACTCCCTGATCAAAATAGTTTTGACACGTATTCTCAGCGTTCTTATCGCGATTTTTTTTATCAGAAAACATTAAAATAAGCTATTCTCAAAAAAGTTTTACAGGTATTGGTTTAATTAGCTTAATTTCCGCATATTAGTGTAAGCCGCAAGTTAAAACGAAGTCAAGTTTAGTAGAAGATAATTGATAATTATTGATAATTTTTGAATATTAAATTATAAAACTAACAATTACTTTAAAAACAATTTCAAACGAAGAAGTCTTAATAGGCAAAATATTGAAAAATACATACCATTTATCTTTTATAACCTTATCTATTAATTCTTCAATTCACGAGCAGATAGCCTCGAAATAGCGATAAAAAAATAAGACCATTTTTCCATACAAGAGTTAATTTGCTGTAAACACCGTCTTAATGCACGCAACACACTATCTAACCCCAAATTAAGCATAGCTTGTATTATAGTGACGATGGCTGATATAATACATGGGGCACATTAAAAGTTTTGCACTTCTAGCTAATCGGAAGTATTTGAATTTCGAATGTTATATTTTTTAAACGTTGCAACCTTCGTAGTAATAAAAAAAAAACAATTGGCGGGAAATAATTTGTCAATTGTTTTTTATCAAAATGGAATTAAGTCGAAAAGATTTTAGAGCGATGATTTTTTATGATTTTAAAAGTTCTCTCTCTCCGCAATACTGTGCCGCTCGTCTTCAAAATGCTTTTGGGAGAGAAGCACCTTGTTTGAGCACCGTGAGGCGATGGTTTGCTGAATATGAGAGAGGTCGAGTTTCTTTACATGACGAATTTCGTGAAGGGCGGCCTTCAACTGCCGTCAACGAAAATAATTGGCTACTGTTAAGCGGCTAATTGAAGAAAACCCGCGGATTACCTATGAGACAATTCGAGGACTATTGGGGATTGGTATGAGCCAAATCCAGAAAATTTTACACGAAGAATTGAAAGTTCGGAAACTTTGTTGTCGTTGGATCCCTCATGAACTGACAGCGGAGCAGAAGCGGGCTCGCGTGGAATGGTGCTCTCAGATGCTACTGAAGTACGACCACGGACATTCTAATGCTGTTTATGACATTGTCACAGGAGACGAAACGTGGATTTATTGTTTTGAACCCGAAAAAAACAGCAATCTTGTGAATGGGTGTTTGAAAATGAGAACAGGCCAACAAAAGTGAGGCAGGCGAGACACGTTGGTAAAAAAATTATCCGCGTTTTTTTTTCTCAGCTACGGGTCCCATCTGTACAATTCCACTTGAAGATCAAAAGAGTGTTAATGCCGAGTGGTATTCTACCATTTGTTTACCCAGGGTGTTAGAAAAAGTTCGCGAAAGACGACCCAAAAGCCGCATTCTCCTACATCATGACAACGCTTCTTCACACACGGCCAACAAAACAAAGTCGTTTTTAGCTTCCGAAAAAGAACAACTCGTCACCCATCCTGCGCATAGCCCCGACCTAGCACCCTGTGATTTCTGTATTTTCCCCAAAATCAAAGATTTGATGAGAGTTTTCACTTTTATCAACTCCGAAGAGGCAGTGATAGCGTTCAATCAGCACGTAGAAAACATGCCTTCAGATCTGTGGTCCTCCTGTTTTAAAAAATGGTTCGATCGCATGAAAAAATGTTTAAAATGTAAAGGAGAGTATTTTGAAAAGCAATAAACATAATATTTTGGTTTTACACCATATTGTTTTTTAAGTTACGCAAAACTTATAGTGTGACCTACGTACATGTATATTTTTAAATAAATATAACACCCAAGCAAAATGTTCCCGATTTATGTGTGTTCATAATTTTCACTCAAAACGGGATATTAACATTTATTTTGATATGAGATTTTCTGCTTCCCGATATGTAGTCACAGTTGCATGCCCCATGATCACGAGATAAATGAGAAATATCGGGAAGCAGAAAAACTCATATATCATGGTAAATATCCCGTTTTGAATAAAAATTATGTTCAAAACCATGATAGTTTTAGAATCATTACACAAATGTTTATCCTGAGAGGGAATCGAACCCTCAACCTACAGTGCAGAAGGCAGAGCTACTACCAACAGAGCTGACAGGCCAGTCAAATTACTTTTTCAATATTTTGTAAAGGCTTTACGCAAAGTCACGCCTGAATCAATTTATTACATGCATACTAAATCGTCATACAACGTGCTTTATAGCAGAATATTACGCACGTAGTGAACTGCGTAACACACAATTTGACGCATGTAGCAATCTACTCTTATGGTGTAAGGGGATTCCCTGACCAAATTAAATTATTAATATTTATTTTCATACACATTAGTTTATAATTTTGCAAAGTGTATTTTTGTTACCTACTTACTCTATTTAGTATGTCCGTAAGGTAAAATTTACTGTCCGACTCGAATCCATTATTTATTTACTAGGTTACCAACAACTTACACATTAATAAAAATATGTATCATAACAATTTGTCTTAAGACACACGTGTAACCATATACAGGTAAACACAGCACGAAAATTGTTTAGCAAGCAAACAATTTTCGTTCGTTCATGATTTAATTGTAGTAAATACATAAATAATGCCGGACATTTCACACAGCATCAAGGTACTGGCCCCAAAGTAAGCAAGCTTGTGTTATGGGTACCATGACTGATATACTACCTAATACTTTTTTGTAAATAGATACATATATATATACACCCAGACCCTAAACAAATATTTGTAGATCATACAAGTATCCAGCAGCGAGAATCGCATCCGCTACCTTTTGCGTATCTGCCGGCCCTTGCCCACTAGATAGATACGATAGGTATCTTTATTTTCATAAAAATTGTAACAAAGTTTGCATATGCTTAGGTTTGTCGAAACACTAGAATGTATGAATCAAGGTTCCTACGAAATGGGTATAACTAGATACCTTCGGCCTAGTATTACCACTACCTCTTTGGCGTAGTGCGCTGAGGCCCGGCTAAGACGCTGAAGGTAGCGGGTTCGCTTCCCGACGCGGAAAAAGTTTTTGTACCATCTGAAAATATTTGTCTCGGGTCTGGGTGTTTATATGTAAAACATGTTATATACAAAAAAAAAGAATATAAGTAGTATATCAGTTATTGTAGTACCCATAATACAAGCTTTGCTTACTTTAGGGCCAGATGATGCTGTGTGAAATGCAATAATTATTATTTATATTTACTAACTCAACAGCCACGAGGCAAAGTACCCGCCCGATGGTAGCACGATACAGTCAGCGTTGTCGGGGACCACCGAATGAGACTCGCTAGGGACCGGAAAGAGTGGCATAATAAAGAGGAGGCTTATGAGTATAGCAAGTCTTATCCAGTGGTTCTCGAAAACGCTGACTATATCGTGCTACCATTTAAGCTAAGGTAAGCTGCTACCCACTGCTGGATAGCAGTGGGTGCAATCGGGCTGAATGATGATATTGATGATGATATGAACTAGGCAGTAGGCAGTAGGCAGTAGTTGTCACCTGGTCTAGGTTCTGTAAGGGCACGGAGCAGACGTCGCCGTAGAGAGTGAGCGCCTCGTACAGTCTGGCGGCGGCACAGCGGCGCACGTAGCGGTCCGCGTAGCACAGGAAGATCACCAGCTGGCCCAGGGACTTGCTGCTCACTGTTCCACCGACCTGTTACAACAAACGCATTTTACTTTCAACTACGTACTAATGTTATCATTAATCACTACAAAACCGATCACAAAGGACGTATTTATTGCTTAGAACCTAAACAGTGCAATAACGTTAGATGAAATCTCATTATTGCACTGTTTTTTACTTTTTATTTCGATATAAATTTACCACAGAGGTTTAATATCTCCCATTATGTTTGCATTAGATCAAAAAGATACTGGCCGATAATAAAAATCGGCTGAATAAAACAGACTTGGTGAAAAATAAACAAATGGCGCGCGCAAAGTTTTACAATACCATTGTAAAACTTTGATTCTTCATAATTTTAGTTTAAGTAGGCATATTTTATCACAGTAGGTAGATTGGTAGTTGAAAGAAAAGTAAATTACGCACCTTGCTAAAGAGAGTAATTAATGCACTCGTGTTAATTCAGTGCCCTCGCTTGCGCTCGGGCAACAACATAACACCGGTGCATTAATAACTCGCTTTGCGCTCGGTGCAACAATCTACTATTACAAAGGTAGTAAGTTAGGACACGCTCTACCATGGCCTGTATGGAAGTCTGTAGATTTATCATGTGCGAATGGGGATGGGAAGAAACGAAGGTGCGAAGGAACCCAGCCCAGCGCAATGCGACTGTGGTGCTCCAACACAATCTATGGCGCATCTACTCGAGTTTCCTCTCTGGACAAATACTTGCACAAGGGTAGACTTTAACGCGGCCACAGTAAGTGCGATTGCGATCACCACCTACTGGTCTAAAACCGTAAAACGAATAGCTTTTTTGCAAAAATAATTATTAATAAATAAATAATGCCGGACATTTCATACAGCATCATCTGGCCCCAAAGTAAGCAGAGCTTGTGTTATGGTTACCACATGACTGATAGACTAATTATATACTTTTTTTGTAAATCTATACTCATACATATTATACATAGAAACATCCAGACCCGAGACAAATCGGCGGGAATCCAACCCGCAACCTTTTGCGTCTCAGGCGCATAAGAACAGTACATTGTTATAATAGGCATTACAATTGATTACAATTTATATTACAATTAGCATTACAATCGATATAAAAAAAACTAAAAACCTTTACTTTCCAAAGATTTAAAATTGCGTTAGTGAAGTACAAACTAATATAGGAACTCAAACTAATATAGGAACTCGAATAAGTTTTTTAAACACTAACTTATATTTTCTATTGAATAACACCGTAAGCCTTGCAAGGTCAAAACTTAGACTCCTTGCTTTAAATTTTATTTTATTACATTATAAAAAACTAGTTGCATGTTACATGAACCACGTTGGGGCGTTGGCATATTAGTATAGTTTTCAAGTAAGCAAGTGTATAAATACAGTTTAAACTTTTGCTACATAATTACGTTTTAAAATTAACAAGAAAACAGACTAATTAATTTATGATATACTTACTTGAATCAGCTGACATAATACGTTGATAGAATCTAGAAGCTTGTAGATGTTCTTTCCGCCTCTTAGCTCCAGTTGTAGGTACTTCAGAATATCCATAGCGAAAGTTGATTGCGGATCTTCTAGTATCGGTGATATTGATCCTGTAAAAGTCAGCGGAAGATCAACCTTTCTGGTACCAATCGGAAAGTATATCCTTGGACATAAAGAAATATTTTTTCAAAGCGTATAATAGCGGAGTACAACCGAATTGAGAACATACTCCTTTTTTTGATGTCGGTTAATAATAAAAATAAGACCACAACCGAATGTAATATATCATAAGACATTTTTTAATTTCTTTTTCGTTATTCTACTAACCTGAACTGAGTAATCTGTCGATAAAGTTGAATATGGGTCCAGTTATTCTCTTCACGTTCAAGTTATCCGCAAACACTTTGATGATAGTATCACAAATCGACTTCAACATTGGCTTGTCGTTCTCCAAAGTATTTAAATATGCATACAGAGATTGCGTTGTGTGTTTCACCTGAAAAGATTACATTTTTTATTAAACAAGCGGTTTTTTTTAATATTCTACTAGCTGCTAACCCTCGCTGGCTTTGCTTGTGTATGTAGATAACAAGTAGCCTATTACTTCAGGTATAAATCTATTTAAGGTCCGGCTGAGACGCAGAAGGTTGCGGGTTCGATTCCCGCCGCGAGACAAATGTTTGTATGATCTGCAAGTATTTGTTTCGGGTCTGGTTGTTTCTATATGTATGTATTTCAAAAAAAGTATATCAGTCATGTGGTACCCATAACACAAGCTCTGCTTACTTTAGGGCCAAATGATGCTGTGTGAAATGTCCGGCAATATTATTATTTATATTATTACTATGGACACTATGCATTTAATTGTTTTCAATATTATAATAAATAAATAAGATGTGAAACAATTGAGTTATCCTAAGGACCGTTTAAAACGATCTACAGATACCTCAACTGATTCAGATCACTGCGAGAGAGCAGCGTTCCCAAGACACTAGCGGCATTGCCACGTTGAATGGCAATGCTAATACGGCATTGCCACGTTGAATGGCAATGCTAATACGGCATTGCCACGTTGAATGGCAATGCTAATACGGCATTGCCACGTTGAATGGCAATGCTAATACGGCATTGCCACGTTGAATGGCAATGCTAATACGGCATTGCCACGTTGAATGGCAATGCTAATACGGCATTGCCACGTTGAATGGCAATGCTAATACGGCATTGCCACGTTGAATGGCAATGCTAATACGCTGAGCCAGTTAGGAGCCAGCTCTTGGACCACGCAATATCTACCAGACGCCGTGAAATAATTTTGACAGCCGCCGCAACAGCTCTAATGGAAGTCCCCGACAAATGGGATGCGGCAAGTGCTTGTGTTATGTGTACCACATGACTGATATACTACTAATTACCTATTTTTTATATACATATTATACATAGATAAACACAGACAAATACTTGCAGACCCGCAACCTTCTGCGTCTCAGGCAGGCCTCAGCTATTATATTAACAAATAAACGCCTAAACATTCTCATATTGAATGCGTATGTAAGTCACCTAGTATGTAATATGTTTCAAAATGATCCTTGTGATTGTATCGAACAAAAAAAAGGTTGAATTCTGACTTTCACACCTTTGCATTGAATATGAATAAGTAAATTGAAAAAATGCATGAAATAATTTAGAACACACGGACACACTGAGTGTATCTTGCACAGCGTACTGCCAAAGATACGCCACGCAAAATACGTTTAACATCAAAAATATTTTATTCAATACATTCACAAGGATCACTTTGGAACGTCTTGCATACTAGGTGAATTTAGGTGCCAATTTCTTCTAACCCAATCCCGAGAAGAACTGGCAAGAAACTCGTCCTGGTCCTAGCGCTTTCTTGCATGATCCATATCTACATTAACTAAGACAAACTAAATTGCAAGAGTTTATACATTTCAAATGTGTTGGTTAACTGTCTGAGGGCAGAGCAACACGAGGAGCATTCTTATCAATAATATAGTCATTTATATTATAATACGCTTTGTTCAAAAGGCTATCTTTTATATAAGCTTTAAATTTCTTAATTAATTTTAGTAGGAAGCTTATTACAGAAGCGTACAGTTCCCCATAAAGGACTCATTAACTTTTCTAGTCGAAACCTAAAGATGTATAATTTGTTTTTGTTCCTAGTATTGATACTGTGAAGATTACTATTTTGCTGAAACCCATCTCTATTTTTATGAGTGTACTAGCTTCTGCCCGCGGCTTCACACGCATAGTACATACATTAAAAGTAGCCTATACCAAATTTACTTGATGCAAAAAAAAAGGTTCTATTGCTACCAAACGTTACAGGATCACCCGCCAGGCTAATCTGAAGATTTCAGACTAAAAATTTTATCAAAATCGGTCTAGCCGTTTCGGAGTCTATAGGTAACAGACATACATACACACATCGCCTTTTATAGATATAGATAACAAATGTTCACTCACCAAGCTTTCAGTAAGTTCACCGCCACTGACAATCAACCCTTTGATAACACTATACCGATAGTCCTCAAAGCCCAACAGCTGAACAAATCTCGGCATAGTGTGTCCAGGGAACAGCCATAGAACCACGTTGAAGTTTTCGCTTGTAAGAGGCTGCTCTTCTTCGATATCCTTCTGTGTTTTCAGTTCTACTTCCTCGGAGGGGAATATACGTTTGAGGGCGTCGTGGTGTGGAATGTTCGAGATTACTGGATCACTGCAAGTTGTGTGTGTAAGTTGACATTAATCAATTGATAGGTGCTTAGGTGGCGACCTCTGTGGTGCAGTGGGCCAAGGCCCTGCTCGATTTCCGCCGCGGAACAATGTTTATATGATTTGCATGTATTTGTCTTGGTTCATGATATGTCTCTATGTATAATATGTATGTATTCAAAAAAATATAAATTTACTAGCTGTACCTCGCCACGCATCGCTGTGGTACAAAAAAAAATAGATAAAAACAATCCTTGATGCGGATTATATATCATGCTAAAATTTCAGCTCGATCGGTGCAGAATTTTTGAGTTTTTGAAGCATACACAAACCAACATTACATTTTTATATATATAGAAGTAGTCATGTGGTACCCATAACACAAGCTCTGCTTACTTTAGGGCCAGATGATGCTGTGTGAAATGTCCGGCAATATTATTATATATATTATTACTATGGACACTATGCATTTTATTGTTTTCAATATTATAATAAATAAGTAAGTGATTATTTTTAGACCCTATTCAAGCTCTTCTCACCTGTAACACAGGATGACCTGGTTCAGGCTCGTGTTAAGCATTTACCTTTAATTAAGATTTTTGTTTTGTTATGTTATTGTACTACTTGAATTTTGAATAAACATTTTATTATTATGACTTAGCATATCTTACTTGTATAAGAATGAGGTAAAGACTCTGCCCGCATGTGCTCTTGTCCTATCAATTTTTTCGACGGCTTGTTGCGCGATCCCGCACACTATGTCTCGGATTATATCGGGGGCGTTGAGTTGCGGCGCTTCCAACGCACACTGCCGGCAGATTGATAGAAGACCTGTGAAACAAATATTTCAAGATGCATCAAAAACTATGCAGCTTCCCGTGGTACCTACATGATAAAAGACTTCCGTTTACAACATACAATCTTACCTATTTACCAAATTTTATCAAGATCCGTTAAGTCGTGCAACAGAAAAAAAACAAACAGGTGGACAGATAAACAGAGAGTGACTTTCTAGTTTCGGGTTTTTGCTAATTTTGGATTTATTTCCTAGTAACATTTACAGATTCACATATTTATGTCAAAAATATAACAATCTATTATCTATCTAATACCTTTAAACGAGCAATTTTTTTATATATGTATATAATATATAATCTGAATCTCGGCTCCAACGATTTTCATGAAATTAAGTATGCCGGTTTCGCGGGCGATAAATCAATCTAGCTAGGTTTCATTTTTAGAAAACGTCGTTTTATCCGTGTTTTATACCGAGCAAAGCTCGGTCATCCAGGTATAAAATACATAAAACAAAGTTGTGTTAGTTACACCATTTATAACTCGACTCGGCTAGACCGATTTTTATGATTTTTGATTTATTGGATTTGTCTCCACCCCGAGTAACAGAATAACTATTAAAATATTTGAATATTGAAAAGGTAAAAAATATAAGATTAATAAAATAAAAATATAAGATTTAAAATGGTGAGTTAAATTTGATACAACCTTTGACGACGTTCGACCACAACGACGCATGAATAATTGAGCCGTAAAGAAGCCAAGTGTTTTAATATGATATATTTTTCTTTTGAAAGCGCGCGGACGTAGTCACGAACGGGACAGCTAGTGCCACATAAATAAAACAATCAATATAAAGGATCTAAGCTTAGGAGTTAGGTGCAGATAGGTAGATAGTACAGCTTTATTTGACAGGCAAGGCGTTATGAATGAAAATCAGAAAATTTACGCCCTGAAAGAAAAGTACACCTCAAGTTTTCAGCTCTTTAGGACTTACATATTAGGCTGTAAGTTGATAGTCAATCAGTCAATTAATTAATAAATGCATTTAAGTAATAAATAAATATTCATGGACAATGCACACAACACCAACACCATCTAGCCCCAAACTAAGCATAGCTTGTATTATGGTAATTTAAACACATATAATACTTTATAACACCCAGACACAGAACAAACACCTATATTCATTAGCACTTATCTATTAGAATCGACAGGCCAAGTACTTTTTGAATATAAATCGCCGTTAAACTCCGTCCACTAGATCTGGTTACTTGTAAATAATGAAAAAGCGCCATCTATTATATACAGACGACCTCTGTAGCTCAGTGGGCTAAGGTCCGGCTGAGACACAGAAGGTTGCGGGTTCGATTCCCGCCGCGGGACAAATGTTTGTATGACCTGCAAGTCTCGGGTCTGCGTGTTTCTATGTATTTACAAAAAAAAAGTATATCAGTAATGTGGTACCATAACACAAGCTCTGCTTACTTTAGGGCCAGATGATGCTGTGTGAAATGTCCGGATTATTTAATTATTTATTACATCTATTATAAAGTTTTGTCTTACCAGTCATGCTAGCTTCCCGAACCCAAGCCCCAATATCGCCTCTCATATCAATAGTATACTCCAGCAGACATTCCAGTAATGCCTGGACTATTTCCTCCACATACTTCTCAACGCCTCCGACTATGCCTTGCGTCGAGCAAACCTCGGTTATACCGATGACGGCGTCTCTGCGCGCTTCGGCCCATTTGTGGGTAGTGTCCGTTACTTTGGTGCATTCGATAAGGGAGCGGATGATTGTGGGTAGGTGTTCTGTCAGAACAAACTTTGGGAGTGAACCTGAAAGATACTTTTTATTTATACGATTCTACATAAATACAGGTTAAATAAGTTCATATGAGTCAGAAGATTCGACAGTTATTAGAACGCCCGGTCTTCGTCATGGCTAATCGACTATTAAAAGCCGGGATCGATAGGTTAATAGGTTTAGTGCACAAAGCATGGTTCAGATTAAAACACAACCGCGATCACTTAGGTGAGGTTGTGGTGTGGTGGTGAGGTGAGGTGTGACACCTCACAGAGCGATGCTTGGACATCAATCTGTGGAACGTTTTGCTTTATGCTAATTCTTATTTTTTGAGAATCCGATTTAAATGTCTCGGGCATCAGATACAGTTACCGGCGTGATTTAATAGCGCTGACCTTATATGCGCAGAAGTTTATTTTTAGATGTTTTTGGCGGACGGAGCGAGATGCGACGAGAGTATTTTATTCGTCGCTCAGACGCCTTCCTCCAGTCTCGCTGCGTTTACGCTTCTCACGTAGTTTACGTACAGTCACGCTTAAAATTGTTTGAGAATCACTTACAAGATGCCTAAAAATAATTAGATTGTCTTTTGGAACCATGGAGCATTAGAAGGAGTTTTTTAGTGTCGTGTATCCCCACCGACCATACGTCCATATATGCTTGCAGATAAGGAGTTTACTATTATCTAAAAAAATATTTCATAGGCGCTAACCCGAACCCCGACTTTTAGCGAGCACTATTAAACCTTGCCGGGACCTGTACTAATCGAACGCTAGAGAAGTCAGTACTCAGTACATACCGAGAGCCCTAGCGTGTCCCATCCTCAGAACTAATCCGTGAACACTAGTGCTAGCCAGCTGTTCGCAATACTTCTCAATTAACTGCGTGCGTTTAGTCTTAGCGTCCACTTCGCCATACTTGAGATTGTCATCGCGTAGATACTGGTTGAACACATGCGGAAGCGCGTGGATTGCCTTCTCGCGGATTGCTTGGACTTCGTGCGAGAGGCATTCTTCTATAAGATTTAACCATTCATCTGTAAAAAATAAATAAATATTGGTAGACAATGCACACAACACCATCTAGCTCCAAGCTAAGCATAGCTTGTATTATGGTGACTAGATAGCTGATAGAATTCATATATATATTTATTTATAAATATATATATTTTTAAATATACCTTTAAACCCGCAATTCTTGTGTATATATGTATCATCACATAGTATAAAACAAAGTCGCTTTCCGCTGTCTGTGCCTATGTATGCTTAGATCTTTAAAACTACGCAACTGATTTTAAAGCGTTTTTTTTTAAATAGATAGAGTGATTCAAGAGGAAGGTTATATGTATAATACATGCATAATATAGTAGATAAACACTGATAATTTTAGAGGTTTACAATGTGGTGTCGTAAATAAACTCGTATTTTTGCGCTTACATTGCAAACGCTGTCTGAACCTTACGAGATAGATCAAAATAATGTACTACATTATTGTACACCGAACGAGATGGCTATATATCTCTCTTACAAGCGAATAGCGCACTCCGATTCGTTAGTGCCTAGTAGCGCGTAGGTTTCACGCACTCGGCGCTCATATAAATGCGGCGGTAATGTGCGAATGCAGTCAGTCTATTCTCGGCTTAACAAGTGATAAAAGTGCGATATTTTCGAAGTGTTTCAGTTGTACCTTTTATTGTGTTCTATTAGGAGGTTCACTGATTCTACTAGTAGTAGAATCAGTGGATTAAGTTCTGTGTGTAGTAACTTTGAAATAAAAGTTAGAATTTGGTAAGATCGAGCAGTTTCATTAATTTATCAGTACCCGGCTCGTAACACTACATAGGTACCAAGTAACCAAACCCTACATCAGAGACAACATGTTTGGACTATTAGGTCTCAATGAATAGGTTATAGATTCAGGGGTTTTTTATTAGTAGTTGTAAGCCTAAAACCCTGCGATTAGCTCAGATATAATACCGATAATGTTGTGCGAGTGAAAGGGCACGCCAGCGAGGGAGAGAGAGGCGATGCACTGACAGCACGCCTGCCGCATCAGCTCGCCGCCGAGGCCGCGGAACTGTTGGCGCATGCGCAGTCGCGGCACCAACTCGCGCACTGCTACCAACACCTGCTCCGATATCAGAGCATCTGCCTTTTTGTCTGAAACCACAAAATATATATGGAACAACAAGCCTCCATGTCTGATCACTTTATGGTCTCCCGGTAGATTTAATTGAATTTTGTTTTTACATCCATTTATCTAAAAATCTATTGCCGCTCCCGAGAACTGAAAATGGTTCGACCGATATGAATATATAATTTTTGTTTTGTTTCCTCCGTACTGGTGGCGATTCGGTTGGTTATTTCTAAAATTAGGAATTGTCTAAAATATATTTTAGTTAGTCATAGCATTGGTAAAACCTATTCGGTTGGTACCATCCAACCAAATAAGGAACGCTTTATTAAATTAGATAAAATTAAATTAGGATAAGTTGGTAACAGCAGAATACCAAAGTTTCATTTGACAGTCTAAACCTAATTTTAGCTAAAATTAGTTAGGTTGGTGCCAACAGAATTGAAGACATTGTGTTAGTTTACAAACAAATTATAGTGGTATGAAGTTTACAGGGTCACCTAATATTTATTATGTTGTATAAAAAATTTAGATTCGATTATTCTGTTTTAGATTATTAAATGTTATAATATTAGTAAATATTTGAACTCTGTATTTTATCTGTAAGTAATTTTTTAATTACGTCTAGAAAAAAGAGTTATTAGGTTTTAATAATCTATTTTTTTTGAGTAGGTACAAAGTTTATATTATGAATTGTTTATAAGTTATTTTTAAGTACTCTAAAAGCAGATAACTGATTCAGACGTGACTTTGCGGCTTGACTTTATTTTTGATTCATTACAAAACATTAAACAGATAAATATTGAGTTGAGAAAAATATTGAGTACTGTTCCGCTACATCACATTTTTACGAATTCCAATCTAGATGATTGGAATTCGTAAAAATGTGAATATTCATCCGAACAAAATAAGCAGATGCTTTAATAAATAGTTCTGTAGAGTTCAGATAAGCAATAGATCACAATATTTCTTATGATTCTTCTCTTTTCTAGTGTCGCTAATCTATTGGCGGAATAGTACTGAACTAAATATTTGCCCATCTGTTTCAACTCTAAAAACAATCACAATTAATTTAACAAAATTTGAGTAAACAAGTGAAAATAAGATGGACAATTAATTACACTCAACTGCATCTAGCTCGAAAATAAGCAATTGGTTAGGTTACGTATAAGAGACACCTAAACACAGAACAAACGTCTATATTCATTACACAAATGTTTGTCCTAAATGAGAATCGAGCCCACAACTAGGAGCACAAAAAAGTGATAGTTAAACTAAGGATTTCAATCAACAATAGATCGTTTTAATCGGTCGGTAGATAGTTCAAGTTTATTTCTTACGTACGAGTATTTTTTATTCTGTACATTTCTGTTTTTTTTTAGTATTTCATTAATTGATCAATGATTGTTTGACAATACCTCAGTAACGCAGAAGGTTGCGGTGTTCGATTCCCGCCACGGACAAATGTTTGTATGATCTGCATGTATTTGTCTCGGGTGTTTTTATGTATAATATGTATAGAAAAAAATATATAAGTAGTATATCAGTCATGTGATACCCATAATACAAGCTCTGCTTACTTTGGGGCCAGATGATGCTGTTTGAAATGTCCGGCCTTATTTATTTATTTACTAGTTTCAGAAGCGACAATTATAAGTATGCTACGCCTAAGAACATTAATAACCACAAAGCAATGACATTTATGATAATTAATTCATTTATAGATTCATCATCATCATATCAGCCTTTATGAAGTCCACTGCTGAACCTAGGCCTCCCCAATAGATTTCCAGGAAGAACGATTTTGAGCCCTCTCCATCCACCGACTTCCTGCGATCGACATTATAGATTACCGTTTGATAATTTAGTCTGAGACAACGCGTAGATAGCTTCGCCGATCGCAAGTATAGCGCCATGTCTCACATTCAGATCTATTGATTCAGTCTTCTCAACTAATTTTGGCAGCACAGTTGTGGCTACGTAATCAGGAACCTAAAAATTGAAATATTAGAACTTTACCGGTCGAAAAAAAGTTCAATCTTGACTACTTTGAGAGAGAAAGGTGGGCGATCTCGAAGGATAGAGCTAGTTGGAAGGATTTGGGGAAGACTAGCCTAACAGTGGGACGATATATAAGTTCAATAAAAAAAACTTTACTTTAAAAATAGTCCAGTAAGTTAAGACTATACGTCTTTACTTACTGGACGACAACTTCATGGGTATACTATTATGAGCAAAACATATAAATAAATTTTATAAATAAATTTAATAGTAAACCCGCAGATTCGCCGAATATCTGGAAAGTTTTGGGATTCAAATACCAACAACGTTTCTAACGGTGTTCTTCTATGAGGAGAATGAAATCAGCAAATAATTCTCTCTATGATATTAACCATAGTTTCGATAACCTAACTACCTACCTAAATATTGTTTTAAGCATTTGTGTCAACAGCACAGTCATCTATTGCGTCTCTCAATAACATTGGACAAAAATAAAAAAATATACAGAGCTGAGTTTTGGGGGCGCAAGGATGATTTCAGATTTCAACGTCTTTCAGATTGCCAAAGAGAGTGATAGGTGCCCATTGCACTAGTCCTACAATACAGCGCGACCGTTTTTCGATTCACTAGGGATTTCGACCGTACCCACTCTTGCTGTATGCCAAGCTTCAGCTGTTTGTGACATCAAGCTGGTTGGTGCAGCGCGATTGGCTTTTATGTAAGACTAGCGACCCGCCCTAGCTCCGCACGGGAGCAAATTAGAATTTAAATTGTAGCGTATAACATAGTTAAATTCCACGGCTTACGAATTTATCACTTACTATATATCTATTACTTTTTTAATGTATCTTAAAAGTTTTCGCAGCGCACGCCAAATTCTGACAAATAATTATAGGTATAGGAAAACCTTTACAAACATACAAATATGAAATCTTTTATAAAGTCGTTATAATATAAGTTTTGACGGAATGATCAAGGTCATTCTTATTTTGGAAAATATATTGGAATAATGTCAAATCTAAATAAAATAGTAAATACGAAACTGTGTACGAAAGAGTTTAGTTTGATATTTAAAGGTACCTATACTACGGTCGAAGATAAGATTCCGAACATCTACGATCGGGCTTAGTATTATGGTGGTAAGGAAGCATAAATGATGTCCAAGAGCCAAAGATTCTTATATAAACAGTGTAAAGATGAATAAGTAAGTAAATACTTGTAGAAACAATGAATAATTTTGCACTGGATAGAAACTACAGGGATAGTGATTAATAACAGAAATCTTACCTCGCACATTTTTGATTTAAAGATTTGAACACTGAGTCGAAAATGTTGAAATATTAAAACTAAAAATAAATAAAACTAAAAATAGCCTAACTTAGTCTACCATCAAAGTTGAAATGAGCCATTTGTCATCAATGTTCTAATTTTAAAAACATTCAACCGGCCGTAAAGTTTTTGTTTTATATCATGCAGGTCCAATATTGAAAAGCAACAAACCTTATGTGTTAACTTGTTTAGCGCTTTAGCGGCCAGTTCGCGGATCGCGCTATCCCAGTGTTCGACTTTCAAATCCACGAGATGATTCACCAACGGCTTCGTGTAATCCTGGTACGAAGCAACTTGTGGTGCTATTATGAGGTAAGCGTTGTTCCTTGGACCTACTGATTGGAAGTCAGCAGTGGTTAGCACATCGATTCCGTGCGGGAACATTCCGTGCCGACCTACGTTCTCTTGGTAGGCAGCCGAAGCGGCACGTCGGCAATTTATCTGAATACAAATACATGGAGTGAGAAGTAGTGGAACTACCCGCATTTGCGTAATATTTTTTTACTAAGTTTACGCTGCCCTTTGATTCTAAAATTGTAATTGAATTGAATACCTTAATTTTGTGCTATCAACATAGAATTAATAGTTTTACCAGACTGGCGGAATAGCTAGCGATACGATAAGAAAAAGAACAAAGAGCTAAAACCTGTGATCGATTTGGCGATTGGCTAATTCTAAAACTGTGCTTTAAAGCTTACTTAAATTAGTTTATGTAGATGACATAAAAGCTTGGGATGAGGGATGATGAATAGATGAATCTGCTTCAACTTGATTCGACATCAGTAACAAAATAAGCAAGGATCATACGAAAAAGCATTAGAACCAGTCAAGCTTCTTGCTGGATTTTTCTTTGACTGGGAGTAGGACGAACCCACATTCACCTAGCATGTAAGACTAAACAAAATGGTCCTTGTGACTATATTGAATAAAAACATTAATGCAATTTGCAGAATTTACTTTCTATCACTCTCAGTCATTCGTAATCCGTGACTGATGAAATAAATATAATAAAACACGGTAGGTAGCTTACAACTGACTGACAGTTTATTTGATTCAGACAAACGAATAGACAATAACAGTAACTGCATTGAACGCTAGATGGCGATAGTAGTACTTATTTGTATTAATTTTGTTATCTATTACCAATACCACGACTTAACAAAATAATCCAGTCATTAAAATAACAAAAAAATAACACAATACCACGACTCAACAAATATTTTCAAAATTGTTCTAAGACTAAATTACATTTAATTCAGTTTTACTATGCCCATACTTTGCATAAACTTATAATGTTTAATTTTACATAAACTTTTAGTAAATATATCAGCTGGCATTTCTGTAGTTTTCAAGTACACAATTTTTATTAGCTTATTTGCAACTGCTTCTCTAATAAAATGAAATCTTACATCTATGTGCTTACTTCTTCTATGGTACATACAATTTTCTGAAAGTTTCAGTGCACTCTGATTATCGTTATACAATATTATTGGTATATTGTCTCTATTAACAAGTTCATGTAATAAGTTTTTAAGAAAAATAGCTTCTTTGCTGGCCTCACAGACAGCCATATATTCAGCTTCTGTGCTAGACAAGGCTACTGTCTGCTGTTTTCTACTCTCATGAGATATTACACATCCTGAATATTTGAAACAATACCCAGTATAGGATTTTCTATCTATAATGTTTGAAGCCCAGTCCGCATCTACAAATCCAACTAAATCATCATTATTCTTTTTAACATACATTAAACCAAAAGATTTTGTAAATATCAAATATTTCAAAACTCGTTTTGAATGTTTCCAATGTGTTTCAGAGTTACAATTATTAAATTGACTGAGATAACTAACACAATATGATATATCAGGTCTTGTAAGTATAGAAAGGTACATTAAGCTACCAATTAACTGCTGGTATGGATATTTACCAGTTACATTTTTACCCTTTTCAAGTTTTAAATTAACTTCCATGGGAGTATCTATGTCGCTACAATTTTTCATATTAAATTTACACAACAATGTTTCTATAAAATGTTCTTGATCAATACAAATTTTATCTTTTTCTATCTTCACATTCATACCCAAACATTTTTTTAATTCACCTAAGTCTTTTAACTTAAACCTGGCACTTAACTGGCACTTTAGATGATTAACTTCTTTAGAACAGTTAGTAAATATAAAGAAATCATCAACAAACAAAGCCACAAAAGTCTTGTCATTCCCAGATGATTTTACAAATAAACAATGTTCATAAATATTGTAATAGGTATCAAAATATCACTACTTAGTAACTAGTAACGCCATCTGTAATCTGTTGTGTAAAAACTTTTCTTATGTAAAATATAGTCTGTTGCGAACTGCTAACGTGTCTTTATAGGTTATGGGCAAATTTACCGGTTTATCAGTTTTTTTATAGTATAAAATAGATAAATTGTTACGTTGTTTCGCGGAAACATGACTACGAACTATATTGCGAGTGTGCCAAAGCTAAAAGGCAGAGAGAATTACGATGAGTGGTGTTTCGCGGCCGAAAACTTGTTGGTACTAGAAGGGATGGAAAAGTACATCAAACCTAGTGCAGACTTCGAAGTTAAGCCAGTGGACGACTCCAAAACGAAGGCAAAGCTAATTTTGACCATCGATCCAGCATTGTACGTGCATATAAGGAATACCAGGAGCTCGGCAGAATTATGGACAAAATTGAAAGCCATGTTCGATGACTCCGGTTTCTCGAGAAAAATAACCTTACTTCGACATTTGATTTCGATAAGACTTGAAAACTGTGATTCGATGACTACCTATGTCACACAAATGATCGAAACGGCTCAAAGGTTAAATGGCACTGGGTTTACAATAACAGATGAATGGGTCGGATCATTATTATTAGCAGGTTTGACCGATCGCTATTCTCCAATGATAATGGCAATAGAACATTCTGGCATTTCGATAAGTGCGGATACTATAAAGTCGAAGTTACTCGACATGGAAGTAACCAGTGATTTTGAAGGTGCAGCTGGCGGTACGGCGGCATTTGCAGCGAGAAATAAATATAATTCTGGCAGCAGCGGTAAACCAAAGAAATATGGCGGCAACCCAATGTCGAACAAAAAGACCGCGGCAGATACACCAGCAAAAACAATCACTTGTTTCAAATGTAAAGAGGATGGACATTATCGAAATCAGTGCCCAATGTTGAAGAAAAACACAAATAAATGCGTGTTTAACGTTGTTTTCCTAAACGGAAAGTATAACAAAAACGAATGGTACGTTGACTCCGGCGCAAGTGCACACATAACAGCAAATAAAGATTGGGTAAAGAACATGAACACAACTCCATGTATACCAGAAATTGTTGTAGCAAATGAATCAAAAGTGCCAGTTGTTTGTTCCGGAGAAGTTGACATTATTTCTGAACTTGGATGCAATATAACAGTGAAAGATGTGTTGTGTGTGCCTAGCCTGACAACCAACCTATTGTCGGTTAGTGAGCTCATTCAGAATGGCAATCATGTGATATTTACAAAGAAAAACTGTTATATTAGAGACAAGAACAATGTTTTGGTGGCGACAGCTGATTTATCTGATGGTGTTTATAAGTTGAGATTACAATCACAAAGTTGTATGTTGGCTACTACAGCTAGTGCAAAGTTATGGCACAGAAGACTGGCACATATAAACAGCCAAGACATGCACAGAATGAGAAATGGTATTGTTGATGGTTTGTCTTATGATAACTCACTTGACATAACCAAATCACAATGTACTACTTGTTGTGAGGGAAAACAAATGAGATTACCATTTTCTCATGTGGGTGAGCGGAGTACAGAAACTTTACACAGAATCCACACAGATATTTGCGGCCCAATGGAAACAAGTTCTTTGAGTGGTGCTCGCTATTTCCTGTTATTTGTTGATGATTATAGTCGCATGACTTTTATTTATTTTCTGAAGCAAAAGAATGAAGCTTTGAACAGATTTAAAGAGTTCAAATCATTGGTTGAGAATCAACAGAGTAAGAAAATAAAGGTGATCAGGTCAGACAATGGACTAGAATTTTGTAACAAGGAATTTGAAGGCTATTTGAAGCAAGCTGGAATTATACACCAGAAAACAAATTGTTATACACCTGAGCAAAATGGACTTTGTGAAAGGAGTAATCGTACAGTTGTTGAGAAAGCCAAATGTTTACTATATGATGCAAATTTAGATAAGAAATTTTGGGCGGAAGCAGCCAATACTGCTGTGTACTTGAAAAATAGATCGATTGCATCAGGATTGGATAAAACACCTTATGAGTTATGGTATGGATCAAAACCAGACTTAAGTCACCTACGTTTGTTTGGAAGCAAAATTATGGTGCATGTACCCAAACAGAAACGTTTGAAATGGGACAAGAAAGCTACACAACATATTCTAGTTGGATATGGTGATGGTGTTAAAGGTTATCGTGTGTACAATCCTTCTAAGAACACTGTAATGATCAGTAGAGATATAATAGTGATGGAAGATGTAACACCTATCAAGGAAGTCAGTGAAGAGTCAGCTATTTGGATATCCAATGAAGAAAATCCTACCGACAATTTAGTGGAGGAAAGTAAAGATAAAGTGGGGGAGAGCAGAGATTCAGTGGGGGATCTGTCTAATAATGTTTCAGAAACAGATTTTTTAGATTGCTCTTCAGGTTCCTCATTACATACTGATGACAATGAAACACTGACTGAAATAAACACTGAAGATGTTCCAGAACAAGCAGTATCAATACCTGAGCAAGTGCCAGATGTGCCAAGTAAGCGTCAGAGAAAGAAGACTGAGCGCTATGGTATTAGCAACATATGTGTTTCCAGTACTGTTCCAGCATCGGAGGAGATTGTATTCTCAGAGGCTCTTGAAGGGCCTGATCGGGAGCAGTGGAAGCAGGCAATGGATGATGAATTACAGTCATTTGAGGACAGTGATGCGTGGCAGCTTGTGGACCATCCAGGTGATGTGACAATAGTGAAGTGTAGGTGGGTGCTAAATAAAAAGTATGATTTTGAAAACAATGTAAGGTATAGGGCTCGATTAGTGGCAAAAGGTTTCTCGCAGAAACCAGGTGTTGATTATACAGATACTTTTTCGCCGGTAGTGCGGCATTCTACTCTAAGATTGTTGTTTGCACTTAGTGTTCAAATGAAAATGAGTATAACACATCTAGATGTAACCACTGCTTTCCTTAATGGTTTTTTGAAAGAAAATATTTATATGTCATTACCTGAAGGTTTTGTAAACAAAAGTGGGGGAAAGGTCTTAAAATTAAATAAAGCCATTTATGGGTTAAAACAGTCTTCCCTGGCATGGTATGAAAGAGTTAAAGAAGTTTTGAATAGATTAGATTTCAAAAATAGTCAATATGAACCATGTTTGTTTACAAAAATAACTGGTAAAATTAAAGTGATAGTGGCCCTGTATGTGGATGATTTTTTGATTTTTTCAAACAATGATTTTGAAACAAATAAATTAAAAAGTGTATTAGGTTCAGAATTTAAGTTAAAAGACTTGGGACCTGTAAGACAATATTTAGGCATGAGAATAAATTTAGATAAAAATAAAAATGTTATTACTGTAGATCAACAACAATATATTGAACAGTTAGTTTCTAAATTTCAAATGTCTGATTGTAAGACACAAAGTACTCCGATTGAGCCTAAATTGAATTTAGATAAGTCATCTGATAAATGTTTACCTGATGTTCCTTATCAAAAACTTATTGGAAGTCTGATGTATCTGGCAGTATTAACAAGACCAGATATTGCTTACTGTGTTAGCTATCTCAGTCAATTTAATAGTTGTTATAGTCACATACATTGGAATTATTGTAAACGTGTATTAAGATATTTACTGCATACTAAAAGTTATTGTTTAAAATATACCAATAATAACAATAGTAATTTACAAGGTTTTGTAGACAGTGATTGGGCAAGTGATGCTCTAGATAGAAAATCCTATACTGGATTTTGCTTTATGTTGTCAGGGTCTGCCATTTCCTGGCAAAGTAGGAAGCAGAAAACGGTTTCATTATCCAGTACTGAGGCGGAATACACTGCTCTTTCTGAAGCTTCAAGAGAAGCTATTTATCTAAGAAATTTAATGCATGAAATTACTGATGTATTTAATGTAATTGATTTGTATTGTGATAACCAAAGTGCATTGAAGTTAGCCTCGAGTAGTCAGAGTCATAATAGATCCAAGCATATAGATGTGCGTTGTCATTTTATTAGAGATGTTGTAAAGAACAACTTTGTAAAAGTTAAGTACATTCCTACTGAAGAAATGCCTGCAGATATTTTAACAAAAGGTCTTTGTCATCTGAAACATTATAAGTTTATGAATTTACTTGGCATTGTTTCTGTGTAATCATGTGTACTTAGATTATTTTGATAAGTGGGGGTATTGTAATAGGTATCAAAATATCACTACTTAGTAACTAGTAACGCCATCTGTAATCTGTTGTGTAAAAACTTTTCTTATGTAAAATATAGTCTGTTGCGAACTGCTAACGTGTCTTTATAATAAATAGATTTTTTATAGCCAAATTCTTGTAAACAGTCATCAACCTTTTTATACCATGACCTTGCTGACTGTTTAAGTCCATAAATGGCCTTTTTTAATTTTAAGACTTTACTTTTACATTTAAAATTTGGAGGTAACTGCATGTAAACAGTTTCATCAAGATGGCCATTGAGAAAGGCTGTAGTGACATCTAAATGGGTTATTTTTAAATCTAAGCTTACACTAATAGCAAATAACAATTTCAATGTGGAATATTTAAGCACAGGTGAAAAGGTTTCTTTATAGTCAATTCCCTCTCTTTGTGTAAAACCCTTTGCAACCAGTCTTGCCCTATATCTCACTGTGTTGTCACTATTTAACTTCGTTTTATACACCCACTTGCATTGCACTACTTTACCATCGCTTGGTTTGTCCACTAATTCCCATGCATCATTTTCATGGAACGATTGTAACTCTTCCTCCATCGCTTTGCACCATTCTTCATATTCTGTTCCACTTACCACTTCTTCATAGGTAAGGCTGTCATCACATATTTCCATATTATTGATTACACATACATTGCTGTACCCATACCTTGTCGGAGGTTGTCTTTTGCGTTTTTCCGAGCAAATTTCTTCTATAGGGTCAACTTCAGTCAACTCTCCATCGGATATAGTTTCTAAAAACTCTTTAGAACTAGAAGAATTTATGGTATCTTCTGGTGCAAATGTAGTGTCTAATGGATCCAATATAGATTCTTCTGGTTGTTCTTTTTCACTAGGGATTTCTTTTTCTTCCACTACAGCTTGTACCATGTCTGAGCTTCTACTACTGTTCTCCATGATAACCACATTTCTGCTAGTGGTAATACTCTTTGTTTCTGGATTATATAGTCTATAACCCTTTATATTATCTGCAAACCCCACAAGGATATATTTCACTGCCTTTTTATCCCATTTTGCTCTCTTTATTTTAGGGACATGGACCATAACTGGGCTGCCAAATACTCTGATGTGGCTGAGGTCAGGTTTCCGCCCTGTCCATTTCTCATAGGGCGTCATTTGACCTAACCCAGAAGCCGGCGACCTATTCCTAAGGTACACTGCCGTATTCACTGCCTCGGCCCAAAATGCTTTACTTAGTGTTGTTTCGAACAATAAACACCTAGCACGCTCAACTATAGTTCTGTTGAGGCGCTCACACAGACCATTCTGCTCCGGAGTATAAGGATTAGTTTTCTGATGGATAATTCCAGAATTGCATAAGAAATTCTCCATCTCTTTGGAACAAAACTCTCCTCCATTGTCAGATCTCAATATTTTAATTCTGGCTCCAACTTGGTTCTCGACTAACCTCTGAAACTCCTTGAAACACTGTAGTACCTGGTTTTTCTCTTTTATGAAATATACAAAGGTCATTCGGCTTGCATCGTCTACAAAAAGAAGAAAATATCTTGCTTGACCAATCGAACAGGTTTCCATTGGCCCGCACAAATCTGAATGTATCAATTCTAGCAATTTTTCACTTCTACGACCTTTATGTGGGAAAGGCAAGCGAGCTTGTTTGCCTTCACAGCATACTTCACAGTTGGACTTCCCAATATCAGCCTTATCATCATAAGATACTCCCTCTACAGCGCCATCTTTCATTTTCTGTAAGTCTTTACTATTTATATGTCCAAGCCTTCTATGCCACTGGTTAGCATCAATAGTCTGGACTGCTGCAGCCAACACTTTCTCTGATTTCACCATATTTAACTTGTACACACCATTTTCTAAATCTGCAACTCCAATCAGCTCATTCTGTTGATTATGGATGTGACAAACATTTGTTTTAAATGTTACTCTATTTCCACTTGCTATCAACTTACTGACTGATAACAAATTTGTTGCTAGGTTAGGTATGTACAGAATATCTCTTACTGTGATGTCAAACTGAGAATTATTCACTTTCGTAGTGATCTGTGTATCACCTGCACATAAAACCGGCACAGACATTTGGTTCGCCACAACGATTTCTTTCACGTCACGTACTTCACGAACTCGCAACAACATTTCTTTTCTCGGGGTCATGTGAGCACTCGCTCCTGAATCCACGTACCAATCTTCTGTACTGAATTTTGCGTTCAAAAATGCAGCACTAAAAGCATTAACTTGCTTTTGTTTAGTTTCAGGACATTGGTTTTTGAAGTGTCCGAGTTGTTTACATTTGTAACATCTAATAGTTTTTACGGATTTTTGTGACTGTGACGTTTTTGACGTATCTGCAGTGCTGCCAACTTTAATATTGCGCTGCTGCCAACCTTTAGATAAAAACGCGCTTTCGGCGTTCCCACTACTACCAACCTCCGTGCTCATATCCAATAATTTCGATTTAAGCCATTAAATCGAAATTATCCGTACTAACTGTCATGCCGGAATGCTCGATTGCCATGATCATCGGGGCAAATTTCTCCGTTAGTCCAGCCAATAATAAACATCCAATCCATTCGTCAGTAATTTCAAAACCCGTGCCTCGCAACTTTTGCGATGTATCCACAATCTGAGTGACATAGCTAGTCATGGATTCACTGTCTTCCAGTCTTATAGAAATCAAAAGCCGTAGCAAACTGATTTTTCTTTGAAAACCCGAATCATCAAAAAGTGATTTCAGACGCTCCCACACATCATTTGCAGTTTTCTCATTTTTGATATGGACATAGAGAGATGAATCGATAGTCATGATTAACTTTGCTTTGGCTTTTTGGTCATCAAGTTCGGGAACAATTAGAGCTTCTCTCTTCTTTTTAATGTCCATGCCTTCCAAAATAAGAAAATTCTCGGCGGCAAACGCCCACTCGTCATAGTTTTCGCGTCCCTTGAGTTTGGGGACGTTCACGATGTAACTGCCGGCCATTGTTCAACAACTTGTTCAACGACAACGAAAATAAAAACACTTTCTGCTCGTCACAGTTTATACTTTGAACAAATCTAGTCCAACCAACACAAGTCACACAGCACGAATTACTTAAAAATCAATAGTTTTTAGTCCTGCGATGGAATTTTAACACTTTTTTACGAAAAAATTGAAATGGCCCATAACCTATAATAAAACACGGTAGGTAGCTTACAACTGACTGACAGTTTATTTGATTCAGACAAACGAATAGACAATAACAGTAACTGCATTGAACGCTAGATGGCGATAGTAGTACTTATTTGTATTAATTTTGTTATCTATTACCAATAATAAACCCACTCTCTCACATCTCTAGCCTTTGCTGAGAGCATTGACTAGCTTGCACGCATTACATCGCTTATGTCACTGAGTCAGTAGTGCTACTGACTCATTGACTACTCTACTAAACTTCACAGGATCACCCGCTAGGCCAATCGAAATTTCCTAAAAATTTAATCGAAATCGGTCTAGCCGTTTCGGAGTCTATTTCGGAACATACATACATACACGCATCGCCTTTTAATAGATATATAATTTTTTTTATCTTTCGCGGAAACCAGGAGGCTTCGTCACGACTGATGTGAAAGTCAAAGTCAAAAGATACTTCATCAATACAATCACAAGGATCACTTTGAAACGTCTTACATACTAGGTGAATTTAGGTGGATTCTTCGTTTGTCATGAAGTAACATAACTGTGCTAATTTAATATTTTTTACTCGTTTTATTGCATGTTCTATTCAGTAATCTTAGCGGAATTTTAATGAATAAATTGTGGCTACAGGATGGGTATGGATAATTGTATTGTATGTGTATTGTGGTGCAATGTGATTTGAACGACGAGGAATCCCCGAAAAATTTTAGACGGCCATTTCACGTGACAATTGACCATCGACTAAAACTTTAACAAACAAATTGACTATACACAAAAATAAACACTTAACACTGGCAAAATTGACATTATTATGTCGCATGCCATAAACTATAAACTAAGAAGAAGAATTTAGGTGCCAATTCCTCCTAACCCAAGCCCGAGAAGAACCGGCAAGAAACTCGTCCTGGTCCTAGCCCAGATGGTAGTAACAAACTCTCTCACCTCTCTATCGAAGCACGCCGTAGCTATGAGAGCATTGGCTAGCTTGCAGGCATAGGGCGCTAACGCCAACGCGTCATACGCGCGGGCGAAGGCCCAGGCGGCGTGACAGGCGGCGTCCCTCGCGGCGCGCCCGCCGCTCCCGGCGCCGAACGTGGCGCGCGGCTCGTCTCTACTCAGAGCTGACACGATGCCCGTGATGCCGAAGCCCACTTGAGGCGGTGATAGCAGACCGCGACGAGCTATAAACACAATAATAATTACGTTTTGGTTGTTGGTTGGAAGTTGGTTCTGGCGTCTTTGAGTAATCGGTGAACATACATTAAAAAAAACCAACGAATTGAGAACCTCCCTTTTTGGTGAAGTCGGTTAAAAGTATGGCTAGACTGGGTAAGGTTTTATAGCTAGGGAACACCTGTCGGGCGATGTCATTATAATACTATCAAAACAGTAATATAAACAGCTTTCAGGGGCTAAAGGGACTGGATACTTAATAACACCCATACACAGAACAAACACCTATGTTTATCACACAAAAGTTTATCCTGGAAAGCAATCGAACCCTCGACCTACAGCACAGAAGACGGAGCTACTACCAACTGAGCAGACAGGCCGGTCAAGAAAGAAAGAATATATTTCTAGTTACCCAGTTCAGCGAGTGCCATACAACCGCCATGCCAGGCGGTCTCCCGTTCGTTCTCAGCGAACAACGCAATAACGCTCTCGCAAACGTCAGCCGCGGCTATAGAAGGCAGCCGAGCTCCGATGCGGCCGACGCCTTTAGCGGCCGACCATCTGACCACGGTGTCGTCATCTTGCAGCGAGCATAGCAAGAGCTCCACAACATCTTCCACCTGGAAATATAATCATTCTATCAGACATTTTAAGCAATTCACGACCTCAAGTTTCGAAAGTTTTATTTTACGCTTTTTAGTACCTCGAAATCCGAAAAACACCACTGGAAAGTCACAGGAAAGGAAGGGAAAGGAAAGGAAAACGAATGCCATCCAAGGCATATTTTTCCAGCTATATTGATTTAAATAACCAAACTACTAATTAGATTTTGAAGAAATTTCTATGGGCCCAATCAGAATGTATATCCATTCACATGAAAGATTTTTTTTCTAATCGTTTCATAAATGACGGTGGTATAAGGTAACAAACATACAACCGAATTGAGAACCTCCTCCCTTTTTTAACCGACATCAAAACAGGGGGAGGTTCCTAATTTCAATTTCATAAAAATCGGTTCAGTAGTTAGGTTTTTAAATCAAAAAAACTGGAAAAAATATGTCATCCACTTGGATGAAACGAAATTTTGATATTTTGCATTTTTATACATGAAGTCGGTTGTCTTTTATGTTTTTAAAACGTAATTATTTTGAAATCAGTTAATAAGGAGAAACAAAGCTTATTGGATACACTGCAACGTTACAATACAAAATGGCTACTTTTCGGCATTTTGTATGTAGGTCGCACATCGTTGTTTGTTCTAACTGGGCTTGGATGATGTGATATTGCCAAGTCTAGTCCATGTGTGAATAGCAGCAATTAAATTTAAAACTTATGGCACTGTACGAAAGTTCACAATTGTCAAAATCTCACCTCTTGTGGTATATCTTGGTCGTCGTCATCGACTGGCGATATTATAGGTTCCGTATCGCCGCTAGCCACGACTCCGCCTAGTGTGGTAGCTAATGACCGAGAACCGCGCGTGTAACGCCATGATGCCACTCTTGGACGAAGGAATGTTAAGCCTGTATGAAAGGTTTTTTCTAATCAATTGCATTAGACAGAAGAGAAGATCTTAAGTAACTCAAAAAACATATTCGACAAGGTTCGCGTTCTCTCTGTCAATCGCGTGACTAATTTTTATAGCTACATTCGTCACGCAAAGTAAACAGTACACCAAAGCCAGGTTGGCTGTATGGTAAAAACTTTTAGAGGTGAACACTGGCAGCTGACAGATCTTGAGACATAGTATATTTAAGTCTCTTAAACAACAAGGCAACAAGGGTTGAATTTGATAAACTATACAAAATGTAGACATTTAAGGTGATTTTAATTAGACGCTTCGGTAACCTTCGTGTTTCCGAGTTGTACGAAAATGGAACCAAACCGGCCGTACTGATAATAAATAAATAGTAGTAGTGACATACATATTATACCACTAAAACAATAACTGGTTTATACCAGTTGTTGCACTTACCAATCCTCTGAACAATTTTCACCCCATACTTTCTAACAAGCATTGCTTTGTGATTCTTGTAGTTTTGAGAAGTCACCCACTCAAGGAGTTTAGCCGCAAACGGTAACAGATCATCTCTCTTGCCGTGCTTTAATACTGCCGCTACAGCAGCTAAGACTCCATAGTGGATGGTGTTTTCTTCTTGCAGATTGGAATTTAGTTCACAGGCCCAGACGAAGAATGGCTCCATGTAAAGCTCTTTTACATCTGACCTGAAAACCAATAGTCAATCTAAGAGACCAAAGGAAGCCTTTAACTGCAGCTGATAGACATGATATATTACTAATTTCTTACCAGTTTTAAATAGAAACTGACATAAATTGATTATAAGTATGAAATGCGCATACTGAGTTGTGGGTAGTGGCTTATATTTATAGCTTAGCGTTTGTAATGCATTCCATGATCACTTGATCCAGATCATCATAACTTTAACACACTAACATTTTATTAATTTAAGAATAATCCAATATAATAGATTCAAAAGTGTCCAGTCTGTATATTTGTTGAATTGTACCATGCATGTATATGAAACACAGAATATCTCATCAATAGAGTATAAATGTATTGGTTTTTAAATAAAATGATAAATGTTAATATACCTGATAAGGAATTTGGAAAGTAAATAGGCGCTGGCTTCAGCACAGGAGTCTTTGCTCATTGCATATGTCTTGCAAATGTTCAGGATTCTTTCCATAACGGTCAGCTTCCTGGATGACCCAGCTGCATCTAAATTAAACAATTTTAGATCCTCATATATATTAGTTAGATTTATACTGGCCTCACAGCTGGGTAACACTCTTTTCTGCTTTGTAGGTTGTGGGTTATAAATTCATTCCAATTATTTTTTTTTTTGGATGATAGAATCTTTCTTTTCATTTATTACACACTAACTAATCATTACACATATTAAAATCAAATGCATTATAGCATAACGGTTATGTATGAATTAACAGGTATATCTGCATTCTATCTGCCATCTGGTTCCCATAGTACCAGGCTAGCAGGTCACAGAAGTAGGTAGCTTATTATATAGAGGATATGGAGTAGCCTTAGAGGTTTTATTTCCTTCATCCATCTTTTTTACAGTTTAGGGTAGTTCAAGTTTTTAATGAACTGTGTTAACTTGAAAAAATCTGATTAAGCTTTTACCTGGTTGCCCTGGAGCAAATCCATCTAGGCGACTCATATGGAATGGAATGATCACAACAATGGACAGCCACAGAAGCAGTACGAACCTACTGCGCCAAGTCTCTTTGTCATTTGGATCTTGAGCTTCCAAATAACTGAGTACTGTCAGCAGATCTGAAACCTATTCAAAACAGTAGTGGTTACTTTAACATTTGGAACTAAACATAGCACTCAAACAAGATAATGCAGGGTTACTTACTTCATGAGGTAGATGCCTAACTACAACTTTGTACCCTCGAACTCGTATAACCTGATACATGTAATTGAAAACAGCATGCTTTAGTTCAAAAGGAGAGTCTTTATCCTTGATCTGACTCAAAAACTTGGCTAGAATCTTGTCCAAATGAGGGTCCAGCAAATGGGGCTGTTCGTAATACTGTTTCAGAATAGTATACAATTTCTCATATTCTGCTTCATATGCCGGGGTGTTAAAAATATTTTTCACATTGTCGATCATGGTGATGACTTCTTCGAACTCTGAAAAGTGCTCCAGAGCACATCCCAGGCCGATATTGTCGCAGTCTTCGTCGCGGTTAGGATCGGCGTCGAGTGCAACCATTTTGATCAGTATTATGATTTCAAGTCCCAATGTTATTAAAAGTACTAGCAAAATAGTCAATTTGTGTAAGGATATGATCCAAATAGTTTTTGTAAAAAGCAAATTATATTTTTAATGATTTTCTGATTCATGAGGAAATAACAAACCAAAACAGAAACAGATGAATCTTTGTTTGTGAATGAATAAATGAATGAATGAATGAAATGAAATGAATGAAGATATATTTATAATGACTGTTTTTTTTTGCTTGTATGGGCAGAGGCTATAGTCCTATCGGCTTATCATTACGAACACGAAAAAATATTGTAATGTTTTATCTTTCAAAGAATAATTAAAATTGCTTATCCAATTAGGTACTTAAATACATCTGGGCTGTTTTTGCTCTAATCCCAAAGAAACACAAAACATTTACACCCGAATCAATAACTCTAGCTGTAGGTAAGTACCTATTTGAATGAAATCAATAAAATTATTAATAAAACCCGTAATAGCTCGAGAAAATCAAATAATATATGAGCGCAATGTTTGGTTTGCATGACGGTCAAAAATAATGTACCTACCTACCATAATGAGGCCTAAAACATTAGGATCGTCATTTTTTTAATAGATAAATGCCCATCTTTGGCGTTCAGAGAAACTAAAACTCTTCGACAATTTTTACTTATTATATGGTGGTGAATAGTTATTATTATTGTTCATAGCAGCCTCTTTTTTCGCATTTTTTTAAATTGATTTATAACCCAAAATTCCAAAGCAAGTTTGCAAATAAAATGCGCGAAGGCACTTTTTCAAGCTCATGGATTGAACTTGTGTACGAAGAAAATCTTTTAAATAGTGGTTGAGTTTATAGCGGCCTCGGATTTCAGAAATACTTATGTAAGAAATATCTACAAAAAAAATCTCAAAACAATTAAATACTAAATGATCAGAATTAGCCGTAACATTTTTCTATTTAATAATTTTAATGTCTGGAACATCATAAACTACCCATGCATTCAAGCAAGGAAAGGCAAAGCAAAAGGTTTGTATACTTTTAAAAAACTTTTAGAACTTTTTAGAAACGGTAAGCATATTGCTGAGAAGTGGAACTTATCATTGGCGTGTGTTATCCCGATCGTTATAATATGGGAGTCCGGATAATTTTAGAATATATACAATAAGCAATGGACCAAGACGGGACATCAAACTACAATACATGCGTTTCAGACTCGTGATAAACTGAGTACTGCCTATCCGCTACTTCTTCATTATAACTTTGGTGTCTACTGTTCCAGTATAAATTTATGCATAACTAGCTGTTGCTCGCGACTTCGTCCGCATTATTTTGAAAGGAATTGTAGCTTAAATCCATCCAGGATGCAATTTATCTTCTTGCTGACCACCCATTAGTTTCCATACAAACATTCACACCTCATTTTACCCTTTTTTTTACCTTTTTACCATTTTACACCTAATCACACCACTCGTTAAAAAGTTCCCATACAAACTTTGACACCCCATTTTACCCCTTTGTTAGGCTTATTTTTAAAAATCCTGAAACACCTGTCGCTTTATTTTGCATTTTATTTATTCATATCAAGTTTCAAGCAAATCGCATTACGCGTTAAAAAGTTTCATGCATTAGTTTCACCCTTTTTCACCTTCTTAGGGGTTGAATTTTAAAAAATCCACCTTAGTAGGTGGTTTTGCTGTAAAAGGAAGCTACCTTCCAAATTTCAGCTTTCAGTCAGTCAGGTTAAGCTCTTTTATAGGTATAGATGAGCAATTTGAAAAATATATGCAAGATATGCACTTTTATAAGGAGTGCAATTCATTGCGTCCGGCTTAATTTACGGGTCATTACATTCTCGAAGTTCGTAATATTATAAACTAAACCGAATAAGCAAGAGGCTAACGAGGAATTAAACCCTATCACACGGTCACTGTCTAAGGACTCTACTAATGAGTGGGACAAATTGTAGAGAAAATACTTACCTTTCAGACACAGGATAAGAGCTATTAGAGTGGAAGGAGTGGTCAAACGCTCAAAACAAGTAAGGACTGTAATTTTGTTTGTGATATTTTGAGTGAGTAGAGTGTTATCCACAAACTATAACTAATTTAACATCTAAAATTATCTAAAAATTTTAGGGTTGTGTTATCTGACGTAGGACGTCGCGCTAGACTTCCTGAATTAACCCGCGCTGTAAGACCCTACAGTCGATTATTTTATTATTTTTGGCCGTCTTACGAAGCAAACATTGGGCGTTTAAATTTTTTTTCTTTCTCGAGTTTTTTCCGGTTTTATTAGTAAAATATTATTATTATTACATTTTGTTTTTATTTAACTAGTGCCAGAATCATTGACTCGAATGAGAATAATTGGAATAAAAGCTTTGTGTTTCTTTGTGATTCATAATAACTGTTAGAAAAAAATTAATCATTAAATAATTTAAAATTTAAATTGTGTCATCATTTAGGTACAATCTTACTAGACTTATAACTGTATTAATATACAGTTATATTGTATTTTAAAATATGCAAGTAAAACAATTTAATCTGTGATGGGTACATACAAGTTTAGATAATGTTATATGATGTACCCACCACAGATTAACATGTTTTACTTGCATATTAATTTTTTTAGATAATAATATATACAGTTATAATATAAGACTAGTAAGGTGATGACACAATTTAAATTTTAAATTATTTATTGATAATTTTTTTTCTAACAGTTAAAGGTTTTTAACGGTCGAAAGGAACGATTCCAGACATATCACTGTCACTTGCATAAACGTCATCATCATCTGGCGTATACGAATCTATGCTGCTGTCATTTCCTAGTTCAATTATGTTTTTATTAGTAATATTATCCATCCAGTCATCGCGTTCATGTTTTAATTAGTTATGTCAGTAAATTCTAATTACCCATATTATAGGCATTGTGTCGGAAGCTGGTATCCCTATTTCACTAACCTGTCATGGCGGCGACGCGAGATCGCACTTGATTGGTTGGAATTAGACAACAACAGATTGACAATCAATAGTGCCAACATCACGGCAGGGGACAACTTACGGTGAACGGTCTATACTACCTTTAACCTGTAGGAAAACTTAAATAGATCCTTACCATTGGGTATTAAAAAGAAACTAAATACTAAGTACATACTTAGTAGGTACTCATGAGTTGCTATCGACCAACACGTCAGTCGTGCCGAAGAAGTGCTCACTCATATTCTTGAACCTTCGGGACATTGTTTAAAAATAGATCTAAATTATGCACCCTATTTGCTAATCGAAATATATAAAGGAGAAGTCGACTCACTGAGATCACAGAGATATATAGGACCCCGTTGTCAGAAAGAGATAAACATACTTTTCACACCTTACATGAGCGGCCACCCGGCTGACGGCCAATGACAGCCTATGACATCTACTAAATACAACGCTGTCCTTGTCTCGTTCGTGTATATGGCAAAGCGGCAACGCCGCCGCGGCAATGATTTTTGAGTAAAATTAAATTAATGATTTTCCATTTTAAATAGTTTTTACAAATGAAAAGATACATCCATCTTGCTTTTTACAGCCAGTATTGTACTTTCGAAATACACAACATGGCATTTTTGTTTTTTTCTATCTCCAAAATCCAGCAAAGCAGTACGTGCGCGTCGCGGCCAGACGCAGGACGGACTGAGTTTACTCAAGCTAATTAGCTTGTGTTTGTCTTGCCGCGCAGATCTCGGTAGAACGTATCTACCTCAGTTTATATATAATATCATTGCTTACAACTCTGTTACTTTGCTTATATATGCTTTGATGCAAATGATAAAAGACATATACATTTTTAAATTCAAACAAGGGGTGTTTGAATTTAAAAGGGTGCAATAAGGGTTTAAAATTTGTATGTGAACTTTGAAAAGCGTGATGCGATTTGCTTAAAACTTGATTGTGTACATTTGACATTTTGAAGTCTGGATAGAAGTATATTTATGCATAATTAATACGGTATCCAAACAAAGCTTTCGAGGAAAAACTAACTCTTCAGATACGGTCTAAGCAATCTACTAAGAAGCGGAATTATTGATTGCTGGTGTCTGTTATCCCTGATTTTTATAATTTTAACGTCTGGAACATCATAAACTAGGTACTTATTCAAGCAAGCAAAGGCAAAGCAAAGGTTATCAATGTTTGTGGGGAAAAAACTTACTTTTCAGACACGGTAAGCATAATACTAAGGGGTGGAACTTATCTTTAGCGTGTGTTTATTCCGATCGTTATATATGAATATGGGAGTCCGAATAAAAATAAGCAATGAATCAATAAATGGTTGCGGGTTCGATTCCCACCGCGAGACAAATGTTTATAAGATCTGGAAGTATTTGTCTTGGGTCTGGGTGATTCTATGTATAATTTAGTATGTATTTACAAAAAAAATAAGTATGCAAGGGCCAGGTAATGCTGTGTGAAATGTCCGGCATTATTTATTTATTTATTTAAGTATCAAGGCGGGACATAAAACATTAAAGGGAAAATACAAACGTTTTAGACGCGCGATAAACTGATTGCTACCTGCTACTATTTCATTAGATCTTTGAAGTCTGGAACAGTATAATTTATGCTTAATAGGAAAAATGGAAAGATACTGCAATTTCACGCACAAGTTATGCACTATTCTATGGACTGGAATTATTGTGTCGGCTTAATTTACGGGTCATTACATTCTCGAAGTTTGTATTATTATAAACTATACCGAATAAGCGAGAGGATAACGGGGAATTAAACCTTAAGTAACGGACACTGTCTAAGTACTCTGCTAAAGAGTGGGACAGATTGCTGGTATCTGTTTTTCCCGTAGACAGAAAAACTAATAGATAGCATCTAAATAATAATATAATCTAAATAATCTAAATCAATAGATAGCAACTAGATAGCATCCGTCGCTTTCATACAAGAAAGAGAACAACTTATGTGCAGATACTGTAAAGAAACGAGATAGAATGGTTTGATTTTTTTGTTTCATATCGCGTGCCTGTTTTTTCAAGATCCGCATCAGATTGTGCAACAACGTTTGAAAGCGAGCACAAACCATCCAAACAATGGCATTGTTTGGATGGTTTGTGCTCGCTTTGTGTGAAATAACCGGAAAAAAACAGTTAATAATAAATTGTGAACACGCTGAATTACTTGCGAATTGCAAATAACAAATTCCTTTACCGGATTTTGTAAAGATAATGGTTCGATGTATCGTTTTAGGATGTAAAAGTGATAGTGAACGGAAACACCCCGATTTGTCTTTTTACTCGTAAGTACAAGTATTTTTGAGTAGTTATTAGCTTTCAAACTGTTTTTTTAATAATATACACAATAGATAACAGCATTCGAACTGAACTTTGTTCGCTACAGCATAATTCATAAATCATAACAAATAATTTATTTATTTTGGTGTTTCCTGCATTCGAACTTAACATTCCCCAGACTAGGTATATAAATTTTACATAAAATATGTTTTACATTTCGTATGAATTTTAATAATTAAATTTAACGTAAGTATCGTACAATGTTGATAGATGTATGGAGGCAAGGTAAAGGCAAAAGCTGCTTAAAATCGGTCTGAGGAAACCTTTCATACATTGTGAAATAATGTCCTGTCAGCGACAATAACCATACCGACCTGTATAAATAAATAGATTAAAATGATTCTTACATTGTAAAATAAAACACCTCGCTATTAATTTGTTACAGTTTTCCATCAAACGATAATGTACGTTTGCAGTGGGTTGAAGCCACAGACCGAAAAATCTGGACACCCAAATACTCTTCGAGGATTTGTAGTACCCATTTTGAGAAAAATGTCTTGTTTAAGAGATAAGAATAAATCAACTATTCTGTATCCTAATGCTGTTCCACTGGTGGTTAGTAAATATATGATTTGTTATCATCATCAATGAGGACTTATTTCATCATGATGAGATGATGAAATAAGTCCTTTATCGGGAACACGGTGCGCTTCTATAATAAGCTTCCTGAAAATGCAACTAAACTACCTATTAAGAAATTTCAAGCTTACATAAAAGTCTTTTGAATAAAGCTTATTTTAATATAAATGACTATATTATTGATAAGAACGCATGGCCTCATGTCGCTCTGCCCTCAGACAGTTAACCGACACACTTGAAATGTATAAACTCATGTATAAGTATATCGTAGCTAATTTAGTTATAAAATGGATCATGCAAATTGCGCTAGGACCAGGACGAGTTTCTCTTCTCGGGCTTGGATTATAAATTGGAACCTAAATTCACCTAGTAGGTAAGACTTAGTTTCAAAGTGGTCCTTCTGATTGTATTGAATAAAGTATTTTTTGACTTTGTGTTATATTTATGTTTTTTTTATTTCTGTAATGTTATGCTTAGCTTTAATAATAAGTAAACAATTAAGTACACAAATGTTGTTATATGTTTTCTATATCACACGTCTGTTAAAAAGTTTGAGTTTTGTGATAGAGAGGAAAGCTCTAGAGATTTCTACTACAACATAACGTCTCGAATAAATCTAGGATTACTTAGGACTAGGGTAAAAGTTTTAATGTGGCAACTCCACCCACCTATCGTTCTATCTCACACGCGGCGCGATCACCAGTGTCTATTGTTTTCTCTGTCTACGGTTTTTCCCGATATTTCTAGTAACAAAAGTTTTAACATTTTAATCTACATATGCACTTCAAGCATCGGGAAAACGTTTTATCATATATAATTTTAATGTATGTCTTTAATACCAAATTGTTCTTCGCTTTCTTTTTTATAATAGGAAATAAAACTCAGTGTTTCATTATTGTTAGTTGTTTTATTTACATCTTATATTGAAACCTTAATCTACATACCTACTTATCACTGTTACTACCTTAGGACTAACACCACTAATCCTAACTTAATAATTCAATGTCTTCGTGTACAACATCCCTAATCCTAACTTACAATCTATTTTGTGTTCTTCAAATCCGTTGAGAGCAGCCAGGGTCATCGGGTTTGTTACATTGCGTGCGGGCCACACACCTTCAATCAGCTCAGCAAGCGAGCCGTATCGGTCGCACTCAGTTTTAACTGAAGATGTGTGGCCCGCATAACTTTTAGAAAATTCCACGGAAACGAGTCTCATCTCAGCTAAATTTTCTAAAAGGCCGGGTTAAAACATAATATATAATTATAGGGAGGATTTAGTTAAAGGAGTCAGCGGATCTGCATCTGTCGGCTGATCCAGTCCACGTCCTCGTAGAAGCGCGGGTCGCTCACGCGTAGCGCCGCGCGCTTGTACTGGAAGTAGTACCACGGAGACACTGCAACACAACCAATCAATCAAAAATATTTTTATTTTAGTTACTTAAACATAAATGGTAGGGTTGGGATCTCTTCTTTTAAGTTTACACCTGTGTTAGAAGAGTCCCCTCTAGTCTGTGGTCCTTAAATTGTAACATAAACAAAAAAAAGAAAAACATAATATGAATAATAACTTAAGTTACACAAGTACACATAATAATAGGTATTTAGAATTAGGTTAGATAGGTTTCTTTATTATTTATACTATGGGTACTTGGTAGGTATATCTATGGGTTTCTAAAAGTTTACAATAATCTGTAGTAGGTACTACCTAACTTAAATTGGTAGGTAAGTACTTATATAATTTAATATGTAGGTTTCATAATAGGTAGGTGTTTTCAAAAGTTTAACAACAATCTTTAATACTATCTACTTAACTTAAATTTTACTTTTTTAATTATTATGTAGGTTTGATAATAGGTCGGTGTTTATATAAGTTTAACAACAATCTGTAATACTATATAACTTAAATAGGTAGGTACTTATATAATTATTTTGAAGGTTTGATAATAATTATATGCACAAAGTAATTATCCTCTAAAAGTACAAGGTAAAGTTGATAAGTGTACGAGTAGGTATGAATCAAGTCAATTAACTTACTGGCAACAGATTTAAACAACTCATTCGACGGTGTATGATTGTATGATATGCCTACCCTTAACAAACAACATAATACTTTTTCGTCCTTACAAGTATGTGTATATGTAGTTATGTTTATGTGTGTCCAAGTTTATAAAATAAATAATCACGTCGATATGTGAGTAGGTATAGAATTCGCATTTGTTGGAAGGAGTGGAGTTATTATTTCGAAGACGATTAGAAAGTTGATATATTGTGTAATATCTTTCTTTTCTACTTAGCTCGTAAACGCTCTTTATGTACATATTATATTATTTTACTTACGTGAAGATATGTAACGGATTATACTGCTCAACATAAACAACCTGCGTCTTTAACCATATTTATGGGATTCCATTTTACTTTCGTATCCTTGACTTCATACGGAGTTTCCGAGCAGTTTAATCTGAACACCATCACAAATATCTACCACATTTTACGATGTTTATTTATATGCATAACTTTTCATTGTAAAATCTTTGTTTACATTTTAATTAATCAAAATTGAAAGGTGAAGGAAGCTGTCAATATATTTCATAATTCTCAAATTAGCGAGAGGTCTGCTAATATTACAATGAAAACTTTCATAACACTGTCTGGCTGAAATTTGAAATTCAAAATCCGTGATGGATTTGATATGCGCGATTTGCGCAGGAAAATGAAGGGAGGACTGAAAGATGTCATTCAGATCGGAGTTTTGAGACTGAATGGATAAAAAATATTATCTACTAGTGGAGAGTAAAATGGAGGTCTGAGCCAGGGAAACGCTACGGACCCATATGAATTAAAGGACCAATGGTGACAAGGACCCGAAGACCTTATATTGATGAAAAGAGGAAGTCCCCATCTAACCAAATAAAAATACCAGAGACGGAAATAATCTGAATCATGAAACTATGTGTGGACCTCTCCGGTTAGTGAAACTCTAACATCTTTTAAAAAAGCCAAATGAAAGAAACGTACAAACTTTTAAACTAACAGAACTATAAAATATTAAGTTTTTTTTTTACTGAGTGTATTTATAATAAAATATAATATTTATCTGATTATAATTTTCTTATTTTACTTAAAAACAGATAGTTTCTCTCGATTTCTATTTAAATTTCTAAATTAATTGCAGCTTACAATCTTTTTTTTATATAGAAAGGAATTGTAACGCTACAATTGATGGAATATATTTAATTGAATAATTTAAAATTTTGACGTTTATTGTGAAGGGTGAGATGTTTTTAACCAACTTTATCAAAAAGGAGGAGGTTCTCAATTAGGCGGAATCTATGTAAGTATGTTCACCGATTATTCGAAAACGGCTGAACCGATTTAGAAAATTCTTTTTTTGTTTGAAAGGGTATATTTCCATATAAATTTTATCAAAATCGGACGAGCTGAAAAATAAACCAAAATATAAAAATTGTATACATGGATGATGTTTTCATGTACTTTATCTCGCTGTCTCATTGGAGCGTTGCGTTTATTCGGCCTACCCATATTATATATACCTATACAAAATACATCTAATTTCCACTAAAAATGTGTTATAGGCTCAAATTTCATTCAATGAAGTCTGTTTCTTTTTAGTTTTTAAAACGTAATTATTAGAGTGTAAGATTGTATGCATGAATATGTATGTATTTGTGTAGGTATGTTAGTTTCTTTAGCTGTCGTTCTATATAGGTACCTAGCTCAAACGGCTAAAGTATATCTTGACATGGGGTGAGTTACATGGTACATTGTGTTTGGAAAAAGAGTGAAACATATTAATATTATAATTGCAATAGTTTGTGAAGATTTACATATGGTTGATGTTTGTTAAAGTAACTCTGTCTGTCTGTCTCTTTGTTACTTTTTCACGGCTAAACCACTAAACCGATTTTGATGAATTTTGGTATAGAGATAGATTGGAGAAGGACATAGGCATCTTTTTTCTTGTTTGTTGTAGTAGGCACCGCAGCAGTTAGTAGGCCATAATTTATCAATGTACTATGCGGGCGATGGCGTGAGCGGAAGTTAGTTTTCTATAAGCTGGTAATAGAATATCTTCAGTTTGTTGGTAATTTAAAGATTGAAGCCAATTTGATACTATTGTTTTGCATCGCTGATGTGACATTGTGTAAATATTTAATTTTTTATTAACCGTATTATAGATTTGTGTCGATTGGGCACTATATTGCATTGAGGCGAATTTTGTTCTTGTTGTTGTGCAATTTATCACAGAACGTTGAGTATGTTTACTAAGTAAGCTCCGATCAATCGTTATAGTTTTGTGAGTTTTGAGTGTACATTGTAGAAGATATAGCTGTCTCACAGTCAGTACATTAGCTTCGCTGTTTAATGTTTGAGTACAAAACCTCTTTCTTTTTCGAAGCATTACTTTTAAAATGTATCGTTGAGCCCGTTCTATGCTAACAAATTTAGTTTTATGTGTACCGCCCCATATAGATATGCAATATAATAAGATTGATTGAACCATAGTTTTGTAGATATAAGTAAGTAGTGGTACGTCCACTATATCTCTTAAGTATTTAAAAATCTAAATTAATTTTCTAGCTCGGTTTGCTACGAGTTTGAGTTGAGGATGCCAGGAAAGATTTTTATCTACCAAAATGCCTAAATATCTACCTGAATCAACTCTCTGCAGGTTTGGGCAACCCACATCTGTTTTTATTACAATAATGGGCAGTTATTTTAAAGTTGGGGTCTGGTTGTAGAGAGTCTCGAATTGAAAATGCTATGTAATTTGTTTTTGATGTATTAAGTGTGAGCAAGTTTATATTTAACCAATTAATTACTTTCTATAGGCCATTTTGAGCATGTGAATATACCTCATTCCAGGTTTTACCATGGAAAAGCAATGCCGTATCATCAGCATATGAGAAAACTTTCCTAATACAGTACTACTTCACAATCCGTTCACTCTGCTATTAACTACGGCACCTAAACCTTAATATACAGTAACTTGGTCAGTGTCAAATCAAACGCTCGATTCTCATTACAGCTACATACAGGCGTAGATCGTGACAGACCGGCACAGACGCAACTTTTTGTAATCTCATAAGTCAAAATCATTTATTCAATACAATCACAAGGATCAATTTGGAACGTCTCTAATCTAGATGCCAAGTTCTTCTAACCCAAGTTCGAGAAGAATTGACAGGAAACTCTTCTAAATCCTAGCACTTCTAGGCGCGCCTTTATTCTTACACACAACTAACACATGCTGACAACTGACTACGAAGTAATAAATCATTGCCATTAGCTATTACTCCAATTATCGATTGTCAGAGTCCCAACACTAGCATGTGTTTGTGCACCTACAGAATAGTGACTAAATTAGGTACCTACCACAACATTCCAAAAATGTTTTAAGTATTATAGAAACTGAACTTTCGTAGGAGTTTGTAAAACACCCAATCATGTGTTGTGTTGTCAAATTTGGCTAGCGTCATGTTTTAGTGGACTGTCAGCTCAGAACGAATTAAAAAATAATATTAGGAAAGTTTCAGACCGCCCCGTGAAATAACATACAACGTAATATAATTTCTTTGAGGCTATGCGTTTAAAATCACTGAATGTGGATATCAAAAAAGTTTGATCAAATTGTAAAGGCTACTGGCATATTTAGTCGACTTCTGCAATAGCTCTGACTTTATGTTAAGGACAAAAACTTGACAGTTTTGATTATAAGCGTGATAAGAAACATGGTAGGTATATGAATATTATTATAGATAGTTCATAGTCATTTATTCATAACAGTAATGTTACAGGTCTAACAAATCGAGACAATACGTAATCTATGTAATAAAAATCAATTGCTGTTTGTTTGTCTCGCTATAACAGTAATGTTACAGGTCTAACAAATCGAGACAATACGTAATCTATATAATAAAAATCAATTGCTGTTTGTTTGTCTCGCTAAAACTCAAGAACGGCTGTTCTGATTTGGCTAATTTCGGTTTTGAATTATTTGTGGAAGTCCAGGAAAGGTTTAAAAGGTGAGTAAATATGAAAAAAATGCTTGCTTTTTTAATAATTGATTCTGAGCCGGTACGAAGTTTGCCGGGTCAGCTAGTTATATAATATAATAATTATTAATATTTTAAAATATGATTGTATACAATTAAATGGGAAAATTATTGTAATAGGTATATATAATAAACAATATTTAATTTAATAGCTACTTTTACATTTAGTATCAATAAAATCATAAATTGTTTGATCGATTAGCCACTTTCTAAGTCGGTACTTAAAAGATAGCGTCGAGGGAGCGTCAGTAATGCTAGTCGGAATACGGTTGTATACTTCTGGTCCTATAACTTGTATCAACTTCGACGTTTTGGCGAGTCGTCGTGGGAGCGCTCTTAACCTGTTCGCATGCCTTGTATCATATCTGTTACCGTTGCAGTTTCTTGCGTATTTATCTAAATTATTTCTTACATATATTGCAGCCTGAAGCATGACAAGGGAAGGTACGGTCAAAATACCTAACGATTTAAAGAACGGCCGCGCGGACATATCCTGTGGAATTCGTACAATGGCCCGTATTGCTCTCTTTTGAAGCCTGAAAACGCGGACCCAATCGGCAGGCGTCCCCAGACCTCCACTCCGTATTGAAGAAACGAGTGGACCGAGGCAAAGTAAAACCTTCTTACCATATCTCGGTCTAGAGTGGCTGAGAGGCGCCATAAGGCGAAGCATGATCTTCCTATCTTTTTGCATAGCCTATCGATGTGCTCCTCCCATGTGAGACCTCTATCAACGGTAAATCCTAGGAAGGACGTGGTATTAACCTGGTTGAGAGCACGTCCGCCCAGGCTCACTGATAGTGGCAAACAATGGTGGCCTGCAAGGCTAACATGCATAAGGTTGGTCTTGTTCTCATTTAGCATCAAGCCGTTTTGATGGAACCATTTCTGCAAATCGTTGACAACCGCGTTCAACTTGCACTCCAAGACATCCCTTTTAGGAGCCTCCACGAACGCTGCTACATCATCAGCATACATAAGAATGTGCGCATCCGAAATATAGTCAGGCAGGTCATTCAGGAGGAGAGAAAATAATATATTCGATAGCGATGAGCCTTGCGCTACGCCTATGGTAGTCGTCATCGGCACCGATTGAAATTTCCCTCCCCTGGCCGTGATGATTTGTGATCGTCCAGTCATAGAACTTAACAGCAATCGTAGAGGCATTCCCCCTATGCCGTAATGCTCAAGTTTCGCTGCAAGGACTTCATGGTCAGCGACGTCGAAGGCTTTCGACAGGTCACAGAACACCACCGTCACTTGCATCTTGCGCTCTCTCGCCTGTAGCACGCGCCGCACCAACTCTCTGGTTACATCTGTCGTGGATCTCCCCGGTCGATAGGCATATAGCCTGTCGGACAGCGAGTCCGTATTCGACAGATGATTCTTGAGCCTCGTACGTAAGGCCGTGCTCGAAGATCTTAGCGACGCCAGGGATTATGGTCACATGACGGTAACTGTTCACATCATATTTCATTGCTTTGCCCTTGTACAATGGTGATACCCTGTCATTTTTGAAAGTCTGTGGATAATTGCCTTCTGCCAAGCACCTGTTGTAGAGTGTTGAGAGAATGGCAGATATTGGAGCGGCAGCCATATTTAGCAAGGATATAGATATATCTTTATTTGGCTTGTGCCCTACTCCACATGTTATTATTTTACATACCTCTTGCGGCGTGAATGGGTAAAACCTCAAGTGCGCAATGCGATGCAATGCGCCACAAGTGCGCGCATGGCTGATGGCACACTGATGGCACACTCGCAGTAGGCGCACCACACGTCTTCGAAGCGCCCACAAAATGCATGTTGACTGCATCCATTGCAGCAGCGTCATTTGCAAGTTTTGTACCATCATCCGCTGTCCGGTTTCAATTTTCACGACGTCCCACATAGTTTTTGACATATTAGTGGAGTTTTTTTATCATATTACAATAGAAATTGCTCCTTTCTTTTTTGGTAATCTTATCAAATAAAATTCAAGAAAGTTCCTACGATATAGTCATAAAATATAAACTAGTTGACGCAATTTGGTTCCATTGAATTAGGTTGTGCATGTTTATTTCGTTTTCCGAACTGCTATAATAATTTTACGATCACACTTCATCACTAAGTAGTTGTGATAAAAGCTCTAGATAAGTAAATACCTATCGAACATTCGTGTTTCCGATGGTAGATGTTGGCGCTGAATACGCTTGGCCTTCATCTATCAGATTCTATTAGATTGTAGTACTGTACTATGTACATAAAAAATATCCGATGATTCGTTTTAGGCTTCGTAATCTGGTAATCATTATACTCTCTCAGCTTTTTTCATACTTTATGAGAGTCTATAAAGCACTTGCCCACCTTAGGTCCTCTCCCTGGGCAAAGCGAACATTCATCGATGTTAATAAAATTGTATAATTGTGAAACGTGTATATACATATACACTATTAAACTACGATTTATATTAAGCTGTCGATGGTATTACAATATCTTTGACTAAGCTATTTTTAAACAACTTGTTTTGATTCCTCCTGTCCCCGCATTAGGCCCCCCTCCTCTAACCCAAAAACAGATAAAAACATTTTAGTTCGAAATATTGACTGTTATTTTCGAGTGATAACCCCGCTCTACTTTTACAGTACTCACAGCAACGTTGCAGAGTGAAGAGGAAGATGAGCGCGGGAGTGGAGAGGTCCTGTGCGTGGTGAGGCTGCCAGCGCGCCAGCAGCCAGGCGACGTGCAGTGCCAGCGTGGCCGCCACGTGGGCCGCGCCCGCCAGCGCTACGCCGCGGAACTTGCGCAGTAGCACCTCTACCAGCCCGGCCTTAAGGAATACCACATCCTTAATTCAATTCCTTAATTCTGTTGGCACCAACCTAACTAATTTTAGGTAAAATTAGGTTTAGAACTGTCAAATGAAACATTGATATTTTGCTGTTACCAACTGATCCTAATATAATTTTATCTAATTTAATTAAGCATTCCTAATTCCTAATAACTAAGCATTTAGTTAGATGGTACCAACCGACAAGGTTTTACAAATGCTATGACTAACTCATATATATTTTAGACAATTCCTAATTTTAGAACCAACCGAATTGGCACCATTATGGACAAACTACATTATATGCAGTAAGATAGATAGAATCTTGCAACGCTTTGGAATCTCTGTGTCGGAATCTCTGCTAACGCGGAGAAGACAATTTTAATATAAATAATAATAGCCATGCATTTGCTTATAGACGTACCTACCTAGCCAATTGTATTTCCCTACCTAGCCAATTTTCTACCATCACTGTATATTTGGCTTTACGCGGATCCCACCCGATAGTACCAAACTCTAGTTTTGAGTTGCCCAAACAAATGCACGGTAGAGCATAATCCCAACTCCAATATCACTGAATTGAGAATGATTGTATCTAGTTACGTTGATAATGAGGTTGAGGTATGCGCCTGCACCTACTTACTTACGTATAATACTTAAGATTCATTTCATTAGATTAATTAATTTACAGGAAAGTACTTACATGAATAAAACAAGGAATCAATTTCGAAGTCGGAGAAATAAGCTAACGCAATTGAAAATTAAATCACAAAGAAAGAATTGAAAGAATAACGGGGAGTGAATAGCTTCATTTCAACCAAAAATAACGTTTACGCTTTGATTAATTACACTCTGAAAACGTTGAATAATGGCAAAAGTAATTTAAAAACGCGGATGAATCGTAGAAAAATTAAACGAAAAGATGGGTGGAAACTCAAAATCAGCGCACAAAATCAATACACGATGTGACGTAGGTACTTACGTACTCGTGTTGCCCATTTCAAAAAATAATTGCTGTTCCTACTTTATGACGAGAATGACTACTTTATATTTCTAAATGTTGACTGCCAGACCATAGACAAACTGTGTGTTTTTATACGCTTTATATTAGCTTCACTTGTATGTTTGTACCGACTACCTAGGACGCGATTTTAACCCACTTTAAACGGCCAGATTTAATTCAAATTTTGCACACCTGTCAAAGACCGATGACAATACAATAATTCGAATAAAAATAAAAAAAAAAAAAAAAAAATATCCGATTATCCTAAAACTAAAAGGTAGCAAATAAATAAATAAAAGTAAAAAAAACTAAAAAACACGCTTTTTTTATATAAAGCATTTTTTTCTTACTTGCATTTATTAAAATTTATTTTCTATCTTTAGTTTGGTTTTCTATATAAAGCGTGTTTTTTAGTTTTTTTTGAACTTTTATTTATTCTATGTCTATTAAAATAATGTATGTCTTTACAAAAACAAGTATAAAAGTAGTAATTATTTTATTATTTTTGGCCGTCTTACGAAGCAAAATTCAAAATCTATTTATTCAATAAAATCACAAGGACCACTTTCAATCGTCTTTTTACATGCTAGTGAATCTAGGTGCCGGTTCCTCCTAACCCCAGTTCAAGAAGAATCCGGCAAGAAACTTGTCTTTTCTTAACACTTTTTTGTATGATCCTTGACAATTTTGTTACGGATGCCGAGTCAAGTTGGAGCTCCATCCCAAGCTTTTTTGTCATCTAAATAATCAGATATTTTATAATTATGCTTTAATAGACAGTTTCTGTTTAATTACGTTTTTAAATTTGCCAATCGACAAATCTAACACGTCGCTTGGGACCTTGTTATAGAAGCGTACACATTGCCCTATAAAAGACTTATTAACTTTAGCGAGGCTAACAGTGGGAACAGTGAGTGAGTGAGTATCTTTATTTCTAGTGTTAATACTATGATTATCGCAATTTTGTTTAAATAAATGAACATTTTTGTGCACATACATTAAATTTTCGTATACATACTGACAAGGCACTGTCATAATATTAATTTCTTTAAACTTACTTCTAAGTGATTCTCTAGGGCCCATGTTATAAATTGCACGAACAGCCCTCTTCTGCAACACAAATATGGTGTTAATATCAGCAGCACTCCCCCACAACAGATTGCCATACGACATAATGCTATGAAAGTAGCTGAAGTAAACGAACATGCAAACATTGCGCAATTAAAATATTTATTTTTCTCGAGTTATTTCCGGTTTTATTAGTAATTTAATTTAGTTTTTAATTAACTCTATAGAGTAATTGACTCGAGTGAGAATAATTGGAAAAAAAGCTTTGTGTTTCTTCGTGATTCGAGCAAAAATAATCCGTATAATGATTTTATAAAAGGTACCATTTTATATAAATTAAATGTTTATTTCATGCGTCAAAATAATGTAAATTTTAGGTATATGGCCATATTATTCGGCTGGCCATATTCGACTCAGGTAACTTAAGATTTTTTTATCATAAAAAATATGGGTTTTAAATGATACATCAAACAAGATCTCTTAAACCCACATTTTTTTATGATTACGTTGCTATAGAGCATAGATTATTACAAAACTATTGATATCACTCTTAGTTTTGGCTTTTCAACATCCAGCGGTGGAGTGATTATCCTTCGACGTTTGTAAGATGGAAAGATAATCGACAAATTCACTCTTATAGAGGAGTGCATTTGCATTGCGGGTTTAAAATTTGTATGGCAACTTTATGACCTGTGATGCGGTTCAATTTGAATTTGGTTTGTACACAATAAATACAAATGGAATAGACACATGCTTAAGGGTATTGCAAAACATATCTTAAAATAAGGTGCAGTGGGGGTTAACATTTGAATGGGGACTTTATAACGCATGATGTGATATGCTGAAATTTGGTTAGTATATTTTAAATAAAAAGTAAATTAAGTAGTTACCTACGTGCTTCAGGTTTTTCTAAGACAACCCTTGTACAAGGGTGCCATGCGGATAAATTTTTGGGTAGAGATCTCTCGTAGGTCGTCGCGTTAGACTTCCTGAATTAACGTGCGCAGTAAGACCCTACAAAATAGTACAGTAGGATCCTACAGCTACAGAGTGGGTAAAATCTTGTAGGTAGGTATTTCTACTTACTAAGTTAGAAAATACTAGACGTTTAGGATCATTAAAATATTAAAAAAAAAAAAAAAAAAAAAAAAAAAAAAAAATATTACGTCAAAAAAATATTTAGGAAATTCTTTTTCGCTTTCTTTTTATAATTGGAAATAACACTGTGTTTCATTATTGTTAGTTGTTTTATTTACATCTTATACTTACGGCAGCAAACTGAAATCTTAACCTACATACCTACTTATCACTGTTACTACCTTAGGACTAACACCACTAATCCTAACTTAATAATTCAATGTCTTCGTGTACAACATCCCTAATCCTAACTTACAATCTATTTTGTGTTCTTCAAATCCGTTGAGAGCAGCCAGGGTCGTCGGGTTTGTTACATTGCGTGCGGGCCACACACCTTCAATCAGCTCAGCAAGCGAGCCGTATCGGTCGCACTCAGTTTTAACTGAAGATGTGTGGCCCGCATAACTTTTAGAAAATAACGGAACGGAAACGAGTCTCATCTCAGCTAAATTTTCTTAAAGGCCGGGTTAAAACATAATATATAATCGGATGGAATGCTAAAGGGAATCAGCGGGTCTGCATCTGTCGGCTGATCCAGTCCACGTCCTCGTAGAAGCGCGGGTCGCTCACGCGTAGCGCCGCGCGCTTGTACTGGAAGTAGTACCACGGAGACACTGCAACACAATACAGTATACTACTTCACAAACCGTCCAGTCTGCTATTAACTACGGTACCTAAACCTTAATATACAGTAACATGCTCAGTGTCAAATCAAACGCTCGATTCTTATCACAACCACATACAGGCGTAGATCGTAACAGACACGGCACAGACGCAACTTTTTGTAATCTCATAAGTCAAAATCATTTATTCAATACGATACGAGTTTGAGAAGAATTAACAGGAAACTCTTCCTAGTCCTAGCACTTCTAGGTGCGCCTCTATTCTTACACACAACTAACACATTCTGACAACTGACTACGAAGTAATAAATCATTGCCATTAGCTATTACTCCAATTATCGATTGTCAGAGTCCCAACATTAGCATGATTGTGTTTGTGCACCTAGAGAATGGTAACTGAATTAGGCACCTACCAAACAAAATTTCAAAATACTTAGTTTTCTTTTAGAAACTGATTTTTTTGTAGGAGGTTGTAAAACTCCCCAGCATGTGTTGTTTAGTCAAATTTGTCTAGCTTCTCGTTTAGTGGACTGTCAGCTCAGAACGAATTAAAAATTAGATAGTGAAAGTTTCAGACCGCCCCGTGAATTAAAATACAAAGTAATCTATATTTTTTAATTGAGGCTATGCGTTTAAAATCACTGAATGTGGATATCAAAAAAGTTTGACCAAATTGTAAAGGCTACTGGCATATCTAGTCGACTTCTGCAATAGCTCTGCGTTTAAGTTATATACTAAAACTTGAAAGTTTTGATTATTATAGCGTGATAACATGGTAGGTATATGAACTGTATTTTAGACACAAGGAAGGTCCTACGATACAGTCATAAAAAATTACTAGTTGACGGAATTTGGTTCATTGGATTAAGTTGTGCAGGTTTATTTCATTTTCCGAACTGCTTTTAGTTGCTATTAGTTGTGATAAAAGCTCTAGATAAGTAACACCTAACGAGCATTCCTGTTTCCGATGATAGATGTTGCTGAAGCGCCAAGCTTAGATTGTAGTACTGTATGTACATATTGAAAAATTTACCGATGATTCGTTTTAGGCTACGTAATCAGGTAATCATTATACTCTTTGAGACTTTTTCATACCTTATAAGACACTATGCACTTGCACACTTTAGGCTATCTCCCTGGGTTAAACGAGCAATCATCGACGTTTATAGTAATATAATTATTAATAAATTTTGAAGATTTACTGGATACATTTCACATGTTTCCATCTTGCATACCTACTGGAAGATTCCAAGATTTTATCTATTATGTATGCACTATTAAACAACGATATATTAAGCTGTACATACTTTGTTTAATTCCCTCATGATTCCCGCTTTAGGCCCCTCCTCTAACCCAAAAACCGCTCCACCTTACAGTACTCACAGCAACGTTGCAGAGTGAAGAGGAAGATGAGCGCGGGAGTGGAGAGGTCCTGTGCGTGGTGAGGCTGCCAGCGCGCCAGCAGCCAGGCGACGTGCAGTGCCAGCGTGGCCGCCACGTGGGCCGCGCCCGCTAGCGCTACGCCGCGGAACTTGCGCAGTAGCACCTCTACCAGCCCGGCCTTAAGGAATACCACATCCTTATTCATATACAACTAAATAAACATCGGGACTCTCGGCTGTTGGCTCTAGTGTCGAGACTTAAACTTTTCAACTTTCCTGATTTTAATAAAATATTGTTACAAACCTACACTAAAGGATACATATGACTCTCGCAGCGCTCCGGAATCACTCCAAACGCTATAGGTAACGCGGAGAGGAAAATTTCGTTTCGTTTTAATGTTTGTACTTACTTGAAATAAATATGTTGAAAAAAGGGTCATCAGCATGGAGGCAATGGAGAGCACCAGAAATAAATCCTGGAAACTAAGAATATGTAAATGTGAATTTTTACGATTAGAATTAGAATTAGAAGGAACTTGAAAATACCTATCTACTCTTATATTATTAAACATAATATAATCATCACAGCAGTCTATATGTTTGAACTTGTACGAACGCATTTAGAAAATTCTTTGCTTAATATTGGCGCATTCTTAGCGTGATATGTGTGTGTGGCAAACAATGGGTGTAGACGACGTTGGCCACAGCGCACATAATTATTTAGCACGTACAATGATATGTTGCAAAATATAGCCCGATTATTTGCTTTGCTACGCAGAATTAAACAGTAGTGTAAGGCCAGACACAGTTTACGCCTCAAGTCGATTCCCGCCGCGGGACAAATGTTTGTATGATCTGCAAGTATTTGTCTCGGCTCTGGGTGTTTCCATGTATAATATGAAAGTATTTACCTACAAAAAAAAGGATTAAGAAGTATATCAGTCACTTGGTTCCCATAACACAAGCTCTGCTAACAAAGTGGCCAGATGATGTTGTTTGAAATATCTTGCATTATTATTAGGTATTATTAATTTAAGCGTATCCCATACATACCTACCTTGCCTTAAAAATAAGGAAGTATCTACATATAATAGAAAGAAAGAAAGAAGAGTTTATTTGCAACAATACCTACCTACACTTAGAAGCGAGTGACACACAGACATCAATACAAGAAATAAAAATAAAATTAAAGCAGCTTATATTAACAATATTAGGAAACAAAGTTCAATGTGTCTCTCCCATGGGATAACGTCACAAAATGGTGTCCGTCTCAGCATGATGTTGCGTTCATTACTAGGTAGGTACTACTGAATACAACGCTGATCTTCCACGGAAACCAGGGGGTTGCGTCACGGCTTTGAAAAAGGTACTCAGATAATTAGCCATGCAATCGCTTATAGATGTAACTACACCTAGCAAATTTATTTTGAAGACTTTCTATCTTCACTGTGTAGTACCTATTTGGATCCCAGCCTATAGAACCAAATTCAAGTTTGCTATGAACAAATGCATTGTAGAGTATAATCGCAACTCCAATATCACTAAATTGAGAATGATTGTAGGTAATTATGTTGCTAATGAGGTTGTAGGTTTACACCTGTACTTACTTACGTAGCAGCCTACAATTTTACGTAAGATAATAATTTATAGGAAGGTACTTACATGAATAAAACAAGGAGTCCATCTCGACTTCGGGGAAATAAGCTAACACAATTAAAAATTAAATCACAAAGAATGAACGCAAGTTGAAAGAATAAACAACATGAATAACGGGGAGTGGATAGCTTCATTTCAACCAAAAAACAAAAAACTCGGATAACGTTTCATAATGGCAAATGTAATTTGAAAACGCGACTGAATCGTGGAAAAATTAAACGAAAAGAACGGAGGAAGGAAACTCAAATCAGCGTACAAAATCAATACCAGAAGTGACGTAATATTATTTTACTTGTGTTGCCCATTTAGAAAAATCGTTGCTGTTCATACTTTATTACGAGAATGACTACTTGCAAGACCATAGACAAGCCGTATATTGACAGTGAAAAACGGAAATTTCTTATTTTGACTTTGACTGACACTGATAGTTTAGTATAATTCACTGTGTTTACATTTACGCCGGCTAAGAGGCGGTCATCCACCTAATTGTCAGTCAAATTGCAGTGCAGTCAGTTCAGTCGAGACGAGAGAGAACCACTGAATGAGACGGTAATATTTTTTTACATTTACATGCTCGTAAAGTGTCTTATTACAAAGATTTTGGGTTCATAATGGTGCTTATTATAAACTCGTGTTTAAATCACCAAAAAGAGGTTTTCTGTATGTCTCAAAAGAATGATTATTATTTCTGTAAATAAATAAACTATTTTTATATATTTATAACAGCGCGCGCATCGCTAGCGCGGTGCGCGGAACTTTTTCGTTGCGTGTTTAATTATTATCAAAAATGTCGTCCTCACGTAGGGAAGTAATCAATACATAGATTTGGTCCCGCCTAATATACTAATCGAGGCACGAAACGCGAGTGCTAGCCTGTTGCCACCAAAATCTAGAGAGAAATACCGGCTACGAAACTTTCATAAAATAAAAGTCTGTTTTTTAAACGCAAGTGTGTTGAAAAACGACGTATGAACCGCGTCTACATTGATCATTAATTCATTACCATTACACACTCAGCTCCCTTATCGAATAATACCGCATCGAGTATAATGACCAACATAGCACACTTTTATCATAATGTACTATTAACAATCATGGATTTTTTAAGCAACTGCAATAGGTACCAAGTAGTAGACTAAACAGTAAATGGCACTATATCTGCGGAAACATGATTCGCAAGGCATGTTTTCAGTCAACCCTATAACTCGATCTTAAGTGGCAGTCTATCAGTAGCTAGGTATCCTATGTATTTACGTACAATTTTGTATTGTTCAGTTTTTATAATATTAGCGCACGCTGCCGCTGTGTAGTTATTGAATTAGTAGTATGCATAGACAATAAGACCCTTTTAAGAAATTTTGCAATTAAATGTGTAACTACTGTTAGATGCCCCGAAGTAAATAAATAAATTACCATATGAAATTGAAATCAATTGCAACTGGAACTAGTTTTATTGATGGTCTTCACTTATCTAAGAACATAATCATTATACTTAATCAACTTCTTACTACTTATGTACCTAGTTAAAGTACTGGTTATGTAAGTTATTGGTACGGCGTCGCAAGCTTGTGGGAATAATCTACATTCCCGCTAAAGATCGACGGTGGGCGTTATAATAAAACGTAGAGATTTCCAATGGCTTGCCTGTTTAACTCATTCACTGCCACCACGATTTTCTTGAAGTTTATCGAGATGCCGCCGTATAAAACCGCGGACACGCTAGGCGTGCTCGCGGCATTGCTTGGAAAAATTGATTTTAGTAAGTAAATTTATTATAACGTAGTTTAAGGTTCTCAACCTTTTTTTACTAAAATTCCCATGCATAAATGAATGAAGTTTTATTGTGAACTATAACATTGGCATTGTTAACAGTGCAAGTACATTTGTTTTAATAATATATTGAGTGACAATCATATTTAAACATATTTTCAGTCTTATATGAGTGAATTCATCTAAATTAATAAACCGATAAAAAGCTTTGAACTGCAGAAAGTTTGTTTACGTTGTTTATCTCGTATTATCGTAATGTTGGTTGATTGGCTTTACCTAATTACATAAGTATGAATTAAATTCAAAATATTCAAATGAAATTGAAATTGAATTGATTTCTTATCTTATCTTATCTTCAGGAAAAGTTAAATTTGTACCGGAAACGGAAGATATTAATAATGACAAAATTTTTAGCGAGACAAACGAACAGCAATTGATTTTTATATAATAGAGATAATTTTACTGTACGTGTGTTTGTCACTGTGTGTTTATGTATAATTATATAAAGATATACATCGGATAGGTACGTTTTTTTTTCATTGATTTCATTGAAAAAATCTAACTAGTTTTTTTAGGGAACCGCTTCAATATGCCATAGCCTATCCTTTAAAAATGATGCACTAAAAATTTGAACAGAAAATCTGCCCTAGTTTTGGAAATATAACCGAAACATTCAAAACACGCCTGGCGTGTTCTTGGCGTAGAGACTTAGATTAGCCTGAAGACGCGAGGCGTGTCAGTGGCAGTGAATGTGTTAATAATATACAAAAAACTATAGTGCCGTTACAGAAAAAGGCTTGCGTCCTTCTAATTTTAAATCATGGCCGACAATCCATCACTTTCTGTTCCGCCTAGTGAGGGGACACCCAACTAGTGATGTACGCACAATAATCGCCACACCACCCCCCACGGAGAAACATGATGTATACAAAACAAAACTAAAAGTATAACAAATAATAATGAAATTGTTCAACACAAAAATAATAATATTAATAATAATAATAACTATGTACTTATTAAGATTAAACAGTTAGTTATGTACTCAAAATAATTTAAATAACCTAGTCATAATTCTTAAATCTAACGTGTCTGCCACTTGAGCCGGCTGTTGTACAGGTGAGGGCTTAGGTGGTAACTTATTTTTTATGGTTGGCTGTGAAGGAGCAGCAGCAGAAGCAGGCGGAGGCTCGGTTATGGTCGGCTGTTGATTTGAATGCTCAGTGAAAGCAAGCTTAAGCCTATCGACGCTGACGACGACCTGGTTACCTTTTACCATTAAAGTAAACGTTTTTTCATCGTTGGAGCGCTCCAAAACTTTGAATGGACCGGTATAAGGCGGCTGCAATACCCGTCGAATAGAGTCGTCTCTCAGAAAAACATGGGACGAAGTTGCGAGCTCTTTAAATACAAAAGGGGCTGAAGACTTACCATGTCGAGAAGCTGGAATTGGCCGTATTGCCAACATTCTGTGACGAAGCTGCGCGACAAAATCATTAGGGTCTACCAATCTTTCAGGCGCCGGAGAAGAAACTAACATTTCTCCCGGAAGTCTGAGGGTCTCACCGTAGAGTAATTCCGCAACCGTAGCTTCGAGATCTTCTTTATATACCGACCTCATACCTAAAAGCACCATCGGAAGTGACCTTACCGATGAATCGTTGTGGCACATTAGAGCAGCTTTAAGTTGACGATGGACCCGCTCAATCATCCCGTTAGCACATGGATGGTATGAGATGGTCCTGATGCGTTTGGTAGCAAACTGCTGCAGTAATCTGTGAAACAAGTCCGATTCAAATTGGGAACCCTGATCTGTTGTAATGACCGACGGAACACCGAAACGTGAGATCCATTCCCTGGTAAAGGTTTCGGCAACTTCTTCTGCGGTGATAGATCGCATGGGCCAGACTTCAGGCCACCTAGAGACTCTGTCTATTGCTGTTAAACAATAACGATATTCGTTGCAAACGGGCAAGGGTCCAACTATGTCTATATGGACATGCATGAAACGACCAGATGGTAGGTCAAAACTACCCGTAGAAGCGGAGTTGTGTCTTGAAACTTTGCTGCGCTGGCACGCTTCACAAGATCGAGACCAAGTTCGGCAGTCTTTTTTAATAGAGGGCCAGACGAAACGCTCAACTACGAGATGCGTAGTAGCTTGAGCGCCAGGACGACTTAAATTTTGCAAACTGTCAAAGGCTGCGCGACGAAAGGAAGGGGTCAAATAAAGACGAGGTTTACCTGTTGAAATGTCACAGTAAAGAGCAGTGTTGGTTTTAGGTGTACAGATCTTATTCAAGTTCAAACTGGAACCACCTTGCAGTAGATCAGCAAGTTCCTGATCCGAGGTTTGCGATTCAGCCAGAGCTTAATAATCCTGCTCGAGAGTAATGGCGTCGATGTCAATGCGTGACATAGCGTCAGCCACAACATTATTTTCGCCCCTGATGTACTGGATGTCGGTAGTTAACTGGCTTATAAATGACAGCTGGTTAAGTTGCGGTGGTGGAAGTTGCCGCGCCGCTGTGAAAAAGCAAACAACATATGAACAACATGAATATAGTGGCATGCTGGACTTCTAGAATGTACCGAAAATGTTGGACACTTTCGTACACTGCTAACAATTCTCTATAATAAGCCGGCCACTGCGTCTGCTGAGGGCTAAATTTCTTGCTGAAAAAGGAAAGAGGACACCATTGACCATTTATTTGTTGATGTAGGCAAGATCCAATGTGAACACTAGATGCGTCAGTAAACAAACCCAACTTGGCGTTGCTGACTGGGTGCTGTAATAGCGTAGCGTTGGAAAGACCTTTCTTGCAGGCTTCAAATTTATTCAGATAGCAGATCAGGTGACCAAGGAAATGGTTTAGCACCCTTACTGTTAGTTGAAACCAATGCATCAATCAATGGAGCTTGAAACTGCGCAGCCCGAGGTACATAACGACGGTAATAATTGAGCATGCCGAGAAAACGGCGCATACCTTGGACCGTTTGAGGTGGTGGAAAATCCAGCAAGGCTTGGATGCGATCTTGAGGGGGGCGAGTGCCTTCGTCACTAATATGATAACCTAAGAAAATAACATCACTGACACCCAAAACGCATTTGGCAGGGTTAATGACTACCCCGTAGTCCTGCAGGCGTTTGAAGAGCATTCGCAAATGCTGAAGATGGGTAGCTTCGTCTTTTGAAAATATGAGAATATCATCTACATAAGGAAAACAAAATTCGAGGCCCCTAGTAACCTCATCGATAAACCGCTGGAAAGTTTGTCCAACATTTCTTAGCCCAAAGGTCATATAGGGAAATTCGAAGAGGCCAAACGGGGTCACTATGGCAGTTTTGGCAATGTCCTCTTCAAAAACAGGGATCTGGTGATACGCCTTAACGATCGTAGTTAGTTACCTGTCTGCGAGACGATAACCAATGATGCGGGTAACAACATAGGTCTGATCCAGTGTCTATAAGAAACCGACGCTTGGTCACTTGATCAGTGACAAATAGACGGCGGCTAGTGTTCTGGCAATCAGCTGCCGCCGCTACTGACTGCTGGTCGAGTTTTCCGCCTTCCAATTACATGGGCTAATACACCTAGAGGCCTTAGCGCCCCACTTCCGGTGATACCAACACCACTTTGAGGCCCTATCAGAAGAAGAAAATCTATCTGAGGAGGAAGTTCGGTCGCGCGAAGATCGGCGCTGCTGCCTAGTAAGTGCAGCAACCTGATTACCTACTTCATCTAGCTGTTTAGCCAGTGTGGCCAAAGTAAGATCTGCAGGTGTTGTTGATGAAGCCGAACAGACAGCTGGTGCTGGGGCCAACTCTGATATTTTGTCGGCCAATTCTGCAATTTTTTCTAAGGTTAGATCAGGTTGTGCTGTTAAAATAGCTTGGATTTGATGAGGCAGGCGACATAACCAAAGTTGACGTATGATATTATCATCCAAAAGGGCTGTCCCAGCAAGAGAACGAAGGTGACGAAGAAATTGTGACGATCTTCTGTCCCCTAATTCTACATCACTAAGGAGTTGTCTAACTCGTTTTTCCTGAGAAATGGACAGGCACTGTATGAGCGCTTCTTTCAGTTGACATACTTCTCTTCCTTTGGAGGGTTTGTAATAAAATCTTCAACTTCTCCGGCCAGCTTTTGGTCTAAATGACTTACTACATAATTATATTTCGTAGTGTCGCCTACAATATTGGCAATTTGAAACTGGGCTTCCACTTGTGCAAACCAAACAGCTGGCTTGTCAGACCAAAGGCAATTTAACCACAACTCTGCATACATTTGCCTCCACTTCATTTTTGCCAAGACGTTTTTGTAATGCTGCATTTTCTGCCATAAGTTGCTTAAGTTGCTGCTGCAACTGCTCGTCTGCCATGGTAAGAAATTATCTAATTCAAAATGCAATAATACCACACACCCAAGCAAAACCAAACATACAAAAAAAAATGTAGGTAAATATTTTGACAAATACCAGCTCAACACCAAAATTAAAAATATTTAGTGGTAGGCAGGTACCCAAATTATAAAACACAAAATGAAATTAAGGTCAACTAATGCAAATGACCAAGCAAAATTTAAAATTAAGTTTTGTGTTATATTAGTGTAGGTTAGTCATATGCCAAGAGTTAGATTGTACCCTAATTTATCACCCAGCAGCATAAATTACTAAATACACATTAACAAAATCTACACAAAATACATCACCAATAGAGTGGGTACCAAGTAAGTTTATCCCTCACACAATAATAGTAGGAAGGTACTGTCAGCATGTGCAAAAGCTTGCAGTCTGGGGGTATAGCTTATTCAAAATTCAAAACTATAATGAAACAAGCAAATAAAAACAAGTGAAAAAAAACTTGCATGTGATGAGGATGAGGCTTGTGCGGTCCGTAGTTGCAATAGTGAATCTTGTCAGTGCAGAAGCAAGCGATAAGAAAGTTCTTTCACCAACACATTTAATGTTTCTCCACCTTAGAATTACAGTTATTTAGGTGTGATTGGTATGATCTGGCACTAGCTTACTGATTTCTTTATATCACTGGTTCAATCACATGCACTTTGTATATGTAAACACGGTAAACACAAGTCGAGAAGGTTAGGCTGGATGAAGAGTCGGTCGGAAGGGATGTACCTATGCTCACAATATCACGGTACAACGGTGCTGTGCTGACGGCTTCGGTGTCGTCGGGCCAACTAGTTACACGTAGGTAGGTAGGACGCCGAGAGATGCCGTTTTGGTTTTGAGACCGGCACTGCAGTTAGGTAGGTACCTAGATAATGTAGGTTTCCGGCTGATTCTCACGCAACTGTCTGTGTATTGGAAATCCTGCGCGCCATTATTGTAAGAAATCAAATGAAAGACGTGTGTGTGTTCTTCAATCGTCGAATGGGTCACCAATGTGGGAATAGTCTACATTCCCGCTAAAGATCGAGTGTGGGCGTTATAATAAAACGTAGAGATTTCCAATGGCTTGCCTGTTTAATAATATAGTAAAAACTATAGTGCCGTTACAGAAAAAGGCTTGCGTCCTTCTAATTCTAAATCATGGCCGACAATCCATCACTTCCTGTTCCGCCTAGTGAGGGGACACCCAACTAGTGATGTACGCACAATAATCGCCACAAGCTTGAATATTTCACAAGCTAGGCTGTTGCAGTGTGAACTCGTCGCATGTGTCTTGTCAGACTACTTTTCTCAGTAAATGCCAGTAAATGCCAGTAAATGCCAATCTCAGTTATCACAACTGTTACAGGCATATGGCTTTTCTCCGGTGTGAAATCGCATATGACTTGTCAAATCACTTTTTCTAGTATATGCCTTATCACACATGTTCAGGAATATGGTTTTTCTTCAGTGAGGACTCGCATGTGTATTGTAAAGTGACCTTTTCCAGAAAATGCCTCATCACATCTGTCGCAGGAATATGGCTTTTCTCCAGTGTGTACATGTGAACTGTTAAATAACTCTTTCTAGTAAACGCCTTATTACACCTGCTGCAGGAATATAGCTTCTGTCCAGAGTGAACTAGCATGTGACTTGTTAAGTGACCTTTTCTAGTAAATGCCTTATCACACCTGTTGCATAAATGTATCCTTTCTCTAGTGTGAACTCGCTTGTGAACCTTCAAATGTTTTAACAATAAATATTTAGTAATAAATTTTTTGTTGCATACATCGCAGTAGAAACACGAGAATAGACAGCTGGTCTTTACATCAATACCTTTTTCTTGAGATGGTTCCATCTTAATTCAACAATGTTTTTCTCAACATCTTTCTCAAATGTCTCTAACTGTAACGCTTCATCAACGATATCTATATTTTTAGCTGTTTCTTTCTTCACAACTACTTGTTCTTTCTTGATTGTTACAGGAGAGTTACTTAAGAATACACAAGTCAGCGGCACAAACTCGTTAGTGGGCGCAGCTAAAATGCATGCTATTTCACCTAGCTTAGTGTGAGAAAAGGATAGACGTGCACCAAGGATAGAGATGAGGAGTAAGGAGATATGGTGATTATAATTTCGAGTCATATGATCAGATTAATCTATGATTTCTAAATAAAACGAAAAAAAAAGTTATTTGAGCTCTTGAATAAATAATCTATGCTTGTATCGGAATATTTTTTTAGTTTGCGTACTCCGTTTGTTATTTATTCACACCTAAAGTTGCGCTAAAATCAGTGATGAAAAACGATATTTCTTGAGTCTTGTATCTTTCAAACCAATATTATTTTTACAATTCTGTATTGATACAAGCATAGATTATGACAAGACAAATTTATATCACTTTTAGTTTTGGTTGGTTATCATCAGACGGTGGTGTGATCACCCTTCGACGTTTGTATGGAAAGATAATCGACTTGTTCACTCTTAAAGTATTTAAACAGGTATTTATAAACATAATACACTATGTAGGGTTCAATCATTGCTTATTTCAATGTCTTCATCAAGTGCTTCTAATTACTGAGAGATACTTATTACTATACTATAGCGTTGGAACAAATATCTATAGACAAAGTACTTTATTAAATCATTGTTTTTTTCAACATTATCATCATACATCTCATAAAACTTCAGTGCTTCATTATCAATTTTGAGCTATTTCTTCTTTCTCAAACACTTGTTCTTCCTTGACTGTTATAGGAGAGATTCTTGCAGTATTTGAAACAATATTTGTATACATATGCTGTGTACGTTTCACCTCTAAGTGTTGCTTTATTTCCTGCGCAGGCATTGCAAGTGTTGTTGTATATGATTCCTAAAACAATAATATTGTTTAGAAAGCACATGTAATATGCTACGCTTCCACATGGTATAAAGAGACCAATTCCAATCAAGACTTAAATGAAATAATTTTCCAAAATGAAATAATGATTAAATTGATCTTTTGCTTATTTATTGCATTGATTTTCTTTGGATTTCTGCAGTTTTATTTAACACTCATTTACATAACTACTAAAATACAACAACACTTCAGCCACACGTCACTTTAATAAATTTAACATGTTTAAATTTCTGTAAGTTTCTATACAAATTTGATTCTATTTACCTTCGCAGAATATGTTATTATTATTGCTATGTTATCATTCAATGTAAAGTCTGAAACTGAACTGAACTGAAACAAATTGGTGTCCTGTTCTGTATTGGAACTGGAATGAAAATAACCGGTTCTTAAAATTTGAACCAGTTCTCTGTGCTCTATTTTAATTCTTACAGGCTTAAAATAGTCCGACACACAGTTGGCCAATTTATTATCCAATCAATCCACCTCCATTGGATGCATAGAAGGTAACAAGGATTCAATATGGGTGAAGCAGCTGTTAAAAACGGAGGCTCATTTTTGAATGAGAAGTACATTTTAAAACCAAATAAACACCTCTTCAGTATTATGCAGCAGTTTACAAAGGATTCTGTTAGATTTGAGAGCCATATTGGAGAACCTGTGGCACTTCTGCAGCTGCCTGTGACAACCATAGCACATTGTGCTAGGCATCCTATTGTCTGCTTCTACATTGAGCTGGAACAATGTCACTTATTATAATATGTTTACCTACCTATTTGTTGGCTTGTACTTTTAGATCCTACAGTTCAGGGTAAGGTACCTTGGTATTCGTAAGTTTCTCGTACATATCTAGAAGGTGGATGTTATCAATGGCCAGCATCTTGCTGTTGTTGATCAAACACACTCTGCACATAGCAGACGCAATTGCCGCTAACGAATAATTACTCGTTACGAGCCGAAAACCCTTTGGTTACTACCTACTTACGCTAACTAGACTTATAACAGCAAAGAGAAAACGAAACAATAGGTATATAGGTAGGACGATTAAATGAAAAGCTTTAATTTTAGACAATGAAATGAATAATTATTTGGAATAGTACAGATGGTAAAATAGTATTACTGTGGCGAAATAAACGAGAAACCAAGAGAAACATTGGTTTTATTTAACTGAAAGAATTCCACTAGACAAACATAATGATCATTCATAACAAAGTATGATAGTTGACATCACCTGTGGTATTGACAGCACTATGGAGATCGTATACGGTGCGGAGGTCGCATATCACCTCATTCTCCCCCGGTTCAGTTTTCACTCTCACTCCCATCAACCACAAAGTCCGCCAGGTAGGAGGGTAATTTTTGCATTCTATTAGATCTACTGGGGAGTCCAGTCCGAAGAACTGGTGAGGACGCCGATGGTTCTTCTAAACAAGGCGGTGACGAAGGAGCGATATTTTCAGGTGGAAATGTGGAGTTATTTTCAGATGGAAGATTATCGTGTTCGGAGGCCGTTTCAAAGTTATCGTCTCTGCTATCATCAGTAGTACTGGGGAAGGGGGCCAATTGACGGTTTGATACCGTTGAGGTTTCTCCATTATCCCGTCTTATGAGAGAGTAGTAGGGATTGGTCTCTAGGAGCTCGGCTACCTCGACAAGAGGGTCTGTTTTTGAAGAGCGGACGTTCTTCTTAACAAAGATCGGTCCCGGCGTGAGCCAAGATGGCAGTGAATCTCCGTTCGGGGATCTTCTAGGGTATATGAAAATTTTTCGTGCGGAGTAGCGTTTGTTGCTCTACACAGGAGGGATCGGACACAATGCAATGCGTCCTTCAGTACTACTTCCCAATTTTCCACCGATAATACCTTTGACCGAAGGCTGAGTTGAATAGTTCGCCAGGGCGTTCCGTTTAGTCGCTCCACTTGGCCATTACCCTGGGGGTTATAGGGCGTCGTTCTGGACGAGGCTACGTTTGACTGTTGTAGGAATGATTTGAACTCTTCGGACATGAATGACGACCAAATAATAAAGCATATATTTGAGGCCTGGGAGGAGTCACAGGATGCAGTTGGGGTATTCTGCGATCTATCTAAGGCCTTTGACTGTGTGAGTCATGCAACCCTAATCACAAAGTAAAAATATTATGGCATTAAAAACCGGGCGATTGACCTCATACAGTCTTATCTATCCAATAGAGTCCAGAAAGTAGACGTGGGTGGTGAGAGGTCTTTGGGATCAATTATTAATATAGGGGTACCTCAGGGATCGATACTAGGTACCTCAGGGATCGATACTAGGCCCTTTTTTATTCCTAGTATACTAGGAATAAAAAAGGGCCTAGTATACGTTAACGATTTACCTTTTTTTGTAAAAAATATTTGTGATATAGTTTTATTTGCAGACGATACGTCTTTAATTTTTAAAGTTGATAGAGGTAAAACCAGTATTTGCGATAACGTAAATGAATCCTTATCGTTAGTTCTTAACTGGTTCACTGTAAATAATCTTTTGCTTAATTCCAAAAAAACTAAATGTATCAAATTCACTTTGACAAATGTTATTCATAGCCCGTCCAACATTGAAATAAATGGAGAGGCAATAAATCTTGTTAATTCCACGATCTTCCTAGGTCTTAATATTGATGCAAAACTACAGTGGGGACCACAAATTGAAACGCTTGCTGGTAGGCTTAGTTCCGCTGCATATGCAGTTCGTGCGATACGGTGGCTTACTGATGAAGCTACAGCTAGACTAGTTTATTTCAGTTACTTCCATAGTGTTATGTCATACGGCATCATTCTCTGGGGGAAAGCAGCTGATATTGGTAAAATATTTGTAATTCAAAAAAGGGCAATACGTGCCATTTATAAAATGAAACCACGAGAATCTTTCAGAGAAATATTCAAAGAAATTAATATTCTCACAATAGCTTCGCAATATATATATGAAAATTTGTTATACACACATAAAAATAGAGATGGGATTCAGCAAAATAGTGACCTTCATAAAATCAACACTAGGAATAAACATAAATTACATCCCTAGGTTTCGACTAGAAAAAGTTAATAAGTCATTTATGGGGAACACGGTGCGCTTCTTTAATAAGCATCCTAAAAATGCTACTAAACTACCTATTAAAAAATTTAAAGCATACATTAAAGATAGCCTTTTGAAGAAAGCTTATTATAATATAGATGACTATATTATTGATAAGAATGCATGGCCTCATGTCGCTCTGCCGTCAGACAGTTAACCGACACAGAAATGTATAAACTATCTTGTATTAGTATTTCGTAGTTAAGGTAGTTATAAGATGGATCATATAAAAAGCGCTAGGACCAAGACGAGTTTCTTGCCAATTCTTCTCGAGCTTGGGTTAGGATGAATTGGCACCTAAATTCACCTAGTATGTAAGACGTTTCAAAGTGATCCTTGTAATTGTATTGAATAAATCATCTTTTGACTTTGACTTTGACCCTCTATCGCTATGAATGTAGAGGTTGGCCAAATGTCAGAAAAAGATCTTTCAGGCAAGTAATGACAGTGGCTGAGGTCATATTCTTACATGGGTATGCAAAAGGAAACCGACTGTACTCATCAGTAATCGTAAGTATGTACTTGTTGGCTGTTTTAGAAGGCAGTGGTCCTTTAAAATCTATGTTGGTCCGTTCAAACGGCGACGTAGCTTTTATCAATTTACCCTTGGCCTTAAGAAACCTCGGTTTTATTTCGGCGCAGATAGGGCACGAGGCGGTCATCTCCTTGACATCATTAGCTGAGTAGGGCATGTTTTTAGATCTTACCCAGTGATACATTCTAGTTACTCCTGGGTGGCAGAGTGCGTTATGTAGTTCTTTCAACTTGTTTATATTCATGTAGGCGCATACGCGAGATAGAGCGTCCGCAGCAGCGTTTTCAGTGCCTGGTCTATCTATAAACTATATCGTATTTGAAGCAAGACAGATCTAATCGCCAACGTTGGATCTTCTCATTTTTTATTTTGCTGTTATGATTTTGATTGAACATGAAGGCTACCGATTGTTAGTCTGTTATAAGAAGAAAATGTCTACGAATCAGGTAGTGTCTCCATCTCTTTAGGCTCTCTACTATCGCACAAGCCTCTTTTTCGATTGCGGATTGTTTGCATTCAGAGTTATTCAGTGTCCGAGAGAAAAAAACAACTGGTCTTCCATGTTGGGTCTGTTGGAAGGTCGTGATGCTGTCCACGTATACTTGTCTATAATGCACTGCATTTGAATTTGTATTAAGGCCGGTTTACATTATTCCAGTCCAGCGATCCAGTCCAGTGCTGAACTGGATTCGTTATCGTCTACATTATTCCAGTAATTTAGAAGCCGTTGAAACGTGAACATTACAGTGACAATGATTTCAAAAAGAGATCAGTTTCGAAACTGTTTTAAACGTGCTCAATCACTCTTGCTACAAGAAGTTATTAATGAGGTTGATAAGGAACTAAGAAAAAAGGAACGGATTTGGGTGAGAAATTGGATCAGCGAAAGAGATCAAAAAGGAGGGTCAGTAATGCTTTTGCAACAACTGAAGGTAGAAGATCCCAATGAATATAGATTGGCACTGAGAATGACAGCAGAAAACTTTGAAGAACTGTTATCATTAGTTTCAATTAATATCCAGCGTAACAATACGTTGTTCAGAGATGCGATACCCGCAAAAATAATATTAGAAGTCACTCTTTCTTTTTTAACTACTGGAGATAGTTACAGAAGCCTCAGTCGTATGTTTTGATTGCCTAAGCCAACTATTTCAAAAATTATACCAGAAGTCTGTCAAGAAATTAAAAGGGCATTAAAAGACCACATCAAGGTAACATTTTTTTTTATTAAGTATCATATCTATGACAATTAAGCATTATTGAAAGCATTCATTATTATATTAATGTATTCTGGGTCATCGCTTACTACATTTAATGAGTCCTCAGTGGTTTGTGTATCTACAGACGCTGGACTATTCAATGGCATATAAGTACTATTACTCGACGCATAATTGTTACTTGGTCTTGACGAATTGTCACTGGCATTTGTGTTTGCAGAATATGTAGGACTATTCACATTTCCGTATTTCAAATCGTGCAGTCGACATTTTGTTATTACACTCTGAATTTCTTCTTGGCATAGGATAGCCTGTTCTGTAGAAAGGGTCCTTAATTGTTTCGCAATGTGTTTCCCGAAGATGTCGAATTCATCTTCCCCTCTTTCTGAGTTCGATAATTCGTATTGCATCTCTTTCATGCTACTGACTATTGTAGACAACTGTGAAATTTTACTCCTTTTCTTTCGCGGTTCTGATAGACTTGGTTCTGGGTTTGTATGGGTAGGGTTCCCAGATTGGTCACTAGATTGAGCATTGTCAGTATTTTCTTTATTTTGAGCATCATCAGTATTGTCCTGAAAATAAAATATTTACTCTATTTTTTACAGATACCCACTGCGGAACAATGGAAACAAGTCAAGGAAGGCTTTCGGAATAAGTGGAACTTTCCTTTGTGCTACGGAGCGTTAGATGGAAAACATATAAAAATTACTGACTCCTATGAATATGGAAGTACGAACTTTAATTATAAAAAAAGAAACAGCATAGTATTGATGTCACTTGTTGACCATGATTACTGTTTTACGTATATCAATGTGGGAGCAAATGGAAGCGCTTCGGATGGTGGTATTTTCAAAAACTGTTCCATTTTTACGGAATTAGAAAATGCTAGTTTTATTCCTCAAGATGGAGTGATTGTGGCTGATGCGGCATTTCCTCTAAAAACATACTTAATGAAACCATATCCTGGGGCTAGTTTAACTTTTGAACAAAAAATATATAATTACAGGCTGTCGCGTACTAGACGCATTGTAGAAAACACTTTTGGAATACTAGTAAGTCGATTCCGAATTTTCTAAAAACCTATTTCCACTAAGTTAGATACTGTGGATCACATTGTGTATGCAGCTTGCTCTCTACACAATTGGTTAAGAAAAAAGTCAAGCAATTATATGACTTCTACTTGTGTAGACCACGAAGATCACAATGACCATCATTTGATTAACGGAACGTGGAGATCCGAAATAACCTCTTTAGATAGTATCACACAGCAGGGCAGTAACAACTCAGCAACATATGCCAGGGAAAAAAGAACTCAATTTACTAATTATTTTGTGAACGAAGGAAAAGTACCATGGCAAAATCATATGATACATTGATAAATTGTGTGTTTTAACAAATAATATGCTACTAAAAGAAAAATAAATAAAAATCTAAGAATACATACCTGTGTTTTACGCTTCACCATCACATTTTTAATAAATGAATTGCATTCGGCGAATCATTTCACTTTGGGTTGGTAAACATTACCACTAGCACCAGATGTGGATAACTTCTTAATCTTGTCTAGTTCAAGGTAGTATGTAGAACGAATACTTTTTATTTTGTTTTTCACTTCTTCCACTGTGAAACCTTCAATTTCCATACCAATGCACAGGTTTTGCAAAGCAGTTTGGCGCATAGGTTTATTTTTATAATGCTCTGATGTTATGTCCCATAAACACGGATTTTCTCTGTATATAGTGACAAACTTTACAGTTTCGTCTTCAGACAACTTCTTCACCATTGTTAAATCCCTTCTTCGCAGTTAAAATCCACAAAAACAACCAACACGTGTTCACCACGTGTTTGTTGCGTCAGCACTGGAATGGCACTGGATTGGCCGTCTACATTATTCCAGTTGCACTGGATTCAAAAGTAGACCACGAATCCAGTTACTTGACTGGAATGCTTACTGGATTCAGTTCATTCCAGTGCCGGTTTACATTTTTCCAGTAAGCAATCCAGCACTGGACTGGATCGCTGGACTGGAATAATGTAAACCGGCCATTATGTTCTATTACTTTTGATGTGCGGTGTCATTATGTTTTATATTTTCTCATATACAAGTAAACACAAAGTTTTCAAGTATTATTTACGTTTTAATTAATTGCTATAGCCGTTAGTCCACCCTGTCAGTGGTGGCAGAGCGTTTTTGGATGAATATCTAGTGGCAAATGGAAGAAGCATATTTAAAATAGTAAGTAAATGAGAAAATAAAAATTTTAAAATGAGCTCGAGTATCAGAAGCATAGAACCGTTGACAAAATCAAATTATGGTACCTGGTGCTTACAAGCACAGGCGATTCTCATAAGACACAATTTGTGGGAATACGCTAGTGGTGAAAAAACGTTAGCGGCAACTGCGACTGCCGAAGAAAAGAGTGCGTTCCTAAGGAATACGTAAAGGCAAGGTCAGAGCTACTTTTACTTATATCTCCACCAGAACTTAAACAAATTAAAGGGTGTAATACATCCAAGGAGGTATGGGACAAACTAAAGTCTGTACATCAACGTTCAGGGCCGGCAAGAAAGGCTAAGCTATTAAAGCAACTTCTTCTTGGTCGTTACACTCTTGACAGAGTGGTCGTGGTCGTCACTTTAGGGGGCTGTTATGGCTCGCTTGACAATTCTACGCCACTCATCTCGCATAGCAGCCTTCCTGGTGCATTCGTGCAATGGACCATCCAAAGCGGTCTTAATTTGGTCAGTCCATCTCATGGGCGATCTACCCCGTGCCCTTGTGCCTTCCACTCTACCTTGCACTATAAGACGCTCAATGGAGACCTCTCCGCGTCGTGAAACATGTCCAAAGAAAGTGAGAATACGAGATGTTTGATGCCGAGCTCTTGGAGTATGGACTGATTAGTACGAAATTGAGTCCACGAGACCCCAAGCATTCTTCTCCAGCACCACATCTCGAGCGCATCTTAAATCGAGCGCATTAAAGCAACTAGTATTGAAGAAAATGACTCCACAAGAAGATGTGAGAGACCATCACAGTAATTTTATGGATGTAGTAGGTAAATTAGAAGACATGGCTGTCAAAATTCATCCAGAGTTATTAAGCATAATGATGTTGTACAGTATACGTACAAATTTCGATAGCTTTCGAACGGCAATTGAGTCGAGAGATAAAGTTTTTTAAACTTACGCGATCAGAACACATTATTATAAGTACTTACGGGTATTTATCGCGTTTATTTACCTATTTTTCCCGACGTTTCGACAGGTTTACACTCTGTCGTGGTCACGGGATGACTGGAGTACTGGAGCTACCGCCTCTGCGAAGCGGGGGCAGCATTTTTTGTAACTACCCTCACTTGTTCTTCCGAAATAGAAATGTCCATCTGCACACTCGGACGACACACAACACTAACCGTGTCCATTACGCATTGAGAAACCGGTCTACGTTGAGTACACTTAGCTATAACTGGATTCCATGAGGCAGAGAGTCTGAAACCGTCTTCACGATTGAAATTAGGATATTTCTTAATTTCAATCGCTTCCCGAACCATTCTCTTGTAGTAGGTAATGCCTTTCATTACATAAAATTTGAGGTTTATGTAATTCAATCCAGTGATTGGGTCCTGAGTCCACGATGTGCTCTGCTATTGCAGACTTGTTTACTTGACGATTTTTGACCGCCGCTATGTGTTCTTTAACACGTTCCGCGACCGTGCGTTTAGTCTGGCCTATGTAGGAACGCCCGCAGCTGCAATCTATTTTGTAAACCCCAGGAACTTGCAGAGGTACGACGTCTTTTGGTGTTCGTAGATACTTCGTCATCTTGGTGAGTGGAGTGTAGATCGACTTGATTGAAAATTTACTGAGCATGTTACCAATTTTGTCCGTGACTCCTTTCACATAAGGCAAGAACGCAGGTTGTCTTTTCACATCAATGTGTTCCTGTTTGCGCCTCCAGTTAGAACGACATCCGATTCGAGTATTGTAACCATTCCGTTTCAGAACCCCTTTAACATGATCTAGCTCACCCTGCAGATGTTCAGGATCGCAAAGGTCATGAGCTCTGTTAACTAGTGAGGAGACTACTGACTCCAGGTGTCTTGGATGGTGGTGTGACGCTGCATTCAAGTATCTGTCAGTATGTGTAGGTTTTCTATACACTGTGTGTGCCAAGGTCCCGTCACACTTTACCATCACTTTAAGGTCGAGAAAAGCTAACATTCTGTTTTCCTCCATTTCATGTGTAAAGCGAATCTTAGGGTGTATGGAGTTCAGATAATCAGTTAGCTGATCGACTTCCTGGTTATTCCCGTTAATTATACAGAACACATCATCGACGTACCTCTTCCAAAGTTTTATACCATGGGCTGCTAGGTCTATCATGGATTCAAAATGTTCCATCCAGATATTGGCAAGAACAGGTGCCACAGGGCTTCCCATTGCTACGCCGTCTATCTGGAGGTAATGTTGCCCTTGATACAAAAAGAAGTTTCCATCAAGACAGTTCTGAAGGAGCAAAATGTACTGATCAGGAAGTTCGTGATCACTCAATCTATGTCTCACTACATCAAGGCAATCTTTAAGAGGAACGTTGGTGAAAAGCGACTCAACATCGAAGCTCACCAGTAAGTCTCCGGGTTCCAACTTTATGTCCCTGATGATGCTGACAAAATGGCGCGAATCCTTCACAAAAGACGACGTCTTTCCCGTAAGTGGCTGTAAGATACCAGCGACGTGTTTTGCTAGATTGTAAGTCGGCGAGTCTATTTGACTTACTATTGGTCGTAATGGTGCGTCAGCTTTATGTACCTTCGGCAGACCATATAACTTAGGCGGCTGCACAATAGCTGGTCTGTATAAACGGTCGAAAACATCATCAGTGAACAGGTCTTTATACTCATGTATCAGTGTTCGTACCCGTTTTGTTACTCTAGCCGTGGGATTGTAAGCAACCGGCTTATACACTTTTTTGTCATAAAGCATCATCCGTATTTTAGTGTCGTAATCCTGTGTGTTCATAACTACGGTGGCATTTCCTTTGTCAGCTTTGAGTATTAGAATCTCCTTGTTTTTGCTAAGGTCTTCCAGAGCTTGACGCTCACCCGCAGTTATGTTTGGTTTCGGGAGTCTACATTTTCGTAATGTAATTGAAACATCTTGTCTCAGCGTTTCCGCGTTTATAGTAGGTATTTTATTACGAACAATGGTCTCCTCCACGCTACTGACAATATCCTCGTACGGTATTCTTTTCGGTGTTAGAGCAAAATTTAGACCCTTTTCTAAAACGCATACCGTGTCATCATCAAAACGAGTATCAGTTAAATTAATAACCGTTTTGGGAAATTGTGTCGGCGACTGTACCTTATTGCTCTGTACTTTTCTACTTCGAGTCACCAATCGGTTAAACTTGTTTTCATGACGCTCTGTACAGAACTCATAAGTCCGCTGTGCTTGATTGTACGTTATTCGATCACACAATTCAAAATCACTGATAGACAACACAACACTGCATTCCATATGTAGGTCATACAGATTTTTCTGCACTTTATGCAGGTAGCACTGGTCATTCCTAATCATTTGCTTTAGAAGGCGGACACTCGCGTTCCACAGATTTTTTTCGGAATGTTCAATATCACTACGTGGTTTTATTCGACAACACGTAGGTAATAAATCCCAATCACGACACTTTGTTAAAAATGATAGTGATGTATTAAGACGCGCACTTTTATTCCGTAAAAATTCTAGTTGTCGCACTTTGTTTACCATTTCCGGCCCGTACCGGTTAGAAATAAAGTTTTTTAAACTTACGCGATCAGAACACATTATTATAAATACTTACGGGTATTTATCGCGTTTATTTACCTATTTTTCCCGACGTTTCGACAGGTTTACACTCTGTCGTGGTCACGGGATGACTGGAGTACTGGAGCTACCGCCTCTGCGAAGCGGGGGCAGCATTTTTTGTAACTACCCTCACTTGTTCTTCCGAAATAGAAATGTCCATCTGCACACTCGGACGACACACAACACTAACCGTGTCCATTACGCATTGAGAAACCGGTCTACGTTGAGTACACTTAGCTATAACTGGATTCCATGAGGCAGAGAGTCTGAAACCGTCTTCACGATTGAAATTAGGATATTTCTTAATTTCAATCGCTTCCCGAACCATTCTCTTGTAGTAATGCCTTTCATTACATAAAATTTGAGGTTTATGTAATTCAATCCAGTGATTGGGTCCTGAGTCCACGATGTGCTCTGCTATTGCAGACTTGTTTACATGACGATTTTTGACCGCCGCTATGTGTTCTTTAACACGTTCCGCGACCGTGCGTTTAGTCTGGCCTATGTAGGAACGCCCGCAGCTGCAATCTATTTTGTAAACCCCAGGAACTTGCAGAGGTACGACGTCTTTTGGTGTTCGTAGATACTTCGTCATCTTGGTGAGTGGAGTGTAGATCGACTTGATTGAAAATTTACTGAGCATGTTACCAATTTTGTCCGTGACTCCTTTCACATAAGGCAAGAACGCAGGTTGTCTTTTCACATCAATGTGTTCCTGTTTGCGCCTCCAGTTAGAACGACATCCGATTCGAGTATTGTAACCATTCCGTTTCAGAACCCCTTTAACATGATCTAGCTCACCCTGCAGATGTTCAGGATCGCAAAGGTCATGAGCTCTGTTAACTAGTGAGGAGACTACTGACTCCAGGTGTCTTGGATGGTGGTGTGACGCTGCATTCAAGTATCTGTCAGTATGTGTAGGTTTTCTATACACTGTGTGTGCCAAGGTCCCGTCACACTTTACCATCACTTTAAGGTCGAGAAAAGCTAACATTCTGTTTTCCTCCATTTCATGTGTAAAGCGAATCTTAGGGTGTATGGAGTTCAGATAATCAGTTAGCTGATCGACTTCCACAAAATCTTGTTGGTCAAAGAAGAGACCCAATAACCCCAATAAAACTAAAGGTCAAGAAAATACATATAACATCTGTTTAACAACAGGAACGTTGAAATGTAAAGGCAATTTATGGTGTCTTGACAGTGGCTGTACGTCACATATGACGGGTGATAAAAGTATACTCCATAACTTAATCCCCGCGACTGACACTCTAAAGCTAGCTTCAGAAAAGCATACGACCGAAGTTAAAAGGAAAGAAAAAGCCGAACTTTATACAAAGGATCGGCGCTATAAAATTTGTCTTTCTGACACATTATATCTACCTGATTTGTCGAATAATCTAATATCTGCAAGCAAAATTACGGATCATGGCTATAAGGTTCTATTTGAAAAGGAACAAGCCAGTGTCACAAAAGGCGGGAAAACTGTATTAAAAGTTAACAGGAGAAATGGATTATACTATCTTGAATTTGATAAACCGGAAGAGACAGCAAACTTCACGCCTAGTGATGAAAGCGAAATTATGAAATGGCACAAGAAATTAGGTCACGTCAATGAAAGAGACCTTAAAGAAATGGTTAAAAATTAAATGATGCGAGGACTCAACTTTAAAGAAAAAACTTTGGGTACATGTGAGACTTGTATCAAAGGAAAATTTTCCACTCTACCATTCTAAAGTCATGGACAAATAATCTCTACCGAAGTGCTCCAGATAATTCACAGTGACGTGTGTGGCCCATTTGAGAATGAATCAATGGCCGGATCAAAGTATTTCGTAACATTTATTGACGATTATACAAGATACTGCTGTGTATATTTCTTGAAAGAAAAGAGCGAAGTAATCGATAAATTCAAGGAATATAAAAACTATGTTGAACTGTTTCATAAGAAGAAAATTCAAAATCTACAATCTGATAATGGAGGCGAATACAGGTCAAGCGTTTGACAAATTCCTCAAAGATAACGGTATAAGCCGAAGACTATCTGCACCTTATACCCCACAGAAAAATGGCATGAGTTAAAGAAAAAATTGGTCGCTGATGGATAAAGCCAGATGTCTGATGCTAGATGCCAATATCCCTGCAAAATTTTGGGCAGAAGCAGTAAACACTGCAAACTATTTGATAAATAGAAGCCCAGCAAGAGCTCAAAGGCAATTCCCCATATGAGAAATGGGTACAACGAACACCATCAGGAAATCACCTACACGTATTCGGAAATAGAGCGTTTGTGATGAAAAATAACCGAAGAGAAAAATTCACAGCCAAAGCCACAGAAGGAGTATTCTTGGGATATGCGGAATATACAAAAGGTTTTAGAATCTATATACCCGAATGGAATGATTTTGTTATCAGTAGAGATGTAAAAATTATCGAAAAGATGCATTATAGCGGTACTCCTGCTGAGAAACGCGAAGATCTGACTCCAGAACCTGAAACAGAACCAATTGAAATTGAAATTCCAAAAAAAGAAACAAAATTAATGAGAACTTACCTTTTCAGGAACCTAACCCCCTTTATTCCAGCTCTAGTCAAGATCCTGTTGATGAGACATCTCCCTCAAGTGGAAGACCACAAAGAGACGTGAGACCACCAGCATGGACCAAATATTATGAGCTAAGTCGCTGCGTGACCATGTTTACGTCAGAAAATAATGACGACTATGACTGCTCTTTACTCACACACAAAGAAGTTAAGACTGGCACCGACAGACGAAATTGGGAGAAGGCGATACAATCTGAAATGGAATCATTACAGAAAAATATCAACTGTGTATTAGTTGACAAGTCAGTAGCCAAAGGACACAAAATACTGTCGAAAAAATGGGTATTTCAGATTAAAGATGACGGTACGTACAAGGCTAGATTAGTCGTACGTGGATGCGAGCAGAAAGGAAACCTGAATTTCTAAGACATATATAGCCCAGTAGTAAGTCAATCTGCATTAAAAACTTTATTAGCAATTGCCGCATCTAAATCTTACTACTTCATGACATTTGACGTCAAGACAGCTTTCTTATACGGAGAGTTAACAGATGAAGTTTATATGAAATTACCTGTTGGCTATGAGACTGACTGACTGACATGAGGTGGCGCCACCGTTCATGAGGTGGCGCCACCGTTCACGTAAACATTGGCTCCGTAGAAATTTATTAAAATAAAACATAAATAGTTGAGTTTTGGTCAAGAAGAAGTTTTAATTGCGTCAAGTGTTCAACAAATCGCCCCGTATAACGTTTACTGTAATAATAAATCAAGTGTTTGAGAGAAAGCCGATAAAACTCGAAAGTGAATTATAAATGTTAAACAAAGTGGTGTAGCTAATAAACAATTATAAATGAACATAATAAATAAAGAATTTAGTAGAACTGCATAGTTATATTATGGAATAAAGCTTACTAAGTGAGTACAATTTTAAATTATCGCAAAATTCCAGCCGTTAAACAACAAACAAAGACACTAATCACCACGGTCAGATTTCGACCTTTGGACTACCACAAATGAGCACGTACCTATTTACCACAACTACCTACACAAATTATTACCACAGTAATCATCGGATTGTTATTTTCGACTATCTCGTCATAACGGGTCGCAGCGCAGCGGTAACACTTCTCGCCTTGCGTCCGATCGGCGGTCGGTTCGAATCCGTGCGGAGCACACTCGACTTTTTGCAAAATAAAATTTATTTTTTCAAACAATGAGTGAAGAACAGAATAATATTACGCACCGACGCCACAAAATAAGGCGATCAAGCTCACTCGTGAATCTCTCCAAAGATGATTCATCTATATTTGAATCGACTGTTAGAAGCCTTCCTAATTCTTCTCTTGATGAAAGTCAAACATTCATTGATCTAAATGAAAAAATTAGAGTACTGCGAGAAGACCTAACAGCAGCTCATACAGAAATTGAAAATCTGAATAGCGAGAACTACAAGCTAAAAATAGATTTAGATAAAAGCCTCAATACCGTTAAGGCTCTTAAGCTAGTCACCTCAGCTACGCCTGATAAAGCTATTATAACTCCTCGTTCGAGTCGCAAGAAAAGACACCAAAAATCACGCAGCTCTACTCCAAAAACTACTACAATGGTGAAGTCAAGCTCTCCTAAACAAATTTTGGCACCGGAACCCTCATGTAAAGTTATTACTCAATTGATTTTACTTCCTACTTCGTCAGACAACGATTTGAAGGAAATTTCCAACTCTTCAAACATTATTGACCTACAGACCTCACTTCCACGAACATTATCTGATACAAATCACGTTAAAGAAACTCAGGAAGGCATTGTGAACCAATATGTCTCGCTCCCGGCATTTAAAGAAAACAAAGTTGGGCGTAAGAATCCACGTATTCATGAAACTTGTGAACAGTACCAATTGTCTAGTTATGAACGACACAACGTTTTGATAGTAGCAGATGAAATTGGAAGGGGCTTAGGAGAACGCTTGCAAAATTTACTGGGAGACAAGTTCGCCGTGACGTCCATTGTAAAACCCTATGCTATGCTGCATCAGGTCGTGGATACGTGCAATATATCTTGCAAGAATTTCAACAAATCTGATTTTGTGATCATACTAGCTGGAGCAAATGATAAAAATCCTATAAGTGTGCAATCTCATCTTTATTGTACCTTAAAACATCTAAATCACACAAACGTGCTTGTGGGCAATGCTTATAGGAATAGATTTTTGAATGTTAATAATATAAATAAGCTAATGAAACATATCTGTACCTACTCTGATAATTCTGTATTTGTTTCACTGGACATCGACAATTGTGTTTCTAATCATTGGTTTGATAAAATGAATGCTTGTAGATTGTTAAACAGAGAGATCATACGCATAAGTAATAAATTTAAATATTTAGATTATATGAATAAAATGTCTCAGAAAAAAATTGCAAATCCTAAAGTGTCTAAAGTTGATGGCTGGTCACAGACAACTAAAGGCAATGAAAACAGGCATACTAGTACATGCACACAGACTGATGATACAAGTACTGAGTTGGATTTTTTTCGTGAATAATGGAGTAGCTAACAATGTTTGTATGATTTTGGAACAGAATGTTGATGCTTGTAAACCAAATATGGCCTGTATAAATATTTTACACCAAAATGTGTGTGGAATATCCAGTAAAAAAGACGAGTTTGAATTGTATTTATCAGATAAAAATATGGACTATGTGTGTTTAACAGAACATTTTCTTAATAAAACAAACGTCAATCTTTTAAATATACATGGTTACAAAATGATCTCTCATAATATAAGGCACTCCAAGAAAAGAGGAGGTTCGCTAATATTGGGTAAAAGTGACAAGATGGCGGAAGATTTTAATGTGATCAATAAACTTTACAAAATTAATTGTTTCGAAATATGTTGCTTGAAAGACATTGAAACAAACTTATACATTTGCTGCTGTTACAGAACTCCAGATGAGAAGAACTTTGATGATTTTATATTAAGACTTGAAAAGGTATTTGAATTTTTTTTTAAAAAGAAATGTGTCTTATGCGGTGATTTTAATGTTGATTTGCTCGTAGATAACAAACAGCGTACTGAATTCCTCACTTTATTGAAATGCTATAACTTTCGACCATTAGTTTTCGAAACGACATTTATGCGAAATAACGTAACATCTTGCTTAGATAATATCTTAACAAACCTTGACGAACAAACTGTATCGGAGCAGTGTCAAATTGACTACAATGGTCTTTCAGATGGCCATGGTGCATTATATTGTTCACTTCTGTTAGGTAGAGTCAAAATACACAATAGGTCAACACAAACTATAAGCACTATAACTAAAAGAATATACAACAAAAAGAATCATGTAATTTTCAAACAAAAAATTCTTGAACATAAATGGCATGAAATGGGTATAAATAAATTTTTGAAAACGTTTTACAGTACTTTTAAAGAATGTTACAAAAAGGTTACTAGGAGGCTTGTTGTAAAACCTAATTACGGTATACGCTGGGCTACAAAAGGCATTAAAAAATCAAGTAAAATGAAACGTTTTTTATGCTCATGTAGCGGAAACCAAATACATGAAAGTATACAGACTTATCGTAATAAATATATTAGTCTATACCGTAAAATAATTAGGACCGCAAAAAGAATGGCTGTTGAAGAACAAATTAAAAAGGCAAACAATTCTATTAAAGAAATATGGCAGGTAGTAAATAGACATACGAACAAATCAAAAGTAATACGAGCAAGCAATATAACATTAAAGTGTGACAATAAGTTCATTGATGATCCTCTGAGTATTGCTGATGTGTTCGCTGAACTATTTAATTACAATAGTCGGTCTGATATTTGTGCTAAAAATGCAATTACGTTCATTCAAGAAAATACTATCAGAATTGAGGCCGGAATGAATATTAGTTACACTGATGAAAAAGAAATAGGGAAGACAGTTAGAAATATGGTAAATAAAAACTCATGCGGCTACGATGACTTGCCAATAACTGTTATCAAACACCACATAAATATTTTAGCGTTATCATACGTTATCATATTTTTTCAATAAATGTTTTGACGAGCGCATCTTTCCTGATCAATTCAAACTGGCAAAAATAGTTCCTGTATACAAGAAAGGATCTACTAGTGATCCTAAAAACTATCGTCCTATATCTCTATTGCCCACTCTATCAAAAATATTTGAAAAGCTAATTAAAAGTCGTTTATTGTCACATTTATATTCAAACAGAATATTACACCAAAGGCAGTATGGTTATCAAACCTCAGTTGGTACTCTGGATGCCGTGAATGCACTAATTGATGACGTAGTCGAAAGATTGAATATTAAAAAAAAGGTAGCTGGAATTTTCTTAGATTTAAGTTCTGCTTTTGACACCGTTGACCACGAAATTTTGATAAATAAACTAGAACACTATGGTGTGCGAGGGGCTGCTTTGGATCTACTTAGGTCATATTTAAGTAATAGGACAATGTTCGTCGAAGTTAAAAACAGATCACAACATGAAGGAACAGAATCTGTGCATAAATCAAGATTAACTAGCATTTTGACAGGAGTTCCTCAGGGTTCAATATTAGGGCCAATATTGTTTATAATTTTTACGAATGACTTAATAAATTACATAACTAATAACTTAACTGACATCAAATTAATTGTTTACGCTGACGATACGAATGCGATTATCAGCTCGGATGACATGATATCTCTTAACACTAGGATTGAGGAAGCACTGGTTGCTTTTCAAAAATGGTTTTCTGCAAACAAACTTATTATCAATATTAAGAAAACAAACATCATGTTGTTCAAATCTACGGTAAGAAATAACGATCGGATTGAATCCAGGGTAAATAGTGAGAGAATTGAAAGCGTTAACTGTGTGAAGTTCCTTGGAGTACAGATTGACTCTCTCCTAAATTGGAAATATGAATTGGAAGGGATCGAAAACTCCATTGCGTCAGCTTGTTATGCATTACGTACCTTACGTGATGAAATCAGTATCGATCAATTAAAAATAGTATATTTTGCACTAGTAGAATCTAAAATAAGGTATAGCATTCAGTTCTGGGGAAACAGTTACAGGTATAATTTGGAAAAAGCATTCATTTTGCAAAAACGAAGTATTAGAACTATAGTTGGGATCTCTCAGAGAGAGTCATGTAGAGAGCATTTTAGTCGACTGGGTATTTTGACGGTCCCAAGTATCTATGTACATGTAATTATTAGCTTTTTAGCCAAAAACATACACGAGTATGAGACACATAGTGAAAATAATGTGCGGACAAATAGTAGGAAGAAAAATCTAAAGAATAAGATACACCCCACACTCAACATCATGAAACACTGTTTAAGATATCAAGCAGTTGAATTTTTTAACAGACTGCCACTAGAACTGAAATCTATTATTCACCAAAGAACAAAACTAAAGGTTGAGTTGAAGTCTTTTCTTCTGGAGAAATGTCTCTATTCACTGGATGATCTATGAACCGTTTATAATTATTGATTGTTTTGATTGATCACATTAAAATGTTCTGATTATTCATTGTTAGGTTAGGTTTTTGACATTGTAATATATTGCATGATTACCATAATTTATCAATAATTATTTTATGTTTAATTATATTTTTAATTTAATTTATATTTCCGCATACAATGTAATTTGTCAATGGAATAAACTACTATGAACTATGAACTATGAACTATGACTGCAATACTACTGAAGTAGTTTGCCGATTAAAAAAATCGTTGTACGGATTAAAGAGCTCCATTTACATGGAACAAAACTTTTACCCAAGCGATGTTTGATTTGGGATTCAAGACAATCAAAACAGATCGATGCGTTTTCATAAACGAAGATAAGTCAATAATAATCGGACTATTCGTTGATGACGGACTTTTCATAGGAAAAGACAAGAAAAAGATCGAATTTATTTTGAAGAAACTTGAAACCAAATTTGAAATGAAAAAGAATGAAAATCCAAGTATTTATCTGGGTATGGAAATAAAAAACTCAAAAGAAGGAATAATTCTTACTCAGCGATCCTACATAAATGACGTACTAGAAAAATACAACATGAAAAATGCCAAACCTTGTGACACGCCCGCAAGTAGCGATTCAAAGTCGATACAGGAAACTGCCCAGGAGAAGGAATATCCCTATAGGGAAGCAGTGGGAAGTTTACTGTACCTGTCTACCAGAAACCAGACCAGATATTGCACAAGCGGTCAATCTAGTAAGCAGGAAGGTCGAAAACCCCACTAGAGAAGACGTCACAAAAGTCAAGAAAATATTCAAATATTTAGTGGGAACTAAAGAGAAAGGCATTTTGTTCAAACGAAACAAACCGATAGAGAACATCGATGCTTACAGCGACTTGGATTATGCTGGAGACCCATTGACGCGAAGAAGCACTTCTGGCACCGTGCTAATGATAGCCGATGGACCAATATCATGGGCATCCAAGAGACAGCCTATAGTAGCGCTATCGTCGACTGAAGCCGAGTACATAGCCGCAGCAGACTGTTGCAAAGAGGCATTGTATCTCAAATCTCTATTACAAGAAATAACCGGTTCGGACATAAAAATAAATTTGCATGTTGACAATCAAAGTTCGATTCAACTTGTGAAGTCTGGATACTTCAACAAAAGGTCGAAGCACATAGACGTGCGTTACCATTTTATACATGAACACTTCGTGCATGAATTAATAAATATGAGCTACTGTCCCACAGAAATTCAGTTAGCTGACGTAATGACAAAACCATTGTCAAAAGTAAAGTTTGAAAGACACTGTGCAAGATTAATGCATGTATAGAAACGTGTCTCGGCTCTCGGCAACATGAGTGAACCTCAGGAGACGGTGTTGGAAGGTCGTGATGCTGTCCATGTATACTTGTCAATGATGCACTGCATTTGAATTTGTATTATATTATATTATATTATATTATATTATATTATATTATATTATATTATATTATATTATATTATATTATATTATATTATATTATATTATATTATATTATATTATATTATATTATATTATATTATATTATATTATATTATATTATATTATATTATATTATATTATATTATATTATATTATATTTATAAATATAATATATAATAATATACGTATATATAATATACGTTCTTTTACCTTTGATGTGCGGTGTCATTATGTTTTATATTTTCTCATATACAAGTAAACACAATGTTTTCAAGTATTATTTACGTTTTAATTAATTGCTATAGCCGCTAGTCCACCCTATCAGGGTCAGCGTAGCCCCTAGCGCGAATTCCGAAGCGTCTGTTTCGACTGTAAATATTTCATTGTCGTTAATGGCTACTAGAACAGCTTCCTTGATATCTTGCTTGAGTTCTTCAAAACACTTGAGCGCATCAGGTGGCAACGGGAAAGTTGTCACGCATGTAAGTGGCTTAATTTTTTTGGAGAAACACGTAATCCATTTAGCATAATGAGCAAGCATCCCTAGGACTCGTTTTAGTTCACTAGTTTTAGTTGGAGCGGGAAGCTCTAGAAGAGGTTTTAGTCTTTCCGGGTCAGGACTGATTGTATTATCTTCAACAGTATACCCAAGCAAGTTGATTAGTATTATTGAAAACACTCTTCTGTTCGTTTAGAGTTAAATGAAATTTATTAGCAGCGTCCATAAAGCGTTTAGATTGTGGTCATGATCCCTTTGATCTTTGCCGCAGGCGGTTACATCGTCTAAGTAGGCGAACGTTCCTTCTAGTCTCTCTTCCGTTATGATGAAGTCCAGGGTTCGTTGAAAAGCTGCAACTCCATTAGTTACGCCAAATGGGATGCGTGTAAACTGGTACAATTTGCCGCATGCTTCGAAAGCTGTATATATCTTTTCATTTTCTAAGATAGGTATTTGATGATATGCGCTCTTTAGGTCGATTTGGCACTTTAAATCTCGATACGTTGTTCACGACTGATTCTATGTTTGGCAAGGGGAATACATCCAGATCGGTGAATTTGTTTATGGTCATGGAGTAATCAATGACAAGTCGTTTTCGATGAGCTCCTCCTCCCGCTACGAGGACTTGGGCTCTCCAGGGGGAAATACTTGTTTCAACGACCCCGTCTTCAAATAATTTGGACACTTCTTCTTTTATGAAGTCCTCATCTTCCTTACTGTAGCGCCGGCTTCTCACGGCGATCGGTTGAATGTTCGGCGACAGTTTTGTAAATACGGAGGCTGGTGGCACTGAAGCTCGTAACACATTGCATATCTCTAAAGGTTCGCCAGGCCCACCAAGATTGAAATGAATGCTCGAGTGATGTTTGAGCAAGTCACGGCCGACGATTACGTCGGCACAGAGGTTGTCAACAACTAGAAGAGGTGTTTGTTTGTAAGTCTAGTTATTCATTGTAATGGTAGCAAAACAGACACCTTCGACAAAAGAAACTTGATTGAGAGAAGCGAGATTGACTGTCTGCTTGCAGGGTTTTTTGCGTAGTTTCATTATGCGAGCTACTTTACCGTTAATAAAGCTGACCGAACTTCCTGTATCAACGAGAGCTTCAGCCTTGTATTCATTGACCATGATTGGAATTGTCGCACTCCTAAGGCTCGAAGGAGAGGCAGCAGAAATAGCTCCACTGTAGAATTGGTCGTTGTTAGGAGTCGTAGGTTCTTCAACCGTCGTGGAGTTCAAGTTAATATTGCCCGATCTACAGACGCTTGCGAAGTGTCCTTTCTTTGAGCACTTTATGCAGGTGGCTTCGTTGGCTGGACATCTGAACCTTGGATGAAGACTCCCGCCGCAAAAAAGCAGGATTTAGCCGGAGGTGGCGTGGTCGGAGCGGCTTGAAAAGTTCGTGACGATGAAGCTGCCGCTTGATTTTCGGATTCCTTGTCCCGTGAACTGCCTTGCGATATGGCGGTAAGTTGCGGAGAGTTGATACCAATAGCAACTGTATCCTTCTCTGCTGTTTCCATAGCTACGGCTTGAATAAGTGCTTCTGAGAGAGTGAGTTTAGAGTTTTCTAGTAACCACTCGCGAATCCTTCGTGATAGTAAGCCGGATATGCGAGCACTACGAACCGCTTGGTCATCATGCTCTTGGGCTTTGACTTCTTAGAATTTATAATCTTTCGCGGAAAGTCGGAGAGCTCTAGCATAGTCAGAGATCGTTTCGTCGGCTCGTTGCTTTCGATTGAAGAGAATGTGTCGAGCTAGGATAGTATTTTTCGGTTTGACATACTGAAACGTCTTCTAGAACCTTCATTGAATCTTTATAAGTGGAGCATGTTTTGAAATGCTTGTAAATCGATGCCGATAAATGGTTAACTAACAGCTTACACTTGTGAGTCTGGTACATCTTCGGTAATCTCTTCTGCTAAGAAGCTTTCGAATGTCGATTTCCAATGTAGTCATTTTGCATCGGCGTTCGCGACATCAGGCTCGATGTCAAATTTATCGGGTCGTAGATATCTTGATAGTGAAGGCTTGCTTAGTTTTTCGTCAGGCATTTTTCAGTTAAATAAATTGTAGCGAAATAAACGAGAAACCAAGAGAAACATTGGTTTTATTTAACTGAAAGAATTCCACTAGACCACAAACTATAGGATGCTAACGCATTTGAACGAAAGAAATTCATAATAAATAAATAAAGACTATAATATTATTAATCAAATAAAGAATTCCACTAGACTAACCTAATGATCATTCATAACAAGTATGACAGTTGACACCTTTGGTATTGACAGCACTATGCAGATCGTATACGGTGCGGAGGTCGCATATCACCTCAATTACTATGACGTAAACGCACGTAAATAAACTTGAAACTTGAACGTACTTGACATAAATAAGATAAATCCAAAGAGTATGCGCTAAAACACGGAAGTTTAAATTGGTATAAAGACAACTATAACTTTTTTAAATACTGTACTTCAATGAAATAGTTAGACGAATAAACGCAACGCATCCTATAGTTTTTTTAAACGAAACGAAATCCAATCCAAAATTCCTAATAAATCACAAACTTTATGATTGTACTAAATAGGTAGGTACATGTGTGATGTGTGTGAAGCAATGAGTAATGCAATATCCTAGTGTTAAGGAAGTGAATACGACTTGAGAATTGAGAGGAACGAAGAAGATATTTACTTGACTAATTTATTTTTCTGATCGCAATGTCAGAAATGTCACAGAGTGTGTGACATTATATTTTATACCCTGAATATGCGTCTGATGGTAATATTTTAAATTCTATTTAGTTTTTTGAAGTGAAAACTTTTTTAGCATCGTTGTGATTTGAAATTCGATGAAACGACAGTAAAAAAAGACTTACACATAAATTAATAAGATTTAACGTGGGAGAAAATGAGATAGGAACCATTATACAGTGTTTCTTATATTCTTAGTTGTCTCATTATCTTAAAGCCAAATTGTTTTATGGTTTTACTTCTACCACGTGAACCTCACAACCTAATATAATTTTTGTAAACCAACTACCTATATCTATTGTTAATGCCTATCCTACTGTGTATTTACAAAACTTATAATCTAACTATTTGTGGAAACTTTTAATTTGCCTTCAGTGTATGTCTCTACTTTGTAGAAACATCTATTTTTTTGTCTGTAACCTGTCTGTGTTAGCTTTAGGTTTTCCTAAAAATTTTAGAATAGAAATAACATAAGTAATACTACTTATCATCCATACACAGAACAAGCATCACACAAATGTTAGTCCTGCGAGGGAATCAAACCCTCGACCTACAGCGCAGAAGTCAGAGCTACTACCAACTGAGCTGGGAGACAAGTTAAGTTAATGCCATCATAGGAGGAAGGAGCGTATTGCCAATAACTTTGAAACATTTGAATAAGTTTTGTGCAAATATTTGCGGAGTATAGTCCCTTTACTCATTTTCTTAAATAAGTTTTGACCAATGAGTTAAAAACCCACTGTTACTATTGACGATGCAATAGTACGAGGCAATGACGATGGAAGTATAGGTCCTTGACTCATTTGTTTTGGGCTGATTGATTGATCGACTAATTAGTTTAAATTTACATTAATTCAATTCTTGGTTAATGTCCTCTGTTTAATTTAAATTAAGTCACCTATATTATACATTAATGTTATTTATGTCTGTCTAGTGTCAAACGTCATCAATGTTGTCATTGTCATTGTCGAAAGTGGCCAGAAAAAATTGCGCGATCGATCGATGTTTGCATTTACAAGTTTTACAATTTACCAGCTTTTTATTAGTCGAAAAATGTTGGAAATCCGATTTCTTTAGTCTTTTTCATGAGTTTTGAGTTAATTATCATAACATAATTTAATTTATTAGTTCTTGCGAACAAAATGAGTACCCGTAAGTTATAGTTCTAAAGCTTATAATCGGACCACAAACGCTTCAAGCGTCTCATTTCGCCCCGGCTTGAATTGTACTCCTGGTTCTACAGCTTTCTGGAGCTGAGGATTATTGTACTGTACTAATACTACATACTATGGTTATTCTTACAATAATATTTTCATTTCGGTATTATTAAGATTTAATAAATAATTACTATTTTTATTCAAACAGAAGGCAGAGGACCCGAGAAGCGCAGAATAAAGCCGGTCGAACCTGGAACTCTGCTAGATTTTGACCTTGGTGAAGGAGAAAGTTCAGATGACTCTGACTTTCGCATTGAAGATCATAAGGAAGAGAGTGATGATTATTCTGTAAATACAGATGAAGATAACAGTAAGTTCAAGTACCTACCTGCCTAGACTAAGTAGAATGCTTACTTTGGCTTTGAAAAGAGTAAGGCCTGGCTGCACACAGGCCTCTAACATTACATTTAACTATTTTCCTAAATTAATATGTATTAAGAAGTCTAAAAGTATTCTCTCCATCATCTGATTCCCAAAGTACAAGTTTTGCTTAGTTTGGGGCTAGTTGGTGCTGTTTAAAATACTTCGTCAATATGTATTTATTTATTGCATGATATATGCCATATAAAAACTTAAATAATGGGCAATAATATTGTCTGATTTGTCTTGCTTTTAGAAATTCCATTTGTAAATAAATCTTGTTTTTTACTTATAGAAAGAAAACAAAACAGTGAGTCTTCTGGAGATGAGTCTGGCTCCGATCTTGATGAATTTAAAAAGTCCAACAAGCTCGGTGCCGATATTTCTATCACTGATGTGCTTGAAAAAGCTAAGCAGAATGAATTCAAGGTAATATATAAGTATAAAAGTAATCTTCTTGTTTTGTCACTAGTTATTTTAAACCAGTGGAATAATTTTTGCACTAAATAAAAATGATATAAATTTATTCTCATTTTATTTTGTTTGCGCCTAAATTTAAATACTTACCATTATTAAATAAAACTTCTTTTAAATAACACTCAATATCACCGTATTTATTTTTGACTTGTGTTCATTTTAGATGCCATGTAATTTGATGTAAGTAGTTTAAAACTGCACAAAATTCTAGAAAAATAAATTTAATTAAAACTCAAATACAGTAGAATTCGCATAGTTTTTAGTAACGGATATGTAAACACAAGTTCAGACGTACTATGATAACATATCCTGTGGCTTAAGCGACCAACTGCTTAGAACAACCTATTTTGACGATAAATCTGCCGGTTAGAATGATTTATTTAGTATCTTTCATCTGTTTTGTCAAGCACCAGGACTTGTTACGAGCGTTAAAATGAGTTCCGTGAAGTGAAAGTGTTTCTCTATTGCAAAAAATAGAGAAAATATTAAAGTTTAGAAGCTTGTGAATCAAATGTAACCTTTGCAAAGGATTTCTGCATGTTTTACTCTAAAATCGCTTAAATAATTGTGCATCGTCCGGTTAGTACATCTAAATGTCGCCGGTCCCTTGTTATATCCGAATTCTACTGTATTAACTTATTCATTTATAAATGCAATTTCTAATGTCTTTGTTGTAAGAAATATAAGAACATTCATGTTATACAATATTTTAGCTAGTTTGGCAAAGCAACCGAATCACCATGAATATTTGCCATTGTATCGCCTTTATTCTAAAGATGTTGTTCCATAGTTTTCCATGTGGTAGTCTATTGAAAAGTTATCAAAGATAATTGATTAGTGTGTTTTGTGTTCAGTTTCCAGGTGACTTTGCAAATGTTATGATTTGTTCTGGATGTTTGGGGTCCAGGAGTGATGACTTTAATGAGATTGTTGAGTGTGATGGCTGTGGAGTCACTGTGCATGAAGGTACCTATTTAACATGTATTCAATTAAATTTGCACCTTGAGTCTGGCAGAGACAGCTCAATCTCATTTGACAAATTTAAAATGTCTCATCAATTTCAGGATGTTACGGAGTATCAGATGTGACTAGTGAGTCTAGCACTGTGAGTGTTGCCTCAACTGAACCTTGGTTTTGCGAAGCCTGCAAAGCTGGTGTCAGTGACCCCAACTGTGAACTATGCCCAAACAAAGGTATGGCGTTAAACATCTAGCTAGCTCAAATATTATAAACCTTAAATCATTGACTGTAAGTTCAAATTGTAATAAATTGTTTGTAATTTACAGGTGGTATTTTCAAAGAGACAGAAGTAGGAGCATGGGTGCATCTGGTATGCGCCCTTTATGTGCCTGGAGTAGCGTTTTCAGAGGTAAGTACAATTTATTGCTGTAGAGCACCTACAATACAAAACCTGCTCTATACCTTTTGGTTTTGGATTCAAATCACATTGTGCAAATTACAGTCAGCTCACATCCTCGGTTTATCAATGTGCATTGTGCATGCCATCGTTAATTTCACAGTAGAATCAACTTTAAGTAACTATGCTAGTAATAATATATACCATTTATATTTAACTAGCACTCGAGCCTTCTTTATGCAGAAAATGATGATTTAAAACAGATGTTTTAAATGTATTCATTGAAAAACAATGTTTCAGATACACAGTTTCTGAAACATCATGTAGATGTTTCCACAATCAATGTGGATAACAATATTATTTTTATTTACGTGCAATATCTAGTCGAAAGAAAAGAAAGCTGGTGGGTTAGGAACTATTTCTTAAGAAGACAAGACTTGATAAGTAATTTTTGTAATTTGTGGACGAACAATCCCATAATATGCGCTTTGTTTCAAACATTTCAATTAATTCCAAAATGTTTTCTTTTGCTCACACTCTCCATGTTTTATAAATAAATGAAACACGCGTCCACACTCGTACGCTTGCGAAACTGATTTGTTTTTATGCTCTCCGCTTGTAGCGGGGATTACAGAAACATGCGGATAAACACTTTTGTGTTTACCGAAGCAATGTGTTTCTGAAACAAATCATTTTGTTACGTAGATTTTGTTTCTGAAACAATGTTTTTAAACTATTCGTTCTCAATGAATATGATGGCATGGCTTCAAAGTTAATGTATGTGGCTGTCTGTGACATCGTAGCTCCCAAACAAAATCGTTTTTTTGACGTGATAACGTCTTATAAATTGATGAACGCCGGCTGCACGCACGAAAACTCTACCTGAGCCGAGCGTGCAAGCGAGAGCGCGGAACAAGCGATAGAGCGGCACGATCGGCCTAAGCGTTCGGCTTGTGATGCATCTTAATAGGTTCATTAATATGCAATTTTTCATCATTGTTTTCTTATGTTTTCAAAGTGATCCTTGTGATTGTATTGAATAAATCATCTTTTGACTTTGACTTATGACGTTATCAAGTAAAAATATCGTTCGTAAACCGATTGAACAGACAACAATTGTTTTGTTTGAAAGGTGATTTGTTCCAGCATGTTACTTGCTATAATTCATAAAGAAAAATTATAATCTCTTATCTCTTGTATAGTTGGTGAAAGGATTTGATCAACTTACACAGGTCTGACCGATTAGAAATTAGTTAGCCTGCTTCTTCATAATAGATAGCGCTCCGTTTTTATATTTATTTGGTATGAAATTGTCACTTGTCTATGTGAATTCTGCTTAGCTTCGTTCGGTATATCAACTTTATTTCTTCAGGAAACCATTTGACTTGAACTTAGTTTCATTATTTCTATCTAGACTGAAAGCCTGCCTTGTGTACCGCGCGTATGTACTTGACTAAATATAGTAAGATATAAAGCTTCATAGGCCTTTTGTGGGTAATAATGAGTACAATAAACATTAAGTACATTGTTTTATGTGTCATTAATAGTTTTCGCAGCGGACGCCAAATAATAAAAAAAATAATAATAATAATAAATAATCCCAGACATTTCACACAGCATCATCTGGCCCCAAAGTAAGCAGAGCTTGTGTTATGGGCACCACATGACTAATATACTACTTATATACTGTTTTTTTTGTACACATTATCATACATAGAAACACCCAGACCCGAGACAAATACTTGCAGACAATACAAACATTTGTCCCGTGGCGGGAATTGAACCCGCAATCTTCTGCGTCTCAGCCGGGCCTTAGCCTACTGCGCCACAGAGGTCGTCTAAATAAATCCGCACTTTTTACACAAGTATCATCTGGCCCCAAAGTAAGCAGAGCTTGTGTCTGGGTACTCTGGGTACAACATGACTACATAAACTACTAACTACAATTTTTTTTTTGACAAAATAACTTCTTATAAATCGATGAACGCTGCCCGCACGAAAAAGGATGACTCATTGTCACGTTCCGCCTGAACCGAACGTGCAAGCGAGAGCGCGTAACAAATAGAGGCACGATCGGCCACATCGGTAAAATTATCACGTTATCACGTAAAATTATCGTCCGTGAACCGAATGTACAGTCAACCATTTTTTCGGAAATACGTATTAGAATCCAACCCGCAACCTTCTGCGTCGTCAACATTCAATTACAGGCAATTTTTTGGTATCTTGGGTTACCTTATTGCAATTTTCGTAGGGATCTTTAACTTTTTTGATATTAAAATATAGCCCACTAAAATATAGATTACTCGCTGATAAGGTAGCTTCCTACACAGCTGAAATAATTTAAAAAATCGGTTAAGTAGTTTTTGCGTTTATCCACTTCAAGGTTACAAAAAGTCTAATATTTTGTTTTGATTTATTCGTTATAGGTGGAGCGTCTCTCTGGTGTGACGTTGTTTGAGATGGCATACTCGCGTTGGGGCGCTCGTTCCTGCGCGCTGTGTGTGGACGCGTCCTTAGCGCGGACCGGCGTTTGCGTCGGCTGTGACGCCGGCCTTTGCAAGCATTTCTTTCATGTCACTTGGTAAGCCTTATCTTAAGATCTATAAATTAATATCGCTGGAAAATTCACACATCGCTATCTAGCTCCAAAACTTGTATTATGGGATAATAATTATTATTGATGGACAATGCACACAACACCATCTAGCCCCAAACTAAGCATAGCTTTTTTCACTTTTAAAACTTTCGTGAGTTGTACTATACATGTTGATAAACACGGGCTTTACGTAGCAAAGTAAACAATCCCGCTATATTGTGCAGCATACCACTGTACGTGTCTAATAATTATGTGCGGTGTGGCCAACGGCGTCGACACCCGTTGTTTGCCCGACACTATCACGTAACACACACATATCACGCTAAGAATGCGCCAACATCAAGAGCGCTTAATTTGTTAAACGCGTACACGAGTTTGTAAAACGTACACGGGTTCCAACAAATAGACTTGTTTGATGACATACATTATATTATTTGTAATAATTTAAGAATATTTTTATGTTTTAATTAAGACAGAAGACGTTTTGGTGAATACTGTAAGTTTTCTGTTCTTCTGAAATAAATAAATATTCTAAAGGACTATGGGGGATTTTGTATGAACCCCGTCCCCACCCTGCAACAGTCAAGGGATACATGTCAATTTGTTCATTGGCACCCAAATATGTCGAAAGTACCAGTATTAGTTGAAAAAATCATTATGTTTTTTTTTAATAAAAAAAAAACTTCGGCAAAAATATTTTTTTTCACAAACTGAAAAGCATATTTCACGTAAACTAATGTCGATTGTATATCCTATTAACCAATTAGTACAGCCAACATCATGTCAAACGGTACACTACTAGGTTAAGTTAAGCTCTTTTTTTTACTGCATGGCATAAAAACAGGGCTAGTGCTTGACAACCACTTGACTGTACCAACAATCACATTATGTCGTCTATTAAAATATTATCAAGCATTTGTGCTGGTGCATTAAAGTCACTATGACGCCTTAACCATGGAGTTAGGGCGTCATAGTGACCTTAATGCCATATAAAATGGATATTTAATGGTATATGGATATCATACAATGGATATTATGAGCGCACAACTTCCCACAGTGCGATTGCCTGTAAGGCAAGTGCAGTACCAATGCGCAATAGCATGTCTGTCAGCCAAATCCCGGTATATTCAAATACAACTATAATTAATACGGGAATGGACATGGCGTGACTAAATCCGTACTCTGACTAGCCAAACATTATATAGCAGGATATTGCATCGCGGTAAATCGTTTCACTCGTTATCACGGTTATATAATATAATAGAATAGAATAACTTAATTGTACTTACACCGTATGAAATAAAAATATAAAATGACAATTTAAACAAAATAAGATTACTTAAGTGGTACAATGGGCGGCCATATCGCTTGAGAGCGATCTCTTCCTGGCAACCTTTGGATGGAAAGGAATGCATGAAATAGAATGGACGGCGCGGCATACATTAAAGAAATTTGATTACTAAATAAATAAATAAGGTTATAGTTCTATATTATAACAGCCATCACGTTGTTGCTCGGCGTAAGACTTGGTAAGCTTAATATGAGCGCTAGCGCGAAAAGAAATACTTCATCTTCAGATAAACGTGGAAAGTCTTCAAAGTTACGAATATTTGCTTGCATGGCTTCAAAACGCACTCTCTGTCTGTTAAGATTTTTCATATGCACATAATCATGCAAATGATTGGACATGTTCAACATGTAGAATGAATTATATTTATGATCTCGGCGGCGTATCTGTTATGAAGAGCGGCATGATAATAGGCATTTATTATGGCTGCTGAGATTTTAAAGTCACAGAACATATGAATGCACGGTTAAAATACGTCTGTCGCAACAACCTGAACCTATTTTTAACCGACTTTATCAAAAAGGAGGAGGTTCTCAATTCTATTCGGCTAATTCGGGTGTTATAAGGTGGATATAAAACAAGGTCAACAAAATCAACAAGATCTGACAAGATCTGACAAGATCTGACAAGATCTGACAAGATCTGACAAGATCTGACAAGATCTGACAAGATCTGACAAGATCTGACAAGATCTGACAAGATCACTTGGCTTTCATAAAGAGACTCAGATTTGCGAATAACACTCGTGCTCATCAAGTCAATTACAATAAGTACTGCGAACACGTTACTTTTTATCGTATGGTAGCAGACGGGCTCTTCGCTACTTAGTACTATGTTTCATTGTTACCTGTTGTGACCATTGACGTAGCCGTACCAGTTGTAAATGTACTTGAGTAATCTCTTATAACCGACAAAAGTTGTTCCTTCTCTTCGTCTACAAGTGGCGAGTGAACATTGTTAACATAGAGCTGAATATTGTTCACAGTGGCGACAAGTACCTCTGTGTGTGTCGAAATCTGAACACCGTGTTGTCGGATATAGGCAATACCTTCGCGATCTAAAATATCTGCGCCTATAATAAACGGGTGTACTGACACATTTATGCGGAACCACGTAAGATCAGCTTTAATCGATATAATTATGAGGTATTTCGATAACTAACGTCACAAATGAGATTTTTTCAAAACCGATACCACGTAATTCACAATAAGTTGGTTTGAGAGCAGTTTTGAAATGTTTCAAAAGCAGATTCTATATCAGCGACGTAGGTATATAAACCGCTATATTACCGCAAAACAATTACCGTTATCCTTTGAATGTCTGCACTTGCGACGTTATTTATTTTCAAACCAGTGTCTAGTTTGCTACGGAAATTGATATTGTGCGAATCTTTTTTCGACAATTCCTGGTGCTGTTTGGCAAAGCAATTTTCTGATGTGTGGCCGTTCTTTTTAACCGACTTCATCAAAGAGGAGAGGTTCTCGATTCGTCGGAATCTTTTTTACAGAACGTACGTGTTTTTAGGTAACAGTATTGACAGCAATGTGGAATCATTCGAATCTCGAACATTTTGACGCTGTCTCTTGGCACGACTGTCAGTCAACATGTTTGTGATTTACAATCCTGCAAATATAGCATTTTATGTTACTACAGCATCTTTTTGTCTACACAAGGAAGCTAGACGTACATCGATAAGAATTATACCAGGTTCTTGGGTTGTAAGCAGGGCGCAAATGTGAACACCTTTGTGTCTTGTTTGTTTGTTGTTTTGTTTTTTTTTTTGACAAAATTTTTTCGGCATTAGAAAATACATCCAATTCTAAATTTTCACCCTGCTACCACCAACCCCTATTTTACCGGTGTCAATTCTCACCCCCGTAACCAGTATAATTTTCAATTAAATATATATATATATATATATATATATGTACTTAGAAATAATTTATATAGCAAAATAACGTTTGCCCGGTCAGCTAGTAATGTATATCAAATTTGTTTCAGTGGGCAACGCGAAGGTTTGCTAGCCGAAGCCCATTCGGAGGAAGCAGAACAAGCTGATCCATTCTACGCGCATTGCCGCCTCCACTCGGACAAAACACTCATCAAGAAACGTAAGAGGAACTGGCTCGCTCTTCAACTGCGAACTGAGAAAAGGTAAAGCCTACTTTTAACGTAAGCATTCGGCGTAATTCTTATTTTTTGATACCGGACATTTCACACAGCATCATCTGGCCCCAAAGTAAGCAGAACTTGTGTTATGTGTACCACACGATTGATGTTAAATTTACTTTGGATATATTTGATATACTACTTATATACGTTTTTTTTGTATATATAAATATTATGAAACACCAAGACCCGAGCCATATACTTGCTTATCATACAAACATTTGCCGCGGTGGGAATCGAACCCTCAACGTTCTGCGTCTCAGCCGGGCCTTGGCCCACTGCGCCACTCAGGTCGTCCAAATAAATAAATAAATCTAAAATCTGCTATTCGAGGCGGAGACAAATGCAACAGATCTAAATTAATGAAAATCGGTTTAGCCCTTCTCGAGTTATAATTATTGGTGTAAATAACACGACTTTGTTTTATATTTATAAAAAACAAAGTCGTGAAACAAAACCAAGTAAAACAAAGATTTTCATATTAAACTGACCCTAGACATCCTCACTCATTGAATTAGTTACGTACAGTGTTGCCATTTCACTTAAGTCCAAATTAAATCAAATAGATCAAATGTACATTTATTTGCAACTAAACAAATAACAAAACATGTTTTTTATTGTTTTTTTTTATGTATTTATATACATAAAAAAAAACAATAAAAAACGTTGGTTGCAAGAAAGTCCCAACTCAGCGTGTGCAGGTTAATAACCTGCACTGGACTTCCGTTGGAGTCGTTATTGGGACCGTGTAGGTAATAGAAAAAACACATAAGTGGACGTGATTACAAGTAATACAAATGAAAGTAACAGTGAATTAATGAACGTAGATATTGATACAAGATTTATAGAAAAAGTAATTAGTAAGTAATTTATATGAAAAACAGCTGCTAGCCGCTGCTTCGAAACGCGTGGTACCTACACAAAAAGTAGCTTATGTCGCAATTTTCTTAATTTTTACCGTGAACCTTCTACCATTAGAAAACAAAAAATATGAACGGAATCTTTAAATTGCTCTCAAGTTATGGCTTAACTAAGGGAAATAGGGATTTATTTTAAGATAAAAATATTAATAATGCCCATTATGTCAAGCTCTCTAATTATACAAAATAATAACTGCATTTATACATAATCCAGACAATATATTAATCATACATATTATAATCATATTTTCCGCATTCATTCATTCATTCATTTAAGGCAATACAATGGGCGGCCTTATCGCTAATAGCGATCTCTACCAGGCACCAAAACCAAAACTTTTACCAAAACTTTAGTCGCTTGATAAAGTTTTTCGTCTTTATAGGAAGTTTGAGCTGCAAAATAATCTGAGCCCGGATGAGAAAGCCAGGATTCAACGCAAGCTGATCAAGTACAGAAGGAAGTATTTGGTGCAGAAAGAAAATAGAAATCCGCCATGGGGTGAGCTTTAATTACATAATTCCATATTCGCCTTTAGTCTGTTGTTTTGCCAAATTAATTAAAAATGTATATGAGGTAATGGACTAATATAATTAGCTATACGCGTCCGCCAAAATATTATATCCCCACTTAAATGCATCCGAATCCATGAACCCAAAAGCTTGCCATGGGATGGTAAGGCTAGGCGATTGGGATAGAAACTACAAGCGCTGAAAACCAGCGCTGCTTCCCACGAATGTGTGAAGCAGCTTTTATGCTGAGAAACTGGACCTGTTTTGGCCACTACAGAGGGGACTAATTAGCACAAAATAATACCAATTTATTATATTTGTAATATTTTAAATTTTAGTTCTGTTTCTGTTTGACTTTATCTCTACTTCTATTATGTATAATCTAAACAAATACTGATATAAATATAAACATACATATGTACTCAATAGATATAATAATAAACATAACCAGTCAAAAAAATCAACAATACAAAAATCTTTATATATTTATATTCTGTACGTGTGTTTGGAATAAAGCTCTTAAACGGCTGGACCGATTTTGATGAAATGTTTTATGTGTGTTCGTGTATTCGAGAATGATTTACATATACAATTAGATATATTTTTTCTTTTTAAAATGTGCGGATGAAGTCGTTAACGGATAGAACGGACAGATAGTATCTTAGTATAACAGCACGACAAATAATGTTACATGAACATGTTTTTACAGATGGGGAGAGTTTTTATAGCCTGAGTGCCTGTATTGCTTGAAATGATAAAATACATTATTATTATTATTATATCATGGTCGTAGTTTGTGACGACGATGATGCAGATAATCCTAGTGTAATGTCTAGGACGAATTGGGTTTATATAACAACTAGTTGGTGCCCGCGTCTTCGTCTGCGCAGGATTAGTACTTCGTGTTTTTGCAGCGCACGCCGGAATAGCTTGCAGTTGGCTGATTTTATTAATTTCTTCATAAATTATAGCCTATGTGTTATTTTGATATATAATAAGCTATGTTATTCTAAAGTTTCATTGAAATCCATTCAGTAGTTTTTGAGTGAAAGAGTAACAAACATACATACAAACATTCGCGTTTATAATATTAGTAAGGATGTATTTCTCTATAGGCCCATCACACGTACGATTCTGTGAGGTCAGCACGGGTTTAAGTGACCATTGGGTAATTTTATTTATTTGTGTACAGTTCCAACACAGAAGATGGCTCGTATGCTGTACAGCAGTGCATCAGCGATGAGGAAATTCGCGCGCAAAGCAGAATGCATGGGGTTGGATACTCACGCGCTAGAGTTTGAAGATGCACAGGTAAAGTAACTAAATATATAAAACATTAACGCTTAATAAGGCTTTGCCTGGTAATGTAAAGTTGATACCTACATTTTAGTTATTTTCGATTTTAATCTCTGAAGTTCGTGCATCTTAACTTCTTAACTATCAAATGTATAAAGTGACACTACTTATTGTCCCTCGTATTTTTCATAGAAATATAGTACTGCATTTCTATTGTTTTTGACAAAAATAGAACCTTAAGTTGAAATGCATGAATTTTAATTCTGTTCAGGGCTGTCCAAGGATCCCTTCCAATGGGCCCGAGATCAGCATTGAATTTTACAATGTAACTATCAACCTTCTAATAACTAATCGCTAAATAGAAGCGTTCAATAAACAATCATAGTGCGAACCATTCGCAACCTAGTGTTTTTGCACGCTTTGGCCCTCATTCGCCCTAAATTCGGCTAGCTGTCCTCATTCATTGGTGTTTGTTTTGTGTCCGAGTGTTATAAATTATCATATATATGTATTTAAGAATATCAGTATTCTATCAGTCATCTGGTCACTATAATACACACTATATACACACTTAGTTTGGGACTAGATGAGGTTTTGTGCATAGTCTACCAGTGTTTATTTCATCTTCTGTATTTTTTCTGCCATATTCGATCAATCCTTCCGATATCTCAATACATGCAAGAAGTTCTCGGTCTCGGCTTTTAAATGCTGGCGTTTGTGCCACAATTTGGAAGAGCGATATTCTCCTAATACAGGTATTTTATACTTAAAAGAAGGTATCCAATACTGCTAAATATTGTTACCTTAAATTACAGAAATAAAACATTTGTATATGTATTTGTGTTGTTGCATTTCCATATAGATAGAATAGAATGTGTTACCGAAACTCGTAATATTGGTATTCTTATGGACGAGTCCTTCGTTTTGAAAAACGTTGCAACAAACGTTGCACGTTGCACTTACAGTTCGAATCTGCTTTTAAAGGCTATCCGTTCTTTATCGGATGCACGAATACCTTAGTACCAATTTACGTATTATATTGTGTGACTCGCTCAGTCTTTCTAAACTCACCTATGCCGTTTATGTATTTCAGGAATGTTTATTATTTTGAAGAATTAAACAGATATTTAATAATTAATTATTCCGCCAATCTATTCCGAATGAGTTAGACACGATGCAGACTTATGCATCTCCCGCAATTAAAAGCCATGCAAAGCGTTAATACAAAGTTTGCATGTGTGGATGGTGTATTTTTATATTGACGCTTTGCATGGATTTTCAATCAGGGCTGGATGGAGGTGTCTGCATAGTGTCTAACTCTATGCAAATTGCAGCAAGCAGCGAAAACGCAGCGAAAACGTTGCCGACACGCAACGAACTCGCTAGCGTCGCGGACCCCATTTTGTACACTTATCGTAAAAAGCCAATCCAATTGTACGTTGCGAACTCGCCGCACACAGGCGGCGAATAGGTTGCATATTCGCTGCGCACCCGCGACGTGTTCGCTGCGCGCCCGCTCCGCTTTGAAAACGTTTGCAAATCGCCAATGTGATAAGGCCTTAAGAATAGATTGGCGGAATAGTTCTGAATATTTGTCTATCTGTTTAATATTTTGTAATGTATTTCTGTAAAGTAACGGCTGAACCAATTATCTGTCTGCGTAATATTTTGTTTCCGATCCCGAGACGAACTCACGTCTCTCCGCACATTAATGGCCTTGGTCGTTTCAATATGTCATCTTGTCAAACTTTAATTTCACATCTTTGCTATTTTGGTATAATTGTAAAACGTCAGTCATCCTATTTGTACGAAAATCTTCACTTTTCCGACCCTCTGATACGATTATCCATGCGCTTAATACGAGTATGTCCCTGCTATAGAACGTCCGAACGTACCTCTAATTATTGTTTTTTCTCTTTAAGTCGACTCCCTGATCAAATGATTGTCACACGTGTTCACGGCGCTCAAATAGATTTTTTTTATCAGAAAACATTCAAATATAGAATTTTGAAAGAAGTTTAACGGGTAATGTTTTAATAAGCTTACTTTCCGCCTATTAGTGTAAGCTGCAATTTAAAACGATGTCAACTTCAGGAGAGGATGATGATTATTGAATATTTTAGACATTATTTCATAATTAAATTATAAAACAGTTAATTCAAAAACTGTTCGAAACGAGGAAGTAGAAAGAAAAATATTGAAAATACAAACTGTATTTCTTTTACAACGATTTTTCCTTCTATTAACGAGCAGATAGACAATAGCGGAAGAAAAGTCTCATTTCTCAGTCTTAATAAATACGTTTTAAAAAACTAAAAAGAAAACCGACTTCATTGAATAAAATTTGAGCCTATAATACATTTTTAGTGGAAATTTTGTATATATATTAGGTTGGGGAAAAAAATTTGCGATGTTTATGGACCTAGTGCAGTGTCTGTGAGAGTAGCACAAATTTGGTTTAAGCGTTTTCAATCCGGAAATTTTGATGTCAAAGATGCACGTCGCTCTGGTCGCCCTATTACGGATAAAATGGATGCCATTTTTGGAAAAGTGGAGCAAGATCGGCATATCAGTAGTTACGACGTAGCTGAAGAACTGGGAATTGACCACAAAACAGTTTTGGCGCATTTGAAAAAAACTGGGTACACAAAAAAGCTCGATATTTGGGTACCTCACGAGCTCACTGAAAGAAACGTAATGAACCGTGTACTCATTTGTGATTCTTTATTACGACGTAATGAAACCGAACCATTTTGGAAGAAGCTGATAACTGGTGATGAAAAGTGGATCACATACGACAAGAACGTGCGAAAAAGGTCGTAATTAAAGGCCGGTCAGGCTTCACAGACTGTGGCGAAACCCGGGTTAACTCGCAACAAGGTGATGCCGTGTGTGTGGTGGGATTGGAAGGGCATTGTTCATTATGAGCTGTTACCACCAGGCAGGACCATCGATTCTGAACTCTACTGCGAACAACTGATGAGATTAAAGCAAGAAGTTGAGAGAAAGCGGCCGGAATTAATCAACAGAAGGGGTACAGTTTTTCATCATGATAACGCTAGACCTCACACATCTTTAGCCACTCAGAAAAAATTAAGAGAGCTTGGCTGGGAGGTGTTAATGCCGAGTGCATTAACACCGTATAGTCCTGACCTTGCACCTTCAGATTTCCACCTGTTTCGGTCTCTTCAGAATTCTTTAGGCAGTGTCAGGTTAACATCACGAGAGGACTGCCAAAACCACTTGTTGCGGTATTTTGATCAGAAGTCCCAAAATTTCTATATCAATGGGATCATGTCCCTACCTACAAGATGGCAAAAAGAAGACTTTTCAGCTCGACCGATTTTGATAAAATTTCAATGGGACCAAATCGGTTCAGGCGTTTTCAAGTAATCGGTGAACATACATAAAAAAAAAGATTCCGACGAATTGAGAACCTCCTTCCTTTGATCCTATATTACTTCCTTTGATGAAGTCGGTTAAAAAACTTTTTATTAAACAAGTTTCACAAGTTTCCATCCAAATGTAGTCATTAAAGCATTTGTATATATTGTTAAAGAACATTGTATAAATAAAACAATTAATACCTTATACCATAAATTCTTAATGTTACTATTTTTCTATAATTCCATCTGTCTTGTTGTAAATTTTGCCAGTGTCCATACTTGTGCTATGAAGTCACAATTTATTAATTAAAATTCCGCTAAAAATTACTGAATAAAACATGCAATAACACGAGAAAATAAAATTAATTTAGAAGTGCTATGTTGTTTTATGAAATGACAAACGAAGAACCATCATGTACGTATTGAGTAGTGCAGATGCTGCGGCTCATTTAGCATCATGTTTAATTATATAATTAATTATATAATAATTTAAGCACTATGTACCCATACACCTAAGTTTGCAATAAATTTATTCTTTTTACTTCACTTTCAAAACTTTCGTGAGTTGTACTATACATTTTGATAAACACGGGCTTTACTCACGTATTATTTTCGCACTGTGCGAACCGAACCGAACCGAACTCGAGCGGCAACTCACGGACCGCGGATCAAACTCACCCTGATGAAGATTCTCTAGATGAATCGAAACAGTGTCAGTGCCTCCATCGACAAAATAATTCGTGAGTTGTTGTTTATCAAAATGTAAATTTATTCTTTTTCCTAAAAAATATTACATCAACATAATTTGTGAATCTGCATTATTGCACATACTCGTACTCACCAATATTCAAACCGTTGTTAGTTACGCAAAAGTAGCTGTCTCTTATAGTGCATAATCGGGTTACTACTCTGAGATTTCGATATATCGGAACGATACGTGTCGTAACAAGCAGTTGTTTCATTATCAAATACAGATTATCGTTTCGTCATGAAGGATTACGATATCCATTGTCTAAAGTACGCATATTACTTTTAAGAGTAGGTTGTACGATAGTTCTGATGTATCGTTTATCGTTTTGAGTAGGGCCCCTTTAATCGACAGCACTGACTTATGCAAACTTTTTATCAACAGATCCAAGCTCTTAAGGACGTGTCTCGTCGTTGGCACGTTCCTCCCGCGTTCTCCGTAGAGTTCGTCGGCTACTACCTAGAGAGGAATACCCGTGTGACGTCGCTACGCGTTTCTCTGGAGCGTCTGACCAAGGAGAATGTTAAACTGTTGGCTGAAGATGAAGTGCTGAGAGCTGATTATGATGATGTAAGTCCATTTAGTTTAGTTTCAAAGTCAAAGTCAAAATATACTTTATTCAATACAATCACAAGGATCACTTTGAAACGTCTTTACATACTAGGTGAATTTAGGTGCCAATTCCTCCTAACCCAAGCCTGAGAAAAAGAAGCCCGTTTAGTTCAGACAAGTAGTTAATGGGCTTGACTGGCTTTTCAACTCAGTTGATAGCTCTGCTTTCTGCGTTCTGGGTTCGATTCCCTGCGTGTAGAAATATTTGTGTGTTGAACATTTGAGCTGTCTAGGTGTTTTAAGGTATCTTAAGTTACGAATGTATAAGTATCAGTCCCAGCTTCGTATGGGGTTAGATGATACTTTGTGTCCGTTGTCCAGCAATATTTATTTCATACTAGCTTCTAATCATGGCTTTGCACGTGTTCTACTTACAAAAAATAGGCCGTTTGAAACAATATCATCTTGCCTCAAAATAAGCAGCTCTTATGTTATGGGTACCAAATAATTATAAAAAAAATAAGAATACTTATAAGTATTACTATTTTAGTTAAATAAATAAATATAAGGTATTTAATAACTATACGGAGCACGTACTTCTTGAACCCTCTAATTGATTCCAATCGCTTCAAGCCATCTACAATAGAGTACAGTACAGTACCTACGACGGGCGAGCGATTATACAATTCTGATACTATCAAAACATTGATACTAACAACTTTCAGTTACTATTGATGAATTGCTATTACGGAAGGTTGATGTTGATTGTAACACTTGATGTGTTACATGCTGACATTATGAATATAAACTCAGATAGAAACTGAACGATGGTTTTTCCATAAATATTAAAAATGTCCATAAATATATCTTTCGTCCACATAATGGAGAATGTTCTCCACGGTATTGGTCGATATAAGATACATATTAGATTAAATGCCAAACTGTCAGGTCGACATTGGCGTCTCGTTGTTTTTTAAAAATATATCTATTCTCCACGTACTTTTGTAAAAGTATTATGAGAAAAACAAGGATGGGAAATAAATTGACAGACTAAAAAACTGAGGCTAAGCAAAGAGATAGTAACTATGTACTAATACGCATAATTTACTTACACACAGCACTACACAACTATCCACACACAGCTCAGTGAGAAAGCGGTCAATATTTCGCGATTTTCCTTCTGTTAATAATAAAAAATACACTAATGTATTGTAACATCTCGTTATTGACATTATTTATACATGTTAATAAATACGTATCACCGATTTAATTTGTTTTACATTGATTAGATGTTGCGTAAAAGAGGAATGCGATTGATTTTCACGCGTGACATTGGGGCCGGCTGGCTTGAATTGTTTTTAAATATTACATTCACTAAGGATAATAAATTGTCGGTTCCTTTATGTTCCAGGCTTCTGCACAGAACACAGACGGTCTCGCCGAGATGGGAGCAACACGTCAAGGCCTCCTGAAGCTCTACAACGCAATAATCGCCGTCAACCCGAAGAAGGCAATGCCGGCCGTTATGATAGAGCAGCCGTTACTGCCCCCGGCTATTCCACGGTCGATGCCCAAAGTCACATTACTGCAGTTGCAGAAACGGTATGATCAGTATAACTAACATAAAATACATTGTTCCCCTTATTTACACACACATTGTCCTCTTAATTACACATTAGTTGTTGAAATCGGTTGCTATTTTTATATCTTGACTAGCTGCTGCCCGCGGCTTCGCACGCGTGGTACCTTCTATGTCCTTCTCCAAGGTCCCATCTATCTCTATACCAAAATTTATCTCGGGGCTAGGTGTTTTATGTATAATATGTATAAATTTACACATAAAGAGTATATCAGTAGTATATCAGTCATGTAGTATCCATAACATAAGCTCTGCTTACTTTGGGACTAGATGATGCTGTGTGAAATATCCGGCATTATTTATTTATGGTTGTTGGAGTCCGATAAGGTTGGTCGACACAAGTGCGCTTTCATGTTTATCTTGCGTTTTGTCTGATGCATGCCTGAAGTGCCATAGCGCATGCAATAACGCATGCCCGGAAAATAGTTCATCAACAGCGCATGCTCTTAGCGCACGTCGATACGGCACCGGTGCCAGGTGGCCACAACAGGTTTAGACGATAGATTACCTAAATCTTAATAACATAAAGCGGTACCCGATGACCTTGATGCGTTTTGAAGACTTTCAAATTGCGATTAATTATCAGTAAAAAAACAACTACGGACTTTAAAGTTAACTTAATTTTTAAACTGACAATATTTTAATGAGTTTATTCTATTGTTATTCCTGTAAGCTACAAGTTAAAACGACGTCAGTGTCATAATTAAATGTATTCTGTACAATTCTGGACAATAACTTTGAAAACGAGGAAGTTGGAGATAAAATATTAAAGATATTTGCCATATTTTTATATAATAACTAGCTAATCCGGCCACACATTGCTGTGGCTAAGTAGTTCTAATAATTTGAACCAATATACGTTTACCAAACCTAGATAGCTGAAGTTAACTTACACTGCCATCTGTTAGGAACTTATGGGAGTTATTTGCATTTAATTGCAACAAAACATATTGAGATAAGATATGTAGGTAAGATATATCGAGATAAAAATTATTAAATCTTTTAAGTTGGACCAAATTACACATTAAGCCAAATCATAAAACATAAAATAATTGTTGTAGCTCCGTTTATTCCAGACAAAAATAGTGACGCCTAGTTTTTATATATAAAAATTACTCCTTCAATTAAAGAGCTAAACCATTAAAAAACGAGAAAATTAAGATTTTTTTACAGTATTATTTGCTAAGGGTCTGAATCCTTATAAAATGCCTTATAAAATGACCAATCATTTTCCTTTTCTATTTTAAATAACACTTCTCTTCAATTCTTAGAACTTCCACATTTGTTACTTTTACGTTTCAACTAATCTTTACCATCCTTCTCCAACACCACATTTAAAATGCTTCTAACTTCTAATGCTTCAAATGCTTCTTCTAAGTGTCTTATGGCAATCAATATTGCATACGCTTGAGGCAATATGTATTGAAAGTTAAAGATGTGAGATAAACATGAAAGCACACCGGAAGAAATCTTTGTAGTTATATCGCGCAAACGATTGTCACTTCTTTATTACCTAAACTATAACGACACAGTCTTGTAGATAGCCTAAGACCATAATAGCCTAAGACTATAATAGCCTACTGTTTAGTAGGAAGTCTTCCAGTCCAATCCAGTCCAGTCCAGTATTGAGTTAAGTGATCAAAACTGGATATAGCTTCTAAATATATAGTCCTAAAACATTATTTTGTGTGTATGTACTCGTCGCTATTGTTAAGTATTAAGCCTACCGAGGGGTTGACGTAAAGACGGTATAATTACGATTTAATTAAAAAAATAATAATAATAACGCCGGACATTTCACACATAATCTGGCCCCAAAGTAAGCAGAGCTTGTGTTATGGGTACTACATGACTATTATACTACTTATATACTTTTTTATTGTAAATAAGTACTTATTATACATAGAAACACCCAGACCCGAAATAAATACATGCAGATCATACAAACAATTGTGGCGGGAATCGAACCCGCAACCTTTGCGTCTTAGGCGGGCGTTCTCTTACTAAGCTCTTACTAAGCTCTCTTACTAAGGTCGTCAAAACAAACGTCAGTTAGCGATGCATTATATGTGGTCCAGCTACGTCTACCTACTTAGATTTAGGTAGGTAGATACATAACACCTACTATCTATGACTGCTAAATTATTCTGTCAATAAATAAATAAATACGCAAGAAAATTTACCGAATTCATGCATTGCATTTGAATATAAAACGCAAAACGGTTTGAGGACTAGACAGGTAGCAATCCAAGCGTAAACGTACCTACTTACACTTACACTATACAATGTACTTCACACTTAACGCTTCCACAATCTTGTTCCCCTCAAACGATTCTAATAGCACCATCTAGCTATAAACTAAGCAAATAAATATATAACTAAATAATGCTGGATATTTAACACAACATCATCTGGCCCAAAGTAAGAGCTTGTGTTATGGGTACCATATGACTGATATATACCCTTTATATACTTTTTTTTTGTAAATGCATACATAACATAGAAACACTTAAGCAAAGGAAAAGGTAGCAAAGCTCGTACTATGTGAACCAGACGGCTAATATAATAAACTTGAAATACATACCAATATACTGTATAACATCCAGACACAGTCAGCTACGTTCCTCACACAAATGTTTGTCTTGGGGAAAACGAACCCACAAACACAGCACAGAAGACAGAACTTCCACCAACTGAGCCGAAAGATCAGTCAAAGATATTTTATAACACCGAGACACAGAACAAACATCTATTTTCATCACACAAATGTTTGTCCTGGGAGTAACGAACCTGCAACCTACAATCCAGAAGACAAAGCTACTACCAACTAAGCTGGCTCGGTCCCAGCTCAGTTGGTCAGCTCAGTGTCAATCCTGCTAATCAATCGCTTCGAAATGACAATTATTTTGGCGTTATTGAATAATTAATAATGATTCAATGGCGTTGTAAAAAAATACGCAGTTTGAAGCGTCTAATTGGCAAACCGATTTCGGTATATCTGAACGATAATGTCGTTGAATGGCATTGCTAATTCGCTAGGATAGATAGGACTCTTGGGTCTTAGCGTTTCTACCAACGCCTTGATGTTATTTTGAATAACTTCACGGCGTTGGACGATGGGCTCCTGTGCTTCGATTATGGAATTATGATACGACTAAAACATCAAATTAGTATATTTTTCTTTTATAAAATACATTTCGGAGACTGTGCCCAGGAATTACATGATCTAATTCCACCACTTCCTTTTCACAACAGGACAAGCCGACGTACCGCTCAATACCAACCATACCTTGTCAGTCTAACACCCTTACGAACAAAGCGCTTTGCTTCCACATTTCTAATGCGTACAGCCAAGGATTGGAATGCTTTGCGGTCGTCTGTCTTTTCTGAAATCTACAATCTTGGTCTCTTCAAGTCTCGAGTAAATAGGTGTCTTCTAGACCTGCGTGCCCCATCGTCGGCCACATCGTTGCTTAACATCAGGCGAGATCGAGGCCAAACGTAGGTTTATCGATGATAAAAAAAGATAAATTATAACAAGCGCCTTAAAAAGACCCGACCCAAGCCTTCTTACACGTATTCGTACAACTCTTTAGTCAGTTATACTGTGCGCCATATTAGGGCCTTCAAGACAAAATTTTATTTTTGGCAAGCCATTTTCGCTCTCATGTCCGGAGCTAACAAGGTTCACCCTTGATTGATAAGTAAAGGAAGCATCATTCAGCGTAATACCAACCAAATATCCTGGTACGAATTGCCTCTGATAGTATTTGATTGTATCAAGAAACCCAATAGCTATTCTGGAGCCAGAATCTTGACTTCAAAATGCTATTAGTGCAATTGGAACTTCAAACTTTCCTATGCTGCTAAATGTACATATTAAAATCGTCACCATTGTCATTTAGAAGTAATTGGTTAAGCAAGATCAACACCTAGGAGTCTTACGTGTACAATATGAACTAAGTATATGGTTTACTGTATAGCGACTTGGCCAGCAGGTCAATGTCTGTTCCGACCGCGGCCGCACTTAAGATGGGCGTTGGTTTTCCTCTTAGCGACAACCCGGACGCTCGCCATGGAAAAGTTCTGTCCACATCACTGGAAGGTAAGGAAATAAATATTAATAATGTTGGACAATGCAAACAACACCATCTAGCCCCAAATTAAGCATAGTTTGTATGTGGCCCGATGACTGATAGAATTCTTTGATATTTTTATAAACTTATAATACTTTGTAACACCCAGATACAAAACAAACATCTATGTTCACACAAAATATGTTTATCTTGGTAGGGAATTGAACCCTCAACCTACAGCGCATTGGGCGGATCTACTACAGATATTTTTCAAATAATAACTTGGGTGTGCATAATGGGAATAAAATCTTGTGATTCGAGTAAAAATAATCTGTTACTAGATTTTATACAAAAGATGAGCCATTTTGTATAGAATTCCAACTGACAAACTGACCACTCGACTTTGTGACGTTATAAAATATTTACTTGACACTGTTAAATGCCAAAAGAAAAATCAACCTACAGAATCATACAATCACTTTGAATCATGCTTGGTGAATTTAGGTTTTAATTCCTCCTACCTAACCCAAGTCCGAGAAGAATTGGCAAGAAACTCGTCTTGGTTCTACGCTTTTTTGTATGATCCTTATAATTAGCTTATTTACAGAAAACGATTGAACTACTACAAGGTAACAGTAGGTTACACATTCTAAATCTGTCGGTTAACTGTCAAACCAACATGTGGCCACGCATTCTTATTCTTATCAATATTCTTATCAAACAATATAGTCATATTATAATAAGCTTTATTCACAAGACAAGACTGTAAGCTTATATCATCTTATGACGGCATCTTTGCACAAATTAACAAATTCATTGAATGGTTCAACCAAAGCTCAACTTGAACCCTCAAATGTTCTTTCAGTTCTTTTAAGGACACTTGACTTGACTATCTCCCAAAGGCACCCTGCCTTTGGGAGATAGTCAAGGTGTGTGTGAGGAAATCAACAACTTACTCTAGATAGCCCGTTCTCAGTACAGCCCATATTTTATTTGATATGTTGCATGACATTACCACGTTTAAGAGGCCTATTACGTTACGATTGTGATTGTTTAATTAAATGCCATCTTTGGCGTTCTTATTCAGAGAAACTCTTCGACAATTTATATTTAGTTATTGTAGAATGGATGAATAGTTATTAGCATTGTTCATAACTTCTTCGCTTAATGCACTTTTTTTCTTATCTATTTATATAAAGTCAAAATTCCGAAGCAAATTTCCAGAGCAAAGGAAGCGCGCGCTGTTTGATTTGACCAATTAGCGCGCGCGGTAGTAGAGTTGGCTGTCAGATGGTACCAACCCATTTTCCTCTCGCGTTATTTTATTGATTTTCTATTCTATAACAAATCAAACTAAAATCAACAAAATCTAAACAATGGTGTCTCAGCATAATGTTCAGGCACAATTTTTATAAAATGCGCGGCGCCATTTTTTCAAGGTCATGGACTGAACTACTGCACTAAGCTGACGGAATGCAAAATGTATAATAATATCTCTTGAATAGTAGTTGAGTAAAGTTTTTTAAACTTACGCGATCAGAACACATTATTATTAATATTTACGGGTATTTATCGCGTAAATACCCGTAAATATTTATAATAATAGTAATTGAGTTTCAAATGGCGTCGGAATTTAGAAATTTACCTCTTAACATATTACTCATCGTTATACTTGATGAAAATAATATAGTGCCATCCGTTTTCGTAAGATAACCACAAATAGTGAAGGCGAATCATGCGCAGTTTTTAAGCACTTTTCAAGTTAAGAAGGGTTTGTAAATAAGGTCGCTTATTGTTTGCAGCGGTTAGTGTGAAGGACGAAGCAGTAGCGGGACGAGAATGCGCCGCCTGTGGCCGAAGTAGCGAGCGACATTTAATGGCGGCGTGTGACACGTGTCGTCATCACTACCATCTGCATTGTCTGAAGCCGCCTCTCCAGCGTCCGCCGAAGAAGAGCAAGCTCTACGGATGGTAACTATAACTACACAAGTATTGCTAGCCTTGACGACCTCTGTGGCGCAGTAGGCGAAGGCCTGCCTGAGACGCAGAAGGTTACGGGTTCGATTCCCGCCGCGGGACAAATGTTTATATGATCTGCAAGTATATGTCTCGAGTCTGGATATCTCTAAGTATAATATACGTATTTTCAAAATTTACAGAAAAAAGTATGTAAGCAGTTTTTTTTGAGTAGCCAAAGATGCAAATAATAATAATAATAATAATAATAAAAACTTTATTGAGAACACTACAAAAGGAAATATGAAATTTAAGCCTTAGTGCATATACATAAATTAATAGTGTCCTGCAATCGGCGGTCTTATCGTTGTTACGATTTCTACCAGACAACCGTTTTACTTACTGACTAATCTTAACTTATTTTAACTTAACTTAAAGATACATTTAACAAAGGCTATGTATGCCATCGACAGCGAAAACTGAACGGGTTGGGTATTCACCAACCCCCGAACTAGTTTAAAACTGTGTCTGTGTACACTCGGAGGTAGTTTCTATCCCTATCGCCCAACCTCGCCATCCCATGGCAAGCTTTGGATCCATAGCTTCGGATGCATTTTAGAAATCTATTAGCAGAAGTGCCATTAGCCATCAGTTTAGTCACGTGGTGCCCATAACACAAGTTATGCTTACTTTGGGACTATTTTATGCTTTGTAAAATGTCTGGCATTATTTATTTATTAATTACTTAAATGCCATCCAAAGCATCGAGTTGGCAAACTCATAAACCTGTTATGACATTTCTGGGTGCTTAGACAAGATCAACTCTCTGTTGACGTTCACGATTGCGAAATGATCAAATTATGACTCAAATTATGATTTATTATGACACTAGCTTGGTATAAGATTCAAGCGTGAGTGCTGCTGTCATTTGACAACCTCTGAGACGCAGAAGGTTGTGGGTTCGATTCTCGCCCGGGACACATGTTAGTATGACCTGCAAGTATTTGTCTGTGTATTTTTATGTATAATATAAAGTTTACAAAAAAATTTAAAAGAAGTTCAAGTCTTGTGGTGCCTATAACACAAGCTCTGCTTACTGTGGGGTTAGATGATGCTGTGTAAAATGTTGGGCATTATTTCATTAAAAAAAAACTCAATTATTACTACCGCATTGTAATTGATAGGTTATAGAAAAAGAAACTAAAATAAGACAAGAGGTAACAATACTTTAACGAAAGGTACCAACTACTAAAATACAAACTATAATCTTTCCAACCATTTATTTTACTTTTAATAGCTCGATTGTCTTTCATTTAACATAACCATAACATAATCATTAACAAATCAATTGCATTTCAAAGTGGTCCTTGTGATTGTATTGAATAAATAACTTCTGACTTTGAATCTGTTCACACTCAGTCGGTGAACAATCAATCATCCCTTATTTGTTTCTATTAGGGTTGTTTTTTTTTATTCAAATTTAAATATTAATAATATTAACCCCTTGAGTGGCGAACCTAAATCTAGGCTTTTAAATATGGCGTCAAGCGGCTGTGGCGGCAAAATGGCGGCATAAGATGTATTTTCAGAAAATCAACTATATTGAACAAACTACTGCTTCTATCAACAATCCAAAAACAGCTGAAGAATCCTATTGGATTTTCCTATTAGATTATTGTTGTTTCATCCATTATTTTATAATGATTATAATTGTTCAACTTCTATAAAAATACCAAGTTATTTGTACTTGAAAATTGGGCCAAGTGCAATGACGAAAAAAATGTCCCCGAATTTTTACAGTTTAACTCAATCAAACTGTTCTACGACTATAGAGTATTGTATATCAAATAAACGGTAAGGATTCCGTCCTTCAGGCCACATCAATCAACCGCCAACCGCCGGAACAAAATAAAATGCGGGAAAGGTTTATGTATAACAATTCCCGCACTGGAACTTTCGGGCCAGTTGCGAGTCAACGGAGTTTTCACTACCGGGTAAATTGTACCAGTAAAGAATCAACGGGTTAAATAATAAATATTGCTGGACAATGCACACAACACCATCTATTTCCAAACTAAGCATAGCTTGTATTATGGTGACTAGATGACTGATAGAATACTTATCTATATATTTTTAAATACAGACTTATGATATTTTAACACCCAGGCACAGAACAAACACCTGTATTCTTCACACAAATGTTTATCCTGGGTGGGAATCGAACACTCAACCTACAGCGCAGACGGCAGAGCTACTACTAACTGAGCTAACAGGCCAGTCAAATGCGCAATCTTGGAAGTTTTCAAAAATAATACCAAAGAATGATCGAAATCGGACTACTCAAAAAATAATGTGTGGTCATAAATAAACAAACCACAGGTTAACTTAGACATAGACATAGACATAGACATTTGTTTATTTACTGAATAAGCACACAAACACATCAATAATAACAAAGAGTAACAAAATTAGGTAAAAAGGAAGTGACACATATCAAAAAGTAAAAGGAGAAAAGACATTTAAACAGCTTAAAATTATTCTGCGTACTTACCTACCTAACAGTGCTATGTGCTACAGCAGCAAAAAGATCTCGACTCAGCGTTATGCTTCCCTGTCGGATGACAGGTCAGCGCTGTTATTCTGCCGAGACCTTCGATCCAGTCACTCAACCTTACGAAACGCCAGAAATAAAAGAAATATATAAGAAAATAAACAAATATGAACATAAACGAAATGGTTATTATGCCTGCCTTATACATATACACAAAAAAAAATAAAAAATTACAATACTATACACATACGCAATATCCATTATAACTTTCCAACTAACGCGTAACATACATACATGAATGGTCATCAACAAGCAAAGGGTGCATCATAAGTGTGGGTACCAGACAACCCAGTTTTCTGCTGCTTCAATAAATAGTTTTTGTAATTCTTTTTGAAAGAATACTTAGATTTAAGCAGACGAAGTGGTGGTGGTATGTTATTCCAACACTTGGTCGCCTGGTACCGGAAACTGCCCCTAAAGGCCACAGTTTTATGTTTAGAGTAGTGCAGTAAGTCCCTCGTGGGTCTTGTGCTGTACTTACTCCGTCGACGATTGAGCTTAGCATAGAGGTACTCCGGGGTTTCAGATGTCATAACGCCATGAACCAACACTGCCAGATGCATAGCCCTCCTTGAAGCCATATTGAGGGTACAGGAATGATTTAAATATGGTGTGATGTGGGTTCGCGGAGGTACATCATAGCAGAATCGACAACAGGCATTCTGGATTCTCTGTACAAGACGGGAAGTTCTCGCCGTCAATCGTGGCCCGTACACAAGATCTCCGTAGTTAAGCTTTGAGAGTATTAGAGCTTCACAGGCTTTTATTCTAATGTCCTCATTCAACTTGAGAATCTCCTCCGTTTTATTTTCGGTTTAAAATAGCGGATTTTAAAAATCGATTGATGGAAACACCAAAACCATTGGTGAACCAATCAAAACCATCTAATCTTAGATATGAACGCAATCGCAGGTGATTGAACGATTTGAACGAAAGTGACTAATATAAAAGGATGGATATACATTTTTTTTGGTGTTGCCCATTTATTCCATTGTAGAGTTAGCGTGGCCCAATTACTACCTAATTGTAATTTCCGAATAGTAGGATTTTACTTATGAAATTAATTTGTCTATGACAAGAAAAAAGGAGGCCACCCGGCAAAATTTCACAGGTATGCAACAGGGACATAGAAAAACACCCAGACCCGAGACAAATATTTGCAGGTCATTTAAACATTATCTCGTGGCAGGAATCGAGCCCGCAGCCTTCTGTGTCTCAGGCTGGCCTTTGCCCACTGTGCGTCAGAGGATCTTTACAACAAAAAAGTTAGATCGTCGTCTTCAAAATAAATAAAAGCTGGACATATAAACCATGAAATAAATAGATAATTACTATACCTTATATTAACCATTGACCGAAATTCTGGCTTCTAATATGGTTAGCGAATTAGCATTGCTATACAACGTGGCAATGCTGCCAGTTTTCTGGGCACGCATCTATCTGGTTACGACCGGGACCGACTGGATTATTTATGACATTTTTTCATTCAGTTAGTTGTATAAGAAACTAGCTATCGCGTTCGCCACTTCGCGTGCTTTAAAAATAAAAATATTAAAACATTGCTTGACTTTGCTTCTACATATTCAAATTCAAATTCAATATTTATTTATTCAATAAAATCACAAGGACCACTTTGAATCGTCTTCTTAAATGCTAGTGAATCTAGGTGCCGGTTCCTCCTAACCCCAGTTCAAGAAGAATCCGGCAAGAAACTTGGCTGGTCTTAACACTTTTTTGTATGATCCTTGACAATTTTGTTACGGATGCCGAGTCGAGTTGGAGCTGATTCATCCCAAGCTTTTTTATCATCTAAATAATCAGATAGTTTATAATATGCTTTATTAGACAGTTTCATTTTAATTACGTTTTTAAATTTGACAATCGACAAATCTAACACGTCGCTTGGGACCTTGTTATAAAAGCGTACACATTGCCCTATAAAAGTCTTATTAATTTTAGCGAGCCTAACAGTGGGAACAGCGAGTTTATCTTTATTTCTAGTGTTAATACTATGATTATCGCGATTTTTTTAAAATAAATGAACATTTTTGTGTACACACATTAAATTTTCGTATATATACTGACAAGGCACTGTTATAATATTAATTTCTTTAAACTTATTTCTAAGTGATTCTAGGACCCATGTTATAAATAGCACGAACAGCCCTCTTCTGCAACACAAATATGGTGTTAATGTCAGCAGCACTCCCCCACAACAAAATGCCATAAGTCATAATGCTATGAAAGTAGCTGAAGTAAACGAGTCTAGCGGTATCTACGTCGGTAAAATGACGGATCTTTTTAACAGCGTATGCCGCAGAGCTGAGTCTCTTCGACAATTTATCTATGTGCGGGCCCTATTGCAGCTTATTAACTAAAGTAATGCCTAAGAACACTGTGGTGTCGACGTGATCTATCTTTTCGTTTTTAATTTTTACATTAGCTTTCACCTGTTTAACGTTGGGCAGTATAAAACGAATGCATTTAGTTTTTTCTTGTTAAGTAATAAGTTGTTTACATTAAACCATGTTACAACTTTAGAGATTGCATTGTTTACATCGTCAAGATTAGTAAGTCGTCGCTTTAATTTAAATAAAAGTGACGTGTCATCAGCAAACAGTACAATCTCGTGATCATCCTTTACATGTTTAGGTAGATCATTTATATAAATTAAAAACAAGAATGGCCCGAGTATTGATCCTTGTGGTACACCCATTTTTACCATTGAACCCGGAAAACGCTTTCCATTTACATCTACTCGTTGTGTTCGGTCACTTAAGTAGGATGTGAGAAGCTTAAGTGAAACTCCCTTAACACCATAGTTTGCTGATTAGAGTTTCATGATGAACGCAATCAAAAGCTTTCGACAGATCACAAAAAATACCTAAGGCATCGCGTGATTCCTCCCAGATATCAAAAATATGTGATATTAACTCAACACTGGCATCAGTCGTTGAGCGTCCCTTTGTAAATCCGAATTGTTAACTGTCAAGTAAATTTTTGGCATTAAAATGCCGTTGTAATTGGTTTAGCATAAGTTTTTAAAATATTTTACTAAATGTAGGAAGTACTGATATAGGTCTAAAGTTACTAGGATCGGAATGACTACCTGATTTAAATAGATGTATGATCTTGCTATGTTTCATTGAATCTGGAAATACTCCACTGTCAATACATTGATTAAATATGAAAGCTAGATCTGGTGCAATAATGTCAATTAGTGGCTTTATAACACTGACAGAAATGCCCCAGAGATCAGTGGTCTTTTTTAATAATCATTTTGAATGCCTTGATAATATCGTTTTTGTCCACATGTTCAAAGTAAAATTGTGTGACACATTCAGGTAAACTATCTTTTAACAATGATTCTGCTATTACATGAGAAGAGTTTAAAGACTTTGTAGTGGAGACTGGAATATCAGTAAAAAAAGTTTCAAATGCCTTTGCTACATCTATATCTTGCTTAATGATATTATTGTTGATATTTAAATTTATTACACTTTTGCAGTTTTTACAGTTTTGGATTTTCCGGTCTCACCGGTCTTAAATGTTTTCTAAGTTGCTTTTATTTTATCTTGACTGTTTTTAATATTTGAACTTAAATACTGAGATTTAGCAAAGCGACAAACATTTTTAAAGATTTGAGTAATTTGATTGATGAGTTGATTTTGAGTAATTTTTTACTTTTTCTTTAAACTCTTCACTAAAGTTATACCGTTTTTCACTGTACAATTCATACAAGGTACGCCTACTCTTATGAATACCTGCTGTTGCCCACTCACAAAATGTTGAACTACCAGAGACCACAATAGTTTTGGATGTGAAAATGGAACTGAATACTTTATTAAATTCAGTGAAAAATGTATTGTATAAATCATTTGGATTATCATCATTATACAACAAAAAAGGCAAGTTGGTATCCAGGTTCAATCTTACTTTCTCTAAACGATCAGTGGTAACTGGTATATAAGTATTTTTTATGTACATCTTTATTATTCATTTTAATTTCTATTTGAACTAGTTGACCGAGATGGTCAGAGTGAATATTACTAATTATATTTTTGCTTATTATCTTTACATTGGTAAAGATATTATCTATGCATTTGGCCGAGGTGTCAGTTATTCTAGTTGGCTCCATGAATGTAGGCTCAAGACCAAATGAATTAAATAAACTAGTTATTCTGGTACTTAATTAATATTTCTCAAGCAAATTTATTCACCGCATACAACAATTTCTTTATTTGATTTTGTTATGTACTTATGCAAAATGTCCTCCATAATTTTCTCAAAAATATCTAATGAGGCATTTGGTGGGCTATAAGTGCTTATAACAAGGAACCGCTCCAACTCTATGCAGGCTATCTCAATGTGTCTTTCTACAGAGTGGGCGACAATGTCTTTGCGTTCTCTGAATGTTATTTCCCGCCGCGGATAAATGTTGATTGAACCCGCAACAGTCTACGTCGACAGAGTTGACAGAGTTTACTACGGGTCATAATATTCAGCCTTGTATCAGGTGCAATACTACCATGTAAGCATTATATGTCGTGTCCGATTAAAACACGACGTCATCAGACATGGCTTACTTTATGCGTAGAGATACCTAATTTTGATTAGATAGATGTTATCAATAACGATATGACCGATTGCAAATCAAGCGATAATCGCATGATTGTAATCTTCGATTGATAACGCCGGCGCGTCTAATGACTACCTCTCTGTCGTCTTATCAAAATAAATATCTACAATAACAGATTCGACCGTGCGATATACGTTGAATGTGATTCGTCATAGTCCTTATTTTTAACTATGAAATCACAAGGATTTGTGGCCCATTTAAATCGGATTGAATGCTTTTTTATATGTTTAGTTTAAAGAATGGTTTTAGCTAACTAGAACGCCCGCGATTTCGTACGTAAAATGTAAACTAGCCAATTATATCTTCATCAAACGTCAAAAGATGATCACACCACCATCTGATGTTAAACAATCCAAAACCATATCTTATATCAATTTGTCTCGTCGTAATCTATGCTTGTATCGTAATAGCATCCTAAAACAGATATGGGTTTGAAAGATAAAAACCTAAAAAAAAACTTATTTCAACACTGATTTGCACCAATTTGGCCGTAAATAAGTAATACACGGAGTACGCGAATTCCAAAATGATTCCGATACAAGCATGGTGTATTTATTCAAGAGCTCGAATTACTTTAATTTGTAATAGATATATTCAGTAGTTTTTTCATGAGAACCCTTGACTCATTAAAAGTCTGTTAATGATTTTTACATGGTCATTTTATGTAGAAATCATAGTCTAATCTAATCATATGACTCAAAATTTTAATCTTACTATCTTCTTACTCCTCATCACTATTCATCTTTAGCTGCGCCCACTGATGAGTTTATGCCGCTGACTAGTGTATCCTTATATATATATATACACTTATATATTGACTAACAGAAGAGCTAGCAATAGAGAAGGAAAATTTGAAATAATCCCGGCTCGTTGCCAGCCGTTATGCACCTGCAAACGATTGTACTCGATTGTACTTTCCTGCGTCCTGTGGTCCTGTCGGCAAGATCGAGAACTTACATTAAGGCTTACCTAAGTGCACGAAAGGAGCCTCTGAGGCGCACTTTAATTCTTTCACCACACTGGTTAGAAATAACTAGTGACACAATAAGAAGAAGAAATGTATCCTTAAGGCCTTTCTTACACGACGCTACTAGAAACTAACGGAATCAGTTAGTAATTTCAATTGCAAACGAATTAGTAATGCAGGTTCATACACGGCGTCAACCCAGTTTTAATGAAACTACGCGGTGTTGTTGTAAAAGTGACAGTTTTGAAATTTAAAATCGTCATGACTAGTGATTCTAAGATGAAGCGGACATATTACTTTTCTATTACCATAGACGACAACGCATAAATAGAAGAAGGTTTTGGATACATCCCTATATTGATGATAATATCAACTGCAGATTGTCAGTTGCAGCTAAGAAGTGAAGAAGATAGCAAATATTAATTATTTGGTCATTTATTTTTGACTGCAGCACATGTTTCTAGACTTCAATACAAATCAGTCACTCCGCGACCGACACGTCGGTCGGGTCATGATTAGTTACCAACGCGTTATAAATCAGATTGTAACTGGTCGCATCGTGTACGGCCGTCACTGAAATACTAGTGCTCTGACATTCTAGATAGATACTCGTTGGTAATTAGAGTTTGCATAGTTATTGTTTAGTAGCGTCGTGTAAGAAAGGGATAATTGTAAACTAACTGATTATCTTTCCATACAAACGTTAAATTTCAAATTTCAAATTTCAAAATAACTTTATTCATTACAATCACAAGGACCACTTTGAATTGTCTTATTACATGCTAGTGAATCTAGGTGCCGGTTCCTCCTAACCCCAGTTCAAGAAGAATCCGGCAAGAAACTTGTCTGGTCTTAACACTTTTTTGTATGATCCTTGACAATTTTGTTACGGATGCCGAGTCGAGTTGGAGCAGATTCATCTTAAGCTTTTTTGTCTTCTAAATAATCAGATATTTTATAATATGCTTTAATAGACAGTTTATGTTTAATTACGTTTTTAAATTTGCCAATCGACAAATCTAACACGTCGCTTGGGACCTTGTTATAGAAGCGTACACATTGCCCTATAAAAGACTTATTAACTTTAGCGAGCCTAACAGTGGGAACAGCGAGTTTATCTTTATTTCTAGTGTTAATACTATGATTATCGCAATTTTTTTTGAATAAATGAACATTTTTGTGCACATAAATTAAATTTTCGTATATATACTGACAAGGCACTGTCATAATATTAATTTCTTTAAACTTATTTTTAAGTGATTCTCTGGGGCCCATGTTATAAATTGCACGAACAGCCCTCTTCTGCAACACAAATATGGTGTTAATATCAGCAGCACTCCCCCACAACAGAATGCCATAAGACATAATGCTATGAAAGTAGCTGAAGAAAACGAGTCTAGCGGTATCTACGTCGGTAAAATGACGGATCTTTTTAACAGCGTATGCCGCAGAGCTGAGTCTCTTCGACAATTTATCTATGTGTAATATATCTATGCGGGCCCCATTGCAGCTTATTATCTAAAGTAATGCCTAAGAACACTGTGGTTTCGACGAGATCTATCTTTTCGTTTTTAATTTTTACATTACATTCACCTGTTCAACGTTGGGCAGTATAAAACGAATGCATTTCGTTTTTTTCTCGTTAAGTAATAAGTTGTTTACATTAAACCATGTTACAACTTTAGAGATTGCATTGTTTACATCGTCAAGATTAGTAAGTCGTCGCTTTAATTTAAATAAAAGTGACGTGTCATCAGCAAACAGTACAATCTCGTGATCATCCTTTACAAGTTTAGGTAGATCATATATATAAATTAAAAACAAGAATGGCCCGAGTATTGATCCTTGTGGTACACCCATTTTTACCATTGACCCCGGAGAACGCTTTCCATTTACATCTACTCGTTGTGTTCTGTCAGTTAAATAGGATGTGAGAAGCTTAAGTGAAACTCCCTTAACACCATAGTGGTGTAGTTAAAGTGTAGGTGTAGTCAAAGGATGATCACACTACCGTTTGATATTAAACAACCAAAATTGAGAGTGATATCAATTTGTCTCGTCGTAATCTATGTTTGTATTGCAACAGAATCGTAAAAATATGGGTTTGAATAATACAAGCCTCAATAAAATCGTATATTAAGACTAATTTTAGAGCAAAATTTGGTATAAATAAATAACATACGGAGTACGCAAAATCCTAAATTATGAAATACATGCATAGTTAAATTACTCGAGTGCTCAAAAACCTTTATTTTGAATAGACATTTAGTAGTTTTTTCATGAGAACCAAAGCCAAAAGTCTGCTGCCGATACGCAGAAGGTTGCGGATTCGATTCCCGCCGCGGGACAATTGTTTGTTTGATCTGCAAGTATTGGTCTCGTGTCGGGTTTTTCTATGTATAATAACAATGTATTTACAAAAAAAGATTTACGTAGTGTACCCATAACTCTGCTTACATTAAGGCCAGGTGATTCATGATTTTGACGTCGTCGTTTTATGTAGAAATCAGTCTAATCGAATCATATGATTAAAAATCATAATCATACTATCTCATTAGTGTGCATCACTATCCGTCATGTATTTTCGTTGCGTCCACAGACGAGTTTGTGCCGTTGACTAATATACCCTTAACTGTAATAGTTAGACATATAGCCTCGCGGACTTTTTTGAATGTAATGAATATATATATACTTGTAGCAGGTACATCATTTTATGTTTAATCAATAGCTTTCGCAGCGCACGCCAAATAATGTACTCATATATGCAATATGCAATAAATACATTATTGCAAGTTTCGTACGGATCTAGATTAAAAAAATCGAAATTAGAAAATTCGAAATTCGAAATACATTAATTATGGTCGAAATTCGACCATAATTAATGTATTTTTATGCATAATTAAAAAAAAAATATTTAGCATTCTGCACTCCTCTATATAAACTATGAGTGTGTGAAATTTCATACTCCTCCGTCCGCGCAATATTCGTAAAAAGGGGTACAAAGTTTTTGCTTCACGTATTAATATATAGATACCTTTATTATCACACACAGAAGCAAAGAACAGAAACAATAACAAACCAACAAACATTTACAAAAATTATACCTACATTAATAAACAATGTAAGAAGTCTATGGTTTGGTGTTAAGTTAGTAGGTAGGTAATTATTGTCAGCTTGAAAATATTTAAGGCTTGTGGACACTAGCTCTCACACTAGGATTCCCTGTGTCGTGAGTAGCTAGGCCTCTGCCGTAAAATTGTACAAAATACTTAATGTATTAAAATAGTAAGGAAACGAAAAAATAGGCAGGTAAATAAATGTGGTTAAGAAAAAACTAACTATTGTCCTCATACACAAGCTCAGATTCGCGCAACGTGCTTTGGATAGAGAGAGCTATGTTGGGTGTTTCACTATGTGATAAAATCCGCAACGAGGAAATCCATAGAACCAAAGTCACCGACATAGCACTCAAAATTTGCAAGTTGAAGTGGCAATGGGCAGGCCATATAGCTCGCAGAACTGATAACCGTTGGGGAGTAAAAGTTCTCGAATGGCGACCAAGGACAGAAAAACGAAGCGTAGGACGACCCCCCACCCGATGGACTGACGACATTGTAAAGATAGCAGGAAGTTGGTGGATGGAGAGGGCTCAAAATCCTTCTTCCTGGAAATCTATTGGGGAGGCCTATGTTCAGCAGTGGACTTCTTAAAGGCTGATATGATGATGATGATGATGATGATGAAGAATCTAAAGTTTATTTATGTGTGTGTGTTGAACTGCTAAGTGTGCATGCGTTGCACGCACACCTTAGCTCATTCATTCTTTACATTTACACGCTCATACTAAACGCACTTCATATTCATATAAAGGTCATTTGACTGAACAGCTAATTCACTAATTATCTTAGCATAGTTAGTTAATCGATACGAGTGAAGGGAAATTTTATTTCGTTGGTAATAGGTATATTCTCCTATAATTAGGTAAAATTCCAGTAAAAAATATGTTATCTATTAGCAAGTATATAGTATCGTTATCAATTTAAGTTATTTAAGATACCGCGTTTAGTCGTTTTTCGGTATCTGTATAATTTTGGCTATTTAGCCATAAGCTGACGTATTATATGTGTCATTGTCACCTTTTTACAAGCTATGCTAGTTACGGGCTGGATTGTGCCAATATCATTCCACCAATATTTATTTATTTAACTCAAACTCATATATGTTTTTATTCAATACAATCTCAAGGATCACTTTGAAACGTTTTACATACTAGGTGAATTAAGATGCCCATTCCTCCTAACCCAAGTCCGAAAAGATCCGAAAAATAAATGCAAGGTTATAAATTAGTTATTAAAAATTGCAAATCTGTCAGTTAACTAAATTTATTTTATAGTTACGCGAAGTCTGTCTGTCTATTTATCCGAACTTTCAGAACTAGCAGACTAACAAACCGATAAATTTTTATTTTGTTAAATAATGTTTTTCATCTATAGGCAATGCTCCGAGTGTGACAAAACTTCTGATTCCGAGCCAGAAGTGCTAGAAAAGAAGAAGCCTCGCCGTTCACGCATTCGCTACAGTAAAGATGGCGCGATCATCAGCTCACCGCATAGCCCTGCAGCTGTTGAAGCCCCCATCCCAATCCCCAAATACATGGACCAGAAACCAATCAAAATAGAAATCCCCGGCAAAACCACCACAACTGAAAACCAATCCCCCATCAAAATGGTGCTCAAACCCTTCGAATTCAGCAGTGAGAACGAAGCTTTACTCCCCGAAATGAATATAAAGAGAGAGAAGAAAAGTAAAAAGAAAAGAGACCACGTGTCTACGTCAGATGATAAGAAACAACATAAGCGCAGCTTTACCTCCCCTGCTTTGACAAACACTCCCCTTATGTCCATAACTCCCATAGTTGCTGACAGTCCCAATGATTCGCACAACGAGAACTCAAACGCGTCAACTAGCGTAGCCAATCAGAATTTCTCAACGCAGAATCTTTCCTTCTCCTCACTTCTAGGGGATAAAGAAAGAGATAGCAAGACGATTGAGAGCTCCATCGAGAGTACTCTCGCTAACTTGTCGTCTGATATCGCGACGTACAAAGCTAATAGGAAACGGAGGAAAGAGAAGCACAGGAACAGGTATTCGCCTGACTTGCTGCGTTCGCCGTCGAAGTCTCATAAGCATAAGAGGAAGAAGAAGAACCAGGATATGGAGAATCCAGCGGAGATGCCTCATCCAAGAATCACTATTAAGGTACGCAAAACTAGGAACAGTTCTTTGTTTTGAGGTTTTATGTTGTGTATTTTATTGCATTTGCACTTCACCTATCATTTTTTGGAAATGTTATTTTTCTGCCTTTTTTGTGATTTTATGATCCTTCTTATAACTAGATTAGCTTCGAAAAACTACAACAAGCAAAACAGAGCAAAATGAGGCCATGCATTATATTATCAACAATATAGTAATTTATATTATAATAAGCTATCTTTAAAAGACTACCATTTGTGTAAGCTTTAAATTTCTTATAAAACAAATTACTTATAATGATTTCATATATAATTGTAAATTTGTAATCATAGATCAAGCCAATCCCGAAGCCGGATGGGTCACTAGACACGCAGATGTTCTACGTACCGACAGACAGCAATGACGGTCCACCACCTCCGGTCATCAAGAAAATCTCCAAGGTATTGTAATTTCTGGTTATTCTCCTATCTTTAGTCATAGCCCGCAAAATCTACCACCGCTGAGCAACTCTAGGGACCGCGAAAAGACGCCCTTACAATGGATCGACGATATCATGAAAGCATAAAGGCGAGTCTACACTGGTTTATGGTTTAGTATAAAGAAAAGGACTTTGTCTAGTAGTGGACGCTATACGAAATTTGTCACATAGAAAATTTCTGAGCACCACGTACATGGCGATTGTGGAACTTTTGTTACAATCAATGTCTATCAGTTCCGATTAGCATTTGGCATAATTTCAATCGTTAGTTTGATTGTACCTAAAACCAGTTTTGACAAGATGGATAAGTATTACGTAGATTCGGTTTCTATCTCTGACCAAATAAATATAAAGACGGTGTGCCGCGAACAACGGAAGTAAATCACCCACGCACACACGCGTACTCATACACCCACACCATGCTCTTTGCTCGTAGTACATGCATACTTGGTACATGTCATGTCGTCGTCTTGTAAACATTGTACAAAAAAATATTTTTTTTTCTCCTGTTTCTTTGTAATTCCATGACAAAAAGAGTGTTACAGTATGTAAATAGTGAAAAGAGTTCACTTAAACACGTAACGTCACTGAATACACATGACCTAAAGCGCGAGGACTTTGTTCTATGTTCACTGACTACGGCGTGACATACTAAGAGTCAGGAGCATGATTTGGGTGTGCGTCAGGAGCACGGTTTTGAAACTTCACTTTGGTTGAGCGTGGCACTTCGTCTCTCTATTTTTTTGGTCGCGTGTTTTTTTTTATATGGCAGCATGTCTGATAATCAGCATAAAACTTCCGTAATAACACTTCCTCAAAAGTAACTGAAAGCTATTAGTATCAATGTTTTGATAGTATAAGAATTCCATAATCGCCCGGGTAATCTTACACTGCTACTGATACGAAACACACGCGAAAGCACACGCACTCAAGCGAAATTGAAACATAAACTCAGACTCAATTGCCAGTTTACCGAAAATAAGTGTATAGCGACCATTAAATGTTTCTGAGATCTATAAAACCACATTGCAAAGTTGAATCTAAAATCAGCGTTTTAGAGTTCGTTTTACTTTGTGAGTATAACTGATGCAACGTCTGCTGTTTGATTCGGTCATACTAACTGCGTCAACGGGAAAGTTCCAGATGTAATACCAATTGAGATTTCTACGGTAACTTGGTTTGTCATAGTTTGTAAGTATATCAAAGTTGGGGTATAATTCTCGCTGTTTTATGAAATGTTTCACATCTGAAAATAAGGTACGAAATCAGGGCATTTTGATCGGAAAAGTAAGAAAATGTCAACGGGAGAGATGACGTCGAAATGGGATTTATCTCACTTTTCCGAGGTCTCAAGACTGTGATTATGTAATTCTGATACTATCAAAACATTGATTCTAGCAACTTTCAGTAATTATTACTATTGATTAATTGGTATCATAAAACGTACGTTATCAATCCATCTAATCAAATCTCGTTACAATCAAGTTATTGATTGAAACAAAGCTTAATACGTAATCTCCTGTTACTAATAGAAACTGATTCAGATTGATTGTATCAAGAAATGCATAAAAGCTATACAGATCTCACATTCTATAGAATCATGCCTCAAATTTTGATAATTGTGTAAACATTAAATGTTATATTTAGCTCGCGAACGTAATATCGTCATACTTATTACACCATTGACATTGCTTTCTTTTATCATCCTTCATGTATTTTGTATTTATGCTTATCACTGTACCCAACCTGCCTAAGGCGTAATTCACCAAACTGAAGCGAAGTGTCCACCAAAAGTAGATTACTTGTTTATAAATTAGTAAAGATACAATAATAATAGGTACTACGATTTAATGTTAGTGTCTCGGAAAATTCCGCCTATCATCGGAAATACGAACGTCCGACATTGATATTTATCTATAGCTGTAACAACAGTTTTTCTTTAATTTTTTAGTGCTATTCTGAAATTATTATACAATAGTTCGGAAATTAAAATAAAAACGGCAAAACCTTGAAACCCAATAGCGTCAACTAGTATTTTTAAATAACTTTATCGTAGGTAGTTCCTTGCATCTCAAATGTCACTTCATGATCAAAACTGTCATATGTCAGTAGTCTGTTTCACTGTATAAGTACAATGATGTTTATTGTGTAACGCACAGTGAATGCTTCCGAAATCAGTAAGGATACGACTGATAAGAATTCCCAAACTAATTCAACATCAGAGTTAGTGATAAAACAATTTAGTTTTCAGCTTACATGGATATTTTAAGGTTTAAAAGAGAAGCTGTCAGTCGTAATTAGCTTTACATTATTAACTGTCATAATATTCCTTATAAATACATCTCAGGTTTTTCTACTGATCAGACCACAAAAAATTACAACTTTAAAGTTGTACAAAATAAACTAATATCTTTGAAAGGCCAATCTAACGAACGATTTGTTCAACAATTCAATTTTTCTATATCATTAATATGTATTACTGTGCATCAAATTTAATCATGGTATGATAGTCTGTGATCTAGAGCTCTGATGAGTGGCGTATATCAGGCAGACAGACAGACAGACAAGTCATGGCGAACTCATGTCGAACTCATGTCTCATAATTCGGAACCCTTAAAACAAAAATCATATAAGTATTACTACGGTTTCATAATGTTTGATCCACACCTACGATTAATGATGAAGTGATTTATGATTAATGATGAATTATCTTTCAATTAAATCAATATTTTTTTACTTAAAGTTGAGTTCCTTCGTCGGAACTCAACTTTAAGCTTAATTGCCGTAAATAGCAAGTACCTTACAAATAAAGCACTACAAGTCCTAACTTCATACAAAATGTAAACAAGGCATTCACGCTTGTGCTGCCATCTGCAAATAGCCTTGCGTGTGCAACTCCATTATGTGACAATGAGTTAATGGTTATCTCTCTACTCGATGGCTCACAGTGAATCGTCTTGATGTTTCCGATAAAGCTTAAAAGCAATTATTTGTTGCGGTCATTGGATGTCTCACTCTTTGTGTCCATACAAGCTATTCCGTAAAATGACGATGTCGGAATATTCTAAACATATTACCAGTTACTGAGAAATTAATGGCGTTATTAACCCCCAATGATTCAGAGGAGTGTGATACGTTAAACATGTGTCAAAAGCGACATGATTTCATGAAATTTGTTCAGTAATTTTAAGAATATCAGATGTTTGATGCGGGGGTGTGAGCAACTTTCACATGTCTGAACGATTTTTCTTGTACCTATTCCATTTTATACCACTAAACTAAACAATCACTATTGGTGGACTTCGCTCTTCTTTTATGAATTTCTTCATTACCTATAACATAACGTCCTGCTAGAAGCGCATTATGATTTGCCTGTGTTTTAGCTATTGTTTACCTATTGATTATAGCATGCGGATCTTGAGCCTGATATACCGGCAGAGCCTGAAATGCCTATACCTGATCCAGCACTTGACCTATCCGCTGTGGATACAACACCGGTAAGACTATTAGATGAATAATTATATTAAGGCATTTATTCAGAGCATCGGCGAGTAAAAACAATACATGGTTATGATTACCACAGTAAGTATGTCTTCTTAAGAGCTCTGGTCGGTGATAGATGCAACTCTGTCCACCTGTTTGTCTCCAGCGCAACTTCATTGATTTCTTATTCGACCTGACAGCTACCTTTTTAATTTAGCTCTTATATCTGACTCGTGACCTTCCTATCTTTCCTTCAACTTTCCCTTCTACGATTGTGTTTATGAAACTGTCGTGCCGTAATGTCTTGAATTCCCTTAAGAAGTGAACTAAAAAGATCGAGGACTCAGCAACGCTTGTTTTCAGTTCCCACTTAGCAGAAGTACGTTTGCTGCCACACATACCCCTACAGGTATATGTATCTATTATATACACTTCTAGAATATACAGCAAATTAATTATCAAGACAACACTATGCTGATCATAAGCTGGGATTAAACTGCCTCTAAATATCTTTTAAATAAATCTTGAAGGACAGCGTTCATTAACAAACGTGAAACTTGGAACAAGCAGTCTATGCGGAATCGAATCAAGTCGAAAAACGCTTTACGTCAACGGAATAAGGATGAAAGAGTATTATTACTATCGTATGGGTCATGCCAGCCCTGTTGACGGTTAATATGCTGCCTGAATGCCACCATGGTCTGATAATTTTTGAAAAGCTGGGACCGACAGATTAACATGACAGAGCTTGCAGCTGTATGATGTTAAAAATACCACTGCAGTCAACCATCCAGGTACTGTCCTCGTGCTGCTGAACTTCGTATCTCAATTAAAGTGAGTCACCTCTATCGTTCGAAAAGACTATCTTAGAAACGACTTAGTACGTTATGCCATGAGCGCAAAACGTATTTAAACGTACATGAGCGTATTTCCTTGCGATAATACATTGTTAAAGATTGACAATGCTTTGACAGTCAAATAAGATAATGTAAGAATATTACGGGATTTCTTGGTCGTCTTGCGAAGCAAACATTGCGCTCTTATTTTATTTATTTTCCTCGAGTAATTTCAGGTTTTATTAGTAATTTTGGTTTTTAATAGAGCTTGAGTTATTAACTCGGGTGTGAATTAATGGAATAAAAGCTTTGTGTTTCTTTATGATTTGAGCAAAAGTAATCCGTGGTTATATAAAAGGCACCATTTTACATAAAATAACAAATGACGAACGACAAGATACGACTGCGATATAATATAAGCAATATAAACACTTGACTCTGGCAAAGTTGACATTATTATGACACAAGCCATTAACAAAGAAGAAGAAGATTACGCTAGGATTCTTTGTTTGACATTTCACGACATAATTGTAAATAAAATAGTTTTCAACACACTTGCTCATAAAGTGGCTCTATGGTCACCGCAATTAGGCACAGAATGACACCTATAATCAAACTGTGACTTTTTCATTGCTATAACTCACTAGTGAGTTCACAAAAAAGATCGTGTTTAATAGAACAAATAAATTAATGTTCCTATTGCTTGCTCATTTCATGCAACTTCTTATTTGAATAGATAATTTTAACTCGTACGTGTTTAATAAATAAAACATTAACTCTAATATAAATTTTGTTGTCTCTGTAATAAAAGAAAACTTTAAATTCCCCATTTTGTACGTGTCAGAATAGGCGCAAACCGTATGCGCGGAAAATAAAAAAAAAACCTCATCCCTTTAGTCTGTGGCTGATCGCAATGCGCGCGCATAGGAAAACTGATTAATTTTTCCCGCCATAGCGAATCAATTTTCACAACTCGTTTTCACTGTTGAAATTAAACTTTTTATCTACTAAATAAAATGAGTTTTTATTGTTATTTTATTCACAAGTGTGTTGAAAAACGTCGTATGATACACGTGTGTATTAATGATTACCGTCCTCGGCTCACTTAAGACCCTCACCTAACGGCTCGGGTCTCAATGGCGCCTCGGTAATCACCAACATTAAACACCAGTACCATAATGTACTATTATCTAGTGTTAAAGGCAAGAATGGATAACGGGAGATAGACAAAGGCGGTAACGCAATGCTGGCCATGGGATGCTCAACGGCCAAGAGGCAGACCACCCGCCCGATGGTCGAACGATATAGTCAGCGTTGTCGGGAACCACTGGATGAGACTTGCTAGGGCCTGGAATGAGTGGCATAATAAAGAGGAGGTCTATACCCAGCAGTGGGTGCAATCGGGCTAAAATGATGATGATGATGATGATCTAGTGTTAATCTTTGTGGAATTTCAATCAATAAATTCTGACTTCTTATCACAAGTGTATTAAATTTAATTTTATGTGTAATATGTTTTTTTTGTGATTTGTGCGACGAGGAACCCAAGAAAATTCTAGTAGGCCATTCCGCGATGACGTTTAAAATAAACAAATGACGATTGACAGCGACTTTGACGATATTATAACAGACAAAACCACTTGGCATTGGCAAAATTGTCATCAAAACAGATCCCATTATACTCGGAGGAAGAAGAACAATTCGCTTTATTGTATTGTTTACTTTTCTGTGCAAGCGTCGCTTTACAATGTTGGATGGACCGGTTGTAACGCTTCCGCTTCCGCCCCCGCCCCCGCCACCCCCACTGGCGGTAGCGCTGGTGGAAGCCAAGCCAAAGGTAAGTCGTGAAGTTCGCTGAACAAAACAATGAATCTATTATTACTAAGAAACATACGATGGCATGGATAGTTTGATACCTATAGTCCTCTATGGGAGACGGATAGCTCAATGATAGAGCAAGTTTTATACCATGTTTATAATTAGGATGTATTTCAAAATATGTAAGTAATTTATCAGTATGGTTCCATAGGACATGTTATGCTTAGTTTGGGGTTAGATTGTGATGATTGTCCAGTCCACCAATAAATATTGGTGGACAATTATTTATACTATAGTGTTTCTCCATAATCCTCAATTTGCATGTGGACAGTGCACGATAAAGATTAATGGCAAAAACAATGAGGCCTTTGCCTATGTCTAGAGTCTGTGGGATAACATATACAGCTCGATGTTGAAGGCTTTGATACTGTGGATTTTTTATACAATCTTTCAAGTTTCATGTGGGTTTGTGCTTATATTTAATAAGGACATGCCTTAACAACGATCTATCTAGAGATCTAAGGTGTCTATTAGGTCCGAAGATTTAAGTCGTGAGCATGTATGTTTTCATTTAAAAAAATATCCTTCTCATAAATAATGCTGGACATTACACACAGCACCATCTGACCCTAAAGTAAGCAGAGCTTGTGTTATTGGGAAGCACATGTCTAATATACTACTTATATACCTTTTTTTTTGTAAATACATACATGTTATATATAGAAAAACACCCTGATTAGAGACAAATATTTGCAGAGCATACAAACATTAGTCCACCGGCGGGAATGGAACCTACAACACTGCATCTCAGGTGGGCCTTGGGCCACTGCGTCATATCAAGAAACATACATAAAAAGTCTATACTTTCTTCGAGGTTACAGACCTAGTTTCATCCAAATTCATTCAGCCGTTGCAATTTGATTAAGCCTTATACAAACATTGTAATCAGACAAACATCTACATAAACTTTCGCAAATATAACTACTAGCTGCCCGCGGCTTCGGACGCGTGGTACCTACATAAAAATAGCCTATGTGTTTCTCCAATGTCCCATATATCTCTATACCAATTCATCAAAATCTGTTCAGCGGTTAAGCCGTGAAAACGTAACAAACAAACAGACAGACAGACAGACAGAGTTACTATCGCATTTAATATTAGTTAGATTAGTCGCAATTAGTTTTTAAAGGGTATTCAAATATAGCAGGATTGAATACTTTCTTCCATTTTTCTCTCAAATTGTATTTAAAACAGTGTTATTTAATACAAGGCGCCAATTCCTCCATGATAGATACCGACAAGAAAACCATCTTTGTCTACGACCATGGTCTGGTCTACAAACACTTAAACAGATATGCACCCTTGAGGTCCATTTCGCCCCACCCTGTATAATTTAACACCTAACCTTGAGTACCCATTGCGCCCCATCTTGTACAATTTTACTTTAGAAAGCTGATCATAATGTTATTATACAGAGAGCGCGCGAAGCCCGATCGGCGCGAGGATCCGGCGCGGGTGCTTCGTCCTCAAACAGCAAAATACAAACGCCGTTGACACACTGCGACGTTTGCACACAAGCAGGCGATAACACCAATCTCGTAAGGTAAGATTATATCACATACCATATCATTTCTTATTTAAAACCGATGTGAAAGGCTTTAAACGAGCCTTGGAGGCTTTTTTTCTTTCTTCGTGTAACTTCGTGCTTAGATTCTACGTGCCGATTTCCTTCACCGTTTAAGAGGGTTCTAGAGAATGAAATTTGTGCTAATAATAATACAACCGAATCTGCTAAAAAAAAAAATTATTTACGCTTTTTAGTAATTACATTTTTCGGAAGTCGTAAACACCACTGAAAGTCAGAGGAAACTAAACTAAAATGTCTAATTAAATGCATTAATCACATAGTGCCGAGACATTGACGCTCATACCGGAATTCTGTGCATCGGATGATGGAGTGCACAATGCATCAAGCTTATAGACCGTGTTCTTAACGTCGAGATTCGTAAAATAAAGGTCATTGTTGGAACCCGCATTACAGAACTAAATGTTAGTGTCTGCGTTTGCGCATGCATTGCAGGCAGCTGATGTCGCATGCATTGCAGGCAGCTGATATTGAAAAAATATTTTTAAATCATAAAAAGGCACTCGCGGTTTCATTTTATAAATCCATTTATAAAATGAAACCGCGACAGTCTTTGAGAGAAATATTCAAAGAAATTAATATTCTCATAATATATTTATGAAAATTTGTTATACACTCATAAAACAAATTATACATCCCTAGGTTTCGACTAGAAAAAGTAAATAAGTCATTTATGGGGGAACACGGTGCGCTTCTATAATAACCTTCCTGAAAATCTAACTAATCTACCTATTACGAAATTTAAAGCTTACATAAAGGGTAGACTTTTGAAGAAAGCGTATTATAATAGAAATGATTATTGTGATGTTGCTCTGACCTCAGACATTTAACTGACAGATTTGTAATGTTTAAACTTCTGTAATCTTGTATTAGTTTGTCGTAGTTAAGTTAGTTCTGTGAAGGATCATAAAAAAAGCACTAGGACTGGGACGAGCTTCTTGTCAATTCTTCTCGAACTTTGGTTAGCAGGAATTGGCACATAAATTCACCTAGTACGTAAGACGCTTTAAAGTAATCCTTGTGATTGTATTGAATTATAATATTTCTGACATACCTTATAAAACTATCATGGTTTTGAACATAATTTTCACTAAACACTGGATATTTACCATGATATGTGAGTTTTGCCGTGATTTTATCTCGTGATCATGACACATGCAACTGTGCCGAAATATCGGGAAGCAGAAAAACTCACATATCATGGTAAATATCCCGTTTTGAGTGAAAATTATATAAACATATAATGTATATATACATTTTATATTTTATAAATAAATAAATATAAAATTATATTATAAAACTCACAAAACGGATCACAATCAACATGGCGTTTTAACTATAATTAGATCTAATCTATTTATTGATCTATTCGTAATCAAATAAGTGAATGTGACAAAATTACAGTGTTACATGCATAAAAATTATAACACCCTAAACTAAGAACCAACTACGGAAATACTTTATTAGAATCGTGTAAGACTTTTAGCGCACCGCTTAAACCTACTGATACAGCTATTAAAGATATCTCGATTATGAGAAGTAGCCAACTCGTTATAAAGACGACTATATTTGGGAGGGGACTGTATATTGAAATATTGTTTCTGTATATTTTTAAGCCAAAGGTACATAATCCGTACAGGATTAGGGAACGTACCCATACTACGTAATCCGTTCAGGGGGGGGACGGGGTCTTTAAAAACCACGCTTGGTCACAGGGGGGGGGGGGGGGGGGGGGGGTGTATTTAGGTTTTCGTCACGTAGTCAATATCCCCTAGAAAAATCTCAAGCTATCAAATATGACGCGCAGCGTTTAGCGCTTTTTAAACTCAGGTGGCAACACTGACGCTCATATGCCGGGACGTCAGCTGATTAAAAAGTGGCAGTTTACAGTGTCGTGAAGTTGCCAACTCAACGAGAGTTCGTACCGGTACATTAAAAATGTCGTTGTACGATCAGCTGTAGGTATAATGCGTTTATTAAATGTGCGGCAATGTATAACACTACGCCCGGACCGGACGCCCTAGGGTATTAAAATACCCTACGATACATACTTTTTTTTTTAAATTGATACATACTGCCCGTAGATTAAAGATAGCGTCACCGGAAGGACGTGCTTAATTTGTGGACTTTATTTTGCCTCAAAAAGTTCCATGAACTGACGAACATGATTGACATGAATTCATGTTGACATGTTCCATGAATTGACGAAAATGATGAACAAACGGTCATCGCGCTGTGTTGTCGCACGTTTTGGGCCTTTTCCTGGTCTAGCCACCAGTTTGCTGATATCGCTGGTATACACGTCGAACAGCATATCTGCTCAAATTTAATTGACGAGCCACTTGACTTTGGTTCTGTCCAGCTTCGATTAGTACAACCACTTGAGACGCTGCTTCTGGTGTGGTATCCATTTTCTTGTTTAGAGAGATGACTTATTCGTTAAAGGACCTTTCTGACTGGGAGTTGGTATGCAAATGATGTCATTTCAATCATCCCTTATCGTTTTATACCTGCTCAAAGTCCCGCAAAGCGCACTACCTGAAACGAGCGAATTTAGGCCATTCCATTGTTAAGCCTCCACTGCTATGATTTGGAAGGTCAAGGCCAGACATTATGGGTATTTAGGAAGCTAACAGTGTGTACTTTAATTTAATTTAAGTTATATTTACAACCAACCTTTAAATAAAAAAAAAACAAGTGTCGAAATCAAAATGCAGGAAAATTCCCCTATGTGCGATTTCTATGCTCTCGAGTGTAGATTTTGAAATTATACTTTCCATTCACAGATGCGATGAATGCGCGAAGCGGTATCACTTCACATGTTTGGAGCCGCCGTTGAACAAGAATCCCAAGAAACGCGGCTATTCGTGGCATTGCGCCGATTGCGATCCCACGGTAAGTAAAATATCTTTTTCGATTGATCGTTAGCGATGCACTTGTATTTATTACGACAACTTATGTCATTAAACAAATAAATATAATTATAAATATTGGTGGACAATGCACCTAACACCATCTACCCCCAAACTAAGCATAGATTGTATTATAGTGACCATATGACTGATAAATCCGCAACGAGGAAATCCATAGAAGAACCAAAGTCACCGACAAAGCACTCAAAATTTGCAAGTTGAACTGGCAATGGGCAGGCCATATAGCTCTCAGAACTGATAACCGTTGGGGAGTAAAAGTTCTCGAATGGCGACCAAGGACAGGAAAACGAAGCGTAGGACGACCCCCCACCCGATGGACTGACGACATTGTGAAGATCGCAGGAAGTCGGTGGATGGAGAGGTCTCAAAATCTAGGGGGGGAGGCCTATGTTCAGCAGTGGACTTCTTAAAGGCTGATATTATGATGATGATGACTGATAGAATATTTTTATATGTTTATATACATAGGTACTTATTAGACATGCAAGTATTATTTAAGCATGTGATTACATTTTTATTACTGTTATGTTTCTATCAGCGAAAACCTGTTATTGTCTTTCTGTAGGGCGATTATGGAACTCTTGATACAATCAATGTCTATCAGTTGCGATTAGCAATCGGCATCAATGTCTATCAATTTCGATTAGCAATAGGCATTATTTCAATCAATCATATACGATGTATTTAAATGCTTAGTACGCTAAACACGGTTCCTACCACAATCGTACTTTTAAATTGGTTGAGTTATAGTTTGACACCAACTTCACATTGTAACTAGCGATAGAAGCCGATAGAAATCGCAGCGATCCGTAATACCAATTCATCAATAGTAACTGAAAGCTATTAATAGCAATGTTTTGATAGTATCAAAGTTCCATAATCGCCCCACTGATTTGATTTAGCTACTAGCTGCTGCCCGCGGCTTCGCACGCGTGGTACCTACATAAAGAGTGCCTATCTCCTTCTCCAAAGTCCCGTATATCTCTATACCAATATTCATCAAAAATCGGTTCAGCGGTTTAGACGTGAAAGCGTAACAAACAGACAGACAGAGTTACTTTCGGATTTATAATATTAGTTAGGTTCAAACGAATTGTGTCTAATTGTTGGTTTTCCTTAACAATAAATAAATAACAGATAGATTAACAACGAAGGGTCCTTATAAGGTTACCTTTTATTCCAGACTCTACTTTCTACTGTCTTAAAATCCATAGAAAAACTACATGCAAATCGTATGCGCTATTATCTCTGTTTACCGATTAATATCGCCATATGAATACACAGTACGGAGCTGCACACCGAAGCATTAGCAATCACTCAAAAATCACAAATCTCTCTCTTTTGTTACAGGATTTGGAAGAAAACATTTAAAAGTATGAAAAGGAATTAAGAATCCATAAAATCTCAACCTTAATTAAGGTCAAATACAGTTTATGAAATCGATGTTATAAATCAGTCGTGTTGCATTTATTTGGTTATGCTTTTTATTGTGCGGACTTCTACTTCTGTAGGTTGTAGGAATAAATGGCATAATTTTTATACAATTGTGGTTTAAAATTATTACCCTTTCCTACACGCCATCAAATTGTCCGAAAAAAGTTTTTTGACGTGATAACGTCTTATAAATCGTTGAACGCTGGCTGCACGCACGAAAAATTGTCACGTTCCGCCTGAGCCGAGCGTGCAAGCGAGAGCGCGGAACAAGCGATAGAGAGGCACGATCGGCCTAAGCGTTCGGCATGTGACGCATCTTAATATGTTTTCTTATGACGTTATCGTCCGTAAACCGACTTTACAGACAACCATTTTTTTTCGTAAGTATAAAATCCTTATCTCGTTACTATACTTCAGGGGCAATTCCCTTACATATCGACTTCTATCACTCTAGTCCAATCAACGTTTGATTTTTCGGCGCTGGTTGCGTTGTGTGTATTTTTAACAGACTTCAAAAAAGGGAGGAGGATCTCAAATGTTTTTTTAAAGGTTTGTTTCCTTATAACTCCGTCATTAGTGAACCTATTTGGTTTTTTATTTTTTTATGTAAAAGGATATACTTTCCGATTGGTCCCATAGAAATTTCATCAAAATCGGTTCCGTAGTTTGTTTACCATCCAAACACATAAACAAAATGTTGTTTTCCAGTGACTCCAGTGGTGTTAACGAATTACGAAGAATGATAATAGCACTTTATCAAAATTCGTTAAAAACTTTTTTTAACGAATTCAAGAAAAGGAGGAGGTTCTCAATGCGGTTGTATTTGTTTTTTTATATTCAATGATTTCGGTTTTCTTTTTAATTTTTATAGCTTAAATATTTACCTTATAATCTACAAGTTTCTGCCCGCGGCTTCACAGGTAGGGTCCGTAAACACCAACCTTCTCACAATAGTTGACTACATTGCGGCTAAACTTGACTCACGTGCACAGGTAGATGTGGCTTACTTAGACTTCAAAAAAGCATTTGACCAAGTCGATAATGATATCCTTCTTACCAAATTAAGGGCTTTTGACTTCTCTCCAAAATTACTTATGCTATTTGCTGATTATTTACGGGACCGCAAGCAGTTTGTACGTCTTGGCTGTTACGACTCTGCTCCTAATCACACTAGATCTGGTGTAAGTCAGGGCTCATCCTTAGGACATCTCATATTTACAATGATCGTCTATGATCTAAACACCTTGTCTCTGCTAAATCTCTAATATATGCAGATGATCTTAAACTATACAGTGAAATAAAAACGATTGACGACTGTTACGCGCTGAAACGAAACCTCATTGCGATACAAATGCGGAGTGAAGAAAATCGACTGTACCTAAATGTTAATAAATGTCAAGTTATGTCCTTCAGTAGATCCGTGGAACCAATTATTAATATGTCATGCCAATTATTATTAATGTCATACCAACTAAATAGGGATTTGCTAAAACAAACGCAGATCGTCAAAGACTTGGGTAATATTTAATCCGGGCATAACATTTCATGACCACAATATGTAAATTGGCAATAGACTGTTTTAAAAGGATAGGGTTTGTCACAAGAAACCAGGGACCGTGCAACCCCGATTTCGAGTTAACTCCTTAAAAAGTGTAACCCCTTCATTGGGTATGCAGTTGATGGGGTTACCCTTTCGTTTGAGAGACCTCTTCCTAACACAAGCGAAACTGTAACCCGTTCATTTGGGTTTTCAGTCGATAGGGTTACCCACTCTGAGGGTATCTGATTGAATGAGGTTACTTCTTGATAGGGGCTTTTAATGGTTACCTACCATTCCATCTCACGCTGTGGGGTAGGGAATTTGGAAAATAAATTTATATACTTGATTTGTGTTATATGTACATTCGTTTCGTTCGCCCGATCGCTTTGTCCGGTAAGGTTGGACTAGAAAGGAAGTGCGTAAAAACTAAAAATAAAAAAAAATATAGTTAAGTCAAGTAGTTAAAATTAAGTTAAGTGTCTGCACTTGACTTAATTTTAAGCAGCAGCTAGTAGCTAAATCAAAACAGTGGGGCGATTATGGAACTTTGATACTATCAAAACATTGCAACTAATAGCTTTCAGTTACTATTGATGTATTGGTATTACGGATCGGATACTGTAACTGTAATGTAATGTTATTTTTCCTGTAGAGTCTCATTAATAAAATAACAACAATAAAGCAACATAGTTAAAACGGCTAGACTTATTAACTGTTTTAACATTAATTAAATTATATTAAATGTTTAATGGTTTTATTATGTAGGGTTAAAGATTTTATCTCGACTTATTCTTCGACTGCTAACAAAATAACATCATCAAGGATTCCTCTATTTATTTATTGATTAATACTGCGAAATATGCATCCAACTTACCACTACCATTTCATATACTTCTCACTCTATTAAAAAAATAAATGACATTCTCTCTCATCAACTGACATTGACTGAATGAAACAAACATTCTGGTTTATCCATTTTGTACCTACTTATTATAGTAATTGTAAAAAAAATATGATGGACGTAGCCTAATATTTATCATAATTTTTAATTACTTAAATAGCCTAAACGGCGACCAGTCGCTGATCGCATTTTTTGGTCGCCCCGCCACCCGTCGAGATAGCCTAAAGGGCGATAAGTCGCCTAATCTGGCATCACTGAACACCAGTGCTAAGTAGGTAGGTTTACACTACCTAAGTAGTTGGCATTATGCTGAGCTGACCTTATTTGGCGCGAAATGATGATTTTTATCACACTATGTTGTAAGCTGCGTAAGGCATCTATGTAAATGGCGACCTACCCTACCTCTTTATATTTGACTCTAATTGCAAGTAGATTATTATTGCTCTACTTAATACCTACCGAGTTTTGTTGCGTAGGTACCTACCTACTACATTTTTTTATTGTTTGTATCATTTACCAACTTTAAGTAACCTTTAAGTATATTTTGTGTTGTGTCTTGTCAAATATATATATTTTTTTCATATAATATACAATAATATAAAATACATGTGAAATAGTTGCTATCTATGGACCGTTTAAAACGATCTATAGATAGCTCAACTGATCCAGAGCGTTCCCAAGACACCGGCGGCATTGCCACGTTGATTGGCAATGCTAATACGCTGAGCCAGATAGGAGCCAGCTCTTGGGTCACGAAATGTATCTACCAGACGCCGTGAAAAAAATTTGAAAACGCGGTGGGCCCAGGGCCCAGGGTCTCGACTCCAAAAGGCTCAAATACGTAGCCTTTATCAAGGCCAGCAGCTAAATTTTTGCGTCTTTTGAGCTCCTCGGCACATTCAGCCGCCGCACCAGCTCTTACGGAAGTCCCCGACAGATGGGATGCGGCCAGGGTGTCTACGCATGTAGCATCCTACACCAATGGCCTATCCATCTTCCAAGGGACAAGAGTCATACCGTCGGGCCTCTTACCATCGTCACGTATCAGACTGTTCGGTTCGAGAATAGCTGGTACGTTGACGCTGGTAAGTGCCCGATGAATTACATCGTTAAGACTTGCGTGGTGGGCAATCCTACCGACGCGGCGGTGGTCCTAAACACTATAACACGTGGAGACAGCGCTGGTCGACCGCTGTACCACACTGGCACCAATGAGGGGCGCAGCACCGCGTACCCAACCGCAGACAAATTCCAACTCAAAATGTTGTAGGATCTAATAAGGTGCCAATGTTAAATTATGTTAGTTCTTGTAACCAATGTCCTGACTCCATTTTGAAACGGCTAGGAGACGGGTGCGATCTACGGAGCCGGAGCTTGAGCATGTTTCTAACAGATGATTCTATATAGGCTCACATATAGGCCCGTTGGGCCGAAAGGTTCTTGGGGGCAGCGGAATTAGAGCAAGCACTGTTATAAGCCTTTCTAGCTTCGTTCGAGTGATGCCGGAAAAGACGGAATTAGATTTTTTACTTTTACTAGTGCAAGAACAAGAACAAGGACAAGAACGCTGGTAGGGCAACACTTGAAATTTTGCGAATAGCCTCCCAATTTGATAGGAAGGGAGGCCTGCAGCCATGCCTTGTCATCTAGATGAATATTCAAAACCGACGATGAAGTGTTCTTTATTAAGTTGTCTAAGCCATCCACCAGCTCGCTATGTTTCCACAGTTGACAACATATTTAAGCGTTAGTAAATTTTGGGACAAAAAGACAAAACATGATAATTGTAAAAGCCATATATATATGACTATTAATTTTGAATAATCTGTCAGAGGTTTTGCTAAAATTTTGAATTTATTCATCTTTGAAGATCGGACAAGACTCGTCATCAACTGTAATATTTGAGGCCAGACTGTTGAATTTCAAGCAATTTAATTTTTATCCAACCCAGTGCCCGAAACGTAAAGCTCGCATTTTGAATAATTTAGTTTTAAACAAATCTGCTAAAATTCATCACTGATGAGTTTTAGATCACCAAAAACAGTGTCCACAACTGCACCTAAAGTTCCGTCACCCAAGTACCAAACAGTTTAGAATGGAGACGTTGAATAATCGGATGGATGGCAAGGCTGAAAATGGCTGGACCAAGGGGGTCGTGCCTTGCTGACATACAACGGCAGACGAAATAACCAATGTTATTTCGTCTATCAGGACAATTCCTGATAGATCAATTTAGAAGGTGAACTGCCAAAGAAATGGATAAATTTCGGGAATGTTGTTTTTAATTTCATTGAGCAAAGCCACCCTTATCTACGGAATTGAAAGCGTTTTTAATATCGACGTTTAAAATTAGCTCCCCGCAATTTTCATTCAAAAATGTACGAAGAGAATGTACTGCGGCTTCACGCCTCGCGAACCAAAGCCTAGCTGAACAGGTCGAAAAAAGTCACCGAGATATGCGGCTTTTTTCCGACAGTAGACTTTAGCTCAATGCGGCGGTAGGTGGTACCCACGACTATGGGTCTAAAATCGCCGTCTTTCTTTTTGAGTGCGCATAGGTTCGCTCCGTACAGGAGCTCAGGGATCTGGCTGTTGACTCGACCTGACAACATCAGGTTGATCAGGGCCGTCATATATTTCACTAACATGGCCCGAACCCCCAGATAGCAGGTCTTTTAGATGTTGTGGAGTCAGCATCTAGGACGCCAGCAGAGTCATTCTGGACATGACGGCACCGAGCACGTCCTGGCTGGTCGCATCAACAGCGTCTTGCGATGGATCGGGGAGTTGGAAGTTGGGCCCTGGGATTGGGCTTACTTATTCTCTTACTGTCAAGTGGTTTGAGAGTGTCATTAGAATTTGGAGCTATAATGTCACTAGGAAATAGAATACGGGAGGCACTCTTAATATCACCATCGCTAAGTTTACTTTCTACAAGTTTGTAGATAGCAGAGACTGATCTGGGAGATTTTGAATTTGTTAGTGGTTCCAAATAATTTTTGAAATAAGGTGTGCACTCAATGCTTGCAATGTACCTACCTAACACAATGTTGTTTTATCCGGATAGTGATGATATTTACAATTAATAATAAAAAAAATACAAAATTGGGGAGCAATACCTACACTAAAAGATACATACAAATGACAATAATACACAAATAAATCGGTGTATCAAACAATCACACCATTTACCGTAAGGCCAAAGGAATGAAAATAAAAATTTACTCTAGTCTGCTAATTATAATAACTAATCGATTGTTTATCAATCCACTTCCACTCTGTAGCATATTAGAACAAAGACGCCGCCTCGCCGCGCTTGGCGGTGGCTCGGCACGTGCTAGTCAAAACATTATATTATGAACCTAATACAAAGTAAATAGGAAACCAATTACAATGTTTGGAGTTGCAAAGTATAACCGTGTTTTAATGATCGAAAGGGTAACCCTGAGGATTAGGTTTTTGAATAATACCAAAACCCAATACTATCGAAAACCATATGATCAGGTAACCTAAACGAAAGGGTTTTGAAGGGGTTACCCCTTAAAACAGCTTATCAAACAATAGTGTAACCCTTATAAAAGGGGTTTTATAATAAGCTCTTGGAAAAACCCTATTGAAAACCCCTTCAACGGGTTACCGAATCGGTCCCTGCAAGAAACTGCAGAGATTTCAACAATATGAATGCTATCAATCTTCTCTACACCACCTTTATTAGATCTAAGCTGGAAAATAGTGCATATGTTTGGAACCCTCACCAGGTAACATACACCTTGATACTAGAAAAAGTGCAAAAAAATTTTCTCCGGTTTCTTTACCGTAAGGTGCATGGCTACTACCCGTTTATGTACCCTACCCAATATCTCCAGGGTACATTAGGATTTAACTCTACAAATGCGCCGAATGCATGTCAAAATACCTACTGTGTGTCGCATATTAGGTGGATTGCTAAACGGAGAACCGCATAAGGTTTCGCCTGGGCCGAGTACCACTATTTGCAGTAACTCCCGCTCGCACTTTTGCTCGCCAACAGTCCCCCATTTGTAGAGTCCAACTACACCTTAATGTCCGCCTCCTTAATAATCGCCGCCTCGCATGTTGTCGGCGCCGCAGAACTTACGTATTACGACGTATTTACTGATAAATTTAATTATTTATTTATGAATGTTAAAATAGTATAACTTAACAGCTTACACTAATGCGTTATAAATGGCCCGTTATTGATAAGACTGTGTATTTGCTACTGTGAAAAACTTGAGTAAGTAATTTAAATTGTTAGTGTTTATTGTAATGTTTAGTATAAACAAATGTAAGCAAATAAACCGATTAATCGATTAACCGAAAAAACAATTAACCGACTGATTTCACTTCGCTTTTTCACCGGTTTTAATTTTGCAAAATAACCGGGTTTTCGTTTTTTTTTAATGAGTAATCAATGACAAATTCAGTTAAAACTACGCCTTCCGACTTTATTTAAAACGACCATAATAATCTACCTAATTATATTACAACAGAATGCGTTAAAATTGCAAAAATACTAACAAACACTTCTCAGAAATCTTTATCTATGGACCGCATAAAATGTTACATGAAATGGCCTTGTATGATGAAGACACATGAGAAACAACTTGAAGAAGGTGTACCAAGTTCTAAGTCGATTTTCCCCACTTCTGTAGAATCAGAGAGAATATTTTCATCGCCAGGCCGAATGCCCAATAAAATCCGAAGTTCGCAGGGCGACGACTCTCTCAACGCACTTGTGTCACTTAGGTCTTGCTGTCAACAAAAAGTAAGACTTATTGTCCGTGTCAATGTCAACCTTATTTGTGTATATGAGAGTTGAATACTACTAAATCAATAAGTAGATAAACATTTTAAAGATTGATTTATTGTAATCTTTAATCTAATTTTATTATAACTATTGTTGATTTTTTAAACTTTCTTTGAGTAAGAGAGAAAAAGTTTTAATTATACCATATAAAAAAAAATATTACAATTTGCAACTTTTTAGGACTGATTTATGATAATATTTTAGGCTAACTAGGGTAGTGGCACCAAAAGATCTACGCTTAAGCGTTTTTGACAACTTTGAGTAGCTTTTCCTCCTTTACTTTATGATATTATTGCTTGCCAGTATTTTTTAATAATTACTTAATCAGCAGTCAAATCTTATATACTCAAGATTTGACTGCTGAAAAAGAAAATTACTGTCTACTAGTTTTTTTGCAAAATTACTATTTGTCGAAGATTTTGGATTTTTCCCCTATAGATGAACGCCGACCCCTCATTATGAACGATTTGCCTCTAATAATTGAACTAACATTTTAAAAGAAATTTAGTATAATTATAAATTTAGATTTTTATAAATTAGAAATGATTTCTGCATGCCTTTTCGTGTGATTTCGTGCCTTTGTAAAAATAGCTGCAACCATTTTTTGCCTGGTTTCAGGTTCGAACCTTTAATTTCATCATTTGCGTTTACAGGAAAGCCAACTTTGGCCAAATTTTAAATCCAAGTAGCAATTTATCTTCTTCATCATCTGATAACAGTTTATTTGGCCCTTTTCTACCCTATGTGTACCCTGTGGGATATTAAATTGAAGGCTGGCTTTGCTTAGCGAAATCTGTTAATTTTAAGGAACAACACCTTAAAGTTGATCGAATAAAATGTAAATATATAAGTTCAAGTTTTGAATATGATTCCTAAAGCTGAACAGATTAAGATTTCATACTGAATAAAAAACAAAATAATCAAAACCACAAAAAACATATGTTCAGCTTTTGGTAATTAGCTTCATATATTAACTAAAACTAATTTGATATATTTTATTTTTATCTTAAAGCGATAGATTCTAAGTTATAAGGTCTGTAAAATTATGCTATTTCTCCATTATTTTAATGGGTCAATGGACCGGTCATTTTTTGCGTCAAGCAAATAAAATTGTACCCAATACTTGAACAGTCAATTTCTTTTTCAAAAAGCTTAAAAGTGAGAATTTGTATAAATATAATCAAAGCTTGATTTATCAAGTTCATATTTCGTATAAAAACCACTCAAATCCCTCATTACTTCTTGCTTTAATCTAACAAAATGCTTAAATTGAGAAGGCATTTACCTTAAGTAGGTTTCCTAATAAATCAGGTTTTTGGCGGGAACCACTCGTACAACGACTCGCCACGAGCGCGTCAGTAGTAAAACTTTTGATGTTTTGATTGAAAATGACGGACAAAATATTTCCATATGCGGAAAAAAATATTGCACGCATGTAAATAGCGAGATATTTTTTTTTCGTAATTTTGTATTGTCAGTCAACTTTTGGGGGTCAGTCAACTTTTGGTGCCACTACCCTATATTGTTGATTATCATTACCTACTGTTCGAGTAATAGTGATTTGAATATTACCAAATGATTTAAACTTTGCTTGAGTAAGAGAGATAGTTTTGATAGAAGACTGAATTTTTTTAATGTTTTAAGATACTTATCTATTTTGTTGATTTTTATAGCTTTATTTGGGTTAGACAGAGAGTTTTAATACTTAAAATAATAAAATTTGGTTTTATTTTGTCCCAAGACACCATTAAAAAAAATCAAAAAATAACCGATTAACCGGTTTTTGAAAAATTAAAAACCGGGTTTTCAAAACAACCCGGTTTTTACCCGCCCTAGTAGGTATATAGGTATGTTCAAATAATTCGTGTTTCCTTATTTTATTTTATTGTGTAGCCAAATAAGTTGGTAAATAATTTTAGGGTAGGTTTATGTTTGTGGGTAGTACCTACGTAGGTCTTAGATAGATAATAATATATCTTTTTGTAGGTTGACTAGTCATAATAACAGTTACTTTAAGACAGTTTAAGATTGTTCCTAACTAATTTTAAGGTCTTTTCTTTTTCTATTTTTCATCTTTTATGTTGTTTAATTGAACATAGATTTAGATGAAACGCTTTGGATTTTTCTGTAATGTTTAACTCCTATTTAAATAAATAAACTTGAACTTGAAGGCGTAATTCCACACTACATCTATACTAAGTTCCACCTAATCAGTTCAGCGGTTACGGTGTGATTAAGACACAAATATACAAACATCAATAAGCTCTCGCATTTTATAATATTAGGAGGAAGTAGGGCAAGATTCAGCTACGACCAAATGTAAGAAAACATTTGATCGTTCTTCGGCGACCTCGTAAACGTAGCGTAACCTGATTGTTTGCTCAATAGCAGATTAAGAAAACATATTAAATCTGTTGAGAAGGTATAGTTCAGCTGTGGTTCGATTTACGTTCGATGTAAGTGTAGTTAGGTACTCGTACAAAGTAGATTTCCCTATTGTAGCGATTTGAGGCTGCCATTGACATACGCTACGCATGACACTCTTGTAGCATTCTACGCCGTAGCCGTCTACAATACTGTAATTATGCATGTGTGTATGCATGCATGATAGCAGCCGTAACACTATGGTGCTATAGCTTTTTAAGCCAGCTATCATGCATTGTGTGAATGGCGCTTTCTTATCAAACAAAGTCTGTGACAAAAAGATGCATAATAAGTCATACTAATGATTATCATTAATTATATTTTCAGATTAAAGATTTATTTATTTGACCTTATTATAACATCGGGTGTCATAATTTTATCGTTAATTTTATCTTTCATATCAATTTTATCTGTAACTTAATTAAATGTCTGTACCTATTCTTGGAGAAAATAATTTCATTTTATTTCAATACAATAAAATGTAATACAACACTAAAAACATAAAACAACAGAAGAATGAAATAGTAACTCTTTAAAAACGAATATATTATATATTAATAGGTAGGTAAAGACTTTGTACCCCTTTTTACGAAAATTGTGCGAACGGAGGAGTATGAAATTTCGCACACTTATAGTTTATTAGAGAAGGAAGGCAGAACGCAATTATTTTTTAATTACACACAAAAAATACATTATTTATTAATTAATTAGGTATGTTGGTAATTTTTTCAACATTTGGCAAAGCTAATTTGAAACATTTCGCATTAAGTAAAAAAATATTTACAGTGAACCAGTTAAGAACTAACGATAAGAATTCATTTACGTTATCGCAAATACTGGTTTTTCCTCTAACAACTTTAAAAATTAAAGACGTATCGTCAGCAAATAAAACTACATCGCAAATATTTTTTACAAAACAGGGAAATCGTTAACGTATACTAGAAATACAATAGGGCCTAGTAGCGAACCCTGTGGTATCCCTATATTAATTATTGATCCTGTATACCTCTCACCACCCACGTCAACTTTCTGGACTCTGTTGGATAGATAAGACTGTATGAGGTCAATCGCTCGGTTTTGAATGCCATAATATTTTAACTTTATGATTTCGGTTGCATGACTGACACAGTCAAAGGTCTTAGATAAATCACAGAATGTCCCAATTGCATCCTGTGACTTCTCCCAGGCGTCAAATATATGCTTTAAGTGCGCTATACCTGCAACAGCTGTTGATCGACTTTTAGTAAATCCGTATTGATAAGGTACTTTGTAGCCGTTAACTTTATAGTGAGATAATAACTGATTCAGAATGTTATTTTCAAAAATTTTAATTTAATTTACTTGATCAGTTCTGCGTACCATATGTGAGAACGAGGAGGATGGATACGACCATTAATTTGCGCTTGAGAGTCCTTTCATCCAGTTGCCCATGGACCTATAGTTCTTTCAGGCATTATCGGTTCGCCGAGTGATTTCCTTGTCCAGTCTGGATTCGAAGGAGACTATTTTACCCAGATAAATGTACTGTGTTCTTCATCTACCGTTACACTGGTCTTAACGCTGACCTTGGTCTTTGTCCTAAGCTGAGGCTTGTTAACCTTAGGCAGTTGTCTCACCGCCGAGGAGAAAACGACTAATCATCGGCTATTTTCTCGCTTAAGAAACATACAATAGATATACATTCCGTATAAACAAAAGAGATGCATGTACTAATAGTTGATCGCTGACTGTTTACACTGAGAGGCTAAGTAGCGGTCGTTTCTGCACAATGCGAGCGAGTAGCTCGCAGTAGCGAGTAATCGCCCGTAGCACTCGAACACACTCGCTTTAGCCCAACGGAATCTATCGGAACTACACACTCGCCTCGCGCTATGCGCCAACTCGTTTACAGTTTCTAGTTCTACACGTTTCTCGTTCATCGGCGGTGGGACAACTGCCATACTCCGCCAATAGCAATCCCTCGTCCTTCTGACACCTCCTCGAGGGCACTGGTGAACAGTTTTGGATAGAGGGGGTCACCCTGTTTTACATCTTTTGCTATTGTAAAAGTTGATCCCGAAGAATTTAACCTTTTTGAGGCTGCACTAATATTATATACATTTTCTGTTTTAATAAATAATCCCGGACATTTCACACAGCATCACCTGGACCCTGAGTAAGCAGAGCTTGCGTTATGACTGATATAGTACTCATATACCTTTTTTGTAAATACATACATATTATAAATATAAAAGGTATATAATATGAGAGATATGACTGTTATTCTTTTATTTTGCACTGAAATTTTTTTTGCAGACGTTCTTGTATGTCGAATCGATTATTAAATTATCGTAAGTCTACGTAATAGGTAGGTACTCTTACCGATAGGTAATCTACCAAATGACTTATCTCCTGTATTTATCTAGGTTGGTACTTACATGTTCTATTAAAATACCGTATTTAAAAATAAATGTTATGTAGGTACCTACATAACATAGTATTATGATTTTAATTATGTAGACAGAGAGTAAACAGATACATTTTTATTTGCGCAGCTTATTAGGTACTTATAATGTCGGACATTTCACACAGCATCATCTGGCCCCAAAGTAAGCAGAGCTTGTGTTATGGGTACCACATGACTGATATACTACTTACATAGATTTTTTTGTAAATACATACATATTATACGCGACGCGAGACAAATACCTGTAGATCATACATACATTTGTCGCGGCGGGAATTGAACCCGCCATCTTCTGCGTCTCAGCCGGGCCTTCGCCTATTGCGCCACAGAGGTCGCCAAATAGTAGATAAGTACTTCTTATATTACTAGCAAGTGAATATTCCTATAAAATAATATTCGTCACAAGAAACCAACCCTAACGTTTAATGCGCCGCATCAGATAGTTAAAGTTACGCGGTAGGAAGATACGCAAGGTGTAGGTAAGTACACTTGAGAGCAATAAAGTACATTTTTACTGAAAAGTTCAATATTCGTTTTGTTTGAAGCATACAGCAAATGAAAATCAAACAAAATTCAAAGTGCATGAATGCAGGTTTTCGTAGGAAACTTAAGGGGTTAACTTTAAAAAACAATACAATAACAACAAAACAATAACCCATAACAATAACCTAAAGGATGATTCACGCTACACCGTGTCGCGACCGGGCCGTGCCCCGGCCGGGACACGTCCACCGTGCGCCGGCCGGGCCAGTCATTCATGCTACACCGGGCTGTTTGGGTAGATTATTTGCACGACTATATCTGTGTTATGTGGTTTTTGTCAGCTAGTGATTTAATCTGTCGATAGATTTGACGCTTAAGTAAATATGCAATTTTCACAATTTGAATTGGCAGCTATTGCAACTGCCATTGATGACGAAGTATTGGAAAAACGAAGCGAAACTACTAAAAGAAGATGGGGTGTACATCCATCCTGGAGAAAGCGAGAAGCAGAAGGAGAATTTGCCTTACTTTACAAAGAATAATTAGATGACGAGAGCAAGTGTTATGGTTATTTTCGAGTGTCTAAAGAATACTTTACTTTTTTACTTGATAAAAAGTAAAACCAGACCTAATCAAAAAAATTACAAGATTTCAAAAGCCTATATCGGGAGATATATCGAATCGAATCGAACGATTAGCAGTCTAATAATTTTTCATCGTCTATTTTGCTGTTGAGCTGCTCACCTCACTAAGATTTGACGTTGACTGCTGTGCGGGCGCCCGGGCGCATATGTTCATGTTACAACGTGTCGGGGCCGGACCGTGCCGGAGCCGGGAAACAATACCCACCGACATTTCAACGCCGTGCCCCAGCCGAGTCCCGGTGGCGCACGGCCGGGGCACGGCCGAGCCACGGTCAGGCATGAATCACTTCATACAAAAAGTATACCATAATGTTTGACCGTGCCCCGGCCGGGGCACGGCCCGGTCGCGACACGGTGTAGCGTGAATCATCCTTAATCGCTCGATCCAGGTAGGGCCGGGCGGCGGAACTTTTCGCAGGTATAAAAAGGTGCGTTTTGTGGGAGTTGTCGTTTTTTGCATACCAACGTACAGTGTGAAAGCTTCTTTATCAATTAGGACTTCAAACGTAACAAGAAAATACCACACCAGAAGTAGCCGCTCTTTGCTGCTCCGCCGGTTGCCTTTATTGAATCAGGGCTAAACTAAAGGCAAGTGGCTCGACTGCTAAATTTGACCCGATGAGAATCAGTTTCTATCAGTGTGAACTTATAATTGGCCTTCTGCATACATAAACATGTATTATTTGTAATTCTTATTAATGTACCTAGTTGTAAGTTCTCCAAAATTCTAAAATAAAATAAAATGAAATAAAAATAATATATCAAATTCACATTCAAAGAGGGTCACGACGAACGACGGACGAGTTTCGTCGTGTATACTAGAGATACCAAGAGACTGGTGGCTACCAACGACGACAAGGATCTGGCCGTCCTCGTGCTACAACAGAGCGTGATAACCGCGTTCTTGTGACTTATTTACGAAATCGTCGTTTGAACGCAGTTCAACTGAGACAGCGGCTCCAATAAGCTCGTGAAGTCGAAGTCAGTCAGAAGACGACTGCGAGATGGTGACTGCACATAGACCAGCAAATGGGCCAAAACTGACCCCAGCCAACCGACGAGTCCACCTTCAGATCGCTCGGCGGCATTTGAATTGGACCGAGGAATAATGAAGGTCAGTCCTGTTCTCTGACCGAACCGAATACTGAACGTCATTCATTGAGAAAGTACTCAAGATCCACGCCGTACCTTTTGCTGGGTTTATTGGTGAAAACTTCCTGTTTATGTAGAATAGTGCAAGACCGCTTACTGCTGGAATAGTAAACCTACCTGCAAGAAGTGGATGTGTCCGTTATGTATGGAGTCAAAAGTCAAAGTCAAAGTCAAAAGATGATTTATTCAATACAATCACAAGGATCATTTTGAAACGTCTTACATACTAGGTGAATTTAGGTGCCAATTCATCCTAACCCAAGCTCGAGAAGAATTGGCAAGAAACTCGTCTTGGTCCTAGCGCTTTTTATATGATCCATCTTATAACTACCTTAACTACGAAATACCAATACAAGAGAGTTTATACATTTCAAGTGTGTCGGTTAACTGTCTGACGGCAGAGCGACATGAGGCCATGCATTCTTATCAATAATATAGTCATCTATATTATAATAAGCTTTCTTCAAAAGACTACCTTTAATGTATGCTTTAAATTTCTTAATAGGTATTTTAGTAGCATTTTCAGGAAGCTTATTATACCTGATTGTTTGCTCAATAGCAGAATAAGAAAACATACTAAATCTGTTGAGAAGGTATAGTTCAGCTGTGGTTCGATTTACGTTCGATTTAAGTGTAGTTAGGTACTCGTACAAAGTAGATTTCCCTATTGTAGCGATTTGAGGCTGCCATTGACATACGCTACGCATGACACTCTTGTAGCATTCTACGCCGTAGCAGTCTACAATACTATAATTATGCATGTGTGTATGCATGCATGATAGCAGCCGTATCACTATGGTGCCGTTATGCATGTGTGTGTGTGCATGCATGATAGCATCCGTAAAACAATGGTGCTATAGCTTTTTAAGCCAGCTTTTTTACGACATTCACACAATGCATGATGCATTGTGTGAATGGCGTTTTCTTATCAAACAAAGTCTGTGACAAAAAGATGCATAATAAGTCATACTGATGATTATCATCAATTATATTATCAGATTAAAGATTTATTTATTTCACCTTATTATAACATCGGGTGTCATAATTTTATCGTTAATTTTATCTTTCATATCAATTTTATCTGTAACTTAATTAAAGGTCTGTACCTATTCTTGGAGAAAATAATTTCATTTTATTTTAATACAATAAAATTTAATAAAACACTAAAAACATAAAACAACAGAAGAATGAAATAGTAACTCTTTAAAAACTAATATATTATATATTAATAGGTGAAGCAAAAACTTTGTACCCCTTTTTACGAAAATTGTGCGAACGGAGGAGTATGAAATTTCGCACACTTTTAGTTTATTAGAGAAGGCTACCTTTAATGTATGCTTTAAATTTCTTAATAGGTATTTTAGTAGCATTTTCAGGAAGCTTATTATAGAAGCGCACCGTGTTCCCCATAAATGACTTATTAACTTTTTCTAGTCGAAACCTAGGGATGTATAATTTATGTTTATTCCTAGTGTTGATTTTATGAAGGTAACTATTTTGCTGAATCCCATCTCTATTTTTATGTGTATATAACAAATTTTCATATATATGTTGTGAAGCTATTGTGAGACTATTAATTTCTTTGAATATTTCTCTCAAAGATTCTCGTGGTTTCATTTTATAAATGGCACGTATTGCCCTTTTTTGAATTACAAATATTTTACCAATATCAGCTGCTTTCCCCCAGAGAATGATGCCGTATGACATAACACTATGGAAGTAACTGAAATAAACTAGTCTAGCTGTAGCTTCATCAGTAAGCCACCGTATCGCACGAACTGCATATGCAGCGGAACTAAGCCTACCAGCAAGTGTTTCAATTTGTGGTCCCCACTGTAGTTTTGCATCAATATTAAGACCTAGGAAGATCGTGGAATTTACAAGATTCATTGCCTCTCCATTTATTTCAATGTTGGACGGGCTATGAATAACATTTGGCAAAGTGAATTTGATACATTTAGTTTGTTTTTAATTAAGCAAAAGATTATTTACAGTGAACCAGTTAAGAACTAACGATAAGGATTCATTTACGTTATCGCAAATACTGGTTTTACCTCTATCAACTTTAAAAATTAAAGACGTATCGTCTGCAAATAAAACTATATCACAAATATTTTTTACAAAAAAAGGTAAATCGTTAACGTATACTAGGAATAAAAAAGGGCCTAGTATCGATCCCTGAGGTACCCCTATATCAATAATTGATCCCAAAGACCTCTCACCACCCACGTCTACTTTCTGGACTCTATTGGATAGATAAGACTGTATGAGGTCAATCGCCCGGTTTTTAATGCCATAATATTTTAACTTTGTGATTAGGGTTGCATGACTCACACAGTCAAAGGCCTTAGATAGATCGCAGAATACCCCAACAGCATCCTGTGACTTCTCCCAGGCCTCAAATATATGCTTTAAGAGCGCTATACCTGCATCAGCTGTTGATCGACCTTTAGTAAATCCGTATTGATTACTATGTAGCAGGCCGTTAACGTGGTATAATAACTGATTAAGAATTATTTTTTCAAAGATTTTACTTAAAGCAGGTAATATCGATATCGGTCTATAATTAGCGAGATCACTTTCACTTCCAGGCTTAAACAAAGGAATGAGTTTACTGTGTTTCATGAGATCGGGAAAAACTCCCTCGTCGATACATCTTTTAAAAATATAAGAGTGGCCAGCTCGAAGCCCGGACCTCAATCCCATCGAACATTTATGGGACGAGTTAAATAGAAGAGTTCGAGGCCGAGTTGCTGCTCCAACGACTCTACAGGAGCTTCAAGAGGCGATCGCAGAGGAAGGGGAGGCGTTACCTCAAGAGTTTTTCTTGCAAAATCAATGAAAACCCGGATGGAAATGAGTGATTCAGGCTAGAGGAAGAAACACTTCGTTTTTATAAAAAAAACATTAAGTGATTTGTGTCACTTTATTCTGGAGCCACCAAATTCATAAAAAAATGTGCACCGTGGTTACTGACCTCCAAAGTTTTTTGACTTGATTCAAGCACAAATAAGGTACCAGTGTACCACTAAGTATGAAATTGAAATAGACTTGGAATCTGCATGCAAGAAATTCAACATAGCTATATATTTTTGTTTTATAGCAATTTTTGAAATGAAAACTTCTTTTAGCGCGGTACGCATATTTTTAGATGAGGTAAAACCTCTGGATTCGCGACACCGTTACCGTTTTTGGGGTGAGACGCAGGGCTGCCGCGCTCGCCCCATTTGATTATAAACCTTAATTCACATGTTTACAGTATACTTTTGTATGGAGAAGTTTACTGAGTTAGGTTCTTTGATATATTACCTACATTCTGAACATAAAATATTGCATCATCTGTGTTCGTTCAGTATTTGATTGGCAGTCGCCATAATTACTGATTTTGAAGTGATTTATTACTAAACTCTAACGCGCCAAAATAAGTTTTCATTTCTGCCGGCACTCCCGGAGTTCAACCCGATTTTTTTTTCTACGTCATAGGGTTTTACGCCAACTATCATGCATTCAGTTCATGACGTTTTTGTATCAAAGTCATTCAATAGATACAATATAATACAAGAATACTGATTATTGCAGATATCATGTGATTAACTAATTAGTGTCTGAGCGTTGATTTAAGTCTATCAAACCGTTTATATAATCCGTCTATTACTTTACGATAGTGAATATAACAAAGAGTTTTCATTGCAAAAATAGGTTTCAACTCATTTTCCGAAATTAATTTCAAAAACTGCAAAATCAAACCTATTTATATTATACTACCTACTACTTGTTTATTTATGTTGGGATATTAAAACCAATGTAATTGAAATGTTCACAGCAACTTTGTTAAACGTAAATAGGAAAGATTTCACTATTCATGAGAAACCAGTTTTCTCGACAGGAAATTAAACCACAAACTTTATAGTTGCCCGACAGACTATAACGGCTGGAGGTCCGTGTTTTATAAAGTAGCTGCTACCCGCGGTTTTGTCGAGGTACCTACATAATAATTAAGTTCTAAAAACTAAAAAGAAAACCGACTTTATTGAATGAAATTTGGGCCTTTAATACATTTTTAGTTGAAACGACATGTATTTTGTATATAAATAATGTGGGTAGGCCAAATAATCGCACCGCTCCAATGTACCATCTTGTTTTTGTTGACTGTACGGCTCGACCGATTTCGATAAAATTTAAAATATAAAATACAAAATTCAAGAATTTTCCAAATCGATTCAGGCGTCTTTGAGTAATCAAATCAGTGAACATAAAAAAAAAGATTCCGAAGAATTGAGAACTTCCTCCTTTTTTTGAAGTCGGTTAAAAAAAGTTTTATTTAAATCCGTCCAGTCGCTGTAGCGTAATTGAACCACACACATTATACATCCACACAAACTCTCTTATTTGTATTATTAGTAGGTACGATATGATTTACAGGTCATCCATACATACTCCATACATGATTATTATAAATTCCAAAATTTCCCTGTCTCTTTGTTACGCTTTCATGTCTAAGCCGCTGAATGAAATTTGATAATACAAATCATTCTTTATTCAATAAAATCATAAGGACCACTTTGAATAGTCTTTTTACATGCTAGGTGCCGGTTCCTCCTAACCCCAGTTCAAGAAGAATCCGGCAACAAACTCGTCTGGTCTTAACACATTTTTGTATGATTCTTGCCAATTTTGTTACGGATGCGGAGTCGAGTTGGAGCAGATTCATCCCACGCTATTTTGTCATCTAAACAATAAAATATTTTATAATATGCTTTGTTATGAATATAGATAGTAATTTTCAAATTTTTCGCGATCAGAATGCATATTGTTTTATTATTTATCGTGTAAATAATACTACAACAGTATGGATATCGGGTAATTCGTGTATATTATCTATTAATTTATACCCGACGTTCCGGTTATGTTGCAAAAACCAAAAGGTAATAAATACCCGTTAACTACAACAATAAGAAATTTGAATATTATATAAATATTATAGATATTATTAATATTGTTACGAGCCGGGTACTGATAAATTATGAAACCAGTCGTTTTTACCAAATAATAACTTTAATTTCAAAGTTACCACACACAGAACTTAATCCACTGATTCTACTAGTAAACTTTCCAATAGAACACAATAGGAGTCACAACACTTCAAAACTTTCGCACTTGTATCACTTGCTTAGCCGAAAATAGACTGACTGTTTCCGCAAACCACCGCCGTATTTATACGAGCGTCGAGTGCAACTCGAACGTTCGAGAACGAACCGCAACGCGCTCAAATGTTCGCTTGCAATAGAGAGATATAGCTATCTCGTTCACTCTTATGCATTCGATACGTGTACTTTGTAGTTTGCATCTACTCGATACTAGATGGCGTTGTAGGTGAATATTTAATGCGTCCGCCTGCCAACAGATGGAGATGGATGTATCGGGCGCAACACTATCCCCTCCTAAGACATGCTCCTAATATTGCGCTAGTCGATCCACATGGACAATCTTAGGCTTGCCTCGTAGCCGCTTTTTAATCCGGTACGTGACATCGTTGATCCTGTTCACAATTCGATATGGCCCGTCCCATTTCGCCTGCAGTTTAGGACACTTTCCTTTACTGTGTACAGGGTTATGTAACCACACCAGTGATCCTTCACTAAAGCCCAAGTTTTAATTTTCGGTCATATCGAGTCTTCATTTTTTCAGACATTTGTTGGCTGGATTGGCGAACGTGTTCGTGTACATCTGTACGAACGCGTAGTTAAATTCCAAAGTTCGCCAAAGCTGGAGTGACACTTGTACTTTCGTGAACTGCACTTCGATATGAAAGTAAAAACGGTTGAATGTGCTTGTTCCAATCGGTCTGCTTGTTTCCCACTACTTTTGCTAGATATCTTTCCAACGTTTATTGAACCTTTCAACCATGCCATCGGATTGTGGCCAATAAGAGTTGGTTCTTGTCTTATAAGTACCCATCACTCGACATGTTTCCTGAAATATTTGGGACTCGAAATTCCTCCCTTGATCGCTGTGAATTTCCAAGGGTACTCCAAAACGACAAAAGACCTCATGGACTAAACTTATCGGCTACTGCCGACGCTTCTTGGTTTGGGATTGCAAAGACCTCCGGCCACTTTGTGAAATAATCCCTAACAACCATGAAATACTTGTTTCCATTTTCTGTAGCAGGAAATGTCCCCGCAATGGCAATGATTGCCTTAATATCTGAGTCATCTGTCTGCGCTTTCTCCAAGGTTTCCTTCCACTCATTACTTAAATCCGTGCTCAACATTCTGACGGGTACCACTTCTTTGGACTCTTGTTTTACACAATGCTTACATTGTTCTGGAAAAGATCTTCTTGACAATGCATCTGCATTACCGTGAGATTTTCCACTGCGATGCTCAGTTTCATAGTCAAACTCTTGTAGCTGTTCAATCTACCTTGCCACTTGTCCTTCAGGATTTTTGAACTGTAGCAGCCATTTCAATGCAGCATGATCCGTGCGTAGATGAAATTTACGCCCCAGCAGATATTTACTGAAATGCTGCAAAGTTTTTACTACTGCCAATAGTTCCCTTCTTGTGACACAGTAGTTTCTTTCCGGTTTGGATAAAGCTTTGCTGAAGTAAGCTATCACGATCTCTTGATCTCCTTTGCGCTGGGAAAATACACCTCCAATACCAGTATTACTTGCATCTGTGTCTACGATGAACTTGTTTTCGGTGTCAGGGAAACCAAGAATGCAATGGAAGGCAATGTCGCATTCTTCGTCCCAGCTGAACAGTCGTTTCTCCTCGGTGAGTTTATGCAAGGGCTTAGCAACATAGCAAAGTATCTCATAAACCGTCGGTAATAGGAACACAATCCTAGAAACGCTAAGACTTGTGTTTTATCCTTTGGGATCGGCCAATCCTTAACAGCGACGATTTTCTCTGGATCAGTTTGCACACCATCTTCTGAAATAACGTGCCCTAAGAAGCTTACTTGTCGTCTGAAAAATGAGCACTTCTTCGGACTCAATTTAAGATTGGCTGCACGAATTTTAGCTAGTACTCGTTCCAGATTTTGAAGCTGGTCTTCAAACGTACGCCCCACCATAACAATGTCATCTAAGTAAACAAGGCAGGCTTCTCCAATTAATCAAGCTAGTACCATTTCCATCAACCTTTCAAAAGTTGCAGGGGCATTGCACTACCCGAGCGGCATTACATTAAATTGCCACAGACCCTTTCCCGTAGAAAACGCTGTTTTCTTCTTATCTTTCGGGTCTATTTTAACCTGCCAGTAGCCGCTTTTTAAGTCTAGGGTTGTGAACCACTTCATCTCTGTCAATGTGTCCAGTGTGTCGTCAATCCTTAACTATCTTTCTTTGTTACGCCATTAAGTTGACGATAATCCACACAAAAACGCAAGCTACCGTCCTTTTTTTTGACTAGTAACACAGGAGAGCCCCAGGAACTGGAAGAAGGTTCTATCACTCCGTCTTTTACCATTCCCTCAATCATAGTTTCCACTTCCTTTTCTCTTGCGACAGGTAATCGTCTTGGTCGTTGACGAATCGGTGACTCATTACCGGTGTTTATGGTGTGCTGAACCAGCCCTGGCTTCCCAATGTCAGCATCATTTGAAGAGAAAATATCGGCATATCGATGTAACATCTTCTCCGCCATTAGAACTTCTTCTCCAGAAAGATCTTTGCGACAATCTTTCAGCAATGATGACACATTGTAATTAACTTCTAATTTATTGTCACTGGATAATTCTTGACATCTTCGCATCCAGGTAACTTCTTCACAATTGCCCATTAACATTCCCTTCTTAATGAGATGTTCCTCATTACTCGGGTTCAGTATTCGTACTGCTGAGATGGTAGATGCTTTTACTAGAGTCCGTGCCATAATCCATGGTAGGTCATTGTCCAACCTTTCTATCAATACACATTGATTTCTCTCTGATGTTTGCGATCGGCGTACTGGTACCATAGTTTCCGATATTGGAGGAAGCACAATTTCTTTCCTTTATTTTCATCTCCACTTACTTCTCGCCTTCAACGGATATGTGCTGGCTGGTTGCTGTCACGAGCTGAACTTTGTTACATTTGCGGGAAAAGTCCCCAAGAAAGCAATTCTCAAGTTGGGAACTCACTACTGTACGAGAAGCACCAGTATCCAAAGTCATTTTACAGGTTGTTCCAATAATTTGGCCTTTGATGATCAGGCTGTTCCCATCGTGGGCTTGTGAAATCGAAACTCTTAGGGCTTTATAAATACAAGCCAGCACCCGCCCCGCGGGTGCGGGAGTAAACGCCCCGGCGTTTGCTCGTTTCTCTGCTACTGGGGAACGAATGTGCTCACCACCTGTCCTTCTTGAGATCTGTCGTTACTCTCTTTGTTTCGTTTCTGGCAACTGGACCTCAGATGACCAGACTCAGATGACCTCAGATGACTTTTTCTCCACACCCATAACATTTCGGACTGAACTTTGGACGACCGTCGCGGCTTGGCTCCACTACTTCTCTGATGCGATGTGCTCGAGTGTCCATCCGTACAGCTTCCACCTCCAAATCATGGGCCAAGGCGTTCTTTAAAGACTCGTGATGGCCAAGTCTCACTGTAGCTCTGACTTCCAAATCACGTATCCCATCGACGAATGCCTGAACCAAGTTCCCATCGATAAGGGCAGGTGAAGATTGGAAAGCCTTCCGAACCAGCTTTTCTATTTCCAGGGCCCACTGCTGCAGGTTCTCCGAATTGCGCTGAGTCCTGTCCTTTAATTGAGCGCGGAAAACATGTTCTAAATGTGCGTCACCATATCGAGATTCTAGTGCCTCCAACAACTGCTCATAACTGACGTTACTTCCCAGGGCCTCCAAAACAGTGAGTGCTTAGTCACGCATGGCTAATGTTAGTGCAGTCATAGCCTGCGACTTCGTCCATCCGTTTGCTTTTAGGACAGCTTCGAACTGAATATTATAGGTGGACCACAAAGAACCTCCATCAAATGGTTGAACCTTAAATCCTCGCGCTGACGATGAAGAGACCACAGGAACCATATCTCTATCTTCAGATTTTAGATCCACAGCTTTTTTTACACTTGCAATCTGGGTTTCTGCTTCAGAAATTCTGCTGTCATGTTGCTGGATTTGCTCCTTAACATCCTGAAGCTCCTTGCCAATGGCTCCATGCAGGTCCTTTATAAGGCGGGTTTGTTCCTCCTGCCGACGAGCATCTTCTTCCCGTTGCTGTTCATGCCTGCGAACCAGTTCTTCCTGCCAGCGAGCCTCTTCTTCCTGCCAGCGAGCCTCTTCTTCCCGTTGCTGGCCAGCCTGTTCTTGTAGGCGAACTAGTAAAAATATATAAGTATTCTATCAGTCATCTAGTCACCATAATACAAGCTATGCTTAGTTTGGGACTAGATGGTGTTGTGTGCATTGTCCAGCAATATTTATTTATTTATTATTTATATATTATACATAGAATCAACCAGACCCGAGACAAATACTTGCAGATCATACAAACATTTGTCTCGCGGAGGGAATCGAACCCGCAACCTTCTGCGTCACAGCCGGTTTTTGGCCCACTGCGCCACAGAGGATAGGACAAATTCTACTTTTATGAAGGTACCACGTGCGCGAAGCCGCGTGTAAAAGCTAGTTTTGAATATCGTGTAAACGTTATTTTTCTTCTTTTGGTTATGGCGCCTGTGGTTACTCTCCAAAATTTTGCCAATGTCGGTTACAACAAGATTTAATTATGTAAGGTTTGAGGGTTGAGTAAATTGAAAGTAGGTCACTATAGACCGTTCACCGCAAGATGTCCCCTACCTTGGGAATTGGCTGCATTGCCTACGGTGTTGTCAACAATATATTATGTAGTATTTACCCCACTTGGTGATTGGTGGTTGCCGGCAACATTATCTAAACTTGTATGTACCCACCACAGATTAAAAATTTTCACTTGCATATTTTTAAATAATATACAGTTATAAGACTAGTAAGGTTGTTAATTATGACACAATTTAAATTTTAAATTATATATTAATATTTTTTTTTCTGAAAGTAGTTATGGTCGAAAGGAACGATTCCAGACATATCACTGTCACTTGCATATACATCATCATCATCTGTCGTATCCGAATCTGTGCTGCTGTCATTTCCCAGTTCAATTATGAACTTATCAGTTATATTATCCATGCAGTCATCACGTTTATATTTGAATTAGTCATGTCAGTAAATTCTAATTACCCATACTAAAGGCATTGTGTCAGAAGCTGGTATCCCTATTTTACTAACCTGTCATGTCGGCGTTACGAGATCGCACTTGATTGGGTGGAATTAGACAACAACAGATTGACAATCAATAGTGACAAACAACATCACGGCAGGGGACAACTTACAGTGCACGGTCAGTATATCGGAGGGAGATTCAACAATTATGTATCAAGTTGATTGTTTCAAGTCTCAAATATTAAGGACATCACAACAAGCAAAGACAACACATTTTTTTAAACAATTAATATGATTATGATATGTATAATAGCTAAATAGTCACAAGAGTACTACCGGCAGCACAATAGTTTGGGAGCTTTGTTCTAAGGTTGACTATTCGCAGAGCACGTCTTACAAACTGTGCAGATTCTATAGTGAATTCTAATAACGAACACGAGAGCCGCCGCAAACTTGGATGCTCGCTCGTGCCTGACAAATTCATTTGTTAGCTGGTAATCTCAATAATCAGTTCCAACCTTGTAGTCAAGTGGAGTTATTTCAACTAATATAAACCCGGCCTATTATTTGCGGAGTTCACTCATAATAACACAAACCCTTTGTAATATTACCGTTGTACCTACCTAATAGAATAGACAATGACCAACACAGTCCCACATCCTATCCAAGTAATAATTATGAAGGCGAAGGGTTGTGAAGTGAGTTATATTATTGTTACTCCTTTCGAGTACATAGTAAATATGCATACAGGACTTGAATAACATACTGACCATTTTTGAGGGCTCAAGGCTCAAGGAAGTCCACAAGGAACCCTTCGGCCTAGTAAAGGCTAGCGAATTAATCCGCGTGGTTTAAATCGCGCTATTCAAAGTCGATTCTGAACATGTACCTACATGTAAAGTGGGTTAGGTTTTTTTATTAAAGTACTACTTGTTGCATATCGCTGGATAAGATTTTTAAAGATATGAGATTTCTTGAACAGTCTTTCGATTTTTTTTGTTTTTTTATTTATTTATTTTTACGGATACACTTTGAATTCGTCAGTTTCGATAGACTCTTGTGTCCCCTATTGGTTAATCCGTTGTTTGGGGGAACCTGTAATGTTTACAAAATATATGCATATACTAGCTGCTGCCCGCGGCTTCGCACGCGTGGTACCTACATAAGGCAGCCTATGTCCTTCTCCAAGGTCCCAAGGATCTAGCTCTATACCAAAATTCATCAAATCGGTTCTGCGGCTCAGGCGTGAAAACGTAACAGACAGACAGACAGAGTTAATTTCGCATTTATAATATTAGTAGGGATATAGTAGGGATGCTGAAATTATAATTAAGATTATCACGGCTAGTAACACTTTACTAGATGAGTAACAGCCTGATTTGTAAAACTCAAAAAAATCATGAAAGCTTCATATATTTTTTTGGTCCTAGGCAATCCATAAATTCGTATTAGTATTATGTAATCTATAGCATAAAGAGTTCATATCAAATAGAAATAAATTAGAAATATATTAAAAAGTAATAAGCGAAGAATACTTACTCGTTAATTACTAAAAAAATATAACATATATTGTTTTTAAAAAGAAAAAAAAACCTACCATATTTTTATTTGTGTAGCAGAAGTTGCAGAACGCTACGCGTGTTTGCTTATTGATGTTGGAAATCACTCAACCTTCCACGGCTTCTGAACAAACTTTGACGGAATAATGTCAAAACCTTCTTAGCGTGATATATTCGTTGTACTTTCATAAATATTTAATTCATCATTTCGTAGAATGTGCCAACTTATCGCCGGAGCGCCTCACGCCTCAAGTTTGTTCATTTATTCCAACAAACTTCCATCACACAGCATAATATCTTCATATGGAAAACTTTCATGTTTTCTCATAGTTTCTGTTGTCGTGCTTGTTTAATTTTAGCTTGCATTATGAATTTCAATTTTGTAAAGTTATTGTGGATACCTATTCATAAGAATTATACTAAAATCGATTTAGTATACGCGTTACCGTTTGATAACTATTGTTATAAAAGCAGCAACTTTAAAATTTTAATATTGAAAATGACATTTTGGACCCCCCAAGTTTGCAGGTTTAGAGATGCAACTAAACCATTTTTTAGGGTTGCTACTAGTACGTTCATGTCAAATACACTTATTAAAAAATAACACTATTAGATTCAAATAAAAAAAAATAAAAAAATTACGGCTTGCACTCCGGGAGTGCTGACAGAAGTGAAAACTTATTTTGTCGCGTTAGACATTTTTTAGATGTAGTACCCATCTTATCCTTAAGGTTATTGGGTTATTGGGTTATGAATTGCATTTTATTTATGAATTGTATTTTATTAGTTATTAGAAACTTTAAAATACATATAATATTCTTTTATGTTTTTGTTCAGAATGTAGATAATATATCAAAGAACCTAACTCAGTAAACTTCGGCATACAAAACTGTACACATAGACTGTAAACATGTGAATTAAGGTTTTAATAAATGAGGCGAGCGCGGCAGCCCTGCGTCTCGGTAACGGTGTCGCGAGTCCAGAGGTTTTACCTCATCTAAAAATATGCGTACCGCGCTAAAAGAAGTTTTCACTTCTAAAAGGTTTACAAATGTCATGTACAGCAATATTCAATAATAATACAAAATAGACAAATAATAATAACCTTAAAACCAAAACCTTAAAACAAATGTTGACATTATAGTATTTTTAACACACTAGCTCGTAAAGTGGCTCTTTTTGCACGGATTTTAGGTTCATAATGGTGTTTATTTTACACGCGTGTTTTTTACATTTGATTACCGCAATAGTGCATTTTACTTTACATATTTTTTTCAATCACCGCAAAAACATTTTACTTCTTAAACTACTTATACTCTACTTATAACTTTATAAGTATTTTCTGTGAATAAATAATTGTTGATTGTTGCATCGAGTGCAAAGTGAGTTATGAGCACGAGTGAGCACGAGTGTTACGTTCGTGCCCGAGCGTATGCAAGGACAGAAGATTAACACGAGTGCATTCATTACTCACTTTAGCAAGGTGCGTAATCTACTTTTCTTTCAACTACCAATCTACTTACCGTGCGTGATAAAATATAACTACTCAAAATAAAAATATGTATCAATGTTTAACAATGGTACAAAATGCGCGAATAGAAAATAAAATAAAGTATACCTACGTGGTAAATTTAAATTAAAATAAAAAAAAAACAGTACTTACATCAATGAAAAACTGTGCAGCAATGAGATTTCATATAACATTTCTGCACTGTTTTGGTTCTAAGCAAAAAATACGTCCTTTGTGTTCGGTTTTGTAGTGATTAATGATAACATTACTACGTAGTTGAAAGAAAACTATTTTTCTATAGGCGGTTTTGACAGTGCCTTAATATACACCAGCGCGCGGAAACAACAAAACCAGTGCGCCCACATAAATATTTATTTACCCATAAATATTTGTTAACGTTTTCGTTGTGTGGTTAGTTATTATCAAGAATTTGAACTTCACGTAGGGAATAAGAGCAATACATAGATTTGACTACATACACCGGAAATACTAATCGAGGCACGAAACGCGAGTGATAGCTTGTTGCCACCAAAATCTAGAGAGAAATACCTAGTGGTCCACAAAACTTTCATACAATATAAGTCTGTGTTTTTATATGCAAGTGTGTTAAAAAACGTCGTATGAAACGCGTGTGCATTCATCTCAAGTTGTGTAGGACACAGTTTCATAATGAGTTAGTATGAGCCCCTCATTTTCTTCTTCATCTTTGTTGATGGCATAATGTTGTAAATTTTGCCAATGTCAATTGATTAAATTGTTTATAGTAAGACGTCACAAAGTCGTATGTTGTCGTTCGTCGTTTGTTATTTTGTGAAAAATGTTGTCTCATTATTAAATAACTATACGGATATTTTTTGCTTGAATCACAAAGAAACCCAAAACTTTTATTTCAATTATCCTCACCCAAGTCAATAACTCTAGCTTTATTTGAATAAAATTACCAAAATTACTTATTCTGAAAAGACTCGGGAAAGATAAATAATATAAGAGCGTAACGTTTACTTCGCAAAACAGCCAAAACGAAATCCGCCCCTCATTTTATTTGGTGAGGTGGTACAATGTCATGCTTCAACTGTCATGTTACATTGTCACAGTACCTGCTGAATGTCGCACTTTACGAATAACCATGTCTGTTGATTCTTCGTCTGTCATTTCATGGAGTAACATAGCTCTGCTAATTTCATATTTTTTACCCGTTTTATTTTATTGTTTTATTCAGTAATCTTGGCGGAATTTTAATGAATAAATTGTGTCTACAGGATGGGTATGTGTATTGTGGTGCAATGTGATTTTAACGACGAGAAATCTTACAAAATTCTAGACGCCATTCTGCGTGTCGTCTAGACTTGACAATTGACCATCGACTAAGACTAATAACAAACAAACTGACTATAAACTATAAACACTTGACATTGGTAGAATTTACATTAGTATGTAAAGAAAAGAAGAAGAACCATGTCTGTCATAACATAACATTTGTCATGGTGTGGTGTTAGGTGAGGTTGGAAGTAAGTAATAGCTATCTGTGTTCCACCAATTTATTGTATTACAAAAAAAAAGGATTAAGATGAGCCGATCTCAAGCCGATCGCTTTCAAACTCGGAGATCACTCAAACTCGAAACTTCCAAAACATAACTATACTCAAACTCAAATAAAACTCAATTTGAATGTAGGCGACAAACTAAAATGCACACGTCAATAGGACAAACATTTTAAGGCGGTACTGTACATGGATTGAATTTGAAGAATGTGTGTATGTGCCAATGGGGCGCCTTATCATGTCACGTCAGTGTGACAAAAACTTTGTGGCGGTACACGGTATGAACTTGAGGACCATGACTTGACACGGTATGAACTTGAGGACATGAATGAGTGTATGCGACAAACGATGTACATCATGTATGTCCTACCCAACACTACACACACGGCTCCCTAATCGCGCACACCTGCGGCTCGCATGATTAATGCCGTCTCGAGTATGATAACCAAAAAATTACACTTGTACCATAATGTACTATTTCAACATAGACGAAAAAAAAGTGAACTTGTAATTTAGTCTTAGTAATAATTACATTACTTAGGTATTGTTTAAGTAGAAATTGTCGAATACTTGAATGTTAACATAACCGTTGATTGATGTAATTGCCCATTTGTTATTGTAAACGTTTGCTTCATATCAGGTTTAAAAAATAAACTAGGTTCGATTACAGGGCTCACTCTTATTTATATACCAGTAAGATCTATAAAGCATAGCAGCGCCAGTAGCGTAACATAATTCGTTCTACGTACTAATTCCGTACTAAGTACGGAAAGTTTTACGCAGCTGTAATTTCCTAAACTCTGAACTGCAACAATCCGGAACCAGCAAGATCAACGCAAAAGTTACACCAAGTTTATGTCTTCGTATACTTCTACGCTTAGAAACTTATTTATTTGAGGAATTACGAGTATCTCTGTTATTTTTATAAATATCAACTACAAATTTCTTTCAAACTACATCTTTGAAGCTTATGCTAGTAACGAGGAAAATATTTTTTATTCAACATGCTTATAAATACAAACAATTAGGTACAAACAATTAACTAGGTTAGTTTACTTACATAGTTATCATATACTAAACTATTTAAAATTATGAACTCTATTTTCTACTAGCCTTCATTAGAAAATTACTCATAGATAAAATACAGAGTTCAGATCACAGTAAAGTGATCAAAGGGCTGGGAACATTGAACATTGTTGAATAGCCATACTAATCATGTGGTGGTGAGTGCTCTACGGAGATGGTGTGATAAGGACTGGCGTGGCGAGATTGATGACCTGCGCTGCGACGGCAGAAGGGTCCGTGGTGACCTTGTCTATCAACCAGATGACACTTTTGAAGTTCATTGGTAGTGGCTCCTACACGGAGACATACTGCCAAAGATAAAGTATTGTTATCCATAAAAATGCCTATGCTTGCTGAAACCAGAGCATGCAACAACATACAACAATAAAACCAGATTCCCGAGCTCCAAAGGCAAAGAGGCGAGCCCGTTCTGTTTGTAAAGGAATTGAAGCCAAAACATCTTGTATTTTTTTACAAATAGACTCGTCCCAATGTCTCTTTAAATGAGAATTTTCAGGAAGAGTTTCGGATGGACAGACCAATGCCCAAGCATTTTTTGCCTCATCCATAGAATCAATTTGAATAATACCTAAAGATGATTGTATAAATTTAGACCCAGAGTTGTTGTATGGACTGAAGATAAAATTGGTGCGAGAGAAACACTTGAAATTTGCCTATGCCTAAAACCTTCAAAACGTATCCAAACGTAAACGTAATGTTTGATAATTATTAATGCCTGCAGGCATCTCTAATGCCTGGCACTAAGAATTATCAGATATTGCACAATTAAATTTTAAAATTAAAAATTTTGACTATTACAATTTTTCATGCAGTATCAAAATATGTTAATAAATCATTTAAAAAATGCTAGTAGTGAAATATATGTCTTGTAGGTATCTGCTTACTTAAAATGTAAAATTCTTTTATTTACAGAATAATAAATAGGTAAAAACAAAAAATATATATTAAATAAATATTGGTGGATAAACCACACAAAACCATCTAGCCTCAAACGAATTATAGCTTTTTATATGGAAACCAGATGACTTATATAATCTATACCTATAAAAGAGCTTAACCTGACCGACTGACTCATCATCGCCGAGCCGAAACCGCTGAAGCTAGAAAGCTGAAATTTGAAAGGTAGCTTCCTTTTACAGCAAAACCATCCAATAAGGTGGGATTTTATGAAATTCAACCCCTTAGGGTAAAAAGGGTGAAAACGAATGTATGAAACTTTTGAACGCGTGGTGCGATTTGCTTGAAACTTGATATGAATAAATAAAATGCAAAATAAATGGACACGTGTTTCAGGATTTTTCAAAATAACCCTGACAAAGAGGTAAAATGGGGTGTCAAAGTTTGTATGGTAACTTTTTAATAAGTGGTCAGGTTGGTTTGAAACTTATCAATCAAATTTGGCAAGGAGATAAATTGCATCCTGGGGAAAGATTTAAGCTACGATTCCTTAATAAAATGCGCACGAAGTCGCGAGCAACAGCTAGTTCTTATATATTTTAAAGTCAATGAGATACCATATTGCCTTCAGTCGGCAATAGCCTTCGGCTTTCAGGCCCTAATATTACTACCACCCACAGTTTTGCTATTTAACGTGTATTTTCTTACGCGATGAAGTATAGCGTTGTAAGGTTTCGCAATTCATTTAAGTACACATTAACTCAATTTCGTATGATAATAGTTTCCGTGTGCTTCGTTGGCAAGGGACGCCTGTGGTTTCAGATTATTAAACTCGACTTTATTGGGTCATACTCTACATTTTAACGATACAACGCTTACCTTGCGATCTCAGCGCGATTCGAAGCTTTGCACCTAAGTATCCATTTGATGTTAGTGGCTCTGTTTAAAAATTAGACTAATTTAAAAACTAAATTAGAAATTAGACCCAAGACAAATACTTGGAGATCATACAAACATTTGTCCCGCGGCGGTAATCGAACCCGCAACCTTCTGCGTCTAACCGGATCTTAGCCCACTGTGCCAAAATCATCCGTCTAAACCACCCGTCTTGTTCATCTTGTCGCTAGTTATTTCCAACCAGTGTGTTGAAAGAATTAAAGTACACTTCAGAAGCTCTTTTCGTGCACATGTAACTTGAAAATATCGTGAGGAAACCGGCATGTTTAACCTAAAAAGTCAGAAGCTTATATATGGTGTATTTATTTAAAACGGGTTGGAAAAAGGGCATTTTTGGATTTGGATTTTTTTTCTTTCTTTTCTTTACTTTTTTGTTTATTCTCTTCTCTCATCTTTATAGATGATGATAAGAATAAACATGAGCGAGCCTTACAATAGTCGCATTTGATGTGTAACATCTGACATGTCACCTTGGTAATAAGCAATGTTAATCTATTATTCTGAATTTGTTTAGATAACAGCACACTTTATACACAACACCTGATGCGTTATTTCCCTTTCTCTGTTGGCTGTTGGCTAACAGTACCAACCTGTCAGAAAATGGGTTGGTACCATCTACGGCTAACTCTACTACTGCGCGCAATCATTGCTCAAAAATAGCGCGCGCTTACCCGGGGCCCTGTTACAAACTTACGTCCTTATTAACGAAATCACTCCCACAGATTGCAGGAAAGCGAGTGAAAAGATGTTACACATCAAAATTTAAACCAATGAGTTTTAGTCCCAGCATTGACACGAAAAAGGCAAAGTTACCTTCCTTTAATAGATTAATAAAATCGTGTAAATGTACCTAGACGCGCAGCTAGTCGTAAAAATAAGATTAGAGCTCACAAACGTGTCATTTGGCCCCATTTTGGCGCCTTACATGTTACGCGCCCTTGTAAGGTTTGTACGAGTATATAAGTACCTAAGTTTTGTAAGCGTTGGATCCTCTTTGAATCGTGCTACGGATTTCCGGATTCGAGAAAATTGCGGGTTGTGATATGTATGTGTTCTGCCCATCGGAGCCAAATTACGGTATCTGCCAAAAAATTCGTTATTCACGGTTTCGAAATGACGTCTAGTAAATCGATGAACGCCGGCTGCACGCACGAAAAATTGTCACGTTCCGCCTGAGCCGAGCGTGCAAGCGAGAGCGCGGTATAAGCGATTGAGAGACAAGATCGGCCGGAGCGTTCGGCTTGTGACGCATCTTAATAGGTTAAAAGAAATTAATATTCTCACAATAGCTTCACAATATAAACATAAAAATAGAGATGGGATTCAGCAAAATAGTGACCTTCATAAAATGAACACTAGGAATAAACATAAATTATACATCCCTAGGTTTCGACTAGAAAAAGTTAATAAGTCATTTATGGGGAACACGGTGCGCTTCTATAATAAGCTTCCTGAAAATGCTACTAAACTACCTATTAAGAAATTTAAAGCATACATTAAAGGTAGTCTTTTGAAGAAAGCTTATTATAATATAGATGACTATATTATTGATAAGAATGCATGGCCTCATGTCGCTCTGCCGTCAGACAGTTAACCGACACACTTGAAATGTATAAACTCTCTTGTATTTGTATTTCGTAGTTAAGGTAGTTATAAGATGGATCATATAAAAAAGCGCTAGGACCAAGACGAGTTTCTTGCCAATTCTTCTCGAGCTTGGGTTAGGATGAATTGGCACCTAAATTCACCTAGTATGTAAGACGTTTCAAAGTGATCCTTGTGATTGTATTGAATAAATCATCTTTTGACTTGACTTTGACTTGACTTGAAAAAAGTATGCAATTTTTTATCAATGTTTTATAATTATCGTCCGTAAACCGACTTTACAGGCAATTATTTTTATTAGGAATTTTTCATAATAATAATAAAGAACTTTATTGAGAACATAACATTTCATGATTATGATAACATTAATGCTACGGCTACAAAGTAATATGTCCTGCAAACGGCAGTCTTATCGCATATGGCGATATCTTCCAAACAACCTTAAACCTCATTCGAACCTCATTCGAACTCGAATTTTAATTTTTCATACTTATTCCGTATAGTAGTACAGTTTCATAATCCGTACATAGTCAACCCAACTAATTTTTTTAATTTATTGATTGAAAACAAGTTAGTGATACATACTAAAGTAAAAAAAAGTCGGGTTGCACTCCAGGAGTGCCGACAGAAGTGAAAACTTATTTTGGCGCGTTAGAGTTTAGTAGACATTAGTAGTAGTAGACTGCCAATCAAATACTGAACGAACACAGATGATGCAATATTTTTTGTTCAGAATGTAGATACTATATCAAAGAACCTAACTCAGAAAACTTCTCCATACAAAAGTAGACTGTATACATGTGAATTAAGGTTTATAATCAAATGGGGCGAGCGCGGCAGCCGGCTGCGTCTCCCCCAGACGGTAACGGTGTCGCGAATCCAGAGGTTTTACCTCATCTAAAAATATTCGTACCGCGTTAAAAGAAGTTTTCACTTCAAAAATTAAATTGTTAATATTATTTTATTAGTTATTTTATTGCATCTTAAAAATATGGTGTCCTAGATTTTTGATTTGTAACATGTTTTCTTTCGCTTACCTGAAATATGTGGAAGTGATTTCGTAAAATGGAACGGTAGTGTGTAACGGAAGCGCGCGCTTTTTGATTTGATTAATGAGCGCGCACGGTGGTAGAGTTGGCCGTCAGATGGTACCAACCTATTTTCCGAGAGGTTGGTGTTTTCAGCCAATTGTGTGTTTGTGTGTGTGACGAGAAAGAGAAAGGGGAAATAGTGAAGAAGAACGCATCAGCTGTGTGCTTAACCTACAGTGTTGTGTATAAAGTGTGCTGTTATATTAAGTAATTCAGGATATAATGTCAAGTTGCTTATTAACAAGGTGGTATATCAGGCTCACTTTTTTTTTTATATCTCTTTAATTTGATTTGATCGGGATTGATTGGTTAGTAGGCCCAAAAAACATAATAGGTTGGTTTTTATATTAATATGTGACTTAGAGTTAATTATTATTACTTACTGATCAGTAGATATCAGTTATTAAACGTATCAGATTAACACTTTTATAGTTTTCGGACTCATTATAATCTTCCAAATCAAATTGGCATGACTTGATATCTGTACCAATTTAGGTATCTAATTTGTTACCATGTCAATTGAATTGAATTTGATTAATAGGTATTTATTTATTTAATTGGAAAAACATCGACATCACGGACATGGTAAGAAGGCTGTAAGAAGGCTGAGTTATTGTCGTTTAACAGTGAGTGTGAAGTGATAAGTAACTACATAAAAACACAAGAAAAAAGTGTCCCCTTAACTAGAGACTGTAAGAAAAGCTATTGGACACATTCTTAGGTATAATTTATTTTATAAAACTATGTCATAGCAAAATTACTCAATTGCTTATTTGGCTAGATTGTGATATTATTTAGCGTATGATCAATATTGTGCACTAAATAACACAAACAAAAAAAATCGGGTTGCACTCCGGGAGTGCCGACAGAAGTGAAAACTTATTTTGGCGCGTTAGAGTTTAGTAATAAATCACTTCAAAATCAGTAATTATGGCGACTGCCAATCAAATACTGAACGAACACAGATGATGCAATATTTTTTGTTCAGAATGTAGATAAGATATCAAAGAACCTAACTCAGTAAACTTCTCCATACAAAAGTAGACTGTAAACATGTGAATTAAGGTTTATAATCAAATGGGGCGAGCGCGGCAGCCCTGCGTCTTGCCCCAAACGGTAACGGTGTCGCGAATCCAGAGGTTTTACCTCATCTAAAAATATGCGTACCGCGCTAAAAGAAGTTTTCACTTCAAAAAATTTGAAAAACAAACAGAACAATGAAATTTATAAACAAAATCACAAAAATATTACATAATCCAGTTTCCACTTATAAGTAAAGCTTAAAAAAATGCGAAGATATAATAGACATTCTGTAAAGGTTTCTTTAAAAAAATAACTGATTTAAACATTAGACAAGTTGTTTAAAGATAGTTAAGTAGTTGTTTAAATTTGAAAAGGGAGAGCTCATAAATATCTAACATATAAATCGAATCATTATTGAGATGTACAAAATAATATACAATAATAAAATTACACGTGAAACAGCTGAGCTATCTAAGGACCGTATAAAACGATCTATAGATAGCTCAACTGATCCAGATCACTGCCAGAGGGCAGCGTTCCCAAGATACTGGCGGCATTACCACGTTGAATGGCAATGCTAATACTCTGAGCCAGATAGGAGCCAGCTCTTGGGTCATGCAACGTATCTACCAGACGCCGTGAAATAATTTTGAAAACGCTTCAATTCATATCATTATTCAAGTTCATAGAACGGTTAAAAAAAATGTTTTATCACTCGTTTTGTAGCTTTTTTATGTTTGTAGTTATTTAATCATGTTTGTATACCAACTAATAAAAACTAATTGAGACTGGCTGTTGACAGAATGGCAATGATTCTGTTATATTGACGGACTAACTAAAAGTTCGTTAATTACGAACGGTCATATTTTTAACCGACTTCAAAAATCGGAGGAGGTTCTTAATTTGGATGTATTTTTTATTTTCATGTTTGTTAACTCATAACTCCGTTATTTATGAACCGATTTGAAAAAAAATACTTTTTATGTGAAAGGTTCTTACCGATAGAAATTTCGTCAAAATAGGTTCAGAAGTTGGGCAATTGAGCTGATAACTTTTTGAACAAAGTTGGACAAGTTATAGAAATGTATTAAATGAGGTGTCGATTTTATTTGTAAATTCCAAAGCGATTTTAATTTTAATTCTAGGACGTATAGTTTTTGATACAACATAAACAGTTTCGTTGATTTCAAAGGATTTAAATTAAAACGTTTTTATCAATCTTGTCAATCTTGTTCAATTTGTCAATCTTTTATTTAATTTGAAATATTTTAGTTTAGGATGTCTCAATAATATTTTCTTGTTTAAAAAATATTATACATAATATTATGTAGTTATGGTGAGCACGAGCTGATCTGATGATGGAGCCAGGGTGACAATAATCAATATTTAATGAAGAATTCCGTTGAACAGCATTCCGTTGGCCGATTAACCTGAAACTTTCAAAACTTTCGTGAGTAGTTTCATTTTGATTCTAAACACGGTTTTAACTCACGAATTATTTTGTCGATGGAGGCACCGACACTGTTTCGATTCACCTAGAAAAATCTTCATCAGGGTGAGTTTGATGCGCCGTCCGCTCGTGCCGCTCGAGCTTACGGTTGAAGACCTGTCCTGTCGAGAATAACAGAACAGTATTATTAAGTGACAGCTAGCTGATCTGATGGAATATAATTAGCAGTAGGCGTTTGGGCGTTTAGGCTCCTTGGAATCAGTTCGTGATTACTTAATGAAAGCTTTTATTTATTAATACATTTTCGCCTTTTACGTAGTTCCTAGGTACTTACTATAAAGGTTTCGAAAAACGACCCGATACGGACATCGCAATATCTCAGTTCGAGGAAAACTGTTAGTTATTAAGTTATACTGTAAAATTTGGACTCTATAAATACAGTCACTTGTCAAATTACTCGAGTATCAATAATGGCATTTAGCTGTCCCGTTCCCGACTTCGTCTTCGTCGTCTTAAAAAGAAAAATATATCAGAATAAAAAATTTTGCTTGACATCGCTTCTATATGACACAATTGTTGATGCGCTCACAATGGCAACTGTCATAACCTAACCAAAGAACGTCAAAGGTTGTATTCTAACTGAACTCACCACTTTAAATCTATAATTTTTATTTTATATTACAAATTTTAAATATTTTTGATAATTATTCTGCTATTCGGGATATAGACAAATCCAACAAATTAAAAAACATGAAAATCGGTCCAGCCGTTCTCGAGTTATAAATTGTGTTACCTACATGACTTTCTTTTATATATATAATAATAATAATAACAATACCGGACATTTCACACAGCATCATCTGGCCCCAAAGCAAGCCGAGCTTGTGTTATGGGTACCACACGACTGATATACTACTTATAAACTTTTTTTTAATAAATACATACATATTATACATAGAAACACCCAGACCCGAGACAAATACTTGCAGATCTTACAAAAATTTGTCCCGCGTCGGGAATCGAGCCCGCAACCTTTTGCGTCTCAGCCGGACCTAAGCCCACTGCGCCACAGAGGTCGTCAATAATATATTTAGCTCTTTGAAATAATAAGCTTTAGTCACAGAATAAATGAAAAAAAAACATTTTGGTTTATTATTTGGCTTATCATTGTGAGCGAGTGTGTTTCCATTTCCTTTCCTTTCCATTCAATGTGAAATCAGTGATCCTGTATCTTATAATAACATAAATAGCTAGCGTGGCTTGCGTATGCTTTGTCCTAGTCCTTGTCTGCCGGTCTGCTTCATAGACATTATAGTTTTTTACCAGACGGTATTAGCAATACTGCGGATGTGTACTGTAAAAGACTGCATACAATGGTGGAGCAGCTCGCAAATATCCAGTCAGCTTGGTAAATCGCTCGTCCCCGCTTTTCCTGCAAATAATCCACGACACACTGCACAAAAGACGGTCACCAAGCTACAAAAGCTAGGGTTGGATGCTCTCCGTCATCCACCGTGCTCACCAGACCTTACGCCCAGAGACAACTACTTTTTCCAGAATTTAAACAACTTCTTTGGAAGAAAAAAAAAAACAATATCCAAGAGGCATTACAAAATGCCGTCTGAAGAGTGTTGCTTTTCGTCCAGCTGATTTCTTCAAGGCATCGATAAATTACCACAATTATTAATTAATTTAATAAAAATAAAAGTAATAAAATTGCGCTTAAACTTTTTGTACACAAATGAGTAATGATCTAATACTATAAGCTGGGCATTGGCGGGACGGATAAAGATGTATATCACACATCCGCGATATCATTTTTTTATCCGAGATAACAAGACGATCAAATAAATTGGCCAAGCACGTGTGACCATGCACAAGCTTCCGGTGTCAGGAAGGTTTAGAATGAGTAATGCTTAGATCATTAAAGCAATTCAACACCATTTAATTGCATAACATAAAATAATTGTGTGCCTTTTTGTTTTTTTTTTTAAATTTACAAAATCTCAAAATCTAGTAAATCCTTAATATCCGTAATAATTTTCCTCTTAATTTCATATTCAACTATTTTCTAAAATATTTCCTAACAGCGGTTTAGCCGAGATTAGACGACGACATTGAATTCTATCAAAAATGGCCATTCAAAGCTTAATATTTATCAAAGGAATACTTGTATCAAGAATCTTTTTAAGAAACTTTGTTGTATCTTTGAAAAACTTATCCAACGATATACCACACGATGGGGTAGTAAAATATTTAAAAAATCAACCTCATTTTACATGTAGGGGAGGTATCACTAAAACCCATTATTTTATGTTTTTATTTCATAACTTTGTAGGGGTCACTAATACGTACTACCCTAAAAAAATTACTATAAAACTAAGAGGGCTAAATGTATGTATATAGACAGACGGATATAACGAAACGATAACCCTAAAACCCTAAAAACGGAGAAAAAATATACGCAATTTTTTTTTGGTAATTTTATGACCCAATATTAAATTACAAGAGTTTTATCACAAGAGTTGGCAACATTGGAGAAAAATGTCATGATATGGAGTCGTGTTGTTAAAGTATTACACAACTTGTGAAATTCAATGAAATATTAGGTAAGTATATTCAGGTAGGTAAGTATTTCTTTGTTTACGTGATTATCATAAATTAAAACTCGATACTAACAATTCTCATAGGTATAATTAATATATATTTATAGATCATGTTTCAGGAGATAATGTAGTTAGGTACGTATGAGTATGATTTTCAAATTACATATTATCAATCATTTCTTAATTATACCTACATTATAAATAACAAGTTGGTGCAACAATTTTTTTAGACTTGAATGGTTATATAAAGGTACTAATTTTATAAATGCGAAAGTAACTTTGTCGGTCTGTCTGTCTGTTTGTTACGTTTTTACGCCTAAACCGATGAACCGATTTTCTTAAATTTTGGTATAGAGATAGATGGGACGTTTGAGAAAGACAAAGGCTATTTTATATGTAGGTACCACGCGTGCGAAGCCGCGAGCAGCAGCTAGTTATCTATATAATCAGCATGTCAAGTTCATGTATTACTTGCTTGGTTTTGTTCCGTGTGGTGTTCTATCTTTGGTATTCTAGTGGGACTGTGGTATTGGAATATTAAGTGAATTATATGATAATACTCGTAGAATAGAAGGTAAGTATTCCATTAAAAAACAGAATCCCATTGTATAGCGATACATGGCGATTATATAGTTTATTTCCGAGAAAAGAAACAATTAGTCTCTCAATTGACTGACGTCAGCTCAGTTGGTAGTAGCTCTGCCTTCTGCGCTGTAGGTTGGAGGTTAGATTCCTTCCCAGGATAAACATTTGTGTGATGAACACAGGTGTTTGTTCTGTGTCTGGGTGTATGGTTATAAAGTATCATATGTATGTATTTAAATATATATAAGTATTCTATCAGTCATCTGGTCACCATAATACAAGCTGTGCTTTGTTTGGGGCTAGAAGATGTAGTGTGCATTGTCCACCAATTCTAACAGTCAACTGGTCCCCGTTGTTTATGCGACATATATGCTTAGTTTGGGGTTAGTTGGTGTTGTGTGGATTCTATACTTACATATGTATTTATTAGGGGTAGGTATGACATACCAAACGCAAATGTAATTGATGTTCATTCTTACGACGGAAAAGTCGTCTATAGGATTGATTTTAAGCAAGCTGAAGTACATACCTACATACATACTCGTAGAAGTTCTAAGTAAGCAGGTGCTCTTAGAACATTTCATGATAATTTGCCTAGATATAAAGCAACCACAACCCATTCAATTAGAATTTTACTACCTTAAACGGTATAGGTTATCTATTCAATTGCAACCACAGCTTTAGGATTTGCATTGAGCAAGCAAGCTTTACATAATGAATGGATTTAACACGAAATCTCCTAAACTAAGATGACTGGAGAGTGTTGTAATATGACCAGTAAAAAGTTATATAGCCTATTATTTTATAGCAATACCATTCAAGATATTTCAAGATATCTTGAATGGTATATTTGCATTATATTTCATAGATTTGCATAAATAAGTGTAGACAAAGTCTTAAAAGGTTGTTACACTTTGTAATTATCACCCTCTTCGAGCTTCGCTAACTGTATGCGTCGCATGACTCTAGGGCGCTAAAAAACGTAATACAATAACTTTAATTAGCTTATAATAGATAGGTATGCTCTTAACACAAATTCGATGATTATTTTTATATTGAAGTAACTAAAACCAAATTTTACACTTATCAAACAAACTAAAATCAAACTATATTGACAAACATAACTATGTTTTGCTAGTCGGTAGTACAATGGGCAGTCTATCGCTATGTAGCCATCCGTACTTCGGAGGGAACGAAATTCTCTTGGTTTTAAAACGTTCTTAGTTGAGCTATATCGATGGTTGGTAGGGTGATCTATTACTATCGTAACCAGAGTTGACCTCTGTATTATACGAATTTAGTAGTAGTGAGTGAATTGATTGATCGTTCTTTTTCATGTTTCACAATATTAAGTAATGAAAAATCAGTGCGAACCGTGAACTCGAGCGGCAACGAGCGGACCGCGGATCAAACTCACCCAGATGAATCAAAACAGCTTCGGTGCCTCCATCGACAATATAATACGTAGTAAAACCCGTGTTTATCAAAATATATAGTACCTATAACTTACGAAAGATTTGAAAGTGAAAGGAAAAATCAATTTATTCACATAATATAATGTTACAGATAGGCTCTCGAACTATGAAAAAATTGCGTTTCAGGAGCCAGAGCCAATGAAGTATCTACCTACAAAGTTTCCCATTCTGGCCTGAGGTGCTCTGGTTTCCTCTATCTATCTTAAAATCTGATCATAGATTGTCGTGTAACATGATTAATTAATTTGATTATTTGTAGATACTGTTTTGATTATTTCGATATCAGAGCAATGTAAGGCGAAGCAAGTAGAAGTAGAACCTTATTTATAGCGCGAGATTTACAGGTAGTAGTCACATCGCATATAAAATTTAAGTAAATATAAGGCATTCAGCCTTTTGCAACGCTTAAATTTTATTAACAAAAGTGTTTCCAACTAACAAGATTACGGCCTTAAAGACAGAAGCTGTTACATACGTAACGTCCGAAGGTGACGGTAACCATTCAGCCTTCCCATATCATTTTGTCACGATGACTATGGAACGTTGCTCTAACGCTGAAGGCCAGACCGTGTTAGAATTCAATAACACCAAAGTCGGAGGATATCCACCGGAGGAGGATAAACCTGAAACGATAGCAGGATCCGTGGTTGCCTGGTGTTCAAAAAACTGGAGACAGATTCTATCTGAATTTTTATGCACGTTTCTACTTGTTATTTTTGGTTGCATGTCATGTATACCGATCGAGGGATCAACCGAACCGTCGATCATGCACAATGCCTTCGGATTCGGACTCGCTGGTGCGATCATCATACAAATATTCGGCCACATATCCGGAGCATACATTAACCCAGCTGTAGCCCTAGCCGCAACAATATGGGGAAACAATTCCTTGACGGTGGGAGTCGCTTATACAATTGTGCAATGCCTTGGTGGTATCCTCGGGTACGGAGTTTTAATGTGTCTTTCTCCAATCGATATGACACTTGATGGAGTTTGTGTACCGAAGCCGCACCCCGCATTGAACGGGATCCAACTGGCTGGAGTGGAACTTCTGATGACTGCAGCGCTCGTGTTCGTGTGCTGCTCTTTGTGGGATCCGGCCAACCAGCATTTGCAAGATTCTGCACCCCTCAAATTCGGGTTGACCGTTGCAGGGCTCTCTATCTCTGGAGGTCATCTGACTGGATCCATGTTGAACCCGGCTAGAACACTTGGGCCGACCGTGTGGAACGGTATTTGGACGTACCACTGGGTATATTGGGTAGGGCCTTACGCAGGTGCCATGATTGCTGTCCTAATTTACAAATCAGCGTTTCTACAGCATACACCTCGGTAATCATTTGCTTCGTAAATTTGTCAGGCAAATTTTTCGGGATTTTCGGAAGTTATGAATGAAATGGATAGGCCTTCGTGTGTATGTGTAGACTACTTATAAGGTAATGCATAGGCTCCCTATGACTTGGAAATCTCTCTCACAATTGTTAAGGCTGGACCCGCGGTAAAGGCAGCTGATAGCGCCAAGCGGTACAAATATGTAGTCCCTGTAACCACGTCATATTCCGATCCTTTTAGTTAGCACTTGGGCTAATAATGGGACCAAGTATGTAGGTAGGTACTACATTTAAAAGAACACCACTGATATTAAAGATGCCGAGTAATGTCACTGGTGATACTTGACCATTAAAAACGGAAATGTGTCTTTCAAATTAACCAAATTCCTTGTATTTTTCGCGTGTTTTTTAGCTATATCTACCTTTACTTTAGTTTTTACGCTTGTTTAATTTACTTATGTTATTACAAAAAATACAAAATACTATGTACGCACAAAAACTTTTATTTCATAGAAACATGTTCACTTATAGAGATAAATTATGCAATGCGATCCAATGCACTGGATGCAATGAAGTCTAAAATAATAATTACCTATCAAATTTTATGTACCTACCTCAATAACCCCAACTCCCAACCACACTTTAACATATTTAACGAAGGTATGTACCTACTAAAACCCCTGTGCTTACCTACTGCATACCTACCTTTATCAACTTCTAGTCGTAGGATCCAATACTTTATTATGTGCAATACCTTGTTTTTTTAATAGACAAACATTTGTTAATACGAACAAATTAATGTTACCTTCGGAAAAAGTTCTATATAGGATTAAATCTAAATTATGTCCCACGATGATACCAAAAAACTGTTAAATGTTTTGTAATGGATTTCCGCAAAGTCACGCCTGAATCAATTATCTAACCGAAAACTGTTAATTGTATTTATAAAATAATATTTGCTCAGTTTAAAGATTAACTTTTCGTATTTTTACATTATAATTTTTGTCTATCGTGTTTACATTGAATGCTTGTTCACAATATTATGATTAATAAGAAAGTGATTATTTTAAATTATATTTAGGTTATTATCCTGAAACACAGGATTACCTAGCTCAAGCTCGTGTTAAGCTTTTGTTACCTTTTGTTTTGTAACATTAAAGTACCTACTATTTCAATTAAAAAACAGACATATTTAAAAATTAACGCTGAAAAATCTCCTGATAGGTGCTCCTAACGGATTATTTTATATCAGCTGACCCGTGCCCACTTCGTTGGGCGGGCAACAACTTCACAAAAAATAATAAAATACTAAATATCGCTAATAAAAAAAAGATAGCTATTCAAATTATTGTAATAATTACAGAGATTAACAATGTTACGGATAAATATTGATAGATATTTGATAGATAGGCGCTAGCGGCCACCCGCGGCCTCGCCCGCCCCGTTCCTGTTCCCGTTGTTTTTCCGGGATAAAAAATTGCCTATATTCTAATCCAAGTTACTAACTATATTCACTTTAAGTTTCATACAAATCGGTCCAGCGGTTCTTGAGTTATAAGTGGTGTAACTAACATGACTTTCTTTGATATTATATATTTTTAATATATTTTTAAACAGAAACTGTCTATTAAAGCATATTATAAAATATCTGATTATTTAGATGACAAAAAAGCTTGGGATGAATCTGCTCCAACTCGACTCGGCATCCGTGACAAAATTGTCAAGGACCATACAAAAAAGTGTTAAGACCAGACAAGTTTCTTGCCGGATTCTTCTTGAACTGGGATTAGGAGGAACGGGCACCTAGATTCACTAGTATGTAAGAAGATGATTCAAAGTGGTCCTTGTGATTGTATTGAATAAAGTGATATTGAATTTTGTTTTTTTTTACAACCAGCGTTGTAAGTCAGTATAAGATTATTACCAATTCGGTGACACTATATTTCCAGTCTAATGAGACCCCCGTTTTGTCTGTATTGAGTAGTGTTTGAGGGATCACCCTGTTTGTTTAGTGTAAAAACGTGCGTTTGACCTGTGTTTGCATAGTGTGATGCGCCCAGCAGCGGATCTTGGAGCTCTGGTTTCTGGTCGCATACATTGTGTACTTACGTGCAGGATGTTGTGGTTGGATGAAAGCAGTGGTGATAAGGTGGTGTTCCCTATAAAAATACTAGTATCTGTAATGTGTAATCTGTTTGCTTGTTTTACATTACCTGAATATTATATTTCACATTAATATGTTGTTTGAAATCTCCCATCTCCCATCTCCCATCTCATCATCGTGCTATAGATAATAATAAAAGTTAATATTGTTTAAAATTACGATGTTTTAATGTAAAGTTACATAAAAAAAGTGTTAAATTAATATTTGGTTTTATTTTATTTGAAATATGGTATAATATATATAGGTCATATATATTGGACACCCACGACTATAGAAGTGTGACTTCTTTTCACCTCTGCAGTTAAGGGTGAAAGGATATCTCAATTTTTGATATCTTCTAAGATCCATTTTAATGAAATGCTGTTAAGAGCAGTATTGATCTACATGAAATATACAACGTATGTAATGTATTTAATTGGATAAGGAATAATTACTGTGTTGTATAAAATTGCTTGGTAAGATAGAAATGGTTACTGTAGGTTATCCTTAGGAAATATATTCCTATATACCATCGCGGATTTTTTATCGATCTTTTTAAGATATATAATTCCGTAGTAAATTATTTTTATCTATCTCGTAAGCTTTAGCCAGTGTTTGCAATTTAAACAGCGCACAAAAATATGTTTGTTACGACATCACATTACAAATCTTTGAGTTTTACTTCGGCTTTTCTGTATAATATGTATGTATTATACATATAAACCTTCCTCTAAAATCACTCCATCTATTGCTGAAAACTGCATTAAGTCCGTTGAGTAGTTGAGTAGTCTGTTAGCTTAGATCTTTTAAAGTAGTTTAAAAGATCTAAGCTAACAGACAGCGGAAGCGACTTCATTTTATACTATGTAAAGATTAGGTATGTATATGAATCGATCTATTGAGGAGGTAAGATTAGGCTGTTATTTCTACTCACTGGTATTTCTACTCATTAATAAACATGAATGTGTGTGATATGAGGGCTGATTACGAGATCATTGACAGTTTTTAAATCGAGGTGCTCACCTCGATTTAAAAACTGTCACCTCGATTTAAAAACTGTCAATGATCGACAACACGAAATTAAAGTTCTCCCGACAAATCACTAGCGGCGCTTATCCTGTTATTCATAACCGTATATATATACATTCTTAGCGAATCGTTGAGTAAACTTCAATAGTCAGCTGATTTTAAGTGAGCACCTCGATCGATCGAAGTGTTCATCTTGACTGAGAAACTGTCGAAAAACTCGTAATCCGTTTGGTTTTAGAGTCGTGTCTCGTATTACTAATTATTTAAAAAACACATACACTCACACAGACACACATTCATACATACACACACACACACACACACATTCGCATAATTACATACAAGCATCACACACACACACCATGATTACTGTCGTTTTTTTTTTGGTTAGTTAAAATGTAAATCCGTTATTGACTGTCGGTTTATACTTAAGTTTTGTGTATCATATTTTAAGAGCTGTGGATTTTGTACAATAAATAAATAAAAAATAAAAAAATAAAATATGAAAAACTACATGTTTTTGTCTATTCATGTAATATCATCGGATCAAGCATTTTCTACTTTTCCTATAGAGTAATAAGTAGGTACTAAGGATAGTTTCAAAATGTTGCAATAAATAAATAAAAATAAATATTGGTGCACACAACACCATCTAGCCCCAAACTAAGCATAGCTTGTATTATAGTGACCAGATGACAGATATAATACTTATATATTTTTAAATACATACTTATGATACTTTATAACTCGCAGACACAGAACAAACACTTGTGTTCTTCACACAAATGTTTATCCTGCGAGGGAATCGAACCCTCAGCCTACAGCGCAGAAGGCAGAGCTACTACCAACTGAGCTGACAGGCCAGTCGATAGTTTTCTTCTCGGAACTGCACCCTTCCTCTACATGCCTATAATACATTTTTAGTGAAAAGTAGATGTATTTTGTATCTATATATATTCTACTGTACGTGTGTATGTCACTGAACTCCTCCTAAACGGCTGGACCGATTTGAATGTTTTTTTTTGTATGCGTTTGGGTGTCACCCTGGATGGTTTAGATTCACAAATCAGCCCGGCAGATGGCGCTGCAGTCGGTACAATTAGATATATATTTTTTTTTTTTTTAAAACGCGCGGACGAAGTCACGAACGGGACAGCTGGTAAATATATATAAATCTGAAATATAAATCCGACGAATTGAGAACCTCCTCCTTTTTGATGAAGTCGGTAAAAACAAAAAAGTATATAAGTAGTATATCAGTCAAGTGGTACCCATAACACAAGCTCTGCTTACTTTGGGGCCAGATGATGATGTGTGAAATGTCCGGCATTTTTTATTTATGTAGAGTTGGGCATTAGCTCAAACGCAAGTAATAGTATAATCATTTTTAATCTTTCCTATTTTCTTTCTCAAAATCTTAAATTTCCAATGCGTTCTTAAAAGCGGAATAGATTAAAAGGGGAGTAAAACTGTGGCAAAATTCCATTGAATCAGTCATCGGAGTTCGATAAGAAATGGTTGATTACCCTCCTCCACCGGAGTGCGGACACTGCGATGTGCACTCATCCTCCTCGTAAATTGATAATCGATTCCGGACCAGGGATAAAAGGTTTCCCCTCTAATGCATGTGCTGTGAAATTGCATGCAAGTGAGCGAATTTTATTATTGCATTAGATACCTGAACGGTGTAGGATATTCCTTCGATTCATGGCCCGATAATGGTGTTTTGCCTACAAATTCCTCGTGCAACATTTCGCGATAAAATCAAACTGAATGGAAATGACATGCACAAACACGGTTCAGTCACGTGACTTATCAAGAGTGTCATATACATACAATTTATAGGGTAAGGTACGGATAGATGCCTTACTTTTCGAAATTGTCTTATATTTCTAAAACTATTGATGTTATTTCAAAAACTCCTGAAAATATAACAAGTTAAATCTTTTATTTTACATTACACTTGGTTTTTGTTATCCTAACATTTATTGATTCTGAGAAAAATGCGTTTTACAAAACCCTTTTTAAAAGGATAGACGCCTACATCGAGGGATACATGCCTCATCGCAAAAATACTAAAGAGGATAGATGCCCTAAGGAAAAAACAAATTTTAAATATTAAATAATCAATTATATTTCGCCGCCCATTGTACTACCGTGTAGCTAAACGTTGTTTCTTATAATAGTCTAATGTATTTTGTGGTGTGCAATAAAGTATTTTCTATCTATCTATCTATTTATATTTCAAGATTTAATTCCATATTCTAAGCACTATGAATCAGCTTACGTATCAGATTTAGATTACAATTGAAAACGATTCTCGGGTTGACCGTTATTATTTCTTTTAAGTTTTTTGTAACCTTAAATTGTAAATTATGTTTGGTTGGAAAATGGATGGAAAGAGAGGCAGATGGAGGAAATGGAAATTATTTAGAAGAGAGAAGTACTCTCTTCTAAATAATTTCCATTTCCTTTATTACTAAGATCAGTTGAGGTAAGCATCTAAAACACAATACCTTTACATAATTAAATGATTTATCTTCTCTTTCTTTTACTTTCTTATAGTTTTTTTTTTCTCATTTATTATCGTGTAAAATCAGATTCCTGATTCTTAAAATTTTCATTCCTCATTTATTATCGTTTAAAATCAGATTCCTCTTCCTTCTTCAGATTTTGATTCCTCATTTATTATCATTTGCCCCGCAAATCTTAAACAATAATATTCAAATAGAAAATAACAATAATATTTCAGGAATATATGTATAGGTATACAGGTACCAATACGTAACAAACAAGGCATCCTAACTTTGAAATGTCGGTCACAGGCTAATGGCGTGGGATGGATGCCCTTAAATACATCCCATATACTTCTAAGGGCATCTATACTCCCAAAAATCGAAGCGACTATCCTTTTCACTAAGGATAGATGCCCTTTTTGTTATAAAATTTATTACCACAAAAGAACGGTTATTGTCATCGAATTATCTACGCAATGAACAAGTGTATTACATTTATAGAGATACAATTATAATTTACTATTACGAACAAAGTGATTCAACAGTAAGCACTCAACAAAATACGCTCGATGCGTTAGTCGCACTCGCTGCGGAAGATGATCCCTCACACAGACGAGATGCGTGCGCGCTGCTCGACGCTTGCGGGTCACTGAGGTAGGAGAGGCAAACGCTTCACATTTAGGCTATTATTATTTTATTCAGATATTCGGAAGCCGCGGGCAATCGCTAGTTTGATATATATAATTTTTTTTTGTTTATCCGTAGGAGTGAACGGGAATAGACAGTGGGTGAAAGTCTCAACTCTTAGGATGTAAATATTTTTGTCATTGCTTGTTAGTCTTCTAGGTTCTACAACAAACAATAAGGTCTCAAGCGACGCGTTAGATTTGTCGATTGGCAAATTAAAAAACGTAATAAAACAGAAACTGCCTCTTAAAGCATATTATAAAATAACAGATTATTTAGATGACAAAAAAGCTTGGGATGAATCTGTTCAGGATCATACAAAAAAGTGTTAAGACCAGACGAGTTTCTTGCCAGATTCTTCTAGAACTGAGGTTAGGAGGAACACCTAGATTCACTAGCATGTAATAAGACTATTCAAAGTGGTCCTTGTTTATTGAATAAAAAATGTTTTGACTTTTGGTTTTTAAAATAATTTACATTTTATAATTACTCATAGATGTTTATCGTCCAATTATAAGTTTTTCACATACACGTTAAGTGATTTTAGACAAGCCATTTGTATAATTGTATTGTATTGTCAATATTCAATTGTTGTTTTCTTACTGTACAATGAAGAACAATACTAAGAGACTACCCCTCTATCCTATTACAACATAATTAGCTAACGTGGCGCTAAAGTATGCTCTGTCCTTATCATTCTAATGTCAAAGAATAGAGATGGCAACAGATTTACCAACTCATTATCAGTGTGTGGTATAGATGTGTGATGTGTGTTTTATAAGATATACCTAAGTGGGCTAAACGATTTCGGCTTGAGCACTAATTATACAAATTAACATTACAATATAAGTTTTTGACAGGTAGGGTAAAGTAGTGATATATGCCGAAGTGGTATAGGTGCCGAATGTTTTAAAAATCTTACTTTTTACTAAATAATAATAGTGTTAGCTATTTCAGCTAAATAAACAAAAAAAAAATAACAAACGAACTAAAGAAATTAATTTTACAGCAAACCAAAACTACTCGAAATGAATTGAAATAGGCTCTTGTCCAAAATAAACATTATAACAGCAAAACGATCAAAATAACACTATGTAGGTAATGGTAGGTGTTGTCGCTACGAAGTCTCAAGCAAAAGTGAGGCCGTTGCAGGCGCGCGCTTCGTATTTATAGTTGATTGGCAGGGTTGCTATGCAAAATGGCAGCTTCTTCCTAATACGGCTTCTCCTGACACTTGGGCATCCCGACCATCTTTTAAAGCTCAGGAACACTTTCTCTGATAGTCGAGCAGTCTCGATGACTTTCGGCAAGTGGATTCGAGGCAGTATGCGAGCTCGTGATGTGGTTCCTGTTGTTGGCAGCATCAGCATCCAGTGGACCCCGGTGACTAGTCTCGCCATATTTTTTGAAAGCAGACTGATCTGCAGCAGTGCAGATCAGTTCGATGTTCGATGGACTGTTCGATAGAACAGACATGCTATTTTCTTCGGCTGAGAATAAAATAAAAAATACACACGAGCTTTTTTTCAGTCTCTAGCTATGTCACTGCATTTGGTATAATCAAACACGTATCACAGAGGCCCCTAGTTTGCATGTCTAACAGTATTTTATGAGAACAGAGGCACACAGTTTGCGTGTTTGCCTATGTGCAGAGTCGGAACTAGATGCCACATGTGATGTTTAAACAGAGGCGCCAAGTTAGCGTGTTTATTATGCAGAGAAATATCGTGATGACTCGTTTGTAGACAGATGCACCTAGTTAGCATGTTAATTTGCAGAGCTGTAGCATAATGCCCCATAACGTAAACAGAGGCGCCTAGTTAGCGTGTCATATGCGCAGAGTCCTAGTTCGGTGACTCATGTATTGACAGAGGCGCCCAGTTAGCATGCCCATATTATGCAGAGCCGTATCTCAATATCGTATGTGTAGACAGAGGCACCCAGTTAGCGTATCATGTTCAGAGTCCTAGCTCGATGGCACATGTGTCGACAGAGGCGCCCAGTTAGTATGCCCATATACAGAGCCGTAGCTCAATACAATATGTGTAGATAGAAGCGCCCAGTTGGCGTGTCATTTGTAGACTCCTGGATCGATGGTTCATGTGTCGACAGAGGCGCCCAGTTAGCATGCCCATATGCAGTGCCGTAGCTCAATACCTTACGTGTAGACAGAGGCGCCAAGTTAGCGTGTTTTGTGCAGACTCCTAGCTCGGTGGCTCATGTGTCGACAGAGGCGCCCAGTTAGCATGCCCATATGCAGAGCCGTAGCTCAATACCTTATGTGTAGATAGAGGCGCCAAGTTAGCGTGTCATGTGCAGACTCCTAGCTCGGTGGCTCATGTGTCGACAGAGGCGCCCAGTTAGCATGCCCATATGCAGAGCCGTAGCTCAATACCTTATGTGTAGACAGAGGCGCCAAGTTAGCGTGTCATGTGCAGACTCCTAGCTCGGTGGCTCATGTGTCGACAGAGGCGCCCAGTTAGCATGCCCATATGCAGAGCCGTAGCTCATTACCTTATGTGTAGACAGAGGCGCCAAGTTAGCGTGTCATGTGCAGACTCCTAGCTCGGTGGCTCATGTGTCGACAAAGGCGCCCAGTTAGCATGCCCATATGCAGAGCCGTAGCTCAATACCTTATGTGTAGACAAAGGCGCCAAGTTAGCATGTCATGTGCTGTTTTAGACGCGTAGCCTGCTATAAAACGTATCGTAACGAAGTATCCAGTTAGACCAAGTAGCTGCCGGATCTGTCTTACGTTCGTGGGCACAGGGAAGTTGATAAAAATAGAATCTTACTGTCGCTCGGTCTAACCTGACCTTCAGAAATTGTACGACCTAAATATTCAACTACTGTGATCACAAACGTACTTTTCTTTAAGTTGATGAAAAATTAACTTAACACGGTTCTCCTCTTCAAGAGAAGTCTTAACAACCAATTATTCGTTTGAATTGACAAGCATTACACATTAGTTGTGAACATTTAAAATGAGTACAGATTCAGAAATGACCGATACCTGCGATCCAGTGTCTATCAGCACGTCAGTAGGTATTCCCTGAATAACCGCTGTCGTGACGTCACTGTTTGTAATGTCACCTTTTAACTCACGACAAAAATCACATTTTTTTTATTACGTGCGTCAGATCTTAGCTTCGTGAAACATACAGTGACATCATGGCCCGGTTTCTTACAAAAAGTTCATGGCTCATATATAATATTAAACTTGTAAAATTTTGGCATAATAGCAATAGTTTTAGAAATGAATATGAGACACATTCAAAAAGTTGCCCTACTTTTTGAAAGTGTCTCATATTAATTTCTAAAACTATTGCTATTATGCCAAAATTTTAAAACATTTACCTACTAATTCTGGGAAAACGCGATTTAAAAAACCTCGGTAAAAGGATAAGCGGCTATAGCGCGAGATACATGCCATATTATACTCCATCTCCATACTCCATCCTTACCTTGCCCTATACGGTCAGTGAAGATGCCTGGAAGTTTTGAGTTCAGTCTACATGCACGATGTAGGGTGAAATTTAATTTAAATGCGCTAACTATACAACAGTAATTATTTAATGTTTGGGTCAGAATGTTCTGTATCCATGTCCACATTTCAAAATCAGAGCGTGACGTGTGTGCAGCGTGCAGCGTGTGTACTTAGGTAAAAATCTGAATGATAATAGTATTAGGTAGTTTAATAACCCGCATAGAACGTTCAGATTCAACCCCCCTCTTTATGTACCTGGAGATTCTACTAATTACAGACAAAATTCGTTTATAATTCGAGCGAGTTCCACCATCAACGGTTTTAGTAAGTTATTAGACATTGATCTATTCAATATTAGTATTGGCAAGGCACGGCGTTGCATCACATTGATTTTTTTTAGCACTTAGGCAACCCAGGTGTTATATAGATACTTTTTGATGTATTTACTTTTGTTTTATATTATTTTATTTTATAGAATATGAAACTCTGATGATTGTAATTATCTGGTTAGCGAGCATGTGTCTCTTTTTATGAAGGTGCGATAAAAAAGTGCTCTCACCTTTGACTATAATGTTTCCATCAGTGAAAACCTGTAATTGGCTGTCTGTTTCTATTTTTAGTACTATGTTGTTTTTTTAGCTGTTGGTTTTCCAAATATAAATAACTAAATAAATAAATAAATATTTGACGACCTCTGTGGCGCAGTGGGCCAAGGCCCGAATGAGACGCATAGGTTGTGAGTTTGATACTTACCGCGGGACAAATGTTTGTATGATCTGCAAGTAATTGTCTCGGGTCTGTTACAAAAAAAAAAGTATATAAGTAGTACATCAGTCATGTAGTACCCATTACTCAAGCGCTGCTTACTTTGGGTCCAGATGATGGTGTATGGTATGTCTGGCATTATTTATTTACGTCTAATATATCATCAAATGGTCAATCCACAAGACACGCTGATACAAAAAAAATGCTTAGGGCGACCATTGACTAGTTGAAGCAGGCGTGTTTATATTCTACAAAAAAAAAATAGAGAAAAACATAAAAATACATTTCCGTTTTTCATAAAACAGTGGACTAACAGTGAGTGGGAGGGAGGAAGCGTACAAATCCATCGACTCTCGGGTTGGCGCCTCGTTAGGTGCGGCAGCGGCGTCGCTCGATTCTCGATATTAAATTTATCGCCTCCCTTGTTCCGCCTTGCTGTCCGCATCATCAGTTGTTATAGGTATAACTTTACATATAGGCATTCGGATTTTATAGTGTACTTATGGTACATATAAGCGTTGGAATTAAAGCACGATATTTCATTCTATATCATGTCTAAATACTTTTCTCTTTCTGTCCAAATGTTTTTATCCAACCAACAATAATAATAATAATCCCGGACATTTCACACAGCATTATCTGGCCCCAATGTAAGCAGAGCTTGTGTTATGGGTACCCCATGACTGATATACTACTTATATACTTTATTATTATATTATACATATTATACATAGAAACATCCAGACCTGAGATAAATACTTACAGATCATACAAACATTTGTCCCGCGGCGGAAATCGAACCCACAACCTTCTGAGTCTCTGTCAGACCTTAGCCTATTGCGCCACAGAGGTCGTCAAGTATAGGTATGTATTGAAACACAAGACGACATTATCAAGATGGGTGAGACTAGCGCAGGATCGAAGCGGATGGTACAAATATAGTGCCTATACTCAATAGTGCGTAAAATCGGGTTGTTGATGCTGATGATGAGGTATCTATATATTAATACTTGAAGCAAAAACTTTGTACCCCTTTTTACGAAAAATGCGCGGACGGAGGAGTATGACATTTCGCACACTTATCACAACATATTATAAAACAAAGTCGCTTCCCGCTGTCTGTCTGTCCCTATGTATGCTTAGATCTTTAAAACTACGCAACGGATTTTGATGCAGTTTTTTTGAATAGATGGTGTGATTTAAGAGGAAGGTTTATATGTATAATACAAGCATAATATAGTAGAGAAACATTGATAATTTTAAAGGTTTCTAATCACATTAGACATTCTGTAGTATATTTAGTGATGGGTGCGATGCTGCACCCGTGCGAAGCGGGGGCGGGTCGCTAGTAGTGTATATAGAGAAGCAGTGCAGAATGCTAATATTTTTTCTAAATTATGCATAAAAAATACATTAATTATTAATTAATTATGGTCGAATTTCAACCAGTGGGCGACCAGTAGTTTATACAAATGAGCATGAAAATAGGTGCTTGGCATGCTGATTGGTCACAGCATCGAGTATGAGTGTAAAACTTTTAAAAACTCTTTATAAACTTGGGTCTTTGAACCGTCTTGAAGCATAAAATATCACTTGAAGTTGGTAAGTGAATTTTAAATATTTACGTGCTCAGTTGTAAGGAAAATTTTTTCAAGATCGTGGCACCCACAGATATAAGATGGCGTGCTCTTGTGCAAACACAAGAGTAATCCTTACCTTATAATTTAAATGCGTGGGTTTGTGAATTTTTGAATATTGACAGTTAATGGCTCAATCATACCGTAACGGCTGAACGTATTTGTATGAAATTTGGTATAGATTAAGTATGTATTTTATCTGCCCGCGGCTTCATATCTTCGTTCCTAAGATACAATCTATGTACTTGTATATCCATAACAAATTAGATGGCGCAAAACAAAAGTTCTGTTTATCCGATCGCTACCAGACTTATCAGGATTATCAGCTAGAACAATCTGAAGATTTCCTAAAAATTTCATCGAAATTAGTCCAGCCGTTTCGGAGTCTCTAGGGAGCATACATACACACATCGCCTTTTATACCCGTAGATAGATCAGGGCTTACATATTTAAGCCTTTTGGAGTAGATACCCTGGGCCCGTGGGTAACAGAAGCCCACCACGTTTACAATATTATTTCACGGCGTCTGATAGATACATTGCGTGACCCAAGAGCTGGCTCCTATCTGGCTCAGCGTATTAGCATTGCCATTCTACGTGGCAATGCCTCCAGTGTCTCGGGAACTTTGCAGATTCAGGTTCAAATTCAGATATTTATTTCACCATAAGCGTTACATTGCATAACATTGGCATGTCAAAGAAAAAAATACAATGTCACAAAAAAACAACAAACAACAATGTTGTAAAAAAAAACAGGATCAATAACAAGACTCTTATTCGTCGGGCGTCCCGAGACGCACACATTTTTTTTTATATGGACTTGTCTGAAGAAAAACAAATTATTATATTATAAAGAAGCTATTTACTTTAGGTGTATAGTAAACTCCATCAGTTTCTCGGTGGGGTCGGTTAAAACTATGTACAGATAAGTATAAGTAGTTGGTACAGCTATATTTTAAAGGCCATTGGTAGTTGGCAATTCTCTATGAATGCAAATCAGAAAATGAACAGCTCATGTATTCGCTGATGTTGTAGAATGGGTGAACATTGACTAGCCTGTCAGCTCAGTCTGTAGTAGCTCTGCCTTCTGCACTGTAGGTTGAGGGTTCGATTCCCTCCCAGGATAAACATTTGTGTGAAGAACATAGATGTTTGTTCTGTGTCTGGGTGTTATAAAGTATCATAAATATGTATTTAATCACACTAATATTATAAGGGCGAAAGTTTGTGAGTGTGTGAGTGTGTATGTTTGTTACTTCTTCACGTCTAAACGGCTGCAGCGATTTTAATAAAATTTGGTATGGAGTTAGCTGACACCCTGGATTAACACATAGGCTACGTTTTACTGCGGGAAAATATCTTTTTTTTTGTTAGTTACCGCGGGTAACACCGCGGGGCACAGCTAGTAATATATAAGTATTCTATCAGTCATCTAGTCACCATAATACAAGCTATGCTTAGTTTGGGACTAGATGGTGTTGTGTGCATTGTCCAGCAATATTTATTATTTATTATTATTCATTAATGGGGTAGAAAACTCAAAAAATATTTTTATTTTCCTTTTGAAGTCATTTAAGGTAGTCGTGTTATTGCAGGCAACTTATTATACAGTACGAGCTTTTGACATTTACCTTGTTTTAAAGTTTTTACTAATCTAGTTACATGTAGTTTCTCTTTATTACGAGTGTTAAAATTATGAATGTGCATATTCATTGGGAATTCAGCTTTTTTCGAATGTATTTCTAGGAAAAGGTTCGATTCCCGCCGCGGGACAAATGTTTGTATGATCTGCAAGTATTTGTCTTAGGTCTGGGTGTTTCTATGTATAATATGTATGTATTTACAAAAAAACCGGCCAAGTGCGAGTCGGACTCGCGGTCCGAGGGTTCCGTACAAACCTATAGGAATATAAGTAAAGTTTCACCCATCACGATAATCGAGTCATAGTTGGATGATGTAACAAAAAAAATACCTTTTTCGCAATTTTTCCTTTATCTGTGCTATAAGACGTTGCTTCGTACCAAATTTCAAGATTCTGAGTTAATACCCTTACGCGTTCATGAGAAAAGTAAGTTTAAAATTATTAAAAATATTTTTATTATATGATGTAACTAAAAATCTACGGTTATTGCAATGTATCCTTTATCTGTGCTATAAGACGTTGCTTCGTACCAAATTTCAAGATTCTGAGTTCATGGAAAGTACCCTGTAGGTTTTGATTCCCTTGCGAGTGTCGAAAATTTGCGGCATAAATGGCTGTATCTTTTGATTGCGTTAGCTTAGAAGTTTGATTTTTTCACAGCTTTAAGGGACAGTAGACTTGAGTATTTGATATAAATTTCAGCTTGATACCTCTACGCGTTCCTGAGAAAAAGTGTCTTGACAGACAGACGGACGGACAACAAAGTGATCCTATAAGGGTTCCGATTTTTCTTTCGAGGTACGGAACCCTAAAAAATAATGTATATAAGTAGTCAGTCATGTGTTACCTATAACACAAGCTCTGCTTACTTTGGGGCCAGATGATGCTGTGTGAAAGGTCCGGTATTATTATTATTATTAAGAGGAAATTCATAATAAACAGAGAAACAACTATTTCACTTTCAAAACATTCGTGAGTTGTACTACACATTTTGATAAACACGGGCTTTACTCACGTATTATTTTGTCGATGGAGGCACCGACACTGTTTCGATTCATCTAGAGAATCTTCATCAGGGTGAGTTTGATCCGCGGTCCGTGAGTTGCCGCTCGAGTTCACGGTTCGCATTAAACACTCGATATAACAACTGTTAATATTTTAGCTTTTTTTTAAATAAGCTCTCACTGATGTTAACCTATGTAGCTCGTATATTATTCGCAGTAACCTTTTCTGACAAACTAGAACACTTGTAATTTGGGAGGCATTTCCCCAAACTGTTACATTACATAGCTAATTATGGAATGGCAGTATGCATAATAAACTGATATGCGAGTAAGTCTGTCAATACTAAGTATTAGTTTGAACAATACGTAATTTGCGCTGGCCAATCTTTTACATATTTTATGAATGTGACTTCCGAACGATAAAGGTGAATCCTGAGTACATCCCAAGAATTTCGCGCTGCCCTCTGGCATTGATCTAGATCAGTTGTGCAACTCAACTCAACTGTTTCACAGTATTTTATACTAGCTGGTGCCCGCGACTTCGTCTGCGCAGGATTCGTACTTCGTGTAATACTAACGGTTTTTGCAGCGAACGCCAGAATAGCTCGCAGATGGTAGATTTTTTTCGTACTTACTTGACACTTATCGTTATATTTTGGACAATTTACACAATATCTTTATAAATTATAGCCTATGTGTTATTCTGATGTATAAGCTATATTATTGTAAAGTTTCATTAAAATACATTCAGTAGTTTTTGCGTGAAAGAGTAACAAACATTCTTACAAACTTTCGCATTTATAACATTACTAGCTGCTGCCCGCGGCTTCGCACGCCTGGTACCTACATAATTTTTTTTTTCATAAAAAGTATCCTATGTTACTTCTAATACCTCCAAGAATATGTGTACAAAGTTTCATGATGATCGGTTAAGTAGTTTTCGCGTGAAAGCGTAACAAACAAACTTACATTCACATTTATAATATTAGTATGATAGTAGGGTTATTGCATTCTGTACATTTCTGTAAATAAAACCATTTTGTACGTGACATAAAACAGCTACTGGGCTACTTTTTATAAAGGTACCTTGTACGCAAGCCACGGGCAGAAGCTAGTGAGACAATAAATTTATAAGAACGCATTGAATGCCCTATGTTTCAAATGCTTCCATAAATTGAAACAGTATTAGCGTCTCGCTTATAGGCAGACATTTCCGTCCGGCCAATAAGTAATTTATGCTCGCTTTGGGTCTAATTATCAAACTGCGAAGATATGTCGCTGACGTTTCCAATAATTACCACAACTTTGTAGGAAGCTTGTCGTAATAGCTATCAAATGGTCTGGTCTAATCGTCTCGCCACTCCGGCGTCTTATAATTACTTCTAAATTACTTTAATGGCGGTTTTTCGCTGAATTTCCACCTTGGGATTTTGAGAGGTTTAATGAAAATTCTTTATGAACTCGGTTTCAGTATTTTGTCTCATCTCATGGGATACTTCAATTTGTTTGCATATTTTCACTTTAATAAGAGAGTATTTACTTAAAATCAGAACTCGTGGCATTGGAAAATCATACAGAAGTATCACCAGAAATTAATTAATTAATACATTAATTATTATATAATAAATAAATAATGCTGGACATTTTGCACGGCATCATTAATGTCAAAGTCAAAGTCAAAAGATACTTTATTCAATAAAACCACAAGGATCACAACGAAACGTCTGTAGTTCACGTAGGTGAATTTAGGTGACAATTCCTCCTAACCCAAGCCCGAGAAGAACTGGCAAGAAACTCGTCCTGTAGGGCGATTATAGAACTCTAATTATAATCAATGTCTATCAGAAATCTATGAAAACTGATAGAAATTGATTGTAATTAGAGTTCCATAATCGCCCAACTGGTCCTAGCGCATCTGGCCCCAAAGTTTGCAACGTTTTTGTTATGCGTACTACATGACCGATACTTATATACTTTTATGTTTTGTTAATACAATACTTATTTCTTATCTGCAAATACTTGCAGATAATACAAACATTTGTTCCGTGGCAGGAATCGAACCTGGAACCTTCCACTTCACAACCAGTTCTTGGCCCAATGCGCCAAAGATGATACCTACCTTACAATGTAGTCGTAGATTATCTACCTCAGAATTATAACCTTAACTAGGTATGTATATAAGTATGTATAGAACAATAGACGGAAAACTTGCCTCCACAGGGCTTTATTAGTGAGTGAAATGGGGTGCTAATTAAGCTGAATCTTTATGTGCCTTTAGGGTCCATTGAATCTTTAGCGAAGTGCCCTCCTACGAATGGTGGTTTCCCGGGGAGTTCATCTAGCATCTAGTTAGCGGAAAATCTTTTGTTGCGTTTGAATCGGTAGGAGTGAGAATAAGCATTAGATATATATAGGCATATATCATATATACCTGCTTCAATTCATAAAGAGATGTTGAAATAAAAACTATTGTCGACTGTGGTTAAAGGTTAGGTTAGGTTAAAAAAAAAATGCTAAATTTACATGTGATTTACGTGTATAAGTTCGTGTAAAGAGGTCTTGTTTAAATGTGGATAATCCTAGGAAAATAATTTCAATAATGAAATCAAATATCAATTTTATCTTATTTAAAACTCATTTAAAAGTGTTCTATAATTTGAACTTTGGCTTAAGTAAATAAGGTACTTCGTTTTTTTTGGAATTGTGGCGCATTAGGCTAAGACCCGGCTGAGACGCAGAAGGTTGCGGGCTCGATTCCCGCCGCGGGACAAATGTTTGTACGATCTGCAAGTATTTGTCTCGGGTTTGGGTGTTTCTATGTATAGTATGTATGTAATTACAAAAAAAAAGTATATAAATAGTATATCAGTCGTGTGGTACCCATAACACAAGCTCTGCTTACTTTGGGGCCAGATGATGTTGTGTGAAATGTCCGGGATTATATATTTAATATTATTTATTATTATTATTATTAATTATCAGCTAATTTGGCGTAATCTACAAAATCGGATTAAAACGTGAAATAGAAATAAATTATTTGCAAGAAATATGGCAGGTAACAGATATTGAGTCATACAGTAAGTTCACATACTTCGTTAAAGAACATTGGCATTAAAATTTTAATGTTTTCAAAAACATTCAATTAAACTATATAGTATTATATTTTAGCATTAATAAATTATATTAAGTAATTAGTTTCCAAGAAATTCGTTAACAGTGTAACAAGTTCTGTCAAAAAGCAATTTTAATGTTTTTACAAAAGCCTTCTTCGCGAATCCTTTCTTTCGGCAGGAAATTTATTATTAAATACTCGTCCACACATTTCAAAATAACTTTTTTTATAAAAGACAGTTTTAGGTGCATGTGGTGTCTCTCAAGGCTATATTTTAGGACCTATTTTCCTGTTTTTGTGTTTCTTGAAGACCTGATTGATTTCAACAGTAGTACGATCCCAGATGTACAACTTGTAGTTTATAACGATGATACTAACGCGATGGTATCATCTAGGTGTATTAACGATCTTTATGGCAAAATTATTAAAGTGCTGGAAAAGTTTAATGAATGGGTTAATGTTTTTATTATTTTTGATATTTTTGGCAAGAAGTAAAGTACACTTCGACATGATTATTCTGACAGAAAGCTGGCTTAAAAACTGCAACTCTATCCTTCTCTTAGATCAATATAATCTTTCACATATTAGCCAGAACAACGGAATCATAATGGCCAAGCGCATTTGACTTCAAAACTGCAACTCTATCCCTCTCTTAGATCAATATACTCTTTCACATATTAACCAGAACAGCGGAGTCATATTGGCCAAGCGCATTTGACTTCAAAATTGCAACTCTATCCCTCTCTTAGATCAATATACTCTTTCACGTATTAACCAGAACAGCGGAGTCATAATGGCCAAGCGCATTTGACTTCAAAACTGCAACTCTATCCCTCTCTTAGATCAATATACTCTTTCACATATTAACCATTACAGCGGAGTCATATTGGCCAAGCGCATTTGACTTTAAAACTGCAACTCTATCCCTCTCTTAGATCAATATAATCTTTCACATATTAGCCAGAACAACGGAGTCATAATGGCCAAGCGCATTTGACTTCAAAACTGCAACTCTATCCCTCTCTTAGATCAATATACTCTTTCACATATTAACCAGAACAGCGGAGTCATAATGGCCAAGCGTATTTGACTTCAAAACTGCAACTCTATCCCTCTCTTAGATCAATATAATCTTTCACATATTAGCCAGAACAACGGAGTCATAATGGCCAAGCGCATTTGACTTCAAAACTGCAACTCTATCCCTCTCTTAGATCAATATACTCAATATACTGTCACATATTAATCAGAACAGCGGGCACTGACCATTATCAAAAATGGTCACTTCAAAATTTAATATTTATTTATCAAAAGAATATCTGTTTAGAATAACTCATAGTATCTCTAAAATACCTATCCAACGATATGCCACACGATGGCATATTCAAAATGTCAACCAAAATTAACTTGTAATTTAAATTTACATGTATTTCATAACTATCTCTAGATAATAATAATAATAATAATTCCGGACATTTCACACATCATCTGGCCCCAAAGTAAACAGAGATTGTGTTATAGGTACCACATGATTGATATACTACTTATATACATTTTCCTTTTGTAAATACATACATATTATAATATAATATATAATATGTATGTATTTACAAAAAAAATAGTATTATAAGTCAAATTTCATCAGCTTTCGGAATATAACTATGATTTTTGGTTTTTGGTTACTCATATCTCTCATATCTGGTTACTTTGACATCGACAGTAAAATCAGACTGTCGGACCATGCACTTCAATAATAATCCTAATTATAATGAAAACATTAATGGAATGTAGAAGCTTTTGACATAAAGGCGATAGCGTCCATACATCATCTGGCCCCAAAGTAAGCAGAGCTTGTGTTATGGGTACCACATGACTGATACACTACTTATATACATTTTCATTTTGTAAATACATAATATTATACATAGAAACACCCAGTTCCGAGACAAACATTTGTCCCGCGGCGGGAATCGAACCCGCACACTATATTAACAAGCTATGCAAAGACAGACTCGCGAGGACTACAGCTCACAGAGCCACTAGTAATAGGTGTATAAAGTTCAAAACTTCAATGAAGAGTTAAGAGCTACCAGCGTATTAGCATTGCCATTCTGGCAGTGATCTGGATCAGTTGAGCTTTCTATAGATCATTTTAAACTGTTCTTAGATAGCTTAACTGTTTCACATGTATTTTATATTATTTCGTACATTAAGTACCAAGCTGAGGCCAGGCGAATTTAAATTGACTCGGAATTTTAATAAATTCAAATCTTTTATAAAATCTCTACTATTACTCTACTTATTTGACGAATATAAATTGTATACATTAACTTTAACTTTATTTTGTGTGACTTAGTTTTAGGCTTTTGCCTATTTGGTTGCTTATGCACTAATTTTATTGAATTGATTCATAAGAATCTAGGGTAAGTTCGGTTCAGACTCAATTATAATAATAATGATGCCGGACATTTCAGTATCGTCTAGCCGCAAAGTAAGCAGAGCTTGTGTTATGGGTAAAACATGACTGATTTCTTATTTATATACGATCATCGCTGTGGCGCAGTGGGCTAAGGTCCGGCTGAGACGCAGAAGGTTGCGGGTTTGATTCCCGCTGCAGGACAAATGTTTGTATGATCTGCAAGTATTTGTCTTGGGTCTGGGTGTTTCTATTTTAATAATGTATGTATTTTAAAAAAAACCTATATAAGTAGTATATCTGTCATGCATTCATAAAATCGAGATGCAGAATAACCAAATCTTTTCATTTCTCGTAATAAAATCCGGATATTTTACAAAGAATGTCATTGGTTTTCCATTCGGAATAAAGCTACGAGTCAAGCTCTCCGATCATAAAGTTGAATGTGCAGGCAGAGTAGGTAGAATCGAGTCAGGAACAAAGGTAGCACTCAAGGGGTCATGTTGGCGCGCCTGGTTTCCGCCAAACCCTATTCACTTGCAGATTCATGGAATCTAAGCTGAATTTCTGAACCGAACGTCACGTTTTAATATTTTTAAGTGAAGGTGGCACGAGAAATTCCTTTTTCGTTGCCCTCAAAGTTTATAAACGGATAATCTGACACAGTTATAACCCAGGCGAAAGTTTGGAATTCTTTTTGCAGGCAAAAATTGAATTTTAGCTTATAAATGAAAGTTGCTCGATTCCTAAATTTCAATTTGTGCTACCCTTTTCATTGAAATGTCTTATTGAGGACCCTTTTTGTACTTTATCGACAACTTTTGTATATTGCGATCCTGATTTCTAATTAGTATTTGGTTGTACGTAGTGTTTAGCACTCGCCTAGCTACCTAATTTAATTAAACATCTAGGCAGGGCAACTTCATAATTCTACAGACTAGGTAATGACTGCTTGTTAATTCCGTCTGAATCATTCATTTCATCTTGTTAGTGGTTTTTAACTCTAATTTACAGATTGAAGTGAAACGAGGTTGATGTTGCAGTGAGTAGGATTTTCGACAGGTAAGCTAATATTTAAACTGGTTGCCATTGTTGCGGTATAAAATTTATAATTTTTCACGTTCACGGGCCATATGCGGAGTTTAAAAGTGTTTGCAGAATATGTTCCGTAGAATCAAACCAGCAACGCTCGCTGGCCTAGCCACCCTTCGAGCTATGAAAAATCAGAAGGGTTTTATAAATTTCTACGCTTAAATACGTTAATAATAGCTTCCAACATAATCCGGAGATAAAATCATTTTATGAGTGCCATCTCCGTCCTTGCCTCCAAGTTTGAGCCTCTCGACTTGCCCGAGGACTCTCGCTAGAGTGCAATCCAAACAGCGACAAATCTTGGACGCTTATAGAATTTTACCAACTCTTTTCTAAAAGCGTAAAAGACATCTTATTTGAACTCAAGTCTAGTGAATTTCTAAAGGTGGGTACATCCGATAAGTAATTGGCGATGAAGAAGAGTACGAAATCTTGAGGAGACCCAATATACAAAGCAATTCCATATAATTAGTTCTAGAATACTTTAAGGGATTGATATAATAATAATTGGTAAATATTAAATACCTAGTTCACATGGAACTTATGGCAATACGAATGGCAACATTGCCAGAATGATATATGACCCTAAGAATAAATATATTCTGAGCCGTGACCAATAAGTTTGTTGTAACCTGTCTCAATAAAGATCATAAAAATAACTGTTTTATTTCGTATAAGGACCACTTTGAATCGCCCTACATACTAGGTGTATTTAGGTGCCAATTCCTCCTAACCCAAGCCCGAGAAGAATTGACAGTAAAATTAGTCCTGGTCCTAGCACTGTTTTAAATGATCCTTCATATCTTCAAATATACAGAATGATATAAAATACATGTGAAACAGTTGAGATATCTAAGGATACTTTAAAACGATCTAAAGATAGCTCTACTGATCCAGATCACTGCCAGAGGGCAGCGTTCACAAGACACTGGCGGCATAGTCACGTTGAATGGCAATGCAAATACACTGGGCCAGATAGCTCTTAGCTCTTCATATATCCACGTAAAATAAAAGTTTTGAACGAATACAACGAACCTAGCTAGATCGATTTATCGCCCCCGAAACCCCCTCATACAAAATTTCATGAAAATCTTTGGATCCGTTTCCGAGATTCAGATTATATAATTATATACATATATACATGAATTGCTCGTTTAAAGATACTAGATAGACATTGCAAATCCGTCATTTAAGTGTCACACTATCACAATATGACATTTCACAGTATTTAATTATATGATGAAAGGAGCCTCTTTAATCCTTTCACCACACTGGTTTGAAATAGCTAGTGACACGATAAGAAGAAGAAGAATTTTTAGGTTTTTTTATGTGTTAGTTTGAATGTTTATCACTCGATCAAGTAACTGCTGAATATTTATCAATTAAATTTTGGAGAGATAGATTATGGACCTGAATTGAAACAGGATATACTAGTTCCGAAAAACAAACCGGGGGCGTTGCACATTCTATAAAATACATTGTTGATTTCAGTTCAGAGTTATACGAGAATAACATCCGATTGCTCGTTCAAAGTTTGTTTAGCTCCGTAAATAAATAACAGAACCGTTAAACGGAAGGCCACCCAAAAGGAAATTAACAAAGCCTTTGTAGGCTTGTAGCTATGAAGTTTTCACAAAGGACAACAAACAAACAGATCGCCGAACCACTCGTAATGCGATGGGTAGTAGCCGATAACGGTGCCTTTTTATCTTCCTACTATGTACCTAAACTAAACAAAAGATCAGTGAGTACTTGAAGAGGTAGATAAGTATACAACCTACATGAATTTAAACAGGATAGTTTGAACGAGCGGACCGCGGATCAACTATACCCTGATGAAGATTCTCTAGATGAATCGACACAGTGTCGGTGCCACCATCGACAAAATAATACGTGAGTAAAGCCAGTGTTTATCAAAATGTATAGTACAACTCACGAAAATTTTGAAAGTGAAAGGGTAGTTTAGAGCCTTAGTATTCTTTTAACTAAAACAACTTTTTGTGTAGGAGTTTCTTTGTTAAAATTACTATCATTACCGTGAATGTTAGGTTTGTAATAGCAATCCTGTGGTGACTGAGCTTGCCACTAACTTTGCCGAGGTTTAGAAATGCACGTCATATAAATTTTTTTAGCCCGTCTACGTCCCTTCCGTTAAAAATAAAGCAATATGTACGGAATAAAATTCAACTTTAAAATTTGAATACAGCTGACGAATACGAAACACGAAACGTTGAAATGTCCAGTTCTGTTTCCAGTAAAGCCGCGTACACATGACCGGATTTTTGCCGTATCAGCGGATGGGCGGAAGTGGCGATGACGCATTTCATTTTGTGTGAACGCTCCGAGTGACGTTGTGTGCTTTATCTATATGATATATGCATGTCCACGCAAGGCATAAATATTTCGAATGTGTCCTGTGTAAAAATTGATTGGCCAATTGCGTGGATTCTGAAACTCTCTGCGATCAACAGGAGGCATTTCGCATTGCCATTCAACATATTAATACAGCCAGGGTCTTGGGAAGGCTGCCCTTTGGCAGTGATCTGAAGCAATTGAGTCTATCTCAAATTTGAGTGAAAATCATTTGTATTTTCCATACTTCCATATCCATAACATTAGGTTCTTAGATATGAAATTGTCGTTTTGTCGAACTGGCCGTTTTGATCTCAAATATCTGGTGTTTGGTTAGGAATTCTAATTTAAATTTTATTTGAAAATTTGGCTTCCGTATTTGTGTTTCGAATTAAATGATTCATTCGTTTTAGCGCCATTTGATTTTTCTGTTGACAATATGGAATACATAAAATATCGCGTTATTACGAATACGAGCGCTGCAGAAATACGAGCGCTGCAGAAACAGCTCGAAGGAGTAATGACATTACTCCTTCGAGCTGTTTCTGCAGCGCTCGTATTCGTAATAACGCGATATAATGATGTGATGTGCCGATTGTGATTGAAAACCAAAATGTTTTCAAGTTACCTACATTTATTATTACTTCTGTTAATTTATGTTATTGAAGATTCTGTTCGAAGCACTTACTATATATGTTTCTCATAATAAGTAATATTTAAATTTCTTTTTTGAGAAAATAAACATCACTAACCATAATGGTTTATTTTAATAACTTTATAATTTATTTACAGAAATAATAACAGGTATGTACAGAATAATATACAATAATATAAAATACACGTGAAACAGTTGAGCTATCTATGGATAGTTCTTCATCTTATCGTGTCACTAGTTAATTCTAACCAGTGTGGTGAAAGGATTTAGGCTCTTAGGTTAGCCTTAATGTAAGCTCTCGACCTTGTCGACAGGAGCGGCAGGAAAGACGAATCAGTACATGCGGTGTCGGTTCAGTTGCAGGTAAGCCCAGCTGGCACTGAGCCGGGCTTGTTTCAAGTTTTCCTTCTCCATTGCTAGCTCTGTTAGCCAGCAGCGTTTAAAACGATCTATAAATAGCTCAATGTATGTAATAATGTAATGTAAAAGAAAACACGGTATATTGGTTTCAACGTTTTTGTTCTATACATTTTGACCTACAGAACAAATCTCGTTATTGGCCCGAGACCCTAGTTGACAATGAAAAACTCAAAGTGATCGTGGAAGTGAATCCATCGTAAACCATGCCAGATTTATCGGTGTAAGTGATAAAATAATTTTAATACACTTAATAAACAAATTGGAAAAATAAAAAATTTTTCTTGCTCAAAAAATAGGTACCGGGTTAATTGAGTGATCTCCAACAAAGACGCGTCGAGTACAGCATTACATTACTCAAGTAACGACCTCATATTATAAATTCAAAAAGGTTCCTCTCTGTTCGTTTGTTTCGTTTCACGGCTAATCAACTGAACAGATCTCGATGAAATTTGGAAAGAAGACAGATTGTATCTTTGGAAATAGGCTACTTTTTTATATACCTAAGAATCCACAGGAGAAGCTGGTAGTATATATATTAGATTACAGAAGGCTACTATTATCTTGTAGAATACAAATACTTCAGATTTTGGTGATACAGGTCAGTTGAAACTTTAAGGTCTCAATGTTTTAAGACAAAACTACATTTTGCCTTATGCACAGCTGTAGAGAATACAGTAGAGACCAATGAATAGGCATTCGGAGTGAAATCAAGATAGTAAATGGTTGCTCCGTGTGTGAGACAAGTTCGTCGCAGGCACGGTTCGTTCCAGCTGTGGCCCATCCGTCAATGTCTATCGGTCTTGCTAGAACTTGTTATTCCTGTATTGAAGTTCGCATTTGCTAAGGTAAAGCTGCAGCCGACAGTTGATTTTTTTTATTAAGAAAAAACATCTGTGTGAGTTTTATTTCAGCAAATCTTTGAGTTTTATTTCAGCAAATCTTTGAGGAGATGAGCTGAATGAAACGGTTTGCGCTGTAGGTTGAAGGTTCGATTAGTTCCTAGCACTAATCCTATTAGTAAACATTTGTGTGATAAACGCTGGTGTTTGTTCTATATCTGGGTGTTATAAAGTATCATAAGTATGTAGGTATTTCAAAATATATAAGTATTTTATCAGTCATCTGATTATCTTAATACAAGCTATGCTTAATTCAAGGCTAGATGGTGTCGTATGCTTTGTCCACCAATATTTATTATTACTGATAGGAGAAAGCGACAGGATTAAAATTAACATACATATCAATACGTAAATACTTACAAATATTAAAACAGTAGTTTATACCAATTTACATGCAATAAATAAAATAATATATTTATTATATTGCTTTAGTATTTATCGGGTATCGATCGCGTTTCCATTTTTAATTTATTGCCGGGGTTTGGTTATGTTGCGATAAACCTGATCGCGATATGAATGAAACTATGAATTCTGATCGCAATATTAATATGGTTGAGGAATCTCAATCTATAACAATAAATACACAATTATATCATAACTAGCTGCCCGCGGCTTCGCACGCGTGGTACCTACATAAAATGCCTATGTCCTTTTCTAAGGTCCCATCTATCTCTATACCAAAATTCATCAAAATCGGTTCAACGGTTTAGGCGTGAAAACGTAACAAACAGACAGACAGACAGAGTTACTTTCACATTTGTAATATGAGTATAGATAAGTATGTACATACATTCGTGTATTGGTTTATCTTAAATGAACAAGCATACCAAAATATGGCACTAGTGCATCTCAAATGTTTAGCTGAAACTTCAGGCTTTACATAAGACGAAGATAACAAGAGCTGGATGCCGAGCGTCTTGACTCGAACCACACCAATAAAATACCAGTTGAAAACGAGCAGCGTCTACCAGAACCTACGAAGAAGAGGGAGCAGACATCTTGCATTAAACATCTGTGTCTTGCATAAAGTATTGCCTTTGTGTATTGAAAATCTTACCAGAATAACAAAGGCATATTTTGAATTAACTATATACAAAAAAATACATGTGTGCAATTCACATGTGGTAAAAGTGAAACCTTAAAACATTTTAGAACCACGAATATAAGAAACACTGTGTAATGCTTCCTATCTCATTTTCTCCCACGTTAAATAAATCTTATGAATTTATCTGTCTGTCTCTTTTTACTGTCGCTTTTTCGTTTCATCGACATTCAAATCACAACGATGCTAAAAAAGCTTTCACTTCAAAATTATAATTATTATTTACAGACTACCCTCATGGCTCTGTTGGTAGTGACTCGCCTTCTGTTGTGGTTTCGAATCCCACCCAAAACAAACTATAGCGTTATGAACATACCTGTTTGTTCTATTAGTGCGTTATGCAATATCTTAAGTATGTGTTTACATGTAACAAGTAAGCGGTTAATTGGACTATAAAAAAACATGTGCGTCTCGAGCCGCCCGACAGTAGTGATAATAATAATAATAATACCACACATTTCACACAGCATCATCTGGCCCCAAAGTAAGCAGGGTTTGTGTTATGGGTGATACCACATGACTGATATACTACTTAAATACTTTTTTTTGTAAATACATACATATTATACCTAGAAACAACCAGACCCGAGACAAATACTTGCAGATCATACAAGCATTTGTCCCGTGGCGGGAATCGAACCCGCAACCTTCTGCGTCTCAGCCGGAGCTTAGCCACAGAGGTCGTCAAAACTAATCGAACTTAAACTAATCGAACGCTGTGGGTTAGAGTGAGAGGAGGAGCTTGCCTACCGCTGCCGTATGCGTGAGAGAAAGGGAAGCTAGACAGACTGGCGCCGTTACGTAACGAAGCGGTTTGCCTTCCCATAAGAAGTTATCACTTCAAAATAATTAAGAGACGATTTCACGATTATAATATTTATGAAGCGAATAATTGTTTCGTAAAACTGTTTATGAAACCGAATATCTTTGAATGCCTGCAGGGCAATCACACTATTTGTCCAGACATTTGCTATTGAAACGAAAGCGTTTTCTTTTCGGTTTCGACAAATCAAAACCGTTCGTTTGACAGAGTACCCCAAAAAATATTTTACTCAAAGTTTTATTTCATAACTTTGTAGAGGACATTTTCACAAATTTTCATTACGACAAGAATTCTTTTTATCGTGTCAGTAATTTCAAACCAGTGTGGTGATAGGATAAAAGTGTCAAACAAAGTGTAGGTGTACAAAAGCTCCTATCGTGCACTTATGGCACGTCTTCTATTTTTTTAGGTTCTATGATATGCCAGTTTCCTCAGGAAGGCTTTCCCTCATCGTTTGAGAGTACTAGTATTTACAGCACATATATATTTTTCGAATAGAATCAAATAAATCAGATAATTATTTATATATTATAATATGGCAATCATACTTCAAATATAGCTATTAATTAAAAACAATGAATTTTTAACGTTAAAAATAACGAGTACATGACATTAATGTTAAACATACATTACCAAACCATTTACTCACATATCTAGTATCAATATTAATAATGTTTTATTTTTTAATAACAATTTAATAATAATAATAATAATATTTGGTGCAGTATACAAACAGACGTGTTATAGATCACTCGCGACAACAATATCATAAAACAGTGTTTAAACCTACGGAAACAACATTACTTCGGATTATCAACAGAGACTGAGTGGCGGAAAACGCAGGAAAACTGAAATCACGCACTATTAATGGTTGTGAAGTGATAATTTGTGGAAAAACATATAATCATATAAAATAACCCAAAAAAGCTACCAGAGTGAAGTTGGTGCAAAAGATTGATACCAATCACCTGTCAATCATACCAACCTCACCAACAAAATCTGACAGCTTAGGTGCTGCCATATAAAGATTTAAATTCCTACCATCCCAACAACACTAGCGCGCCAAATTCAAATTTGTTTGGAATTAAAAATCAAGAAATGGACGCACAAATGCAAATATTACTAGAAAAAATTCAAGAACAAATGGAGAAGCAAACAATATTAATCACTGAGTCCGTTACTAGCAATATTTTGCAGAAAATTGGCGAAAATTTCAAAAGATTAGAAGAGCAAAACCTACAACTACGTGTCAAAGTCTCGGAACTGAAAGAGAAAGTCAAAGGATTAGAGGCACAGAAGAAGAAGAACAATTTAATATACTTTGGTATAGAAGAAGGGAGAGAACAAGAATCAAATACGGTCTAATTTATGAAGGATAAAATTAACACCCACCTCTCCATAAACATCCAAGAGTACAAAATCGACAAAGCTTATCGAATTGGCAGCAAGAAAAGCACTGGAAGTAGGCCCATACTTATCTCCTTTACATCAAACTGGAGAAGGAATATAATTCTCAAAAACAAAAACAAATTTCCCTAAGGAATATATATTAAAGAAGATTTTACTAAAGAAATGTTGGAGATAAGAAAATCTTTGCAGCCTAAGCCTAGAGGAAGAAAGAAAAAAGGCAACATCGCTTATATGACGTGGTGACAAAGTAATTGCAAGAAAACAAACAGAGCTACGCCGTGAAAAGAGAAAGAGAGAACCGTCTTTCTCCCCTAACATGGAGTCCACCGGACAAAATCACCCATCACATGCTATTGGTTCTAAGAAAATTGCCGAAAGAACGCGTTTGAACTTATGTCCCGCCCCAGAAGCGGCTCGCTCACACAGACTTCTGAGTCTTCAGAAAACTAATAGAAGCCACCAACAACCTAAACGTTACCATAAAAAACACAACAAATTCAAGCAAACACAACTTAACAACAACCGAAAACACAAGAAAAGAACAACTTACATCACAACAAACCAAATGTCTCCCAACACGGCCGGTCCCCGCGGGAGTACTAGACCACACCCCTCCAACAAAAAATCGCACAACAATTAAAATTGCAACACTCTGAACTCTGAACTCCGCGAATGAAGAAAACTTAATGGAACTAGAAATATCACTAGAAAAGATAAAGTATGATATTTTAGGAATATGTGAATTGAGAAGGCTAGATGAGAAGATAGAGGAACGTAAGAGTTATATACTGTTTCAAAAAGGAATTATAGCAGGTCAGAGAGGAGTCGGATTTCTTATTAAGAAATCCCTTAAAGAAAACATTCTGGAGCTAATAGGTATTTCGGACAGGCTAGTAGAACTTAACATAAAACTACCTGGATATAAGAAACTATGGACCATTATTCAAGTCTACGCCCCTACCGAAAAAGCCGCTAAACAAGACATTGAGGATTTTTACAACCAGCTATCGGACACATTAAGCAAATACAATTTTAATAATCTCATTGTCATGGGCGACTTCAATGCACAAATAGGCACTAGAGAAGCAGGGGAAGAACATGCACTTGGAACATTCAGTTATGGAGAGAGGAGCGCCAACGGACACAGACTAATTGATTTTCTATTACAAAAAAACCTAGCACTACTTAATTCAATGTTCAGGAATAAGGCAAAAAACTAATGGACCTGTAGGGCGATCGCGCTTTTTGCCAACGTATATACCATTGAACGGAAATATATTGGCAGCGTAGACCGAGAAAATAATAGACACATGGTGATCGTGCCGCGTGTGAGATAGAACGATAGGTGGGTGGTGTTGCCACATTAAAACTTTTACCCTAGTCCTAAGTAATCCTAGATTTATTCGAGACGTTATGTTGTAGTAGAAATCTCTAGAGCTTTCCTCTCTATCACAAAACTCAAACTTTTTTAACAGATGTGTGATATAGAAAACATATAACAACATTTGTGTACTTAATTGTTTACTTATTATTAAAGCTAAGCATAACAATACAGAAATAAAAAAACCATAAATATAACACAAAGTCAAAAGATACTTTATTCAATATAATCACAAGGATCACTTTGAAACTAAGTCTTACCCACTGGGTGAATTTAGGTTCCATTTTATAATCCAAGCCCGAGAAGAGAAACTCGTCCTGGTCCTAGCGCATTTTTGCATTATCCATCTTATAATTACATTAGCTACGATATACTTATACATTTCAAGTGTGTCGGTTAACTGTCTGAGGGCAGAGCGACATGAGGCCATGCGTTCTTATCAATAATATAGTCTTTTATGTAAGCTTTAAATTTCTTAATAGGTAGTTTAGTTGCATTTTCAGGAAGCTTATTAAAGAAGCGCACCGTGTTCCCGATAAAGGACTTATTTACTTTTTCTAGTCGAAAAGTATTGATCAGTATCTACCTACCTACTGAATAAAAACTCATAAATCATATATTTACTAACCACCAGTGGAACAGCATTAGGATACAGAATAGTTAATGTATTCTTCTTAAACAAGACATTTTTCTCAAAATGGGTACTACAAATCCTCGAAGAGTTTTTGGGTGTCCAGATTTTTCGGCTTGTGGCTTCAACCCACTACAAACGTACATTATCGTTTGATGGAAAACTGTAACAAATTAATAGCGAGGTGTTTTACAATGTAAGAATCGTTTTAATCTATTTATTTATACAGGGCGGTATGGTTATTGTCGCTGACAGGACATTATTTCACAATCAATTGACATCAAAATGTATGAAAGGTTTCCTCAGACCGATTTTAAGCAGCTTTTGCCTTTACCATGCCTCCATATATTCATCTATCAACATTGTACGATACTTCCGTAAAATTGAATTTTTAAAATTCATACGAAATGTAAAACATATTTTATGTAAAATTTTTGTACCTAGTCTGGGGAATGTTAAGTTCGAATGCAGGCAACACCAAAATAAATAAATTATTTGTTATGATTTACGAATTATGCTGTAGCAAACAAAGTTCAGTTCGAAATGCTGTTATCTATTGTGTATATTATTAAAAAAACAGTTTGAAAGCTAATAACTACTCAAAATACTTGTACTTGTACGAGTAAAAAGACAAATCGGGGTGTTTCCGTTCACTATCACTTTTACACCCTAAAACGATACATCGAACCATTATCTTTACAAAATCCGGTAAAGGAATTTGTTAGTTAAGGAGCATGTAATTCACCGTGTTCACAATTTATTTTTAACTCTTTTTTTCAGTTTATTTCACACAAAGCCAACACAAAGCATCCAAACAATGGCAAACTGTCAAACGTTGCTTTGCACATCGAGGTGCGATCTTGAAAAAACCGGCACGCGACATGAAACAAAAAATCAAACTATTCTATCTCGTTTCTTTACAGTATCTGCACATAAGTTGTTCTCTTTCTTGTATGAATGCGACGGATGCTATCTAGTTGTATATTAGTTTCTCGGTCTACGATTGGCAGCGATTCTGATGAGGTTCTGATTTGGTTACTCTGGATGTCAAAATGGTACCGCGCTATTTTTTATGAACGGTTTAATCGTTGAATTCTCCAAATAGAACCAAACATAAAACGTTAGAGTTTACAACGACAATAATAAAATCTATTAAACTTTTTGTTCTTCTTTTGGTTATGGCATCTGGGATCCTCTTGTTATCGTTGATCGATTGAGTGTGATTACTTGAATAACATACGAAAAGTCTTTTCGTTTTTAATATTTACACTATAATTAAAAGCGGTTAAGTTTGTTTGTGTGTATGTTTTAAAGTGTATGAACCCTCTACTGTTCATTTGCCCTCTATTAGAGCTTATGTAACTAGCGGCAACTAGCAATATGCGCAAATTGCCAAATTCCTGCTATCTAATACAATGTTTATTACGCTGATTTGTCTGCTCTAAGCGTATTTTGATCTGTGAGGCAGCGGTAGCCTGTTTCATAAGCAGCGGCTGGCTTCTATATTGTCAGGTGGAGTGTGTACCCACTAAATGGTGAAGATAACTAGATAATGGAACGTCTGTCGTCCGTTAAATGGAAAATTAGTCAAAATCGTGGGCCGCGAATGGACAGAATTAACACAGATGGTGGCGCATGGTACCTACAAACATAGGGTGGCCTAAGTTTGTTTATAATACTCAGGAGGTGAACATTGCACGGAAAGAGCTTCTGGGGTGCACTTTGGTCTTTTTACCACACTGGTTCAAAAGAACTAGTGACACGATAAGAAGAAGTCGAAGATTTAGGCTGTAGATGATGAAAAAAATGTTTTTCTATTAAACTAACACGTGCGGACGAGGTCGCGAGCAAAGCTGCTAGTATTTTGTACTTATGTCAAAATATTGTCAACTTGGATTGTTAACTCTATGATGAAATTGATATTGTTCATTTAGTTAATGGGTATTTATCGCGTATTACCTTTTATTTCATATTTTTTGTAACAAAATTGAATTTGAGGCAAGCATGTATTGTTTTTGTTCATAATGGAAATATAAACAATAAGTGTACTTATTAGAGAAGAAAACTTAGTGTTCACAAGACACTGATCGTCCATGATATTGTATTATGTAATAATAAGTAATAATTGTCCAGCTTTGTGTTTTTCAGACAAAATGGATGGTGGACGCCGTACCACCACCCTACAGCAGCTTCAGTTGTTGATGGAGTTGGCCGAGGCCAATAAAGAATTTGCCTTCCGTAAAGAGGGACGGGCTATGTCGATTCGCCTTTGGCATGAGTGCGCCGTCCCAAAGAGTGGACCAAAGTATCTAACTTTAAGGTTATAAATAACTTAAGGGTTAAACTTTAGTAGGGAAGGGATTTTTGTGGGAGGGACCCCCCCTCCCCCCTGGTTCCACCCCCATACTAGGTATTGCCCCGTTTCCGAGATATTTGAATAAATGTAACCTAACCTCAAAAAAAAATATTGATACAAATCTAGTTTAAATTACCAAGGAGGGGGAGGAAGAGGTCCACCTCACCCCTGGTAAAGCTCCCATGATAAAGGTAGATGCACAAATGAGAAAAAAAAAACATTTGTAACATAACGACAAATAAATAAAACATCAAAACATTCAAAGACATCGGCTTTTTACGTATGGCGTAGTGACACATGACAGGTTTTTTACGTTTCGTTCGCATCAATTTTGCACAACATGATAAACCACAGACAACAAATACGACAAAGATCAGATATACCGTGACCTTGTATTATTTTCTGGCGCTGCGGCGGCCGCTGCCGCGGCACGCTTCGCTCGCCTTGCGCGTTTTTTTCTATACTCCAACATAACCTACCTAGTGATAGGTTATCACCTATCACTAGGTAGTAACCAAGTGAAGTAGAGATAAGCCAATGTCGTCGAAATCAAAAATCACAAAGCAAAATCACTGACAGGATTTTTACGTTTCGTTCACATCAATTTTGCACACAACATGTTAAACCATAGACAAGAAATACGACAAAATTGATTATTATCTGTCAATTTTTACGTAGTTTTATCAGATTTATCTGATTTGAGGTTAAAAATGTTTTATTATTTTCTCAAAAACTAAGAATAACCTAATTTTATTAGTGGTAAATATGTAATTAGGAAGCAAAACCCTACCAGATGTGAGTCTTTTCACCCTCCAATTCGTGCGACACACTACTAAAGTCAAGCCAACATAAGTTCATAAACTATTTATCTTCATAAATAATTTAAATTTCCAGATTTGAAATGATCAAATCATTCGTTATTCAATCAATCAGAGTAAAGTAAGATCAAAATTGACGAGCCTTACTCTCTCTCAGCGTCGTACAGGCGGTGGGCCTTCAATAAATGTAAAAAAAACTTGTAGTCCGTTAAATACATAGTGTGTAGGCTTATGTAATAACAGCCAACGCCAGTAGACTGCAGGCCGAAACAATGGCAACAGTATGCCAATCTTTAACATCTTTAGTGCCTGTAGTTCGTCATTTCTTAGGATAAAAATAAATAAACTATTAATTAACTGTTTCTGGACCTTTTTATTGTTGTCGTTAGACCTTGGGTACTTCTTTCCAAATTTATCTGACACTGTCAGAACCCAAACCGATTCAACGTCATTTAGTTAGAACTAAAACATTTGTTACGGAGCTTACGGAGTTTTTTTTAAGGTTTATAAATCAGGCTGTTATTCATAATTTAGTAAAACATTATTAGCTTGTGAGATTATAACTAATAGCAGACGGTCATGGAAAAACTTAAGGTTTCTTGTTGGACTTCGGAATGTAAAAACTACATTGACCACAGTAATGTTTATTTTCCCGCATGTCTATAACAATTTCAAGGAAAATACAAAAAATAAAACAATAATGACTACATACTGCAAATAATATATATAAATATGATATTACACATTTCAAGGCACTTTTTTATAAAATATCGTACACACAAAAAATAAAATTTACAGATTATGATACTGAAAAGATACAGAGATTCATTATAAAAATAATATTTATTCAATAAATTAACTAAATTATGATAATAAATCACACTCACAAATAAACGTACTTACTTGAAAATTTAAATTCATTCTGAATCAAAGAAAACATTATACAATAAAAACATTAATTATGTTCATTATATTAATTGAACGTATCAGGAAGAATAATTCTCAGGCGTCAAGGTCGCCGCTGTTACTTCCGTTCCAGCCTTGCTTGCATATTTGATTGGGACACGGGATGGTCCTTATTATCTCCAACCACCATCTGGTACGAACCCATCGCGTAAAACAGAGCTATCAGAACCTGAAAGATGTATTATATTTAGTGCGCCAGTAGAGTTAACGCGGGATGATCAGCAGGCAGTATTTAATGATGATGTATGTAACTTGGGTTGTGGATACTACTAACACTTACCTTTGTCTCTACATCTAGACTATCAGCACGAAGTTGAGCTGCTATACAAGGTCTTAGCCTTTCCACTAATACCGTAAAAAGATCCATAGAAAGACAATACTGTTCCACAAAGTTTCCTTCATATGAGAATGTGAAAGATCGCCTTATTAATTCATTTTTTTTGCGGTTTGATGTTCGGCTTTCAGCCACATCTACCTCATACGCACTTTCTAAATGATCAAAGCAAATTCTGAGCATTTTCAGCAATTAAAACGGCTCAGAAAACAATAAGATGTCTCTCGACACAAAAAACGCTGTTTGAAAGCGCTGTCAAAGATGACGCAACGTTCGAACAACGTATTTTCCAAAATAGATCTAAATCGTATCCGTTATTGTGATAAGCGCGGTACGAAATATGTCAAAAATAACGTTTTGACTTTGGTTTTGATTTGGATTAGCTTTGGTTCAAACGTTCAAAATTACCGCGATTGCCCCCCTGGATATCTCCAGACGAAAAAACGAAAACGAAATTGATTTTATAATTACCAACACAGCCAAATACACTCACTCATGTCACTCATGACACTCATGTCATACAAAATCTAAACTTTAATACTGATCATCGCATGGTGCGCAGCTGCCTTAAGATGCAACCCACAAAAAACTTGAGAAAAACTATAACCAACGCCAAAACTTTGCCACCAGAAGAGTATGTAAAAGTAATTAACCCATCTGACATTAAACCGCTTCTTGAAATTGTAAACTCTGACATAAGTGTCCGCGAAAAATATGATAACCTAGAAAATAAAAACTGTCAGAACTGAAGAAAACAGTCAGGAGCAAAGACAACAATAAATTTAGTGACAGAACAATAACGCTACTAGAAGAAAGAAAACTATTAATAATAAACAAAAATAAAGAAATAAAATATTGCTATACTTAGTAAACATATAAGGGAAAGTATGAGAAAAGAAAAGACAGCTAAAGAGAACAAAAAATTTTAAAACTCAATCGATAAAACTGGCGGAACCAAAAAGGCTTTAAGAGAGTTAAGAGACCAGGAACGGAATGGATTCCTTAGCTGAAAAGTAATAAATCAGGCGTTGAGACAAAACGCAGAGAAATTCAAAAATTAGCTATGAATAAATAAATTCAATTTTATTTCAGGCAACAACATTAAATGTAAGAAATACAATAACAAGGGCCCATAGAAAATAAATACCTTATAGACTAACATATATATACATATAAACTTATAAACTGCTCAAAAAGTCAGGGCACTTTCTTCGTAAACGGTGCTTCCCTATACCGCCGGTAGACAACTCCTGCTGACCAGAAGTCGGGTGCGAGAAATACGTCCTTGCACTTAGCAGCTACCCGGAGCACATACGACTTGAAGTTGGTCTCTCTATTTGATTCTAACCGCTTCAAGCCATGCACAAGTACAGTGGGCGGCTCCCTGATCCGGCATCGGCCTCTCTCGTCCACGTACCGGAGAATACTCTCCCCCGTAGTGGTCGGGTCTAACCGAGACACATAAATCGACACGGTAGGCTCCACCGTCTGCAGAGTGAGCCCAGCAGATAGCAGAGCGGTACCTCGCCGATTTCAGGACGATTTCGGTCGACGTTTCTTATCCACGATAGTGAAGCCTTCATCGTCGACCTTATGCAAGCCACCGCTAGGCTTCTTCGGCCTTGCCTGACTCATTCGGTGCGTCTCGGCGTTGGGCGCCGGGCGTGCCGGCCGAGGATGGCGGGACACCTGCGCGTAACTCTTCTTCTGCTGGCTATGGAATATTACAGCAATCTGCACTCAAAGACAGATAAAAATCAAAAACAGAAACCAGCATTGAGACAAGAAATAATGACACACCACCCCTACTCCAGGCAGAAATATAGAGAGCCATATACTCACAAAAAATGGAAAAAGCTCCAGGATCTGACAATATCCCAAACGAACTTATAAGAGGCACAGTTGAAGAACTGTGCCCGATCTTAACAAATCTTTTCAACAACATTCTTAATACACAGATCTTAATACACTGGCAGCATTCCAGACCAGTGGGGATATTATATATAACATTATACTTTCTGCACAATAAATGACCTAAGGAAGACATTAATAACTACAGGCCAATAAGTTTAATATCAAACATCTACAAAATTTTTGCAAAAGTTATACTAGGTAGAATTACCCAGCAATTAGACGAGAACCAGTCTACCAGTCAGAGCAGGCCGGATTTAGGAAAAACTATAGTACAATCGACCATATTCACACCATCAAGCAAATCTTAGAAAAAAGCAACGAATACCAAAAACCTCTCTATATGATCTTCATCGACTACTCAAAGGCATTTGACAGCCTGAATCACAACTATATCTGGTCAACCCTAAAACAGCAAGGAGTGAACAACAGTTATATAAATATAATTAAAAAAATCTACAATATAAGCGAAGGCTGCATAAAACTCGAAACGACCGAAGATCCTTTCCCCATAAACAGAGGCGTCAGACAGGGAGATCCACTGTCACCTAACTTGTTTACTGCCGTGCTAGAGAATATCTTCAGAAGTCTAGACTGGGATACGGCCTCAACATCAATGGCTGCTGTCTTAACCATCTGAGATTCACAGACGATCTTATCTTGCTTGATAGAGGACCCAAGTAAAATTCAAAAAATTATACATTCTCTAGCCAAAAAGAGCAAAGAGGTTGGGCTTCAATTAATAAAATGATAACAAAACTAATGACAAACTCAACAGAGATCGACATAGTACTAGACGGAAATAAGCTTGAGTACGTACAAGAGTATGTGTATTTGGGCCAGATAATCGCCCCTATAGATTAAATATCAAAGGAAATAAACAAGAGGATTGCTAGAGGCTGGCGAAAATACTGGTCACTAAAGGAAATAATGAAAAGTAAAGAACTGAGCATGACCATTAAAAGAAAAACTTTTAATACCTGTATTCTACCCTGTATTACATACGGAAGCGAGACCTGGTCCCTCACTCAGAACCACAGAGAAAAACTAGCCAAGTGTCAGCGGGCAATGGAGAGAAGCATATTGAAAATAAAACTAAGTGACAGAGTAACCTCAACAGAAATAAGGAACAGAACCAAAGCCACCGATATACTTACCCGATCGGACCAATTGAAATGGCGTTGGACAGGTCACATGCTACGATGTAAGACAGAAAAATGGAGCAAACAGATAACACTCTGGTACCCAAGAGATGGAAGCAGACAACGGGGACGTCCAACAAGAAGATGGGAAGATGACTTTCGCTTAGCCTTGGGACCTTACTGGACCAGAGTAGCAATAGATAGAGTGCAATGGAAGCATATATATATATACTATATACTTTTTTTTATTAACAACAATTACAATTTACAACAAAGACAATTACAAACATTTGTCCCGCGGCAGTAATCGAACTCGCAACCTTCTGCATCTCAGCTAGGCCTTGGCGCATTTAGTCACAGAGGTCGTCAGAGATTGTTAATGTATATTTGATTTTTTTATATTCATTATTGTATGTTGTACATTTCTTTAAATACATTGGTAGATACATAGCAGTTTTTTATTTATCTAGTAGAAAAATCGATTTGTGCAGAACCGGATTCAAACCCACGACCTTACGATTGGAAGACGGGGCCACTAGACCACCAGTGCTCTAACGATAAGACTAATAAATAGTCTGCGAGCTAGATCTCTGATTAAGAGGCGGACCACTAATTAGACACACATACAGACAGACAGACGAACATAATGATACTATAAGGGTGGTTAGACTTTGGAACCCTAAAAAGAGATATCATGTCCTAACATAAATAACAAATAAATAAATAATGCCAGACATTTCACACATTTAGCCCAAAAGTAAGCAAAGCTTGTGTTATGGGTACCACATGACTGTTTTTTTTTTTGTTTTTTTTAATCATTGATAGACCTACGTTTGACCACGAACTCGCCTGATGTTAAGCGACGATGTGGCCGACGACGGGGCACACAGGTCTAGAAGATACCTATTTACTCTTGACTTGAAGAGACACAAATTGTAGTTTTCAGGAAAGACAGACGACGGCAAATCATTCTAATCCTTGGCTGTACGCATTATAAATGTGGAAGCAAAGCGCTTTGTTCGTAAGGGTGGTGGACTGACAAGGTATGGATGGTATTGAGCGGTGCGTCTGCTTGTCCAGTTGTGAAAAAGAGATGGTGGAATGAGATCATGCAATTCCTGGGCACATTCTCCGAAATGTATTCTATAAAAGATCGAAAGGCAAGCAACTTTACGCCGGTACTCGAGACTCTGGAACTTAGTCTCAGCGTTTAGCTGCTCACCTATCACCCTCAATGCTCTACGCTCAATCGAGTCCAAAGCACCCAGCTGGTGTTTGGCTGAACCATCCCATAGATGGCAGCAATACTCCATACCCGACCGGACTTGAGCTTTATATAAAGTGGAAAGCTTGTGAAGGTCCAGGTGTGAAGTATCGCCTTACCTTGTTGAGGATGCCAAGCTTCATGGCAGCAGTCTTGGCCTTGGACTCGATATAGGAGCCAAAATTGACAGTCCGAGTGAGTGAAACTCCCAAGAGTTCGAGATGACCTTCTACAGATACCGGTACATTTCGGAAAACGGGGATATACTACTTATATACCTTTTTTTGTGAAAATACATACATATCGTACATAGAAACACCCAGACCCTCGGGTCTGTCTCGGTTTGTCCGTCGGGTTTGTCTCGACAAATACTTGCAGATCATATAATCATTTGTTATAATCTGGGCGGAGATCGAAACCGCAACCTTCTGCGTCAGCCGGAACTTAGCCCATAGCGCCACAGCGGTGGTATTGTATTTTTACGTCAGTGGAACACCCTATTATCGAGAATTTATTTTAATTTAACGACCCCAAAAGGATTACTTTACGGTTTTGTGTTCGCTTTTCATTACTTTACCTGGGCCATTACCTTTTAGGATAGGACCGTGGACATTGTTAGAAATAATTGTAAGTTTTCGACGTAAGGTAATAAAATAAAATAAGGCAGAGAACACGTTGTGTGAAGTAAAATAAGGTAAAGTAATATTTTATTGCATCAAATACATGTATGTAAGGTACCTACATAGGTGTCGTATGTTAAATGAGAAACAATATATTTGTACCGGAACGGCGTGCAATATTTTTATACAATGGTGGCAATTCGGTTGGTTCATTTCTCAAATTAGGAATTGTCTAAAATATATTTAGTTAGTCATAGAATTTGTAAAACCTATCCGGTTGGTACCATCTAACTAAATTAGGAACGCTTAATTAAGTTAGACAAAAATTTTATTAGGTTAAGCAGTAGAATACCAAAGGTTATTGACAGTTCAAAACCAATTTTTTCCTAAAATTAGTTAGGTTGGTGCCAACAGAATTGAGGCCAATGTTAAAGTAAAAAAAATGTATTAAAATTGAAAAATAATAGTCAAACTTAAATTTAAAAACCATACCATTTCAAGGTAAAAAAAAATTCATTCATCAAAAACATTTTTTTTTCTTCCATAAAGTCACTTACTGTATAATAACATTTACGTTCCAAAATGGATTTTAACTTATTATGAAACTGTGAATGTGGTAGTTCTCTTACCGTTGTGGGTAGTCTGTTATAAAATGAAGGCGCCATGCAAAAAAATACATTTGTGTATCAAAGCAGTCTTTGTGTTTGGCCTTGCTTTGATCTAGTCGATTTTGAGGGACGACATCAGACAACTGACAATACAAATTAGGGTTATTTTTTACAAACATAGCAGTTTCTTAAATTCGTAAATATACAGCGAAGCAAGTTTTAAACCAAAATTTAGAAGCAAACATTTGAAGTCCAAAGTTAGGTTATTTCTTTTCAAGATGTCTACATTAAAGTTACCAGCAACTAGCAAGTGTTCATAATTTCTTTTAGTTAATTCTTTGGAAAACAATATCAAATCTATTATTCAAGTATTACGTACCATAGTTATAGTTTTAGCAATTAAACTCGCTCCATGTGATAAATGTTTGCGCTTAACGTCGTTTAAATTAAAATTTATATCGTAGCCTAAGTTAAATAAGTAGGGAGATGTATAGAATAGGCTATTGTGAGCTTGCGGCAAACTTTGCACTTACAAAGCTTTTGTCTAGACGGGCCTTGTTAGAGCACCATGTTACGGGCGCATTTACTTAGAAGACGTCAGCCTTATATCTTTTGTATCTTCAGATTAGCAGCGGTGGGCGTTATTGCATGCGTATATTATAACTATTAGTTGCCCTGAGATCTCTGAGAGACTGAGATCTCGCGAAGTCCGTACCGTGTAGTCATTAAAAAAAAAATAGTGAACAATGACGAAAAGCGCGAATTGATATAAACATACAAAGACAAATCACCCAAGTTGCCATTGAAATCATCACTCGCTTCGCTCGCTCGATCAATAATAAGAGCGTTAATTTGTAACCGCACACATAAAGCTATTGAAGAAATTTGAACAAATATATTGAAATGTGCAGAATAATATACATTAATATAAAATACATATAAAACAGTTGAGCTATCTAAAGACCGTTTATATATAACTCAACTGATCCAGATCACTGCCAGAGGGCAGCGTTTCCAAGACACTGGCGGCATTGCCACTTTGAATGCCAATGCTAATTCGCTAGATTGGAGCCTATGGGTCACACAATGTAAATACCGGACGCCGTGAGATAATTTTGAATACTCGGTGGGCTCCTGTTCCCTACGGACCCAGGGTCTCTGTCTCTCTGAATAAATAATATATTTTACATAAAACTAAAAAACCGGCTCCTTAACTCTAAAACCTATGATACCAAATAACCAATATAATAACTACTTTAATTGCGATAAATATTTTTGTCATCGAAGTCCATGCTCTGATCAAGTGACAAGTTCCTATTAGCTCCTATTTCCTGTGATCACCAACGCAATGCTTTAACTGCAAAACATCAGCAGCTTGTCGTTGAAGAGTTCCACAGGGTATCTTCTAAGCCCAATGTCTGATCAACTCACAAGTTAGTATGCATAAAATTTTTGCCTGTGATCACCAATACAAAGCCAGTGCTATTGCCGTGCCCGGAAGTAGCACATGCTGAGATGGAACCTTTTTAGCCACACTTAAATGTTGATTGGTTCGCGGGAAGGGCTTTTTTTTTTTTTTATGCATAGTTTCATAGTATGATTTCTGTTTGTTTGAAATGTGTTTGTATCAATTTTCCCTTAGTTTTAGTCTGTTTTCCGCTCATAAGTTCTCCTTTGTTTTTGTGTGTGCTAAATAAATGTTTTTCTTTCTTTCTTTCTTTCTTTCTTTCTTTCTGTCTTACAATGTTTAAATTGCGACACATGAGCTGTTTGTAGTTAAAGAGTTCTGTAGGATACCTAAAAAGTCCATTGTCGAGCCAGTTGACCACTGAATGATAAATACTCTCCTAATGGGTATTTCGAAAGTACAACCTACAGGATAAAAGAAGAATTATGAAAATCGACTAATAATTGGTGAAAACATCAGGTAACATACATAAAAAAATAATTTTAAACAAAAAAAAACCGACTTTAAGCAAGAAACTAAAAAGCAAAAAACCCCTTGCCTGTTATTCGTCTTCATCATCAGATCCTGGTTTACTTATCATGGTACAACCTTTGGGATATCTCCTTTCCAACAAAAAAAGAGTCATCAAAATCAGTTCATAAACGACGGATAACTTCGTCGTTTATGAACTGATTTTGATGACTCTTTTACGAACACACATAAAAAATATATATATACGGTCGAATCGACTTTTTTGGAAGCCCGTTAAAAAAGAAGCATGATAGCAAAGCAGGAACAAAAATATTTTACCACGATATTCGTTACGAAATCGAATATCGCCGCGTATCCGGCGTATACTTTTGACAATTGATGTCGGAATCCTCCATACCTGATGATAGGATTACTTGATTTTGACAACGAAGCAACTGTCAATTTGACTGAATTGGATGTACATTTCAACGACTTTATCTACTTTATTTACTTTTCGATATATCGAAACCGATTCGCAGAGTAGACGCCCCGAACTGAGAGAATAGTTGAAAATGAAGTGATACTGATATTTGTGTTCTTTTTCTCGCGTGCCACCCATCTCCTTTATATTTGTGTTCTTTTTCTTGCGTGCCACCCATCTCCTTTATATTTGTGTTCTTTTTCTTGCGTGCCACCCATCTCCTTCATATTTCTGGTGAATACGCAGCCTAAGCCAGGTATAAACCTAAGCCGAGGCAACCTGCTTTCTGTGCTCTTGTGATCCTTGTTAGAGCGTTTTGGTTGCGATGTCATTATGCTAACTTTTGGCGGGAAAGTGCAAATTAATAGATTGAACTTACAAGAGCTTATATTCACGATACAATGTTGATGTTGTTATACCAAAAAGCACGTTTCAGATCTAGTTATACCGAGGTACAAGATAGAAGCCGGTTATTGTGATGTTGCTTATTGTTTCTGAAAATATTGAAGCGTCGAAATGTGATTTCACTTGGAGTTAGTATATTTGAGTTATCAGCAGAATCAAAATACAAAGTAGTTGGCATTGCACGCGACTAGTATCTGAGTACAAAGTAGACATCGTAAATCCTATCTCTGCTGTCTGTGGTAGAGGTGGGTAAACTAAATATATATCGTTTCGCGACGCCGAGGCGCGTTTCCATTGTAAATTTGTGATACCATGTTGATCAAGTGTTTTTGTATTAAATTATTAATGACCACATTGACAGCCCTTATTTATTAGGTAAATTAAGCTTTCGATGTCCCAGACTTAATTCTAGAAAAAACCACACATTGGAATGTGTGGTTCTTTCTATAATTATGTAGGTTGGAACCTCGTATAATTCGTATGAATTACGCCTCAAACACTTTTATTGTTATACGTTCCATGAACCGTGAATAATGATTTGTTTTCTATGTTAGATATTTTCGACCTTGAGTTGTTCGCTGATGGCGTGTCTAAATTTAGAAAGTGAGAGGTCAAAAATATCTAACATAGAAACAGAACAGAACAATTAGTGATTAAGTTTATAAGTTTCATTGATCTGTTTGTTTTTTCAAATAAATAAATGTAAGTGCGTCTGCATAGAGTCACTTATTATTTCATGGCTACTCTGCTAAGAAACGTCACTAACGAGAGCGTCATTAACGCTTAAGAGGTCGTTGACGACCTCTGTGGCGCAATGGGCTAAGGTCCGGCTGAGACGCAGAAGGTTGCGGGACAAATGTTTGTATGATCTGCAAGTATTTGTCTGAGGTCAGGATGTTTCTATGTATAATATGTATGTATGTACAAAAAAATAACGTATTTAAGTAATATATCAGTAATGTGGTACCCATAACACAAGCTCTGCTTACTTTGGGGCCAGATGATGCTGTGTGAAATGTCCGGTATTATTATTATTATTATTTGTATAGAGACTTGTTCTACTCTGCATAATTTATACCGGATTTATTGGAGCGCACGGGCCTAAGCAAAGTGCGCCCCAGTATTGTTGGGTTGGGGTTCACTGGGAAGTTCCGTTTGCAAGAACTTTCTTACAATTCTACATGTGTTCAAAATGACAGCTTTCTGTAGCGAAACATTATTATTATTATTTGATTTTGACTTTCATCAGCTCGGTGCGGAAGAACCGGTAAAATAACTAAGAAACTCTGGCCTAAGCCAAGTGCAACTCAGTGTTTTGGTTTGATGTTGTTTCTGTAGTTCCTGCTGACGCGTCGGTTTGCAAAAAAATTCTAACAATAAAACAATATTGCTTTCTGCAATAAAGCAAATGTTTGTTTATGCAAATCTAAATGACTAAGAGACTGGAATAATCTTTTGGGTATTACGCCTGTTGAAGACAGGACAATTGGGACTATTGAAACCATGTCCAAACGCCACATCCTTGTAATTTCGTCTTATTTGGCTAATTTCTCCGCGATTGTGTTCTGAATGTTATGTGTGTTTGGGATAGCTATGTCAATAATGAGTGTTGTTTTTTCTATTTTGTTGATGAGTAGAAGGTCTGGTCTATTGTAATGTGTTGTTTTGTCAGTTAAAAGTACTCTGTCAAATTATTATTATTATTATTATTATTACTAAGTAATATATGTATATTTTATTTACTTGTCTTTATCTTGTACTACCTTTTTCCCGCGGCTTGGCACGTATAGTACATACATAAAAAGTAGCCTATGTCCGTTCCTAAGATACAATCTATATCCATAACAAATTTGATTGAAGCAACATAAACAAATAAGTTCTGTTGATGCGATCGCTACCAAACTTCACAGGATCACCCGCTAGGCAAATCGGTCTAGCCGTTTCGGAGTCTATAGGGAACATACATACATCTTGTCTACTACATGTCTTAAGCTACACGTGAAACCAATTACAGGTAAACACAACATGCGCAGTAATCAAACAATTTTCGTACGTTTAAGATTTAGTACTAACTTAATCTCATAAATTATAGTAGATAATTAAATGCATCAAGTTTCCTACGACATGGGTATCAAAAGAGTTAGAAATAGATAACTTGGTAGATATACTAGCAGGTACTCAGAGTGGTACGAGCTTGTGACTGAAATTACAAAATTACAAATTATGTGTTACGGTAGATAACACGTAAAGTTAAAAGCAAAAATGAGACAACTGTGGACTAATAAATGGAGTTCACATTAATATTATGAGTGCGAGATAAAATGTTGTATATCTGTCTATAACCCTATAACGTCTAAAGTAACCTATAACCTATCTTGCACTATAAAGTTCGGCTGACTGAGTTGAACATGGGGTTAAGCCATGTCTCAGTAAAAATTATAACATCTTATTAGAACAACAAAAGTTAGTAAGTACGTAAGTGTTTTAGATCTCCATCCTCGTACATTCTGATAAAACACTTTAAGAGATGACTTAATTAAATGAATTCAAGAAAAGTAGGTAAAAGTACAGATACATTTAAGCCAGCAAGGGCTGATACACAGCTATTAAAGTAACAAGTGACATAAATTATTACCACAACTAACTATTACTCCAAGTTATGTAAGTAAACATTTTTTTTATAATTTTGTAGTCCGAAGTTTCGGTTTTCCTCATATAAATTCTCCCGTTGCACACCCAGACAAACTTGTAGCCCTTTTCCTTGCCGCCGACCTAGCCGCGTGAAATGCTTTGTTTGAAACAGATAGGTGCTCCACGATATAAATTGGAGACTTTTCTCAAGTCAACCCTATATGCGTGCTATTAAGCCGATTTTTCGGGTTAGACTTATTAAACTTTATGGATGAGGCCCGAAAAGTGTCGCGAACCCTTGGAGAGTTCAAAATAAAAAAAATCAAAATGTATTTATTTGGGAGCATAAACAAATATATATCAAAAACATGGGAAGAACGATAACATTAGGCAGACGTTAAATGTAACTGTGTTGCGAATGTTAACGCCCACCTCCGAAGATAATAAAACAGAACCCAAATTAGATACTAAAGCATACTATATACTATAGGGGATTGTAGACCCCTTCACAAAAAATATTGAATCTGAGGTAGTGAGTGTGTAGTGTGTAAAGTGTGTGTGTGTGTTCGTGTATGAGTGTGTGTATGTGTGTGAGCGCGGTATATAGCAATAGTAAATGAGTTAGTAATAGGTATGTGTGCTCAAAGGCTACAGTGATGTTTATTCCGTGTTCATTTCGAAATCATAAGAAGATTTTCAGTTGAACTGGACCACGATGGAACGAGGCTTAGCTTAGACGATACGGCTGCAGTATTGAATGTTCTCATCCTTAATGGCGCAGTCAATAGTGGTGCTAATGTTTTTTTATAATGCTGATAACGTTCGTATTGTTTTTCTCCGGAACACATTGTATCTCCACATTATTTCGCATAACGTATTTATTGTAATAGGTATCAAAATATCACTACTTAGTAACTAGTAACGCCATCTGTAATCTGTTGTGTAAAAACTTTTCTTATGAAAAATATAGTCTGTTGCGAACTGCTAACGTGTCTTTATAGGTTATGGGCAAATTTACCGGTTTATCAGTTTTTTTATAGTATAAAATAGATAAATTGTTACGTTGTTTCGCGGAAACATGACTACGAACTATATTGCGAGTGTGCCAAAGCTAAAAGGCAGAGAGAATTACGATGAGTGGTGTTTCGCGGCCGAAAACTTGTTGGTACTAGAAGGGATGGAAAAGTACATCAAACCTAGTGCAGACTTCGAAGTTAAGCCAGTGGACGACTCCAAAACGAAGGCAAAGCTAATTTTGACCATCGATCCAGCATTGTACGTGCATATAAGGAATACCAGGAGCTCGGCAGAATTATGGACAAAATTGAAAGCCATGTTCGATGACTCCGGTTTCTCGAGAAAAATAACCTTACTTCGACATTTGATTTCGATAAGACTTGAAAACTGTGATTCGATGACTACCTATGTCACACAAATGATCGAAACGGCTCAAAGGTTAAATGGCACTGGGTTTACAATAACAGATGAATGGGTCGGATCATTATTATTAGCAGGTTTGACCGATCGCTATTCTCCAATGATAATGGCAATAGAACATTCTGGCATTTCGATAAGTGCGGATACTATAAAGTCGAAGTTACTCGACATGGAAGTAACCAGTGATTTTGAAGGTGCAGCTGGCGGTACGGCGGCATTTGCAGCGAGAAATAAATATAATTCTGGCAGCAGCGGTAAACCAAAGAAATATGGCGGCAACCCAATGTCGAACAAAAAGACCGCGGCAGATACACCAGCAAAAACAATCACTTGTTTCAAATGTAAAGAGGATGGACATTATCGAAATCAGTGCCCAATGTTGAAGAAAAACACAAATAAATGCGTGTTTAACGTTGTTTTCCTAAACGGAAAGTATAACAAAAACGAATGGTACGTTGACTCCGGCGCAAGTGCACACATAACAGCAAATAAAGATTGGGTAAAGAACATGAACACAACTCCATGTATACCAGAAATTGTTGTAGCAAATGAATCAAAAGTGCCAGTTGTTTGTTCCGGAGAAGTTGACATTATTTCTGAACTTGGATGCAATATAACAGTGAAAGATGTGTTGTGTGTGCCTAGCCTGACAACCAACCTATTGTCGGTTAGTGAGCTCATTCAGAATGGCAATCATGTGATATTTACAAAGAAAAACTGTTATATTAGAGACAAGAACAATGTTTTGGTGGCGACAGCTGATTTATCTGATGGTGTTTATAAGTTGAGATTACAATCACAAAGTTGTATGTTGGCTACTACAGCTAGTGCAAAGTTATGGCACAGAAGACTGGCACATATAAACAGCCAAGACATGCACAGAATGAGAAATGGTATTGTTGATGGTTTGTCTTATGATAACTCACTTGACATAACCAAATCACAATGTACTACTTGTTGTGAGGGAAAACAAATGAGATTACCATTTTCTCATGTGGGTGAGCGGAGTACAGAAACTTTACACAGAATCCACACAGATATTTGCGGCCCAATGGAAACAAGTTCTTTGAGTGGTGCTCGCTATTTCCTGTTATTTGTTGATGATTATAGTCGCATGACTTTTATTTATTTTCTGAAGCAAAAGAATGAAGCTTTGAACAGATTTAAAGAGTTCAAATCATTGGTTGAGAATCAACAGAGTAAGAAAATAAAGGTGATCAGGTCAGACAATGGACTAGAATTTTGTAACAAGGAATTTGAAGGCTATTTGAAGCAAGCTGGAATTATACACCAGAAAACAAATTGTTATACACCTGAGCAAAATGGACTTTGTGAAAGGAGTAATCGTACAGTTGTTGAGAAAGCCAAATGTTTACTATATGATGCAAATTTAGATAAGAAATTTTGGGCGGAAGCAGCCAATACTGCTGTGTACTTGAAAAATAGATCGATTGCATCAGGATTGGATAAAACACCTTATGAGTTATGGTATGGATCAAAACCAGACTTAAGTCACCTACGTTTGTTTGGAAGCAAAATTATGGTGCATGTACCCAAACAGAAACGTTTGAAATGGGACAAGAAAGCTACACAACATATTCTAGTTGGATATGGTGATGGTGTTAAAGGTTATCGTGTGTACAATCCTTCTAAGAACACTGTAATGATCAGTAGAGATATAATAGTGATGGAAGATGTAACACCTATCAAGGAAGTCAGTGAAGAGTCAGCTATTTGGATATCCAATGAAGAAAATCCTACCGACAATTTAGTGGAGGAAAGTAAAGATAAAGTGGGGGAGAGCAGAGATTCAGTGGGGGATCTGTCTAATAATGTTTCAGAAACAGATTTTTTAGATTGCTCTTCAGGTTCCTCATTACATACTGATGACAATGAAACACTGACTGAAATAAACACTGAAGATGTTCCAGAACAAGCAGTATCAATACCTGAGCAAGTGCCAGATGTGCCAAGTAAGCGTCAGAGAAAGAAGACTGAGCGCTATGGTATTAGCAACATATGTGTTTCCAGTACTGTTCCAGCATCGGAGGAGATTGTATTCTCAGAGGCTCTTGAAGGGCCTGATCGGGAGCAGTGGAAGCAGGCAATGGATGATGAATTACAGTCATTTGAGGACAGTGATGCGTGGCAGCTTGTGGACCATCCAGGTGATGTGACAATAGTGAAGTGTAGGTGGGTGCTAAATAAAAAGTATGATTTTGAAAACAATGTAAGGTATAGGGCTCGATTAGTGGCAAAAGGTTTCTCGCAGAAACCAGGTGTTGATTATACAGATACTTTTTCACCGGTAGTGCGGCATTCTACTCTAAGATTGTTGTTTGCACTTAGTGTTCAAATGAAAATGAGTATAACACATCTAGATGTAACCACTGCTTTCCTTAATGGTTTTTTGAAAGAAAATATTTATATGTCATTACCTGAAGGTTTTGTAAACAAAAGTGGGGGAAAGGTCTTAAAATTAAATAAAGCCATTTATGGGTTAAAACAGTCTTCCCTGGCATGGTATGAAAGAGTTAAAGAAGTTTTGAATAGATTAGATTTCAAAAATAGTCAATATGAACCATGTTTGTTTACAAAAATAACTGGTAAAATTAAAGTGATAGTGGCCCTGTATGTGGATGATTTTTTGATTTTTTCAAACAATGATTTTGAAACAAATAAATTAAAAAGTGTATTAGGTTCAGAATTTAAGTTAAAAGACTTGGGACCTGTAAGACAATATTTAGGCATGAGAATAAATTTAGATAAAAATAAAAATGTTATTACTGTAGATCAACAACAATATATTGAACAGTTAGTTTCTAAATTTCAAATGTCTGATTGTAAGACACAAAGTACTCCGATTGAGCCTAAATTGAATTTAGATAAGTCATCTGATAAATGTTTACCTGATGTTCCTTATCAAAAACTTATTGGAAGTCTGATGTATCTGGCAGTATTAACAAGACCAGATATTGCTTACTGTGTTAGCTATCTCAGTCAATTTAATAGTTGTTATAGTCACATACATTGGAATTATTGTAAACGTGTATTAAGATATTTACTGCATACTAAAAGTTATTGTTTAAAATATACCAATAATAACAATAGTAATTTACAAGGTTTTGTAGACAGTGATTGGGCAAGTGATGCTCTAGATAGAAAATCCTATACTGGATTTTGCTTTATGTTGTCAGGGTCTGCCATTTCCTGGCAAAGTAGGAAGCAGAAAACGGTTTCATTATCCAGTACTGAGGCGGAATACACTGCTCTTTCTGAAGCTTCAAGAGAAGCTATTTATCTAAGAAATTTAATGCATGAAATTACTGATGTATTTAATGTAATTGATTTGTATTGTGATAACCAAAGTGCATTGAAGTTAGCCTCGAGTAGTCAGAGTCATAATAGATCCAAGCATATAGATGTGCGTTGTCATTTTATTAGAGATGTTGTAAAGAACAACTTTGTAAAAGTTAAGTACATTCCTACTGAAGAAATGCCTGCAGATATTTTAACAAAAGGTCTTTGTCATCTGAAACATTATAAGTTTATGAATTTACTTGGCATTGTTTCTGTGTAATCATGTGTACTTAGATTATTTTGATAAGTGGGGGTATTGTAATAGGTATCAAAATATCACTACTTAGTAACTAGTAACGCCATCTGTAATCTGTTGTGTAAAAACTTTTCTTATGAAAAATATAGTCTGTTGCGAACTGCTAACGTGTCTTTATAGTATTGTTCTAGCTGGTTCATTTTTGCAATAAGTCTAAATTTTCTAGCCGTAATGAGGCATTTTCTACGTGTATTTCTTTAATTTACTTGGTTATTGCGCTTTGTTGAGTGATGACGTCTTCACATTGCTCGTTGATAAAAGCGATCGACGCCAATAATCCGAGATTTTCTTCTTAAGCGGAGCCAGTTCAGCGGCTACAGAGGATCTCACCTGTTGCCTGAGGCGCATAAACAAGTTCTCTATTTCGCTTGTAAACAACTCTTACACAACTTTTCTAACATCGGCACATGTCAGTGGAGATTCTTTCTGTGGCGAATTTAATTCGGGTCTTTTATGCGATCTGTTATTGGTATTATTACTCTGCATACGTAGTGGTGTATTATCATCGTTGCGTTTTTTTGGTTTCGCAGCGTAACACAAAAGGCAAGACCAGTCAGGCGAGACTTGTTGTCCTGAGGTTATTATTTCTACTCCAGTCGATACCATACATTCGAAATGATATCCTTTGTGACAAATAAAACAGAGAACATGGTCGCTATCGTCTTCATCTCCGCCACAACAACCCCAATCAGTTCATTGCGGGGGTTCTGACATCTCAATATCCAAATAGTTATAGTATTTACTCCGTAAACTAATCCAAACGGCAGCAGTGGTAATCATGAAAAATCTGTGGGGTTGACTTCTGTTTAATCAACGCGGAGCGATTAATAAGGTCATAAGCGCCATGCAAATCGCGTCGATTACGACTAATCAGTACTTGACTAACCGAGCACTTCACAGTCACGAATTATTTGGCCAATTCACAAGTTAATTATTGATTAATTAGCCAAAATTATATAGTAGGTATGATCATTGATGCTCAATCAAAAACATTAACTTTTTACCTATATTTACAAATATAATTACGTTTTAAAAACTAAAACGAAAACCGACTTCATTGAAATTTGAGCCTATCATACATTTTAGTGGAAAGTAAATGTATTTTGTATATATATAATATGGGTAGGCCAAATAAACGCACCGCTCCAATGAGACAGCGAGGTATCAAAGAATTTTCCAAATCGGTTTAGGCGTTTGCGAGTAATCTCACCGATTACTCCCGATTACCCGACTACCCGATTACCTACATAAAAAAAGAGAAAAAAAAAAGATTCCGACGAATTGAGAACCTCCTCCTTTTTGATGAAGTCGGTTAAAATACGAGAGCATAATGCATCGTGAATGAACGAATAGAACGAACGTAACGAATTTATATACATATATGTATATCATCACAGTTTATGTCACATGTTATTTAGTCGTTATTATACAGTATCTTTTGACTAATTTTCGTTGGCTCGAATCGATTGTACAAATCGTTATTCAATAATTAAACGAACTTACCTATCAAAGTTCTATCAATAGTATTATATATAAAAAAGTCACATTATCATACGAATAAAGTTGAGAACACCGCCTTAAAAATACACCCGAAAAAAGGTATAATTAAAATTTTCGATAAAAAAATTCTGTTCTGTGTGTGAGTGTTATAAAGTGTCATATGTATGTTTAAATATATATTTAAGTATTCTAAAGATATCTGGGGTTTAGACAAATCCTTTACGCTTACGCTATTGTATGATAGCAGCAATCATGCTTCAATCAACTTATGCCAACCTAGTGCCAATCCATACAACTTGTTTTTTTTATCTGCAGTTTTTGGGGGACTTATAACCAGGGCGCTTCCCGTATTTCATTTTATAGTGACATGATAGCTCCAAATCATAATGACACTCTCAAATCTCTTGAGTCTCTTCAGATAGGAGCCAGCTCTTGGGTACAGATTATTTTGCCATTCATGCCGCCACCTTGAGTTTTGGGAACGCTGCCCTCTGACACTATAGATCGTTTTAAATGGTTCTTAGATAGCTGAACTGTTTCACATGTATTTAATATTATTGTATATTATTCTGTACATTTCTGTGATATTTGTTATTTCAGCAGGCATGGTCGCCTACAGAAAGTGGATCTTTACTTGACCATCTGGTCACCATAATACAAGCTATACATATCGGCGCTATATGGTGTTGTGTGCATTGTTCACCAATGGATTATCTGATGTAAAAGTAGTTTTAATAATCAAACAGGGTTTTACCTACTGTATTTTTTTAATCAGTTCACATACTACTAAGCATGCAAATGCAAAATTAAAATGCAAAAGCAATTATCGCTGTGTTGTCCCGAGCAAAAACAATTTCGACAACTACACGTAAAGTTTACAATACTCCATTTCGATGCAAGTATCCGCTAGTGAGTGCTACTAACCGGAACATTTAAATTGTTCAGTAATTTAACGAGTGGCCAAACTTCACCGTGTGCTGTGTGTAACTAACTGGAAATTTTAAAACTATTTCTTTTATATCAAACTTTCCCGGCTCAGCAAAATGGCGAGCAAACTGCAGTTGAAAAGTTTTTGCATTGCAATAACCACTTCAGTCTCATTGAAGATGGGGAAAGTTTCTAAGAAATCTCCAAAGCACACTTACAGTGGCTGGTATTGTGAATGTAGAGAGTACGTGCCGCTGAGATGCAGCAGGTTTCTAAGTATTTGGGCACATCGTTTGGGTAAATAAGAGTGAACTCTGAATTACCAAATGGCGAGATCTCAGCGGTGGTCGTTTAATGTAGTCTGTATGATTATGTTTAAAAGGAAATTCTAAATGGTATGATATGTTTATTTATTATAATTTAAAGTAAAGACATACACTGAAGGCTAATTAAAAGTTTCCAAAAATTACGACTGAAGACGGCATTAACAATAGATATACAAGTAAGTATACAAAAATGAAATAAGGTTCTGAGGCAAGAAGAAAGATATAAAAAAAACAAAATAAAATTAAAGAATTTAACACTAATCAGACGCATAGAGGTATTGAAAGGTCTAAACCAACATCTGCCTTAACCAGAGAGTTAAATAAAGAGCTTGTTCTTAACATAAACGAGTGTTGCCTGTAATTTCCTAACTATAGGAACTGAAAGGACGTTTGGTTTTCTAATTGAAGCTCTATTAGTGCTGAGTCCGAGTAGGTGTAACAACTCCGGGCAATCAACTGAGCCATTCGCAATACTTAAGTGGTATACAAGACCATCTATATTCCTGCCACAAACTATAGGATGCTAACGCATGTTAGCAGGGGCACAGGGCTACAGGGGCAGAATTTGAAATGAAATTTATGACATCTTCAAGATGACTGCGTACGTATGCGTAATATATAAGATTTTAAATGTTTTAATATTAGAAAATTCACCCGACATTCAATATAAAGCCAAGTGCGCGCGATGCTATTTTAATTAAGTTCTCAACATATCAATTAAATAAAACTTTACTATCAAATGTTACGCCTAAATCCCTAATTGAAGTTAGTATATTTTAGAATTTTGTAATGTGTAATCGAATTTAAGTGCTGCTACTTTGCAAGTAAAAGAACACACGTAACATTTTGAGACATTTCATTCTAATTTATTGAGAGTACAATAATTGTGAATCTGTCAATGCCATCCTGTAGACGCAGTGTACAGGATGTCATAGTCATATGTTTTTATAGCGAGAAGTATTTACATATCATTAGCATTGATAAGAATTTAAGAATAAACAAAGCAAGGATCTTAACGATTATTGAAAAAAATTACAGGCCTAATAATGAACATTGAGGGACTACTGAGGAAATATTCATGGGCAACGAAGAGTACCCATTCAATACAACAGCCTGACACCTGTTTTGGACATACGAAAAGAACCATCTAAATAAGTATGTTACCCATAATACACGTCCTCTGAAGTTTTTGTAAAAGAATAATGTGATCAATGCGATCAAAGCATTTGCTATAATCTGAAGAAAGAAGGCTGCAGAAAGCTTATTATAATATAAATGACTATATTTTTGATAAGAATGCATGGCCTCACGTCACTCTGCCCTCAGGCAGTTAACCGACACACTTGAAATGTATAAACTCTCTTGTATTAGTATTTCGTAATTAAGATGGATCATGTAGAAAAGCGCTAGGACCAAGACGAGTTTCTTGCCAGTTCTTCTCGGGCTTGGGTTAGAATGAATTGACACCTAAATTCACATAGTATGTAAGACGTTTCAAAGTGATCCTTGTGATTGTATTGAATAAAGTTTTTTTTTACTTGACTCTGTGTATATAACGTTCACTTGAGAGGATTCCGACATAATATGATCTGTTAAAACGCATTACACAACAAAAGGTTCGAAACGGTAAGTGTATTTTCGCTCTTAGCACTCGTAGACACAGTGCTCAAACTAAACCTTTGTAGATTGTAGATTTATTCGACTTATTTATAGCAATTATTTTATTTTTATGCGTGTCGTGAAGTGTTTCCGTTCGTAGCACTCGTAGACACCGCGCTCAATAACGAATACTTTCCTACGAAGTTTTGTACTTTATAAATAAATATATATTAGTGAATAATTAGGAAAAACTAAGCATAGATAGATATATAGATAGATTAACACTTTATTGTACACAAAAAGAACACAGAAGAAATAATAGAAATAAAATTGTACAATGAGGGGCCTATCTCTAAAAGCAATCTCTTCCAGGCAACCTTTAAAGCATATTTTGTATTATGGGAACCAAATTACTGATATATCAGTTATAGAATTTTAAATACAATTTACTGAAGATACTTTTTAAAATATATACGTATTATAGTTTTTTTCGGCCTAGCTCTATTATCTTTTTTCCCCGATACTAGATGACCTTGTGAACTTTGAACCACCTAAAACCAACCCAGCATTGAGTTGAACTTAACAAAAAAAACAAATTAGTAGAGCCATTTTCGTCATTCTACGAGACTGCCGCAGAGCAATTGATTTTTATATATAAGATGAGAAAGATTGTATTCGAATTCTATGTTTGTCGTGAGATCGTAGTAATTCGCTATCGTAAAGATAGCATCGGTCTTTTGTACGACCTATATCAATGTCTGGGCTTTGATCATAAAATTTACGACATTTACTCAAGCGAAGGTCTGGGCAAATAAATAAATAAATATTGGCAGATAATGCACACCACACCATCTAGCCTCAAACTAAGCAAAGCTTGTACCACAGACCTTATTTTAACGACCTCTGTGGCGCTGTGGGTCAAGGCCCACCTGAAACGCAGAAGGTTGAGGGATCGATTCCCGCCGCGTAACAAATGTATACAATTGTCTCGGGTTTGTAGTATATTAGTCCTATAACACAAGTTCTGCTTACTTCGGAGCTAGATGATACAGTGTGAAATATCCGGCGTTAAGTATTTATACAGTAAATGTTCTGTGGCTTGTACTATAGGAACAAGTGCCTGATATAATTCATACATACTTATAATAATTTATAACACCCAGACACAAAACAGACATCTAAGTTTATCACATAAATGTTCGTCCTGGGTAGGAATTAAACCCAACCTGCAGCGCAGAAGGCAGAGCTACAACCTACTAAGCAGAAAGGCTAGTCAATAGTTATAAATAATTATAATATTGCTCTTGTGTAATAACTATTAGATAGATAGTGAGTTGCAGGAAGCAGACGGTCTAGCGCCGGAAGTGTTGCGGGCGGGCGACGGTGCGGGATAACATCCGCTTCCGGTTTGCGTACCTGTCGCCGCAACCGTAATAGCTTGCCGTAAATAGCTATTACGGTGTAAGTAATGTGATAACGTGGCAGCTCCTATAGAGTCTAGTCTAGACAAGTAGGTATTAGACTAGGTACTAATTTTTGATAAATAAAACAGGTTCCTAGCTAAGGTACTTGCATAGGCTGGTTGTAGAAATAAATGGAAACGATGTGAGTAAGTATTTGTTTAAATTCAATTCAATTCATTTCAATTAAGACGATGAAAAATAATCCTAGTTTTCAATATTTTTCAAATGATTCATATCTGACGGCTTCAGAGTTTTTACCATGAACTTACAATTTTCGTAGAGGACTAGCTTTCCTATTGCCGTTGAGTGTTTTTGCATTTAAAAGTAAGTACCTATATAATAATTCTATCAGTCATCTCGGATTGCTAAGCCTTGCTTAGTTTAGAGCTCAAAGTCAAAGACATGACACCTGTCATCCCTTCAAATTATTTTTTTACAAAAAATAATAATGTTTTACTTTTACCATCCGCTGTACTCTATAACAATCAGCTGAAGATCACCATCAGGATTAGCATCAAACATGGCTCAGCACCCGCATCTGACTGTAAAATCGGGTTGGTAATTTTCGCTAAATTATATATACGATTTCTACGTGGAATTGATCCCCGATGAGTGGTGTTTGGAGACTGATGATGGAAACGACTGCGATCTGCAATAGTCTTCAAAATATTGGGAATTAGTCACCCTGCTGACTAACAGAAAAGCTAGTAGTAGAGAAAGAAAACTTGAAACAAGCCCGGCTCGGTGGCAGCCGTTATGTACCTGCATGCAACCGAACCGACACCGCATGTACTGATTCGTCGTGTCAGTGTGGTACAGCGGTCGACCAGCGCCGTCGCCACGGGTTATCGTGGTCTAGGGCCGCCTGTAAGATTGCCCCCACGCAAGACACTTGCTAGCGCAAACGTAACAGCTGTTCTCGAACCGAACGGTCTGATGGTATGACTCTCGGGTAGGAGACGGGTAGGCCATTGGAGTGGGATGCTAATATGCCAGTCTTGATAAGGCCTACATATTTGAGAGTCAATACCCTTTGCCCGGGGGGATAATTTTAAATAGACGGTGGGCTCCTGCCTACCGTCTATTTAAAATTATTTCAAGGCGTCTGGTATTGCTCGATCCAAGAGCTGGCTCCTATCTGGCTCAACGTATTAGCATTGTTTTGGGAACGCTGCTCCATGGCAGTGATCTGGATCAGTTGTGCTATCTATAGATCGTTTTACACGGTCTTTAGATCAACTGTTTCACATGTTTATATAAATTTTGTATTGTGTAAGGTGTACATACAATTGGTATTATATTCTCATCACTTGTTCTCACGTGCTTAGGTAGCGTTTCAGAATTCAGGCATTCAGGCATGAGTGGATCTGATATGAATATACAGTATCTACATAAGTCTTCATACATCCGTACATCATTTGAAACTCTTTTATATTCACAATACCTCATAAACCACGTCTCGCAGTCGTTGCTTCAAATACTCGCATACTTGTGTTAACGTATCTCGTAAATATGAACAATGAACTGTGAACAGTGCCAATGAACTGTCGTTAAACATGTTTTTAAACGATAGATACTGTACTTACCCATTTTATAAACCTACTAGATATACTATATACCGCGGCTTAACATGTGTAGGTACCTACATAAAAAGTAGCCATGTCTCCAAGATACTTAAACTTCATTTTTTAAGCTTTACCTACTTATTAGTGGAAACTTAACTAGATAAGTAAGTCACATTTTATTTAAGTTTATAAGATTTATTCTGTTTGTTTTTCTAAATAAATATATCTTCGAAGTTTGGTAAGGACCAAAACAGATATAATGCTACCTACCATTAGGTACATACTCCGTAAAATACACTTATGTATGACAGAGGGAAAACTAGGTAGGTAGGCTGAAGACACCAACAGGTGTGTCTCTGTGTATGTATGTATGTAGCCAAACATACAAATAACCTACCAATACGTGTTATAAGGACTAAGTATCTAGATAAATACATATATTTAGGATCCGTGGATAACGTGGGAATACGTAGATAGACTGAACATACATAAGTAGTAATAAAAATCCATTGCTGCACGTGCAGGTTCAAACCCCCGACCTTTTAATCAAGGCAAGGATGCTACCACTACACAACCAAAAGAAGATTTTGTTTTTTTAACCGACTTCAATAAAAGAGAAAGTTCTCAATTCTCAATAATTTCTCTGAACTTCGTCGTTTATGAACATAGTATTTGAAAAAATACTTTTTTTTATGTGAATGGATATACTTTCCGATTGCTCCATAGAAATTTCATCAAAATCGGTTATTTAGTTAGGTTTGTATGTCATCCAAATAAACGAAAATTTGTATTTTGCTTTCCTCTGAAATTTCAGTGGTGTTCACGAATTTCGAAAAATGATAAAGCACTAAAGAGAGTATAATAAAAACTTTTTTAACCGACATCAAAAGGAGGAGGTTCTCAATTCGGTTGTTTTTTTTTAATGTTAAATGCTGTCGGTTTTCTTTTTAGTTTTTAAAACATAAGTATGAATGTTAATATCATAGAGTCGAATTGCGAAATGAAGGATCTTACTTAATATTATAAATGTTTGTATATTTATTGTTCCAGAATCACGCAATAATTGCTAAACTGATTTTGATAAACCTTGGTAAAAACATAGATGGAAGACCTGGATTAAGATATAAGCTACTTTTTATCTACGTACCACGAGCAAAGCCGTGAGCAGCTAGTAATACTTGTATATTATTATATTAAGGCTCGTCCATCATGACGAACTCATTACAATACAACACAACAGTAAATACAGCTTATGAATAATTCAAGCGATCAATACATTAGGCCACATAAACTGGCGAAACACGGCTCACGTCGCTAGTGGATTTATGAGCTACCTACTTGGTTTAATGCTTGTTTGTCTGTCATCATTCTACAACTAGATATCTGTAGAGATGTCTAGCTAGTTTGGGGATTAGAATTGTGTGTATATTTCATTTTAGTTTTAGAGTTTCGTATCTCAAAAGGAGAAAAGTATCATTAATACTTCATTGTCTGTTTTGTCTATCTGTCTATGTAATAATTATAATAATAGTTTAATACATTACAAGCAATAGATACAATACATGGTTTGTTCTTAAAATATATAAAGCTACGACGTTTACCTGCCGAGCCATCATAAGAAATTTTATTGTTCGATTAAACGAGTGAAGAACGAGAAATGAACACAAGGTTTTATATTTGGACGATATAATTTCTACGAAATAAATTCCCATAATTTGATGTTTAACAATTAATAAACATTTTTTCCTTACTTTTTTTGAGTATTTTTTTGATTGAGGCTTACTTTTTTTAATCGACCCACTATTTATAAACTTTTGTTTTGAGACACCTTGTAGAAGTACAATAAGTATATTGTATTCGTATATACACCATACTTGTGATAGACATACTGAAATGTACCGAAGAATATACAATAATAAAAATACTTACATCTAAAACTGTTATGCTATCTAAGGACCGTTTAAAACGATTTATGGATAGCTCGACCGATCACTGCCAGAGGGCAGAAAAAACTTAGATATGTATAAATATCGAAATATTCCATCAGTCATCTGTAGGGCGATTATGGAACTCTTGATACAATCAATGTCTATCAGTTTCGATTAACAATCGGCAACAATGTCTATCAATTTCGTTTAGCAATCGGCATTATTTCAATCAATCATATACGATGTATTTAAATGCTTAGTACGCTAAACACGATTCCTACCACAATCGTACATTGTAAATTGGTCGAGTTATGCATAGTTTGATACCAACTTCACATTGTAACTAGCGATAGAAGTCGATATAAATCGCATCCGTAATACAAATTCATCAATAGTAAGTGAAAGCTATTAGTATCAATGTTTTGATAGTATGAAAGTTCCATAATCGCCCCACTGGTCATCATAACATACATGTTTTGGGGCTAGTTGGTCGTGTGACAATATTGTGTGCATTGTCCACAAATATTTATTTATTTTATTTAAGCCCGACTTATCTTTTCGTCTGTGCAACGTTCAGTGCTTTCATAGTTTACTAGCTTCTGCCCGCGGCTTCGCACGCATACTACATACATAAAAAGTTGCCTATGTCCGTTCCTAAGTTCTTTTGATCTGATCGCTACCAAACTTCACAGGATCACCCGCTAGGCCAATCTGAAGATTTCCTAAAAATTTTATCGAAATCGGTCCAGCCGTTTCGGAGTCTATAGGGAACATACATACACACATCGCCTTTTATGGATATAGATGATGGTATAATTAGACGACCTCTGTGAAGCAGTGGGCTTAGGTCCGGCTGAGACGCAAAAAGTTGCGGGTTCGATTTCCGCCGCGGGACAAATGCTTGTATGATCTGCAAGTATTTGTCTCGGGTCAGAGTGTTTCTATGTATAATACGTATGTATTTACAAAAAAAAGTATATAAGTAGTATATCAGTCATGTGGTACCCATAACACAAGCTCTGCTTACTTTGGGGCCAGATGATGCTGTGTGAAATGTCCGGTATTATTATTATTATTATAATGGACTAGTCATATCAGTCATATTATGGACTAGTCATAGTAAAAGATCCACGATGCTGAAAAAAGTAGAGGTAAGTAAAGTATGTAGGTTCCAGTTCGACTTGGGCACTGTAACAATTTTTGATATAATTTTTGATGGACTGTGGTGCCTGTTTCGGAGGACGCGTTAAGTTGACAGAGGCCTATAGGCGGCCTATTAACTAAGTCAACAGATTAGGCTGCCAACACAAACGGAAGAACCAATAGTAATATCGTTACCGTTACCGTTTTAGAAAGCTCAAAATACGTAGATATTTTAAAATAATCACGGTGTTGTGTTAACATTTTTAGGGTTCCGTACCTCAAAAGGAAAAACCAGAACCCTTATAGGATCACTTTGTTGTCCGTCAGTCTGTCCTTCCGTCTGTCCTTCCGTCTGTCTGTCTGTCAATACCCTTTTTCTCATGAAAGCGTAAAGGTATTAAGTTGAAATTCATATCAAATACTCAAGTTTACTGTCCCTTAAAGCTGTAAAAAAAACAAACTTCTAAACCAACGCAATCAAAAGATACAGCTGTTTATGCCGCAAATTTCCGCAAATTTTCGACACTCGCAAGGGAATCAAAACCTATAGAGTACTTTCCGTAAACTCAGAATCTTGAAATTTGGTACGAAGCAACGTCTTATAGCACAGATAAAGGAAAAGTAGCGAAAACCGTAAATTTTTAGTTACATCATATAATAAAAATATTTTTAATAATCAATATGGATTTAATTTTGCAATAAAAATACCATAACTATGACTTGATTGTCGTGATGGGTGAACTTTTTACTTATATACCTACAGATTTGAACGGAACCCTCGGTGCGCGAGTCCGACTCGCACTTGGCCGGTTTTTTTTATTGTCGTTCTTTTGGATCTCTTTAATTTAAAATAATTAAATTGTATGGTATTTATGTCTAAGTTTCCTAATGTGGACATACATTTGCAGTTTTTGTGTTAAAAATGTAAATAAAATAAACATAAAAGTATTTTACATAATTTTTTATACCGCTTTATTATTATTTTTTCTGACCACAAAAACAATTGTTTTTTTTTATTTATCAAGATAAAAAGCGGGGTTAAAAAAATTCTATAAATACTTTTATTTTTGTTTTATTTGCATTTTTCATAGCATCATGGTCTAAATCATCAGAAATAACCTCCCCTAGAACCTCCTAGCAGGAATAGGTCGATTAACCAATAACCCTGTATTTAAAAACTTCTGCTAACTTCTCAGCAATCAGCCAGCTAATGGAAAACAACTTTGATCGAATTCTTAATTCTGAGAAATGTTTTCAGTTAAGGGTTAGTGGTTTTAGTTAATTTGAACTATTTGCAAGTGGCGTGGTGCCAAGCTACGGGGCAACCGATGCACTGAAAACATAGCTTTAGGTATAACCAGTATCAAAACTTATTAGTTTTTTATTCCTATGGGAAAATGTCTCCCACAACTCCTTCCATTTGTCCCTGTCCACTTGTTCCATTTGTCGCCACTTCCCACCAGCCGTCTTCGGCAGGCACCCATTACGTGCAGACATGACTTTCTCAATTTTCCAAATGTACGTAGATTTTATAATACCTAAGTACCAACTGTTTTGTAGGACAATCTTTCGCCTTGTGGTCAAACTGGGTTCAGGTACATGTTCAGGTAAATTCTTTAACCAGTTTAAAAGCAAACTTTGCGGCACATTTGCAATGAATAACTATGTATTCTCAAAAGACTTAGAGCATTGATCTCCAAAAATGAAAAGAATCTGAGCTTCGGGTTAACATACTGGTTCCGAGACACCAAAGAGCATTTGGCTGACCTACCGTTACATTGAATATACGTGAAGGATAACCTCGTGCGGCATGTTGCAGAACCTAAATAGTTTGCACGAAAGGAACCACTGAGGCGTACCTTTCACCACACTGGTTAAAATAACTAGTGGCACGATAAGGAGAAAACTGAATATACTGGTAGATAGGTAGATAGGTCTTGTAACTTTACCGTGCCCGCAAGTCTCTGGAAACTCATTGGGCATTAACAGCTGTTATCGACTGACCATAAACTCCTTAAGCAGGCACAACTTTACGCTGCTTTCATTAAACGCTTGGTTTTACTAAAGCTCCTAGTAATGATCTTATTTTAACTTTAAACTACCTGGATTACCGAGCTTTGCTCGGTATAAAACACGGATAAAATTACGTTTTCTAAAAATGAAACCTAGCTAGATCGATTTATCGTCGCCGAAACATCTTGCATATTAAATTTCATGAAAATCGTTGGAGCCGTTTCCGAGATTCAGATTATATATATATATAAACATATAGATATAGGATATGGATAAACATAGTTCAACATTCTAGATATTTCTATAAATTGGCCTTAATTGATTCGCTATAGGCAGCGCCCTTCATCGGATAAAACTCTTCTTTCGGGTGGCCAAAATTAATACAGCTGGCTACTGAATTGACCTCTGACGCAGTGGCCAAAGGCCGGACTGAGACGGACGCAGAATAATGCGGTTTAGATTCCGCGAAACAAATTTTTATATAACCAGCAAGTAATTGTCTCCTTTAGTGTCCTTTAGTCACGAGTCTGGGTGCTTCTATGTCTTATACGTATGTTTTTACAAAAAAAAATAAGTAGTATATCAGTCATCTGATATATCACCCATAACACAAGCTCTGCTTACTTTAGGGCCAGATGATGCTGTGTGAAATGTCCGGCATTTATTTTATATAAACTTAGCACTATCTATATTATGTCCAGCCCAGTTGGCTAATTGTGATATCTTTCTGAAGGCAGACGGTGCCCCTGGGTGTTAGAATAAGCTGATTCAGTTTCTGTGTGGAACAATTTATGAGAGGGAGGGAATATCTCGTATATTTTTTACTTCGTCAGGGGCATTCGTCGTTTGTACTGTGAACATTATGTCAACTGAAACTCACTAGACACCATCACTTCCAAATGTCTCACTCACTATAGACATAAACATATATATAGACATAGACACTCATTTATTTTTTATTTGTTACTCAAGCACCCACAATCAATACAAACAGAAACATATATTGCGGAATAAATAAATGTGAAGAATACAGCGTATGTCATGTATCTGTGTGTCACAGTAACAAAAGGTCTCAGCATAATATGCCTCGTCATTTGGAGGTAGCTAGGCGCTAGAATTCTGTCAATATAATAGAATTCTGAGATATTTTTGCAATCCGCTAAGATGACTAACTAGGCATATAATTTTTGTACTCTAGGTTAGGTGTCATAAAGTTTTATAACTATGTATTTAAAATATATATATATATATATATATATATATTTTATCAGTCATTTGTGGGGCGATTATTGAACATTGATACTATCAAAACATTGATACTAATAGCTTTCAGTTACTATTGATGAATTGGTATTACGGATCGCTGCGATTTCTATCGGCTTTTGTCCCTAGTTACAATGTGAAGTTGGTGTCAAACTATAACTCGACCAATTTACAAAGTAAGATTGTGGTAGGAACCGTGTTTAGCGTACTAAGCATTTAAATACATCGTATATGATTGATTGAAATAAAGTCTATTGCTAATCGAAATTGATAGACATCGATGCCGATTGCTAATCGAAACTGATGGACATTGATTGTATCAAGAATTCCATAATCGCCCTACTGGCGACCTCTGTGGCGGAGTTGGTTAAGGTTCGGCTGAGACGCAGAAGGTTGCGGGTTCGATTCCCGCCGCGAGACAAATGTTTGTATGATCTGCAAGTATTTGTCTCGGGTCTGGGTGTGTCTATGTATAATATGTATGTATTTACAAAAAAAATAAAAAGTATATAAGTAGTATACCAGTCATGTGGTACCCATAACACAAGCTCTGCTTTCTTTGGGGCCAGATGATGCTGTGTCAAATGTCTGAGATTATTTATTTTTTATTATTATTTATTATTATTTTACTGATCGCCATAACGTGCTGGATTGTGTTGTGTGCATTGTCCACCAATATTTATTTTTATTTACTAATGAAAATATTTCTTATTTTTCTGTTTTTATTTGATGATCGGTCTTTATTCATTTAAATAGCTCATATTGTTTCCATACACAGGTGCATTATAGTATTAATTATTATTATTATTATCAGCCCACACTGTCCCACTGCTGGGCAAAGGCCTCTCCCCATTCTCTCCATTCATCCCTCTTCCGCGCTAACATTGTCCAGTAGGCGCGGAATTTTGTGAGCTTGTCCCTCCACCTGGTTCGCGGTCTGTCGTGACGTCGTCGTATCGTATCAGTGCACCTCTCCGTGGTTCGTTTGGTCCCTCGACATGCGGCAGACATGACCAGATCAGTCCCATTTGAGCTTGGCGGCTTTTGTCACTATATCGGCGATCTATGTTCTTGAGCGCAACTCGGTGTTACCAATCCTAACTATTCGCTTATTAATTATTTATTATATCGGTAAATTCGATGTAAGTTATTATTATTTTTAGTAGGTAGCTAGATAGTACCATGTTTAATTGCTTGTGGTGTTTGCCTGTAAAGGTTCATGCACATGCAACTTTTGGCGTAAATAAACAAATAACTATTTTTTACGTAGGTTTTTACGGCCACGTTTTAGGTAGCGAATAGCGTTTGAGATCGCCCAAAGTCCTTTTGAGCCGAATTAGGACGCAATTCTCACCTCATCTAGTATAACTGGAATGCGAAGCATCATCAGCATGTCACTGCCCTTATCTTACCTTACGTTGTGTTGGTACAACTGGTTTTTCTCTTCATTGTCCTATTATTCGTAGAGGACTCCTTTCTTACTCATATCATATTTCACACAGTCCAACCATCTTTTAATTTACTCCTCACCTTTTCCGTCACTGACTCTACTTTCAAACTTCCAGTAGATAATATGAATGTTCGGATGAGAATGGAAATATTAGGAACTTATTCCTTCATTCTACTTCAAATTATAGTACGCATCCATTTGCGTAGTACAACTTATTGTGTATAGACAACGATTTCTTGAAATATAAACAAAAATTACCTATACAATATTGTTCATTTAACCGACTTCAAAAAAAGTGGAAGTTCTTAATTCGGTTGTTTTATTTATTTGTTACCTCATAACTCTATCATTTATGAACCGATTTGAAAAACTATTTTTTTATATGAAAGAATATACTTTCCGATTGGTCCCATAGAAATTTGATTACAATCCTTTTTGTAAATTTTAAAACGTAATTATATTGATACAGAAAGGTTTCAATCTCAAAAGAAAGTTTGATAATCGAAACGATGTGGGTGGGATAACTCAAGTGAGTAAGTAATGAAACCATCTACTTTGTTTACCCTTGTGGTTTTTTGCAATACCAAAGCGGCAACGTATGTTGCGTGCATAAATCAGTTTTTAATAACAGTGATATATCACTTGGGCCGGCGCGAGGGGCAACGCTAGATACCGTTGTACCCATCCGAGAAAATTCCTTTCAGGAAATTGTATACGACCACACGTGACAGCTCCTAATTATAAGCAGTTGGAACTGAGTGCGATTAGGTTCACACTAGTATAGGTTCCTTATTTCAATAATTACGTTTTAAAAAATAAAAGACAACCGACTTTACGTATTTACACAAGGTAGCTACTGTAAAACGTTGAGGAGTTCCCTTGACTGTCCTTCGTCTTCATCATGACTGTCACAACCCATCTAGGTGTACAGTTCTCATCAATACAAATTAATCAAGCCCAATCACCAGGTAATTGCGGTAAATCGTTGAGGAGTTCCCTCGACTGTCTTTCGGCTCCATCATCAGATCGACTCCAGACCTTCATTAAATAGAAGTGATTTAAAATACTTTCATAAAAAATAAACAAACGCACTAGTCGCCACTAACTTCGAACTTCGGAAGTTCCCCTCGATTTCTCTGGGATACCATCATCAGATTCTGGTTTCCTTATCATGGTACCACCCTTGGGATAACTCCTTTCCAACAAAAAAAGAATCATCAAAACTGTTCATTAACGACGAAGTTATCCGCGAACATACATAAAAACCTAACCTCCTTTTTTTGAAGTCGGTTAAAAAATATATACGAATCGAATTGAGTAACCTCCTTTTTTTGAAGTCGGCTTAAAAGATTAAAATTGTTTTAGTAATTATTTTGATCCTGCTGATAGTTATAAAATGAACAATATATTAGGTCAAAACTTAAACTTAAGAAACTAATAAACCTAATAAAAACAATAATCGATTCGTAAATAAAATATTTTTCTTCTGAATAAGGAACCATTCAGCTCTTTACATCACTTGACAATTTGTTATAAATTTTACTAGCTATGTTTGAACTGTTAACAGTTACGACTATACAATTTAGTTGTATGTACAGGTATTGGCTAATTGGTTAGAACTAAATAATATGTACCTAAATAATATAATGTTTAGAACTAAATTTGTAACATCTTACTCATAAGATTCTAGACCAAAATAGACATTACAAATAATATCGGCCTTTCTTATACTCGACGACCTCTGTGACGCAGTGGGCCAAGGTCTGGCTGAGACGCAAGCAGCTGGTTCGATTCCCACCGCGGGACAAATGTTTGTATGATCTGCAAACATCTGTATTTGTCTCGGGTCTGGGTGTTTTTATGTATAATATGTGTGTATTTACAAAAAAAAGTACAAAAGTAGTACATCAGTCATGGGGTGCCTATAACATAAGCTGTGCTTACTTTGATGCTGTGTGAAATGTTTGGCATTATTTATTTGTTATAAAACGTCTCTTAACTTGAACAGAGTCTAAATACTACTTAATATTCGTCCTGTCATTCTTTGCCACTATCTTTATCTTTGTCACTACGGAAATAGATGTTCCTATTTTCCACAGTTAATATCTTCGTTTGTCATTTCATGAAGTAGTAACATAGCAGTTCTAATTTAATATGTTTTACTCGTTTTATTGCATGTTTTATTTAGTAATCTTAGCGGAATTTTAATGAATAAATTGTGACTATATATGAGAATTGAATTATAAGTGTATTATGGTGCAATGTGATTTGAACGATGAGGAATCCCGAGAAAGTTCTAGAAGGGCATTCCGCGATGACGTTTAGAATTGACAAATGACTCACGACTAAGACTATATTATCAAACAAACACTTGACACTGGTAAAATTGTCGACAAGACTGATGCCGTTATAGAAAGAAAAGAAGAAGAAGAAGAACTTTTGACAGAAGAAGTAAGCACATAAAAAATTTGGCTATTGTGACACAGGTGATCCGTCTGAACAGCACCCAGGCCGAGGGAATAGCACCATTCGTTGTCAAGACCGATGCATCCAGGTGACATGTAGACGTGAACCAGAGCTGACTGGCCAAGGCTACAGAATGCTGATGGTCCCATTGTTTGTCCCCAAACTGTGCGAAATAGACTGCAAGAGTATGGTCTACGTGCACGTCGTCCAATCAGATGCCCACAGATCCGTCACGGAAATCGAGCTGGTCGTATTGATACTTTACACGAGTGGTACACAAAATTATTCAAATCCTAGAACTTAAATAGTCTCAGTGCTCAAAGCAGTACTGCAATGTCTAGCCTATCCAATTTGGGTCTGACACAGCTTCGGGGTAATTAATGAAACTACTCAGTGAACCGTGAGCATCCTATCGCTACTAATGATAGAGGACAGTTAATGGACAGAGGTGACCAAACTACTGCACACGTTTTCACTACAAAGTCAAAGGTAATAGAGACGACACATTGACTTTGATTCATTAGTTTCGCAAGACTAGACTTCGTGTTTTAGACATTTCCTAAAATACTAAAGACCTTATTTTGCTTGCATGAAAGTCGAAATTTGCGAACGATTTTAAAAAACAGTTACAATATAAGTTGAAATTGACATTTAACTTCAAAATTGAATTGATATTCCTACGATTTTCCACAGTTTTAATCAACTTCTAATTACAAGATGACTAGCAATAATATATTTTTACAAATACTGAAAACCGTCTGCCAAACCCTGAATATAAAAACCTGTGATATCAAAAATAACCAATATCCAACTCTAATTGCGATACATGACTTGTTTGTCATCGAGTCTTTATGGTTAAGGTCAAGGCCATTATCTGATCCACTGACTAGTTATTGCCTTAGATCACCAATGTAATGCTTTAATTGCGATACATGAGTTGTCGTCAAAGAGATCTGTAGGGTATACTCAAATTCAATTGTCAAGCCAGTTGACCACTGAAAAGTATATACTATCATCATCATCATTGGCCTTAGTTCATCTGTTGAAGATGATTTAGGTGGCGTCAGTCAAGTTACAGAACAGTTATTTGCAATTGAAAACATTCGTTCATGGATCGACTCCAGCAAGCTGAGGTGGATGAAGTTTCCTCTCCACTGACGCCACTCTGCCTGGGATTCTGATGATAGCGTAGGCCCTCCCTACCCACACTAACTTCTTGACCTTGCCGACTGGACCTGCAGGAAAAACGAATCAGTACATGCGGTGTCGGTTCGACTGCAGGTGCATAGCGGCTGGCACCGAGCCGGGTTTATTTCAAGTTTATCTTCTCTGTTGCTAGCTCTTCTGTTAGTTAGCATCAGGGACTAACCCCCAATAATTTGAAGACTATCGCAGTCGTCTTCATCATAAGTCTCCAAGCAACACTCATCTGGCATCAGTTCCACGTAGAAATCCTCACTCGAAGAGTTATTCAGTTCAGCGAAAAATACCAACCCGATTTTACAGTTAGATGCGGGTGCTGAGCCATTTTTAATGATCCTCAGCTGATCGTTATGGAGTACAGTGGATGGTAAAAGTAAAAAACTTTTAAAGTAAAATTTATTTCTGTATAAAATCATGTACTATATACCTACTTATATCCTATAGGTATTATGTATTTAAGTATATATACTATAGGTATTAGGTAGTAGGTATTCCCTTACTATATTTACCAAAATAATTACTTATTTGCGATTCATTTATTCTCATGCGTTGAGGAGTTTCGGTTTTTTTTTTGATTTCCACTATTAGATCATCAACAAACTTATGTTTTTTTAAATAAAAATTGGCTCATAATTGTCGAAGATATGGGGTTACATACCTACATATGAGGCTACATACCTACATACCTAAAAAACACAGCCGAATTGTGACTCTCCATCTTTTTTTGGAATTTAAGAAGTCCTTTAAAAAATGTTAATCTAAAATAGACTTTGATGTAACAACATCAGATTGTTCGTTTTGTAGGAAAATTTAGTAAGTTCTGCGAAACTACAGAATTGGTGACATTGTGGAATGCCACGTTGCCCAGACCTTACAGCGCTACTAATTGATGTGCACACAAGCGGTGTAGTATCACAGGTAAACAATTTCAGACGTAATCGCTTCGTCTCGATAAAAAGGCCTAGAAATTGAGCGAGCTAAACAATTAAACGCCCCATATTTACCTAACGACGCTGACGACGAGACGGGTAAAATGGCAGCGACAAACATCCACCATTCACCCTTTTTTATCTGACACTGATGATAACTTAGCAGAAGGCGCGTTTCCACAAAAAGCAGGTCAATAAATGCTAGCTCACTGCGCGCCCAATGGTGTAACAAATCACTGTGTAAAAGGCTCTTCCCAGTATTAACTTGTTAGCTACTACGCATGTATTCGCAAAAAGAAGATCTATAAAGTCATCTACTTAAATGCTCGCCCAATACTTCACAAAGCAATGTGTGCAATCTTGGGCCTAGAACACACTAGCGAATTAATCCGCTCAATTTAATTGTGCTATTGTAATGTACGAGGTTTCCAATGCTTTTTTTAGTGCGTTCGTGCGCCTACGAGTAAATCTGATTGCATGTTCCACAGAATAGCGCTAAAATATTCGCGGAATAATCCGTAATGCGCGCTAGGCTTTACCATGTACTTGCTAATCTACCACGATGATTCAAATTCCTAAAATTAAGTTTATTCAGTACTAGCTTCTGTCCGCGGCCTTGCACGCATACGTAAAAAGTAGCCTATATCCGTTCCTAAGATACAATCTATATCCATACCAAATTTGATTGATGCCAAAAAAAAAGTTCTGTTGATCCGATCGCTACCAAACTTCACAGGATCACCCGCTAGGCCAATCTAAAGATTAAGCCGGTTAAGCCGTTTCGGAGTCTAAAAGAAACATACATTGCCTTATATATAGATAACATTACAGATAATGACTCGTATACACATGTATATCCAATGAGATACAGAAGGAAAAGATAATTAAATTAAATTCGTGGTTATTAAAAAGCACCGGCAACCCGTTTACTATATAAATGTCTTCAAAGGGTAGATGTTAATGGAGGTGCCGACGTTATCTATTACCGAACAAAAGGAACAATTCTTCCCAACTCTTTGTATTTGCTCACAAAGAGCTGAGATCAGATTTGGAGCTTTTTATGACATCAGCACGTCTGAAAAACCTGAGTAAACCTCACCGTATAAGAAGGTTGCTGAAGCTGAGCTACACTACATCGCGTCTTTCAGCAACGCGTATACTCACACAAAGAAACACAGAAAATAGAAACCATAATATGTCGTTATCGCTAGCAATGTGCGAACGAGCGGCCATCCCACATATTGGAACACGTTCCGTGAAGTCCTCGGTCGTTTGCGGTTGTTCCAGACAACGAGAAAACCAATCTAAATGATAGAAATAAGAGACATTGGGATGACAACAAAGGTGCTATTAAAACGGTTCAGTTTTGTGAAACTCTAAAATAGCATTTATGGTCCTGGTTCGCTCAGATAAACCGTAAGAATATTGCTTATCACTAGTCTAAATTGTAATATTACAAATTTGTCGATTTGTATAAATTAACTTTTTGTTTTTCTTTTCAAGCTTGATTGGTGTCACCAAAAAAGATCGGTTAAGAGCAGTTATGAAATGCGATCCAGAACCAAAGTAGAAGATATAATAAAGAAAGTAAGAAAGATGAAATGGCAATGGACAGGACGTATGACGAGAGATAGTAAGTTAAAATGGACAAAAACTATAACAGAGTGGCAACCACGTGATGGCAAAAGGAAAAGGGGAAGACAGGCAAATATATGGATAGACGACATAAGAAAAATTGGAGGCGCTACCTGGTCTAGAAAAGCTAGAGACAGAATGAGTGGAAACAGCTGGAAGAGGCCTATGTGTCACACTTTTGTGTCGAACTTTTAATATTTTAAAAAGTCCGATCTGCCCCTCTTTGCAACGGGGGGACAGATCGAACTTTTATTCATTGAAAAAGTTCTATCTGTCCTCCCGTCAATTAGAAGGGGGACAGACAGAACTATTTATTCTTGCTTGTCCTGTAAAGGTGTATTCACATTCCAGTCTATTTATGTTATACAATGGCAAAATTCTATATAATGTCAAGCCACCAGTTACCATCACTATTAGAGCTAATTTAGCTTTTGCGGAGTCCACCTTCTGTACTTGTACTAATATGCCAAATTCTGTGCCAAATCTGAGAAAATTCCATGAAGTACATGGCCGGCTTCTTCGTAAGCAGGTACATTGTATTTTCGATCTTGTTTTATTAATGTTACGAACTAAAATTGCAGATACAACCTAATTTTAAATAATGACTAAAGCAAATTACCTAACTCATAATAACTCATTATTTACTTGAAAACAATCAGAGCTTCTTTTAAGGTATTTTTAGGGTACCGTACCTCGAAAGGAAAAAACGGAACCCTTATAGAATAACATTGTTGTCCGTCCGTCCGTCTGTCTTCCAAGACCCTTTTTCTCAAGAACGCGTGGAGGTATCAAGCTGAAATTTATATCAAATACTCAAGTCTACTGTCCCTTAAAGCTGTGAAAAAAAACAAACTTCTAAGCTAACGCAACCAAAAGATACAGCCGTTTATGCCGTAAATTTCCGCAAATTTTCGATATTCGCAATGGAATCAAAATCTATAGGGTACTTCCCGTGAACTCGGAATCTTGAAATTTGGTACGAAGCAACGTCTTATAGCACAGATAAAGGAAAAATTGCGAAAACTGTAAATTTTTAGATGGATTTCTTTTTGCAATAAAATACCATAACTATGACATGATTTTCGGGATTGCTCAACTTTTATTTATATACCTACATGTTTTTCGGAACCCTCGGTGCGCGAGTCTGACTCGCACTTGGCCGCTTTTTTTAACTAATATTTGTTTGGTAAGGAATAATATGCCTACGTTATTCCGCTATCTGCAGATTGTGAATTAATAAAGTAAGGTCAAAAATACAATGTAGTTGCTTACAAAGAAGCCGGCCATGTACTTCCTGGAATTTTCTCAGCTCTAGTACAGAATACTTAGTACAAGTACAACAATTACGTTTTAAAAACTAAAAAGTAACAGACTTCATTAAATATGAAAAAAAATACAACCGAATCGAGAACCTTTCCTTTTTCTGAAGTCGTCTAAAAATTTTATTTTACGACGATGCGGGTTAATGCAAAATACTCGTGTAGGTATAATGATCACGAGATCTCAGTTCGGAGCGCTCTCCTAGTGTATGCTGAGTTTAGTACCTGCTTGGCTGCACATATAGAGAGGGTCTAGTTGAGCTTAAGGCCTACATAAATGTAGTAGATAGAAGGTACTTTTAGTTGGCAAACGCAAATCCTTTCGTGCACTTGGCACATATCTTCACTCTACTACTTACTCAGATGATGCGGGCTACTGCACGATACTCGTGTACATGATCGCGAGATCTCAGTTCGGAGCGCCTTCCTAGTATATGCTGAGTTTAGTACCTGCTTGGCTGCACAGAGAGGGTCTAGTTGAGCTTATTGCCTACATATAGGTAGTAGATAACATTATATAGAATTTTACCATTGTATAACATAAACAGACTGGAATGTGAATACAGCTTTACAGGACAGGCAAGAATAAATAGTTCTGTCTGTCCCCCTTCTAATTGACGGGGGGACAGATATAACTTTTTCAATGAATAAAAGTTCGATCTGTCCCCCCGTTGCAAAGAGGGGGACAGATCGAACTTTTTTGGCCCATCTGTCCCCCTGAGCGGACAAAGCAGGGGGACAGATGGGAATAATCCAAATTGGCGACATGAACATACGCGCTTCACGTTTTTAGATTTAGATCAATTTTTATTTAAACAAGATTTATATAAATAAAACCGTTATTTATTATAATCACGGAGCAACATGTACGTTAACAGCTATATTAATCTCTCCCCGACATGGTAGAATGACATGACATGACATGGAAAATGTAATTAAAATTTCGATTCTAAATGTATCATTTTAGGCAATGACTGAATGGTGGCCGAGGAATGGATATAGAAAAGGTCGACCAGCAGCGAGATGTATGGACGACATTATCAAAGTAGCGGGCCGAAAATGTTGAGACTAGCGCAGGATAGAGATTGATTGTACGAACAAAGTGAGGCCGCCTACACTCAGCAGTGTGAGAAATCGAATAAATAAATAAATAAATAATGCCGAACATTTCACACAGCATCATCTGGCCCCAAAGTAAGCAGAGCTTGTGTTATGGGTACCACATGACTGATATACTACTACTTATATACTTTTTTTTATATACATATTTTTTATACATTTTTTAATACAAACATTTGCCCCGCGGCGGGAATCGAACCCGCAACCTTCTGTGTCTCAGACAGGCCTTTACCCACTGCGCCACAGAGGTCGTCGAAATGTGAATGTGGAATGTGAATTATGATGATAAATAAATGTCATTAGTTTGTTTAAATTAGTTTTCTTTATGATTACTGATTACCTGTATAACTTACACATTACAGTTAAACCCGTGCAAACCCGGGGAGGGCAGCCAGTATGTATCTACATTGTACACAGATGAGTTGCCTGCTAGTAAATTACAACATATGGCACTGCAAATGAAATGAAACACGTTTCGCAAAGCGTCGCGGAGGAAGTTGTCGACGGAAGTAGTTTGGGGCGCGGAAGCGAGTGCGGCGGTAAGATGGCGCTGTTTCCGGTACTACTCTATAGTTTACCCACCGTATTTGCTTTGTTCAATAAGCTTGTAAAACAGAACAGGCACAGTTTATGTAACAGATATACAGTTTAATATCAGTAGAGATCTGAATCTTCTTTGTCTTTTCCTATAATGACATTTGTTTAGATGTAAATTTTGCCAATGTCAAATGATTGTGGGTTGGAGCTAAGGTCCACCTGAGGCGTATAAGGTTGCGGATACGGTTACTGACGCGGGACAAATCTTTGTATGATCTGCAAGGATTTGTTTCGGAACTAGGTTTTTTATAGCATGGATGTATTTACAAAAATAAGGTGTATAAGTCCTGTGGTCACCGTAATACCAGCTATGCTTAGGTAAGTGCTAGATGATGTTGTATGCATTGTCCACCAATATATATTATTTATTATTATTATTGTGGTGGGTTCCCTGATAATGTTTTCCAATTAACCCTTAATTAGGGTAAACCTCTTGAATAAAATAATAATAAAATTGTGTCTGCGCTTAGAAATAAACTCAAAAGCACTTTTTTTAATTATTGGAAGTCAAATAACTCAATATTAAGTTATTGACGTTTTAATAGGTTATATAGTTTTTTTCCTAAGTCATATTTTTTCTAGTGAATGTATTATTTCTTTAAAAATGTTTTAGCTTAGCTTAGCTTGGTTTTCATCTGTCTAACCAATTTGTTACTATTAGTGAAGATTTTAAATAGCCTTGTTATTACAAACAATGTTTCTAATGTGATGTTGTGCTGTTGGTTTCCCGACAATAAATACTCATTTATAACAAAGTTTGCACAATTAAAAATTAGCTTACATAAGATTATATTAGAATAGAACAGGTTCTACGAAAATAGGTATTTTTATTCAATAAGGCTTCAATTTTTCTTTTAAAACATCGAATGTTCATACTCGTTCATATAAAATAAAAATGCCGAAACAATAGTGTATTATTTTCTTGCTTCTGATTGGATATGGCTGTGCTGTTGTAGCTCGTAGCATCGTAGCAAAGGCTACGGTGCTACGGTGCTACAATATCAGGAAAGTATTTGAGACTGGAGTATTTCTAAGAAAAAAATAATCATGCGCAAAATCAAGCCTTTTACAGACTTTTGTGTGACAACTGAGCAAGCTTGTATATTATAGTCCTTAGTGACACATAAATTAGCGAATCTCTTGTATAAGGCCCCTCAACTTATGAACCGAAGACATCGAAAAGAATTTCCACAACTGGCTCAAGACTATTCGTCGTAAAATATGACAGTAAGTAGGAGCTTTTCTAGCTAAGTACAGGGTAATAAGTATGTGCACCTAAATTATATGAGACACTGGTTGTTTTGTGGTAGTAGCCACGCCTTCCAATCTTAAAATTGGGCTTGAATCTTGTGGAGTACCAATGGTTTCTATTTGAAAAAAATACGTATGCTATTCCTGGTGAAAAAAACGTTAGAAAACAGGCATGTTACAGCACAAAAAAAAACTATAGACTATAGACTCCTCGTAAGAAGCACCTCTAAAGCGCACTTGATTGATTTACGAACTGAAGCGCAATGGGTAAAGGTCCATCTGAGACGCAGAGGTTGCAGGTTCGATTCCTATCGCAAGACAAATGTTTTTATGATCTGCAAGTATTTGTCTCTGGTCTGGAAGTTTTTATGTATAATATGTAGTATATCAGTCATGCTGGTACCCACCACACAAGCTCTGCTTACTTTGGGGCCAGATGATGATGTGATATGTTCGGCATTATAATTATTGTTTTCACCGCACTGGTTCTGATTGACATAAGAAGAAGAACCTGAACTATTCTTATTATTCTATACTAACCGTTTGTTCTGTGTCTGGGTGTTATAATTTATCATAAGTATGTATTTGAAAATACTAGTGGTCGCCCACTGGTCGAGATTCGTCCATAATTAATTAATAACAAAAATAAAATAATGAAAAAAACCTTTATGAACCACATATGAACTAAAAAAACAAAATAAAAATTATACATACTTTATTATATAAACTTAAACTAGTTCACAGGGCAAACGGGATAAAATCAGCAAAAAGCTGCAGCGCTGCACCTAGGTAATGTATTTTTTATGATTTAAAAAAAAAGATTAGCTTTCTGCACTCCTCTATAATATAATATATAAAATATAAGAGTGCGAAATTTCATACCGCTCCGTCCGCGTTATTTTCGTAAAATGGGGTACTTACAAAGTTTTTGCTTCACGTATTAGTATATATATTATAAGTATTCTATCAGTCATCTAGTCACCATAATACAAGCTATGCTTAGTTTGGGACTAGATGGTGTTGTGTGCATGTACAGCAATATTTTTTATATTTATTATTATTATTATTCTATATCAAGCTGTGCATTTTCTGGCAGTAATTTTTGCATAATTAGCCAGAGCCATTCTTGCTGGACCGTGAACACGGCTTTTAGTATTTTAGGTATGCGGAGAGCCGGCGACCAGCAAAGTACAATATGAACCATCAACCAGACACGTAGGTAATGCGTGAATACGGACGCGCGGGCAAATGGTTCTACTGTGAAAGAAACCCGATAATTTATGGTAAAATTTCAGAAATTAGACATACACGCACTGCCCAGTCTCTACATAGTAGTACATGTAACAGATGTCGTTAAACACAGTTATAAGTACTAGTGGTCGCGCCCACTCGTCTAAATTCGACCATAATTAATTAATAATTAATGTACGTTTTATGCATAATTTAATAAAAATATTAGCATTCTGCTCTCTTCTATATAAACAATAAATGTTCGAAATTTCATTCTCCTTTGTCCACGCAATTTTCGTAAAAAGCGGTACGAAGTTTTTGCTACACGTATTAATATATAGATAATTCTGAGGATCCGTTTGATTAGAGACCTAGAGTTCCATAATCGTCTGCTTGGAGTGGATTTAGAAGCACGTATATGTCAGAGATTGGACATTGCTTAACACTGTGACAAATACCCAGACTATTTAAATCCCTACAAGTCGAATGGAAAGCGATTTGGAATTTCAATAAATTCTAATCAGATGTAACAATAAATTTGATTGCAGAGATATATTCAATAAAAAATATATTTATATATTGTAAAGATTGAGTTTTATTTATTTTGTGTGACCTGTATGACCTGGCTGACTCTGGCGTTATGAAATCGTACTGCTTGAATTCCACGGATATTTTTGATTGACATTTTCATTTCGCTTCCACACTTTAGAGGTCATGTTATCCAGTCGGTCCTAGCTTTTGGGAGGCCATGACGGGGGCCTATGGGCGTCCTACGACCTAGACTTGGTTACTGACTCATATAAAGTTGTATAAATATTATTATAATATAATAAATAATGCCGGACATTTCACTCAGTATCATCTCGCCCCAAAGTAAACAGAGCTTGTGTTGTACTACAAGAATGAAATACTACTTATCCTGCGACGGGAATCGAACCCGCAACCTTCTGCGTCTCAGCCGGGCGTTGGCCCACTGCGCCACAGAGGTTGCGATCAAGTGAAGCAGTTTCTTCACTTTTGTTTTAGAAAGGTCAGTTATATATTCCACACGACGCGACGCGGCGGTTCCGCCTGATAAAAAACTCATTGATATACTTAGTATTAATACTATAAATGTTAGAGGGTATATTAGAGGGACAATTATAATGGCTTAATAGCCAATAATAGTGCAACCCCTTGGCCTGCCAGATCCCCGGATCTCACGCCTTGTGATTTCTTCCTATGGGGATTTGTCAAAGACCACGTGTACGCTGAGAGAGTACACAGCCTAGAAGAGTTACAGAATCGTGTACGTCGTGCAATTGCTTTAATTACTCCGCAAATGTTAAGGAAAGTTCATTTAGAAACTGTAAATAGAGCTCGTCATTGTATTGCACAAGGAGGACGTCACTTCGAACATATGCTTTGAACACAAAATTTTGTACTTACTAAGAAATAAAATGTATGGGAGTGATTAATGTAATTTTTTTGGATATTTCTCGTTTTATTTTTAAAAAGTTATTAATATCATTTTACTCATTAGGTAAAGTACTTTCGATATCAGTTTAAAGTTTTTTGATATCTGCAATAGTTACGGAATAATCGCCTGTGCACACTTAACGATTACACCCTGTATACGTCTGTCTGTTTCTTTGTTTTTTTGTTGCGTTAAGCGGTTGTTGATTTAGTAAGTAGATAAATTGAATCTTCGAGAACGATATTGGTTACTTTTTATGTAGATACCACATTGCGAAGCCACGATGCAGAAATAAGTTTTTTTTTAATTTTAATTTCTGCAGTTCTGCCCTGTAGGTTGTCGGTTCGATTCCCTCTCAGAACAAACATATTTGTGTAATGAACATAGATGTTTGCTCCGTAACAGGGTGTTATAAAGTATTTGATATATTAAACAATTAAATAACTATTCTATCAATAACCTGGTTTCCATAATATAAGCTCTATTTATCTTGGGACTAGATAGTGATGTGTTAATTATGTAGATAAATTAATTCATAATTTATTACCTAATGTTTTAATCAGCTTAAACTAAGCGTAACATTGCTGCTGTAAACTCTGAGCAATACTTGTTTTGCTTGATTGCTCACGCATTTTTTAAGGGCATAAGGACGACCTCTGTGACGCAGTGGGCTAAAGGCCGACTGAGACGCAAAAGGTTGCGGGTTCGATTCCCACCGCGAGACAAATGTTTGTATGATCTGCAAGTATTTGTCTCCTGTCTAAGTGTTTCTATGTATAATATGTATGTATTTACAAAAAAAAAAAAGTATATAAGTAGTATCTCAGTCATGTGGTACCCATAACACAAGCTCTGCTAACTTTGGGGCCAGATGATGTTGTTGTTGATTATTATTATTATTATTATTATGAGAATAGCAGCGTTATCGTGCATCGTTCATGCATACTGACGTATCATCATAGTTCGAGTATAAACTAAACGAATCAAAGGAATCTGTGCTATTTCGCAGTAGACTGTCCCGGAAATCCGTTCTCTGGATTACAGGCATTACGGCATTCCGATGAGAAAGCAATGTTACGTTGTTGCATATGCCCGAGGGATGTTCGGCTAATGCCAGACTACTGAATACTCATTATTACCTGAACACCACTAAGTTTACCTTGCAATTGTCATAAATGTAAAACTGTATTTTAAAGAATATTATACAATATCTATTATTGTATAATATTCTGTACATAATATTCTGGTACAAATACATGTGAAACAGTTGGAATATCTAAGGGCCGTTTAAAACGACTGTGTAAATGACCGTGTAAAAGTTTAAAACGAGTGTGTAAATGACCGTGTAAAAGTTTAAAACGACTGTGTAAATGACCGTGTAAAAGTTTAAAACGGCTGTGTAAATGACCGTGTAAAAGTTTAAAACGGCTGTGTAAATACAAACATTTTATACATAGAAAAACACCCAAACTCGAGACAAATACTTGCACATCATACAAACATTTGTCCTGCGGCGGCAATCGATCCCAGCAACCATGCGTCTCAGCTCAGACAGGCCTTCGCCTTTTGCGCCGCAGAGGTCGTCGATAAAAAGTGAATAAGTACTCATATATCAGTCATGTGGTACCTATAACATGGTACCTATGCACTGCTTACTTTGATGCCAGAGATGCTGTGTAAAAATCTCTGGCATTATAAAAAAAATGTATTTGTACTGGTATTCTTGGTGATAGTATAATAAATAATTACTTAACAAAACGACTTTATTCATTTGTTTGTTAATATAGATGTCTATCAATGTATGCTTACCTACTTATTCAACGACAATCGCCTTTTTTGTTTTCAAAAACAAATGATAATAGTTACGAGGCATTTATTTAATTTCAACTATTTACACAAGTGTTTTCAATTACGAACGGCAGTAAGAAAGAAATAAACAGTTTCGTTTGTTTGAGCTGATAAAAAATAATGATATCATTTTATGACTTACGTGGTTACGCCCGCGGCATCGTCTGCTCCGAATTGACTTTTCTCTTCCCGTGGGAGCTTCCGTCGGATAAAAATTGTTTTTATCACGGGAAAAGGCGAGACCAAATAACTGATTTGTGGTCGGGACCTTGTCGATTTCAGGATAACTTTAAGTTCCCGAATAGCGTTTTGCAACACTACTGAACAATGTATTTACTAGGATTTAGATTAGGAGGAATTGGCACCTAATTTAACCTTGCATTTCTGACGATTCAATGTAATACTTGTTGTACTAAATAAAATAGTTATAATAGGAATTTGTACATCTAGGTACCTACATGTTCTTGTATGTGTGCATAAACCTTCAACGAGATAGGTATGAGAATGCTTGGAACGCAACGGAGCACCGTATACCAATTGTTTCTATTTGCGCTACCTTCCTTTGCGTAATTCATTACGTTTTCGTGGTATGGTAATATAAACGCATGGGACAGGGTGGAATTTTCATAGTCTATCTAACTTGAAACAGCATGCAAGAAACGTTAAGTATAATAGAAAGTCCTCATAGAAACGCTAATTAATACCAATAAATGGTTCCATAAACAATTTTATGACTTCTAACGCCCAGAATAGGCAATTCAAAAAGCTATTTCAGGTTTTATAGAGTCAGCAAAACAAATAAAATGTGTAAACTCCGATGCGAAAACGGTTATTGGCTGTCGTCGCTTTTTCATCGATTGTATAAACTATCTAACGTCTACTATGCATTTTCAAACTAAATTTGGCGCGAGTTTAATACTCGGATTTGTTTGTCTTTGTAGGAGTGCAGAGGAGTGTCTAAATATTGATGAAAATGGAAAGTGTAAGTTAAATACGCTCAATTACACAAATACGCAGAAGATTGTATTGTATCGGGTCTGGGTGTTTCTATGTATAATATGTATGTATTTACAAATATAGTATATCAATCATGTGGTACCCATAACACAAGCTCTGCTTAGTATGGGGCCAGATGATGTTGTGTGAAATGTCCGGGATTATTATTATTATTATTATTGTGGGTTCCATTCCCGCCGCGGGACAAACGTTTGTATGATCTGCAAGTATTTGTCTCGGGTCTGGGTGTTTCTATATATAATATAATATTTCTAATATGTATGTATTTGCAAAAAAATTAATTCAAGTTGTATATCAGTCATGTGGTACCCATAACACAATCTTTGCTACATTGGGGCTAGATGATGCTGTGTGAAATGTCTGGGATTATTTATTTATTGATTTAATTAGTAATAACTCTGCTTTCTGCACTGAAGGATGCTAGTAAATACCCACCCAGGATATAAATTTATGTGATGAACATACAAGTAGGTGTTTGTTCTATGTCTGGGTTTTATAAGGTATCATAATGTTTGTTCACATATACGAGTTCAAAAGTATTCTATCACACATCTGATTCTCTTAAGGTATAAGAACTTTACTTAGTTTAGAACTGATTAGATGGTACTCTGCTGTGTAAAATAAACAGATATTTTTATACCAAAAGTTACTTGTACTTCTACGGCGATGCTGCAATGACTCGGAGGTTTCCGTTCCAACTCGTAAACCTTGTAATTCCTTATCTTACAATTGAGCTCAACAACGCAACCATTTTGTACCTAGTAAATCATTAAGTTTATACCTATGGTACTTGTACTTTTTGTTGGCTATGGAATGCAAAAATAAAAATGGTTTCAGACATTTTTTGGCAGATTGACAAGTCTATAATAATATGTCATTGTGTTAAAATAATGCTTTTAACACAGAGATAATTCTTATTTGTGTTACTACAGTACAGATCAGAGAAAGTGGGATCTATCATGGGTAGGTACAGTTAGCACTTATTTCTTTTATATATTAATATACCTTTTTCAGGTCTAGAGCCTTGTCCAGAAGGCACCTTTGCGTATTATTCCAGTTGTGATAATATTACCATGTCCCAGCGAACCTGTCGTAATCCCGATGCCAAGAGTTTGGGCTACTTGTGTGATTACGCTCGCTGCGACTGCCTGGAACAGAAGTACTGGGACGAAGCCGCAACGAAATGTGTGGCGTTGGAAGAATGCTCAGACCATTCTCATGTGGAAAATGATTTTATGCTCTGATTTATACAGCGGTAGAGCTGAACAAAAGTTTACTATGTACCTACCAATTATGCAATGATTTTGATTGGTTCGTAACTAAATAAATACATTACTTACCAGTGTCTCGGAAAATCATTTTGAACCTTTTGACTCAGTTATCTAATAGCGTCATTCATTGTAACCCTTATTGATAAACCCTAGGATAGCGTCAGTTTATAGCGCGGACATTCTCTGTGCACGCTCTCATATGGCTAAGACAAGATCAGAAGAAGAAAGCCAGTTTTGTCCAAAAGACCTTTGGTAGTGTTATTAATAACAACATTGACCTTTATTTATCATTATCATTAGGTCTAATACTTTAGATCAGACGAGTTGTATTTATACATGAACCACTTGTGTATTGCATATTTCATTACATGCTATAGAAGGGATATAACTAGTAAGTAGTGATTTTATTATTCAAAGTTTTAATCAAGTTTGTACACATACTCATACTAGATAGGTAACTTAATAAGTTGTTAAAACCATTTTCAGGTAATATTTCGGATATGGAGCTTAATTGGATTCTAGTGACGTTTACTATCACAATCAGCATCCCGTGTTTCGCAGAAGCAAAGAAGACACAAAAAGATGAATGTAAACAAATTGGCTCGTGCTCATCCTGCATATTAAAAAGTTACTGTGTTTGGTGCGTCACAAAGAGCAAGTGCACAAAACAGGACTGTGGTAATGACAATATCATTTATCCAAACAATGTAGCGGCCATAATGGCCGGCTCGAGCTTCTGCCCCAGGATTGTCGAAACAGATGTTCAGACAGTCAAAAGTGGAACGAGGGAGAGCATCATTGTGAAAATTACGCAAATACATTTGTACATGGCGTTCACCCCTTGGAAGTGTAGGGTGGCCGTGGGTGGTGAGGATACCACTGTGAATGCAATACTCATCGTGGACCATGTAGTATGTGACCCAGTATTACTTGAAAACAAATCAGAGAGCCCAAACATCCACGGAAGAGTCACAGTGTTATGGGATTACAGCAAGTCTTTCGATGGCTCAGCGCCGATTGACGTGTGCCGCTGTGATTTAGATCCTAAATGTAAAGCGTGTAAATAAATTAATGTAATGCTCAGAAACCTTATTTCCATTTCGTGACGACCCCTTACAAATGCAGAACTGCAAAGCTAGATCGTTCGGGCAGAACTTATCTCTTGTGAAAACAGTTTAATCAAAGTTAAAAGTTTGAGTTTGAGAGAAATATTGTTATGCTAGTTTTACCTCCTGACCAAAAAGACGGAAAGCGCCAGTCGCATTTACATAAATGCTATTGTAGGTGTCGTAACTGTTCTAATGAGTTCCCAGATGAAATAAAATTTCCAGCTCAAATTGCCCTACAAAATGTCAAAGGCCGTTTCGTATTCACAGTCACAGCTGCTTGTTTTATGAAATACTTTATTGTGTGTAGGAATTTTATTTGCGAAGGTTATTAATGTGATCAGAATCGAGGACCGGTAGAAAGGGCAATGCGCATTTCCGTATATTGCCTGCTGCTAATTTAACGTTGTACCTAACCTGAACGTTGAAGGTTAGGTCCCCCTGAGATTATTATTCCTTACATATGAAATTGGCGTTTTATATTGAAAAGGAAAACGAAAAAAGGGATATTACGACATTATATATTAAATCAATCAAAGTATGTACCTTTGTTATCTATGCCCTATTTCTATTTGAAAGGTAGTTCCTTGATTCCTCTTTGCTGAAAAAATTGTAGGAGCAAAAATTAATAAAAACTTTGGAGGCAGTTTTGATTGCTTCATTAGAACTGTTTTTCTCTGTTCAAGAGATTGTCAGAGTTCCAGAAAAAGTGGTATTCTGGAGCCAATACCGAGGAGAATGGAAGAGAATGGTTTTGGAGACATTCCAACTGCAGCTCTTCTAATTTAGCGACCGTCTGTTGTACAATGTTCTGTCTACTGTTGTCCTGTAGCTAGCAAAAGACTAGCTCTTCCATCATGGTTTCGAATTGTTGACAATACAGATCTGCCGTAATCTTCTTTCAGGATCTTTGGAAATTGTAGTGTTGACACCGGAGCTGGTCACCAGACACTTACCAGTAGGTACTGGTTACTCAGACTTGACTCAGATAGGTATCTGGGTCAACTTTCGCTTGGGGCAGGCTTTGGTTCGGTTCGTCTGGGTTCAATCCACAATGTACGTTTCCGATTATCGTTCAGGTATCATTTTTCACAAGTAACGATTCAAAACCTCCTCGTTGTTGTTACGATTGAGTAATGTAACGCAGCACTCACAACACGCACGCGTGTTTATTGGTGTGCTCCACTCAATACATGCGGTATCCATTTTCGGGCGGTATCCACTTTTGATTGATTTTCAATTGGTTTCAAATGAATTTAAATTATATTATCAGTCACACCGAAACCTGCCGCTAACCCTGATGTAGTTTGCTATGTTCTGTAGGTCATAATTTCCAGAACAAAAACGTTGGAACCAATAACGTACAGTATTTTCTTTAACAGTAGCTTCCAGCAGTATATACATAAATAATCATTCGAGCTGTTTCTATATCGCTGTTGCCACGATTATACTCGTACATATTCCTAAATACCACGATAACTGAGATTATGTTTACGTTTTCTATATTATGGTGTCAAAGAAAAATCAAATGGCGTAAAAATAAACGAATCACTTAATTCGAAACACAAAAGCTTAAAATTTATATAAAATTTATTTTGGAATTCCTAACCAAATGCCAGATTATTAAAATCAAAGTTTACCAATATCTGTCATTACAATAATGTACCAATTCACATCAAGCACCCCACGCTTTTCTATAATGAAATATATTTTTTTGTAAATCACACTATTTTAAATTTATTGAAAATTATTTTCTACCTTATAGTTTGCTTTTCTATTAAAGTGTGTTTTTAGTTTTTTTAACTATAATTTATTTTCAACTTTTTAGTTCGGTGTTATCTGGAAAAGCATGTTTTTTAGTTTTATCGGATTATGAAAATCGCTAATCCTGAAAGTCCTGATCAGGAAAATGGGACAAACTATTCATAATACAACTTTAAATAATTGCATTGTCATCGTTCCTTGATAAGTGTGCAAAGTTTCAAATCAATCCGACGTTTTGAAGGGGTGAAAATCACCTTCAAAGATTCCGTTAAATAGATACATACATACCAAGCTAATAAAAGCGTGTTAAAAATAGCCTATATCCTCTTCCAGACCACCGGCTATATCTATAACAAGTTTCATCTATATCTGTTTAGCCGTTTTAGTGTGATTGAACCACAAACTAATATCCAAACATCCTTACATCCACACACTTTCAACTGTGTAATATTAATAGACTCGTAGGTTAGTATGACCATGGATGGGATTGTTGCACTCACTGAATTAATGAGGAAGTAAGTATATAGACACTTGATGAGTCATTGGATATAACTTGTTTCATAGTGTCGTAGTAGAGCCTTTGGAAATAACATCTTATTTTCCTTATAAGCCAAATGCAATCGAGATGATAACGTGAGGTAGGTTTGATGTGTTTAGCACCAATAAAAATGTTATAGGTATAATTTGCTTCATCGTCCCTGTGGTGGGTAAAATACCTAATATAAGGTAAGGTAAATATGAACCTTCTATCTTATAATAGTATGATTAGCCAGCGTAGCTTCTTCTTCTTCTTCGTTAATGGCATGTGTCATAATGCTGTCAATTTTGCCAGTATCAAAATTGACATCATTATGACACATTCACAAAGTCTTCGTCGAATAGTCGATCGTCATTTGTATATTCTAAATACATCGCGGAACGGCAGTCTAGAACTTTCTCGGTATTTCTCAAATCACATTGCACCATAATACACGTATATCTCAACTGTCCATTATTGTGCTATGAAGTCACAATTTATTCATTAATATTATGCTAAAATTACAGAATTAAACATGCAATAGCACGAGAAAAAATAATTAATAAATAAGCGCTATGCTACTTCAAAAGAATCCTAGCCAGCGTAGCGTTTACGTATGTTTTGTCCTTGTCATTCTAACGTCAATAAATAAAGAAGCATTCACGAAAACGTTCACAGATTTAAATATAAAGCTTATAATATACCTAATTAACTGGCAAAAAAGGAACATCTACTCGATACCAGTACAATGGTGGCAATTCGGTTGGTTCGTTTCTAAAATTAGGAATTGTCTAAAATATATTTAGATAGATAGATAGATAGATTAACACTTTATTGTACACAAAAAGAACACAGGAGAAATAATAAAAATAAAATTGTACAATGGGCGGCCTTATCGCTAAAAGCGATCTCTTCCAGGCAACCTTTGTATGGACAGGATAAACAAAAACAGAACGACGGCGGTGTACAAAAAGTTACTTAATAAACTAATACAAAACATATAAAAATACAAAATATAGTTGTAATGATGCTAATCGATATACTTACACGATATTATTAACACATACAAACAACTTTCTATAAACAATAATAATAATCATAAGTAGTGATAAATGATATCAACCAGTTAGCAGATGCCAGATATGGACAGATAATGATCATGAACTTTGTTTTTAAATATATGGATAGATTTGGATGCGCGGATAGATGCAGGTAAGGAGTTCCATAAGCGTACGGCTTGAACAGTGAAGGATTCACCATACATAGCTGAACTATGGACAGGAGTAAAGAGCTGAAAAGTGTCAGAAGAGCGCAGAATACGATCGTTTGCCTGATGCAGGAAAACAAAACGTTCCTTTAGATAACAGGGAGAGGAAGACAGAAAAAGGATATTGTATAGAAAGGACAGGATATGAGCATTCCGGCGAAAACGAATAGGGAGCCACTTGAGCTTCATGCGAAATTCGGAAACATGGTCATACTTGCGCAAGCCAAATATGAACCGAATACAGAGATTTTGAAGGCGCTCAAGTTTATTTAGTAAAACTTCGGAGATATCAAGATAGCTGGCGTCCGCGTAGTCTAATATCGGATGGAGAAGGGATTGTGCAAGCATAACTTTGGTAGCTGTCGGTAGGAAATTACGGAGCCTGCGTAAAGACGCAGATGATGATATTTAGTTAGTCATAGAAAGATGATGGTGTGTTGACATGTCCAGGATTGTTTATTTATCTATTTGTAAAACCTATTAGGTTGGTACCATCTAACTAAATTAGGAACGCTTAATTAAATTAGATAAAATTAGTTTCATTTGACAGTTCTAAACCTAATTTTAGCTATAATTAGTTAGGTTGGTGCCAACAGAATTGAGGCCATTATCACTTTATTACTTCACCTAATATTTTAAGTCATAGTTATAATTATCATTAATTTTATAAACATAATGTAACGCTCTCAGTTGCCTAGACTGTATTGTTTTTTTATATCATAACATTTTTTTAATACTTATTTGTGTAAAATAAAAAAAAAACTTATTTGTTTGTCAAGTCTTCAGAAACACTATCGTATTTTATGTCTGCAATTCTATCTTACGCAATAGTCTCAAAATGGTGCTAACGGAAGATCAGCACAGGTGGTTTACAACCTGCATATGTTGAGTTAGGACCTTTTAGTAACAGTAGGTACGTACTTCTTTATCTTTAAATTATTATATATACTTATTTGGTACTTTTGTGTCAGACTGTTACAAATAAATACTTTTCTATTCTATTCTAAAGATGCCAACAAATTTAAACAGTTATATTCTATACTAATCTTATAAATGCAAAAGTGTCTCTGTCTGTTTGTTACGTTTTCACGGCTAAACGGCTAAATGGATCTTTATGAAATTTGGTAAGAAGCATTCGGGTGAAGAACTTTTTGTCTCAAGAAACAACCTTGAAGGGGGTTGAATAGGGGATGAAAGTTTGCTTGGGCAACTCATATTTTCTTAAGTTAGTTCTGAAAATTCATATTTAGGCTTTTAAAAATAAAGGTTCTAAGCATACGCGTACGAAGTCGCGGATAACAGCTAGTTTAGCTGTAAAATAGACTTAAAGTTTTTACGACACGAGAAGAGCCCGGAATGATTTTATTTTGTATCCTATGCCGTTGACATACATACATGACAACGCAGCAATCTTCTCGTAGCTATCAGACCTATTAGGCTTACTGTGAAGGTACGTTTAAAAACCTCGTGTTGAATGACTCTTGCAGTTAGTTTAGTGTGCTGCTGCACCAAGATGCTTCTGCAATTAACAACCATCGCAGACAATTTGTCTGTAGCCGGAGCCTCCTGCTAGAATAAAAAGTAAATTAATTAGCCTGCACTCTACCGTATTGCCTTTCTTTTCAAATAAAACGAACGCTTTAAACATTGCGTCAGGTGGATGCTACTTTCTTTTGTATAACTGTTTTGGTCAACTGTTAATATAGATCTATATAAAGATAGATTCATATAGATCTTATATGTGGATAATATGAAAAACCCGAAAATATTTATAAAGTTAATTATAGGTACTAGACGACCTCTGTCACAGTGGAAGGTCTCAGAATGAAACGCAGAAAGTTGCGGGTTCGATTCCCGCCGCTGGACAAATGTTTGTATGATCTGCAAGTATTTGTCTCGGGTCTGGGTGTTTTTCTATGTACAATATGTAACAAAAAGTACGTAAACAAAAAGTATGTAAATGTTAGTAGTATATCAGTCATGTGGTATCCATAACACAAGCTCGGGCTAGATGATTCTGTGTAAAATGTCCGGCATTATTCATTTATAATTTAGTTATCTGCCCATCCTATGTTGTATGACGTAGCGCTCCTTACCGGCTTCGAAGTAAATCGACGTTGCCCTCTCTGGGACTGTTCAGCCGTGTAATTTGAAATGCAATAAGATAATTCCTAGCAGACAGAAATAATCTGACGCCATCCCGTCTGACTTTGAATTAAACTAAAGAGAGGTAGTAAAATCTGCTACAGGCTACTTGATCTCGTAGCACTTTATAGAGCTTTAAGTATTGAGTTGAAATCGAAAATGACAGTTCTCGAGCGAAGTAGCATTAGCAAAGAAGATAAAACGACTGACAGAGCCCCAAAAAAAGGCTTGTCATTATTTTCAATGTTCCAAGAATAATTTTATAAATATGACATCAAATAAATCCGAAGCAAAAAAATAATTTACGTTCGTGACTGGCTACAGCATTATTTTGGAAATTTATAATTGTACAATTATTTTATTGATGAGCGAAAAGAGAGGTTACATTTAAAAAAAACCAATCACGATATAACAATTCTAGTAGTTGATACATACTCGAACAAGAACGAAGTCAGGCGTTAGTAGTTTTAACGCTTAGTATTCTAATTTTCTCCGTTTCAGCTTAGGTACAAATGCTCTCGTATGTCTGTCCGAACGGCGTCCAGCCGGTGTCTGTCCGGATGTTCTCCTCTACAGGTCGCATTTCTCAATCGATTCTCGTGGAATTTTGTGAGCAGGTTCTATACTCGTAACTATATATATTTTTTTTGTTCCATTCAGTTTATGGAAACTTTTCAAAAGAGCGGAGAAATGGTGATTTAAAAGGTAAAAAGGGTATATAATCAGTCATTTCGAAAAATGTTCGCGAGGTCTACAGCTCAGAGCAACTAGTATAATTCTAGTTTAAATGCATGATAATAATGCGTTACGTATTACAATACCCATTTGGCTTTGCCATGGTCGGGTTATTGTTCCAAACTTCTCACGCTACTTTGCTAGAACTGTAATTTTCCATATACATTGACAAGGTTCCATCGCTCTCTGACCGTACGTGGATGAGAACGTGCTCTCAAAAAGCGATGGAACCTTGGCTCTTGTAATTGCAAAAAAATACATACAGTAATTACCGACTGTATTTTTTGCAATAACAAGATATTGTACTCCCTGTTTCCGAATTATACCGAGAATAGTCAAACACAAGAACCACCATTAGCTATGGACCAAACAAAGGATAAGCCCGTAATATGCTTTTGAGTTAGGCTCACGAAACGGGATATACGCCACTTAAATAGGCCACGGATTTGGTGTACATGGACGTGGATAGAATCGTTAGAGTCCACAGCTTACAGTCAAACAGCTGCTTAATATCAAAAGCTGCTGAGTCCTGACTGAAATGGGCTCTTAAACTTTCCAACGACGCTGACGTCGAAATAATATATAAATAAATATTGTTAAACAATGCACACAACAACATCTAGCTCCAAACTAAGCATAGCTTATATTATGGTGCTAAGATGACTTATGGAATAGTTATATATTTTTAAACTATAAATAAATAAATAAGTAATGCCGGACATTTCACACGGCATAATCTGGCTCAGAAGTAAGCAGGGTTATTTTGAAAAATCCTGAAACACATGTCCATTTATTTTGCATTTTAGGTATCCGAACCAAGTTTCTAAGAAATCACACCACCCGTTAAAAAGTTCCCATACAAACTTTGACACCCTACTTCACCCGTTTGTAAGAGTTATATTGAAAAAAAAATACTGAAACACGTGTCCATTTATTTTGCATTTTATTTAATATCATATCAAGTTTTAAGCAAATCGCACAACGCGTTAAAAAGTTTCATACATTCGTTTTCACCCTTATTCACCTTATGGGTTGAATTTCAAAAAATCCCGCCTTAGTGGATGCTGTAAAAGGAAGCTACCTTCCAAATTTCATAATATAAGCTCATAGCATAAGCTCTTTTATAGGTAAAGATTATTTTTTAAATTTGCAGTAAAAATGTCTAATTCATACATTATTTTGATTGCTTTAAGAAAAAAAATCGCAACTTGAGTGCTCGAGATGCTCATATTCTTTTTGATGTGTTCATCTTTCCTTTCGCTTTCCTGCAATTTGTGGGAGTGATTTCGTGAATCTATTTGATTCTATTTTGAGCGCTATTTGATTTGACCAATGAGCGCACACGGCAATAGAGTTGGCCGTCAGATGGTACCAACCCATTTTCCAAAAGGTCGGTACTGTCAGCGGGAAAGAGAAGGAAAACGCATCAGCTGTGCGCTTAACCTAGAGTGTTGTATAAAGTGTGCAAGATATAATGTTAATGTTGCTCATTACCAAGGTAAGATGTCAGATGTTACACATTATATGGCTGTAAGGCTCCGTCGTTTTCTTTAGCAGACTAGGTTGAAGCATTCAGAAGACTTGATATGTTATTTATCAAAGTATGTAGGTACCCCAGCTGCTTGGAGTTAGACAGGCTGTAAGTTGAACTTTGTTTGTGGGTTCTTGTGATTTTGCAATGTGCTATGGTGGCAAAGAACTTTATAGTTATGTGCATGTGTGTTTTGATAAATGGAACTAATGAAAACTTGGGGCTATGTGTGAACTTTAGAGTTAGTTTATTTTAGACTTTCAGCTGGTACCATGTTTTAGTTGAATTTACTCTCCTAATATAACTTGAACTCAGTTGATAAAACATTGGCTTGCCAAACTACTCACTGTGGTTCTCACTATAATATTTACTAAATGTATATAATATTATACAAAAATATACATGAAAATTAGTAAAGCTATCTAATTACCGTTTACACGAGCTCTGATGCAGAGAGTCTCAAGGCACAGGTGGCATTATCTCGTTGTAGATTCGGGCAAACTTAATCAAGGCAGTCAGTTTGTTAAGGAATCTATTCTTAGATCATAATAACTATTGTTTTTTTTTATAGTTAATAGTTTTATGGTTATGGTTCTAGTTTATGCACCTGCCTGGCTAATGTTACTCTTTTTTTTTATGTTAAATATTATGCATGTAGTGTTTACCTATAATTGATTCTGCAGCATGAACCTGTACATTGTGTATACTTAATGTAATATACTAAGTATGGTTGTATTATTGTAATAATCGTTGGTAGACTTAAATAAATAAATAAATAAATAAATGTTAATGCTAATACGCTGGGCCAGATAGGAGCCAGCTCTTGCAATGTTTCTATCAGATGCCGTGAAATGATTAAAAAAGGAGAAGTCGTCGTACCAGCTCTAACAGACGTCCTTGACAGATGGAATGCGGCTAGGGGTGTCGATGCAAGCATCGTCCCAAACTCACCGCCTACCCATCTTTTAAGGGACAATTTAGGTCGTTGTCTGTTGAAAAAGATCGCATCCAAGACCATTACTGGACACAAAAATTGCACTTCTCGATACTAGAATAGCCAAATACCAACAATGTTGTTTAGAAACGGTTCAATATTATAACAGAGTGAAACCATAGTGACATCATATTTATATATTTTTCGACGACTTCTGGCCAAGGCCCGCCAAGGCCCGGCTGAGACGCAGAAACTTGCGGGTTCGATTCCCGCCGCGAGACAAATGCTTGTATGATCTGCAAGTATGTTGAGACATACTTGCAGATCATATAGTCTGGGTGTTTATATGTATAATATGTATGTATTTACAAAAAAGAAGTATATAAGTAGTGTATCAATCATCTGGTACCCATACCTCTCAAGCTCAAGCTCTGCTTACTTTAGTACTAGATGATGCTGTGTGTGTGAATGTTTAGCATTATTTATTATTATTATATCAACTGACATTTTTATTATTGTTTTGTATTGTTTTGTCGATGGAGGCACCAACACTGTTTCTATTTATCTAGATAATCTTCATTAGGGTGAGTTTGATCCGCGGTTGGCTTGCTCACACTCTTGAGTTTGGCACTCGACTCATTAGGCAAAACAAATGACGAATGTTTTGAATGTGAATTAAATTTACTGACTTGAAGTTTTAGGGTCAATCTGATATTCACATATTATAATGTGGCGTTAAAATCTGTTGACATCTTTATTCATTACTTTTATAATTACGAGGATATACAACACTCTAATGCCACATTTGGTAATTAGGTAAGTAATAAGGAGTTCATTTGAAATGATACATTTTTTATTGAAAGTTCATTGTACATTCAACCCTTTATCTTTTTCACATCTAATCTATATAATTGGGAAACTGTCTGGCCTACATTAATAAGGGTACCCTTTAAGGGATGTATAAGGGAGCAATTAATCAGTCAGACACTTTTCCGGGATTACAGTAAATAGCCGGGATTACTCCACGTTTTTCCCGGACGTATCGCCTAGACACGATAAATGACTTGGAGGCGCGGGGATAAATAAAGAAATCGCTTAAAGTGTTTGCCAACGAAATGTAAAGAGAACATAAAAGGAACGCGGCTAAAATATATTTTATTTTAAAGTAGGTCATAGGTACTCTCTGTAATTTAAATAAATAATCCATATACTCTTGTGCTAATTTAATATTATACCTTCATATCTATTAGCTGTAAAACCTTTTTCATAGTGATTTTATTCTGAACAGAAATTATTCATAATTTATGTCAAAACACGTTTTCAGAAAGTGAATTTATTATTTTCGGTACTTTTAGTGCATAACGTAAAGAAGAATGCTACCGACTTATCTAACCTTTATGTTAGATAACGTATGATAACGTAATGGTTTATGAGTATTTATTTGGTTCAGTTAATCCCTCTGCCACCAATACATATATTTTGATGACGTTCGAGTATCTACCTAGAGAGAGCAAGGTAGTACAGCATACAGTCCAAATGCGTACCATACCTACTTACAATATCAATTTCGAGTCAATGTAACGCGACCGGTGCAGAAGCACGCGCGTAAATATTTATACCGCGAGCCCGGGACCGAGCGGTCGCGTCGCTCATACAATCAAAGTAAACACAAACAGTGGATTTAATAAGCGCCGAACAAAAGGAAGACAACGACCGAACCAATTTGAACTTTAATGTGATCGTGAATCATTCGGCACAGTGAAACCTTCAATTTTCATAAGATTTGTAACATATCGATACAATGAATAATCAAATCCCGCAAGCCGTGGTAGACGTCACCGAAGCCAAAGTCACACAAGCACAAACTAAATTAAAAGCGCTGGTCGCTTGGTGTTTATCTCAATGGAAAGCTATATTGGCTGAATTGGTATCCACGATGCTACTCGTACTACTCGGCTGTATGTCATGTATCCCGATCGAGGGATTAACCCAACAGTCGCCCCTATACGCGCCGCTCGGCTTTGGATTTACTGTTTTGTTTAATATACAAATATTCGGACATTTATCTGGAGCGCATATGAACCCAGCCGTGACACTGGCCTCGGTGATATGGGGCAGTACTTCTATCGCCGTGGCAGTCGCCTACGTCATCGTGCAATGCTTGGGCGCTACCATTGGATACCGAATTTTAATAGGACTTTCTCCGGTGGATATGTCGCTGGGAGGAATATGTGTCACGTTGCCGCATTACGCACTGACCCAGTACCAGGCATTTGGGATTGAAGTTATGTTGACTGGTGCACTTGTTTTTGCATGCTGTGGTTTGTGGGACCCGATCAATCAGAATATGCAAGACTCTGTGCCTATCAAGTTCGGGTTAACTGTTGCTGGGTTATCTATCGCTGGAGGACCTTTGACCGGCGCCAGTATGAACCCGGCTAGAACGCTAGGACCCGCTCTTTGGACTGGAATATGGACGTCCCACTGGGTTTATTGGGCTGGACCTTTAGTTGGTGCAGTATTATCAGTTCTGTTCTACAAATTTATATTTTTAAATAGAAAACAGGGCAAAGAAGACAAGTTATGAATTGAGCGCTCTAAATAAAAAGTACTGAATTTATAATATATGTTGGTTCTTTTATTGTTAGTTACTAGAACCAGTCAAGCCTGTAGCACGTCAGGTCAGGTTAGGAAACGGTTTAATTTATCAACATTAGTTCTTCTGTAACGCGTAGAAAGACTAGCGGAGAAGCAAGAGCCGAACAATATCTGACTTCTTGCATGATCTGCTGATTCTTGGTTTTCTGGGCTTTGGAAATATGGTATCATAATAATAATGTAGTGTGATCAGTCTCTGATTGACATATTCAGACAGGGAATCCTAATCAGTACCCTGGACTAGGGACGAGAAGTTTATTTAAGCCGTTGGTTTAAATATTAATTTTTTTGTTTTTATTTAAGTGAATGTTTATATACATATTACTTATGTCAGTACCTAATGACGCACTTAACTTTGTTATTATGCACGCTGTTCTGTCGTTAAGGTGATATTATCAATAAATTAATATACCTACATTGTACACTACTGTTAATAAGCTTATCGAAAGTTTTATAAATAGACAATATCATATCATATCATAATCTTGATCATGATGTAGTACTTGGTGGGTTAGTGCGTTAATTAGGTAGGTAAGTCGTAATTCCTTTATCAAAATTCAATTAAGATCAAGATTAAGAAATGCTATTACCTACTGTTTAATGAAGTACTACTTTTTTGACTTCTAGATTCTAAGCCGTACAAGACTTCGTAGAGTTTCTTCGATTGTCATTTCATGAAGTAACATAATATCACTTCTAAATTAATTATGTTTTATTATTTTATTATGATAGACTAAGGTACTTCTTCTTTATTAATGGCATGTATCATAATAATGTCAATTTTGACAATTTAGTGTTTATATTGTTTATAGTATAATGTCACAAAGTCATTACGTTCTTCATTTGTTTTTTTATATAAAATAATCTAATAATATAATTATTCTCCTTTTCTTCCTATAATGGCATCTGTCTTGTTGACAATTTGCCAGTGTCAAGTGATTGTTCGGTTAAAGGTTGATTGTCATTTGTTTATTCTAAACGTCATCGCGGAATGGCCGTCTAGAACTCTCTCGGGATTCCTCACAAATCACAATGCACCATAATACACTTACTGTCCATACTTGTCCTATGAAACACAAGTTATTGATTAAAATTCCGTTAAGATTACTGAATAAAACGTGCAATAGCACGAGTAAAAAATATTAATTTAGTAGTGCTATGTTATTTCATGAAATGACGAAAAAAAAATCTACATAAACATCTTCTTGGCAAAATTGTCATAATGATGACAATTTTGCCAATGTCAAGTGCTTAAATTGTTTATAAACATCAAAAAGACGTCAAAACAGACAATCAATGTTTTGAAGAGTAAGACGTCAAAAAGTCGTATGTCGTCAACATACGACATCGTACTCGTCGTTTGTTATTTTATAAAAAAAATATAGCTTTTGTCAATTATACGGATTTTTATGCTCGAAAAACAAAGAAACACAAAACTTTTATTCCAATTATAACACCCGAGTCAATAGCTCTACTCCGAGTCTAACTCTTTATTAAAATAAAATCACCAAAATCATTATTATTACACAGTATAAAACAAAGTCGCTTCACGCTGTCTGTCTGTCGCGTTGTATGCTGAGATCTTTAAAACTACGTAACGGATTTTGATGCGAGTTTTTTTTTATAGATAGAGTGTTTCAAGAGGAAGGTTTATATGTATAATACATGGATAATATAGTAGAGAAACACTGATCATTTTAAAGGTTTCTAATGTGATGTAGTAAATAAACTCATTTTTTTGCGCTTACTTTGCTTATGTTGGCTGAACCCTACGAGAGAGATTAAAATAATGTACTACAGTATTGTACACCTTGAAAAGGTCTACAAAATAGTCCGCGATGGTATATGTCTATCTCTTTGATAACGTCAGCATTGAACCCGTGCGAAGCCGGGGCGGGTCGCTAGTTACAAATAAAACCCGAAATAATACGGGAAAAATAAATAATATAATAGCGCGATGTTTTCTCCGCAACACAGCCAAAAATAATCTATCTACTAAGACTTTATAACTAAACATTCACATGACACTGGCAAAATTGTCAACAAAACCTTTGTAGGAAGATAATAAGAAGAAAAATTACGTCATGAACGGTAAGGACTGATTGAAGCACTCAATTTTACCTAAATGTCATTTGACAGTCACTCATTTCTAGTTGAACTTACCGGGGCGATTATGGAATTTTGATACTATCAAAACATTCATACTAATTAATAGCTTTCAGTTACTATTGATGAATTGGTATTATGGAAGATTGATTTTGATTGTCATACATGCTGTCATATGAATAGAAACCTCAGACCAAAAAAATATTAAGACGGAGCACCGCGATCAGCCACAATACTGAACAGTACCAAATTATATTAGTTTAGTTTTTAGCTACTATCATACAAAAAATGTTTGCTAAAATAAAAACAATATTTTACCATCACTCATTTATTATTCAATCTATTTTAGTGCTAAATATTTCTGGTAACTCACATTTCTCAGTATTTAATAAACTGGTTTGACTGCAACCGGTTCAAGTGTAAGCATCAATGTAGGTAATAAATGGCATCGATATAAGTACGCAACCTACCTATACTGTGTATATGCTGGAAACCGATGTCAAGGTTTTGCAGTAAACAACTCGATCTTGCTGTTAGCCTACTCATATTGATATGCTGATAAGATGCAACTGCAATTTATTTATTTATAAATTTTTCGTTGCACTAAATCCACAGCTCTTAAAATACTATGCACAAAACTTAAGTTTATAACCAACATTATATATAGTGTGCGTGTGTGTGTGTGTGTGTGTGTGTGTGTGTGTGTGTGTTTATGTGCGTGTGTGTATGCGTGTGTGTGTGTGTTGGTGTATGTATGTGTGTGTTGGTGTGTATGTGTTGTTGGTTTGTGTTAAAAAGAAAAAAATATACACTATGTAAGAGACATTATTATGATAATAAAAATAATAATAATGCCGGACATTTCACACAGCCCCAAAGTAAGCAGAGATTGTGTTATGGATACCACATGACTGATTTACTAATTAAATACTTTTTTTTTTAAAACATACATATTATTTTATAAGTATAAAATATAAACATAAATATTATATATTTACTCAATACACTTATATTATACATGACACTAGTTAACATCTTTCAGCACACTACCTACCTCGAGCCTAAAAACATTCTTACTACGCTGAAAAATATCGACAGAGCTGAAGCTTTTGTTATAGGTTGTATGCATTCTACTTGCAAGTGAATTTTAAGCATAGTTGGTACGAGAACGCTAAACTAAATGTGCAAGGGTATACAAGTACCAATGGCCGTCCTATTTTCCAGGGGATGAGTGTCATGCCACTGGGTCTATTGGCATCATCACACATCAAACCAGGTTCGAGTACTGTGACACTGACGCTGACAAAAACCCGATGAATACTATCATTTATTGAGTTCTGACGGGGTACACGTCCAGCACTTCTACCTCAAGAAAGAGCGTGGTGACCAAAACGATATGGGGTCTCATCGCACTGTCACCGATGTATAATTTGACAAGGCGAACCTAAATCTAGAAGAGTAGTGTAAGAAAAAGAAGCAGGATAATATTCATTTAATAAAATATTTTGTGCTGAAAACATACGAAATGAATGTCAAAATAGAAATACTTGTAGTTTTGCGAATGTCAAACCCTTTTATCCTAATGGGAAGGGAGGTGCCAGGCTCGCATAATCCTAAAGAATATTTCTATAGAAAACAGAAATGAGTGTGTCACGCATGATGTCATCAAACTGCTGTAGACGATAAGGCTACTTCCAGACCTAGAACACTGAAGGTTTTATATGAATTTTAGAACGAATAGCCAAAAAATAACAAGAGTCACATGTTTGTTTATTTTTTAACTAGCTGACCCGCTCGCGAGTTCGTCCGCTCGTTTCTGTTTTTGATAAATAATTTGCATATCATCCAGTAAAGTTAGGAAGGCTTATACCTACATAGCCTTATAGGCTTACTAGCAGCTGCCCGCGGCTTCGCACGCGTGGCACCTCCATAAAAAATAGCCTATGTCCTTCTCTAAGGTCCCATCTAGCTCTATACCAAAATTCATTAAAAACGTATCAGCGGTATAGACGTGAAAACGTAACAGACAGATAGACAGAGTTGCTTTCGCATTTGTTACGACCTCTGTGGCGCAGTGTGCTAAGGTCCAGCTGAGACGCAGAAGCTTGCTGGTTCAATTCCCGCCGCGGGACAAATGTTTGTATGATCTGCAAGTATTTGTCTCGGGTCTGGGTGTTTCTATGTATAATATGTATGTATTCACAAAAAAGTATTTAAGTAGTGTATCAGTCATGTCATAACACAAGCTCTGCTTACTTTTGGGCCAGATGATGCTGTGTGAAATGCCCGGCATTATTATTATTATTATTATATTAGTATAGATGCCTAGGTTTATACCTACATGGGTGAAATCAGGCTGTGTATACCTAATTAAATTAAAACGTTAGACCTATCTGCAGCTTTAAACTATTAATATTACCAAATATAGCAGAATTCACATAAAAGTAATGAAAATAATTATTAAGACGCAACGACAGCTGTGTTATTATAGTTGTGTGTTTTAGGTAAACAAAAATATCAACAAAGAATAATGTTTTGAAGTACCTAGGTATTGAAATAAATTACCTGTAAATTGTTTATTTATTTTTATTCTGTGTTGGCCTTGTGGTTGTTATGTTGTCTTTTGAAAATTAAAGTAGTGAGTTCAAATCCCAGCCGTGACCCAATAATAAGCAGCGATCGACTTAAATCCTGTCACGTGTTGTGACATGTCTACTGTGAGCAGGTATGTTCAAAACACAGTGTTTAGACTTGCTTCTGACTACCAGCGACTAAATAAAGGTAAGTTATAATTATAACCGAACTTATAATTATAACTTACCCTCAACCAGAAATACTACTAATAGCAAAGATAGCGCGATCTAGAAATTCTAATCTAAATATAACTATATACTGGTGGCAATTCGGTTGGTTCATTTCTAAAATTAGGAAGAATACCAAAGGTTAATTTGACAGTTCAAAACCTAATTTTAGCTAAAATTAGTTAGGTTGGTGCCAACCGAATTGAGGCCACTATCTTATTTAGCTCTTTATTTGGCTCCTTCCCATCATATACAAAAAAGATTCCCAATCACAGCCGGCAGCATTTATTAAATTTAAAAATATACTCCCACTCACATTAAAGAAATGTTTTAGTACAGTCAACATGCTCCTGGGTTTGGGCTTCTTTGTTCAGCAGTGGACTTTATAAAGGCTGTTATGATGATGATGAATGTAGGTAATGTTTTATACATCTATATAATAAAAATCAATTGCTGTTCGTTAGTCTGGCTAAAACTCGAGAACGGCTGGACTGATTTAGCTGATTTTGGTCTTGAAATGATTGTCCAGGAAAGGTTTAAAAGGTGAGTAAATATGATTATTTTTAATTATTAATTTATTGAGGCGGTACGAAGTTTGCCGGGTCAGCTAGTAAAATATATTTTGGATACATATAAAATAAATATGTCAAAAATGTATATATAACAATAATAATGTTATATACAAACACACTTAAAAACACTTTATAATCCTTTTATAATCTTTCATTTTTATCTTTGACGAGCTCTGTGGCGTAATCGGCCAAGTCCAGGCTGAGACGCAGAAGACTACGGGTTCTACTCCAGCCGCGAGACAAATATTTATATGATCTGCAAGTATTTGTTTCGGGTCTGGGTGTTTTTATGTATAGTATGTATATACAAAAAAAAACTATATAAGTAGTATATCAGTCATTTCATGGTAACACAAGCTCTGCTTACTTTGGGGCCAGATGATGCTGTGTGAATAGTCCGGCGTTATTTATTTATGTCATATACAAACTCTTTTATTGTTTTATTTTAATATGTGTACCTAAAGTTTGTCGAAATAAACTTTTACTTTGCTTATAATAAAATGTAGATGCACCTAAGTTTCGAGGTTGCTCGCGCTACGTGTTAATATTTGCTGAATGCTTTTCTATGAAACTTTGAGTATATAACCCGAGTTTGAGGCTGCCCGCGTTATACTTTTTTCATGTTTTATACTTTCTTCATATACGTTACGTTTTAAAAACTAACAAGAAAACCGACTTCATTAAATGAAATTTGAGCCTATAATATTTTTTTAGTGGTTTTTTTTAGTTTTTAAAACATAATTATAATTTATTTATAAAATATACAGAATAACATACAATAATATAAAATACATGTGAAACAGTTGAGCTATCTAAGGACCATTTAAAACGATCTATCGATAGCCCAACTGATCCCTGCCAACAGATCGCTGCCAGAGGGCAGTGTTCCTAAGATACTAGCGGCATTGCCAAGTTGAATGGCAATCCTAATACGCTGAGCCAGATAGAAGCCAGCTCTTGGTTCACGCAATTATAATACTAATTATATGATTTATCATATCATTGCCAAAAGAAATGATAAACATAGACGTTAGGTAATTTGTCCAATAAAACAGGTAATAATATTATACCTTGCAAACCCATATACGTTGTAAGTTTAAGTAATAAATTTAAAACTATACGCGGAATTCGTTTATGGTGTGAGCGAGCAGAACAGACAATAATTTTATCAAGTTATTGGACATTGATCTGTTTACTGTCTCTCTCTTATCTGTTATCTATCTCTCTCTCTTATCTCTTATCTGTTTGTACTAGTATAGTAATCCGAAGAGGAAGCGATGCCTAACATTCAATTTCTTGAACCTTAAAGTTTAAATTCACGTCTATATCCGTGTTTTTTGTGACAAAATATGTAGAAAGGTTTAAGGTGTTCACATACTAAACAAATATTTTAATGCTATCAGCGAAAACTCGTAATTGGCTTAATGTTTCTATTATAGTTACAATACAATACAATCATTCATTTGCGAAAACACAGGTAGGTAACAAAAAAGGCTGATAGAATCATAAATGCAACCATGTTCTTCTTCGCTGCGTGCGAAATTAAAGAAATTAAATTAAGTTTTACGTGTAAATTGATATCAAATACGAATTATTATATTTATTTAACCCTTTATTACACAAAGTAATATAAATGTACAATAGATGGGCTTAATGCTTAGAGCATTTACTACCAGCCAACCTGCAAGGTTAAGAAAATAAAAATTAGGCGTGCTAACTTAAAAGTTATATCATAAATAATAATAAATAAATAATCCCGGACATTTCACACAACATCATTTGGCTCCAAAGTAAGCAGAGCTTGTGTTATGGGTACCACATGACTGATATACTACTTATATACTTTTTTTTTTGGAAATATATACATATTATACATAGAAACACCCAGACCCGAGTCAAATACTTGCAGATCATACAAACATTTGTCCCGCGGCGGGAATCGAACCCGCAACCTTCTGCGTCTCAGCCAGACCTTAGCCCACTGCACCACAGAGGTTGTCAATTAAATAAAATATAGACAACATATTTAAATATATACTCCTAAAAATAAAATTAATATATATATATATATATACATATATATAAATAGATATTTTTATCATAGTAAAATATAGCAATAAATAAGATACATTAAAAAAAAAAACTGTCATCTAGATGTCGACTCATCTTTTATTGATTTTTTCAGAAATATTATTTCACGCCTTTTGGGGGACTTTGGGGCCCTGAGGCAGAGACTGCACCTTGTGGGGCGTATCAGGTATTGTTTTCCAGACCGGGGACAGCCTCTTCGCTCCAGAATATCAAAAAGGTGGTTTCATTTTTTGTAGCTAGTTTAAGACAATTTTGACAGAAAGCTTAGCTTTGTTATTTTTATGTCCACAGTAAGGAGCGCGGTTGCCGTGCTGCCAGCCGAGCTACCACGCGTGCGCTTCGCCTGTCTGCCACTGTAATTTGTTAGATTATTTAGATTTATAAGGAAAAATTGTGATGGCACTATGCACACAACCGCCAAATGCTAGTAGAAATGTGAATAATGCTGTCGTGACCGTGCCCGAACTTGTAGAGTGCACGACATGTTCCCAGCCTCGCTTCTTCAAGGGACAAAGAGGCCTCAAAATTCACCAAAAAAGAATACACAACTCTACTATCCCGCTGTCTGCCCCGGTTGCAGGAGCGGTAGATATTTCGTTAGTAAATCCTAATTCTACGTCTGATTTACGACCCTTTTGGAAAGTGTAAAACTACAACCCCTATTTTGAAACGTATTCCTCGCGGTGCTCGCATCTCAATAAACTCAATGTTTGGTACTTGGATGACGGAACTTTAGGTGGAGATGTGGACACTGTTTTTGGTGATCTAAATCATCAGTGATGTATTTGGGCAAATTGGTTTAGAGCTAAATTATTCAAAATGCGAGCTTTACGTTTCGGACACTTGTTTGGATAAAAATTCAATTGTTTCAAAATTCAACAGTCTGGCTTCAAATATTACAGTTGTTGATAAATGTTCACTTCGCCTCCTCGGTTCACCAATTCTAGACGAGTCTTTTCCGACCTTCATAGATGAGAAAATTCAAAATTTTAGCAAAACCTCGGACAGATTGTTTAAAATTAATAGTCATATGGCTTTTACAATTATCAAGTTTTGTCTTTTTGTTCCAAAATTTACTTACGCTTTAAGATGTTGTCAACTGTGGAAACACAGCGAGCTCCTATCTGGCTCAGCGTATTAGCATTGCCTTTCAACATGGTAATGCCGCCAGTATCTTGGGAACGCTGCCCTCGGCCCTCTCTCTAGTGATCTGGATCAGTTGAGCTATCTATAGATCGTTTTAAACGGTCCTTAGATAGCTCAACTATTTCACGTGTATTTTATATTATTGTATATTATTTTGTACATTTCTGTAAATATGTCGCTAAGACAATATCATTTTTATCTTTATATATATCATAGACATTCCATGATAGTTTTACAATAACAATTATCAATTTCAACAATACAGAACATATTGAAGATAATTATATAAAAATAGTACGAGTGACGAGTTCAGTAGTGCTACACTATTTATAATAGAACTCAACCAGGAGCAGACTTCAACCTTCGCATCCATAATTGTGGCATTATGAATAATGATCATTGTAACTGCCCCTATATTAATAAAGTCTCCTCAACAAAGTATTTGGGTATTATTGTAGATCAGAATATGTCATAGTATCCTCAAGTTGAAGCCTTGAGTAACAGGATAAGAAAACTTATTATTACTCAAGAATCCTTATTAAAGAAAATTTATATTGTCCAAGCTCAATCCGTGATGGGATATTGTATTTCCATCTGCGGAGGAGCAGCAAAAACTAAATTCATCGAAGTAGAAAGAGCTCAACGTGTACTAATTAAAGTAACGTATTTTAAATCATACAGATTCTCAACGAATATGCTTTATTCTATGACGCAACTATTGTCTATCAGACGTTTGTACATTCTACAAGTGGTTCTAAGAATGCACAAAACTCTAGCTTATAATCCTAACATCGTAAATCGTAGACGAAAAGACAAGGTCGCAAATACTATTGGAACGAAAACTTCATTTGCCATTAACCAGTATGCAATCCAATCTACCCACTTAGATAACGTTATGAATAAAAAACTAAATATATACCCTATGCCATATTATGAGGGTAAAAAAGTCGTGACTAATTGGCTGCAGACAAAAAGCTACGAGGACACGGAAGCGCTACTACATGTTATTACCTAACACCATTGGTACCTATTATCACACTTTTACCTAGTAGACACCAAAGTACTCCCTGACTCCTCTATGCAATGACACACAAACAAACACACTCTCACATACACACACACACACACACACACACACACACACACACTCAATTACACATCGTGTACGGCAAACAAACACACACAGGCATTATATTCACTAGTTTACTTATACATTTTATCTATATTTGTTTAGTATAAAATATCTATCTAAATTTTGAAAATAATGAAATAAGTATATACCTAGTCTTACCATAAATACTGAAACAAAGAAAAAAAAAATTCTATTGCAAATAAAATTTATTACTTTTACAGTGTGTTAGTTTAATACATAAATATGACACAATTTAAAATATACAAAGCTTATCGAAGTGGTCTCCATTGGATGCAATACAGTCCTTTAAACGTTGAGGCCAGTTATCAATAGAAGCACGCACTCTTTCCATGGGAACATTCTTCACTGCCAATCATACCGATTGTTTTAGGGACTCCAAATTATCATGGCGTTTAGAGCAAGCTGTACTCTCTAAAATTTACCATAAATCATAATCCAGCGGATTAAGATTGGGACTAGACGACGGCCAGTCTTCAGCTCTGATAAAGTCCGAAACATTCGTTTCCAACCAAGACTGCGTAGACCGAGCTTTATGACCCGGCGCCGAGTCTTGCTGGAAGGACCATTCTTGGTTATTCAACATGGTGTTGTTAAGGGGCTTCACTACCTTCTCAAGAATGGTATCTTAATACACTTGTGCCGATGTTTTGATACCTTTTTCACAAAAGTATGGCTCAGTCACTCCTTCATAGCTAATACCCCACCAAACCACCACTGAAGTCGGATAGTGCCCACGTTGCACTCTGTCGACTAATTGGGAAGCTTCCTTAGAGCTTTGAGCATAAATACGGTCATTTTGTTTGTTAAAATGTTGCTCAATTGTAAAAAAAATCTCATCCGTAAACAAATTTTTTCTGTGACCTCCCTTTGCGTACCGCTTCAGTAGTTGCTTCGATTTTACCACCCTATTCTTTTTTAAATTATCAGTTAAGAAATGACCAATACGTCTCTTATTGGCTGCAAGTCCTAAGTCATCTTTTAAAAGACGCGAAATGGTTCTAGGTGCTATCTTCATCTCCCGAGATAAAATGTTTTGCTTTCGGACAGGATTTCTTCGAATTCTTTCTCTTACTGCTTTGACCACCTTTGCCGTACGAACACTACGTGGACGGCCAGATATTTTTCTGTCACAAACAGAGGAGGTTTAATTGTACCTATTAATAGCCCGGTACACAAACATTTTACTAATACCAAGCATATGAAGATTTTTAAAAATTGCATTTTGCTCCATACCTACTTTGTGTAATGCAATCTCAGCGATTCGGTTCTCTTTATCACCCCACTCCATTTTAATATTTTACAATGTATTGGTGCCAAAATGAGAAAACTCAATGAACAATCATATAAAAATGACAGATTCCAAATTCAAATGTAATATTTTGTTTATTTTTAATTGTAACAGTATTTATGGCCAGACTAAGTATATAGTACCTAACCAATCTGTAACTTTAATTGTATGGCTATGGAAGAGCGGGATCTTCTAACACAAGTATTCTGTACTTAAAAGAAGATCTCAACCTTTCTATTTCTATAGTAGTGAAACCGAGCATCGAGCAAGCGCTTGGCTGAGAAACAAGGGGATGAGGGACATTATAGTGTATACCTATAAGACTAAACTAGAACCAAAGAAAGCTACTAGTCTTAAACTTTACTCAGAAAGTATTCGTAGACAAGTTTTTAAACACTGGTTTACTGGGTGCAGATTTTATTTTAGTGGGGAGAGAACTCCATAAACCAACGGCAACCACTTCAAAAAATGTATGTGTTAGAGAGGTGTTAGAGAGGAAGGAAAATTGGGATTTCAGTTACTGTGGGGAATAGGGATCATTAAGAATTGAGAACAGCAGACACAATATTCTTACATTTCTTCTATCACGAATTTGGAGCCACTTAAGTTTAGACCGATACTCAGAGACGTGATCGTACTTGCGGAGTTTGTTTATGAACTTAATACACAAATTAAGCAAGCGATCGAGTTTATTAAGGAGATCTTGGTTCAGGTCAAGATACGCAATGTCCGCACAATACTAAATCAAATTATTGATCATAATACGAATAGAAATAATCAGCCGCTTATTAATTATTGTTAATAATAATAATTTTAAATTTTAAATTTTATTGTGAACATAACATTTCATAACGTACAAACAAATTTAATACTACGGCTACAAAGTAATACGTCCTGCAAACGGCGGTCTTATCGCATATGGCGATATCATCCAGACAACCTTTAACTATACTAAACTTATTCTAGAATGAAAATGAATGAATGAAATAATAAGCGAATACACAAATACTCATTTAAACCTTGCCTGTTAAAAGCCTATTATTAATGATAAGCGAATACACGAATACTCATTTATACTATGGTATCTCTTGCCTGTTAAAAACAAATACAATTTGAATTTAAACAAATATATTGTCAGGATGTACAACGAGTTAGGCAAGTTATTATTGATGTGAGGAGACATAAAAAATACGTTCTTGTTCAGCATAGTAGTTTTATTTGGTGGACAACACAGTTTTGTAATTGTAATTATAAAAATTTGGAAGCTGGGGTGAAATAAAGAAATGAACAAGGTGAAACTAAGAATTTATAAATTTAGGTTAGCGCATCAAAATAAAATAAATAAAAATATGTTCGGGCGCCAAATGCCTACTTAAAGAAGAATTATAAACTCACTTGGATAGTTAGAAGCAGTCGAAGAACCTGAAGTTTAAATCTAGGACGGGAAGCAATAAATAAATCTGGTGTTCGATTTTTAACACTTTTAAAAGTTTTAGAATGTGACATGTTGGTTCTTACAAATATTGAAACGACATTCATATATATCTAAATATTTATTTTAATATTTTATACTAATATTTTTTTTTTCAGGATGCGCTCTATACAATAGTGTTGTGATAATTTTACAAATTATGATCAATTAAAAAATACAAAAAAAACTAATTCAGAAAACATTCGAACACGTAATTAACAGATTATTTTTTATTTGATTTATCAGAACATGACAACATACCTAAGGATAGACGCCACATGCCAATGGTAGGCCATGACAACTGTAGTGCGGTTCGCAAACTTAGAGAGCATAAGAGTGCATAAGAATACTGATTTAATCTGAATCGCGAACGTGAACACTTCTAGGTTAAATAGGAGTTAATATTCAAACATAACATATTTGCCATATCCACAAAAAAGATTTTGTCCAAATCCCTATTTCTAAGAAATTCGATTAATTTATTAATCTCATTTATTTTTAGTTTATTAGTATGTAGCCATTGAATGATGTTATGAAGTGTATTATTTAAGTCATTTTCTAAAACTAGTACGTAAAATTACCTATAAATGACACCTTACTTACACGCAATCATTAATAGTTTGAATAGTAGAAAGAGGCCCTAAAACACTCCCTTATGGAACCCCTCCAGTTACTGTCCTAGGTATAGAAATATAGTTTGTTTAAATTTTTGACTGTAAGCAAAGTCCCGTTATTTGCATTGACTGCTTACGGTTACAACGATTTGCATTTAGAAAGATTTGACTATGAGTTTTAAAATGATCCTCTGACTGACTCCACAACTTTCAAGCTTTGAAGCTAATATGCCATGGTCAACACAATCAAAAGCTTTTGTTAAATCCATATAAATAACGCACATGTTGCCATATTAGCATCTATGTTAGTCAAAACAGTGTTAACGAAATCATAAATCACTTGTTTTGTTTTTTTCCAAAACCAGTCTGTTCCCTAGCAAACAAGTCTTTGCAATATGAAAAAAAATTAAAACCAGTGTATAGCACCTTTTCAAAGATTTTCGATATTACTGGTACCAATGTTATCAGGCGATATGATGTCATATCTAGTATGTTGTCTTTTTTGAAAAAGTGGTTTTACAATAGTCATCTTGAGTTTGTCGGGGAACACACCGTATAGTATGCAACGGCTTGTAATGTGACTCGAAACACTTAATATGTTTTTTGAAACTTGTTTTATTTTGAAATATCTTCATAGGAGCTTTTAGTATTCTTGAGACCCATGATATTTTTATGAATGTCAGTAGCAACCCAATAGGTGTAATAAATAGAGAGCCATGATGCTTGCTGGATCGTAAAGAAACAAACAGTATTATTTAAATGGCACTTGATCAATGAAAACGTCGTTTGCAACTTTTACTTTTTTTAATATTTAGGTACATTGTGTTTAGTGCTATTCATAACATCCTAGGTAGCTTTTCCTTTTTTTAAAGCAAAGGGAATATAATTGTTATTTTCATTTTGACATTTAGTTAATAAGGAGTTTTACAATAGCTGTTGATTTCCCGAAGATAAACAATTAACACAAATAAATCCTAGTTCCTACAAACTATAAAAATATAAAAGTTTGTAAGTTTGTACCTACCTATGTTTGCTACTCATACTCATACTCGTGACATGACAACTGAACGAATCGGGATTTCTGTCAAGCATGTACAGTCACGGAATGAAAAGGTTCGTCACCTTAGAGTCGGTTTTCGCTTGCACCAGTAGTGCAAGAAGCAATTATGCTCAAATTTGTTGACAAACAACGTAGATCTGAATTTATACTTTATTACGAACATATAAAAAATATTTTCTCTTACTCGGTCTATTCTGTAACAAAGTTCCAAAAGGTAACATGTGCACGCGATACGTTAAATGAATCAATTTGAAAATTGACTGACATTTTCATTCCGTGACTGTACTTGGTAAAGAGTCTGTATTCATGGCTGTTTATTACGTACAAGCATAATACAAAGGTCCTGGAATAACAATTAGGCAGGGGGTTCTACCCCATAGTACAGAAGACATAAGAGTCATAATGGATGCATATGGGGTGTCTAAACAAGTCTAAAGGCATAAATCCGTAACAACGCGGGCAAAACTACTGGCTCTAGGAAGAATACACATGTACGAGTGCGTTCGTCAGTACGTAAGTGTATACACCTAGTAAATTTGTGATAATAGACGTAGGGAGAATATAAACATACAATATAAACATGCTCGTACCATCCAAGAGAGAACGGTCTAATTAATGTAGAGATAGTTTATCGACTTTATAATTTCATCCTAACATAACATAACATAAATGTTAGTTATAAGTACAACAACATTAAAGGTTAACTTTAATGGATGAGTTGAGGATGTAATGCGATAACTGGTAACAAGCTAAAAATTCAAGGAACCCGTAATCTCAATAAAAATAAAAAACTTATAGGGGCTTTAATTATTACTTAATTTTCGTGCTGACTGTACTATGTGTGTATTTATTTTTATTTTAAATTTATATTTTTATCTTTATGACGACCTCTGTGGCGCAGTGTGCAAAGGCTGGCCCAGGCTGGCAAGGGCCAGCCTTTGCACACTGCGCCACAGAGGTCGTCAAATTCAACTAACGAATCATCCATCATTTGATGTTAAGTGTATAAATCAATTAACAGTTATTCTAAATTAAAATCGTTATAAAAATGCAAGGATCATAACGTAAACTAATTTAAGACATTTAGAAAGTTATTGACTAACTAACCATTGAAACAATTACCTACTGCATTACGTAAGTACCTACTTTTAAAAGTTGTCCATTACGTACAAAGTCGCGAGTACCAACTAGTTTTAAATATACTCTCAATAATATGGGTCATCTCTGTGGCGTAGTGGGGAAAGCCTGGCCTGATCGCAGAAGGGTTCGATTTCCACCGTCGGACAAATGTTTGTATGATCCTGTTTTTTAGTTCTTATAAATATTATGTGAATTATTATGAGCCTTTCAATTATTATGAGCCATGACAAATTTTCAAAGATATAAATCACTAGCTGCTTCACGCAGCTTCGCGCACGTGGTACCTACAAAAAAGAAGCCTATGTCCTTCTCCAAGGTCCCATCTATCTCTATACCAAAATTCATTTAAATCGGTTCAGACATTTAAGCATGAAAACGTAACAGACAGACAGACAGAGTTACTTTCGAATGTATAATATTAGTAGGAATTATAAAAATGTAAATTCAAAATAAAAATAAATACAACATAGTACAGCAACACGTTGATAAGTTCAGACCTGACTTCAGCCAGGTTAAGCTCTTAGACAGGTATAAAATACAGTTTTTCCTCTTATCGTGTCCCTAGTTCTTTTAAAATATTAAAATAATTAGTTTAAAGTTAATAAATTACATATTGATTCTTTAATTAAATATATATATATATATATATATATATATATATATATATATATATATATTAATCCGTGTTGTAACAGGATTAAAACGCTCTTTTTGAGCAGTAAATTACTGTTGTCGATATTCTTAATAATTTTAATAGGGCACTGGAAGTCCTAGGTCCTTATTATTTGCTCAGAAACTTTAATCACCCCCGAAGTGCTTGTGGCTTTTCGTTCCCAACAGGACAATGAAGTTATGCAACGTTTTGCGGGGTTAGTACCTGACCGCAGAGACATTTCATAAGATTCTATGCTTCGGAGGGAGGGCACAGTAAGCTGGCTTAAACTGTTTTTTTGGCACAAGTTAGGGGGCCTTTGGGCTGCCTAATAACTCTGTCACCAGGGTTGGTTACTGACTCATATGAAGGCGAATTCTGCGAAAATCTTTAAATAAATAGCGACTCTTGCAACAACGAACGCAACAAAGTGAAATTCAGCTCACACATGTGCTTAGTGCATTATATATACCTTCATAGTGCCTCTCTGTCTATCGCGTAACTCTCGTCAGGCGCGGCACTTCTCTACGAATATGCCCAACAATGCCGGCCCGCCGATGTTCTTATAGCATCGTACCTATAGTACGTAATTCGCCTGGGCTTAGTAGTGATACAACCCATGATTGCTGTTCCTATGATTTTTTTTTTTTTTTATAATAAGACGTAACGATTGTAATGCCATTTGATGTTGTACGTAAGTTCTCTCTATAAATATGCTTCAGGTAGAGGCACCAGTATAAATAAAACTAGGCCTGAATATAAGAAGCAAGCCAAATAACATAATCCCAAACCAAATCCTTGACGCTTTATATCACCCTATATCAATGTAAATTGTTGGGACAGTTTACAAAAGAATTCAATTTGCCATCAAGAAACTAGATTCAAGAAGCTGAACGCGATACGTCAGAGGGTTCGGCTTCGACACACGATTTGCGAAATTGAACGGAAAGGACCCACTATTATGTCGGGTAATCTCTGTACCTAATGCCGGCGAGGGATGACGTGATTTATGCTGACTGTACGCCAAACAAAATACTCAATTTGAATGTTTTAGGGAAACGAGCCTCTTAAAAAGATAGATGGCCGCTTTTGTCGCGGAAATATGCCGTTGAAAGAATGCCTCGATAAAATCAGCACACTGTCTTAAGACACGGTGAAACATTAGGTACATTTTTCATTATACCTATAGATATATGATATATATATATGATCTATAGATAGCTCAATAGCTCAGATAGCTGATCCAGATCACTGCCAGAGTGGTAGTAACCGAACTATTTGTATTCTAGATCCACCGAACACCACCTGTCACATTAAACTAGGTATGGGCCTTGGTACTGACTGGCTAAAATTTCCTAAAATACGAATGAGCTTATTTTGTTTGCACCAAAGTTTTATTTGGAGTAACATTTTTAAATGATACTTCTTCAATTGAATTGTTTATTTCTCGTAATCTAGGAATCACAGTTATTAAATTAAATATTTAATTAGTTCCATCTAATAAAGTGTTGCTATGCCGTAGGTACTTAAACCAATTTGAATCCACATTTTGTATTCAATTTGCTTTTAATTTATGGATAGTAGGTATGAATATTATTGTTAAAAAATAGATCATAAGCAAAATACTTTTTAAGATAATAAGGAATGTTTTAAAATTATGTTTTAAACTTATTATATACCAATCGCATTATTTGGTGTTTGATTACTGATTTACTTATTTTAAGTATGATTGACATGTTTTAGCGCAATTTAGTCATCATGTAATGAAGATTCTTGGACTGGAAAATTCTAGGAGAGTAAATGGAATAAGTTAAAATTGACATTTGATTAATGCCCGTTTTATTTAAGATTTGTCATTTAAAAATGTTACTCAAATTTGGACTTTAGTAGAAGCAAAATAAGGTAAGTATTTCAATCGTTAGTCTTCGCTATTCTAGCGAAACTAAAAACAAGGCCATTGGGTGAGTTAGGCTCGGCAGACAAAAGTTTAAATCCCAGTGCGCGCTACGACACATTATTTGAGCGTAATGATACTCGTATATCTTTATATATATCATTGTATATATATCTTTATTGTATATATATTATAAATCTTCTGTGCGTGTGTTTATAATTAAACTCCTCCTAAACGGCTGGACCGGTTTTGATGATTTTTTTTTGTGTGTTCTAGTGGATTCGAGAATGTTTTACATTTTACAGAGATTTACAATTAGATATATTTTTTAAATTTATTTTGCTTTTTAAAACGCGCGGACAAAGTCGCGGGACAGCTAGTCCTCTATATTATATAACAACTGTTTTATGGTATTGTTATGGAACAGGAAAAAGTCTTCGTATGGTTTTCCTGTTATGCTAGTACATAGTTATGCTGTATGCCTCGACGAAGAAATCAGTTTATATAATGTCAATTTTCAATTGTTTCGATAGAAAGTATATCTTTTTACCTTCAATAACCAAATTTTGTCTTTAATCGGTCTGTATATTGGTATTATTATTATTATAATACGAGCCGTACCTTAGATATGTCTATATATTCAATCGAATATCAGTAAAGCGACAGAGCGTACTTGGCACCGAGGTTGGCATGCAAATTACATGGAAGATAAGACATCAGAGACATATTATTTTGATAACTGACATTTCCTCTGAAATCGCGTCAGGTAGTGTATATTTATCTTATCACCCAGTCACCCAGTTAAGGCCTAAATCAAGGCTACCAGGTGAAATCACAGAATTTAATATTTAAACAGAAAATATTTTTGATAGATAGTGACTATCACTGAATGACTCAGCGATTCTTCATTTGTCATTTCATGAAGTAATATAGCTCTGCTAATTTAATATTTCATACTCGTTTCATTACATGTTTTATTCAGTGATGTTAGCGGAATTTTAATGAATAAGTTGTGACTACATGAGACAAGTATGAACAATTGAATTATTATGTGTATTATGGTGCAATGTGTTTTGAACGATGAGGAATCCCAAGAAAATTTTAGACGGTCATTCCGCGATGATGTCTAGAATTGACAATTGACCAACGACTAAGACCAACAAACAAATTGACTATAAACAAATATAAACACTTGACAATGGCAAAATTGACATTATTATGTCACATGCCATTAACAAAGAAGAAGAAGAAGAAGAAGAAGAATGACTCAGCACTGAAGTTAAGCGTTTCTGTAAGAACCTAGTGGATTGTTTATTAAGGCGACTCAATGATCAAAATGATCTTGATGCGTATTCATGGCGCTCAAATCGCGATATTTTTATCAGAAAACATTTACGAAGGAATTATTGAAATAGTTTAAGTAAAAGGTTCATGTTTTAATTAGCTTTCTTTTCGCCTATCAGTGTAACCTGCAAGTTAAAATTACGAATAAGACGAGGATGATTAGGTATTGATATTTTAGGCTTTTTAACAGATTATTTCATAATTAAATTGTAGGTATAACAATTTGAAACAAGAAAGTAAAAGGCAAAATATTGAAAATACATACCGTATCGCCGTCCCCGGCGAACAAAATCTACAATAACACAACTTTTCAGGAAAAATATTCAACATATTTTCGTTGATAACTTCTTAAATACTAGGCGTAGACAGATGATTGTTGTTTTTTATGCAATACAAATGTTTTAATAGCACACGCGTAAGATATACCAAAATAGATATATTTCAAATATAAGAAGTTAATCAAAATCAATCATCGTTCAAGTTCAAGTAATGACAATTAACATTTTATTCCTCGTACTTTCTAACGAAATTTTAATATTGCACCCCTGTCTTATCATTATATTCTACGCTTTATTAGGGTGGAAGTAATGGTGATAATACTTTATTATAAGCTGGATGGCTGGCTCCTATCTGGCTCAGCGTATGAGCATTGCCATTCAACGTGGCAATACCGCCAGTGTCTTGGGAACGTTGCCCTCTGGCAGTGATCTGGATCACTTAGATAGCTTAACTGTTTAACATGTATTTTATATTATTGTATATTATTCTGTACATTTCTGTAATTATTTCTGTGAATAAATTACTTCAAATATACTAACTATTGCTTTATTGTTTTCAAGAAGTTTTCAATTGCTTGTTAACTAACAAACCTCCTTAACATTGTTTTGTAACATTACAACATGCCTCAAAAATTATGTATATATAAAAACAACCGTAATTACCTAACAAACCGAAACCAACAGTCAGTTATGTTGAGCATTAATAACTTATAGATTAGCTTTGAGTTTGTCATAATATCTAACAAAATCGGGCATAAAATTTCATTAGTTTCTTTATCTTTAAAATAAACTGTACTTCTTTAAAATAAAACAACTTAAAAACAAAACAACATATTTTTTTATTTACCTACTTAATAGTACTTCTATTATTACATTTGGTATTTATAAAAATCAGCCTTAGGTTTTATATATTACTAGCTGTTGCTCGCGACTTCGTCCACGTGAATATCAGTTATGGCGGTTGGATAAATATGATTACTATGTCCTTCCTTGAGGTTTAAGGTTACTCTATACTAAATTTCGTCAAAGTCGATGCAGTAGTTTAGCCGTGAAGTCGTTACAAATAGATAGACAGGCAGAGTTACTTCTGCGCGCGTGAACCCGAACATACCTATTTTGTTGCGGAGTTATTTAAAAATTATGATATCTCCTAAGATGTTGATTCGTATCAAGTGATGTTAAGGACAATTTTGTTCACAATGAAATACCTGTGATTAATAACATATTTATTTATCAGTCAATACTAAAAACAGAGTCATGATCGCATACTAGAATTTCTTTATATGTTGAAAAATATAATAAAGAAGAGTAATTCATCTTGATCATCTTCCGTGTCACTATCATTGCTTTCAAAGCAGCTACTGACATGAGTCAGGGACTCGTAGAAAGCATGATAGAAGCTCGGAATATCTGCCTTACAGAGGCTCATAGGATCATCATGCAAACTTTGCTTATTAGAAGAAGCTCAGTGTATAACACTTGCAATTCGGGCACATTCGGGACTAGGGCTTGTTAACTGTCTAGTACCGTATTTGCTTCTTTTTCTTCTGACAGGTTCTGTATTTAATTGAGAATATTCAGCATCGAAGTCATACTTGTATTTTGATATAGATGGCTGTGAATGGTAGACACTTAATTCTATTTCTTGTGTCCACAATATTTTCTGACTCTCTTCATCTTTGACCCAGTTTTTATTGTGTATCAACTTCTTTATGTTATAAAACTCCGTTTGCGTCATTTCTTTAATGTTATATTTTTGCTATATACCTTCGTGTTCATAATGATTGAGTATGATCCGAATGATCGAAAGTGTATTTAAGTCTGTGTTTTAATTCACTCTCAATATTTGAACGCATCGAGTTCCCTGCGCTCTGGCCATGGCCGGTCCCAAAAAATCTGTGCGTATAATTCAATTGAAGTATTTGTGCGGCAAATAAATATAAAACAAATACAAAAATGTTTTTATTTTGTCCGCAACAATTGTCGGAGTATGATATGATACGATATGTTTTTAATTAAGTAGAAATTGCCATAGACAACTACCTATTTCTGCCTCTTTTAGCAATCTGAGCATGCCAAACATAACAGTAGCCTTTTCTCCAAGTTTCATCAAACATAGTGAAATTATAAATGGTATACTCCCTGGTATAATTAAACGATCCAACCTCAGATCGCAGGATGCTCAAAACCTTTTCCAACTCGAAGATTGCTACAATTTTTTCTGAAGGGTTAGCGGTTTCTTTTTCTTCTTATTTTATTTGTTGGACTCTTTCTTTGTTTTTTTATGTATATCATATTTTCTAGCAAAGTCTCTTGTGTTTTGGCATCTGCCTGTCGGTAACTAGGTATAACATATAGAACACCGGTCTTTTTTAAAAATAAATAAAAAAATAAACAGTGTTCAAATTTGTATCGTATTGACGTTTAGTGACCATGAAGTCGAATTGCTGCCTTTCAATCAAAGCTCTTTGAAGCGATACACTTTGGATATATTGAGTAGTTCTGAGAGTTATTTCCTTATTATAAATATTAACGGGTATTTATCGCGTTTATTTACCTATTTTTCCCGACGTTTCGACAGGTTTACACTCTGTCGTGGTCACGGGATGACTGATCATCCCGTGATCACCATCGTGGTCATCCCGTGACCACGACAGAGTGTAAACCTGTCGAAACGTCGGGAAAAATAGGTAAATAAACGCGATAAATACCCGTTAATATTTATAATAATGTGTTCTGATCGCGTAAGTTTCAAAACTTTAGTTATTTCCTTGTAGAATCTTTTCTGACGTAATGATATTCAACATTGGGAAACAACTCGATGTGCTTTATTATGTTTTCTTCTGTCTCAATGGACATGACATATATATTGATGTCGCCTTCGTTGATCAATTAATTTTTTATAGATTTGGACTTTCTAGTACTGTATAAACAGTTTGAAGTTAAATGCTCAGAGTATTAATGAAAAAAGTTTTACGTACTTGTACTTCATCGTGTGGTTTACGATATATTGCCACTGTTGGTCGTGATCTCCTATTTTATATTACTGCTGCATTATGTAGTCTCTTTGTTCGTGAGTTATCTTTTCGGTACATTTATTTGTGTATATACAACTAGCCTTTAAACGTTTTTTGTCATACACGTTCTTCGATCTGCACCCTTCATATGCTTGTCCTGCCCTGAGTTTTTTTTTACTCTTAACGTCTTTGTAAGTGAAAGTGGTTTTGTTTCCGTTTACTCGTATTTTTTTTCTTTGTTGGTTCTTGAACTATTTTATTTGAATCTGTTTAATCTTGTTCTTCTGTTCCTACTGAGTCGGCTGGTAATTGGATTATATTTATTTGATTCTCATTATGGTCAGGACTCTTGTGACTTGTGACGGTCGTTTGCGTTAAAACCAGCCTGTGTTGACGCCTGTCAGCGCTATTTTTTTTGCTATTGTTCGATTCTGATGATTAGATGTCATGTTCTCATTGTCCGACAATATACTATTAGAAATATTCTCGGGTTGTTATGTTACGTCTAAATCAATGATTTCTAGAAACCGTGCTATTTCTTCTAACATTTTCAGCGACATTGTATCTGCTGTTGCAATTTATTTCCGTAAGTAAAAGAAAAAGAAAAGTATGACATTTATATTATGTTTTAATGTTCAGCTCCATTGGCATAATTTTACTAACAAATCTTTATACGAAACGCGTGGATGGCTTTTTACGAGAATAAAATAATAACTGCGATTATCATTATCTAGTCGATTATTTTTTACGAGAAAACGATATTATGACTATTTGTCATACAAACCAGGTGTGAAGTGAATACATTTTGATAATATTATAGTACAACTTTATTCTTGTTACATCAGACATGGGTAGAATCCTCGAATAGTATTGTAATATTTTGTAATTCCGTAACTGTACGATAGTTGCAAAAAAATTGAGCAGATGTATTAGCACCCACAGATCTCAAATATAGCATAACACTAACACCAAGATTTAATCATTTTATTAATCAGTAATCATTTTATTATCTGGGGACGGCGATGTATTTTATTACTGTTATTCCTTCAATTAACGAGCCACAAAATAGCGGCAAAAATCGTTTTTTTTTCATAGAAATGTTAATTTGCTGAGTGCCGTCTTAAACAAGAAAAATATTTGTGCTACAACACATTCAACAAGACAATTTATCGTTGGCATTTGTAGACCATGTATGTTATCTCATTCTTGAAACAGCCTTGAAACACCCCTTATCATGCGAATAGAATGCGGCCCACACGAAACTTTAAAGGAAAGTATTTTGAGGCATCGCACCCTCGTCATTTCAGTAGAAGTAGGTACTTTATCTACTATCTAGTCCAGAGGACGCAACTCGTCTTTCAACACAGGCTGGTTTTAACGCGTACGACCATCACATGCCGAACGTTGATTCGAAGATATACAGTTCATAGTAAGTTGGGTGTGGACGGTTCATTTTACATAAGAATTTTAACGTCCATCACATCACTGCACCCTCATCTTGGGAGACCCTAGCTCTAGCCGAAGATTCATGAGATTGGAAGGATTTCATAACAGTAGGCAGTTACTTGAATAATTTATTTGATATTCTGTGATTTATAGCCCTAATTTGTGGACCTCAAATCTGTATTTCCCGCAAAAGACCTTCGTGGTTTCGGGACGGAAGATAAAAAATATAAAGGAGTCGTCACGGCTTTTTTATGATTTAATATCACGACCGCATGAACAAATGAAGTGATTTAAGTCCATCTCAAGAAATGGCACGTTGTTACATAATATTATTTTCCAGAAATTTGCTTTTGATCTATACAAAGTAACTAAAAAAAAAGGCTATATTACTAGAAATATACAGAGTAATAAACAATAATAAATAAATAATAATAAACAATCGAGTTACCTAAGGACCGTTTAAAACCATTACAGATAGATTAACTGATCCAGATCACTGCCAGAGGGTCCCGAAGCCACTGTCATTGCCACGTCGAATAGCAATACTAATGCGCATACTATGAGCCAGCTATTTTGCTACGCGATGTTACCAGACGCTGCGAAACTAAAATATTTACCTTCTATTTTGTTTTCACAACATAAGACAATAAAATAGTTGGTAGATTCTAAAGTGATTTAGGCATATTACGGCTTCGACGCCACGTTCATTGAGCGCAGCTGCAAGCTCCATTAGAGGCTCTGAGTTGAGGCTCTGTTTCTAATTCCAATCCGGCTCACGGTACGACCCATCGCATTCATACTAATGTGATAAAGCAAATAACAGACGATTGCGTCCTATCGTCTTAGTGCAGTCTGTGGTTCAGCTAGGTGAGCATTTAAGGCCCAAACTGTATCGACAGTGAGAGCTGAGAGGCCGAAAATGAAAACACAGGAAGCTAAGTATATGTAATCAAACTTAAATTGAAATGGTATTGTTTTCATTAATATAGCTATGCTCTGTAGTAAATACATTGAGTATTTCATGGACTACAGACTACTGTATTTTTTTGTGATATATAACAGTGCTGATAGATTATTGGGTACGTACAGTACATTTTCTTTCAGCCCTAATGATCGGTCGGTGTCGTGGTGGCGTCGTATTAGTTTATGCTGTTTCGAACTTCATAGATTCTGGGTTAGCGTTATCTGAATTTAAATACGGCTTGGGTTTTCAGTGGAATTAGAATCCGCAACTTTAACCTCTTTGTCGGCCTGTTTTTTTTCAAAAAAATATATATTTGTATTTTATCTTGTTATTTTTAAGTAGTTATCAGCAGCAGTTATCAGTGGCGTTGGTGACATTATTTACCTTGTATGTGTGGAATTGATTAGATGTATTATGCTCATGATAATAATTTAATTAGCGACGCTATAATAAAAATGTTCCTTTTTTGTTTACACAGCCGATTCATTGTTAATAATTTAAGCAGCAAAGTTTGTCAAGTTGTTACACAGGAGTTATTATAAGTATGACAACATTTTTTTTTTAACATGACGATGTGGCCGACGATGGGCAATTTTATTAAACATAATATATACGTTCCTTAAAGTAGCAAGCGGTGACAATATTTCAATGCTTATTTTTTATAATAAATAAATATTGGTAGACACAGTACACCATTGTACTAACCAGAAGAATAAAATAATACCTATATATTTTTAAATACATACTTATGATACTTTATAACACCCAGACACAGAACAAACATCTATGTTCACCACAAACGTTTGTCCTGGGAGGGAATTGAATTTTCAACCTACAGCGCAAAAGGCAGAGCTACTACCAACTCAACTGACAGGTCAGTCAAGTAAAATAAGTATGAATTCTCTAAAAACAGATCACAAGGAACCTCCTAGTACTAACAGTAAACAGATGACTTTTATCGGACGACAGTTATCACAAAAATCTGTGCTAATATTTGATGTACAATGTAAGCATTGGTACCTACTCACCTCTCAGCCAGAGATTTTAGTGTCGCATGCTCAATCTAAAGTCCTAAATGTGCGACTTTCAACCTTTAGGAGTCTCAGAGACTTAGCAAGCCACTGGAATTGTAAAGGATACCTTTGAGCGCCCGGTCTAGCGTCTAACTAAGCTTCTAAGCCATACCTTTGGCGAGAGAGATGTTTTGGTCATTTTTGCTAGAGGAGAAAACATGGGAACTGGGATTAAGGGATGTCTATATTTACAGATTTTTCGTGACAAAAGAAACAATCCATTGTTTATTGCTTCATTTCGATATTTCGAACCCTCGTCACCTTACCGGACACAATCATAATAAATAAATAAATATTGGTGGACAATGTACACGACACCATCTAGCCCCAAACTAATAATAGCTTGTATTATGGTGACCAGGCGACTGATAGAATACTTATATATTTTCAAATACATATTTATGATACTTTATAACACACAGACATGGAACTAACATCTGTGTTCATCACACAAATGTTTATCCTGGAAGGGAATCGAACCCTCAACCTACACCGAAGGCAGAGCTACTAATAAAGCCAGTTAATGGCCTCAATTCTGTTGGCACCAACCTAACTAATTTTAGCTAAAATTAGGTTTTGACTGTCAAATTAACCTTTGGTATTCTGCTGCTACCAACTTATCTTAATTTTATTTTATCTTAATTAATTAAGCGTTCCTAATTTAGTTAGATGGTACCAACCGAATAGGTTTTACAAAGGCTATGACTAACAAGTCAAGTCAAAAGATGATTTATTCAATACAATCACAAGGATCACTTGGAAACGTCTTACATACTAGGTGAATTTAGGTGCCAATTCATCCTAACCCAAGCTCGAGAAGAATTGGCATAACTAAATATATTTTAGACAATTCCTAATTTTAGACATGAACCAACCGAATTGCCACCAATAACTTTATAGATCTACATTATATGAATTGTTAGAAGTGAATAATTCTGACAGTTAAGCGAAGTGTTCTTCCTTCCCTTAAGTAGAGACAGTAAGAAAAATGCTCTTGGGCACATTCCTAAACATGTTTACTTTTACAGTTTACTTTATAAAATAAGTCAGAGTTAAATGACTTGGTCTACTTGGCTAGATTGTAATATTATATGACTAATATTATAAACCTGAAAGTAACTCCTATTTGTTACGTTTTCACGCCGAAACCACTGAACCGATTTTGTTGAATTTTGGTATAGAGATAGATGGGACCTTGGAAAAGGATATAGGGTACTTTTTCTGTAAGTACCACGCATGCAAAGCCGCGGGCAGCAGCGAGTTAAAATATAATTCATAAAAAAGGTCATATAGATGATTTCCGACTTAACGGTTTTTGACTATTCACGTTTTGAGTCTTCATTTACATTAAGTTAGGGATTTTTGTCGCGCTTTATCATTATACCAAAAATAACGACCACAGTGACTGAAGAAAGTCGCCCCATGGAACAGTGCCTTTATTTAGCTTTGCAAATTCCAGGCGAACTTCACGGCAATTAGAAACCAGCGCCGTGCTCTCAAACTTTGTCTGTGGGTCAAAACAATCATCTTCAGGTGCTCACATTTACTTTGATGTAATATTCAGATTTAGATGTTCAATTGTTTGATGTTCTATGTTGGCAACCATAGTGGGAACACTCAACATACCTTACTCGGTCTTTCTTATAAATATCTCTCAACTTTTGTCATAAATGAATCACTGGTAAAAATTGTGCCATCCTTTTTCGATACATACATAATATTATAAGGAGTAAATATTTGATTGAATGTTTGTTTGTATTAAACAGGCTCCGAAACTATTGGACGGATTTGAAAAATTATTTTACCGTTGGAAAGCTACAATATCCCCGGGTGACATAGGCTACATTTTATCCCGGGAAATTTGGTTTGTCGCGGGAAAAATATTCAATGCAGGCGCAGCTGCGCGCGGACAGCTAGTTGTAAGATAACACTGACAGGGCGAATCTTAAGTGGTGTATAGGCAGTGTTCAATTTGAGAAGCGTTAAAAGTAAGGCCGAATAAGTTCGAACGAGTTGACTAAAACCATGCATCACAGGCTTCTTAAAATAAATAACACGATACCATATAAGCCACACAATGATGCCTATACAACCACGGAAGCGAGCTGTTTGCCATACAAAAGAGGACCTCTCTGAAGGATTCAGTTTTTATTAATAGATATACAACTTGTTATACCACACAGAAAAATACAAAAACAATTTTTTTACAATAAAAGGCAATACAATGGGTGGTCTTATCACTAACAGCGATCTCTGACAGGCAATCATTGGATGGATTGGACTATAAATAAACAGAGAAGGAGCATGTTGGTGTGGTGTTTAAGTAAATATAATTAATACTATACGTACATAATCTTTAAATAAACTAAATTTAAGGATATTAAGCACATGCATTTTTTAATAGGCTCAAATTTTATTAAATGAAATCTATTTATAATCTATTTAGTTTTATGTCCATCCACCACACCCATGTTTTGGTGTATAGTCATAAGATGTCGCCGATATAATAAGATTACTGTAGCTCGCTTATTATTCATCGTTACGATAGAAGGAACGTAAAAAATACAAGCACCAAGATTCAATTTCACTTAAAAATAGATTTACTGCATTAGCTTCCCACCGGCTCATCCTTAGCTTTTTTTTCAAATAGCAATCTACGGGACCTCAGTCGTGTTGCAAAATCCAATTACTGAGGAAAATAAAAAGCTAACAGACCTACTCTTATTTACTTCAAAAGTACTGTTTTCAACGTTTATAACGGAAAAACAAGCTGACTTCGTGTCGATAGTTTTAAAGCTGAAAACTTGAAGGTTTTTGGCTTCGTTAAGTTTAAAGAAGCGCATTCAATTTTATAAGGAAAATCAATGACAATGGAAATTTCCGTGTACTTTGGCAAAATAAAAGCTAATTTAATAATACTATGTAGGTAAGCCTTCGAAGATAGATAAGTAGAATAGAATATAAGACAGAAGAATAGATACTTTAAATGATTACATAAAACAAAACTGTTCGATCTCTGATACGGTTTTCGTCGATGGCGGAGGTGTGCCCTTTGACCGGTAATTTTATTACAGTCGCAAAACTCGCCAGGGATTCGAGACCTTCCTGGTGCTTATTTTATGTAAATCTCTGTACTCCTCGAAGAGAAAACAACAGTCCCGGGAATAAAATTTAATTTGTCACATCCTGCTTCCAGTCAAGCATCGTCTAAGAAATTATAAAAAAAATCTTCACGGTTGTTTCCATCCAGATATCCGAAGGCGATTGTTTCCATCCAGATATCCTTTGTTTCGAGAAAACAACTCTGTGAGAGTTCAAGGCTGATATCATCCGTATTTATTACTTCTAAGGGTTTGAAATGTTTTTTTTATCAGATATTTTAACTAATCAACCTCCTTGTTAAACAAGAATATAGGTTTAGCTGAATAAGGTTGGTACTCGTGGGCTGTTAAGCTCTTTGAAGCTCCTGCTCTCTGCGCGTTCAAAATATACGTAAGGAACAGACCTCGGGCTAAATTACCTATTTAAAATTAATATTCTTGTTTTGTACAGAAAATAATGAGAGAAAGAAAAAGAAAATTAGCAAAGAATAATAAGGCACCGTTTTCCGAGTGCTCATTGCAAACTTTACGAATTTCCTGAGTCGAATCAAAACTTTCTTGTATAGTTGACAGTCTGTTTGGCTTGTTTTCAAAAGAATATTTTTAAAATACCTTCCTTTCTTAAAATTGTTTGTTCAGAGAGCTTATATTCTTTTCCCACACTCTCGGTCTAGAAGAGTAGGTAAAACGTTCCAGAACAAAACTACTGCAGTTAAACCGTGTCAAAGCAAACAAAGTAACTAGGTTTTTGGAGTCTTAGACAATTAAGCTTTGCCTTAGACATAATCGCGCGTAACACCTAATAATTACTAGGTAAGCCGTGTTTTTTAGGGTTCCGTACCTCAAAAGAAAGAAAGGGGTTCTTAAAACATCACTTCGTTGTCCTCTGTCTGTCTGTCTGTCAGTATTTCAAGGTCCTATTTTTCAAGAACGCGGTAAGGTATCAAGATGCTACTAAATTCTTCGTCTGTCATTTCATGGAGTAAACATAGCTCTGCTAATTTAATATTTTTTACGCGTTTTATTGCATGTTGTAATCAGTAATCTTGGCGGAATTTTAATGAATAAATTGTGACTACAGGATGGGTATGGATAATTAAATTAAATGTGTATTGTGGTGCAATGTGATTTGAACGACGAGGAATCCTAAGAAAATTCTAGACGCCATTCCGCGTGACGTCTAGAATTGACAATTGACCATCGACTAAGACTCTAATAAGAAACAAACTGTATATAAACTATAAACACTTAACACTGGCAAAATTGACATTAAAATGTCACAGGCCATTAACAAAGTAGACGAAGAAGAAGATGCAACTATTATCAAATACATAGTGATGTTGTGGTGCGTGCTAGACGAAATATATATATAATAATATAAATATATAATCCCGGACATATCACACAACATCATCTGGCTCCAAAGTAAGCAGAGCTTGTGTTATGGGTACCACATGATTGATATACTACTTATATACTTTATTTATGTAAATACATACATATTATACATAGAAACACCCAGACCCGAGACAAATACTTAAAGATCATACAAACATTTGTCCCGCGGCGGGAATCGAACCCGCAACCTTCTGCGTATCAGCCGTTCCTAAGCCCACTTCGCTACAGAGGTCGAAATGACTATAAAGTCTGTGTTCGGAACTCAAAGACTACAATGATACGCAATAGTATTTTTTGTACGGCTGCTTTCATTTATAATAAGATCCCTAAGTCTATAAGTGAATTCCGTATATAATGTTTCAAAGAAAGCTTAAAACCATACTCGCTAACAAGTGTTATTATACATTAGGAGAATTTATGACTGATAAAAATATAACCTTTTAGTTTTAGTTTAAAATTTAGTATGCATGACCATTACCATATATAATTTTATTACTAATACATTATTGTTGTAGACATTGCTTGCCTCAATAGGGTAGAATAGATTGATCAACTATTTAATAATAATTACATGTATTACACAATGTACTTCAAGCAATAAATGAACTTTGAACTTTCACACATAGTCTTCCGGCTGTTTCTTAAAACTGTAGAAAAAACAAGCTTCTTAGTAAACGAAAGATACGAATAGATAAAGAACATGGCCATTTAATAGTTTAGTACAAAATATGCGCCATAACATATTTCGAACTTGCCAGTCAAATCAAATCAAAATCTATAGAGAACTTCCCATTGACCTAGGATTATGCACAAATATGAAAATCCAAAAGCCATAATTGGTACAAAATATATTTCACAAAAAAAATATCATTACAAACTTAAAAACAATGTTCGGTCTTGTCATAGTTTATGACGGTATAACTAGGCTAGTAATAGTAACCGATTGTAATAGAACTATGATGCTAAAGAAACTAGGTAAGTACCTAGGACCGGTACCCTTATAAGAGCAGCTTTCGCACTTAACCGATTATTTATTTAAATTATACATTTATTGTGTGAATCCAAAAAGGTCCACAACTTTGTGTTTGAAGCAGAAAATAATGCAGATACGACACAAGAAAGTAGGAAGTGTTCAATTTCAACCGATGAGAAATCGTTGAGACTACCTACGAGTACATCTCCCGTCTTTATTGAATCTAGACGTGAAATGGACCCGCCATCTGAACAAGGTAAATGTATTTTAAAATTATTTTCAGACTACAATCCTTATTTTTATATTTTTGTTTTTTGTCAATCATTTTGCTCATCCCAGTCACGCCACTGGCTTCAGCCACGGCCGCAGATCAGTAAAATGAGTTATGTAATTCAACCTCTAGTGGCTTAGAGCATCTAGCTGCTGATGCTCGTTCACTCTGAATTATTAAGATATAAAAGATCAGTCTAGCTACTAGTGTCTAGTCAAAATATCCACGTCTATAACGGCAAAAGTGCGGGCGCTTATTCACGAAAAATGTTACGAAATCTAATACGCTACATTTAAATACGACCGGAATAGGTACTAAAATAATTAGAGATAGCAGCCGCATGCGAACTTTTTGAGTAAAAAACTTACTTACAAGTTTAACAAGTACTAAAATACCATAGCACACCTTCAAGCGCTGAACTTGCCAGACGTCGCAAAGTTAGTAAGAGTCAACGAGTAGGTAGTACCAAAGAACTAAGTAATAAAGTATTCTGTGGTGGTAGAGAGTGTACTGATGTACGTCTATTAATAGAATATATACATAACCACACACACATATATTAATCAACGTTACAACCAGAGAAACAAACTACAGACTTTCAAATGTAAATTAGTACCTATTCAGCTGATTTTATAGGCACTATTTCTATACCTACATAGGTAATCGACCCGTTTGTAGCAAGTAGATACGGATTTAGTACTTTCGTGCTGTCGGAAAGTTAACCAGGTTACAGCTTTTGGCAACTTCACAGTTTCAAAGCTCGTCGCTTTCGAACGGATCATTGCAGCTGGAAGTGCGGGGCGCGCTTCCGGTGCCATGCATCCGGTGGAAGCCGCTTCCGGCATCTAACATTTACTGCGGTAAACATCACACCATGGTAGAATATTATGCATGTCACAGTGACTCAACTCATCAGTTTTGAGTGTGTTTTCACACTGCAATATGGTAAAATTATGTACCTATCTGGTAGGTAGGTGCTACCTATGTAGGTGCCTATCAATTTTAAGGACCAAATCTGTTGGTTTGGCTATAGATCTCTGAAAAGCGATCTCTGAAACAGTACCTAAACGCATCTTGTGAGATCGCGGCGATTATCTCCGTCTAAAGCATAGCGCGCACTCAGGATTAATCCTCTGTGAGTATTTTTGCGCTTTTCTGTGAAACATGGAATCAAACGTAACGCACGCACGCTCTAGCGGAATTTAGGTGGTTCCCCGCTGTCAGGTTTGCAAATTCATCGCGGTTTATAAAATTACGATGAGCAAAAAAAAAAACGCGGTTGTCGACAAAATCCGCATAGCACAGCGGAAAAAACCGTGGTGCTTGGCGGAAAAACAGTGGCGGGTGTAGGAAAATGCGCGAAACACATAAAAAACCGCGGTGCGCGCTGGATAAAACCTCTAGTGCTACCGAGAATTCGTCAGCCATGTTAATTTTCTCGCATATATATTCGACGCATAATCCTAACCAGGCTATAAACAATAGGCTTTTAAATAATTAAAAGTAGTTTCAGAACTCCGCATCGAAATGATTGCACTTCTATTAATATGAAAATAGAAATCTGCAGAATTTCTAGCAAAAACGCATCGATTTGTTTCGTAATCATAGCCTTTTCATAGATAATATCCGAAGCCTCCAATCTGGTTCCCACAGGTTCGGCTCGTTAACGCCACTTGTGTTTGTTCAATGCAACGAATGGCCAGCACACTCGACTAGGTAGGTAGGTATAAATACTGGGCGTACAATTTGAAAATCAAGGGTCAAACATTTATTGCATGCATAATGCATTTTATGTGTAAAAAAAGCGTTATAGATGATGAAAACAAATTTTTAAAGGCAAAAAAAATTTTTATTTAAAAAAACGTGTGCGTCTCGGGACGCCCGACAGAAGTGATAACTTGAACTAATCTAACTAGCGCTGTGGGTTAGAGTGAGAGAGAAGGAGCCTGCCTACCGCTGGCGCTGCCGTATGCGTAAGAAAAAGGGAAGCCAGACAGACTGGTGCCGTAACGCGTTACGTAACGAAGCGGTTTACCCTCCCTTAAGAAGTTATCACTTCAATAAAAATGTATGTACATGCTCACGACTGTGACCACCTGGCTCGGTAGACACCTCCACTTATCTATATTTACTTAGATATTTAAGGATATCTAAAGTGGGAAGTAATAGGCATGTGCAAACATTATGTTTGCACATGCACACGCTTTGCTCAATAGTCATTATTGTTATTATGCCGGTTGAGACGCAGAAGGTTGTGGGTTCGATTCCCGCCGCGAGACTAATGTTTGTATGATCTGCAAGTAATTTGTCTCGGGTCTGGGTGTTTCTATGTATAATATGTATGCATTTAGTTGCATGCATTTACAAAAAGAAGTATATAATTAGTATATCAGTCATGTGGTGCTCATAGCACAAGCTCTGCTTACTTTGGAGCCAAATGATGGTGTTTGAAATGTCCGGGATTATTTTTATTATTATTATTAGTTTATTTATTACTGATTTATTAGTTCTCTACTTTTATTTATTAATGTATAACCTGTTTCCTCTCGCTTTCCTGAAATCTGTGGTAGTGATTTCGTGAAAATTGGCGGAAGTGTGTAACAGGAAGTCAGGGAAGCGCACGCTATTTGATTACACCAATGAGCGCGCGCGGTGGTAGAGTTGTGCATCAGCTGTGCGCTTAACCTACAGTGTTGTGTAAAAAGTGTGCAGTTATATATACGAATTCAGGATATAATGTTAATGTTGTTTATTACCAAGGTGAGATACTGTAAGGATCGCTCGCTCGCTTTTATTTATTTATTTACTAGCTGCCGCCCGCGGCTTTGCACGTGTGGTACCTACATAAAAAGTAGCCTATGTCCATCTCCAAGGTCCTATCTATCTCTATATCAAAATTCATCAAAATCAGTTCAACGGTTTAGGCGTGAAAACGTATGCGGCACGCGTGCGAAGCCGCGGGCGGTAGCTAATCTCTAACAAGCTGCCCTGCGTTTACACCCCGTATTTCACCGATTGCTTAGACCTCGTAATGAACATTTGAACTGTGGTTTCATAACAACCTGCGCAATCACTCGCCTCGCTTTGGTTGCGGTTTTGATATACTTATTTTAATCAATATTTATACCTCATCATATAAAATACACGAGATATATCCCAAAGCGTTACTTCACACACTTTCTCGATGCAAGTGGTTCCGCACACAAAAGTTCTGCTTCGATTTTACGTATTTGTCTGCATGATCGACAAAACTACACAACTCTTTCGTTATATTATTTTTAACCTTGCTAATGCAAATTGAATTATCTTTATTATTATAAGAATATCGAATAGAACGCTCACTGTATTATAAAACATATGTTAATACTTTTTTAGTATATTTAAGGTTTCTCAGTAAGTGATTTATTTTGTAAATCTTATGAGAAATATATAATCTATCTAAACCGTAAGCATTTAAAGTATCCATGACCAACTGTTCCAGATCACTGCATAGGGTAAGTTAACGATCCCAAGAAACATGTTAGCAACGCTTACACACTGGGCCAGATAAGAGCTAGCTCTTGTGTCACGTGTTTCAACCGTAGATGTGTATACATACATATACATATATTAGATGACAAAAAAGGTTGGGACGAATCTGCTCCAACTCGCCTGGCATCCGTAATAAAATAATCAAGGTACAAAACGTTAAGACCAGCGAGTTTCTTGTCGGATTCCTCTTTAACTAAGGTTAGGTTACCTAGATTCACCTGGTACATAAGAAGACGATTCAAAATAATTCTTGTGATTTTGATAAACAAAGAAATTTTTAGTTTTTCTCTTTCTTACATAACAGATAGACGCTGACATAAAAGAAAATGTAACAATGTGAATATGTTTTCGTGTAAGTATACTCGTTACAAAAAAATAATTATTAGGTACAACTAAATAAAACTTAAATAAATTTCTAAAAACTATTATGTACTAGAAAGCAAAAATAAAATGGTTGAAAAAATTGGAGCTCAAATCGGTTTTATTTTTATAAAATTGAAAGTATCACATTGATACCTCTAGAGTCCTACTCTACAGTCAGTCTTGGTAGGTACCACAACAGCAACAGACATTCTGCCTCCAAGTAGTAAGTAGTGTGTAAGCATTACTAGCAATAGTGTGTTTAGGTTTGAAGGGCACTTGAAGAAAAAAGTGAAATTACTGTGCAAACAGACAAAATAACTTATATCTAGCACCAGCAATGTGCGTGTGTTACTTCTTGTTGTTGCAAGCGCCAGCAATGTCCGTGTGTTACCTCTTGTTGTTGCAAGCGTCATAGTTTTCGTGAACCACTTAGTATCAGGTGATCCACCTGCTGTATGGTATGCACCTTTGCTGGTATGCACCTTTATACATCTGATATGTATAAATAATTATGTCTTAAAAAACTAAAATAAAACCCATTTCAGCTCCAATTTTTTCAACCATTTTATTTACGATTTTAGTACTTAATAGTTTTTCGAAATGTGTAAACAACACTGGAAAGTCACAGAAAAGCAAAATATGAAATTTCGTTTACTCCATATTTTGCTATCGTATTTTGCTTTATAATAATAATAATAATTTGTTTATTTCAGACAAGTCCATACAATAATGCAATTTTAAAAAGAACCTAAAAACTACTTCTACTACTACGATAAACCCTATCGTACATTAAACATAGCGGTTCTGGAAGCCATATGTAAGGCATTACATTTGGTTTACATGGTAAGGCTTTTACATGGAGTAAACGAAATTTAGATTTTCGACCGATTTTCATTATACTTCTATGAGACTAGTCGGAAAGTCAGCCAACGAATCCAACTCGGATGGGCAGCGTTTGGGAAATTACGGCACATCTTCTCGTCACAGATACCGCAGAGCCTCAAGACAAAAGTTTTGAGAAAGTTTTGGAATTGAGACTTGGTCGCTAACTATTGACCTCATACACAAGCTTAGAGTCGCGCAACGTGCCATGGAGAGAGCTATGTTGGGTGTTTCACTACGTGATAAAATCCGCAACGAGGTAATCCGTAGAAGAACCAAAGTCACCGACATAGCACTTAAAATTTGCAAGTTCAAGTGGCAATGGGCAGGCCATATAGCTCGGAGTACTGATAACCATTGGGGAGTAAAAGTTTTCGAATGGCCACCAAGGACAGGAAAACGAAACGTTTGTTTTTTGTGTGTGCTAAATAAATAAATGTTTTTCTTTTCTTGAAACGTAGGATACTTCCTACCCGATGGACTGACAACATTGTAAAGATTGCAGGAAGTCGGTGAATGGAGAGGGCTCAAAATCGTTCTTCTTTGAAATCAATTGGGGAGACTTATGTTCAGCAGTGGACTTCTTAAAGGCTGATAATGATAAGATGAATCGGAAAGTATGTCATTTCATATATTTTTATTATTATATATATTTTTAAATCTGTTCATAACTGACGTAGTAATGAGGTGACAAACATAAAAAAGGTTGATTACATTTGTTTAACTAATCCTACATTAGGTATGTGATTATACCTAATATTTGAGTAGTAGATTTGAAATCATTTCGAATGACCGTTTCGTTCAAAAAAATATCGATTTGGTATAACGATTTTGATTAACAAAAACAATCGTCTGTATTTAAATCTCGTTTGCATTGCAAATTCTTGGTGCCATTCATTTCCGACCCAATCTGCCTTTTTCAGTTTTTACAAAAGATTTCAATCTTTGATTCAATTGAGTTTCATGATTAAAGCTCCCGGTTTTGTGAGATGTAGGGGCCGTTAAATGACGACAGTAATACAGCGGAGACAAGCGCGTCTTCAATTATATTTGAGTTTGATTGATTACCCACGCTTCGCGATCGCCACTTCGGTAATTCTACGATCTTTCGTAATTGCTTTGGCAAAACTTGGTGAGTCTTAATTTTATTAATAAGGTAATACTTAGCTAAATTTTATTAAACTCAGAGATAAGTTTTAAAGAACCCGTAATAATTAGTCAAATTATACACGAGGACTTGGCAACTGTCAATATTATGAAATAACGTAGTATATACCTACATAAGTAAATCTAAACTTCACCTCTTGGCGGTTTTGCATACCTAGTACATTTTCTATACAAGCAAGAGCACTTAATTTGGTATTGAGACACATGAGACTTTTTAGTCTCATTTGTTCCATCACGGGCACTGAATATGGGACAGATGGGAATGAACGATTTCCACTACAGTATGATACTATACTTCTATTAATGTATAGGTATTAAACAAATTCTAAATTCTGTGATCGTAACACGATTTCTTAACAACCAATGATGTCAGCAAGGCACTGTTGTTTCTTCTGTAGCATTGTTGTAGCACTGTCGTAGCGTTCTCGTAGCATTTCGTAGCAGGATTACGTAACTCCCAAAGGAAGTGACTGACTAGTTTTTGCAAATTTTACGAAATGTTTGAATTGAACCTACTTGAATTATAGAATATTTATCACACAAAATGATTGTCCTATAGGTATCCAACTCACAGGAGTGCACAACCTACACAACCTACAGTGAAGAAGGCAAGAGTTACTACCAACTGACTAATCACAGTTTAATGCTACCTAATAAATTGTGTCTGGTTAGTTAGTAGTAATTCTAATTTCAAATTAATTAAGAAAAAATACTGTTTTCAGATATAGTTATCAGTTTTAAAATTAGTGTTTTGTTTTCATCTCATTCTATTAATTTTCGTTAGCATGGATACGTAAAAACTCGTAACTATTAAAAACAAGTTTCGTCATGGTAGCAGTGTGGCGCAAACAGCACGCATCATCAACGACGTATACGGAGCGAACATTACAAACAAACGCATGCTTTGTAATTGGTTTGAACGCTTCTGTCCTGGAAATTTTTATCTGAAAAATTCATGTGGTCATCTGATAAGCTGACAAATTAAAGGCGATTGTAGAAGCTCATACTCGATCTACGGCTGAGTTAGCAGCAGATTTCGACGTTAGCATCAAAACAATATTAATTCATTTGCGTCAAATTGGTAAGGTAAAAAACTCTACAAATGGGTACACAAACCAAATAATCGCCAGCGCGACATATGCATTTATATAGAAACCACAAACGAATGGATTTTGAATCAATGAGTTTATATACTAAAACGTCTATTTCATACGTAACTACCAAATATTTCTTTATAAGTACTATATAACGTTCAAATACGTTTCGTTTCTGATATTCAGTCAATAACCAACCTTCTCACGTAATGTTGGTATAAGTACTCGAACAATATGGAAAGGGGTTTTCAGTGCTACCGAATACCGAATGCATACTGTTATTGTACAGTGTTCTGATATCGCAGTTCTCCGTAGAGAGGTAAACTCCTTGTTAGACCATTTCTAAGGCCTGCATTACAATGTCATGTCTTTGAATCCCGGAACTTGCACGAAGAGTTTTCTTTGACTCAAACCCTCCAGACTAAGCTTCTGACATCTCAAAGGCCTGAACACTGAATGGTAAATCAGTACAGCTTCGTTCGTTAGTTATGTTATGACTTCATACATCAATGATTACTCAATATCAAAGAAGGCGACTTTGCTTGGAGATTGGTTAAAGGCTTGACTGGCGTCTTAGCTCAGTTGGTAGTAGCTCTGCCTTCTTTGTGTAGGTTGGGGGTTCGATTCTCTCACGAAATAACATTTTGTGTTGAACATAGGTGTTTGTCGAGATGTATCCAAGTATTCTATCAGTTGTCTGGTCACCATAATTATTATATGCTTAAATTAGGGGTAGATGGTGCGTGCCTTAAATTAGTGCGTTGTTCACTAATATAAATATAATTTATGGTATAGTTTTTTCAGGTCTTTCATACAATTTTGTTATTTTTAAGACAAAACTAAATAGATGTCTTTTAGAGCTTCGTGCTCTAGTTAGGGCCACATCGCTGCTTACTATCAGGTGAGATTGTGATTAAACAATATGTATGTGATGAAAAAACTGATAAAAAAACTAAGTGAACTGCCTCACGTACCTACGACTATCCGTTGATAAAGCTTTACGACAGCTATAATAAATAAATAATGCCGGACATTTAACACAGCGTCATCTGGCCCCAAAGTAAGCAGAGCTTGTGTTATGGGTACCATATGACTAATATACTACTTACATACTTGTTTTTTTGTAAATACATACTTATTATAGAAACACCCAGACCCGAGACAAATACTTGCAGATCATACAAACCTTTGTCTCGCGGCGGGAATCGAACCCGCAACCTTCTGCGTCTCAGCCGGATCTTAGCCCACTGCGCCACAGAGGTTGTCAATGTGCTATCTATCTATATCTATTATAAGACCTCTGTGGCGCAGTCCGGCGAAGGCCTGGCTGAGACGCAGAAGGTTGCGGGTTCGATTCCTGTCACGGTACAAGTGTTTACATGATCTGCAAATATTTGTCTCAGGTCTGGTTTTTCTATGTATTTATTTACAGTCATGTTGATCCCATAACCCAAGCTGTGCTTTCTTTAGAGCAAGATGATGACAACGTTTCTAGGAATAGTCTTAGATAAACATTTAAATTTTAAAATGCAGGTCGACAAAGTATGCTCCAAAGTAAACAGATTTGTTTATGCTCTGCGGAGATTGAGAAAAAGTCGTCCTTAGCCACAGTACTTCAAGCATATCATGGTTATGTAGCATCGGTACTCACATACGGTTTAATTCTTTGGGGAAACTCAACAGACTTAAAAAGAGCATTTATCGCACAAAAAAATGTGTAAGGGCCATTGGCGGGATACCGCCCTGGGAATCATGCAAAACACTCTTTAAACAATTAAATATTCTCACACTACCTTGTATGTATATCCTGGAGTCTGGTATGTTTATTAGAAAGCACAATCAACTGTTTGTTAAAGCTAGTGAGGTATATCATAGAAACACAAGAAACCAGGACAGAATTGTATTGCATAAAGTTCCAAAGACAAGTATGTATATAAATAGTAGCTATGCAATGTGCGGAAAAGTATATAATTCCATACCTGACTATAAAAATTACCATTAAATAAATTTATTAAGGAACTCAAGACCTGGTTACAAGCTAAATGTTTTTATAACGTATCTGAATTAATAATATGACATAAATTTAATTAAGTAATATTCCTAAGTGACGTTTATATTGAATTATTATTATGTTACCTAGTTTTTTTTTTATAAATGTCTCACATTGTTAGAAAATATTGTACACCATTTATCAAATGGTAGCATAGCGAACTTACCAAATAATAAAACCTGTAATATACCTATGTTCCACAATAAATGAATTATGAATTATGCTGTGTCAAATGTCCATCGTTATTTATTTATTTATGCCTCCAATGTCTTGGGAACGCTGTCCTCTCACAGTGATCTGGATCAGTTGAGCTATCTATAGATCGTTTTAACGGTTTTTAGATAGTTAAACTTTTTTACAGGTATTTTATATTATTGTATATTATCTGTACATTTCTGTAATTATAATTTTTTATTAGGCTACTTTTTGGCTCCTTAAATATGCCCATGTTTTTAATGTAATTTTAGAACTACGTAACATAAAATAAAATAATAAAAGATATCTCCAGTCAGTCGGTTACTTATAATAGATCGTTTCACTCAATTCGCCTGACTACACAGCACTGAGTTTCCTACTCCATTCGGAAGATACATCGATCCCGTAAGATCTTTTTATTTTTCTCCCTACCTGAAGGAGGCTGCCGTAACAGCTTGCATTTATTTTCTAAAAGACTTAAAAGGACATGGGGTGAAAGTAAGTACAGTCACCTACAAAAACAATTGAAGAAGAAATTATTTTTACTTATTTAAACAAATAAAACTAATTTTATTTGTTTAAATAAGTTAAGACACATTATTGAAATTTTCAAGATCAAAGATATATTATATATATTTACTCTTTTAAAAAAAAAAAAAAAAAGAAGGCAGAGCTACTACCAACTGAGCTGACAGGCCAGTAAGTAATAATAATAATAATAACTGACTGATATACTACTTATATACTTTTTTTTGTAAATACATAGGTACATATTATACATAGAAACACCCAGACTCGAGACAAATACTTGCAGATCATACAAACATTTGCCCCGCAACCTTTTGCGTCTCAGCCGGACCTAAGCCCACTGTGCCACAGAGTTCGTCAAATGTAAACCTCTATTTTTTTAAACGTTTGACTTGTATTTCTAAACTAACATAGCTTAGCTTAAATTAATTAGCTTTTGAGATACGTAAACAATACAATACGTTACGTACAATTTGTATGTTAGAAATTGCTATTAGCGATAGTGCCGCCCATTGTATTAACTAAAATTGTTAAGTTATTGTTATTGTATTATTCCGTGTTGTATAAAGAGTATATATATCTATCTACGAGTATCTATCAATTCTTGCCTATTCATATTTTTATAAAATCATTAACTTCTAATGCTGACTGTACATGGCGGTCCATATACTCGTGTATATGACTGATTGGATTGAATATGTTTCGAGCAGCCGAGGTTTTTTCAACAGTAGTATATTTTTACAAAATAAGATAGAATCGGCTTAAAGACAGTCCTGGCCAAATTATTACTTATATTTTATGGCTCAATTACACTTAACGATTACAGTGGTGAGACAGTCAAATAATACTAGACGATGTGGGCGAGTGTTTGTTTAACCCACTCGCCCACATCGACTCTCGGTGCGCTCGACCGACCACACGTCAAAGTGTTCATACCATAGAGTAACGAGGGCACTGTACGTTACTGTACTTGTTACGTGTAATTGACCCATTACTTACATTTTACAGCTATTGTCAGGCCACGTGCATTCCGCTCTTTAGGTACAAAACTTTAGGTAGTACATCAGCTGGCCCACCGTGGTGGGCAGATTCGTTGAGAAGTGCCGCGCCAGGCGAGATAGAGTTACGTGATAGAAAGAGATACACTATGTAGGTATATATAATTTTAGGCGCTAAGCGCATATGCGAGCTAAATTCCACTTTGTTACGTCGTAGCAAGAGTTATGTATATCAATGATTTCTTGGAGTCCGCCTTCTGTACTTGTACTGGGTAAGTACATACTCATTTACCCACTATTAAGTACAACTGAGATTTAGGCATAACTAAATAACACCTCTCTCGATCTTTTTTCATAGATTATCTCCCAAAAATCGTCGGATAAAATCAAACAAAATTGTCAAAAGGGCTCAAATATTTAATTAAATAATAAATCTACTAAGTATACTTTTGTGTAAACCATTTTAAAGCTTCGAGAGTGCTTTGTAATTTTTTATTTGAGCTCAATTCATCATTTCTTGAATTATTCACAAAATGGTTACACAAAAATCTGGAATGTTTTAAAATATTCTTTATTGTTTGGAGATAAGTTAGGTAGCGTGCATATATACATTTTACTTTGAGAAGCAACCCTGTTGAACTTTGCAACGCATTCCGCCAAGGCGCTCGTATGCAAAACAAGTGAAAATTACCACGGCGTAAACAACGAACCGCGACGGAGTGCGCTGGCTAAATGGCCTGGTTTGATTGAAGCTGGTACTCCGCCATCCATCAGGAGGATTACTTAGGAAGGTTATGTCACCGCGCAAACCTTGTGGGATTTAGGGACCGAATGCGACCTTTGCGTTCTGCTAAATTATTCCCTTAAAAATGGAGCTTTACAGCGAACTCAAAGGAATTTTTAAAATGCCGTGCGGTTTTTATTCGAGAGATGCACTGGACGTTCTTAGCGTTCTGAATACTTAGTGCCTTCGTATTTTGTTTACTACATTCTAGTTTTGATAGGTATTTTTAGTACTGTCCCAATAAAACAAAGGTTAATTTTAATATTTTTATTTTATACATAAATTCTTTTTCGTGAAACACTTTCTCATAACTTTTAATTAATTTGACATAGACAATCTCCAATGGGTATACGAAATATCCACTAAAATCGATTTGAAATGTTTCCGAACATAGCCAATCTCAGAGCATTTGGTCAAATAGGTGTATTGTCTTGGGTAATTTCGCCCCATTCACTTACATTGTAGAAGTACCAAAAAATTTCCAAAATTGATTTCGGACATAGAAATTTAAACTTCAAAAGAATGCTGTCGTATTACACACCATTTTCAAATATGTCATTTATTAGTTAATCCTAGAATAGTCCATTAAAATCTGTAAGTATTTTTATTGAATGAACAGCATTCATAGCTTTGGCTTAAAAAACTTACCACGTATATAAAAGCAATATTTTTGATTATTTTCTACGTATATATTGCTGAACTTACAAAATAATGTGAAGCAAAAAAACTGAAGGATCAAAAATAAACTGGTATGCTGATAAATTACAAAATATAAAAATGCTGATTGCTGAGTAATGTCATGCTTTTTCATATTTTCCAAATTGTTCAAAATTGTTTAATATGAACACTCATTAATATAGTAAGTAGATAAGTACATAACATTTAAATTTAACCATTATACATTCAGTATATTTAACTACAAAGTTATTTATAATAATAGGTACCTACTTATTATAAATTTTATATAAAGATAATTTTCGGTCTATCAGCAATTCACACATGAAAACTCTAACTATTGTAAATTATCGAAATTATTTAGTTTTCATCGACAAATACACGGAATGAATATTTCCATTTGGAATAAATTAATTTGAATACAGTTTAAAAGCTTCAAACAGCATACTACAGTTTAATATAAGTATTATAATAATAACAATATTAATGTCCAACCGGTGTGTTTAATTATTCAGTCGCATTGAATTGATAACTTATAATAAGATAATTATACAATCTACCATTACTTACACAAATTATTTACACCTGCATTTAGAACTTAAGAAAATCACAAACGCACCTCCGTATATTTAAGCATTCATCTTTAAGTATATACAACTTTATAAGTAATCATTGTTATCTATCGAGCACTACACATTGGTAAAACATTGTCATGCCTACATACGAATATATATTTGGTTGAAAACACACATGGAACACTAAGCATAGCGATAAAATGCAATATTATGGGTTTATTATGATGTTTATACTATTTTTAATAACATTATTATAAAGATACAGATTTGGACTTATAAATACCAATACTTAGAAAACGTTTTGTCATAACATGGAATGTGTTTGAATAAATATATTTACTTTTAAGTATATAACGGAAATGTAAATATTTTCTTTTAAAGAAGGCACAAAGGATCAATCAATGTGAAAGTAATTGAATTTAATATTATAATAATAGTATATTTCACGATTTAAAATAGTTCATTATAATAAATAAACATCCCTATAGTGAAAGTTAGGTACGATAGAAAATTTAGTTGTACCTTCTCTCAAATGAATCACTTAATAAATATAATTTTATAATTCTTCACAAGTGATATATTTTTTAAACTTTATAATTTTAATTAAAAATACTGGCAGTACATGGTTATCTCTTAGGAGATATAAATCGCGTTCTACTTGCACATTAATATTTTATAATAAACTTTCAAGATCTAGATATTACAAAAAAGAGATTATGTTAGTAACATCTCTATAAACGGCTTAATTTAATTTTCAAAACTTTCATGAGTTGTATTATACATTTTGATAAACACGGGTTTTACTCACGTATTATTGTGTCGATGGAGGCACCGGCACTGCTCACATTCACGGTTCGCACTCAAGCGAGCGGCAACTGACGGACCGCGAATCAAACACACCCTGATGAAGATTCTCTAGATGAATCGAAACAGTGTCGTTGCCACCATCGATAAAATAATACGTGAGTAAAACCCGTGTTTATCAAAATGGCTTAATTTAACTTAAATAATACTAATACGGTAACAAATTGAAGATACTCAGTATGATTCAGGTAATCCATACATTACTTTTCAGTATTCGGTTGAAACCTTCAAAAACCAAAAGCTAATTGACTCAAAATAAACTAATGGACGTTTAGTTTTCTAGGATTCTAGCAAAAATAAAAGAGATGAGTAGAACTAGGATACTGCGAGTGAAATATATTTTTTCAGCGGCACCGGTGGCTCTGATGTCACTTTCCAAGACAAAAGGTTCGTCGATAACGTGTATGATACCGTTGGTGCATTCCACGTCAGGCCTGAACACATGGATCCAGTGACCGTTCCATTCCACGTAGTAATCTGCAATATAATATTACCACTAGATGCTAACAATCACCATTACACGGATAATTGTATGTCTATATAGAAACAATGTACAGTAGAGTTCAAAATGCTATACGATTCAATAAAAGTGCTTCAGAGTTGGTGTTTCATATTTTTGTATTATCTCTCTTTTTTGCAGCATATAACCTACAGTGATTTTATTATTATTGGTTGTATTGTATGTAACTGATTTGTTTTGTATGACAGCCAATTTTTTATAACCGAGGAAAAAAAGAAAAATATATAAATCAGGTAATTTCATAGTAATATTACAGGTTCCACTAGTGAAATCCAGACGTAATTGGTGATTTTTGTAAAAAGCATAATCTAAGAAAAAGCATAAATCATTTATGTTACGGTTGTTATAAAATGCTCACTCTTGTCAGATTCCTTCACTCGCAGCCTGAGCGGGTCACGTGACGTCGGCAACACGAAAGGATGCGTTTCGTTTCCTAAGAGCTTCAGATCGGACACCGTGTAGGCTCTGCCGGCCCTGATCACGTGACGCTCCAGGATTTGTTTAGTCTGAGGAGTAAACGTCAGTTATAATTTCGGTCACAAATGAAAATTTTCTAATTTTAACTATTATTGTGCTAATACATAGAATAATGGCAATTAAAAAGGGATGCTTAAACAAGGGATGAGAGAAGATGGTGATCATGTGCTAAAACTTACAAAGCATCCAAGGCATCTAAGATAATTAATGTCGATCAAATATAGATAAACATAGGTGTAAAATATTTAAGAGACTAAAATAAAATGATGTTAATTCTTACAAAATATCCGAAGTCCTCCTTAAAAAGGGCCTTGTACGCTGAAGGGTGCCTGATTTGAAATTTGAGCCAAGCGTGATCGCGGGGCACGAAGTATGTGTACCGATGCTCCATGTCATTCAACTGCTGGTTGAACATCTCGCGCTTTCCAAGCTTGTAGGTTATGCTAGAGAAAAAAATTACTTATAAATTTACCATATACCATATAATCTATGATATAAACAAGGCTGCTTTGAGACTGATGATAAAGACGACTGCTATAGTCTTCAAATTATTGGGGATTAGTTCCTCTACTGACTAACAGAAGAGCTAGCAATAGAGAAGGAAAACTTGAAACAAGCCCGGCTCGGTGCCAGCCGTTATGCACCTGCAACCGAACCGACACCGCATGTACTGATTCGTCTTTCCTGCGGGTCCTGTCGGCAAGGCCGAGAGCTTACATTAAGGCATAATGTAAGCTCTCGATCTCGAAGCTGCACCAAAGGAGCCTCTGAGGCGCACTTTAATCTTTTCCACAAACTGGTTAGAAATAACTAGTGACACGATAAGAAGAAGAAGAACGAGGCAGATGCTTTTGTGACAGTCATACCCACTTAAGCAGCTTGTAAAGTGAGCGGAAAATGAATTTACTCTATTAATTTTTTTTCTTTGTTAAATGAAATGAAAGTATTTTTTGACACACACGGACACATATATGTAGATTAAATCATTAACAAGTAGTATTTTTAAAGGTGATCTTTTTCAAATTCATGATCATAATTCATATTGTTTTAGTAGTTAATGGGATCTTTATCAATTTTTTTGTGCTATTTGTAATTTAGTTTTTGACGTGATAATGTTTTAAAATCCTGAATATTTAACGCCTGAGCCAAGCGTGCAATCAAGATCGCGGATAGAGAGGCACGATCGGTTCATCAATGTTTTCATATGACGTTATTAAAATTATCGTCCGTAAACCGACTTTACAGACAACAATTTTTTTAATTCAATTTAGTTCTAAGATACCTTAGAAGATCCTTTAAGGTACTTTCAATTTTTATTATTTGAAATTAAGTATTTAAATTGCAACAGCCAAAACATCGGAAATTTTAAAAAAATAATCCGCGATGATAATCCGTTAACAATTAAATCAGTATGAAATATTTTGTAACATATAGCATTTCAAACAATTTCATATGTTTTTTCAGACCATTCAACAGTAATCTTAAATGATAACTTACTTCAGCATTGGATCAGTTTTTAGCTTCTCAAAGACCGTGGTGTAAGGCACTCCTAAAACTCTATCGATGATGTGAAGGAATCCGTTCGTCGCTGCGATATTTGGCAGGGTCACTGTAGCGTTCACACCTCCACCTTCGACGGTCAGTGTTTGATTTGCGTCGTGGTTAAGTACGTTGAAATAGAGGTATTTGCGAGGCGAAGCCGTTGGGGCTTGATAAATCTAAAATAGGTTAAACAAATTGAAACAATAATTGTTTACTGTGTTTAAACATTTTAAATGAACATGCGGTCGAAATTGTTCAATAGATTTTTCAGTCCACAAGCACATTTTTGCAATATTCAAGAGAAATAACATTTGAAAAAGAAGACAATCATGCACATGAAGATCACAAAATAATTAAATAACTTTATTTTAATTTGCTTAAAATATATGAAGGAGTTTAAATTATTGGAAACTGATTTAAAAAAGGTACTTAGTTAATATGAATATTACATATTATTGTCTCTGTAAATGTACTAAGTATGATTAGTAATTATACCTACTGACACAGGAGCGACCATCACGAAACGAAACATTTTTATAACTACTTAACTGATAGACGACCTCATGCAATACAGAAATAACTCATTAATATTCTCATCTGTTAATGATTGGAAAACAATAAATAAAACAAAATAGCTTGACAATAAAACATGGACTGGAATGATAAAATCGAATTTAAAAATTGGATTAACATACAGATCCTGGGAGCTGTTCCCGCAAGCAGCAACGAAACCACAGCATTAAATCCAGTAGTAAACATTTTAATATCAACTTTATTAAAACACCATAAGGTTATTATTGCAATAACTACAAATTGCACGGAATTGAACGAGTGTGGAAGAATTACGTCACAAACAATGGTTTTCAATGAATATTTTATAATACCCAAGTAGATTTTGGGAATTTCGTTAAAACGTTAATAAAAGTAATTAAATTTATAGTAGTTACCTGATTCATGTTGTTGTGGATGATTGCGTCCATAGGCAGTCTCTCCCTCACCAAGTGTAGGTTCAAAATTTCTTTTAGCTTTTGATGGTTTCTAAAAGTTCCAAACACAATTTTAGTTCCACATTCAAAACGAAGTGAGTGTAGATCGCGAGCGCGTGCGTGAACAAGCAACCGCGGATCAAACTCACCCTGATGAAAATTCTCTAGATGAATTGAAACAGCGTCGGTGCCTCCATCGACAAAATAACAGGTAAGTAAAAGCCCGTATTTCTCAAGATATACAATTTAGTTTATTTGAAAGAGTGACAAAAACAACAGACACAAAATACACTTTGTATTTTGTGTCCCATTAAAATAGCATTTAAGTATGGTACGTACACTCAAGTAGGTGAGCATATCGACAGCAAAATCTGTCGTCACTCAGTATATGTTATAGTAGTGTTTAAAACGCTCCTATAACGCTCGTCTTCCATGTATAATGTATTTGGAAAGATCTTAATACATTAACACCACCCAACTCTCCATACGCTGCTTGTTGCGGGTAAAAAATAAAAATATTTTATAAAAACGGTGAGGTGATTCTGTTGGTTCGCCTGACTAGCTGGAATTTCGGAAAATGCGTTCTATCTTATTTTATTTTCACCAAGGTCTAAAATAGAATAACATTTTTAAATGACAAATGATAATTAGCTACTTTATTCTAAGAAAGAAATAAATTCGTGCTTATTAATAGGTTATGTATCTGTATTATAATAAACATTATCATAATATATGTTAAAATTATCATTTTGTTCCTTGATAGAATTTATTTTCCTAGGATTTTCCGCTGTGTTATTTACCACCAAACTAAGTAGAACACTCATGTTTGTAGCCATATGGCTAGAAACATGAGTGTAAATGTCAATCACATGCCAACGTTGTAAATTTAAGAACTGTCATTCAACATTGTTACTCTTATTTATGATTTGGTGTAAAACAAATAATATCGTTCGTATTAAACGAAATTTTACTTAAATCGGCGGAACACAGAATTTACACCAATATGCGATTCGTGGAAAAAAATTGCGCCGTGTGCTCCTAGTATTAGATTCAAAAAGCACACATAAAAATATTTACCTGAGAATATTCTGCACGCTGATATCATTCCAAGCTTCGTTAGAAGGCGCAAATAGAGTAATGTCCTTAGCTAGAGTGAGCTCATTAAGGAACTGGTTATTAGGACCTAGATCCAGGATAACTTCGTAGAATTTGCAAAGAGGCCCGTCTTCTTTCTCCTGTTTATGAAAACAAATGATCAGCTTTAGATGGAGCGTTCTTTTTTTGTATACAACATCTTTCAACGACATTTTTATGCTATCTTAGATATATTAGGGCCTAGAAGCGACGAATAACTAAATGTTATGTTTCTGATACTATTTAATAGCCAAGTTTATTTTTATGAGATTCTAATAACCATCGCACCAATGCAATACCAAAACAATACCAATACCAATACTAAAACAATCTATGTTTTGTTCTAGAGCTTGTCTTAAACTATACCAGAGACCTGCCCCTGAAAACTGCATCACAACCTGTTTCGTAGTTTTGGAGGAGTAGGCGGATATACAGAGAGACAGACGCGACTTTGTTTTATGCTATTATAAGACAATATTCCAAAACAAAACATACGAGTAGATACCTAATAGATAGACAGGTATAGATTTTTTCTGATCATAGAACATTTAATTTATTATTTTGCTAGATTTTTAGACTCCCTAAATATCAATGCTTGTTCTCGATATTAATATGAATTTTGTATATGTTTTTATATACGGGCTGTCTCATCTCGTTGATAGCTACCATGATATCTATACAAATGTGTATCAAAAACATAGCACATATCGATAATGTCGCAATTTTTTTTTGACTGGTCATTCATTCGATTGCCTGAAAACTCAAATAATTAACAAGTTGGAAATGTTGATTTTTATTAGTCTAAAGCCAATTATATATTCTCTGTACCTATGTACAAAGTCGTAACACACACGTACTATTCGTAGTACAAAATCGGCTCCTCTTTTTCTAACGTTAACGTTTTCCTTCAGATAGCTTTCTTGCAATTAGGAAAGTTTTTCAGTTTCCTTCCTAAGAACCTTTGTACTTCTTTAAATGAATTAATTATACGTAGATACTTTACCTCGGCACAAGAAGTATGGAAAAGGAAAGAGATTTTAAAACAAGTACTAGCTACGACTAAAGAGTCTGAAAATAGAAAGACAGAGGATCAAACTACAATTCATAACATACCTTTAGCATTGTGTTGAAGCTATATTTCTGTTATTATCTGCCAATATCAAGTGGTGTTATTGGTATAATTTGTATGTTACCGGCGATAAAACCAGCACGCACAATGCCTAAGACATTTCTAACAAAACTTGATGTTATAACATGATGTGTAGTTTGATCCATAGAAAGTATATCATGCAAGATGGAGGCAGTACTTACGATTCCCTAATTTTTCAAGGTCATGCAGGGTCCAACAGCGGAGCAGGGGAGGCACAAACATAATGAAATGTAATACAATACTTCACTAAATAATTCTAATATCTGTTATCAAAGTTAATGTCATGTGTTTAATTGTTTCTGAATTAATGTGAAGGTAATTTTATACTCCTACGTGGAAAACGAAGCTTTTATTTGTATTATTACACTCATGCCTTTTATGTTTTCTTGTGGTAAAGAAAATGGTTCTATAATTACAGAAATCCTTACAACTGGAACGCGCCGCAGGGCACGCAAACATTTATGATGTGCCTTTAATAAATAAAAGTGAAAATAAACTAAAATAAAACGCATGGATGAAAACTATCAAACTATGTAACTATTCGTTAAGTAACACAACTTCTATTTGTATCAATAAGCTTAACTTTACTTATAAATTCACCGCACAATATTAATAAAACGTGCTTCAACTTCTGAAGTAGTAAAAATACTCTCACAGGGTAAATAAAACAAAATTAGTGAGGCGCTTCGTTTTACCTTCATTGCCTGGTTCCCATAAAAATGGAGCGAAAATTCAATGTCACATTGTAATATAAATCGTGTACTGAGAAGCGAAGAAAACATGATGTTATTAATAACGCATCAACTGTAGCAAAAGTTTGTAACAATATTGTGGAAGATAGGAAACATTGTTACCCAAATTGTTTCTGTATTAGAGAAAGTTACCTTGAGGAAATCGATGACGGAAGTATCGATGACCATGAGAGGCCTTTGGATAAGATGGACCACGCCGTTCTTGACGGGAATATTGGCTCGTACGATGTCGGCTAGCACAACTCCTCGGCTGTGCTTGGCGTCACCAGCTACCGTGTTCGACTTCACGTAAGCTACAAGACAATTTAGAATTATAATACATTGATGTGATGTGAGCACGCATAAAAATAAAAATAAAAAAAATCCTTTCCTTGATAGACACTGGTGGCAGTTCGGTTGGTTCATTTCTAAAATTAGGAATTGTCTAAAATATATTTAGTTAGTCATAGCATTTGTAAAACCTATTCGGTTGGTACCATATAACTAAATAAGGAACGCTTAATTAAGTTAGATAAAATTTTATAAGGATAAGTTGGTAGTAGCAGAACACCAAAGGTTAATTTGACAGTTCGAAACCTAACATTAACTAAAATTAGTTAGGTTGGTGCCAACAGAATTGAGGCGTTTGACTGACACCTCTATCAAAAATGGCCACTTCAAAGTATTTTTGCAATAACATTTTTTTCTAAGTATGTTTTTATTTTATATCTTTTTAAGGGTTAATTATAAGTATTACCGTGCAATATTTCATCCCTATTAAACTACAAGTCTGCAAGCAAGATCTTAGATTACGGGCGGACAGACAGACACGACGGACATAGCGAAACTATAAGGGTTCGGAACACTAAAAACAAAAAAAAATTATAGGCATAGATTTTACATATTTATTTACGAGCAAGTATCTAGGGACTATTTGCTTTCTCAGGCTAGTTTTTGAACTACTGAGACTTTTTGTCTTTTTGGAACTTTTTGGAACTTTTTGGAATGGTTGTTTTAATTCATTGTCAATGGTTAAAATGTAATATAACTCATAGTTTTAAATTATTTTCAGCAACATAGTATGTAGGTAAGATGAAATCGTTACGCTACTAAACTGTACAAAGATAATACTTGTACAGTTTAGTAGCGTAAAGATTTCATAGCGTAACTTTAATTTGAGTTAACAGTGAAACAAGGATGAGGTTCTCATGGAATATTTAAATCGTCGTTATAATGTGTGTCAAATTATAAAACTTCAGTCCCGATCTAACTTTATTATTATGGAATCTATAGCAACTTTTAATTACATCAAAAATGAAAAAACAGTTTAAAAGACTTGTATGATATAACATACGTTTGAAGACATCCTGAGATTATTCGTTTGACATTTCGCAAAGTAACAAAGCTCTCCTAAATAGTAAAATTCTTTTAGTGTTATATTTATTGGATAATCTCAGCAGAATTTTACTCAATAAATTGCCAATAAAGTTTTTTTGTGATATTAACGACGAGATATTCTAGACGGCCGTTCCGCGATAGAATAGACAATAATGACGATCAACTACGACTTTCTGACGTTATTAAAACAAACAAAACCAGTTGACTTTTGTCTGATAACAATTTGACAATATCTGTGGTTTTGTTCTTTCTTGATAGACTGAAGCCATAAGAAGAAAAAAAGACGAAACACGTGAAACAGTAGAGCTATTGAAGTACCGTTTAAAGCATTCTATAGATAAATGACAAAGTAAGGATATCCTGCAAAGTAGTGGATAATGGGTAGGCAATGCAGTGTTTTTAATTAATGCAGCTGAATCGGACTGCGTTCTTATCGGAATTGTACATCTACAGGCGTTTAATTTACTGTATCTCTGGATGATAGGCTTATTGGATGTTATGTTTATTTTAATCAGAGATTCCATTTGGAGCGTGTCCAATATTTTATAGGTCAGGCTCACAGACATTTTAGTCTAAAACATTATCGAAAATAAATTTCTATCAAATACTCTTGGATATGTTTTTAAGAGGACAAAAAGCTGGTAAGGAATACTGGATTTTTTTTTGCACAATGAAGTATCCAGCAATATTTATTATTTGTTTATTTATTATTGAATATATTATTTTTTTTGGAAAGTAGATGTATTTTGTTTATATGGGTATATATGGGTAGGCCAACCTAACGCAATGCTCCAATGAGACAGCGAGGTTTCGGAGTAAACGATAATATCATCAATCAATCAATAATTTTGATTTTTGATGATAGTTTAAAAACCTCTTAAAAATTTAATAAAATAAAATTGAAATGGGGCCACCTTGGAAGAATGCCTTTTAAAACAAAAAAATAATATTCCAAATCGGTTCAGGCGTCTTTGAGTGAACATACATAAAAAAAAAGATTCTGGCGAATTGAGAACCTCCTCCTTTTTGATGAAATCGGTTAATAAAAAACGATATCTGTGTTGACAAAAAAGGCTTAAACACTTACTGATCTCTTCCTTCCCATTCATAGCAGTGCTGAAGGATATGATGACCTTCACGTTATCCCCGAAGGCGAGGGTTTCAAACTCCTTGGTGTCTGGCGTCGCTTGCGTGAACAACACGTGATGGGGTATGACGTGCCCATCGATCACCTTCTCGTCTATCAGGTCTGACCTAGTTGTAGGCTAAAGTAGAAACAACAAATAAGTACCTTCATCAAAAGTTTTTTATGACAACTTCTCGAAAGCTGTCTAGACATCTTTAAAAGATCTACTCTCTCATGTAGTTGGTATTTTTAAACAATCGCGCGTAATACGCGATAAATACCCGTTAACTATATTCTTATTATCGCATAATAACGTGGCGCTTAATAATTATGTGTCCGTGTCATTCTAATGTCAAAGAATAGAGATAGCAACAGATTTAAACAATTCATCGGAATAGCGGAATTTTAATATATATATATAATAAACTGTGAATTCATAGGACAAGTATGGATAATTGAATTATATTGGTGCAATGTGATTTGAACGACGAGGAATCCCAAGAAAGTTCTAGACGGCCGTTCCACGATGACGTTTAGAATAGACAAATGATGATCGACTAAGGCTTTATTATCAAACAATCACTGACACTGACATCATGAATCGTGACACTGGCAAAACGGTCATTATTATGAAACATGCTATTAACGAAAAAGAAGAAAAAGAATTACACTAAGATATGAGGATATCTACCGAGGCTTAAAATTAATGTCATAAGCAGGTTTTTTTAGTGCCGGGCATAAAACGATAATTCAAAACGTATGACAAGTATTCTTTCTCCTGTCCCTATCAGGGCCAGCTGTACTCTAATGCGAATACTTGGATAGGTTACAGTTGGTAAAAAGAATGTGCTCTTTAATAGTTTCGTATAGGTACGTGAACTTTGAATTTTTCGTATTTTACCTTAAAGCCTTCATCAACAGGAATGAAGAAAGTGTGTCTGCCATCAGCGTTGAACACCTTGTTCTTCTGAAGCTGAGTGACCTTCTGCCTGAACGACCTGTAAAAATACTCATCTTAAAGAGTGTTGGGGTTACATTTATATTAATGACAGAAGACACAATAGGCAATGATACACGATTCTACTCATACTGTTACAAACTATACTATTGGTGCTTTTGTAGTCAGTGGCTATAAACCGTACATGAAACCTCCTTCGTGGCCTAACAGATTTTTAAAAGCAGAGCTCGACAGCAAAACGTGATTTTTTTATATAATTTTCAGTAAGCACGTATTTTTAGTGTCGAATCGAATAGATCCTCTGAAGCTCACTTTAATTCTTTCAACACATTTTCTTAAAGGAGCTGGTGACTATTAAGAAATAAAATCAAATATTTTTTTATTGAAAATAACAAATATTGGGAATCAACTTAACCTAATTAATATATTTCTATAACTATTGGTTTTTTGTTACTGATTAGACGAACATTGGTACCCAACGTAGGATTGGGATCCTGTGACATGGTGTACCAGTGCACACCGCTGCCGGCCGATTTGATTGAGGCTAGTATTGTTTCTTTTATTATGTAGTATAGCATTTATATTAGTAGTACTGTTTATATTGTATTAGTGATACATTAGATATATAAATCAGATGCAAAATTCAAAGAAATTCCAATTTTCTGTGATAGATTCTTTTATGTTTGATTAATTATAATATTTATGATAATAGGAATTAGAAATAGGAACTTGTAGCAGAAGAAGTACATATTTCATTAATGTCTGACTACGAATGCAATAAAAACATTGAATATCATCTACATAAAACTGCAAAATTGTTATTAAATAAATAAATAAAGCCATACATTTCACACAGCATCATCTGGCCCCAACGTAAGCAGAGCTTGTGTTATGGATCGATGATCGATAAACTACTTATAAACTTTTTTTTTGTCATTATCATCATAGGCTTGTTCATCTGTTGCAGATCATTTAGGTGCCGTCAGTATAGTTACAGAGCAGTTATTTGTAATTAAAAACATTCGTTCATGGATCCACCCCAGCAAGCTGAAGTGGGTGAAGTTTCCTCTCCACTGACGCCACTGCCTGGGATTCTGTTTGACAGCGCAGGTCTTCCCAGTCAACACTAACCTGTCATATTATACATAGAAACACCCAGACCCGAGACAAATACTTGGTAAATATCGCGTTTTGAGTGAAAATTATATAGAAACATTTGCCTTGTATTACATGGATAATGGAATGGGTAATGGATAATGGATAATGGACCATAACGGAGGCATTTAAGTGGCATATTAGCTCTGTCTCAAGAATTAGCCACTTACCTTGTACAAAGGAAGGTAGTACCTAAGTAATAGTGGTCGACAATTATCAAACCTGAGTCTGTGTTGTCCGATATTGAAGACATCAGAATGCTCTAAGAACTGCATCGCATTGGGATTATAGACAGGGCCGGGAGAGCTCGATGAACTGGTTCCGTGTGGTTGCAGAGGTTGCAGCACTTGATCTATCACGTGGAGGACCTGGAGGAAACCAATCTGTTTTATCTACCCATCTCTATCTACTTATTTAGGTAGCCTGGGAGAAACTCTGGAACTACTTAACATTTTTTATGAAATGCAGCTGTCTTTTTTATTTGATAATTGACATTATTGCTATATCATGTTTTCCTACACATATTTTTGGCCGTTTTGCGTAGTAAACATTACGCTCTTATATTACATATTTGCCGAGTTATTTCGTGTTTTATTTTGTAATTCATATAAAGCTTGAGTTATTGACTCGAGGGTGTATAATTTGAATATATTTTTTATGTTTCTTTGTGATTTGAGCAAAAATAATCCGTATAGTTTTTATTAAAAATATTATAAAAAAACACAATCTAAAAAAAAATAACAAATGACGAACGACACCATATGACTTTGTGACGTCTTACCATAAACAATCTAACACTTGACAATGGCAGAATTGACATCATTATGACGCATGCCATTAGCGAAGAAGAAGAATGTTTTCCTACAATAAGTTCCATAAGTTTCTAACAGATGGCAGTGTAAGTAAACTTTAACATCTTTTGTTATCTGGGTTGAGTAAGCGTATTTTAGTTTAACATTTTAAAACTACACAGCAATGCGTTTAGTACTAGCAAGTACTTTATAAAAAAATCTTCCGCAAACGCATCTGTTTGTTGCGTCAGTGCTACTCAGTACAACTGAAATCACTACCAAAGTGATAAGAGATTTTGCGAATAAAGAATGTCCTTACCTGTCGTTTATTGTTCCTATTCACAGCCTGGTATGACCGTGAAATATAGACCTTAGCGTTATTGACAAAAATGTCATCGTGCATCGTATCCCGGCGTCTGGTCACCCATAGCGGGGGGTTGCCGTCCAGCTCAGAGGAGATCGCGTAGTCGAGGTTTGTCAGGGTCGTCGCAAGATTAGCTGTTGAAGAATGGGATTGTGAGTAAAACCCTTGGAATGTTTGTAGAGCTTAAATAGAGTTAAGATAAATCAGCCAAGCGCGAGTCGTACGTACTACGACTACGTACACTACGTACAGTGAAAGCTTCCAAAATCAGTAAAGGCAAGAATGGCTAGTGCCTAGATGTTGTATTTCCCACAAACTACTCCAACACCGTCTTGTTAGTAAACTACAAGAATTTAATATGGAACTTTTATAAAAAAAAGGTTTATAATTAAATAATCCCGGACATTTCACACAGCATCATCTAGCCCCAAAGTAAGCAGTTCTGGTGTCATGCAACACATACTTTTTGTTGTAAACACATACATATTATACATAGAAACACCCAGACCCGAAACAAATACTTGCAGATCATACAAACATTTGTCCTGCGACGGAAATCGAGCCCGCCACATTATGCATCTTAGCCCACTGCGATACAGAGGTTGTAAAATAAAAAAAATTGGAAACTTTTCAGGTACTTCCAAACAGCGGTGTAGCCGGTAGAGCACTGGACTGGACTGACAATGGACCAAAAAATACGACTTCAAAGATTAATATTTATCAAACAAATATCTGTATCAAAAATCAGTTCAAGGATTTTTAAGATACCTATGCTACATAGTTCATACCCCTTACGATTCTAGTAACTTTATTAACCTCTGCATAAAATTTCACTTTTTACCTCTATCAATTCTTCGTGACATATCGGATTATTTATTTATGTTAAAAATAATTTCTAATGATATTGACTGCCCCGACCTTCTCTTTAAAATTAATTTTAATATCCGGCATAGAACGTTCAGATTCAACCCCCCTCTTTATGTACCTGGAGCTTCTACTAATTACAGACAAAATTCGTTTATAATGCGAGCGAGTTCAACCGTCAACGGTTTTAGTAAGTTATTAGACATTGATCCATTCAATATTAGTATTGGCAAGGCACGGCGTTGCATTACTTTGAATTTTTTTTGGTACCTAGGCAACCCAGGTATTATATGATACTTTTTGATGTTCTTACTTTTGTTTTATATTCTTTTATTTTTATTGAATATGAAACTCTGATGATTGTAATTATCTGGTTGGCGAGCATGTGTCTCTTTTTATGAAGGTGCGATAAAATAGTGCTCTCACCTTTGACTATAATGTTTCCATCAGTGAAAACCCTTAATTGGCTCTCTGTTTCTATTTTTAGTACTATGTTGTTTTTTTAGCTGTTGGTTTTCCAAATATAAATAAATAAATAAATAAAAAGTCTCGCAGCATCTAAAGAATACATATCCAACGATTTGTCACACGATAGGGTAATAAAAATAAAAATCAAAAAGCAACCCCACTTTATTAGAAAAACAATTTGTTCACATTTTTTTATTTTATAACCTTATAGTGGCTACTAATACGTATTACCATGAAAAATTTTAGTGACTTTGACTTTAATTACGGGTGGACAGACAGATAGACATGGCGAAACTATAAGGGTTAGATTTCAGAACCCTAAACATAAAGAGAAAAAAAAAATGTAACACATCTGCAAACTCTAAATTCAAAAGTATGATTTCAAATTTAGAATTCACATTTCGGATCTAAAGAGTTTGTAGTCTGAATGGTTGGTATTGAGGCGTAATTGTCTTTCTCCATTTTAACAACCTCTTTTGTTTTGTTTTCTAAACCATACTGTAGCTACTGTAGGTAAACTACATACCTAGTTACTTTATAAAACAACAGCAACTTACAATAAAGGTATTGGAATACCGAAATGTGTTTAAATCAAATATAAACGTAACAGGAACACAGCTGTAACCACAAGCTATCGGCGCACTCTAACAACAAAGGATATGAGTGTTCAAGATTGGCAAGCTTAGAAAGTTACCTCACCGACAAACTGGCACTGAGGCAAACTGGGGGTTAAACACAGGGCAAAGTTTGACACGTGCTACGATGTGTCGTATGAAAGGTATTGAACTACGTAATGTTTGTGTATCTGTTTGGAGTACGTTAAACCGCTAAAGCTGGTTTGGCAATTTAATCCAGATCGCTGGAAAGTCTCTCATAAATGCAGAATATTTAAACAAGAGATCTGGCTCCAAAGTGAGCTTAGCTTGTATTACGGGTACCACATGACTTATATAATTTTTTTTTTGTAAATTCATGCATATTATTCATAGAAACCAGACCTGGACCAGAAAAAAATACTTGCAGGTCATGCAAACATTTGTTCCGCGGCGGGAATTGAACCCGCAATTTTACCAGGCCTATCCCGGGCTTTGGCACACAGAGGTCGTCATCGAATAAAACTAAACCGAGCAAGACAAGCAGACTATAATGTGGAGATCACATGAACTCTTGCCGTGTTAAGAATTACAAGAAATAAAATAGGCACACGGTCCACTGGTTTGTACGTGTATATAATGAAGACATACTCTCTAATAATTACGTTTTAAAAACTAAAAAGAAAACGGACTTCATTGCATATAAAAATAAATCAAAAATAAAAAAAAATATAAGAAAAATGAAAAATAAAACACTTATTAGATTTTTGTTAATTTTTTAAAAACCGCTCCACCGATTTCAATAAAATTTGAATGGGACCGCCTGGGAAGTATACCCTTTGAAACAATAATTTTCCAAATCGGGTTCAGGCGTCTTTGAGTAATCCGAGAACATACATAAAAAATAAAAATAAAAAAAATATTCTAACGAATTGAGAACCTCCTCCTTTTTTAGGAGTCGGTTTAAAACAGGAAATGGAGGAAATATTTACTTAAAGAGCCGCTGCACGTTTCTCTTAAAAGCCTACTTAATAATCCAAAATATTGAAAGAGTAATTGCCTCTTAAAAATCCATCACTCATTTTAGAATTCGACGGGCAAAAAATAGATCTAAAATTGCTATAGACTATAGCAATTTTAGATATTTTTTTTAGAGTTCCTGAGACCATAAGGAACCCTTTGGTCAGTTATAGTCAGTTGGTTTGTCTGTCGGCCCCTAATTAGAACCCTAAAATTTGCAAGGTTACATTTATTAGTGGCCACTACAAAGTTACGAAATAAAAACATTCAAAATGTTATTAGTGGGTTCCCTACATGTAAAGTAGGTTTGTTTTTTATCTTAATACCCAACCGTGTGGCGTACCGTTGCATAGGTTTTTCAAAGATTTGAGTTTTCATAAACTGTTTTTTGATACATATTATATAATCTTTGATAAATGTTAAGCTTCGAAGTGGGCTGCCCTTCCCGCCTACCTGCCTGCTAAACAGCTATGACAACTGTGGCTCAGTAGCCTAAGTTCCAGCTGAGACGCAGAAGGTTGCGGGTTCGATTCCCGCTGCGTGACAAATGATCTGCAAGTTTTTGTCTCAGGTCTGGATGTTTCTATGTATAATATGTATTTACAAAAAATAGTATATAAGAAGTATGTCAAGCATGTGGTACCCATAACACAAGCTCTGCTTACTTTGGAACTAGATGATGTTGTGTGAAATCTCCGGGATTATTTATTTACAGGTACCTGAAACGTTTTCAAAATTGTAGCTTTGATGCTGGCATTACAGGGAAATTTATCACGGCTACTAAGGATTTAGTATAAGTAAGAATTATAAGTAACAGCCTGGTTTGTAAACCTTAAAATAATTCATGAAATCTCCAAAAATTTTTTTTTGATGATTTTGTATTGATTTGGAACCAGACCTCTAGTCATTCCTAAACTTACTAGCATCATAAGGGGTCATATACGCTTGGCAAATTAATTAAAATTAACCAAAAGGTAAGACAATTATAATAAAATAATATTAAATATTACTTATGATGCACATAACACCATCTAGTCCCAAACTAAGCATAGCTTGTATTATGGTGACTTGATGACTGATAGAATACTTATATATTTTTAAATACCTACTCATGATACTTTATAACACCCAGACACAGAACAAACACCTATGTTCTACACACAAACGTTTATCTTGGGTTGGAATCGAACCCTCAACCTTCAGCTCAGAAGGCAGAGCTACTACAAACTGAGCTGACAGGCCAGGTAAAGAAAACTAAGGTCTTTCACGCACCAGTCACAGTTCAAAACCATTAAACGTAAAACTTTGTATATGTGCGTATGTGTAGGTAATGAAAATATTTTAGTGTACGATATCATACGCGGGATGCTATGAAACCAGTGATTTTTGACAACACAATACGCGAACACCCTAACTTAAAAGTTATTATAATGGACAAAGCGATTATGTCAATCTTAATTGCGATGCAACTCCTCAGGGCCTTTGGCTGACTTCAGAATTTCTCAGCCAAAGTTAACAGCAGAGCTCTAGTGAATTATTATTCAAATGACATCTTGTTGCTACTTGATAGAATTTGTAAGCTGCGAGAATTCGTCTTTGTACTTTCAGCCGCATAATGGATACCGCAAAATATTAGGAATATAATAGTTAGTAGCCGAGGAAGCCTATCACGCAAATAAATACTAAGCAATGTTGCATGTAGTAAAAGTTTATAATTGAAATCCTGGTAGTTCAAAATTATGGTTCTTTTTGCAAGCATTGTTAATTTACTTAATTAAACATGGGAACAGCTTTATGGCATGCAGTGACTTCGTTTGTATTGCAGTTTTACATACTAAATTACTTTTATAGATACCTATGTACCTACCTGTAATTTTTAAGTTCAGTTTCTTATATAAAAGTATGAGATGATACGTTATAATCATTAAAGTAATATGATGATGGATAATTAACGCAACACCACCTAGCACCAACACTATACTATAGAAACCACTGATATAATACTTATAATACTTATAATAAATTTATTTATTTCTCTTTACAAAGTGTACATAATGCTAAAATTTATTTGGACATATTTACAGAAATGTACAAAATAATATAAAATACACGTGAAACAGTTGAGCTATCTAAGGACCGTTTAAAACGATCTATAGATAGCTCAACTGATCCAGATCACTGCCAGAGGGCAGCGTTCCCAAGATACTGGCGGCATTACCACGTTGAATGGCAATGCTGATACGCTGAGCCAGATAGGAGCCAGGTCTTGGGTCATGCAACGTATCTACTTATAATAATAATAATAAATACTTATGATACTTTATAACAGAGACAGAACTAACATGTTGTGTCCTCTGTGAGTTAAATTCCTTGTGGGTTGTGGGTTAAATTCCTACCCTGGACAAACATTTGCCTTAGAATTTGTCTACTAATAAAAAAATATTAGACAAATTACTTATAATTTTTACTGTTTTTTTTTACTAAATATATTTTTGTCACTTCTTTTTGAATATTTACTGTCTATTTTTCTCATTTTTTTATAATTTTTAAACTCATTACTTTATTTCATTATACTCGCCTACCCTACTTGTTACAGTCGTACGCGCAAGTGTTTACGTTTCAATCCAGTTCAAACCCTGTAATATTGTTAGATTTTAGTTTTTAACTGATTGTATGTTTATTAATAAATGGTGTTGTGTGAGTTGCCAATTATATTTATAACGTTTGCAAATCGTTTTCTAAAAAAAGATTCTCACCAATGTGGTATAGCACTAGATTGTCGTCCATCTCGCCGTTGTACCGTTGGAATGCCTGGTTGGTGGGCGCAAATAGCGTCATCTGGCGGTAATGTAGACTCGTGTTTGCAATCACATTGCGCTCCAGCAGTGCTAAAAACTGCAACAATGGAAAAAGTGTGAACATAATGGGCGAGAATGAATAAGCTAGCGAAAACTTTGTACTTTTACAGTGAGATTTAATGTGTAATGTATCGTGTAACGTACTCTACTGCTAGGAGGTATGGGATTTTGTACAGCGTTTATACTATAGGGCAAATCATTTATGTAACCATTTATTATTTGACGACCTCTGTGGCGCAGTGGGCCAAGGGCCGTGTGAGACGCAGAAGGTTGCGGGTTCGATTCCCGCTGCGGGACAAATGTTTGTATGATCTGCAAATATTTGTCTCTGGTCTGGTGTTTCCATGTATAATATGTACGTATTTACAAAAAAAATCAATAGTTTTTTTGTATGTAGTATATCTGTCATGTGGTACCCATAACACAAGCTCTGCTTACTTTGGGTCCAGATGATGCTGTGTGAAATGTCCAGTATTATTATTATAATATTATTATTATAATTAACTTGGTCGTTTAAAGTGCTTATGGTATAACAAACACAGAGGCATATATTAGGTTTGCCAAGATTTATCAACCATATCATTATGTAAATAAATATTGGAATGAAAACATCTAGCCCCAATGTAAGCAGAGCTTGTTCTATTTGAACCACATGACTTCTTATGTACTATTTTTGTAAATACATACTTAATTTTTTATGTTTATTTATCTTTTGTAGGTTTATACTTAGTTATGTAATCACAATATTTGTTAAATGTACGCCGTGCCGTTCACTCTAGTCTATACATTCCATTCCATCCAAAGGTTGCTTGGAAGAGATCGCTTTCGAACGATATGGCCGCCCATTGTATCACTTAAGTACTCCTACTATGTTTAAATTGTTGTTTAGTATTTCATTTCAAAAGATGTACAATAAAGATATATTCTATAATATACATAGAAAAACACCTAGACCGGAGACATATATTTGTAGATCATACCCGCAACCTCAGGCGGGCTTTCGCCCAATGCACCACAGGGTCGTCATGTAAGTCAACTACAACTTAAATTTGACAGAGTAATTCGAACATATTATTACAAAGCTTTTATTATACTACGAGCTTCGCACGGGTACAATGCTGATACCAAATATACTACAGAATGTCTGATGTGATTAGAAACCTTCAAATATTAACAGTGTTTCTCTACTATATTATACATGTATTATACATATTAACCTTCCTCTTGAATTACTCTATCTATTAAAAAAACCGCATCAAAATCCGTTGCGTTGTTTTAAAGATCTAAGCATACATAGGGGCAGACTGGCTAAAACTCGCCTCGGTTGGCGGTCGGTTGTAGGGGGCAGCCGTTTGTAAAAACGTAGGAGTTTTAGCAGCTGCCCCAAACAGCAAACCGCTCTCAGAGCCAGTCCCAAGCCTGGATAAAGAGTGAGGGTTCCCCAAACCCCTAAACCTCCCAAACCCCATCCTATACCTTTCTCCTCATCACCTTCCAAACGTCCAACACACCCACCCCTTCCAAATCCGCTGCGGAGCCTTGTGGTCCAGCTCCGTGGGCCTGCCTTTTAAGGGTAGGTGGGGGGTGAACCACCTACGTTTTTGATGCTGTGCGTAGGGGCCCGTGAGGGGGGATGCAACTGACCTGGTGGCTGAGCGGACAGATGTATCTTCCGCAACACTCCACTTCGGTGTGAATTTCCTCCAAAACGGGAGGCCATCGGTCTAACCAACCATGGCAAATCAGCATATCGGTCGGCCTTCAGCTGCCGAGGTGAGAGGGGGGGGTCGATGGGGTCTGCAGTCGGCGGCGCACGCCCATGGTGGTGACGGTGGTGGTCAACGTCAACATTGGTGGTGCCGTTTAGGCTCGTAGGCAACGCGATCAGCCCCTCTATATCGGACTGGTAGCCCTGGTGTACTATATGCATACATATATACACCCCCCAGGCGTGGACTCCGTGGTGGGTGGGGAGCCGGAATGATGAAATCAAAAAACCCAAGCATGTCTACTACAACGAAAATTGACCACTTTGATACCCCCTCAACAGGGGAGGCGGTAAAGGATCTGGAGGCGGCCTTCGCGGTCCCGCAGTCCAATACTGCTGCCTGGAAGGTTGTGAAACCAAAGGGTAAAAAATATAACAAAAAACAGAACAAGCGAGCAGGGAAGGAGGTGCAAAGGCCACAGGCCGGACCCTCCGGTACCAACGTCCGAGCCCTCGAGGAGGCCAACGCCCCGGAAGGCAAGGACGCAAAGAAGCTCGCAACAAAAAGGAGTGACATCGAACCAGAGGATGCTCCGGCAATAGGCCCGGGTCCGAGTCACTTCTACAAACAAAGAAAACAAGCGAGGTCTAAACCCGAACCGCATGCCCCGGCGGCGAGATCTGCAGGCCCGCCTGTAGTGACCGCCGCGCCCGTTGGTTGCAGAGGTAAGGGGACGACCAAGCAAAACAAAAACCGTCGCAACCGCCAAAGACGTGCCGCTGCTGCAGTCTCACGACAGGCACAGGCCCCGGCTCACAACGAGCCGAGCAAGAGGACACGGGCGGACGACACTGTATCTCCAAGAGGAGAATACAAAAAACAAAAACTGGACAACTTGCGTCGAGCCCCGCCCAGCTACGCGGAAGTTGCCCAGAGCAATCTCCAAGTGGCAGTGGCTAGGGCCGACCACCAAACAATGACGGACGAACAAATCACTTTAGTGAAGAGGTACCTCGAGCGCAGGATTCTGGAAGACGTCAAGAATCCCGCGATCGACTTCTCACCGCGCTTTATGGGCAGGCCAATCATGGCCGAGGGTGCTCTGAAGCTGTGGTGTGAAGATGACCTCTCACTAAAATGGCTAACAGAGGCAATTGAACAACTGCCGGCGACCTCCTCACCAAAGCTCAGGGTTGTAAAACAGAGCGAGCTGGTGAGGAAGGTGCGCGCTGCTATCTTTATCCCAGACTGTACCAACAGTCTGGAGGACACTAGTCTGGTACTAGCAGACCAAAACAGGTGGGCGAGGATCCCTTCGTGGACCTTATACACCCACAGCAACCTAGAGGACGACATCCTCTTCGTGGCTGTGGGAATCCCGGAGGATCTGGTCCCAGAACTGATGAGGAGAGACCGCAGACTAGCTCACAACCTGGGCAACGTCTACGTCAGGTTCTACGGCAGGGATGGAGCCCTGCAAGACGTACCGCCCCAGGTTGTACCACCACAGGCAACAAACGAGCGAACAAATCCCAGCGTCCCGCTAGCCCCCCGTGACGGCCAAGTAACGCCATCAATCGCGCCGCCGACCTTGCACTCGTCACCCAAACCGTCGTGCCCAAAACCGATGGAGGTGATGTGTGCGAGTCCGGAGGACAAGCTGGACCTGGAGGAGTCAGAGGAGGAGGGAAGCCTTGATGATAGCGACCCAAATCCCACTCTATAACCTCGTACAAGCAAACCTCCAGCATAGCCTCACTGCAACGGCTAACCTACGCAGAATGCTGGAGGCTCAAAACAACAAGACCATTGCCTTGATCCAGGAGCCGTGGATCAGGGCAGGGCGTGTGTGTGGTCTTAACAACCTTGATGGTAAGTTACTTTATGACAGCACTTGTGCAAACCCACGAGCATGCATCTACATACCACCTAACATAACAACAGTGCCCCTCACCGAGTTCTGTTACAGGGACGTAATAACTGTCAGACTCCAAGTCTTGATAGAGGGGGAGATCGAAGACGTAACGCTGGCGTCAGTGTACATGCCTGCTGACGAAGCCATTCCTTCAAAGGATGTTACGAGTCTGGTAAGACACTGTGAAATAAATAACTCAAAACTTATAATTTCAGCCGACACTAACGCGCATCACCCTATATGGGGGATGCCAACACCAAACACAAGAGGAGAGGACCTGGTAAACTTCCTCTTTACCACCACCCTCACAATAGCAAACACTGGCGGGATACCGACCTACGTAACGAAACGCCACCGCACCATAATAGATCTAACTCTGGTATCAGGAAACTGTCCCAATCTTGTACAAAATTGGAGGGTTTCAGAAGAAACCTCCTGCTCCGACCACAGATGGATCAGGTACGAACTAATGGTAAACACAACAACACCAGCACCCACACGCAACCCTCGCAGAACAAACAAGGTACTGTTCGTAAGTTCTCTGAAGCAGCACCTGCGGGGGAATACACTTGGGACAAACATATCAAACACAACAGAGATAGAAGGTAGTATTGAACACATCACTACCAGTCTGACCGAAAGTTTCGAGGATGCCTGCCCCCTCGCCATAGCCCGAGGGGCCGATGGCGGGAGGAAGGGCTGGACAAAGGAACTGGAAAGACTGAAACAAAAGGTACGTAAACTGTACAACAGAGCTCTAAACACCTACGACGACAAAGATTGGGACGAATACAAGAAGGCCCAAGCCGTATATAAGAAACGTATTCGCCGCAACAGTCGTCTTAGCTGGAAGAAGTTCTGCACTAACATTGAATCAAACTGCAGTGCAAACAGAATTAGGAAAGTCCTCGCCGCCGAACCAAGGCGCGAGATTGGATCTATAAAAAGACCTGATGACACCTACACCAAAACTTTAGCGGAGACACATGAACTCCTCATCCAAACACACTTCCCAGGATCGCAACTGTGCAGTGATCACAAGTGGCCTAAAACCTGTGAGCACACACCATCTGACACGGACTGGGCAGTAGCGAACACGGTAGTTACAAAATCAAAGGTAAACTGGGCAATCAACACCTTCCAAACATACAAGTCGCCAGGCATAGACAAAATCTTCCCCGGCCTCCTGCAGTGGGGCGAACCGTATATAGGCGAGTTGCTCACGAGCACCTTTAGGGCGTGCCTAGCTTTCCGGTACGTGCCACTGCTGTGGAGGGAGGTCAAAGTCATCTTTATACCTAAACCGGGTAAGAGTGACTACACAGAGGCAAAATCGCACAGGCCGATCAGTCTCACATCTTTCCTATTAAAAACCCTGGAAAGACTATGCGATAGGCACATTAGAGAAAACATACTCATAAACGCACCCTTACACCCACAACAACATGCATACAGCGCAGGTAAGTCTACCGAATCAGCCCTACACAAAGTGGTAAGTAGACTTGAACGCGATATATCAAACAAAGCGCTCTGCCTAGCAGCCTTCATAGACATAGAAGGTGCTTTCGACAAGACAAACTTTAGCAGCATAAAGACAGCCCTACGAAACAAAAATGTCGAACCAACCTTAACAGACTGGATTTTAAACATGCTAAAACTTAGGGCAGTGCGAGTAGATGTACAGGGGAAAACCAGGGCGGTCGTGGCAAAGGGAACGCCCCAGGGGGGAGTCCTGTCACCGCTCCTCTGGAACCTGGTGGTAAACAATCTCATCACCAAATTGAATGCTGAGCGCTTCTTCACGGTGGGCTATGCAGATGACCTTACCATTTTAATCTCAGGGCACTTCGCTAGTGTGGCGTGCAACATCATGAACAATGCACTGAAAGTCGTAGAGACATGGTGCAAGGTAAACGAGCTAACAGTAAACCCAGCAAAAACAGAACTTGTAATGTTCACAAACAAACGCAACCTAGGTACCTATCAACTTCCTGTCCTTTTCGACACCCAACTACACCTGTCCCATGAAGTCAAATACCTAGGCATAACAATGGACAGTAAACTAAACTGGGCCAAACACTTAGAAAACAAAATACAAAAAGCAACCATATCTTTCTGGCAATGCCGCAAAATGATAGGTAAAACTTGGGGCTTCTCCCCAAAAATCACCCTATGGCTTTATAACACCGTGATAAGGCCCTCGATAGCATACGGTGCTCTAGTCTGGTGGCCTAGAACGAAACAAACTACCACCCTAAACAAACTACATAAGTTCCAAAGATCAGCCTGCGTGGCGGTGACGGGGTGCATGAGAACTACCCCAACGGTGGCTCTGGAGGCGGTTATCGGCCTAACACCCCTACACCTACACGTGCAACAAGAAGCTGCTGCAGCAGCTCATAGGCTCTGGACCCATAAACTCTGGGAACATGAACCACAGGCACAGCACACCAACATATTAAAAGAGTATGCGAGAGATAAACACTTGCTTTTATCACTCTACGATAGGACTCTCAAAAAACACTTTCCTACAAAAAAATACACTATACAATTACACGAAGAGCCGTGTGACACTTCAAAGTGTAACGAACTGAGAATCTACACAGACGGCTCAAAAACAAAGACAGGTTCGGGGGCAGGGGTCTTCTCGGAAGACCTAAACATACACATCTGTACGCCCCTCGGCAATCACAACTCCATCTTTCAGGCAGAATGCATTGGCATAATACAGGCCGCAACTGCAGTGCTAAAAAGGAAGGTAACAAACTACAACATAAGAATCCTCTCAGATAGTGCTGCGGTTCTACATGCACTTAACAGGTACGAGCATAACACCGGTCTTACCGCACAATGCCATAAGTTATTGGAGGAGGTAAGTACATCCAACAAAATTACTCTACAATGGATCAAGGGTCATAGTGGTTCCAGAGGCAACGATGAGGCCGACGTTCTGGCCAAAAAAGGCTCGGAACTACGGGCGGCAGGACCGGAGCCCCTGGTCCCCCTTCCCTATAGCCAGGCACGATCATGGATCCGCCAACGTACAACCACTCTACACCAAAAATACTGGGCCAGTGCTGAAGGCTGCAGGCAGTCGAAGAAGGCTCTACCGGATCTTAATCCTAGATACTCCCGAAAACTCCTCAGCCTCAAACGTGACAAAATACGACGTATCGTCGGTATTGTCACGGGACACTGCTCATTAAACAAACATCTTTATACACTGGGCGTTACAGACAGCCCACTATGCAGAGGGTGTTTGAGCAAGGAGGAAACAGCTGCACATGTGCTCCTGGAGTGCAGCAGCGTGGAATCCCAACGAGCTCAACACCTTGGAACACCGAGGACACCCAAGGAAGCCTGCGCCGGCGTGAGCGAGCTGCTGGCTTTCCTGGAGGACATCGGGTGGCTGGAGTAGCAGCCTCCACCCGTCACGCAAAAAGGGCCCACCTGAGGCCTAGTTGCGGAAAACAGTCCACACACCAAGTAAGTAGGGGCAGACTGACAGCGGGAAGCGGGAACATAATAACTATTAATTATTTTGTGTAAAATACAAGTGTTAATCTATCTATCTATCTAAATATCAATCAATCTATCTATCTATACATGTCTTAATATATAAATATACAAACATCTGCACACATTTATAATATGAGTAGAATAGTTCCAAGAGATGGTTGCCTAATAAATTATCAATTATCTTTAAAACTTTTTTGTCCTAAATAAATTGGCAGGTACTATTTTAAAATTTTAACATGTTTTAAAATAGGTAAATTTAGTGCGGTTGTGCCTAGCAGTTAAAGCTGACATCCGTGCCTCATCCGATCAGGTTCCAACGGAAAACTAGCGCTTGGTAGCTACCCAGCTAATGCTGAGCTTTTTTGTGACGGCCTTATTTATGTATTGTATTTTTTCAATCATACCGTCACAAATAAATATCATTCCTTAACTTAATTCAGTGATTTCAAAGACAATCGAAGAAGCTCGCAGAATAAAATACCTATATATTCGTATATAAATACGACAGATAAGAATTCAAGGTAGAGTTCAATGGAACTCTTTTCTGTACAAACTCGGAAAGAAAAGCGACCGTTGAATAGACATCACGTTCTATTGCGCAGTAGCAGACAATAGGGTCCCTAGAGACAATGCTGTTTATCTGCTATACACCTATGTAAATCCTATGTAGGTAAGTACCTGGATGGCCTTTATTGAGGAACGCCTTTGTGTGAGTTTGGCACGGTTATTAGATTATGAAGATATTATTCTATGCAAACGAACTCTGTATGGAGCTAGACCACAGAATGTCTAATACAAAGGTAAAGCTTCATATTTGTTATGTGGTTCCAATGATATCTTAAACATACACTAGTTTAACAGACACAGTGGGCGAAGGTTTGGCTGAGACACAGAAGATTAAGGGTTTAATACCCGCCGCGAGATTGTTTGTATGATGTGCAAGTATTTAAATAAATAAATAATTAATCCCGGACATTTCACACACAATCTTATGGCCCCAATAAGCAGAGCTTATGTTATGGGTACCACATGACTGATATACTACTTATTTCCTTTTTTTTTTTTAAATAGTTACATATTATAAATAGAAACACCCAAACCCGAGACAAATACTTGCAGATCATACTAACATTTGTCCCGCGGCGGGAATCGAACCGTCTACGTCTCAGCCGGACCTTATCCCCCTTATCCCACTGCGCCACATTTTTCTCGGGTTTGGGTGTTTCTGGGTATATAAGTAGTATATCTGTTATGTGGTACCCATAACACAAGATCTGCTTACTTTGGGGCCAGATGAAATGTCCGGCATTATAAAATTCAAATCTGGTGGTGCACCAATAGATTTCTATTCGAAAAATTATGTGCACTATACTTGTTCTCTCAAACGTTGAAGGAAAACATGGTGAGGAAACAGGTATGTCGTATAACCTTAAAAGTTAATTAAGGCCGCTTATGTGTTTATACCAAATGGTTTAAAACGACGGGGGTTGCTATAAAACATATTTAGAAAGCTTTGATACAGTTAAAATAAGCTGCAATTTCTGGAAGCGATAATATTGCGAGTGAAAAATTTAAAATTAATTTTGGTCCACATTATTAAAACAATAAAATTAAATGGACGGGATTTGGCACTGAATGCATAAATCTCGTTACGGACGAATTAATGTTGTACTGCCAAAGAGATTTGGTCACAGCATTTAAAAAATAAATGCGTTTCCGACGAATGTTCAATAAAATATGGCAACTACAAATTTGAATTCGGTCGAATAAATTTAAAAACTTGTTTCTTCTTATCGTACCAATAGTAATTTCAAACCAGTGTGGTGAAAGGAATAAAACGCACCTACTTTCGTGTACTAACAACTTGATATACATCCGTTTACGCTAGATTTTTCGTTTCTTTTATTTAAAAATGCAACGAACTAGCGAACCTGCAACGTAGATATGTTTTTTGTTTTTTGATCGCAGTAACAGCAGCGGCAGAAGTAAATACCTATCCACCTATTCTATGCAACGTGCCTGAAACGCTGAAACCTAAAAAAGAATTTCAGAAAACCAATAGTGGTTTTGTGCCGTGCTTTTTCCAGGTTTCATAAAGTACACATCTTCGAGTAGGTAACTTAGCAAACAAACACATTAGTTACAATACAAGAACATTTAAAAGAAGGTTAAGTCCGAGGTAGATACCTACCACAAATATATCAAAAGGAATAAATATTTAAATACTACGGTTTATGGTAAATAAGATACAGTTTTGCAAACTCACTAACAATGTAAGGATCGGATGAAACCAGATTCTATTTTTGGACAAGTAACAGGTACCTACTGTCTGAGACAATTGTCATAATGCGGTCGGAAGTCGGCCATTGTGTAGTCCATACGTTCATCTTCACTGTCCTTAAACTTTAATCAGACTTCATTTGAAACAACGTCTAAACTGGGTAAAATGTCGACCTGTCTGGACTTAAACATGCTGAAATGTGGACTGTAAAAGGAATATTGCTCTAGCTAACTAGGTGTGAAGAGATATACGAATGAAACGCGGTCTGTGGTTGCTGACAATTGAGCAGTTTCTGTTTGTGTTCCAGTAATAATTTCGCCTCTTTTTACAAAATTGAAACTGTTTCTTTTAAAATAGAACTAAGAACATCATAGTTGCTATAAAAATGTTCCTATTTTAATTCATAATGTCCCGAAAAGACCAACATTACCAATTCTATTACTCCTTGAGGGTCCATTTTCCTTTTTAGTGCGGAAATCGCAGTTTTATTTCGTCATAAAAATAGGTAAACACCCATTCAGAAGACAACAAGAACAGATTTAGAAGCAACTTTATTTCGTACACTACAAAATCTCATTATAACTTTTTTCTCACATATACAGTTTTCCGAAGTTATAACACGCGAAAGGAAATAAAAAGTAAATTACGTTTTTCATATAGTAAATTTTTTTTGTTATTTTAGTGCACAATATTATATAATATTTCAATATAGACAAGTCAGCTAATGAGTAATTTTGTTTTGTCATAGTTTTATAAAATATGTGTATGATAATTTATTTACAGAAATAATAACAGAAATGTACAAAATAATATACAACAATATAAAATACACGTGAAACAGTTGAGCTATCTAAGGACCGTTTAAAACGATCTATAGATAGCTCAACTTTTGAATGTGTCCAATAGCACATTTCTTATTCTCTAGTTAAGAGGGAGACACTTTTTTCTTGTGTTTTTATGTAGTTACTTCACTTCACTATTGTTAAACTACACTAACTCAAAAGGATTTTTTCCGTGTGAGCCATCTTACAATGTCCGTGAAAAAGTAAAACAATGATTACAAAAAAGTATTTCTTGGGGATAACAGATGAAAAAGGGTCAAGATAAGTAATAGGGCATCTTATCTGAGATAAGTTACCATTCTTCACAACAACAGTTTTCAATAACGCAGAAGTCTGCCTACAAAAACCTTTCGTTTGTGGACAGCCGGTGTGGACGTAAAGTAAATTGAGATGTCTCGGTATAAGTGACGTGCGGGTACTGTGAGCCGGCCTAAACCTAATGGATGTCGACCGGGAATACAAATCCTTCAGATGTCCTGAAGGATTAGGTAGAACATGATCGAAGCAAGGAATGTTATCAAATTCTGTTGAGTGTATGTTGATTGTTTTTGTCAGTAATAAAAAAACTGAAAAGCATAAAATAATAAACCTTTTTTATTTAAATTTAATTACTAAGTTCTTAAACTAATGTATGTATACCTAAGTAATTTTGAGTCGGCTCCAAATAACCAAATCAAATTAACAATGCAACGTGAAATCTCCAGCGATAAACCTCCAACTACGACGATTACGTAACTTTTGATACAATCAATGTATATCAGTTTCAATTAGCAATAGACATTATTTAATGGATTGGTAGTTTCCGGATGGTTAGGCCTGAATGTCAAAATGTACTGATCTACATAACGCACGTACTTCAAAAAGAACTTGTCCCGAAATGACTGATTTTCTATAGGTCTTCATTATATCACGTCCGTGCAGTTTCTACCTCAGTTTCTAGTTATATGACAGGAAGCCCAAAAATTTAGTACTAGATCCTCCCAGAACCAACTATGGTAAAAAGACGTAACATATGGAGGAGCACAACTATATAATAAATTACCTAGCTGTATTAAAGAAGCCACAAGTCCATATTCATTTTAAAAAAGTTAAAAAATTATATACTGAAAAACACTGCCATAACATGACTAATCCTTACTAATATTATAAATGCGAAAGTAACTCTGTCTGTCTGTCTGTCTAACTCGCTTTCACGCACAAAGCTACAGAACCGATTTAAATGAAATTTGGTATACAGATAGTCTAAAGCCTGAGAAAGGACTCAACTTGAATGGTTACTTTTTAATTGGAAAAAAGTTTTGTAAAGGGTTGAAAAGGGGGATGAAAGGTTGTATAAAAGTATTGTCATTTTCAGAACTAGAAGCATAAAATTTTAGGTTGTTGATCTATACTCTATCTTTACTAATATTATAAATGTGAAAGTAACTCAGTCTGTCTGTCTGTCGTTTCGTTTTCACGCCTAAACCGCTAAACCGATTTTGATGAATATTGGTATCGAGATAGATGGGACCTTGAATAAGGACATAGGTTACTTTTTATGTAGGTACCACGCGTGCGAAGCCGTGGGCAGCAGCTAGTATCTTATATAGTTTTTTAAAAATGCTGTAATGAAACTGTTATAACACTGGACCCAAACCAGTACTTAATATATATACATTGTAATCAAATATTCTCTAAAAGTGAACCTTGTTCTTTGAAAAATAAATATCTTTATCCATATCAATACCTATTTAAATGTTCGTATCAGAATTAGATAATTTCCCGGCAGATCAATAAGATAGTTTATTACTATTCTATACCAACAATCCTGAAGCACGTATTAATCGCTATGCCACGATAGCTAACTAAGTCGTTTGTACAGATCAACGAAGCTATTAACACAAAAGAAGAAGAAGTAGAACGAATTTAATATCCTTTTGCGAGGACTGTTTTCGGATTGGTGACTGCAGAGGCATTTTCATCTGAGTTACCTTAACTCAGAGAGGCAAAGGCATTTTTTTTACTTAATAACTTTTCAAGGACCATTTTCATTCGTCTTCGGCTAGATGAATCTAGGTGCAGAAACTTGCTAACCCTAGTCAAAGAAGAATCCGGAAAGAAACTCATTTAATCTAAGGTCATGGCAGAGTCTTTTTAACTTGTCACCAGGTTACCTCATAAGTATCTTAATCATTACATAGTATAAAACAAAGTCGCCTCCCGCTGTCTGTCTATCCCGTTGTATGCTTAGATCTTTAAAATTATGCTAGGGATTTAGATGCTGTTTTTTTTAATATATAGAGTAATTCAAGAGGAAGGTTTATATGTATAAAACATGCATAATATAGTAGAGAAACACTGAACATTTTAGAGGTTTCTTATGTGGTGTCGTAAATAAACACATTTTTTTGCGCTTACATTGCAAACGCTGGCTGAACTCTACGAGATAGATCAAAATAATGTACTACAGTATTGTACACCCTCAAAAGGTCTACAAAAAAGTCTGCGATGGTATATGGCTTTCTCTTAGGGATAACCATTCTGTAGGATAATTAGTATCAGCATTGCACCCGTGCGAAGCCGGGGCGGGTCGCTAGTTAAGGATAATATATATAATATTCTAGTTTAATATATATAAATATTATATTAGTTATCTGGTTCCCATAGTACAAGCTATGCCTCGTTTGAAGCTAGGTTTTGTGTAAATTGACAAAAAATATTTATTTATACAAAAGAAAAAGCTCATACGATAAAAATAACTAAATTAAATAAATAAATAAATAATCCCGGACATTTCACACACCATCATCTGGCTCCAAAGTAAGCAGAGCTTGTGTTATGGGTACCAACTTGAGTGATATACTACTTATATACTTTTTTTTTGTAAATACATACATATTATACATAGAAACACCTAGACCCGAAACAAATACTTGCAGATCATACAAACATTTGTCCCGCAGCAGGAATCGAACCCGCAACCGTCTCAGCCTGACCTTAGCCCACTGCGCCACAGAGGTCGTCAAATTTTACATGATATTATGTACTAGAAACAAAACCACAGGTGCATCATCAAATTACTGGATATTATCTAAAATCCAGTACTCCAGAGACGTTATTAATATGTAGTTCCAGCCCTCATTAATAATTATCATAAACCTCCAATGACAATACCGAATTGGAATATTTAACGATACGATTTTGTCGGTTGAATGAATTTTAGTGGCACTTATTTGTTTTGCATGTAAAATTGTCTATTCGAATATTTTAATTTCATATACCTGAAAGACTCGAGGAGACTTAATGAAACGGTTCAATTTACCTCGGATCCTTGGTCTCGCATACCTTGTATCTAATTTTGTAGTATTAATGAAGTTTAACTCAGGTATTATGCCAACTCATGCAAGCATGTAAATTTGCATGGTTGAATTTGCGTCACTACATCGACAACTTAACTAATTATCAACTATTCTGTTTTCAATTTTATTTCACGGCATCAGGTAACCTAAGAACTAGCACTTATCTGGCTCAGCGTAATAGAATTTCCATTCAATCCGTGGCTATGTCGCCAGTGTTTTGGGGACACTGCCCATTGGTAGCGATCTGGTCAGTTTAACTGGTCAGTCAGTTTTCAGATCTGGTCTGGTTTATATAGATCGTTTCAAACTATCCTTAGCTCACCTATTTCAAATGTCTTTTATATTATTGTGTATTATTCTGTACATTTCTTTGATTAATTTCTGTAAATTTGTAATTCTACAAGACATGTACCCCTCTACCTACGTTTCTCAACAACACTGCCTAAACACTATTTAAGATTTCCAGTTGTTTGATAATTGAACAGGTCACTGAGTATACTTACCTTGACCTGGTAATTGATAATAGGTTTAACTGGGCAAAGCACATTGATAGGATATGTAATAAACATAGAGCAATATTGGCAAAGTTCTATATAATAAAATATAAAGTACCGTTTGACATACTCTTAACAATGTATAAAGTCCTAGTAGAAAGCAAATTATCATATGGGTTAAGTAGGTCGTATGTATAAAACGTATCTGGATCAGATATTCAATATTCAGTATACACTACAAAATAATGCTTTCTACAATAATAAAAAAGGAATACGCAGAGGATCCCATGGGGCTCTTTAAGTATTGTGGGATTTTACCGATATATAAAAAAGTTAAACTTAATTTGCTTGTCAACAAATAACCACCAGAAGCATTACACAAGAAATTGCGAATACATATGTTCCAAAATAAATATGGCAAAAGAACCTCTGAATACATTCCTCAACTTATTAATAACTTACCATTAGAAGTTGAAAATAAATTTAAACCAAAAAACTTTAAAATTATATCAAAAAATCGTTTATGAAAATTCATAGCAATATATACTGAAAAAAGGAGCACCTATGTAGTCTTGTTTTTATTTAGTAGTGTAAGTGTACGCGCACAAGCGTAGCGTGTAAAATCTACCTCTAGGAACTACAAATAGCCGTCCTTTCGACAATTTTAAGGCTTCTTTTAGCTAAGCTATATTGCGTAAGCGAATCAGTATATTCAGCCACTCTATAAGCCTTAATCCACGTGTCTTTCCGGGTCGATACACCTGCACGTTTAATTTCCGGCCAATCATTATGACGATCGCAATACAGCGGAGATGCTGCACACATTAACATGTCGCTTTAAGATTAAACATTTAAGATGTGGTAGTGGAAGGTTGCTAACATAAAATACAATTCAAATGAAAGAAAGAAAAGAAGGAATGAAAGAAAATACTTTTATTTGTAATTTCTTACACATAAAAAAACTATATGAAGGCACACTCAAAATAAAAACAAAGAAAAACAGAAATGACAACTTAAATTAAACTAAATTAAAGTTTGATTGAGTTGGTTAATGCTTAATGCTCAAATATGGAGACCCTATCGAGAGCTGACGATACATAAGTTACATAAAACAGATCTAACATGACACGGAGAACATTTTATTTTTAATTTGTTATAATTTAGTTAGACGTAATAATAATAATAATAATAATAATACCGGATATTATACACAGCGTCGTATAACCCCACAGTAAGCAGAGCTTGTGTTATGTGTACTACATGACTGATATACTATACTGAGACAAATACTTGCAGATCATACAAACTTTCAAATGTTTGTATGATCTGCAAGTATTTATCCCCCGGCGGGAATCGAACCCGTAACTGATTACTGTAATAACTGATGGGAGAAGCCAGTGACTCCTGAAACCATTTTTAAACTGTGTTACAGGAGTATGTGGCTTTGGCAGTAAAGAGTCCTATGGAATAATTATTGTACATTGTGTACATTGTATTGTGAAATGAAAAATGAAATGAAAATATTTATTTGACACTACAACATATTGCCATGTAGGTTATTATGTCAATAAGTATCTATTAATATGAAGGACTCGTGCATAGCTGGTTGAATAAAATACATCTTTATTATCAACAAACCATTCACCAAGCATTACTAAGACCGTCGATGGGATCGGGAATGTCTGAACCCTTCATCAATAGCTATTAGCTGTCGAGAGTACTTGACCTGTCCAGTCACTCTTTAATTTGCTGAGTGAAGAGCTTATCTGGGAGTGCTTTCGCACATGGCTTCGAGCGAAACTAATTTAAATGTACTCGTAGGTACGAGAGAAGTAAATACCAACTGCATGTTTGTATTTAATTAACTAACAAGAGTTAAGTACTATATTACTTAAAGATTCAAAATGGCAGTGTTGGATCACTGCCGCCAGTGTCTTGGGAACGCTGTACTCTGACAGTCATCTAGATCAGTTGAGCTATCCATAGATCGGTTTAAACGGTCCATAAATAGCTCAACTCTTTCACATGTATTTTATACTAATATATATTCTTATGTACATTTCTGTAATTATTTCTGTAAATATTTATTTATTGATTTCTAAAAGTGATCAATACTGTTTAGTGACTGTTCAATAATCAGTATTTAATCATTTGCAGTGAGCGAAGGCCCGCCTTAGACGCAAAAAATAGCTGGTTCGATTCCCGCCTCTGGACAAATGTGTGAATATAAACAAATATGGAAAAATGTTGTGCTGACCCGACTGAGCGTGGGATAAGGGCAGGAGATGATGTTAGTGACAATGGCATTACTACTACTTAAAGTCAAAGTAAGGCACTGCGTTCACTCTTTTGTGAAATTTTAGCCCTCTCGTGATTATCATAACGCATTACGCCATTGCGGTATTAATAATTTTCATTAGGCAATCGTACTCAAATTGCAGTAATATTGTGTAGCTTCCCTGGAAATCAGGCTTCGTGTTCCGTAATATGTGCGATTCTAAGTTTCATGTTTATAATGTAGGGAGTGCTTAAATAATTGAAAAGAATGTAACAAATTATTGTGTATGTTTTTCATTACATGCATGGAACATTATCATATCATTCATATATTCCAAATCATACGCAATGTGGGTTAAGTATTTTGCTTATTACGTTCAGCATAAGTACCTTCCTTCGTTTGTCTCTGTATAAAGAAATACATTAATTACGTCTAAGTGCAAAACAAATTATTAAAATTTAAATTAATTTGATCTGAAACCTGAAATAGCTTTCGAAATTTTGACTGGCCAGCTCAGCTCAGTTGCTAAAGCTCCGACTTCTGCCCTGTAGGTTGCGGGTTCAATTCCCTCCAAGGATAAACCTTTGTATGATTTGTTCTGTGTCTGTATTTAAAAATATATATAAGTATTCTATTACCATAGTACAAGCCTTTCCTGCGCGTCCTGTCGGCAAGGTCGAGAGGTTAGTGTGGGTACCTGGGAAGAACTGCGCTATCAAACAGAAACCCAGGCAGAGTGGCGTCAGTGGAGAGGAAACTTCACCCACCTCTGCTTGCTGGTATGGATCCATAAACGAAAGTTTTCAATTACAAAAGCTGCTCTGTAACTTGACTGACGCCACCTAAATCATCTTCAACAGATGAACTAAGGCCAATATTGTGTACAAGATATGCTTAGTTGGGTACTAGCTAGTGCTGTATGGATTATTTATTTATCAACTATTGTTTTAACGAACTCACGAGCAGAAACAAGTAATATAATCATTTAATATTCATAAATAAGAACAAAATTCCAACTCGTATAAAAAAAGGTATAAAATTTCTAAGAGTTCTGGTAAAAATCTATGGTTATCTTTCGATCTTTTTTTTTTTTTTTTGAATTTTTTGTTTTTTTTTTTTGTTTTTTTTTTTACTTTTTTTTTTTTTTGACTAGTGTAAAATTTCAAAGTCAAAAGTTATTTATTCAAATAAGAGATAAATAACTTATGTACTTATTTAAATGATCTCAAATTTTTGGCTGTCTTGCGAAGCCTACATTGCGTTCTTATATTATTTATTCATTTTCACTGATTATTTCCGGTTTTATTAGGAATTTTGTCGTGTTTATTTAATTAGAGCTAGAGTTATTAACTCGGGAGTGAATAATTGGAATACAAGCTTTCTGTTTCTTTGTGGTTCGAGCAAAAATAATCCGTATAATTATTGAAAGACACCATTTTAAATAAAATAGCACTTGTAACATTATACTATCTATCTATCTATACCCATAAAAGAGCTTAACCTGACTGACTGACTGACTGACTGATTCATCATCGCCGAGCTGAAACTGCTGAAGCTAGAAAGCTGAAGTTTGGAAGGTAGCTTCCTTTTACAGCAAAACCACTCTCTAAGGCGGGTTTTTTTTAAATTCAACCCCTAAGAGGGTGAAAAGAGGTGAAAACAAATGTATGAATCTTTTTAACGCGTTGTGCAATTTGCATGAAACTTGATATGAATAAATAAAATTCAAAATAAATGGACATGTGTTTCAGGTTTTTAAAAAATAACCCAAAAAAGGGGTAAAATAGGGTGGGTGTCAAAGTTTGTATGGGAAGTTTTTAACGGGTGGTGTGATTTCTTAGAAACTTGGTTTGGATACTTAAAATCCAAAATAAATGGACACGTGTGTCAGGATTTTTCAAAATAACCTTCATAAAGGAGTAAAATAAGGTGTGAATATTTGCATGGAATATTTTCAGTCAGGTGATTGGTTTGAAACTTATCAATAAAATTTGGCAAGGAGATAAATTGCATCTTGGGGAAGGATTTAAGCTACAATTCCTCGATCAACAGCTAGTAAACAATATATGCACTTGACATTGGCAAAACTAATATTATTATGAAACACGCCATTAACGGAGAAGAAAATAAGCACAGTACTCTCATATACAGTCAGACAATGGTGGCAATTCTGTTGGCACCAACCTAACTAATTTTAGCTAAAATTAGGTTTTGACTGTCAAATTAAACATTGTTATTCTGCTGTTACCAACTTATCCTAATTTAATTTTATCTAATTTAATTATGTGTTCCTTATTTAGTTAGATGGTACCAACCGAATAGGTTTTACAAATGATATGACTAACTAAAATATATTTTAGACATTCCTAAATTTAGAAATGAACCAACCGAATTGCCACCAATATGGTACAAAAAATACTAAATAATAATATTGTAATAACACGGCTAGCTTTTCTGTTAGAAAATTATTCTTCAATAATCAATTACAAATAGATTAACTAAATTCAATTATAAATACATTAATGGTGTAAAATTGTCATCAGCAAGGTGCTTCATCAGAGCATAGTACTATATCTCTTGTAATATATTTACTAACTTTATACGATAAGTTTTAAGAACAGTGTTCTGTAATTCAGAGGTAAATTTATTGTAAAATTGTATGCCTTAACATTACAAACTATTAGCAACTTTAGCAAATCGAAAAAGCTTAGGAGGAGAAATATTATATTTACTTATTTCTTGTATTATATATGTATATGTATCTTCTTATATTTACTTTACTTCTTTCTTCTTCTTATATAATTATAGATTATCTATCACTGTTTAGGTTAAATTTATCAGGACTTATCTTTCAAATCTTGAATTCCAACTAATGCCTACACAACACATTAGCTTGTTGCCGGAAACATGGAAACATGGTCCTTAATAACATTCTCACAATGTACAATGATCACAAGTAAGCCCACTGTCAGCTGACTCATATCGGCTACTTCAAAGCTATGTAAGTTTCAGAACCTTATAAACATAAATATGAGTTAATGCCACTTCTGGCATCAGAAATAGGTTACGTTACGTTAGCTTGGTGTGCGAAATAGGGGCAGGTCGTATGGCGCCGTCTCGGCGGCCGACTGACGGTGCTCAGATTTGGAATAGAGGGTTAACCAATACATTATTTGCGGGAATTTAATGACCCCCATAGTTTCTGGCTTTGCTATAAATTAAGCGATAATAAATTTGATTATGGGTAAACAAAATATCTGGTTTGATAACTCTGAACTTTAGTAGTTTGATTCTAAGGTAACGAAAAAACGTACTCTAGAAGGATACACAAGATCAGTTCGAGAACTAAGCATACAGCATTAATTTTAAATTATGACAATATTATGAAATCGGACGTCTCTGTCAGTTTGAAACCTTTTTAATTTTAAAAGGAGATAAACTGTCTTAGGGACATGCATATACTTTTTATGAAAGTACCACGTGTGTAAAGCCGCGGGTAGCAGCTCGTAAGGTAGCACGGTAGGATAATGTTCCCAAAAATCTATGTTTATTTCTTGATTTGAGTTCTGTTTTGATATACGGGCCTAATTATGTTAATAGTTTTGATTATTGACATACTTAGACCCGTATTCTAGCCAAATCATTGAGTCTTTAATAAAAATGAAACACATCAGTTTCCCAAGTACAAATTTGTTCGCCATATACTCCAACGACCTAGATTTTTTATAATGTTTTTCGTAATTACTTTAGGGGTCTTTACTGTTGACACTCCGGCTTTAATGTGGCTCTCATCTGAAATCTGGCCTGCCAAGATGAGCTGGCTCTTTTTAACTGGGTTTATTGAGAGGAATTGTAATGAAAAACCTTTTATTTTCAGAAAGTTTGAACATTTTGAACTAACATAACATAGTTTAATTTGTGTAGTGTAAAATACTTATTAGGTGTATAGTATACGGAATTTCATGGGCTTCCCTGACAAGCTAACTTACGTAAGGTTAACGGTTGCACTAGTTATAAACCTGCTATGTAGTATCTAATGTTCTAGAACACTACCTGCCTACCTAGGTATGAGTATATTACACACCTGAACTCTTACAGTGACCCTAATTTTGTGGTTTCGCCGCACTAACTAAAATTTCGTAAAACACGAACGATCTTATTTAATATTCACCAGTCTAAAGTAGAGTAAAATTATTAAGTTATCCTTCTTTAATTTAATAATTTAACTTGTGACTGACGTATTTTAGCTCATTTGATGACGAAAATAGTGTTGTAATCATACCGTACAAAGCTGATTTAACTATCAACACGTAATATGGTTCCTACATTTAATAGTTACGCTAAAGGGCAGCGAAAATGCCACGGTCATAGGACACAAAATGTTACTTAGCAACGGAAAAATCCAAAAGAAGTATGTATATTTCCCTTCGATATTTCTGTGGTTAAAGTTCGGTAGGTACAAAAAAGTTGTTAAAAAAAGATCACTTCTTGAGAGCTCTGATGGTCTAGTGGTGGTGGCTCCGATTAGAAGATCGTGGGTTCGAATCTAGTCATGCACCAATGGATTTTTGTCTACGAAAAATGTATGTGCGCTACTCGTAAAGGAAAACATTGGGAACCGACATCTCGTAGAATCTAAGTTCGAAGACATGTGTCATGTGCACAAACGGATACTCTGACGCTCACGTTAATACTTTCACCACATTTGTTCGAAATAACCAGTGACACAATATGAAAACTACTTGTGAGAATTAATCATAAATAAATAAATAATGCCGAACGCTTCATACAGCATAATCTTGCCCCAAAGTAAGCAGAGCTTGTGTTATGTATATAACTAGTACACATGACTGATGTACTACTTATATACTTTTTTTTTTGTATATCTCGAAGCTTGAAGGGAACCAGCAACCGTCTCGTCTCCTTAATTCAGTAATTGAAATGTTCTTAATATATATATATATCCCTCTTGATGCTATTTACAATCGTGCTGTTTAACCATAATCAGATAATGGTTTAAGGTATAGAATTTGAGTAAAATTTCAATAAATTACACCGTGAATTTGGTTGTAATCTGTTTTGAATTTAGTTCAAAGATTTTTGACGTGATATGATAACGTCTTATAGTTCGATGAACGCCGGCTGCACGCACACAAAAAACATGACTCATTGTCACGTTTCGCCTGAGCCGAGCGTGCAAGCGAGAGCGCGAAACTAGCGATAGAGAGGCACGATCAGTTCATCAATGTTTTCTTATGACGTTATCACGTAAAATTATCGTCCGTAAATGAACTTTACAGACAACCATTTTTTTGTTTATAAGTATAGTTTTTAAAATCAGGTAAGTTTTCGTAATCTAGTCTGAATATACCTGGTTTGGATATGACAGTCGGCTCTATAAACGACACACGCTTTTGAGTACCAGCGTTCACATTATTTATCACCACCATAATTTGCACAATGCAGACAATGCCTTTGTTCTTCCTTCCGAACAGGCTTGGCGATTGCATGAGCGATAGCTCCCGTTCCTAGCACTAAGTGAAACGTGGCGTGCTCCCGTAATTAGGAGGTAGGCTCCATATGTGGTCGTAAAGGAAAACCACAAGTTTGTGGTAACATGGGTGCGATGAACAATGAAGCTTTAAGCTACCTGTGTTTCCAATGTTTCCAGAAAAGTACTGTAGGTAAAATAGTAATAAATATTGGTAAACAATGCACACAACTCTATGAAGCCTCAAACTAAGCATAGATTGTATTATGGAGACCTGGGGGCCGACCGCGGTAATTTTGAACGCCTAAAGCAAAGTCAAAACGTTATTTTTGGCATATTACGTGGCTTATAACATAACAGAAACGAATTAACTCAAATTTGGATTATACGTTGATCAAACGTTGTGGAATCGCATCATTTTTGACAGTGCTTTCAAACGAACGTTTTTGATTTAGTACATCCTAGTAGTCTGTGCATAGAGTAATTCTAGTTCTATGTGTTAATTTGTTTAATTGGTAAAATCAACGATTAAATCGTTCAGGAAGAATAGCGCGGTACCATTTGACTTTCAGATTAGCCAAATCCTAGCCATATCCTAACCTTTGCCAAAACCAATCTGTTCAATGGCAAGTAGGCTGACAAATAGCGCGATCACTCTACTGACTGACTGACTGACTGATGACTGATATAATTCCTATATATTTTTAAATACCAACATATGATACTTTATAACACCGAGACACAGAATAAATACCTATAATAACCACACAAATGTTGGTCCTGAGAGGGAATCTAACTCCAACCTACAGCACAAAAGGCAGAGCTATTACCAACTGAGCTGACAGACCAGTCAATACGGAGCGCAGTGAGTTGGAATATAAATCGATTTATCAACACCACAAACCAAATTTAATCGAATAATATAATCCATGATCTCTATGATAATTACTTTTATGTTTTCTGATTGCGAAGCCTTATTTATGACTATAGATAAGCGATCTCTAGACGCTGAAACCACATCACAAGTCCCCGGAGAATACGACCTAATCCGTTATCATAAACATCTATTTTTGTCCGAGCTCATGATTTAAGTTCATTATTCTTCAAGTCCTTCTCTCTGAGTTTAATTCAAGGGCTGCAGAAATAATTTCTTTTTTTATTAGCCAAAATACACTCGTAAAATTTGGGATTCAGTTGAACTCAGTTAATTTTATTGACCTCATAAATAAAACACCGCCATCAACTTTAAACGCCGTTAAAATTCTGCTGACTCGTGTAACGTAAATAGAACCTGCCGACGCATATTTGTGTTTTTATTCTCGGAAGAAAAGTTTATTTTTCTTAATCCATGAAATTAACCATTTTCACAATTGGTCGATGAGATTAGATTAAAAACTGGGAAAAAAAATAAGATTAATTCCCCAACCTGTAGCGCCACTTCAGCTTTTGGGACTTGTTTGAGATTAACGTTTGATTGAATCATATTTATCATTGAAACAAATTTGACAACCTCTGTGGAGCACTGGGCTTAGGTCCGACTGAGACGCAAAAAGTTGCGGGTTCGTTTCCCGCCGCGGGACAAATGTTTGTATCATCTGCAAGTATGTGTCTCGGGTCTGGGTGTTTCTATGTATAATATGTATGTTCTCGTAGCAAGAGCTGCTTTTTATCTAAATGCTTTCGTAGAGTTCGCATCCCGTACTTACTAATAAGTATTCTGACTTTTAACTTTTAAAACTATCATGGTTTTGCACATTATTTTCACTCAAACGGGATATTTACCATGATATATGAGTTTTTCTGCTTCCCGATACTTCGGCACAGTTGCATGCGCCATGATCACGAGATAAACTTTATCACAACAAAAACAGTTTATCAAACAGTTAATATTTAAACAGGTTATCTCGTGATCATGGCGCATGCAACTGTGCCGAAATATCGGGAAGCAGAAAAACTCATATATCATGGTAAATATCCCGTTTTGAGTGAAAATTATTCTGACTTTTTTACAGCATTTCAGAACTCATATCTATACGCGAAGCAAAAACTTTGTATTGCGCTGACGGAGAAGTATGACATTTCGCACACTTATAGTTTATATAGAGAAGGAGTGCAGAATGCTAATATTTTAAATTAAGCACAAAAAATACATTAATTATTCATTAATTATGGTCAAATATTGACCACTAATACCACTAGTAATAATAATAATGACGGACATTGCAGTTTCGTTATGAAATATACGGGCCTTCAAAAACATTATAGTAAGCAATCATTACATTTTGCTACTACACGTTTAATCTTCACCTAAAACCCTTAAAACTGCCAGAACTTGTGCTCGAGTTTAAATACAAGCATAAACTCAACCGAGCTACTGAGCATTGCTCGTAATTCCACAAGCTAATCTATGGAGCCCACTGTAGATACATTTGCATTGCCTAAACAGAAGCCGAGGACATAATTACGTGGCGTTTAGTAGCTAATCCTATGTAAATGGGATAATTAATGTTTAGTGCTCATTACCGTTGTACCTATACCTAAAGCTGTAAATTGTTTTCTGTTAGACTTTCGGTAACAGAAATCAATGTTATCACTTAGTTCAATCTGACTGTCGACAGTGAGTCTTAAAATCTTGCTACATTTGATTTGCATAAAAAAAACATACCTTCCAAAAGATCTAGTACCGACTGGACCTTCATAATTGGACCTTACCTACACTATTGGACCTTTTCGAACTTCTCCTGAGACGCAGAAGATTGCGGGTTTGATTCCCGCCGCGGGACCAATGTTTGTATGATCTGCCAGTATTTGTCTCGGGTCTAGGTGTTTCTATGTATAATATGTATGTAAATATTTTTTTTTTTCCTTAACCTATAGTGTCCCACTGCTGGGCAAAGGTCTCCCTCTTTACCTTCCACTCTTTTCGCTCCAAGGCCACAGTTTGCCAATTTGGCTCGAAAATACATACTAAAAAAAATATGTAGGTATATCAGTCATGTGATACCTATGACACAAGCTCTGCTTACTTTGGGGCCAGATGAGGCCAGAAGGTGTGAAATGTTGGGCATTATTATTATTATTATTATCAACAACATGGTATCCACTAGACCTTCAAACAACATGGACCCATTGGACTATTTGTCTCTTTCATTTGGAACGTTACAGTACAGTCGAGTAGAAAAAAATGTTAAGGAAATAAAAACAATGGTAGTAGTAGTAATGGTGCCTTTAGTACCTTTGGAACCTTTAGTTCTCCTTTAAAAATTAAATGGACCAAACAAGACAATAAATGATTAATAGGATTTCGTAAACCCTATTAACAAATGTTTTCTTTTTTAATGTGTTAGGGGAACACATTAAAAGTGCAAACATGGAGGGAGAGTCACGTTCTATATTTGCTGTAATATCAAACTGCAAGTCACCTACGCGAACCGGCAAAGCTCAAAGTTCACCAGTAAGCACATGACCGTGATTATGTAACTCGCTATATAATAAGTTATATTTCAAACAATTTAAAGCTGTCAAATGAGCTTGCGCGATCACCGCTGCCAAACACACATTTTGAACTTCAATAACTCGGCAATGCGTATTTTTGCCTGTCGGTAAGCGACGTTCAAGTACCTAATAGGTAGTGGCTAGCTTCCTTAATACGGCTAGTTTTGACAAATAGCGACTGATTTTGCCTTTGCTGGCAAAACTGCCGGACATTTCGCTCATCATCTGGCCGCAAAGTAAGCTACTTATAAAGGTTTTTTTTTGTAAATACATACATATTATAAAGGGTCTTCCAATAGACACGTCCGAACTTTACAGTTGATAGCGGCCATCTTGTTGAAGCTACATCTGTCAAATTAGTTGTAATTTATTCATTCTGTTTTGCCAAATCATCATGGATAGCTATAGCATTCAACAACACGTGCAAATGATAAAAAAAATTATCATTTGCACGTTTTATCAAAATGAGTGTTCTGTTCGGGCAATGCACCGCGCGCTTCGCCCATTTTACGGTCGCCATAATCGTCCTACCGAGAGGACTATTCGTCGTGTGGTGGATAAATTTGAGTCCACTGGTTCGGTAAATGATCGACCAACACCCGTACGTCAACGAAACGCAAGGTCTGCCGAAAACATCGCCGCTGTCCGTGAGAGTGTGCAGGAGAATCCGAGGCAGTCGATTTCGCGTCGCTCACAAGAACTCGGCCTTTCACAGACCACAACTTGGCGAATTTTGCGTCGTGACTTGGGCCTGCACCCGTATAAAATTCAACTCACCCAGGAATTGAAGGTAAACGACCATAGACAACGACGTGTGTTCGCTGAATGGGCACTGGAGCAGTTAGCAATAGACCGTAATTTTCACAGAAAAATTATCTTCAGCGATGAGGCCCATTTCTGGATGAATGGGTACGTAAACAAACAAAATTGTCGAATTTAGGACGATACCAAAAGTCATGGAAAATTGGATATCTCGCATGCGCTCCACCCAGAGAAGCCGTGGCGGACATTTGAATGATGTCATATTCCACACATAATGGCATCACTACATCTTTCAAATAAATAAATAATTTCGATAATATATCACACACACTTTGTTTTATTTAAATTTAAAGATAGGACACGCTTAACGAAAGACCCTATACATAGAAACACCCAGTACCGAGACAAATACTTGCAGATCATCCAACCATGTCTGTCGATTATAAATAAAAACAGGGCGATCAAGAAATAACGCGATAAACCTACTCAACAAATGAATCGGTGAAACTAGGACTTGGTGTGGTGTAAACAGCGGTTTGTTGCTAACAGCCCGTTAATGTGTTGACAGACGTTGACCGGAGTGAGTCAGGCTGAAGCTAAACACCTGGGTGCACCCTGTGTTCACTTTAAGTCAGCGTCTAATGCTTGAACTTTTAGTTTTTACTGTTTCCACAGATCCATAACCCTATCAATAGTAAATAACGAATTCATAAATAATGGTAGACAATGTACACCACACCATCTGCACCAAACTAAGCACAACTTGTATTATAACTTAATCACTGATAGAATAATTATATATTTTTAAATACATACTCTATGAACCCAGACCCAGAACAATGTTCATCGTAAAAATGTTTGTTCAGGGAGGGAATTGAACCCGCAAACTACAGCGCGGAAGTCGGAATTTATGGTGTACAATTCTATATATTTAATCTTAGGCTACTCATAGGCTACTTGCTTTTACTGAGTTTCGAGGTGAGCGTAGGTTTAATACTACCATACAACTCGTGCGATAGTTCACTTCACGAGATAAACTTTCTGAAATATCAGTCTGTTTTTAACAGACCCAAAAAAAGGAGCTCCTCCTTTTTTCTCAATTCGGTTGTTTTTTTTATGTTTGTATATCTCGTCATTTATGAACCGATTTGAAAAAAAAATGTATGTGAAATGATTATACTTTCCGATTTTAAATCAAATTAGCTGGCAAAAATATGCAATATATTTTTATATAGATTTAAATATATATAGATTTTTAGGTAAAAATTTTTTGGGTTATCGTGATTTTGCATCTAATAAACAATGAGCAGACTGCATCTGCCTTTTTATTTTCAAATGTTGCTCGTCGATAAAATCAAAAACTTCGACTCACCCTAGTAGCAACGTGTGAAATTATTTATTCCAACTCGGATTTAGATCCCATTGTTGACGACAAAATTAAATGTAAAGAATTACAGAGTGACACCCCTAATCTTGATTAGAAAGCGTTTTACAAAGCACCGTGCGATGTACTAAAGTGTTAATCTGATTTTAATTCAATGTGTTTACACAGCAGGAGAACGTGATTTTTTACATTCAATAGAAGGGGTCGGTTTGAATAGAACTCCAGTTGCGAATGGCGAATGGATGTTAAAGTTCGTTATATTGTCGCACCAAAGCTTCTTAGCAATTGACAGTTAGTTATAACTTATAACCGACGACATTATATTATTATGCAGGATGTCTACCTACTTGGTTAACCGCTTTCGATATATCGGAACAATAACGTTATTGAAGTCTTCTTCTTCTTCTTTGTTTATGGCATGTGACATAATAATGTCAATTTTTCCAGTGTCAAGTGTTTATATTTGTTTATAGTCAATTCGTTTGTTAATAAAGTCTTAGTCGATGGTCAATTGTCAATTCTAATCGTCATCGCGGAATGGCCGTCTAGAAACTTCTTGGGATTCCTCGTCGTTCAAATCACATTGCACCACAATACACATATAATTCAATTGTCCATACCTATCCTATGTAATCACAATTTATTCATTAAAATTCCGCTAAGATTACTGAATAAAACATGCAATAAAACGAATAAATAATATTACACGTTATACACGACTAATGTCTCGATAAATCGATTATCGTTTTGCCCCTGACTGGGTTATGTGCAGAACAGTAATAGTTGGCCGTATTTCTAATAAAACCAATTCTTACAGCGAAACCTGAGCATAGATTTTTTAACAGTTCTGAATGAAACACTGACGTTAAACTATGCCTTTTTATTTCTCGTATTTTTTTTAACTTTGACATCTTCTAAACTTGTATTATCATTTATTATCATTCATTATTGTAATTTTTTTTCAATTTGTGTTATTGACATATTCGTACTAGTTGATAAATAAATAAATTGATCTGAGACTTAGTTTCGTTGTTAGAATACGGACCCAAAAATGTATTACATGTTCTCTCGACCCAAAAAAAGTTGTAGAGGTTTGCAAAAGTCACAAATTTTAATACAAAGTAGAGAGTTTAACAAGCTAACAACTAATTGCCGCGGATCCAATCTGAAAGTCAAATTATTTTGAACTAGTGTCCGTCCAAATGGCAGGGGATTACCCTTGTAGAGAACTCATTAAAATATTTATGAAGACCTCGCAAAAATGTTCTACTGTTTTTACGAGATAAGCCGAAACGAGGTAATGAAACCTACCTACGTACGAATATGTCTGTCTGCACATTAGGTTTTGTGGATAGAAAGGCCAAGGGCAGAAAGACGGGGACATGAATTACTAATCTAATTGAGATATTAAACTCTTTTTTACTTAAAATTACTTTATATTTGATACAGGGACTTTTAAACCAACTTACTTGTAGATTTGCATTATAGTATATTTATTTGTCCATTTGTATTTGATCTGCAAATTTATGTCTTGGGTCTTGGTTTTATTCTATTAATAATACGAATGTATTTACAAAAATATTTTTAAGTCATGTGGTTTCCATACACAAGCTCTGCTTTCTTTGGGGCTAGATGATGCAGAGTGAAAGGTCCAAAACTATTATTATTATTATTATTTATAGTGACATGTAATCAAGAATAACTTATATATTCTCTAATACTTGAAGGAAGTGAAGGAACAGCATTCCACGAGTTCTCTTTGACAAAATTGTGGAACGCTTACCTACGTAGAAGCTTGCTCGCAGTTTTAGCTTCTATCCCTAATATAATGTCAATATTTATATATACTTTAAACATTCCAAGCTATGTCGATCCTTGAAGACACAATAAAAAATATTTATATTTACCTAACACCAAGCTAAATCCATCTACCTAATAAAATACTCGCGACGTCCCTGTTATAAAAGTCTCGCTTGTCAGCGCGGAAAAAAACAATATTTTCTGACGCGCTGTTGAAAATATTTGAAATAAAAAATCACGCGAACCACGAGAGCGTAGCGTAGTGGGCTCCACTCACCGTTTCTGGTTCAAAATTATTTGCAACATTTTTCCGCGGTTTTTACTTGTACTTTTCTACCCAAACGCCTATGCTTTATTTATTCATTCTTCACATTACTCATCTTAGCCATCTCTTGCAGTGAGAAAGCTTTTGTATAATTCCAGTTCGATACACAATTGATCTTTTTAACCTTATATTCCGTACCTTCTTGGGAAGTCGTATTTATTCTACTACAATATAATTATTTTATAAAAGGTAGCCCAAAAATCATCAAACTACGAATGAACAGTTTTTTATTCGGAAATATCACATAGTATATTTAATATTTTTGAATGAAAAACTGTCAAAAAACAATGCTATAATCTCATCATGTGTTTGAATTTTGTTCTAAATTACGTTCCTTAGATTCGTTTAAATGATAAGGTAATTAAAATAATTAACTACCTGCTTATGTGATTAGCCTCAAAGAAAATTATTGTTGCTAATGTAAAATTCATGGAAGCCTTCAAATACTTCAAACAATAATAATTATAATGTAATTTTAGCTATGCCTTGGGAGTTTGAAAACTTTGCAAGCTTCATTTATCAGGCACAGAAAATTGCTGTCAATAAGTAATTTAAATTCAATTTTCCAAATTCACACTCACTCGCAATTTTCGTTGGATGATTGACAGCGAAAATTGAAAATTGAAATAAATTCTTGAAAGTCTCCCACTACATTAAAGGGATAACTCTAAAGGAATCTCATCTTCAAAGTACTTATTGCTTTTGGAAATTTTTCGTGAATTCCTTGATAAAAGAATATTACCAGGTACGAGAAATTCTGATTACCTTTTGTTTAAACGGTGTAAATTTTTGCCTTTGTCATAATTTTCATAATCTGACTGTGATAACTTGTAGATTCGTCTACTTACTAGGTTATAAAGTTCCATAATCTTGTCAAAGTGAGCTTGTGGAGTAATTTTACTAAGATTTATAGAATGTGATGTAATGAATAATTCGTGATTACGTAAGACAAGATTGGAGTATAACAAATAACATTATGGTAGATTACACCTGGAAAAAATTCTCATAGCTTTGTATATAAGTTTATTGGCTTCAAGATTCAAGATGAATTTGATAATTGGAGAGCAGATACAAATAGCAAATTTTCTAAACACTTTGCCGTTTGAAATCAACCAATTTAGCCTGTAAAAGTAAGAATACCAACGCTGCTGTAAATTATTATGCTCCATTAAAAAGAGAAACGAGCGGATATTTTCTGGCTTGTTAGCTTAATTTGCTTTAAGATTCTGACTCGAATTTCTACATTATTAAATTATCTGAAACTTAATTAATGTAAGTCATTTTTTATGCCAGCTGAGTTCCAAGACATTATTAAGGGTACCAATATCAACCTCGCTAAATAAGGAAACTACAAAGAATATATTTCAAAGAAAATGTTGAAACATTTATAAAGGTAGGTTCACTTTGGTGTTCGTATAATTCTGAAAAGACTTTTTCATCTACACTGGGTAAGGTAAGCAAATCGTTATTTCAAAAGCTCCTAAAACTTCTAGGCCCTAATCATTCCTCAAGCTATAAAATTTGCATTTTTATTCGCTTTTAATAATGGAATCGTGTGGATATTGCAGATAAGGTAAAGATATTATGAGCGTAAAACAATGGAAACACCGAACGCTCTTCTTTTGTAGATTTATTCTCTGCACATAGAGGCCGGGTCGTTGTCGTCTGAGGCACAGAGGTACGTGGAATTTTAAAAACGTTACAGAATCTCTTTGACCAGCGCAGCGCTGTTTTACCCATATCAAACTTGAGACTGTCTTGCAGCTGTTTCAGGGCCGTATTTCAGATAAAACACAAGCTCAAATAAAGCAAGTACTATGGGATCTAGAAGATCGACATAATACTTATATACTCAAATATGTATCTTGTATAACTATCGTTGTTTTGAACATAATTTTCATTTAATACGGAATATTTACCCGTGATTATCTCGTGATCACGGCGCATGTAAAACATTACATTATGAATACCTAGGGATTTTTATGTACATGAACCCTGTTGGATCATTGTAGTGTTCGTCGTCTTCATGTAAGTTATTATCTATATACTAAACAAGTGTCTATATATTATACGTGAAGCAAAAACTTTGTATCCCTTTTGAAGAAAATTGCGGGGACGGAGGAGTTTCGCACACTTATTTTTTATATAAAGAAGGAGTGCAGAATGCTATTTTTGTTTTTAAATTGTGCATAAAAAATACATTCATTATATATTAATTATGGTCGAATTTCGACCAGTGGGCCACTAGTATATACTAAACGTCATCGTTTAAACGAAATTAATCACATTATAATATATAATAATAATAAATTATTAAAAGCAGTGGTATCACTTGGTAACTGGTAATATGTGGATCAAAAAATTACTTAGTCAAATTACGATATAATTTGTCAAAGGAACAAAATTAATTAGAAATAATGAGATAAAAACTACATATTCATGTTCTTAGTAGATTATGTTGTTACTATTTGACAATCGGTTCATGTGTTCAATAAATTATTGTCAAATGATAAATATGTTTCGTAAATTATCATGTCAAATAAATTATGTACCAAAACCGTCCAGAATAATTCATCACCTGAGTAAAAATGTTTTTATTAATAGTGGTTAGAGTTTTTTATTATACAGTTTTTTCTTCGGTTCAGCTTTGGTACCAAAATATTAGCATATATGCTGAAATTACAACAAATATTGTCACGGCTTGGCTCCCCTAGGTCCTAGTAACTACCTAATTTGTAAAATATGCAAAAAAAACAGGATATCTCCATACTAAATCCTTATATTTTGCTAACAGGTGGTGTCGTATTAGTTTGGGAGGCGACCACTGGTCATTATTATCCTGACTTCGAAAAACTTTACTGTCCTGTGGATGAATTGGCACCTAAATTCACCTAGTATGTAAGACGTTTCAAAGTGATCCTTGTGATTGTATTGAATAAGGTATCTTTTGACTTGACTATTATTTACCGTATTATATACCGCACAAAGTTTGGGCGCTTGGGCAATTTATTTTAAATGCGAGTCTGAAAGACGAGTTTAATGTTATTTAAATAAAGTTGATGTGGCCATAGTTGTATTAGCAGGATTAACTGTATGCCCTACCCTATCCCTCTAAAGAAGAAGCTGCTGGTTGTGTTAGTTATGAACTACCTGCGTCACTGAAATAAGGTATCCCCAAATAGAGCCTGGTCTTTAGCCTTCTTCATTAATAATAATAATAATAATGCTGTTACACACAACATAATCTGGCTCTAAAGTAAGCAGAGCTTGTGTTCTGGGTACCACATTTTTTTTTGTAACTACATACATATTATACATAGAAACAACTTAGACAAATACTTGCAGATCATACAAACATTTGTCCCGCGGCGGGAATTGAACCCGCAACTTTCTGCGTCTCAGCCGGACCTTACCCACTGCACTACAGAGGTCATCATTCACTTTTTTACAGCTACCTTTCCAATATCATCGGTCCTTCGGGTGGAAGACCTATCTAAACAGCTTACTAGACAGGTTCATTGTTTTCATTTGAGATCATGAATTCCCCGTAACTTGAAAAACTTACGACCAACGACATTGGTTAACCCAGCTTCCGCAACATTAGCGATTTTAATTAAAAGTATAATTAATTGTAAAATACAGGCTACGAACTAAAGTATACCTACTGCTAAAATACCTCAATTTTCAGGATTTCACTCGCACACTCGCGTCCACTACTAATGAGAACCCTTGACAGATTAATTAGGTAGTAGGCGGTTTGTACTTAGTTTTACAGTATTTAGCTTCATGGGTTTATGAATGAGAACAAACTGCAGACGTAGACGTTGAAAGAAAAATAATATTGCTTCAATAATTTTATTGTAGCTAAGGTCAGAAACTCGACACACAAACCTAAAATCGGTTTTATTGCCATCGGTATTGTTATGACTTACATTGAAGACCTCACCACTGATAAAATGTTGCATAAAGTTGAAGATAACTAAACAGGCAGTAAAGAAAGACGAAGCTACTGTTAGAAATTATCGTAATAAGAAGAGTCGTAGAGTGACATTTATGTACATGCAATATGATACAAAATGCAATGATTCACGACTCATACATACACTCATAAATATATATAAAAAAGCTACCAGAGTTCGGTGAAACAAATTACGGCAGTCGTTAAACAAATCACGGTGAAGACGGTTTACTCGGAAGTACGGTATCGAGCTTATTGTGAAATAAGACTGCAAAGAGATTATACAATACTACGAAGAGGAAATGAAAAGAGGAGGATAAAAAAGGAATCATATAACAAAAAATAATTATTTGTATTCAAAATACCGAACCGTTGAGTTTGCGTTTAGTTCAAACCAAAGAAAAAACGCCAATCAACATAATTTCGGAAAAAAATAATTTTAACAAGCTTGTTTATTTAAGAATGATAATTGTAGCAAATACTCTTTTATCCTGGTTTTTCTTTCATAGTCTTCTTCTAGTAGTGTCACTTCTTATTTCAAACCCGGAATGTAAAATGATTAAATTGCCCTCAGAGGCTTTCGTTTGGTGTTTTCAAACTTTTAAGTTAATTTAGAATATTTTGTTAGGATACCTGAAAATTTTGTTACTCGAGTCTTTACTTACAGACAATTTTGCCTAACTCGTTCGAACTTGAAGTTGGTTAAATAGACCCGTGCTAAAATCGCCAGTAATTAAAAGCAAGCAATACTTTATACGAAACACGGAAAATAATTTACCTCATTCTTTACAAAAACACCTTTATCGGCAGGTAAAAAGATGGGTAGCTTATCGATAGAGGCTATCAGAGACGTGCCAATCGTTCAAATTGCGCTCAATCAGCCCATAAAACAAGATCACGGAACGAGGGAAATACCTTGGAATCATTCAAGCATCGTAAGGATCACGGAGACTTACAATTTTATCCCAGTATGAATCCGGTTGGATAAATTGTTCGGAAAATGTTTAGCAAACAGGAAAAGCTCACGTTACCTATATTCTTTATTTGGAGTTGTCTGTATACCTAGTACTTAGGACAATCATTGCTAACGAAATGCTGAACCACGACTCAACATTTGTGGTTAAAAATCTTTATTTAATTCTCTAAAGATTACAAATCACTTACAAGAGTTATTATTATTGTGAAACATTGTGGATAATGCACTGTGCAGAGAACGGACGAGACATGTTTGTTCACACGGGGTGTTTTATTTGAGATATCACTCATCGTTATAACCTTCTAAAATGTAACGCTTTAGGGATACTTTGAATATGAGATAGTGTTTCTAATGTTTTTATTGTTTTAGGTAAGTCGTTGTACAATTGTGCTCCCTCAAACATAATATTTTTCTTACCGTAATTCGTCCTTACTTTTTGTAGGTGGATATTATTGGCACTTCTTAAGTTGCGTTTGTGAACGTCTTTATTTTTAGTAAAAAATATTTGTGAGTGTATTTCATTATTTAGTATTTATAGTAGTATACAGGTGTTGTAGTGATATATTTGTAATATTTTCATAATTTTTATGCCTTCATAGATTGTTGTGGTTTGATTCCTATAATTGTAGAGAAACAGTATTTTAAAAAGTTTATTTTGTGTGATTTGTAGTTTATCTAGGTTTGTTTTGGAAAAACATTTACTAACCACAGCAGAACTCCACTCCAATAATATTTAACTAGATTAGGTTGGTCGTTTTATAGAGAACTTTCAATCGTACTATGAAAATACCAATGCCTGTATTTGTCTTTCTGATCGGCAAATTCAATTTCTCGTTGCAGGTACCTTTGAAATACCTACGAGCATGTTATTTATGCAGCTCCGCAAACTAGGATTTCAATTATACGCTACGCTGCTACCAGCCAGCCTATTCACTACCAAGTTATGCTTTGAGATTTCCACATTACCCTATGTCATCCCAGCGTTTGCAACTGAGATGAAACCTCAGCAAAAACTCAGACATTTCCAAATAGACTCAACTCTAGCAAAGTGGATTGGCATCTAAATCTAGAGAAGTGCGAACGATCGATAGATAGCTTTACGGTTGAAACGTACTCGGAGATAGGTATTCAATGGCGCATAAAATGAAATAAAGTAGTAAAAATGGGTTTGCTCGGCTGTTTATTTTATGATACATTTTTATGTAGTTTTGTATCTTTATTCACTTCCCTGCAGTAGGTGAAAATTTACTGCTGGTTTACGACTTCGGGAAACCACTTATTTTTTTATCAAAGGTACTCAAACTCTTCTTTAAAATATACTTAAGGCAAGGGAACAACGAGGCATTCTTTAATGAGAAATTTTACATAAATCAAAGTAACGCTGTCTTTAATTCAAAGACACCAATGAATAAGGTAATATCTTGGTAATATTTGATCAGACACCAGACACCCTTCGAATAAACAAAAGCAATCATTTGAGTTTACGGATCTGTGCCGTACCCCTCGTAGGGTAGATTGGCGCCGTAGTGTCGCGCCAGTCCAGTCTTTCTGGCGCCTGCAAAGACGCTGGCAGGATTAAACAGCTGTAACCCGACTGTACGTCAACAGGGTCGGCGAACCCTATTGACCCCCAAATCGTGTGGAATTACGCAATCTGGGTAAATTGGCCGGGCCAGACTGACTAATAAAATTTAACAGCCACTTGGTGTATGTAACTTTAGTTTGACTGACGAGTTGTGTTGTGACTAAGCGCGTGTCGTAAACAAAGAATCTCTCTTGAAACATAGATGTCATTGTGTATATTGTAAATATAAGTACCTAAGTACCGTCGTGTAAATAAATTCCGCAGCTCACGTTTATTTTTTATTGCCGTCTCAGGCGCGCGACAGCCATACCTCTGGCGAAATGAGACGACATCTCCATTTTGATAAATGACGACGGTGTTTATCCGGACACAAAAATTTCCTCCAAAATTCTATTCTCGACAAATTATTTCTCACGGTTACTTTTGTCTCTCCCATCATTGTTTCAATAATAAATTAAGAACGAGTAACATGAGGATTAGAACCTCACCCCATATAAATATTTTAATTATAAACTTTGTTGCCAATATACTTATACACAACATTCACCGACTACTATAGTCATCATAATCGCCAAATGTTTATAGCACTGTTTCCCTATTTCTGTATCCATAGGGACATGCACCCTCGGACGTTATTAGGTTCTGATTAATTTTGTACGAACAATCATCCGACAATGTTCACAGAGCGACCTCCATCCGCGATGAATGAAACATTAGCTGGGTAATGCCACTGCGCGCGTCCTTTTATTTGCGCTGCTTGTTACAAATGTTTACAATGTCCTCTCGAGAAAAAATCGATGGAGTTTAACCTTTAATTTATTAACTTGATTATCTATTGTACTAGCTGGCTCAGTCAGTAACAAAATAACATTATCAACCATCGCCTTATCGTGTCATTAGTGTTCTTTCAAAGCAGGTTAAAGGTACTCTCTACCCAAAGGTAAAATGTAATAGCTCTTATGACTAAATGTAATAAGTAATTATCGATAAACTTGGTAACACCACTACGCTGATTGGTTTGCTGGAAAGGCTAATTTTGGGTCTTGTTGTAACTATTTTATATTTTTAACCGACTTTAAAAAAAAGGAGGTTCACAATTCGTCCGATTCGAACCGATTTCGAAAATTCTTTTTTTCTCTTAATCGGTCGAGCTGAAAAATCAACGAAAATCTAAAAATTGTATACATCGATGATGTTTTCAACTTCGACTACCTTGCTGTCTCATTGGAGCGGTGCATTTATTTGGCCTACCCATATTATATATATACAAAATACATCTACTTTCCACTAAAAATGTACTATAGGCTCAAATTTCATTCAATTAAGTCGGTTTCTTTTTAGTTTTTAAAACGTAATTATCATGAATGTATATGTGTGCAGTAGTTTGTTTATCCTTCTCTTGTATTCTTGGTCCTTTTTCATTCTTGTCTGATCTTTTGTATTGTTTGTTTTGTGTATACGCTATATAAATGTATTTCTTTCTTTCTTACTTTCCTTCTATAAAACAAGTGCTTACGTTGAGTAAGAAGCTACAGTAGAATCAATATTACCAATACTTACCGAATTTATTAAGGTTTCTTCTGTTCAAATTGATACAAGGAGACTTTCAGATCCAGAAAGAAAAATCTAATAGATCATTCGATTACCTTTGTGCGGAAAAATTCTGATCGTAACATAGGTCTTTATATATTTTCAGCGTCTGCTTTAAAATGCTTTCGGTAGAATAGTTTATACTGGCGGTGCTTCCCAGCTCTCCAAAATTGTCTGGAAGACAAAGGAAGTCAAGTGCCTAAGCGGATGGATGATCGCTGCAGACGTATGAACAATAGGGGCTCGTGAATGAAATGTCTGGTGAAATCTGACGATTCATTTTGTAATAGTTATTTTTCTCAAATGTTCACTGAGGTACAAACTAAAAATAAAACATAATAATATACATAAAGTTTATGTATAAAAGTGTTTTTCCGCACAAGTATTTCCCTTTTAGCTATATAGCAAACATTATTTAAGATGAATAGATGGTGTGAACATATTCGTAAATATCATGTCGAATCCGCGCTTAGGCGTGATAAATGAAATTTAATGTACCGGCTGAGAGAAAGCTCTTTAGGAGCTACGTTGTTTATACATATATATCGTGACTGCGTTATATATCATGACTCCTTTCGATACTCCTTTCAGAGTCATGTGTATTAGATTTGAATTTACGATCAGCTTTTACATTGAAAGCTGCGTTTGAATTTTATGCTGCGAAGACTCCCAAGTCACCTATTATTATTTATGTACTCTAAAAGTTTGCTAAATGAGAACCTATTTCGGTCGATCCTAATATATTTATGAGGCCAGCCTTCTTTCAAGTTCAAAGGAGCCTTTTCGGGCTTAGTGATTAGGTGCTCACAAAACTGGAAGAACCGAATAGATTAAGTAGTCTGGACTTTGCCAGAGATCTAAAATATTAATCTGACAAGAATGTTCGTGGTCGAACAGAGGACTTTTGAAAATCTTCGCTGACCTAAACGACTTTCTACAGTTCAAGTAGCTTACAGTTTTGTAAGAATAAACTTACCTACTGTTTAATCGACTATATCAAAGTGTGGGTTCACAATAACGACGAAGCTTCGGTATGGATGTCAGACCACCGAGTGAGAATTTCCTGAGTGATCAAACCCTTTTGATTTGCCGCTGGCTGCGCCGAGTGGTGTGCTCGGATGCATTCAATATGAACCATTGGAGGACAACGGCACCATTGTTAAACCGTCAGATAGTGAAAGAACCCCACTTTGCTTCCATGACTCAATACTCCGGCTTATGACGCAACTTAATGTTGGTAGGTACGAAATCCTGCTGGAATTCGCGTTGAATCATGTGAAATCAAATGTGAGCAGCATTTAGGATATTACAGTATCTAGGGTATTATATAAAACGAGTAATACTTTTAAATTATGCGGTAGCTCGCCCTCGCTAGAGTAATGAAAATTAAAGTATGTACTCTACCTCTTCTGAGGCTTTGTTCTGCTCGGAAAACAAAGGTTGGTGAATAAAACTGAGATGAATAGAACTTATGTATGTACTGTATAGGTACTAAAATCTTTGTTAGGTTAATCTAGCTACTTATCTCTAAGATTTCCGATCCGAATGGACTTAGTAGGTAACTAATGAAAATAGCAGCGGCAAAATTTTTGTGCAGAAGACAGATTGTTTTCCAAACAAATTTACACTCTTTTGTCAGTTTTATCTTCGTTTTATCCAAAACTTGTTTGAATGATATGTTTGCGAGCATTTTATTGATGGTTGATGGCAGCACGGCCATTTGTTTACAGCTGGACCCGAATAAATATCCCAACAGAGTTGCGAAAACTGAAATCATTCATTTCTCTCGGCATTATTTACGACAGATACCTATTTCTGAAATGGAAATTATTGTTTGAATGCGAATAATTTCTTGAGCGTTTGAATAGCATTAATTTATTTAATTGAACTGTGGATCATTCTGTAAAACAATTTCAAGTAACCACCTTTCATTGGAATTTGACAACGAATTATCTACGAAGCAATGAAATAGGTTTCTAGCGCCTGCGCTTTTATTAACCCCCGACATGAACAAAGGGGTGTTATGAGTTTGACGTGTATATCTGTGTGTGTGCCTGTCTGTGGCGTCAGCTACTAAACAGATAAACCAACTTTTATTTAGATTTTTGTTTGAAAGGTGAATAAGTCGTTAATGTATTTAGCTATATATAAAAAATCTATTTAGTCATTTGAAGTCATCTCTATTCTACTTATTAAAGGGAAACTTTCACAGGTCGGATCGATTCGGAATTTAGTTAGATAGATAGTTTAACACTTTCTTGTACACAGAGAGAATACAAGAAATACTATTAGCAAAGTTGTAAAATGGTATTTAGTATATTTTTATATCAAAAATAAAAAAAAATAAAAAAAAAATTTATATTTTATATTTTTATATCTAGTATTTTTATATCAACAATATGGCAAGAACATGATAATTTTGACTTGATGCTGCAGTACTCTACGAATTTACAGCAAAGGTATCATGTTTAAGCTCGTTGGAATGGTTTCAATTAATAATTCGCTTTTTTTGTACCAGGGACTTTTTACATTAGAATTTATAATTGTACTCAAAAAAATCTTTGAAATTGATCTATGAATTTACTGCATCAGGTTGTTGGTGTTAATATTTATATATGAGTTTAATTCTGAAAAAGCAACATTGCAAATTATTAGTATAAATTATTGTAGCCAGCGTTCAGCGTTTGACGACCTCTGTGGCGCAGTGGACTTAGGTCCGGCTGAGACACAAAAGGTTGCGGGTTCGATTCCCGCCGCGGGAAAAATTTTTGTATGATCTGCAAGTATTTGTCTCGGGTCTGGGTGTTTCTATGTATAATATGTATGTATTTACAAAAAAAAAAAGTATATATGTAGTGTATCAGTCATGTGGTACCCATAACACAAGCTCTGCTTACATTGGGGCCAGATGATGCTGTGTGAAATGTCCGGTATTACTATTATTATTATTATTATTAAAGTATCTCTATCTGCCTCTTCTGCGTAATGACCGCAGAACGAACTCGTGTAAACACATACTCGTATAGCCAAAAAAATCTGCTCATTTGCTGGATCTCGCTAACAAAAAACTGGAGTTTATGTACTGGTAACGTGCTGAAATCTTAATTTATGCTAAGCTACGATTTCATTGTTGCTCTGAAAAACGAGATCACATTGTATGTTTTGTATCCATATAGTCAAAGCGCTGGGCTTTTGTAATAGGTAGTGTTTGACGCTTCATTTTGCAGAAATGCTGTTTACTCGGCTCTCCTACCTTGAGTTTAGAGTCATTGACTTTAGAGTCTGTACGCTAAGAGAAGAGGTGCTGGGGTGACATTTAAGTCAATGAAATAAAATACAAAATGCTCTGATTAACGACTCTAGGTACTCATATTGAACAGTCTCTATCCTGTTACTTACTGTTACTGTAACTTCATAATACTAGTAAATGTTACTGAAGTTTGTGGATAATAAATAAATAAATAATTCAGGACATTTTACAAAGTATCATCTAGCCAAAGTAAGCAATGTTTGTGTTGGAACTACATTTCTCATGTACTATTTTATATTATTCTGTACATTTCTGTAATTATTTTTGTAAATAAATGTATGATTTTATAATAGATAATGCTATAAATAATGCTATGAATACATAAAAACACCCAGACCCTAAACAAATATTTGCTAACATTTGTCCATTTAGATGTCTATGTGTCTAACTTGAGATAATGGTTAAAATAATTAGTTTAGTACCAAACTTAAACCTAAATTCAAGAATATCCTAAACCGTCGCGCATGTTTAGACATGTAATGTGATTGAATGAGGGATAATAAGTATGTCACTATCGTAGCAAGTGGACATCAGAAGTCTCTGTCTTCCCTGTCGGGAAACAGGTGATTTTATGTACATGTATATTTGTATATTTTTACATTAACTGGAATCCCTACTAATATTATAAATCTGAAAGTAACTCTGGCTGTCTGTCTGTCTGTTTGTTGCGTTTCACGCCTAAACCGCTGAACCGATTTTGATTAATTTTGTTATAGAGATACATGGGACCTTGGAGACGGATATAAGCTACTTTTTATATAGGTACCACGCTTGCGAAGCCTCGGGCAGCTAGTAGGATATAAGCGGTTTTCTCCTGGACGAAACCGTCATGTGGTAGAATCTAAAAATTTTGAAGACATGTGCCAAGTGCACAAGGCGCACTTTAATCTTTTCACCACACTGGTTCTAACTAGTGACACGATAAGAAGAAAAAGCGCTTTTTTTACAATACCTTACGCCTAAAAACTACGTCAACATAGTATACCCACTACGAGTAGGTAATTAATATATATCTTATTATAAGTGACTTAAAAAAGGAGGGAATCTCAATTCGGCTGTACTTTTTAATGTTTGTTATCTAAGAGCTCCGTCATTTATGAAATTCGGAAAAATATTTTTTATTTAACGGGAAGTATACCCACTTCCCGTTTCGTCCTATTTATATTTGAAACCCCTAAGGGTTAAAAAAATAGAAAAATAAATTTTTGTATTGGGCTTTTAATTGAGTAATGTATTTATGAGGAGTTATAGACATTAATAAATACAAATTGAATCCCTAAGGGTAAAACAGTAGATACCATTTTTTAATGGCTCAATTTTATTTTAATGACTGGACTGTCAGCTCACTTGGTAGTAGATCTACCTTCTGTGCTGTAGGTTGAGGATTCGATTTGCTACGTGTTTGTTCCGTGTATGAGTGTTATAAAAATATATAAGTATTATATCGGTCATCTGATGACCATAATACAACCTATGCTTAGTTTAGAGCTAGATGGTTGTGTACAATATTCTCCAATATTTATTTATTTATAAATTCGACTTCCTTTTTAGTTTTTAAAACGCAATTATCAATGAAACTCTAGCATTGTTCTGATTCTACCATAACCTACATGTAATTGTAACCCAAGTAATGTTAGCTAGATGCCGTACACATAAATAGGTGAGTACTGTAAGTATGTTGCGGTTACCCCTCCCAACGTCGCCGGTGTGAATCCTTAGGAACGCCACCAGCCAATTCGCTTAAAACCGGAACAAGCAGTTGCCCGGCTTCCTTCAATTTACCTACTTTTTTCACAACAACCTCACCACACGTTGTCACAACGAGGTGCCTCGTTTGTATTACGTGCTTCCTTTGTGAACTGAAATTTTATTATCTCTGCAAAGGGTTTGTGATTGTTGTTTTTAGTTTGACGACTAATGCAATGCACCTAAGTCTTTAAATACCACAATGTAATGGGAAACTAACATGTACTGCTTGCTATACATTACTTGATATCTAAAGTTTGTTTTAAATGATTTCAGATAGCTTAACAGGGATTTTTTTGTTAGAAAAATGTATGAAATGTATGAGTTTAAATATCGTGAAATACTTATTTTGTTGTTATCAAAGTTCAAACTAGAGTAACTTTTAAATTACAGTTGTTAAATATGTTAAAACTGCCATTTTGCTCTAAGTATTTATTTTGATTTTTAACAGACTTCAAAAAAGGAGAAGGTTCTCAATTCTCAATATTTTTCTTTATTTTGTACACCGATTACTCAAGGACGCCTGAACCGATATGGAAAATTCTTTTTGTGTTTCAAAGTGTCCCAGGTGGTCCCATTTATTTGTTTCGAAATCGGTCAAACAGTTTTAAAAAAATCTACAAATCCTAAAAATTGTATACATCAATGATATTTTCGCTTACTCCGAAACCTCGCTGTCTCATTGGAGCAGTGCGTTTAGTTGACCTACCTATGTTATATATATACAAAATACATCAAATTTCCATAAAAACATTTTTATATTCAATGAAGTCGGTATTCTTTTTAGTTTTAAAATGTAATTATATGATTTTCCGCAGTTTTACTGACTAAAATGAATCTTAAATGAACTAAAATGAATGAATGAATGTCTAAAATGAACGCAATCACATGTTAAAATAATCAATTTAAGAATTGTCATTAAAAAATGTTACTCATCCGTTCTTCGGTGCAAACAAATAAAAATCATTCTTGTATTACGAAATTCTAGTTAAACTGGCGAAACAGAAAGGGCCATTATTTACCTACTATCAAAATTATCAAGTTCGAGAACCGTTACAAAAATAATTATTCCTTTCATTACATAAAAGTGTTCCGTTGCAAAATCTGAACATAATAAGCTCTTATTGAATGGCGATTATAAAGCACCGATTATGCCCGCATATTCGATTATCCATCATAGTACAGACAACTATTCAGATGTAACGCTCAACAATAGCATGTTATACAACAACCATAATAATTTTATACCCCAAACATGGCACAAAAAACGGGAGATTACAAACAAAACCATTCACTATGACAAATAACCCTATGGATTAATGCACATAATGGTGCTTACAGACGCATGGCAATCTGTGACCGTTCGAAAATACACTGACATGGAAACTGTAGGTACTCGTAGACTGCTCGGTTTTTTTTTATCATAGATAGACCTACATTTGACCACGATCCTGAAGGCCTGAAGGTAAGCGACGATGCGGCTGACGATGGGGCACGCAGGTCTTAAAGACACCTATTTACTCTTGACTCTTGGAGACAGATTATAGTTTTCAGGAAAGACAGACGACGGCAAAGTATTCCAATCCTTGGCTGTACGCATTATAAATGTGGAAGCACAGCGCTTTGTTCGCTGTTGTTCGTAAGGGTGGTAGGCTGACAAGGTATGGGTGGTACTGAGCGGTACGTCTACTTGTCCTGTTCTGAAAAGGAGATGGTCGGTAGGTTTTTTTTATACTACGGAACATGGAAACAGCATACGGTCTTTCTAATGGTAAGTGGTTTATGTAACCTAGGACGCTTGCAATACCAGGAGCTATCACACGCACGTTGCCGGCCCTAGAGATAAGTTCCTTTGTCTGTTTGCCCAGTAGCTTAACTTGCTTAGTGACATTTAAACCTAACACACAGCAATCCTTGGCTGCCGCCAATTCTATTATTCTGCCAAATATCAGAACTATACCGGTATGTACCGCTACCAGAACAAATTCTTGCTGTTGCTAGGACCAGAAAAAAAATTATATAATTATTATTTAGCTATAATTTTCACATAAAACAAGATATTTATAATATATGAGTTTATCTGCTTTCCGCTATTTCAGCACAGTGCATGTGCCTTGAGATAAACTAGTTTAATTCATATTTAACCGACTTCATCAAAAAGGAGGAGGTTCTCAATTCGTTGGAATCTTTTTTTTTATGTAGGTATGTTCACCGATTACTTGAGAATGCGTGAACCGATTTGGAAAATTATTTTTTCGTTTAAAAGAGTATACTTCCCAGGTGGTTCCCATTTAAATTTTATCGAAATCGGTTGAGCTGAAATATCAACAAAAATCAAAAAATTGTATACATCGATGATATTTTTGTATACCTCGCTGTCTCATTGGAACAGTGCGTTTATTTGGCCTACCCATATTATATATATACAAAATACATCTACTTTCCACTAAAATGTATTATAGGCTCAAATTTCATTTAATGAAGTCGGTTTTCTTTTTAGTTTTTAAAACGTTATTATTATTTAAACTAGTCTATCTCATGAGCATGCTACTGTGCCGAAATATCGTGAAGCAGAAAAACTCATATATCATAGTAAATATCCCGTTTTAACTGAAAATTATAATCAAAACCATGATAGTTTAAGAAATTATATTATTTAGCTATATTGTGAATTGTAGGCGTACCTTCCCATATGTAAGTATACCTACTAATGATATGGCGAGTTCTCACAGAAATCAGAATACGACGTTTTCAGTAATCATTCACATTTAAACGTCCTCATCAAATTACTCCGAACATACCGTTCTTGGCATGTGTCTGCCATAATAATCCAGTGCTATAATGTTCTTATTGATACGCATTACACTGTTCAATGATGGTAATGCGCTTAGTAATCTAAGTATTAGTGATTTATGGTAACATCTGTCCCCTTGTAAGCTTTCCAACTTTACCTAGTTACGCGTAATACTAGGGTTGGGTGAAATAAATTGCCTGCCACTATTCATAGCCAAGAAATTATAGGGAATTTACTTAAATAAGTTATTTAAACCTGACTATAAATGTGGTTATATGATAACAATCATAGGCACTGATACGGATGTCGCTCACGCAATAAACTCTAACTGAGCATTCAGCCCGGGCCGTTAAATTCATCCTACTTATATAGGGTCTTTCATTAAGCGTGTCCTATCTTTAAATTTAAATAAAACAAAGTGTGTGTGATATATTATCGAAATTATTTATTTATTTGAAAGATGTAGTGATGCCATTATGTGTGGAATATGACATCATTCAAATGTCCGCCACGGCTTCTCTGGGTGGAGCGCATGCGAGATATCCAATTTTCCATGACTTTTGCGCATAAATCAGGCTGAATTTGACTTATGGCATAGGTTATGTTGGCTTTGAGGGCCGCTGTGATTTGTGGTTTATTCACATAGACCTGCGACTAAAGAAAACCCCACAAGAAAAAGTCTAGCGGGGTTAAGTCACAAGATTTAGGTGGCCAGTTCACATCAGCTCCACGTGAGATGACCATGCCCTCAAATCTCTCATGCAGAATATTCAATGTGGCATGAGCTGTGTGGCACGTAGCGCCGTCTTGTTGAAACCACATGTCGTTGGTGTTCAGATGATCCAGTTCATGCCAAAAACAGTTGGTAATCATCGACCTATAGCGCTCGCCGTTGACAGTGATGGCCTGGCCAATGTTGTTCTCAAAGAAATATGGCCCGATGACGCCGCCAGCCCAAAACCCACACCAAACTGTAACTTTTTCGGGATGCATTGGACGCTATTCAAGTGTTAAGTGGACTCAAATTTATCCACCACACGACGAATAGTCCTCTCGGTAGGACGATTATGGCGACCGTAAAATGGGCGAAGCGCGCGGTGCGTTGCCCGAACAGAACACTCATTTTGATAAAACAATTTTATAATTTGCACGTGTTGTTGAATGCCATAGCTATCCATGATGATTTGGCAAAACAGAATAAATAAATTACAACCAATTTGACAGATGTAGCTTCAACAAGATGGCCGCTACCAACTGTCAAAGTTCGGACGTGCTTATTGGAAGACCCTATATTATGAGTATGAAAGCGAAAATTTGTGTGGAGTTTTATGTTTCGAGTTTGTGCTTCAAGCACGCTGGGACGGATGGGCAGATATGATTAAAACTTGATATAGATACAGAAGGTGCTCTGGAATACCACATATGTTAATTTTTATTATTAACCGAATTCAAAAAAGGAGGAGGTTTCTCAATTCGTTGGAATCTTTTTTTTATGTATGTTCACCGATTTGTCAAAGACGACTGAACCGATTTCAGAAAATTCTTTTTTTGTTTTGAAGGTTGGTTCCCAGGTCCCATTTCAATTTTATCGAAAAATAAACGAAAACTTGGATACATCGATTACATTTTTTATATAAGTACATGAAGTCGGTTGTCTTTTCAGTTTTTAAAACTGAATTATAATGTACTGGCTCCTCACCTCAGTTGGCAGTAGCTCTACCTTCTGCACTGTAAGTTGAAGATACGATTTACTCCCAGGACAAACAATTATGTGAGGAATATAGATGTTCTTTCTGTGTCTGGGTGTTATAAAGTTTCATATGTATCTATTTAAGATATTATAAGTATCATCATCATCATCAGTCATCTGGTTCCTATCTGGTACCTACTTAGTTTGGGGCTAGATGATTTTGTGTAGATTGTCTATCAATATTTATTTATTTATTTAGATATCCCGCGTGTGAAACCGCGGTAGAAGGTTTATATAGTTACTATCTTAACGTGAAATTACAGTCGTCAACCGCTAAAGGGAATCAAGGCTTAGAAACTTCCTTGTCTTATCACTTTCTAAGCTACGAAAGATAATTCACTTTAGCAAGTTTATTCACTTGGAACCTCATTAATTTTGATCGTCAGCCTTCTAACAACGGGTCCGAATCGACTTCAAACCTTCAACTTCTAAGGAGCTAAGTTGAAAACTTTGAAAAACTTTGGCGGTGGAGACGTTTCTTGTGCTTCTTAGATACTTACATAAACTATTAAAAAGTTCCAAGCTTTGATACAGTACTAATAGAAAAAAGTCACGTTCTCTTGGGGCTAACCCCGAGGTACCGAGGCACTTAAAACAGAAACATACCTATCTTTTTTTTCACCGATAACTCAAAGACGCCTGAATCGATTTGGAAAATTCTTTTTTTGTTTCTTTTTATGTCATCCTAGGTAGTCCTATTATATTTTATCGAAATCGGTCGAGCGGTTTTTTAAATATCAAGAAAAATCTAAAAACTGTATACTATCATGATATTTTCGTTGCGTGCAGTGCAGAGCAGTGCGTTTAGTCGGTCTTCCCATATTACTCGTATGTATATATGTATAAATAAAATACATATACTTGCCACTAAAAATTTCAAAATAAAATAATTTTATGGTCTCAAATTGTATCCAATGAAGTCTTCTTGTATGTTTTAATCTTCTTATTTGATAAGTTTTCTTATTCGTTTTTAAAACGTAATTATAAAGAAATAATATTAAGGTTAAATTTCAACTCAAAAAAATATACTCACATTTGATTTTCTAAGATTAAGTTTATTAAATTAAAGTATTAACCTTAATTATACATATCTACCATCTTACAGCGATATCATTTAAACTTGCGATAAAACTGGAGACCCGGACTCAACAAAGAGTTTGAAAGCATTCTATACTGATTCCTGGGAGAAAAAGTTACAGATACACCTTTCTATGGGTAAGCTTCGCTTTAGGGCATTCTTGCGGCTTTTTATCTGAGGTCAGCCACATCAACTTTTCGTCACATTTACGATTTGGTTCCAATGGGTCAATATTGTGGGTAAGCTAACGCCGTAATTTGGTATGAGTCGGCTTCTATCACTTTTAATGGCAATTATATATTTAAACCCTTATTATTATTGTGTTGCTATTATGAGCGTTTATAGGCTATGGTTTTACCAACCAGCCTTCTGCTTAGCAAGGTAATGTAATATTATAAAACACCTGTCCTGTGATAGTTCAGCAGTCAGTGTGTTGTAACCGCTGCCGTCATAATGTGGGTAACACCGCAACCGACAATAGAGCTTATAACCAAGTACAGTAGGTTCATATGTACTTCAAAACCTATCATCGGTAACTCGAGCCATCAAAATTTTCTTGACAATTATCTTTTGAACTTTTTAATGACAAAATAATTAGGTTGTAAATTAAATTGGCAATTACTTATTAATGTTATTCTCTCTAATTCTCTGTGGCGCAGTGGGTTAAGGTCCGGCTGAGCTGCACAAGGTTGCGGGTTCGATTCTCGCCGCAGGACAAATGTTTGTAAGATCTGCAAGTATTTGTCTCAGGTCTGGGTGTTTCTATGTATAATATGTATTTGTACATACATATTATACATATTATACATTTTTACAAATAAACAAATTAAGTAGTATATCAGTCATGTGGTACCCATAACACAAGCTCTGCTTACTTTAGGGCTAGATGATGCTGTGTGAAATTTCCGGCATTATTATTATTATTACATGTTATATAATCTCATTTATTAAATGTTTTTGTATCGAAATCTGAAAATAATATTTTTTAGGAATTGTATTCCACAAATTTTCATGGCCGGAATGACGGATGCCGGATGGCTGGAATCATCGCCATCCTTCTTAAAATACGAGTAACGGGACAAACAGTATAGGAAACCCTTTCTTTTATTAAAAACATATTTATTCATAATAATATAAAGTTCACGTGAAACAGTTGAGTTATAATCAATGACTGTTCTTTTTGTGACCGTGTCACTAGTTCTTTTGAACTGTTTAAAACCATCCATAGATAACTTAACGAATCCTAAAATGAAAAAAAAACACTATAGTACCTACTCGTCTATTTATTTCATAATACGTAAAGGATTTTTTAAAAATAATAGTCTACACTATTGAAAGGGGAAGAGAAATATTTTTGAAAGCGCAAAAAGCAAGGCCCTTTAATAAAAATTATGTTTATCCGTCTCTTCAGATTGTTATGTCCGGGTGAAACTCCTCCAGGATGAAACAAACAACGTGGTAACAAAGATTTCTCAAACAAAACTCGAACCTTTATCAAATTAATTCAAGAAGGTACAAAGTTAATAAAATCTATTACCCGTCAAGTCCTAAAACATATTTTCGAAGAAGCGACAGCCGTTATTGAAACATACCGTAATTTTGCGGTGACTACGTAAATGATTCCTTTGATTATTCAAAGGAGTTTCAACCTTATAAGGTTGAACTTTGAGGCCACAAGACAAGTATTTTATTAACTAAAATTCGGGTAGGTACTTCTAGAGTAACATTCCTAAGTGAGTAAAACCCAACAAACCCTTAGCGAAGTTGCCATTAAAGATACTTCAGAGCACTTCGAGACATCTTTTGATGTTCCTACTACCTAAGTATTTGTACATTCTTTAACGGCTGGTAATAGTACTTACAAATTCCAAACAAATTCCCGATTTAGATTTTAATATTTGTTGACAGTTTTTATGGTTTTTCAAAACAACCCCAGAATTGATGCGACCAAAACCTATAGAAAAAAATTCAAATCAATCGAGCCATTTTCCAGTTTTTGCAAGAACTGTGTTTTCTATCAATAAGTAATTGTCTAATTACGACTACAAAATAGATTCCATTGTTTTTAATAATAGTATAGAATAAGTACGTTTATATATGTTAATTTAATATTCCCATTAATACCCACTAATAATACCCATTAATATTCCGTACATAAATAATTCTCCAATCCTAAGAGATAAAAAAAAATCTTGTATTGCATATATTATCATTACATAGTATAAAACAAAGTCGCCTCCCGCTGTCTGCCTGTCCCGATGTATGCTTAGATCTTTAAAACTATGCACCAGATTTTGATGCGGTTTTTTTTAATAGATAGAGTAATTCAAGAGGAAGGTTTATATGTATAAAACATGCATAATATAGTAGAGAAACACTGATAATTTTAGAGGATAGCGTATATGGGTTCAACGTATTAGAACTACTGAGCTACAGCAACGCGTGGCCGGGTCAGCTAGTAATCTAATCTATAAATTAATACTTGAAGCAAAAACTGTGTACCCCTTTGTACAAAAATTGCGCGGACGGAGGAGTATGAAATTTCGCGCACTTATAGTTTATATAGAAAAGGAGTGCAGAATGCTAATATTTTTTTTAAATTATGCATAAAAAATACATTAATTAATAATTAATTATGGTCGAATTTCGAACAGTGGGCGACCACTAGTAATGACACATACATAATACAAGGGTCATACACTGAATGGTTTATCATCGAAAATTGTGTTAGGCAGCGATGTGTTGTGTCATCTAGGCTGCTTAATTAATAAGGTAAGTTACTTGCAAGATTTGTAACAGTACGTAAGTTATATGATATGATAGCTGAACGAATATGTCCGGCTATGATACAATCTATCTGTTTACCAAATTTCAACTAAACCTGTTTAGCCATTTAGCTGTGAAAATCTAATATACAGACAGATAGATAGAGCCACTTTCGAATTAATATATCAATATGGATAGATACGGAATAGACTGCTAAGGATGACATTATGTCAATAACAATAAGAAATGCGAAGTCGAGTACAAATTCTCGACTCTACTCATATTGAGCAGACTACAAATAAAACTACTTAAATAAATTACCGTTAACATTTTTTTGGGCCTATGTTATTTACAGTCAATAAGATATTTCCCCACGATATATCAGGAAGCATTGGTACACAGTAATACCAAGTTATTGGTCCATTGTGGAAGTTTTGGCATACACATCACGGCTCATCGACTTTTATTGGAGGGGGCATCAGGACCGAGCCATAAATAAAAGACGATGACGAGTTTAACGGACCGTATACGCTTTTTAAAATCAGTTTGTAAAGTTATGGACCCTACGTTACGAACGGTTTCACAAACGTGGCTCATTTTTTTTTGGAAATGTATATTGGCTTTTAAAGAAAAAAATTACTTACATATTTTTGAATGAGTTTGATTTTTAGGGTTACTGTCCCTAAAGGGGAAAAATCAACCCTTAAAGGATCACTTCGTTGTCCATTTGTCTGTCTGTCTGTCAATACCCTTTTTTGCTGAAGTCTGTGATTTCTTAAAGCTGTAGAAAACAAGCTTCGGAATCCTAAATAAACCTAAACATAAAGCATATTACAAATCTCCTTGTAAGTTTTTATATTATTACATTATTTATGAATTATATTATAAATATAATGTTAGTATAAATACTTTTATTTATTTACAGAAATAATTAAAGAAATGTACAAAATCATATACAATAATATAAAATTCACGTGAAACAGTTGAGCTATCTAAGAACCGTTTAAAACGATCTATAGATAGCTTAACTGATCCAGATCACTGCCAGAGGGCAGCGTTCCCAAGATACTGGCGGCATTACCACGTTAAATAGCAATGCTAATACGCTGAGCCAGATAGGAGCCAGCTCTTGGGTCATGCAACGTATCTACCAGACGCCGTGAAATAATTTTGAAAACGCGGTGGGCTCCTGTTTCCCACGGGCCCAGGGTCTCGACTACAAACTCTCCACTGTTAGTATAGGTATACTTAGTTTATATAGGTATTAATTTAGTTTATTTAAATTACATATTAAGTCAGTTTTTCTACAGTATTTCTCTATTTGTTAGTTAGTATTAATGTTCCTTATTTGCTCTTTCTCTTTTTTGTACGCTTAATACACACAATTCGTTTATAATATTTTCATTTCCCAAGGTTTGCAGGAAGAGAACTGTGTTATGTTCGCCTGTGTTTATGCCATATGCATGTAACAAAATATGTTCAATGTGTGTACAATAATGAATAAGGAATAAATCAAACACTATGTGGCAATCAATCCGTTGACAATCATGAAATTTGGCAAGAAGCAAAGTCTCATTTATGTACTAGAAAAAGAAAAAATCCGTAAAGAGTAAATAAGACGAGTATATAACACTAAGAATATTTTTTGTATATACAAACATAAAATCAACGCTCGGTGCTTTCATAATTTGTGTCGGTTTAATTGGATTATGGTTATCGCTGGTAAAAGAACCACGGTCTCAAATAAAGTAAGTAGGTACCTAGGTAGGTACACCCTCTCAAACGCGACTTTCACACTTGGCGGATTTATTTAAAGTCTTGAGTAATAGGTGTCTTCTAGACCTGCGTGACCCATCGTCGGCATCAGGCGAGATCGTGGTCAGATGTAGGTCTATCGATGATACAAAATAATCAAAAATATACATACAAAAAATAAATAAAATTTGTATTAAAAAAATACAGAAAAGTACAGACTTATATACAATAATATAAAATACTTCTAACGGAAGACCAGAGCAGGTTGTTTACAACCTGCATATGCTGAGTTAGAGCCTTTTTGTAAGTAGGTTTTACATTTTAATTACGATTATTTTTATAATTTTACTCTAACTTACTTATTTGTATCATGCTGTTGCAAATAAATACTATTCTTTTATATTTTATTCTACATGTAAAACAGTTGAAATATCTAAGGACTGTTTAAAACGATCTAAGGATAGCTCAACTGACCTAGATCACTGCCAGAGAGCAGCGTTCCCAATACACGCGGCGTTGCCACGTTGAATGCCAATGATAATACGCTGGGCCAGATTGGAGCCAGCTCTTGGGTCACGCAATGTTTCTACCGGAAGTGATGGCTAATTAAAACCAAGTCCTGAATTTTTACTAACAAAAATTCATTTGCAACTTGTTCTGTTGCTAGCTCTTTTAAATGGTATAGTGATTCAAATGAGCACATTCAAAAATACCCATTAATTATATATAAATAATGCCGGATATTTTAACCCCAAAGTAAGCAAAGCTTGTGTTATGGGTACCACACGATTGATAAACTACTTATACGAGTACACTTTTTTGTAAATGAATACATGTTATACATAGAAAAACACCCAGACCCGAGACAAATACTTGCAGATCATACAAACATTTGTCCCGTCAGCAACATTTGTCAGCAATCTTCTTTGTCTCAGGCAGACTTTTTAATAAATAGAATAGTTCTTATATTGTGTCACTTGTTGTTTTAAACAAGAGTGCTGAAACTTTTTAACAGAATAGTGAGTTCATTAGAGACGCCTTTTAATAGGTCAATGTCGTATTATTTTCAACCATAAAGACACGGGTTTAATACAGAGCTTACGTGTGTTACTGCTTATTAGTTATTAATTGATAATTAACTCGCTCTTTGGTCTAGATTTTTCCAACTTTTAAATTGTAATTTGTACCATGGATCTATTTTTGTTATATATATACTACCAGCTGCTTGGCATGAGCGGTATTTAAATAAATAAATATTGATGGACCATGAACACGACACCATCTAACCCCAAATGAAGTATAGTTTTTACTTTACTCCATATAACATAAAAATACTTATATATTTTATATACATATTTTCGATACTTTGTAACACTCAGACACAAAAATCTTTGTCTTGGGAGAGAATCGAACCCCCCAATCTACTGCGCAGAAAGCAGAGCTACCAACTAAGCTGACAGGCCAAACCCAAATAAGTAATTGCATTAAAAGTATTTTGTGTACTTCTCTAAGATACAATTTATCTTCAAATCATGAAGATTCGTCCTCTGTTTAACCGTGAAAAGGTAAAATACAAACAGAGATAATGATAGAAGGAACTATTTTTTTGTTCAATAAAACCACAAGGACAATTTTGGATCGCCTTATAAACTAGGCAAGTCTAGGTGCCTGTGTCTCCTATCCCAGTTGGAGGAGAATCCGGCAAGAGATGAGTCTTGCAGTCTCTTTACTTATTAGGTTATATAACCGTGGTCCCATGATCTTCCCAAAGATCTTCTACCAAAATTAGTTCGTGAGTTGTTTACATGGAATATGATGTCTAGTCTTCTTTTAAGCTTAAGTTTTTCTAGAATCTTGGCGTTGACAAAATAATGCTGCCTAGTTACTATTGATTTTATAAAGAGCTGTCTTACGTTGAGCACAGAGCATTCTTTGTAAAGAGTATCTGGTGGGTGCGACCGGGGTTTGAATGACATTACTTTTAGTAGTACTCTTTGTGCTCGTTCTAAACTAATGAGATGTGTTCTAGCAGCAGCTCCCCAAGCTGTGTTGCAGTAAGTGAGCAGAGACTGACCTAGGCTGTAATAAACCTTGATCATTGATTTGATCCAGGACATGTCTGAGTTGTTTAAACACGTAAATGAGTTTTCTAGTACTTTCCATATATCCTTCCTCCGGTTTGGTTTCAAAATCAAAATAGCTAAAAAAAATGTTATCCAAGTAAACAAAATTTCGTATTTTATATAAATGAAGTCGGTTTTCTTTTTTAATTTTTAAAACGTATTATTTGTCGGTATGATCCTCTTCTTACAGATGCCGAGTCGAATTGCCAATATACTTTCATATTTATAATTATAGTATGTAAAGACTTATGTAACCATTCATAACTCTTAATGTTTCTATGTATAATATGTACGTATTTACAAAAGTAAAAACAGTATATAAGTAGTATATCAATCATGTGGTACACATAACACAAGCTCTGCTTACTTTGGGCCAGATGATACTGTGTGAAATGTTTTATTTATATATTTTTTACCCAGAAGCTGGTATTTTATTTTGTATTTATTTTATTTATTGATTTATTACCCCGCGGCTTCACACGCATAGTATATATATCTATATATCCATACCAAATTTGATTAATGTAAATAAAAAAAAATCTGTCAGCTGTCAAATCAGCAAGGCCATTTTGAAGATTTCCTAAAAATTTTATCGAAATCAATCCTGCCGTTTCGGAGTCTATAGGGAACATACATTCACATCGCCTTTTATATATATAGAAGTTTTCTAAAACAATCATGGTTTTGAACATAATTTTCACTCAAAACGGGATATTTACCGGCACAGTTGCATTTCGGCACAGCATGCGCCATGATCACGACATAAACTCGTGATCATGGCGCATGCAGCTGTGCCGAAATATCGGGAAGCAGAAAAACTCATATATCAAAGTAAATATCCCGTTTTCAGTGAAAATTATATACATAGAAGATTTATTTATTTATAGCCTCACTCAGTTTCTGAACTCTATGAGTGCAACTATGAATATTTTAGTGTGTGTGTGAGTGTGACTCTCAATTACGTACCTATCTATTTGCAATTGCTTAATTGGCGTAAGTTGTATTCATTTTCGTACATAAGCAATACAAATTTAACCTAGACTAGCACCTTCCATCAATTCCCTCGTGATGTCACGTTTTGCACAGCGAGCCACTTCGCACCTTGCACGTCAAGTGGCATTCGTATGTCGCCCTGTGTATGTCCACAGTATCTCATACCCAACAGTAGTGATACTAGATCGACTGTCGATATCACAGGAGCGCGTCACCCCGTCATGTCAGATTTCCTTTGTCTTGCGGACAACATCATGTACTTACCTAGTTATTGGCGTACATAAAGTTGATTAAAGTTGGACAGTAGTGTAATCGACATAAGTGATTGAGTTATTACCAAATACTGTACATAGTGTGTCTGGCCTGTCAGCTCAGTGGGTAGTACCTAGCTATGTTTTTAAGTTGTAAGTTGAGGGTTCGAGTCCCTCCTATAAATATACAAATAAACATTTGTGTGTTGAACATAGGTGTTGGTTCTGTGTCTGGGTGTTTTAAAGTATCATATATATGTATTTAAAAATATATAAGTATTCTATCAGTCATCTGGTCACGATCATCTGGTCTGGTAATACAAGCTCTGCTTAGTTTGGGGCTAGATGTTGTTGTGTGCATTGCCCACCAATGTTTTTATATATTTATTTATTTAATTTATAATAAAACACGGATAAAACGACGTTTTCTATAAATAAAACCTATCTAGATCGATTTATCTCCCCCGAAACCCCCTGCTTACTAAATTTAATAATAATCGTTAGAGATTCATATTATATATATATACATATATACAAGAATTGCTCGTTTAAAGGTATTATTAGATAGATAGATATATACAATGTATGTAAGTACAGTCACAAATAAGTACAAGTACAGATGAACTCCACGGAAACATTTATATAAATTGCGAATCTTTGTATAACAAAGTGCAAATCGGCTCGCACTATATATTATATATAATATTATATATACTTACATAGTGCCTCTCTTCCTATCGCGTAATTCTATCTCATCTGACGCGACACTTCCTTACGAATTTACCTACTATAATTACATTTTAAAAACTAAAAAGACAACCGTATTTATGTATAACAAAGCAAAATATCAAAATTTCGTTTCATCCAAGTGAATGACATATTTTTTCAGTTTTTTTTATTTAAAAACCTAGCTCATCATCATCATCATTTCAGCCCGATTGCACCCACTGCTGGGTATAGGCCTCCTCTTTATTATGCCACTCTTTCCGATCCCTAGCAATTCTCATCCAGTGGTTCCCGGCAACGCTGACTATATCGTTCGACCATCGGGCGAGTGGTCTGCCTCTTGGCCGTTGAGCATCCCTTGGCCACCATTGCGTTACCGCCTTCGTCCATCTCCCGTTATCCATTCTTGCCAAGTGTCTCGCCCATTTCCACTTCAACCTGGCGATCTGCATACCTACGTCCACGACTTTCGTCCGACGTCTAATTTCGACATTGGGTATGTGATCCAAAAGTGATATTCCGAGCATGGCGCGCTCCATTGCCCGTTGTGCTACTCTGATTTTATGCATGTTTTCCTTTGTGAGCGCCCATGTCTCGGATCCATAAGTTAGTATAGGCACGACACATTGGTTGAACATCTTGGTTTTCAGGCTCTGAGGGATTTTCGATTTCAAGACGTCTTCCAACTTACTATAGGCGGCCCATTCTAGCTGGATTCGTCTTGAGATCTCTTTTAATTGGGACTGTGGGCCGAAAGATAAACAATGTCCAAGGTATATGTAGTCGTCCACTGCCTCTATCTGGCAGTTACCTACGATTGTGTTAGGTTTAGGACCCGGAAGGGTGGTCATAACCTTGGTTTTGGACATGTTCATCTTAAGGCCCACCCTCAGTGAGGCTTGCTGTAGGTCTTCTAGCATTCTTTGTAAGCTGTCGACGTTTTCAGTTAGGAGGACTAAATTATCGGCAAAGCGCAGGTGCGTTATGCTGCGGCCATCGATGTTAATGCCTATCTCATCCCAGTCGAGGGTTTTCATAATGTCTTCGAGCACGCTGGTAAATAATTTGGGTGAGATGGTGTCTCCTTGCCGCACGCCTCGTTGAATCGGTATGTAGTCTGAAAGACTATGCATATGGACTTGCAGAGTGGCATTCTTGTATAATTCCCGTAAGATATTCACATACCGCTTGTCAACGTTACTACGATGAAGAGAGTGAAACACTGCCCACTATTCGACGCTGTCGAAAGCCTTTTCATAGTCAACAAAGGCAAGACACATGGGCCGGTTGTACTCTCGGCACCTCTCCATCAGTTGTTTGACAGCGTGGATGTGGTCCATAGTCGAGTATCCACTCCGGAAGCCAGCTTGTTCTACAGGTTGATAGTCGTCCAAAGTTTGAGACAATCTGTTGCACAGGACTTTGGCAAATAATTTATAAACTTGGGAGAGGAGGCTGATAGGGCGATAATTTTCTAGTATGGAGTTATCGCCTTTTTTGTGTAGAATAGTGACAATGGCATTCTCCCAGGCTTTCGGAGTGACACCATCATATAAAACTTTGTTGTAGAGTAATGAGAGAGGTTTAAGAACACCGGGAGACCCCGCTTGCAGTATTTCTACGTATACCTAACGACTAAACCTAACTACTAAACTGATTTTTATAAAATGTATATGGGACCAATCGGGAAGTATATCCTTTCACATGAAATCAGATTTTATAACGGTTCATAAATGACGGAGTTATGAGGTAAGAAACATAAAAAAAAGTACAGTCGAATTGAGAACCAAAATTTTTGAAGTCAGTTGAAAATGAGCCCGCCAATGTACTTAAATATTAGAACCTAATGCCCGGAGTGCGCGTAGCTCAGTATAAGTCCGTGTGTGGGTTTTGTTGTAACTATGTAAACTCGAGTGTCATGCTTTCGTATTTCTGTCTGTCCGGATGTTTTCCTTTACTATACCTATAACTATATAGTTTTTTTTGTCGATTCAGTTTTTGGAATTTTTTCAAAAAGGCGGTGATATGGGGTTGAAATCGTAAAAAAATCGGTCATTTGAAAAATGTTTGCGAGGTCTACAGCTAACAGAGCCACTAGAAATTATTGGTTTGAAACTATGGCTACTGCTTGTAACATAAATATTGTGTTGCGATGTGCTATAGTTATCGTACAGGGGCCGGAGTGAATTTCACACCGATTTTAAAATTCAGTGACTCACGATTGAGTGAGCTTTGCATTGCTGATGACATTTATTGATTGATTGTTCTTCCTTGTTTGCATAAAGGGTTTTGGTATTTGTGAAATTGACCCTTTGTTTTTTTTAATTGTCAATTTATTTTATCTCGATACGTCAATCTAGATACGTTTGTTAGTGACCGGGGATCTGTTTTAAGCCTTCATAAAACGAAATAAGGATAAGTTTATTTTGTATTGTCTACTTTGGCGTAGTGGGCCACGGCCCAGCTAAGACGCAGAAGGTTGCGGGTATCGATTCCCGACGCGGGACAAATGTTTGTACAATCTGCAAGTATTTAAATAATTAAATAATTAAATAGAGGCGGAAATTTCACACATCATCATCCTAACCTAGCCCCAAGGTAAGCAGAGCTTGTGTTATGAGTACCACATGACTGATATACCTTGTTTTTGTAAATACATACATATAATGCATATAAAATAGATAAATATATTATATATATATATCTATATATATTTATATATTTGTCCTATATTATATATATATTTGTCTTTGGTTTGGATGTTTCTTTGTATAATATTTACAAAAAAATAACTATAAGTATGTATATCAGTCACCCATGACATAAGGTCTGCTTACATTAGGGCTAGATGCTGCTGTGAGAAATGTCCAAAATTATTTATATATATATTTATTAGGTTAAAAAATCCAGCCATAGATGAGCATTAATTTTTATGCATAGTTTGAATTAAGCAATGTTTTTGTGTCTATATACCTAAGAGATAAACTACAGTACCGTACCATACCATACTACAGACAATTTTATATTTGACAAAGTTAGAAGATATCAAATAGCCAAGATAATGAGACATCGCACGCTTAACTTTCACAAACAATACTTTGCATAAAATAAATGTCTGTGGCATAAGAATTTCCATGATTTTTTTTTAAAGTATTCGAAATATACGACTAAATAAAATTAAATAAATCTCCTTTTAAAATAAAAGAAGCAAAGTGCGCCTAATCGGTTCCTTTCTTGCAGTTCGCACATGTCTTCAAACTCATTAAAAATGAGTACCTTACACCTTATCCAGGCAAAAACGCACACGTACGTACTTGGATCAATTTTTATCATCATCGTATCATCATATCAGCCCCTAGAAGACTACTGCTGAACATGGGCCTCCCCAATTGATTTCCAGGAAGAACGATTTTGAGCTCTTTCTATCCACTGATTTCCCGCGATCATTACGTCATCAGACCATCGGGTGAGGGGGTCCTACGCTTCGTTTTCCTGTCCTTGGTCGCCATTCGAGAATTTACAGAACGGAATATTTGGTAGATATTTAATTATTACCAATATTTATTATATTTTTGGTAGAGTCTAATCTTATAAATAAGCGTTATAAAATAAGAATGTTTTTTTCTAGATGTTGGGACTAGGTCTGGTCTGATCTGTAAGCCCTTGGCCATCGATCCTGAGCAATGAGCTCCCGACCACGTAGGCAATATTACTTTTCGCTTTGACTAAACCTGCCCTTCAATCATTGCTGCTACGTAACTACGCATTCTGAGTGTTGAGCCGTTGCCGGTTAGCACTTCGAGAGGCGTCCTGCATACAAAAGAGGTTAACTCTCAAAGCTAGAAAAAACCGGTACCAGGATCATAGTGGGAGCAAATTTTAAGGCTTCTTGGTTTATAAATAATATTAACAGGGTTTTTTTTGTTTTTATTATCATTTTTAGGGTTCCAAACTCCAAACCCTTGTAGTTTCACTATGTTCGCCTGTCTGTCTGTCTGTCGGTACACATCTAATCAGAACTCTTGCTAGCAGACTATTAGTTTTACGTTTTTTTTTAATTCTTGATGTAATTTAGCACGGTTATACTATATTAGTCGCACCTACAAAGTTTTTTTTTTCCTAACCTATTTTGTCCCACTGTTTGGCAAAGGTCTCCCCCTTTATCTACTCTTTGCGCTCCAAGGCTCCAGTTTGCCAGTTTAGTGTTTAAAAAAAATTATCAATGGTTATAGGTACATGTGTTGTAGGGTTATTTTTTTTATAATTAAATCGGCGATTATGGAACTCTTAACACAATCAATGTCTATCAGTTTCGATTAGCAATCGGTATCAATGTCTATCAATTTCGATTAGCAATAGGCATTATTTCAATCAATCATATACGATGTATTTAAATGCTTAGTACGCTAAACACGGTACCTACCACAATCGTACCTTGTAAATTGGTCGAGTTACAGTTTGACACCAATATCACATTGTAACTAGCGATAGAAGCCGATAGAAATCGCAACGATCCGTAATACCAATTCATCAATAGTAACTGAAAGCTATTAGTATCAATGTTTTGATAGTATCAAAGTTCCATAATCGCCCCACTGACCTCTCATTCTTATCCTTACCAATTTCGGAAGCCATCACTGTGCGTGGTTTAAAAGCTCTTGGCCAAAGGCGACAGCGATCCACGCTCATAATGTAATGCTCATAATGCTCACAATGTTAAATTCTAAACAGGAGTTCGATTACAGAAACGTTGGAACTAAAAGGTAGGAAGCCAGGCACATAAACCAGCCCAATACCTATTGAAATGGAGAACAACTCGACTTATCTTGTTCTTATCGGCTTTCAAATAAATTACCTGAACTGTGGTAACTGCCTAAGTTTAAATTTACACAAAATAATTTTCCTCCCGTTCCACTGAAAGTTCATCGGTTTCAAATTAATTTAGGCATTTCTGTTATTTTAGATTAAATTTCACAGTTATTTATAGACATGAAGAATTATATTAAATACCTACCTAAATTAATTAAACCTTCGAACAGACTAGACAATGACAATGTCTATCTATTATATTATCTCAATGTCAATACCTACTGAGGCTCTACAAAATTTTTGATAAAATCCAGTTGACTTATCTACCTACGTAATCTACAAGTACCGGCGCGTTTGCCTAAGAAACTGCTAAGTCTTATTATTACAAGCACCTGGCGCCATGTTCGAAATCAACTTGATGTAGGCACATTGTACTTACTACATATGTGTGTGCTTTTGCTCCAAGCCTTTATTGTCATCACTTTTGTTACATACTTACATAATATAGGTTACTGCTGAAACGTTATCAGGTTAGCAAATTCGTAGAGAAATGCTACGAATACAAGATAGAGATTCGCGATAGAAAGATGTATGTACTATGTAGGTATATATAATGAAAGGAATTGAGCTTGTGCAAGCTGAATTGCACTTTGTTTCATCATAGCAAGAGTCGCTATTTATATAAATATTTTCGTGGAGTCTGGCTTCTGTACTTGTACACTTTCTTTGTCAAATTTTAAAAACAGGGTCTTAAATCTCAAACGTTAGTTTGAGTAATCAAATCGTTTCAGTATTTGGGCATTAAATTCCAAGACAAAACTAAGCGTGAACTAAACGTAAACTCACGCTTCCGTTTGTCAAAACCATTACCGTCATACAGGATAGCACGCGGTTATTGAATGGCCAATATACAGCAGATGCCTACTTAAAATATTTTCGCTTTTAAAAGCATTTTCAAGTGGATACTTAGACATAAATCTGTGCAAGAGGTATCGTATAAGTGGATGTCACCCGCATCACTGTCAGCGCTGTAGGGCCCTGGCGTTATTTGGATTGTGGTAAATCGGACCCAACAACGCCAAGGATGTATCGCAGGAAGACCGTGCTCTTTTATTCATTTACAACGCTCGTAAAATCGAATATTAAACGATAGTACCCCAAGGAGTAAAATTGAAAATCGTTGCGTTTTGTACAATATGCCTTTGACTATAATGTCACTTCTCAACTATATTAGATACAGTTCTATGAAATAGATTTTTAGTGTTTTGTATACCTTCCATTTAATGCAATCATTTTCATCCGCATATCTATCTTGTAGGTATTGGTTTTGTACTTTATTCAAACCAAAGGTAAACGACGAAGTTTTGTCATATAATATTTTTTATTACTACTAACAAGTACTGCTCTGTTTATAGGTATTCATCCACAACATACCAACATGTTTGATAATTTCAGGTAATTTTCTAATCGACAATCAGGCAACCTACTGAACTGCACTCATTCGATATAGATTTGCACTACCCTAATAATTATAGCTAGGTAAATGATTTATATGCTAAAACCTGTACTTAATTGGCATTGTTGTTCCATACCATTATTATTGTTATTTTTATATTATTGTTATTATTATTACCATTATTATTATTTTTCTATCAACTACGCAGAAATGTTATCATTAATCACTACAAAAGACGATCACAAAAGACGTATTTTTTGCTTAGAACCAAAACAGTGCAGTAATTTTATATGAAATCTCATTATTGCACTGTTTTTTACTTTTTATTTTAGATATAAATTTACCACGGAGGTTTAATATCTCCCATTATGTTTAATATAAAATGTTTGCATTCGATCAAAAAGATACTGGCTGATAATAAAATTCGGCTGAATAAAACCGACTTGGTGAAAAAAATAACAATAGGCGCCCATTTTGTACCATTGTAAAACTTTGATTCTTCATATTTTTAGTTTGAGTAGGTATATTTTATCACAGTAGGTAGATTGGTAGTTGTAAGCAAAGTAAATTACGCACCTCGCTAAAGAGAGTAATTAATGCACTCGTGTTAATTCAGTGCCCTCGCTTGCGCTCGGGCACTAACATAACACTCGTACATTAATAACTCACTTTGCGCTCGGTGCAACAATCTACTATTATTGCTGTTAGTTTTACTATAAAAAATATTAACTTATTGAACTTAGGTAAATAGTTAATTTTTAGTTCTAAAACAGCTTGCAATAATTAATGTGTCTCTATTAGTGGTACCGCCTGGGGCAGCTACGTGTAAGGAAGGATTGACAAAGGCAGTGAGTATAGGTCGTCCTGAAACAACCAATCAAGCTGTAATTATAGGTACATTCAACTCACCGAACGATATATCGCAAGAAGTATATTAGTTTGTAATTAAAGTAATTACACCAATAGGTTCAGTTCTTCCAATACCGGATATCCTATTTTATGACGTTACCACAACGGTGATTGGTTTTATGTAAATATTAAATTCCCTCCTCAGCCACCACAGGAAATGAACTGTAATTTAAATTCTCAATCGGCTGCCTTAGTTTCTCGATAGTTTTATGTCCAATTGTGACCGCGTGTTCTTGCTCCAACCGACATTGAGAGACGTTGAAAAACGTTTAGACTCATGTTAGGAATACATTATAGACGCACATCTCAGGTGTCGTTTAGACAGGGACGGAATACGAAAATGTAAGAAGGTGCGTCACGCGCGCCACGCGCCCGCATTAACAACACTATATTGAATTCCCCACCAATTGATACCCACCAGGAACGCAGGAAGCGAGGCAGGATATTGTGTGAAATATAGACATGTATCACTTTTATTATTCAAAAACCTATTCGTACTTTTCGGAGGTGAAAAAATGTGTTCACATTACTCGTAGCTTATTCTTTATTGTATTATCTTCCGTCTTTCAGTATATTTGCACTCTCATTTTCGCAAGGCCAGAAATAAACTTCGATTCCTTTTCGACGTCTCGGGGATCCAATAAGTTAATAACGTCACGTTGACTCCCTTCAAGTACAGAACATCCATCGTATGTAAAGGAGGTTGAGATTGGAGTAAGTGGTATGTGAAATGTGGTTCTGGCAAGAAAACAATTGCTCTTGTTTAATGTTCTGGGCTCCAAAGAACTGACTGATTTATTTATACCAGCACAGCTTGCTCCCAGAGCGTGCAAACCTCAAATATTTATCTCGCTCTCATTGCAGTTGGAAAAACTTTTTGTTTTTTCCCGATACAAAAAGCCGATAACCCATTTCGGATACAGCATTCACTTTATAGCAACAGTTTTTGCAGCTAGCGGTAAAGCCACAACGATTTCCGCACTCTTATCACTACTGCAACGAGCGTTTTACATCGGAACCATGGTAATTTCCTTCGGTTCACCTCGATTTCAATTTACTAGGTAAGTCTTTGCCCGGTGCGGTTTAGCAGATATGAATACAAACCTCTTGGACGATTTGAATATAACTGATATGGTCTGCGGATTGAAAGAACTGCTATCAACCATGTGGAAGTTAGTCTTAGTTAGTTAGTTTATTGTTAGTCTGCCAAAAACATGAAAATAGTTTGACCGATTTTAAAATCGATTTGGTATATGAATTTCACCGGATCATCTAGTCACTACATAGTATAAAACAAAGTCGCTTCCCGCTGTCTGTCTGTCTGTCCCTATGTATGCTTAGATCTTTAAAACTACGCTTTTTTAATAGATAGAGTGATTCAAGAGGAAGGTTTACATGTATAATACATATTTAATATAGTAGAGAAACACTGATAATTTTAGACGTGTCTAATCACATTAAACATTCTGTAGTAAATTTAGTTTCAGCATTGCACCCGTGCGAAGTCGGGGCGGGACGCTAGTATAATATAAATTTAAGTAAGCTCAACCGTTAGCTATGTTGAGGACCGTTCAAAACGTTCTATAGATAGTTCGATTGATCCAGATCACTGTCAGAAGGCAGCGACCCGAAGACATTGGTGTCATTACCAAGTTGAATGGCAACGCTAATACGATGGGCTAGGAGCGATCTCTTGGGCCACCTGATGTTTCAACCAGGCAACATAACAACATAAGTTTGAAAATACATTACAAATAAATATAAAGATCGTTAAATTTTGTTATTATATATATATATTTATATTTATAGAAATAGCTATAAGACTATTACAGGTTTTTGATATTATACTTAAACAAAAAAACATAATACCTATATTGAACATGAACTAAAAACAATACAACCAATAATCTGTGATCTGGGTCAGTTAAGCTATCTATAGATCGTTATAAACGGTCCTTAGATAACTAAACTGTTTCACGTGTATTTTATATGATTGTATATTATTTTGTACATATCTTTAATTATTTCTGTAAATAAATAACTACCAATAAAAAGATCTAAACACACAGTTTCTAAATATATTTGTGCCATTCCCATGACTTTCGGCAGGCTATTGCAAACAAAATCAACATTATTATCCGAGAGGATATAATGCAGGTTTATAGCGAGTGACGTTGGAGCGAACTTAAGGACATTAATCTTAAAAGCTGGCAGTCTGAGTAAGCAAATTGAACATATATACACGAAATGTCTACACAAAGAATGTTTAATAATATACTTTCAAAGATTTCGATGAATGATACCGTCATCACGTCTGTTTTGATAGTTTTTCCAAAGAACGTCATCAGCATCCGTAACGATACGTCTTTAAGATATTCCCATCAATATCTTATGATAATAATATACAATAATATAAAATACACGTGAAACAGTTGAGCTATCGAAGGACCGTTTATAACGATCTATGGTAAGCTCAACTGATCCAGATCACTGGCAGAGGGCAGCATTATAATCTTGTCTTATCATATACTCGAGTTTAAATTATGGTATTAAAATTTGGATCTATTATAATAATGTACTGCAAATTTAGAAGGTATGACAACACATTCTTGATAATCTCGAGGTAAAACCAGATTTGAGTTCGGTAGACAAGATTATTGAAATACTTTACATTTGCTTCAACCTGAATTGTTACAGGAATCCGCCAAAGCCTCGAAAATTCGAAACAATTTTCATTAAAACATTTTTCTCTGAATCATGTCATTCGAGCTCATAATTTCTACGGGTAATAAAATTAAATTCATGTGTGGCAATATTTCCAACGAATTATTGAATAACCAGAGGAATTATTGGAGCCCCAATTACATGAGTTCCTTTTAAAGAAACTTAATATAATCTGAGCAATCACAAAAGGAAGCTCGAATCATATTAAATTGGCCGTTGATTGAAGGGACCCGTTGTCCGTTGTAATTATCTGGAGGAAGTGGGTAAGATGAGCGCCAACATGGTGACGTGGAAGATAATATCTACTCGTCATATGCTCCTGTGTAACTTTATGTAATGTTGCTTCCCGTATCTTAATATTTTGCTCCTTTGCTTCCGACTGCCTACGATATAGGTGATTTGATTTAGCTTTTCTAAGGTTCTAAGAATATTCACTGAAAAAGAAGAGAGACTTCTTTGAGACCAATTCGGTTGTTTTCTTTAAACGTAATTATATAACTAAAAAATGTTTACGGAAAATTATCATACAAGATAATTTTACGTGATAAAGTCATAAGAAAACATTGATGAACCGATCGCCTCTCTATCGCTTGTTCCGTGCTCTCGCTTGCACGCTCGGCTCAGGCGGAACGTGACTATGAGTCATGCTTTTTCGTGCGTGCAGACGGCGTTTATCGATTTATAAGACGTTATAACGTCAAAATCAAACAGACAGCCAGATTTTAACACTAACCACCTTAAAGTTCGTTCCAACATTCCAACGTATAAACCTCTATAAGCCTGCACAATATCCTCTCGGATAATACTGTTGATGTTTTTTGCAATAGCCTGTTAAAAGTCATTGAAATGGCACAAATATATTTAGAAACAATATGTTAATATTTTTTTTTAATTGTTTGTATTGTTCTAGTTCATCACTAGGTACATAGTATAAAACAAAGTCAATTCCCGCTGTCTGTCTGTCCCTATGTATGCTTAGATCTTTAAAACTAAGCAACGGATTTTGATGCGGTTTTTTTAATAGATAGATTGATTCAAGAGGAAGGTTTATATGTATAATACGTGCATAATATAGGTGAGAAACATTGATAATTTTAGAGGTATTTAATCATATTAGATATTCTGTAGTAGTTATATTTAGTATAAGCATTGCACCCGTGCGAAGCCGGGGTGGGTCGCTAGTATTAAATTTATTATGTTTGTTTTTGTAACCTGTAGTGGTTTTATTACTATTTCTATATATAAATATATAATAATAAAATATAAATCTAAATCATATCACGGTGCCAATATATACGGTGTGCCAATATGTCTTCAATTATGGTGAATATTCACCATAAAATAAAATCAAATTCACATCACCAAAATCGTAGGTAACATAACATATAATTTTGGTTCACCGTAATTGTTATCCATATCTGAAATGTATAGTTTTATCTATAACAGTGTTGTAAAATGTTAATGCAATATGTGTGTGCCGTTATAAATAATTTTGTATTTCGATACAATTAACAATACCAAACATACAAAACTTAAATTCATTGGCTATTTTACTGGGTCACTAAGCTTCAACTTATTTATGTTGGTGATTGAAAACAAAAACATAAATCAATAACTTAGAAACAATTTAGAATATTGAGCTTCTTGAAAATTCATCATACAAATGTTTTAAGAAACATGGTTAGATTGCGAGATATCGATACACACAAGATTCCGACTAGTGGCAATCGATCATAATACATTGGACTTATTAAAACGGGAAGTGGGTAGCCTACGCCCAGCGGAACAGAAAGTGGTCTCCCTGCCTCAGAGCGATACTCTAATGCATGCTAAATAATTTCCGCTTAACTCAAGGCACGGTAAGCTTCGTTTACTACGGACGTAAGATCACTAACCTTACATAGCGTCTTAGAAATTTCTCAGGTCAACCCGAAAAGGGTTGGTTCTTATTACTATACATAATAAGAACGCGCTCTTTTCAAACTATAGGAAATCAGACTTTTTTCTGAAAACTATCCAATGTTTCAACTTTCAGGGCTTACACGCGAACTTAGTAGTATTCGTTTTTTTTTATGATACTAGTTGTGTATAAATTCAATATAAAATCGATTACAACAGAACAACCAGACGTACAGGACAGTACCATCCATACCTTGTCAGTCCACCTTTACGAACAAAGCGCTTTGCTCCCACATTTATAATGCGTTGTACAAGGATTGGAATACATGGCCATCGTTAGTCTTTCCATAAAACTACAATCTGGGTCTCTTCAAGTCAAGAGTAAATAGGTGTCTTCTAGACCTTCGTGCCCTATCGTCGGCCAAATCGTCGCTTACCACAGGCAAGATCGTAGCCAAACGATTTTTAAAGAAAATCTATCTAAGGAGTATTAATAGTAGCCATTTATGACTGTGTTGCAGCTAGTCAATTGCTTCCTAATGACGTAGTTAATAAGCCGCTCAAAGGTCTTCGTCATGTCCTAAAATCTACACATTACTTACATATGTGAGAGTACATAGAATATACAACTCTATGTTCAATTAAATTCAATTCAATTTTCTTATGTACAATTCTATGTTCTTAGTGAAGTTGTAGTAGTTCTTAGTACTAAACCAAAACATTTGAAGTTAAAGGCGTAATCCAGAAGATTTACAAGACATACTTAGCTATACCTCTTGCAAGAGATACACTACTTCAAGCTTCCTTTAGTATAAATCTTCGGGAAATCGACCAAGCTCTGTTAGCACCACTTCCAACATTCATATTTAAAACTTAAAATATTTTCAGACTCGTCCCTAGTAGTGTAGTCTAGCTACTAGATTGTTAAAAAAACTATTCAACATATTTTTTCAACCAAGACTTTGTCTATAGTCTATAGTGTGATGTTTACAAAGAACTCCCTAGCGACACTGATCCTTACTACCATGTAAAGCAGCAGAAATAAAGCCATTTGGATTGATTTGAAACCCAACTTTTGCTCAAAAGAGCATTGTTGATGTTCCAGAAAAGAAGGTAACCTTTCGTGCGATCGACAAACACAGGATCAAATCACCAAGAAACTGGTGATATGGGCTTAAGGCGACTCCCTGATCAGATGATTTTCACAAGTATTCATTCACGGCGCTCAAGTTGCGATTTTTTTATGAAAAAACCTTCAATTAAGGAATTCAGAAAAGAGTTTAACGGGAATATTTAAATTAGCTAACTTTTCGCCTATTATTAGTGTAAGCTGTAAGTTAACACGATGTCAACTGTAAGAGAAGATGATGATAATGGAATTTCATAATTAAATAATAATAATTACGTTTAAAAAACTAAAAAGAAAACCGACTTCATTGAATGAAATTTGAGTCTATAATATATTTTTAGTGGAAAATAGATGTATTTGGTATATATATATATATATACATATATGTAATATGGGTAGGATGGATAGAGGATAGAGGTATATGGCCAAATAATCGAACCGCTTTAATGAGACAGCGAGGTATCGAAGTACACGAAAACATCATCGATGTATACAATTCGTTGATTTTTCAGCTCGACCGATTTACATAAAATTTAAATGGGACCGCCTGTGAAGACACCCTTTAAAAAAAAAAAGAATTTTCCAAATCGGTTCAGGCGTTTTCGAGTAATCGGTGAACATACATAAAAAAAAGATTATGACGAATTGAGAACCTCCTTTTTCATGAAGTCGGTTAAAAATAACAGGTACTTTGAAAACAATTTGAAACGAGGCAAAATATATTTATTTTATAAGTATAATTCCTTCAATTAACGAGCTAGTCACTAAATAGCGATAAAAAGACAATTTTTTCCATACAAAAGTTTATTTGCTGTGAGCACCGTCTTAAGTTCTACTTATACCTATAATTAAGTGAAGATCACTAACGACTGCATCCGTTGTATTAACAATTCTACTGTGGATAACTTTGTCAAAGGACTATCTCGGCTATTAGCAGTAAGCAGAGAACAAACGGCATACAGCTGACGTAAACTGCCTCAGGTTTCGTTTCTTCGGAGTTGGGTATTACAAACCCTATTGTTGCGAGTTGCTTGAAGTGTGAATTTAAACGAGTAAAACTTATTTTACAAGCTTTTATACAGCAAAACTATTTATTAAATTTAAACATTATATTCGCCGCTTTTACGAAATGTTCATTCTGAGTTTTGAGTCAATATGTCTAATTTAATTAACTAATCAAATTAGATTTACACGTAAATTAATCCGTTAATTCGCGGTATCATCATGGAACCAATTATCGAAATAAACTACCTGAAATCGGCATAAATTATACTAAATGGCACCTAACTCTGTTTTTATTTGGAAAGGAAAATATGTAGCTTAAAACTGTTTTGTCATAGGGTTTCTTACTTCAAAGGGAAAAAAGGAACCCTAATAGAATCACTCCGTTGTCCGTCTGTCTGTCCGTTTTGTCAGGAACCCTTAAGTTGAAACCAATATCAAATACTAAGGACTATGGTCCCTTTAAAACTGCCTAATTACGATAATGTATGCCGCATATGTTGTCGATCGCCATTAAATCAAAACCTATGCACCCGTTGAGCCGGAATAGAATAGCATCGTTGGCTAGAAGCACAAGTATAGGGAAAGTCTGAAATCAGTTCATGTAGGTATAGTTATATACATTACATATAATAAAATGTTTGCAGATACAAACTTGCTCTACCGTAACGTATAGATATTATGGGAACATTATTTTCTATTACAAAGTAAATTGTCTTTCAATACAACTCATCTTTAGAGCTACATTCGGTGCCTAGTTTGTGGCAGTTTTGCCATTAATTGGACCGATGGCAAAATAACCAGGATGATGAAATAAGTAAGTAGGTACGTTACCTACCAACCTCAAAGCAACTTTTGCACTTGACCGTTTTTTTTGTAGAGTTAGCAAAACAGGAGCAAGAGAAAGTACTAAGTAACAAAAAAGTAAAAAAAAAAAAGTAAAAAAGTAAAAGTAAGTAAGTAAGTACTAAGTACTTTAAGTAAGTAATATATTACTACCTAATCTAATAAGACTCGCTAATTCACCCCAATCTTTCTACAATAAATTTCACAAAACAAAATGCGAAGTCGGCAAATTAGACGATAGCATCGACCAAGATAAAAATGTTCAAATACAGTAGAAAGAAAGCCTATAGCGTGACCATAAAAACTAGGTAGAATTACACGCGCAACTAAACAGTAAACATAATAATATCCGGTTATTTTGAAACCACATCATCATGATTGGCCTTACTTCATCTGTTGAAGATGATTTAGGTGGCGTCAGTCAAGTTACAGAGCAGTTATTTGTAATTGAAAATATTCGTGCATGGATCCTTACCAGCAAGCTAAGGTGGGTGAAGTTTCCTCTCCAATGACGCTATTCTGCCTGGGATTCTTTTTGATAGCGCAGGCCTTCCCAGGTACCCACACTATCCTCACGACCTTGCCGACAGGACTCGTAGGAAAAAAAAACCAACCCGATTTTATAGTCAGATGCGGGTGCTGAGCTATTTTTAATGATCCTCAGCTGATCGTTATGGAGTAAAGCCGGGTGGTAAAAGTAAAAAACTTAGGTAAGTAAAATTTTTTTTTTTTAAAAATCACCTCAAGGAATGACAGGTGTCAAGCCACAAATACACTGATAAAACCACGATAAAACTTTAGACGCTTTTGACGCTATTGAGCTGATAAATATTGTATGTTCTTATCCTAGCAAACAGATTATCAAGGACTCTAAGGAGATGATCTGCATGATCATCACCGGTGAGGGGTGAATAAATGACATGTATAACTGCCAGTACCAGCGCGCATGAAATTGACCAGGACCATCAATCAAGATTGACTTACTTCCTTCGCAGGCAACTTGTTTCAAATTAATACCCGCGTGCAAGCACCAGGGAAAGGGCTACCTAATGTGAGTCATAGAGTAAAGCCAGATGGCTGATTACGGCGATAATTTTGCAATAATTAAGCGCAGCTGTTATCGCGTTACGCAACGAAACAATGAATAAAGAATTATAAATATTATGCTGAACTTGCATAAGTTGTTATGCTTTTTCGTGATGTAGTTTCAACTGTAAAACTGCGAGAAAAATACTCAAAGAAATAGCTAGCGGCAGTAAGTCTATCTGGTCTAGGTACGCATAGTATCAAGAAAGATAAGCTCAGTAAGTCGACAAAGTCAAACAGCAATTCATATTCAAGCAGTTCAGTTGGATTCACCATGAATACCATATTTGTAGCTCATAGGTCCGTAGAGCGTCATAGTGCTCAAATGCATCTGCATGTAGAATCTACATGTACCTATATGTATAAAGTTTTAACAAAAGTAAGATCCCCAGAATTAATAGAAATTACCAGAAATATCATGGTTATTCACATAAAGTTCACTTTAAAAGGAATTGGTTTGTGCGTTTTTCTGTTTCCCGATATTTCGGGAAACAGTAAAACTCAAATCATGATGAATGCGAGATATTACTACAGTGAAAATTATCAACTTATAAATCATGGTAAATAACCAAAGTCAAAGTCAAATATTTTTATTTAATACAATTACAAGGATCACTTTGAAACTGCTTACATACCTACTAAGTGTCAATTCCTCCTAACTCTGAGAAGAACTGACAAGAAACTCGTCCTTCTCCTAGCGCTATTTAGTACGTGATCATTATCTTATGAATTTTCTTATGAGGACAGTTTAAAAATACTTCAGGCCGCTTTATCGATGTGAAAAACGGATTCACAAAAGTAGTTGCTAGTAGATGAAGTTGGCAGACCACCTAGACTGGTTGGCAACATGGAGGTGATGCTAGAAATCTATGCGATTAGTCTACACCTGCCTTAACGGGCTGGCCTATTTGAACGAACTAAATGAGCGTATAAAGGACCAAATTTAGATAATAAGTTGTATAATGTATATACTTACTTACTAGGTATACAATACTGCTACTGAAATGATAATAACTGAAGCTCTACCTAAACTAATATTATAAAGAGAAAAGGTTAGATTTTTGTATATTTGTTACGGATTTAATCAAATCTGTAGCTACATTATCGGCGAGAAATACCAATGAGCTGTGTTTTATCTACCTATACCTATATTAATACTTGAAGCAAAAACTTTGTACCCATTTTTACGAAAATTGCGTGGACGGAGGAGTTGAAATTTCAGGCACTAATAGTTAAGAATATAGAGAAGAAGTGCAGAATGCTAATACATTTTTGTTAATTATGCATAAAAAATACATTAATTATTGATTGAGTGGGCGACCACTAGTTTTCATAAAAATTTGATAAACCCACGAAAGTTGCAATAATGTTATGTCCAACGTGTAATATATAAATAATTAGATATTAAGGTATTTAATAAAAATATTCAAGGTTTAGGTTAAGGTTCAGCAAACCATTTACAATTCTCAATCTTGTTTACTTCTACAGCGAAACCAGTTTGCATATGTAACGAATATGCAACTTTGTAGCTATGGATAAGTACAAGTTATCGTACGCTGGATGTATTGTGGTTTTTTTAATCAAATATAACAAAAAAAATCAAATAAACAAAATGTAGACTAGGTATTTCTTTTATAGCTAAATAAAACTTTTTTGAAAGTTTGTACCTGCGACAAGTCAGCATCGTCTTGTATCTTCTCCCAAACGGTCAATTTCCTATCAGCGGCGACTGCGAGGCCGAAGCACATCACTAACAACACCAGTGGCCCCATGGCACCACTTTTAAAACATCCGAGAAGTCCCGAAAACTAGAACTCAAACTCACTTGCGAGGTTCATGAATCTTGTTCGCTAGAATGCGCGGAGCATAATGCCGGTACGGTGACTGACTGAGAGGCGACGACACGCAACTGACTCTTCTGTCCCGCTCTCTCCTGCCTGTCCCCTCGCGACTTGGTCATCCCAGTCATCATGACCGTTGGGTCACAGCTTAGGTAAGAGTGATGAAGGCTTCTAATCGTGTTTTATGAGAAGGCTATTTACGTTTTTGTGAATAGCGAAAGTTTAAATAAATATGGAAGAGCGAACGTGTATCTGAATCTGCGTGGATCTGTCGGGCTTAACATTTTGAATCTGGGAAATAATTACGTTTTAAAAACTAAACAGGCTTCTTTATATATAAAACATGTTTAGTGGAAAGTAGATGTATTTTGTTTATATATAATATGGGTAGGCCAACTAAACGCACCGTTCCAATGAGACAGTGAGGTTTCTGAGTAAACGAAAATATCATCGATGTGAACAATTTTTTGATTTTTGTTGATTTGTTAAAAACAGCTCTACCGATTTCGATAATATTTAAATGGGACCACCAGGAAAGTATTTATACCCCTTGAAACAAAAAATATTCCAAATCGGTCTTTGAGTAATCAATGAACATACATAAAAAATATAAACGAAATGATTCCAACGAATTGAGAAAATCCTAGTTTTTTGAAGTCGGTTAATAAAAAAAATATTAACTTTACCAGACTATGTAATACTACCTAAATAATATTAATTAAGTGTGTCCCATTAATAAGTTCTAAAGGCCGTCGTTTAAATATGGCTCTTTATGTCCAGGATCAATATAACCTTAAAAACCATACAAAAAAGCCTTAAATATCTGTAAATTGTGTGCTTTGGAAAATAATTTAAAAACCCAATCAAAAATATGTTAAAAATATCTGGCATTATTGTATACAAAGAAACCACGTCAAAAAGAAATCGTAGCGTTTTTTATTCACTCGCGATTAGTCATCCTCTCAAGGGATTTTGATCTCAGACTGATCAAATCTAATCACGAAATGAAATTATGAATAGAGCGTAGTGCTTTAAGAAACGATGATTCATTCAAGTAACACGCATGATTTAAGAAACTTTCTGTGGTACAGTTTAGATTCTTATAGGCATGGCAGGCTTGTAGGCATATTAAAATGCGCCAACACGCGGAACGGTATACAATTGGTGGCAATTCGGTTGGTTCATTTCTAAAATTAGGAATTGTTTAAAATATATTTAGTTAGTCATAGCATTTGTAAAACCTATTCGGTTGGTACCATCTAACTAAATTAGGAACGCTTAATTAAGTTAGTAAAATTAAATTAGGATAAGTTATATTTTGGACGATTCACACAATACCTTTATAAATTATAGCCTGTGTGTTATTCTGATGTATAAGCTATATTATTGTAAAGTTTCATTAAAATCCATTCAGTAGTTTTTGCGTGAAAGAGTAACAAACATACATACAAACTTTCGCATTTATAATAGTTATTAAGGATGCTGTCGTCTTTTGATGCGAAAAATATTTGTGTTCACCTCGAATGTTATAAAAAGCGTTTTACCTGCTCGCGGTTAGATTATTCCGTCGTTTAGTCGAGACGTGACGAGAACCGATTAAGGTCTATTGTTTCCATATCTATAAAGAATCGCACGATCTTACTTTCTCCGCTCTTTGGGTTTACTACCGCGCATTGTGTGAGTTATCTCATTAGTCTTGTATGTCTAGTACTTAGGTACTAGAAACTTCTGTATTTATTTACTCGCGTTAATTTTTTCTATCAGCAGGATCGAAGGATGAGCAGGTGACCTTAAAACATCTGATTTAGTTTTCTTAGAGTCAAGGTACTGCATTTAGTACATAATAACAACCTCTGTGGCGCAGTGAGCGAAGGCCCGACTGAGACGCAAAAGGTTCTATTCCTGCCGCAGGACAAATGTTTGTATGATTTGTAACTATTTGTCTCGGGTCTGGGTATTTTTCTATGTATAATATGTATGTATTTACAAAAGAAAAAAAAGTATATAAGTAGCATATGTGGTACCCATAACACAAGCTCTGCTTACTTTGGGGCTAGGTGATGCTGTGTAAAATGTCCGGAAAAATAAAACAATTTGCTAAAATTGCGGTACTCTGGATGGGTGACTGCAGTGGCGTTCTTCCAACACACACCCCGTCACACACTTACACACACTCACACACATATGAACAATTGTAATATAAAAAACTTCTGCTACTAATTGTTTGTACTGTCCTGTGTTTCCTTCTGTGTTTAAGTGGTAATTCGTTTTTGTCAACCGGCCTCCCGTAAATTGCATGTTCTTATTCTAAGTTTGGCAAATAAATATATTTGTATTTGTTATTTAAATTCTTCCGTGCTTCAGAGGGCACGTTAAGCTTTCGGTCCCGGGTTTTCAATAGTTGGTTAGTTGGGCGATTATGGAACTCTTGATAAAATCAATGTCTGTCAGTTTCGATTAGCTATCGGCATCAATGTCTATCAATTTCGATTAGCAATACGCATTATTTCAATCAATCATATACGATGTATTTAAATGCTTAGTACGCTAAACACGTACGCGTACTAAGTATTTGCAAAGTACGATTGTGGTAGTACCACAATCGTACTTTGCAAATTGGCCGAGTTATAGTTTGACACCAACTTCACAGCGATAGAAGCCGATAGAAATCGCAGCGATCCGTAATACCAATTCATCAATAGTAACTGAAAGCTATTAGTATCAATGTTTTGATAGTATCAAAGTTCCATAATCGCCAATCACAGGTCATGACGAGGTTTTAGTGACCTATTAACTTTGCCACCAGAGATGACCACTAACTCTATTGCTTCTATTTACCTCATAAATAAAACAATACTTACCTGCAGAGAAAATTCTGAACGGTTAAAATGCTTTTAATATAAAACTCTATTTGATCGACACTGTAAACACTGAAAGCAATTTAAAAAAAGTTTACAAAATATTCCATTCCATAAAAGCACACCAAATTAATAATGACAGTACAATTCATCCATTCTGTATACAAAAACACCGATCGACGAATTAAAATTGTCAATTTGCATCGAAAACGAAGTATTCGAGCGGACAAAGTGCATTTTCGTGCATTTCAATTGCTATTCGAGGGAAATCGTTATTTTTATGTCAAACTGTCATAGTGCCATTTTGAGATGACACGCCTTCAATTCATGCCGTTTGATCGCTGCATTCATAAATGAATCTATTATTTTTGTCGTAGCGTTTGTATTTTGTATCCATTGATATTGTACAAAGTTTTCTATTTTGAACTATTTGTTGAAAGTGGTTATTATTTTTCTCCTTATGCGCATTTAAAATCTACATAAATTTAGTTTACTTACACCTAGATGGTGTGCTAAGCAAACTTGTATCCAAACTAAACATAGCTTCCTTTACAAGCTAAAATTAGTCCTAAAATGAACGCAACCTAATCATTGTAAATTGTTGCAATCTACTATATATATGTCGAATACCACTCACTCATTCATGACGAAATCTCAAAAATCACCAAACGGATTGGAATGAAATTTGGTATGCAGCTTCCTCTAGGGCCGCAGGTTCTCGCTAAGAAAGGTTTTCAAAAAAATCACTCGGGATCATGGTCCAACCGCGAAAACCGCGATTATATTTTTTGTAATTTTTCCGAAACATTCATTTGTTCAATTATTATTTTGCTACTTCTTATCTGCCACGCGGGCAAAGCCGCGGGAAACAGCTAGTCTTATATATTTTGATTACAAACTTGCTTTATAAGTGACTTATTTTTAAAAGTTATCACTTACCGACTGGCATGTTTATTTGACTTAAAGCAGAAAACTGTATATCATTGAAAGTTATATCATCAGTATTTCAGTCAAGTTCTCGCTCTGAGACGGTTTATACAAACTTCTAAGCTAACTTTTCCAAGTTGAAGCTAAAGTTGGCACGGCACTTCATGCCCCGTACTTACACAAGACATACTGGTACATACGGTGACAAATGCTCACACATTCCAAGTTTTTGTTATATCTAGTACGTTTTATAGTAACTGTATTAATCTGTTGATAACCACTTTCTAAACAATATTGTTTCTATTGTTCCTGTTACGATATCGTCAAAGTTCAAAATATTTTTATTCAATACAATCACATAGATCACTTTGAAACGTCTTACATACCTACTAGGTGAATTTAGATACCTATTCCTCCTAACCCAAGTCCGAGAAGAACTGGCAAGAATCGCGTCCTGGTCCTAGCGCATTTTTGATGCACCTTATAACTAGCTTAACTTTGAAAAATAAATTACTTACAATAATTTATATACATTACATTATACATTATACATTTCAAATTTGTCAATTAACTGTCTGAGGGCAGGGCAACATGAGGCCATACATACTTATCAATATAGTCATTTATATTATAATACGCATTCTTCAAAAGACTTTCCTTTATGTTAGCTTTAAATTTATTTAAAGGTAGTTTATTCGCATTTTCAGGAAGCTTATTATAAGAAGCGCACCGTGAGTATAAAGGACTCATGGGAAATTAATTCGGTATATTAAAGATTAACTACTAACATTACAACTGCAGCATGTCGATTATGTAAGTGTTGATACAAATAATGTCCATCAGTTTCGATTATTTGCGTTATTTCATGGATTGCTAATATGGAAATTGAGATAGCAACTGAACGTATGTAATACACATATTACACGTTCAGTTTATATCTCAATTTCCATTCATATGACAGCATGTCTTACAATCAACAACCTTTCGTAATACCAATTCATCAATAGTAACTGAAAGCTGTTCATTTGTTCCATCGATAGAACGGAACGAGACCAGTAAGAATTATTGTTTTATCAATGTTTTGTTTTAGGCGCAAACTAATGGCCTTATCGCGGTGAAAATTTGCAGGGTAGTGTGTATTAGTATGGTAATGGCCCTGACAAAGATAGGAAATAAAAACATGTTTTCTTAGGCAGGGCTCAAACGTGGACACTTTTGTGTCTTGTGTTAAATACAGGCTATCGATGAATATTTTCCCTGCGCATACGTCAATATTTTTTGTGTCCAGTTGCTCCCACTTAACACATACTCATTAACTAAAAGTCGTCAGTTGAAGACACAAACAACATTAACAAATTTCCATACAACTGTACTGAGCTGCGCAAACGAGTTGTATTGTAAATGTATAAGCAACGAATTTTAACAGTGGTCAGTAGTAGCAACGGGCGACTGTGACCGATCACCGCTACAGGACACAGCAACTACGGTTCCCTGTGATGGTGTGCCTTGTCGGCAACAAAAAGTGTCTACGTTTGCGCAGCGCCTAAATCTCAACATCGTGTAAAGTTGTTTTTGAATTCGTTATAACAATTTTCAGCCTAAGTAAGGCTGACGCCTGTCAACTTAAACACGGCTTAAACACTGCTTAAAAATGGCCCTGTCATAGTTTCTCACTATCTTACGAACGGATGACACTATTTTTAAACGGTGTTGAACCTTTGACAGAAGATGAGAGACGTTTATAAGTAAGGGCGTTAGAGAGTATAATGCTGGCGTCACGGGTGCATATAGTACTCGTTAGTACTACAAAAGGAAAGTTGCGGCTAAACCTAGCTCTAAACCAGAATGTATGGTGTAGCATTATACCTACCTACCTACCTCTTGTTCACTACTTAAACGTCCCGCGTGATCCATCGTGAACTAAAGGTACCGACTGACGAAACGTCTATACGTCCAACTGGTTGCTATGAATGTTCATTGGATTGTAAAATCCAAAAATATAATTATCGCCTTCTTCATGCAGCTTACTTTATCTTAATTACATGTAATTGGTTTTACGATTTTTAATATCGTCTTTTTTCGAACTATATCCAAAAGGCAATGATTCGCGCATTTATGGGGGACCGAAAATTTGTTTTTTTTTAACATTCGCGATATATCTTTCATATATATAGTAGGTAAAGGGTATTTTTCGCTTAAAACATTTTTAATTAAATTCAACGCTGCCAGAAAACTATTTGTTCCGGAGTCTGGGTGTTCTAATTCTAGAGATAAAGGGAATACTAATATTGGATAGGGACTGAATATAGACCTGCTGATATTTTCAGGCTTCCGAATACCGCAAGGAAACCTTATGGTTTTGCTATATTTGTCTGTCTGTTTGTCTGTCTAATCAGACCTTTTGCTCGCAGACTATTGTCATGACGATATTTTTACAGTCATGACGATTGGCGATACTATTGTCATATTGTCTACAAAGTTCTGTTTTTTTTCTTTTTTGCACTTGAAACGAGATATATACGATGGTATATGAGTTTTACTTCTACCCGACATTTCGGCACAGTTGCATGCGCCATGATCATGAGATAAGCTCTCTTTGCAGGTGGATGTTATTGGCCACCGGATATACGAGTAGGTATATACCACCCAATTCACTGTTATAAAACAACGTTTTTTAGAGGTGCATTTACGTGCAATATGGATTTTTATTTGAATCTATTATTCCATTAAATATATTTAATAAAATTGTAAACTATATTACGAACCATAAAAACATTTTTAATGATTCATATAAAATTATTTGAGTTTAACTCAATATTTAATAATATTCAACAACAACCGAGTTATTCTATATTAAACTATTTAAAACTATGAACTCTATTTTCTATTAGCTGTAATTAGATAATTACTTAAAGATAAAAAACATAGTTCATTGACCGCAGGTAAAGTGCCATACTAATCCTTTGTCCGAGGTAAGCACCAGCCTTATGATCATTGGTCTTGTCCACCAGTCTTTTGAGATAATGATAATGATTGCTAACAATGTTGAATCGATTTGAGACATGACAATCATGTTTTTGTCGGGCCTCAGTTAGCTCAGTAGTTAGCTCAGTAGCTCTGCCTTCGATTCCTTCCCAGGATAAACATGTGTGTGAAGAACATAGGTGTTTGTTCTGTGTCTGGGTGTTATAAAGTATCATGAGTATGTATTTAAAAATATATAAGTATTCTATCAGTCATCTAGTCACAAGCTATGCTTGGTTTGGGACTTACTGGTGTGGTGTGCATTGTCTAGCAATATTTATTTTATTTATTATTTTTAGCCTTACTGACATCGGATGCTTTTACTGTGTGCGGTCACATGCGCATTTACATTATATTAGTTTTGTTTTTATGCTAATTAATTATTAATTTATCGGTTAAAATTTTAAGAGTTTAGGAATCAACTTTAAAAAGTCATCCAGAGAAAAAAAATGGACAACCGACATAAAATCTAAAATCGACTCATGTTATCTCGACCTCACAGAGGACCAGCTCAACAAACTTGAGCGTCTCCAAAATTATGGTATTAGATTTACTTACGGACTCCGTAAATATGACCACATATCTGAGTTCCGAGAGAAACTGAAGTGGCTCCCTATCCGCCTTCGCCGGAATACTCACATTCTTTCCCTCCTGTTCAATATTCTCCACAATCCCTCAACTCCCTATTACCTTAAGGAACGCTTCGAGTTTCTACATTGTGAGAATTCTCGAACTCTTGCTCTGTCCTCTGAAAACCACCTCCTTAAAATGCATAGAACCAGCTTCTGCTAATGCTAATGCTAATTCCTTCTCAGTCCTAGCCGTGTTCAATGTTAGGATCAAAGAATGGTTTCTCTCTGAATCGTCATGAATCATCGATATGTTGTTTTTGTAAAATTATGTTTATTATTGCTTGTATGTAACTATTTATTTAAATGTGTTAGGTATCTGTATTTGTGCATATCGTTAATGTAAAAAAAGTAAGTTATAGTTCATAATTTAGTTCACCTCGACTAATCTTCCAAATAAGCTTCTCTCCATCCAAAGGTTGTCTGTAAGAAATCACTTCCTTAGCGATAAGACCGCCCATTGTACATAACTGTTAAATTTCATCGGCCTCAGGATGTTGTTGGGTCTGCCGCGGTACTGTAGCGCATCAGGTATGTTCGCGGATGCACACGTGGATGGGTTCCACGCAATCATGCGCAAGCGGGTCGCATCTCTGGTGCATTCACTCCAACAGCCTGCTGGCTACCGTGGCGCAGGACCTCCGCTTCAGTATTGTGGGCCACTGGATGATGATTCTGAAACCGGTATCATCGCTGGTGGCTCAATAGTCTGTCTAAGACAGACCGATAATAATATTTTATTTTATTTAAATTGTATCGTATCGTAAGTATTGTATTGTGTGTGACTATGGTTCCGAAATAAATGATTTATTATTATTATTATTATAAGTTATAAGTATAAAATGTGAATCCATTATTGCTGTATGTTATGTTATAAATTATATATTGTTTAATAATGAGAGCTGTGGATTTTGTTAAATAAATTTAAAAAAAAAATAGCCACAAAATAAATAATAATATTGCTTATCGATACCAAAAGTTATAATAGTATACACGAAATTATTTTGAAGCGATACATTTTTATGTCGGTGCATGACTGAATGAATGAATTAATGAAAATTCTTTATTGTACATGTCGACGCAAGACCTAACTAATAAGTTAAAAATAACTAAGTTTAAAATTAAGTAGCTTATTTATGATTTTAGCTTATTGATAACCTTTTTAGGTTAAAGAGAGTTAATGTAGATTTAAAGTGAAATCGGAAAGCGCGATGATTTGAATTCAGGATGTTTAAAGTTTAGTTTTAAGAGAACTTTTATTTCATGTTAAAAATAGGTTTTAAAAATTGAAAAACTAATTTAGAAAACCTTTTTGTTTGTTACAAAATTATATTAAGTTTAAGGTGTAGTGTGTGAAAGTGTAATGACTTCACAACGATGCAGCCATCTTGAAATATAAAAAAATGGCGAGACGTTGGGAACTTGGGAAGCCACAATTTTTAAGAGAGCACTTTCTGGTGAGCTCCCTTGGTGAAAAGTCCTGTGAGTATTATTGTTATAATTTACCTTTGATTTTAAGGTTGTTCAAAATAGTGTTAATAATAAATTGTGTCTGAATATATTGGGTGTCTTTATCATTTACAATGCGTGAGCCTAGTGATGGAAGCGGTGACGCCAGTCTCCCTGACATCACTACCGGTAGGTCCCCTGATGCCTCGTTATACACCATAGAACTAAATATAACAATTTGATAACTAAATTTAAGTTATCACATTTATATATTTAGTTCTATGGTGTACAATAAAGATTTTTCATTTATTTATTCATCGATATCGATATCGATAAGCAATATTATTATTTCTTGTATGGTATTTTTTTTTATTAAACAAAATCCACAGCTCTCATTATTAAACAATATATATCGTAAACATAACATACATCCAATAATGGATTTACATTATATAAACAGACATTATTATAGTATTATAAACAGTATTCATTAAACGATCGATAAACCTTGGAAGTCATCCAAATGGAAGTATAGTCTGAACGCGACTTAAAAAGTCTCCCTGAGTCTCTAAGCTTATTAATATTTGAGATGCTCGTTAGTTTGTTACTAATTAGTCCATCAGTAGCACCTTCCCAAATTGCTGAAAACTTTGGTTATCCGTTAATTAACGTCAGTAAACTAAGCTTGTATACTTGTAGATACCACGACTTGCGGATTTTGTTATGGCACGTCCATTTACATAAGTACTATGTGTAGTTGGATTATGTTTTAGAATTTGTTATAACACAGTTTCGCTACAAAATCTGTTCACTTTTGTATTGTTGAACATAAGTAAAAGTGCCATTAAACCTGCCGAGAACTGTAGATACTTTGTGGGTTATTATTATACGAGTCGTCTTATTCTTAATTAATAGTAGTTGATGGATTTAATAGAAAAGCAAGCTGTTGCCCCCGACTTCGGTAATTTTTTAATGGTTAGTCAGTCTATAATTTTCTAAATGCCTTTAAATTAGAATACTTATATATAATATAAAATATAAAAGTCCGGTAGTTGAATTAGACGACCTCTGTGGCGCAGTGGGATTGCCTGAGACGCAGATAGCTGCGGGTTTGTATCCCGTCACCGACAAATGTTTGTATGATCTGTTTCTTTAGTTTTATATTATTTTATTTAAATCCTTTAAATTGTTATGGCCCAAGATAAATCTTCAAATATTCAATATTTTGATCGTGAATGAGGTTGCAGGTTTTTTGAGTTTGAAGGAGGGAAATACTCTGAAACACATTAATTTTGTATGTACTAGGTATTTAGAGTAAGTATATAAATTAAATTTACATTCAAAAAAAAAATACAAACTTTGACACCCGTTTTATCTAACGTAATGGTTCTTTAAAAAAACCCTGAAACATGTGTCTATTTATTTTGAATATAAAGAATCCCAACCCATATTGTTTAAGTACTAGTAATATAATAATATAGTATTACATATAAATTTATTCCCGACGTGTCGGTTATATTGCAGTAACCGTCGTCCCAGGCTAACTGGATGCTCAGGGAGTTGCAGGTTAGTATGGGTATTCGAAACTAGGGTAGTTTCGAAAAACTGCCCCTACATTTGGTCTTCAGATTTCTAAAGATCTGCGTTCCCATTACGGTACACCACACTGACAGTAAGCACTGATATGATGAAACGCGACGCGCTTGACAGAATAATTGAAATTATACTCGTAAGAATTCAATAAAAAAATAAAAATCCACCTGTCATTCAATTAGTTCACAGCTAAAAACACAGATGGTGTTTTGATAAACAGTTAAACAGTTTTATACTTATATTATTATTTTATAGTTGGTTTAAATTAACATATGCTTTAATAAATATTATTGTAATAAAAATGATTATACCATCACACACATTTGAGAACGAAATTAGGATTTCAGAACGAAAGTATCCAATGATTGTTATATATTGTAAATTTAATTGTTCGATACATACTTTCTTACTATTTTTCAGTTATTAATTAGTTTGGATTTATTAACGAATGTTTCACTTTATTATTTTCTGTTCTCATTATTCTGATATTTACAAGTCCTTCATTTGATTGTTTACTAAATCGGTAAATTCGTTATAATTCTTTTATTAAGACATATATAGCAAAACTATGAATCCATTGTTTCATGAATTATATTTTAACATCTTTTTATTGTTATTAAGTAAATAACTTTCATTATTATACTTAGATTCTTAATAGGCTTCTGTGATTGGTTGAATAATGAATATGGTGTGATGTTTTGTATATATTTCAAAAATGTATAAAAGGCGAGGTTAAAGCCTAAGACGGGTAGATTGGGAGTGACCACCGAACTAGAAAGATAAGTGCCTTGCAATAATATTGTATTAAAATATATTTGTGTGTATTTAATATGTGTACCGTTAACTTTTTGTGTTATTCTCTGTTTGGTTATTTGGTAACTTTAAAACTATATTATCTTTGTGAACTACATACATTTGTATCAGTTAATTATTCTGTCATTGTTTCCTTATATTCCTTATGGTGTTTATTTTGTAGGAGGGTACTTGTGTTGTGTAAAATTGTAAAGGATCATACAAAAAAGTGTTAGGACCAGACAAGTTTCTTGCCGGATTCTTCTTGAACTGGGGTTAGGAGGAACCGGCACCTAGATTCACTAGCATGTAAGAAGACGATTCTAAGTGGTCCTTGTAATTTTATTGAATATACTATGGTAAATTTGTTATTCTCTCTTCTTATTGAATTTATCCTTGCTTACATTTAGCTTTAATTCCTCATGTGAGAAGTAGGTATTTAACTTCAGTAATTTTACTAACTTTCATTATAAACTTCTAAATCTTGATATTAGGTGTAATATATTATACTAATTAGAGCAGGTATTTATATGAATCTAACATCATAGGTGGGATCCTTCCAGGCCATTTTTAATTAGTTGTTTCTGATTTATTCCAGAATGGGTATGACCAGAATTGGCGACCTTTTGGCAGTAGTCTACGCCTCTGCTTACCAGAACGACGATGTCGCTTTGTAGTTCTTCACTTCACTACGCTACGCTACGCCTTGCTGATCAATCCTGACAAGAAGCAGTTCGGCGCTTCTAGTTGGTGCAACAGTATCGAGATACTTACTGCAGCATTACAGCAAGGCATAGTCTGAAATGAACTAGTCCGATAACGTGGCAAAGCAATCCTTCACACCTTAATTACCACGGAATTATATTGTGATTATGTTCGTGGATGGTACCGTTTCTATGCTTCAAAAACAAAAGTAAAATGCTTTTGCCTACTGATGAACAATTTATCGATAAGTAAATCCCGTACTAATTATAAATACTACATGTTTGTAAATGAAATTTAAAACTACAGAATGTACAGTTATTAGATTTACTTAACAGCCGTCTTCATAGAAAATAAGTACAAAATATAGACAAAGCAATCAAAATCAATGCTATTTCGTCACCATGAGACTTATTCGAGTTAAACTCTATTAAATTAGACATTAGATATAACATTAGCCATAAATATAATATGCAGAATAAAATTGAAAATAAAAAATTAAAAAAAAAAAAGCCTATAGGTACAACCTTATCAATCTGCGCTGATCTTACGTTAGGACCGATTTTGTTTAGCGGACAGGAATCAATAACTACCCACATTATGACAAATAAACAAACAATAGTTACAAAACGGAAAGTAAAATAAATACCAAAAGAAATACGTGAATACTGAACTGTGTATGTGTTTACTCATAGCGAAATACTCATGGAGGAAGTATGTGATTACTCTGTAAATGTCTGGTAGATTTTTTTTATATATATATTTTTATTATTATATAAATATATTGATTATATATATATTTATTTATTAGTTTGTTATTATTATTATTATATTTATATTTCATTATTATTATATTTTATTATTGTTATTATCTAGCCCAAAACTAAGCAAAGCTGTGCCATAGAGGTAATATTATGGGAACCAGAAGGTTGACAGAACTTACTCCTCATTGGATCCATATTAAAAAGTGATTATTTAGTAAACGTGAATATACGTATAATAATACGTTATAATACGTGAACTTGATCGAGTCACTTGGCTAAGTCAAGATACCTGTTGTTGATCCAGTATTGTTCACTGAACTCTATATAGATACTAGTTTGTTGGGTATATTAATACAGATTATTGGTCGTCTAGAATTAAATACATCAGGTTATTGCAGGTGAACTTGATGAAAACGAATACATTATATTTTTTTATGTTACATAGTACAACCAAATAAACCTAAGCATATTGTACCGAAACGATCTAAACTTAATATTTTATCTTGATTTATGAAAACTAAAGCTTTGCTAACATTTTTTTTATGTTTTGCATTTACGTATAAATAATAACTAAAACCACTACATTATTTACATATTTCAGATTCATTTCAAGTACATAACAAATGAAAGGTACAAGTCTAATTTTTTAAATGTTGAACAGATTAATCAAGTTTTATCTATTGAAACAGTACCTTAAACAAGTGAACTTTTTTTTTAAGGGGGTTTTTGTTATTACTATTAGGCAGAGAATGGACGATTAGACATAATCCGTTCTAAATACGTACACTTTAAATCGGCCAAATCAGTTTTGTTTAGTTACCTTTAAACTTCTAGACTTTAAATGCTCAAACTAGTACTTCTTATTACGTAATTATTGCCATATTTAGTGTTGCTTATATATTATTAAATGCCTATAATATCAGGACTGCAGGGCAATATGTTGCTACACGGTAGTATAATGGGGGGTCTTATCGCTAGATAACGATCTCTACCAGACAACCTTTTGATAGATAGAAATCAACATAGCTGAATATAGGGTGATGAAAATAATATGAGCGATTTATGATAAAAATAATATGTACATAAATAATTACAGGATAACAAAAAATGAAAAACATCGATACCTAATATTACCTACAAAAATAAATTAAATAATAATAATACAATAAGATAAACTAAATATTAGAAACAATACATAGTTAACAACATGACAAAAAGTGTTCCCTGACCATATATATGTACTTATGTGTATAATGGTTTGTCAGAGATTGGCCAAGTGGTCTGTGGAAAGTCTTAACAATTCATTTTAATCACTCGATTACTATCAAATGCTTATATCAGTCATGGACTGTAGAGCAATATGTTGCTAGAATAATATATATGTGTATATATGTTGGTATGTGTATATATGTTGATATGTGTATATATCTGTGTATAAGGTTTGTATATGTGCATAAAATGTGTAATGTGTATAATGGTTCGTCAGAGAATGGCCAAGTGGACTGTGGAAAGTCGTGGTCTGTGGAAAGTCTTAACAGTTCATTCAATCACTTCTAAACGATGTGATAAAGGTGTTGTGGATGTGGATAGGGCGGTGGATAGGGCTGTGGATAGGGCTGTGGATAGCGCTGTGGATAGGGCTGTGGATAGGTCTGTGTATAGCGCTGTGGATAGGGCTGTGGATAGGGCTGTGTATAGCGCTGTGGATAGGGCTGTGGATAGGGCTGTGGATAGCGCTGTGGATAGGGCTGTGGATAGGTCTGTGTATAGCGCTGTGGATAGGGCTGTGGATAGGGCTGTGGATAGGGCTGTGGATAGGGCTGTGGATAGGGCTGTGGATAGGGCTGTGGATAGGGCTGTGGATAGGGCTGTGGATAGCGCTGTGGATAGGGCTGTGGATAGGTCTGTGTATAGCGCTGTGGATAGGGCTGTGGATAGGGCAGTGGATAAAGCTGTGGATAGCGCTGTGGATAGGGCCGTGGATAGGTCTGTGTATAAGCGCTGTGGATAGGGCTGTGGATAGGGCAGTGGATAAAGCTAAGGATAGGGCTGAGGATAGGCATGTGCTTTCAAGATGTGGTCAGTTCAAATACATAATGTGAAATCATATTAAAAAAAATAGATAAAAATGTGTACATACAAAATTATATAATAATTTTAATATTGTGTTAAATGCCTACCTATAATTAAATATTGTAAGTAGGTACTTCGGGACGAAGTACATGTCAGAATGGCCGTGACAGAATAATTGAAATTATACTCGTAAGAATTCAATAAAAATCCACCTGTCATTCAATTAGTTCACAGCTAAAAACACAGATGGTGTTTTGATAAACAGTTAAACAGTTTTATACTTATATTATTATTTTATAGTTGGTTTAAATTAACATATGCTTTAATAAATATTATTGTAATAAAAATGATTATACCATCACACACATTTGAGAACGAAATTAGGATTTCAGAACGAAAGTATCCAATGATTGTTATATATTGTAAATTTAATTGTTCGATACATACTTTCTTACTATTTTTCAGTTATTAATTAGTTTGGATTTATTAACGAATGTTTCACTTTATTATTTTCTGTTCTCATTATTCTGATATTTACAAGTCCTTCATTTGATTGTTTACTAAATCGGTAAATTCGTTATAATTCTTTTATTAAGACATATATAGCAAAACTATGAATCCATTGTTTCATGAATTATATTTTAACATCTTTTTATTGTTATTAAGTAAATAACTTTCATTATTATACTTAGATTCTTAATAGGCTTCTGTGATTGGTTGAATAATGAATATGGTGTGATGTTTTGTATATATTTCAAAAATGTATAAAAGGCGAGGTTAAAGCCTAAGACGGGTAGATTGGGAGTGACCACCGAACTAGAAAGATAAGTGCCTTGCAATAATATTGTATTAAAATATATTTGTGTGTATTTAATATGTGTACCGTTAACTTTTTGTGTTATTCTCTGTTTGGTTATTTGGTAACTTTAAAACTATATTATCTTTGTGAACTACATACATTTGTATCAGTTAATTATTCTGTCATTGTTTCCTTATATTCCTTATGGTGTTTATTTTGTAGGAGGGTACTTGTGTTGTGTAAAATTGTAAAGGATCATACAAAAAAGTGTTAGGACCAGACAAGTTTCTTGCCGGATTCTTCTTGAACTGGGGTTAGGAGGAACCGGCACCTAGATTCACTAGCATGTAAGAAGACGATTCTAAGTGGTCCTTGTAATTTTATTGAATATACTATGGTAAATTTGTTATTCTCTCTTCTTATTGAATTTATCCTTGCTTACATTTAGCTTTAATTCCTCATGTGAGAAGTAGGTATTTAACTTCAGTAATTTTACTAACTTTCATTATAAACTTCTAAATCTTGATATTAGGTGTAATATATTATACTAATTAGAGCAGGTATTTATATGAATCTAACACGCTCAACTACTAATTATGGGGCTCCACGACAAAGAGAGTCTAAAACAGAGAGTGCGTTTCTCTCTGTCTTAGTCTCTTTGTCGTGGAGTTCGATAAATACCTTAACTACTAAAACAATGAGTTCTGATCACGAAAGTTTATAAAATACTGAATTATAAGATTTATTCTGAAATACCCTAAAACACAAACACATTTTTTATGTGCAATATCCTGACAAAGATTAATGCTAATCGCAAAACGCGGTAAAAAGTTTCATACACACGTTTTCACCCCTTTTTACCCTACATTTTGATAAACACGGGTTTTACGTATTAACTTGTCGATGGAGGCACTGACACTGTTTCAATTCATCTAGAAAATCTTTATCAAGGCGAGATTGATGCGCCGTCCGCTCGTTGCCGCTCGAGTTCGCGGTTCGCATACTTTTCACCCTTTTAGGGGTTGAATTTTGCAAAACCCTGCCCCGGATTGTTTTTGCTATAAAAGGATTGTTTTTGCCATATTTTATATTTCAGCTTTCTAGCTTAAGCGGTTTCATCTCGGCGATGATGAATCAGTTAGGCTATTTTATCTTGATATATAAAAATCTCGCGGCACGATATTTGACCAGGATAATCTCAGGAACTATGTACTTAACATATTTTAAAAAATAGGATAGTTTTTATATCAATTAATAACCTCAATATTAAAAAGTTTTGTATAATATTAGTTGAATGTTGTAGTACAACATTCAACGTTCAAAATTCAACATTCAACATTCAACATGCAACGCAAGGCCGGGGTATATCAGCTAACGGGAATATAGATTAGTAACCGTATAAAATCTTCGATTATTTGGGAACAAAGGGCAAGGCTAGGTACATATCTAGTAAACTGAAAACTGAAACAGCTCAAAAAAGTCTCAAGACTTTTTGAGCTGTTTTCAGTTTCTTGATTGATCAAAAGATCAAGAGGACCAAGAAAAGTTACAGTAACTTACTCTTTCATATACACGTTTTATCGTATACCTACTTAGGTATATACGTTAGTTATGCATTGAAGTTCGTTTCCATTTTAATTTATTTAATCCAATTGAATTGAATTGAACGCATTGCCAACATACTGAAAGAATTTTAATTGGATTTATTTAATGACGACGTACCGAGGAAGATCAAAGAAGAGCTCAAGCAGAGTTCATTATTTTTACAGAATTTTATTTATTCTGTAGGTCTATCTCGGCTGTTGCAGATTTTTGCTTTGCTTCTAATTTACATAACTTGAATATTTATCATTCTTTAACGCACTCCCTGAAACTCATTCATTACTAGACTAGACATTTTTATAAAAGAGTGAAATAAGTGAGGTTTTGCGATGGATTGTTATAATTTGCAACCTTCATAACATGATTGTAGTTTAATCACTAGTATCATCTCTCCCTTTATCTTATAATCTCATAATTAAATAGTGCTGCCATTGTCATTCTAATGTAAAATAATAGAGATGGAAAAACATTAGGAAAAACCCCGGAACAGCTAAAAATGGAAAATTGGTAATTTTGTATGAGAATTGAACTTTGGATTACTTTCAATAGATATATTTCAATAGAGTTCGTAGCGAATCTATCGTTTGACAATCACATCTAGTTTAGGTGATATGAAGTTGATCGGGACATCTAGTTATAAATAGAAAATAATGTGTACATTCAACATGAAATAAGGAATGCAGGTAGTATGTCAAAACATTACCTAGTATTTTGTGATCTTTGATAGTGTTTATACGTATCTTGATATACGTACATGTGTGTGTTGCATATCTACGCTCGAACACGCTTTTAAGAGGGTTTTTATTATTAAAATATTAAACAGTATCTTGTATCACACGAGAGCACTCGCAACCCATAAAAACTGGAGCATCAGCGCTAATTGCGACCGCGCCATGACAAACCAGCTAATGAAAATGTAACACCAAAACTTGGCAAGTGAACTGTTGCTTATTTAGCTTCACACGACACGGGGTAATGCATAATAAAGTTGTTAGTGAGCGCAGCAAGCCCTGGCCAGAAGCCAGAGCAGTTTGCGCCAGCGATAACTGTTCGATGATAAACTCTTTGGAACAAAATACAACATGGTCTTCCCTAGTTTCGTATGCTCTGAGTATGTCGTTTGAAATTGTTAGTGCGGCGCCAAGCTTGCTCCTATGTTCATGAATCGGCAGCAATACTGTGACGTGTGACCCAAGTGACGTGTTAGATTTGTCGATTGGCAAATTTGAAAACGTAATAACCTGTCTCTTATAAAGTATCAGATTATTTAGATGACAAAAAAGCTTGGGATAAATCTGCTCCAACTCGACTCGGCATGCGTAACAAAATTGGCAAGTATCATACAAAAAAGTGTTAAGACCAGACGAGTTTCTTGCCGGATTCTTCTTGAACTGGGGTTAGGAGGAACTGGCACCTAGATTCACTAGCATGTAAGAAGACGATTCAAAGTGGTTCTTGTGATTTTATTGAATAAAGAATGTTTTGATTTGATTGATTTGATTTGATTCATATTATTTCTTATGTACTTACTTGGTATGCCGCGCTTGGCGTACCGGTACATTTAAATGTTTGTCAATACATGCTCTTTAGAATCTACACTCTCGATTCAACAAGTAAACTCGACCACACTAAGTAGCCCGCATACAGGCGAAACTAAAATATTTCCAACTCGCATCGTTAAAAGTTCAAACGGAAAGTCACCGCTAGTTTTGAAAACGTCTGAACACATTTATCGAGCTGGCGACTCTGGCCGTACAAGAATGCTGCACAAATCGCCTAATGCTCGTATATTTCTTGTCAACTTGAAGCTTGGATTCAAGTCGGATTAGAGTGCTGCTACGGTTCAAAAGATTTATGACGGCAATACTAAGTCGATTCAAGATGCCTAGGAAGCTTTCAGCACAATTCTCACGAACAATTGTTATTATTCGGATATATAATCGTCAGAAACGTTCACGCCATCAATTAAACAACCGAAAAATCCAATTGTGAGCAGGGACTGAATTATCGAATCGTCCCTAAGTATGGCCTGTCAGCTTAGTTGGTAGTACCTTTGCAGGTTGGTTTCTGTCCTCCGAACAAATATTTGTGTGATGGGTAGGTCATAGATGTTGGTTCTGTGTCTGGTTGTTATTATTATGAGTATGTAGGTATTCAAAAGTGAATAAGTATCTTATCGGTCATCAACATTATAATTAGTTTGAGGCTAGACGGGGTTGTGTGCATTGTCTACCAATATTTATTTATATTTAACTAGCTGTTGCTCGCGAATTCGTCCGCATTTTTTTTAAAGAAATTGTAGCATAAATCTTTTCGCAGGATGCAATTTACCCCTTGCAAAATTGTATTGTTAAGTATCAAACCAATCACCTGACAACCCATTAAAAAGTTTCCATACAAACATTCACAACTCATTTTACTCTTTTATGAAGGTTATTTTGAAAAATCCTGAAACACGTGTCCGTTTATTTTGCATTTTAGGTATTCAAACCTAGTGTCTAAGAAATCACATAACCCGTTAAAAAGTTTCCATACAAACTTTGATGAATACCCCAAAACCCCTTTTATACCACATTTTACCAAAGGGGGTTAGGGTTATTTTAAAAAATTCAGAAACAGGTGTCCAATTATTTTGCATTTTATTTATTCATATCAAATTTCAAGCAAATCGCACTACGCGGTAAAAAGTTTCATACATTCCTTTTCACCCCTTATCACCCTCTTAAGGGTTGAATTTAAAAAAAATCCAGCCTTAGTGAGTGGTTTTGCTGTAAAAGGAGGTTTCCTTCCAAATTTCAACTTTCTAGCTTCAGCGGCTCGGCGATGATGAATCAGTCAGTCAGGTTAAGCTCTATTTATAGGTACTCGTATAGATATACTGAAGACTGCACTGTACTTGTGCGGTCAAACCTGTATCAAGATTTGTTAGTACTTACTTACCTACTCTTTATTACTAGTAAAATTCCGTTTAACTCTATTTTAGACCTTGACTGAGCGCCATTAAATTAAATACATATACAAATACATATTATGTTTTATTTCCGTAACTTATGTAACAAAGTTTAGCAGTATTGGATATCTACTTTAAAGTCTTAAATACCTGTATTAAGAGAGTGCCTACAGAATATTCTACTTAGAATACTAACAGTACCAACATGTCTTATGAGAAAAACACAAATTTCGAATTTGTAATTTTGAAAACTGTTGATTGAATAGATATTATTGGGTAAAGATTGCCGTTTTGCCTCATGTCTATAACTCGGTATTTAATCAAATTGTTACAGAACCCAGTGCATAGGTTTAGATGTGACAAACGATACCATTTCAATTATACAATATCAATTGGATCGGGCACAACATCATGTATTATTCATCATGGCTCCGGGGAACGTCGTGTTGGTTTTGCGACTTTATTTTGACAGAACTGGACGTACAAGTACAAGCTTACTAAAATATTTGAGATATACATATAGGTACATAACCTTGCCTTTCCTGTTATTTTATATAGAGCCAGATATGTTAAAATTTTAATGTTTTAAATAGGTGTACAAAACTGTAACTGGACAGGTGTTAATTGTTTAAGGGGCCAGAATGTATAATTAGAGGGTGTGCTTCCAGTCATGCGAGATCTAAAAGCTAACCAATTTTCCTTTTTAATGCACGGCCTGATCAAAGGACGACCGTCGCCGTTGGAGCGATGGCAAAATGCCTCGACGGTCCATAAAATTCGTTATTCGAGGCCGCCTGAACCAGCATCGGATCGCTGTCTCGCAAACTTCGTAACATTTTCTTTATGGCCCTACCGGCTACTTACGTATGAAGCAAACACAGAATAAAAATACCTTGGTTATTTAATACTTCTTATTTTTATAGTTCTAGAACATACTGCTCACACTGTTCACGAATCTATCGGTTATGTTCTTAAAGTAGACGCTCAAATTATCTTTCATTATTTTGAGCTTCGAATTCACGTAATATTGTAACTCCTCTGACGACACTTGCAAGGGGCATTGTGGAGGGGTCATTAATGGCTCGGGATATGGTTCATCGCTGTCGAGCCATGGATACCAGATGTATCCGTGGACAGATGGATCTGCCCTTAGGTCGAAAGAAGGAAGCCTCCTAGGCTTAATTTGTGACCAAAGAAACCGAAATCGAATAGTCATATGATTGACCACTTCTTGCTTTTTATACCAAAGATCCACGGTTTCTCCTGGGTCTGCAGTTATGTTGAAAAGGCAGCCTTTTACTGAAAGCAGTATAATGTATGTTAATGCAAATGCTCAACACGTTAATATGTAGGCCAATTTACTGAAATCTGATTTACTAACCTTTTGTAGGTATGCAAAGCTGTGTACTGTTCATTTTGTGTATCAGTTTATGTATGCTACACAAATCTCTCTTCTCAAAAGCGTTTCTTAGATTCAAGTCAATGTTTAATACTTCCCGAAAAACAACAGCAGTATCTGATTCAAGCAATGCTTTTTCGTACAAGGGTTCTTCGTACCTTAGCTTACTGAGCTCTTGGCCATAGTATAAGCTGCAATACTGGTCAACATCACCGATGATAAGTTTAAAATCTTTATATCTAAGGGCTCCCCAGCCATTTATATCGTCAATAGCTATGACAGCTTCGAAGCGTGGTGGTTTTTGACCATTGATCATGGCCTTCCACTGGTCGATGCCATCGATTGGATCTGATATGTTCCCTCCAGCTGCTGATAACAAAGTCGGCATCCAATCAGTGACATGAAAGAGCCCTTTCCATATCTGACACTTCATATTATTGTGCCAGATAACTGCTGTTGATCTTACAGCACCCTCCCAGGGGGTGCCTTTAGTGCCACGTAGGGGAAGATTAGAACCGAAGTTCTGGTTTAGTCCCACTGTAGCTGCTCCATTATCAGATACGAAGATAATCAAGGTGTCATTGAGCATTTCTCTTTCGGCGAGTGCTGTTACGATTTGACCCAAGCTCTTATCGATACTATTGACTAAGCCTGAAATGGTTAGTATAATTCACATATATAAATGAGCTTAGTATACACTTATAGATCCAAGCATGAAAGAGTAGATTCAGAGACAATAACCAGTTTATAAGAGTCTAAATGTTCAGACCAGCTTTTAAACTTGGCGCCCCCTTTGTAGGAAACTCGTGCCAAGAACAAACAACCACAAACAGGCATTATGAGTTGGACTTGCATTCGTCTAATAAAGCTCTATCCATTACCAACGTCATAGTGCTAAAACAATTTTACTTTAAGTTACTCCTAGCTTTACCACTTTGCGGGGTATTATACTTGCCTGCATACAATCTCCGGGCAGAGTGAGCGATGTGGTTATTTGCGGCTACGAGACTAGCAGGCGCTTGCAGATTAACCAGCCCCCCTCCAGTGTGTGCTGCTGCATGCGCCACGTGTAGATAAAGGGGAACTGACGCGTCATGCTCCTTTATTACTGAAAAATCATAAGTTTGATTTCAAGAGTAGAATTAATAGCTGCTTCCAGCGGCGGATGTTTAAAATAGATATAAATTTTCAGCTTACACTAAAGCTTACTTAAGTGCACGAATGGAGCCTCTGAGGTGCACTTTAATCCTCTCACCACACTGGTTAGAAATAACTAGTGACACGATAAGAAGAAGAAGTTTACACTAATATGTTATATTTAGGACTGATACTAAAATAAAAACAAGAAAATTAGATTATTATGTAATTGTAATATCGATTGGCCTGTCAGCTCAGTTGGTAGTAGCTCTGACTTCTGCGCTGTTATTCATCCGCAAACACATCGAAGTGACAATGCTTGGTGATGAGCGCAATGAGGTAACGCTGCGCACTGGAGATATGTAGGTGGTTGTTGACAATACAGTGTCTGTGGGAGCTTGACTCAAAAAGCTATACACCGCCAGGGCGGAACCTAACACGCTGTTCTGGGACACATAGACTGCTGGCTTCACTTAGAAGAATAGGACAATCGATAACACCCCTCAGTATGCAGCACAAAGTAACAATATATATCCGTACCCAGTTTCATTAAGGTCCGTTCAGCCGTTTTATCGTGAAAATGGAACAGACAGACAGATAGGCTAATAAGGCTGGAAACAGTGATCATCCCACGGAGAGCTACACAAAAATTACATACAAGCGAAACAATCTTGACTTACTTAGTGACATACTTTTAATATTAAAACTAACTGCTACCCGCGACTGCGTATGTTACTTACCTAAAAAGTAAAAAAAGTAGCCTATGTCCTTCCTCAATATACAATCTATCTCTGTGTCAAATTTAATTAAGATCCGTTCAGCCGTTTCACCGCGAAAAGGGAAAACAAAAAGAGACACATACGATTTTATAATATTAGTTTAAATGAACTTACTATTAACAGCTTCGTCGGTTAACACTTCCGTGAGGTGCCCACTTTGATCAAGCACAGGCTCTGAATTGTTGAACAAATCCAATCCAAAGAACTGACTGCCGTTACAACTCTGGAAACGAATGGTCCTACATTATGGATCGCATTTTCTTATTCATTGTCGAAACATGCGCTACGGAAATTAAATCATGATTTATTCCATGTTCTGTTTATTAGCTTTTACAGACCACCAGAAAAAGCCAAAACAAAAGTAACGTAATAGTTGGATACATAATTTACACCTCTGATTTTTTTTTTATCTGTTTACTACACTAGTTCGATAGACTAGTGATACTATAAGAAGGAGATCGCTGAAATTTACCAATTTAATAATATCCTAACCATTTGACCCTCAAACTTTATTAGACACTAGCAATCCGCCCCTAGCCCACTAGCAAACACACTTTCACCCTCCTCATGAGTCACTCCACTCATTTTTGAAAATCGAATGTAAATTCGTTTTAGTTTATCGTAGTTTTGAGTTTATCTCTTTCAGACAGACAGACGCGGCAAGGGCACTTTGTTTTATAATATACTAGCTGCAGTCTGCGGTTTCGCGCGTGTGTTACTTACATAAAAAGTAGCCAATGTCCGTCTCCAAGATACAATATATCTGCTCACCAAATATCATCAATATCCCTTTAGCCGTTTGGCCGTGAAAAGGTAAAATACAGACAGACAGAAACAGTTTCAAATTTAAATAAGTACTAGCTGCTACCTACATTAAAAGTAGCCTATGTCATTCTCCAAGATCTATCTCTATACCTACCAAAATTCATCAAAATCGGTTCAGCTATTTCGGCGTGAAAACGTTACAAACATACAGACAGAGTTACATTCAGATTTATAATATTAGTTAGATTAGTATGGATACTGAGAGACCAGACATGTATCTTCTAAGAGACATAATCACCTTTCCCCTAACAAGTTTAAAAATACCTGTCTCACTAACGTTTTAAAACCACGACGAACAAGGACACTCTATTTTGGATAGCTGCCAGATTATTTCCCTGTAACAGCACAAACCCTCTTCCACTTCAGTTGATACTAGTTTCGGCACTTGTACCCCACTCACCTCTATGTGATTGTACGTGAAGTAATCGATATTATTGCCTAAGAAGCCGTAGAAAGTATCAAAACCTCTGTACGTCGGCAGGAAAAATTCTCGGGACTTTCCGAGCTGCCATTTTCCTACCAAGTGTGTGGCGTACCCGAGATCTTGCAAGTATGAGGGTAGAAGCTTCTCTGAAACAGGCAGACCACGGTCTTCGGCTACTCCGATAGAATCTCCTTGAGTTCCTAAAAAAAGAATGAAAGATGAGCCTGAGATGATTCCGTACTTACGTACTTATTTTTTTCGTGATTTGCTTTTATGGTTACGTCATCGTTCTTTAATGTCGGTTACATATAATTACTATGTACAATCCAACTGAAGTTCCATGCAAATAATGTTCTGTCCGATACATCACGGTAATTTTGTTTTTATGTGTACAAATTAACGGAATTCGCTTTCTTACAATTTTGTTGTGAGCAAGGTCTCACACTTCTTAAATGCTAAATTTCATGATTCTAGGTCAACGAGAAGTAGCCCATAGGTTTTGATTTACTGGGTGTGAAATATGCGACATAAATTGCCGTGTTTTTTGATAGCGTTGGTTATTTTTACAGCTTAAAGAGACCGTAGATAATTGATATGAATACCTCAATGTGCTCCTGAAAAAAAGGTATTGATATAGAGACAGACAAACAGACAACACAGACAGATGGACAACGAACTGATCTTATAAGGGTTCTATTTTTCCTTTTGAGGTACGGAACCCAAGTGTCTATATAAGTTGTAGAAATCTTAATTGGACATCGGGGAGTATTATCATATCACAAAAGTTTTACTAGCCGTAAGTATAAAAATGTTGAACCTTGTTCATTGTCATGCTAACGGGAAAAATCTCAATGAGAATAAAACTTTGGATTGGTTTGCTGTCTTATTAAACTTGTGTAATTCGTCATGTTGACACGTTTCTTACCGAATAATTTATTCAACTTGACTCATAAATAAATAAGCGTTTACTTTGATGATAAACACTGAATTTAATTTGCGAAGTCTCCTTTGTCGCCTTTGTCGGCAATATCTATATCAGAAATAGAGGCACAGCGCTAAGCTGTTTAGAACGTAGATTGTAGAATATTTACCCATCCTCAAAGGATATTTTCCAGTAAACATTGCACTTCTTGAAGGGGTTCCGTGAGCGTCTGTGTAGTAATTTTCTAGCACGATTCCTTGAAGGCCAATCATATCAATGTTTGGCGTCATTATTTGATTTGAACCGTGTAGACTCACGTCGTTCCAACCCTGAATATTTGTAGAAACATTGATTGAATATTCGTTCTTTTTAAAATATTTATTTATCATAGCATAATAACAGGTTTCTTTTTTTTTAACCCTGATCTACGTAGATACTTAATTTATTTAAGGTAAATACAAATAATTATTTTTTTATCTAAAATTAATTTCGTTTCTATTACGAGCTGTGCCATTTCCATGACTTTTGGCAGGTTTTGATTAAATATATCAACGCTGTTTTCGGGCAGGATATTGAGTAAATAGATAGAAATTTGGTCAATTGGTGCTTCAATTTTCAAAAACCTCAAATAGGTATTGAAATCCGACATACGAGTACCTACATAAAATTGAAAAATCCCAACACATATAGGTAATGTTAGGTACATTACCTATTTGTGTTGGGATTTCTACATGTTTTTAGAGAATTAAATTTTTTTTTTTTAATTGTTTCCTAGGTACCTAGGAATAGTTAGTTATTCAGTGATTTAAGAAAATATTTGAGTATCTTATCAACGAGTACTTACAATATCGTCTCCGACAATAAACACAATATTCGGCTGGTATATTTCATCATCATAACATACAACTACAGAAATCACGAACAGGAGACTGTAACAAAAGTAACAACAATTAATCACTTTCTAAAAAGTCAAACAAAACACCAGTCAATTAAAATTTGAAACTTACAAAATTATTCGTAACGTCATACTTTCTGCCATTGCAGGGTATGAATTCGACAATGTGTTGGCACTTATTATTAATTTATCAACTACAACAGACATGTTTACACAGTTTTAAATAAAGCTTAGGTTTTCAGATTCACGCTAACCACCACAAGACAGCCGTAATAAACGAAGGCTGCGACTATGAAATGAAGAGAATTAAACATAGTTTTGGCCGTTTTACGAAGCTCACATTGCGTTATTAATTAATTATTCTCGAGTTATTTCGGATTTATTAGTCACTTTATTCAAATTAAGCTAGAGTTATTAACAAGGGTGTAAATAAATGGAATGAAAATGTTGTATTTCCTTGTTATTTGAGCAAAAATAATTCGTTATTAAATAATTATTTAATATGGAAAATCACCATCTAACTTATATTATAAATTCGAAAGTAACTCTGTCTGTCTGTTTGTTACGTTTGCACGCCTAAACCGCTGAACTGATTTTGATATAGAGATACCTACATGGGACCTTGGAAAAAGACATAGGCTACTTTTTAGATAGGTACCACGCGTGCAAAGTCGCGGGCAGTAGCTAGTATTAAATAAGTAACAGGAGAACTCGTTGAAAGTTCATAATAGCTGCTTGTATGAGGAAGGGCAAAAACACATTTCCAGCCGATATTGGAATGCAAATGCTAATGTAAGATACCAGGCAAATAGTAGTCGACGTGGGATATATATATATTTATAGGTTATATCATAGAGTATAATTTATTTAATACATAAACAGATAATAGAAAGTTAACTAAAAAGATATAGACGAATGTAAAAGTAGAATGTAGAATAATAATAAATAATTCAGGACATTTTACACAGCATAATCTAGCCCCGAACTAAGCAGAGCCGCTAAACTACATGTTTACTTTATATCTTGTAAATACATATTGTACATATGCCCAAACATGTGCAGATCATACAAATATTTGTCCCGCGGGAATCGAACGCGCAGCTTTCTGCGCCTCAGGCGGGCCTTCGTACACTACGGCAAGAAGGTCGTCACAGAGAATGTAGAGTATTAGTGGTACTCATAACATAAAAAACGCAAAAACATAAAACTCTTTTAAAGATTACTCAATAAATAATTGACATTTCACACAGCATCATCTGCCCCCAAATTAAGCAAAGCTTGACTTATGGGTACCACATGGCTGATATACTACTGATATTTATTTTTATAAATACATACATATTATACATAGCAATACCCAGACCCGAGGCGAATACTTGCACGGTGGAAATCGAAACTGCAACCTTTTTGTAAATACATATATCGACGCTTGAAAGGCAATAATTACCAAGCGACATTTTGGTAATATTGAGTTTTATATATCATTGAAATCAGAAAAAAAATCTGCGTCGATTGGTCCTACTCTCATGCCGCTAAGACGAAGTTTGTTGTCGCTTGGTAACTCTAAAAAAAACGAATTTTCTTAGTTTTCGGCGTCCAAGCGACTATAGTTTTACCGATTTATGAATAAATTTTACTTAGTATGCATTTGATTTTACTTTTTACACTTAGTAATTTTTGCCTAGACTCGAAATAATGCTTTTAAACATAAAGTATTTTTTGCCTTGCGGTACCTAGGGTATAAACATTACTTAAGAAATTTTACCTGATTGTTTTTTTTTCTCGTAATTCAAGACTTTTTAACACACCTTAATGATGTATCCATTTTCATTTAGTACTTTTTACCTAAATACAATGGACTTAAAAACGTAAAGTATTAATATTTACCTGCCTAAAATGGATAATATTTTGTCGTTTGGTAATTTTTTATCTACCGTTTTTTTTACTGTTTCTGTTACATAGATAACTATTTCTGAAATTAAATTTGTGTAAAACTAAGATTATCCCTGATGCACGTATTTTGTTTTGTCGCTTATCCGCACTCTAAAGCAGATTTTTAGTGGCTGTTGGTAACATAATAATGATTTAGGCTTCATCGAACTGTCGCATAGGCAACCCGCGCACTCACGCGCATCAGACACAGTGCTTCATCGCGTAGCTTGAAGTGTAGTAGGTAAGTGCAATGTAAATATTTTATGTGTTAGGTTATTTATAATGCGCATTTTATATTGATTTAAATTTATTGTTTAAGATTCTTAATTAATCGAAATAAGCGAGTAGATAACATCATTAAGCAAGCTATGTCAAACGCCTGTGGATAGCAGGGATTTGACCTTGGTAATGTAACTGCTTAGTTAAATAATTAAATCATTTATTCTTTCAATCGTAATAAATAGAAACAACTTATAATAAAATCGTAATTTCTAGTGGCCAAGATATCAAGGATACACTTGTACTTACAATAATAAAGATGAAAGTCTACAAAAATTAGAAAAAGTTCGCAAAAACTTGATTTTAATGAACCGGTATGTTTTTACACTTAGTAAACAAATAAGCCAATGTGTAATAGGTATATACATATTATTATTTTTATTATCGTTTTATTATTTTTCAAGGTGATACACTTTCATAGGAAGGCCCTTCAATAATATCCGTTGCATGTTCTGAGACTCTTACTGCTGGCAATAACTCTGAGAAAACTGGCCCAATAAATGGTGATCAACTGATAGATGAAATTCGTTGTGGCTCATTTTGTCCTATTCTGAAAATTGTACCTGCAGATCTATCTGTGGAACAGAATACAGTCCCAGCAGATGATTTTTCTGTAGTCCAAATTGGCATACCAGAAAATAACCCAGATAAAGAACTTACAAACATGGGGGTTGATTTGACTATACCGGAAACGTTTACTGCATGTAACGCCCAAAAAGAAACAGCTAAAAACACTGAAGATGGGTAGACTACACCAGAAATATATACTGCAAGCAACATCGAAGTAAGTGCCAATTCTTCAAGTTCTACCATTGTGGGATTGTGGGTAAACATAAATGCACAACTAATGTACATTGATTATAAATATGATTACACAGATAAAAATGATTACTCAACTTCTATCGATTTTGAAGAAATTACAATTTCAGATGAATGGTTAGGATCTAAATCTTCTTCTGATGAAGAAGTTGAAGTAGTTTAAAAAGCAGTAAACACGAAGAAACAAATAAATAAAAAGGCAAAATCTAAAAAGCAATATACAGGTTTGGATGACATTAGTGAAGAACAACACTTTCTTCCCTAAAGAAAAAGGCTTGACATCAAAAAAAAATGATTAGAGAAGAGAACGGAAACAAAAAAGAATTGCTGGAGAGGAATATGTGCGAATTGGTAGTAAATTTATCAAACCTAAATCTATCCAACCTAACCTATGCATTGGAAAGAAAATTAGAAATAACTATAATAACAATATTGAAAATAATATTGAACCTGAAAATAGACAGAAGGTATTTCATCATTTTTGGGGACTCTCGGGAGATCGTCGTAAAGACTTGTTAGTAGGTACATATATCGTAGAAAGAAGAGATCAAGCTTAAATAATTTCTGAAAAAACTGTTATTAGTATTGTAGTTGTAGGTAGTTCTTTCAATTCCCAAGTAACAATAGTGTAAGACTGCTGAAGAAGGCTGATCTGAAACTTAAATACTTGATGTGGTTGATTCAAATTTGGTTTAATTAAGTAATGAATAGGTAGGTCCCAGAAACCCATTCCAACTTTGAATATTTTGTAACAATAGTTAGACAGCAATTTTCTTCTTCGTTAAAATTGTATTGTACTGATGTACTGGTTTAGAAATTTCTAATAAATACTATGTATAAAAATAAAATGTCTTTGTTGTTTATAACGACAGCTTATATGTTCTTTATAAAATCAGATATACACTGCGAGATATTTTACTGCAATATTCGTATCTTGAAGGCTCATATAGACGTCATTAACATAGGGTTAGACACAGGCCTAAAACCTTCACCAAGCTGCACTAGGGCAACGTGGCGGAGTATGCTCTAATTCGTCCCTCGTCAGATGCCCCATACTCAGTAGTGAGTGATTGTAGATTACTACAAGGGCTTTTGATGTTGATAATGCCGTCATCATCCCGTTATCCATCGAAAACTTTTGTCCGAATGTCTTTAATTTTGTGATCAGAAACCTAAATTCTTTGTTACTTGTTCAAAAAAGGCTTACACTTACCTTATTTAATTTGTACTATGGTTGAAATTGCCTGGCAGGAAAGTTTTTTGTTATTTATTAGATTATTTTACCTATGTGTCAAACATCTGTTACTTCTGGATGCATCTTTTTGCTTAAAACACAATTATAAAATACTGGTATTTAGTTAATTTTACATGTTATATCATAAAGTTTTGTTGTCGGTTAGTAACTTTTACCTGTTTGTGATTTTGATTGAAACTTTACTAACCGACAGTATTTCTTAAAGTATTGAGAAAATTCATAATCGTTAAATGCCAGTTTATAACGCTTTTAAACTGCATTCAAAATTCGTTAGAATTGAGTAGCTATGATTAATAGGCGATTTTTGACGATTTAAAAAAAAAAAACTTTAAAATGCTCTGGTGTAAAGTTGAAGCGTCGATATGTACAAAAAAAATACTATATAGGTAATATATTTATCAGTCATGTGGTACCCACAACTCAAGCTCTGCTTACTTTGGGGCTAGATGACGCTCTGTTAAATGTCCTGTAATTATTATTATTATTTATATTCTGTGATGAGGCAATGTTAGGTCTGTCTGTTGTTAGGTGCTGTTTTATTGCGTTCGTCATTACCAACTGTTTCCTAGAACTCTAGTTTTAAAAATATTGTCTTGTATAATTTCAGGGTAAATGGAATACTCGTAAATGCATCAAGAAGCAAGCGGAGCGGAAAATTGAGAGAGCGAACAAAATACTTCGCACAACCAAACCCTATTTGTCAAGAATGCTTTCTTGAACTAGGTATGACAGAACTTTAATACCTAGAACTGGCATAGCTGAGACAAGGAAAATAATTATTGTTGCGACCTATTTTTGCAAGACACATAATTTGCAATTACTATGAATATATCTATATATTATCTAATACGTGAAGCAAAAACTTTGTACCTCTTTTACGAAAATTGCGTGGACAGAGGAGTATGAATTTTTGCACACTTATAGTTTATTTTTTTTATTTATGCATAAAAAAGACCAGTAATTATTAATTAATTATGGACGAATTTCGACCAGTGGGCGACCACTAGTATTATCTAATACGAAAATTTCGCACACTTATAGTTTATATAGAGAATGAGTGCAGAATGCTAATATTTTTTTTTAAATAACGCATAAAAAATACATTAATTATTAATTAATTATAATAATAATAACGGACATTTAACACAGCATCATCTGGCCCCAAAGTAAGCAGAGCTTGTTATGGGTACCACATGACTGATATACTAATTATACTACTTTTTTGTAAATACATACATATTATACATAGAAACACCCAGACCGGAGACAAATACTTGCAGATCATACATACAACCTTTTGCGTCTCAGCCGGGCATTGTCCAACTGCGCCACAGAGGTCGTCAAATATTTTTTTATAATTTGTTTTCTGACTGTATCGCTATCTGTCTTTTGGGTTCAAAACCTTTTTTATATTCTTTGCAATAAACTTTGTGAAAAAACATCTATACGCGGAAACAAATGATAAAAACATCTATCCATAAAACAAATCTATAAAAGAAACCTTACATTAAAAAACGCTTATCTTATATCTCTTAAATGCTGATCATACTAAACACCTGTTCAAACTTACCAAGATACTTGTACTTAACTGCTTTTACACAATGACGAAGACGTATCACCATTTTAGATAAGCCACGGTTTGTAATTAAAATATATCTCTAATATTCAGGAATTATTAAAAGGTAACAAGCTTATACACCCGTTACCTACTTAAAAATATTAAAATATGTTTAAAAATCATAATAGCCAAGCCGTTTTGAAATGGGAGTTAGGACATTGGTTACAAGCACTACCATCATTTATCATTGTCACCTAATTAGATCCTACTACATTTCGAGTTGTAATTTGTCTACGGTTGGGTGCGCGGTGCTGCGCCCCTCATCAGTGGGGGCCATCGACCATCTCGGTATACGCGGGTTATCGTATTTTAGGGCCGACAGGATTGCTCGCCACGCAAGTCTTAACAATGCCATTCGTCGGGCACTTACAAGCGTCAACGTACCAGCTGTTCTCGAGCCCACGGTCTGATACGTACGGTAAGAGGCCTGATGGTATGACTCTTGTTCCTTGTTAAATGGATAGGCCATTGGCATGGGACGCTGCTTGCATAGACACCCTGGCCGCATCCCATCTCTCGAGGACTTCCGTTAGAACTAATAGTTCGGCAGCTGAATGTGCCGAGGATCTCAAAAGGTGCAAATATTCCGGTTTTGATAGTGCAGACTTTGGCCCCGTGAGGAACAGGAGCCCATCGCGTTTTCAAAATAATTTACGGAGTCTGGTAAAAATATCGCGTGACCCAAGAGCTGGCTTCTATATGGCCCAACGTATTAGTTGACATTGTCATTCAATTCCGCCTGTGACTTACAGACGCTGCCTTCAGGCAGTAATCTGAATCAGTTGAACTATCTTTAGATCGTTTTAAACGGTCCTTAGATAACTGAACTGTTTTTCATGTATTTTTTATTTTTCTGTACATCTCTGTTTTTATTTTAAAATAAAAATGACTCTGACTATTTAGACATTTCCAAATATCTAAGATATTAACATATCTAGGGAAGGACAATCGTAAGTACTCCTGTACATAAAACCTTCAGCTTTCAACTTTCAATCAACACATGTTTTAAACCCCCTAAAAATATCGCAAAGTAAAGAAACAAAACATCAAGTTTAGCGAACTTTCAGCTGTATAACAGCAATTTGCATGAGCAATGAGAGCATCTGCTACAAAGATCCGCTATTCGGAAAATATAATGTTAATTAGTTGAAAACTCGTGTAATAAACAAAATAATGATCAGGAAAATCTTGAAAAATAACAATAACTTACGCAATGATCTGGCTTGAAAAACTGTCTACTTGCTTGTAAACAAAAGATAGGGTCTCTTGCCAAATGCGACACGATGAAAATTGGGCTATAATCTTGTAGAGAAATCACAATAAACCTTCTGGGATTCCGTATTGTTCCCTTAACTTCCCTAAAAACAACATTTATCAACAATCTTTGACAAAAGAGTTTCTCAGAGAGAATACGCTTGAAACAGAGAAGTACTTATCTCCCCTAGTATATCGTCCGTATAAAAATACTATTTGCCGGCGAAACTGAAGGACATTATCACTCCCGTCCTGTATATTATGGCTATAAATCTAAAAACAGTGTAATTCCCGCTTTGTTTTTCTTTAGTTTATTGAATAACATCGTAGATCTCTTTAGACTATATAGGTATACTAGTTGATCCGGCCACGCGTAACTGTGGCTCAGTAGTACGTTGAACCAATACTATACTGAACTTTTTAATACACATTATATCGTGGAATAGATGGTATCATCAAGAAATTGAAATAACGCCATCTACCAAATGCATGCCCAATCTAAATAGCAAAAGAGGTTGAAGTTAACTTGCACTGCCATCTGTTTGAAATTTATGAAACTAATTTTAGGAAAACATCTAATATGCGATAAATAAATATTGAGGTAATCGAGATAAAAACTATCATCTTAAGTTTGACCAACTTACACACAGTAAGCCAAATTTAATATCAAATGGTTGAGTAGTTCCGAAGTTTATCCCGTACAAACATCGTGACTCCAGATTTTTATATTATAAAGAAGATATGTATATAAAGTCCTCATCGTTTGTAATGCGCTATCATCACCCTAATTAAAAATAGTATCGCCCAAGTTAATTCCTTGTGTGAGCACTATAATAACTCACAAGACCAAACTGAGTTATACATACTCCATCACTTGAATAATAGAGCAATAGATTCGCCCTGCATCATTATAATATATGTGTGTATTAAGGAGGGTTTTTGAAGTATTAACTTCTTATGGGAGTGTAAACCGCTTACGTAACGCGTTACGGCGCCAGTCTGTCTGGCTTCCCTTTCTCTCACGCATACGGCAGCAGTAGGCAGGCTCCTCCTCTCTCACTCTAACCCACAGCGCTAGTTAGATTAGTTTTTAAGTTATCACTTCTGTCGGGCGTCCCGAAACGCACAATTTTTTTATTCTAAGATAGGCATATGACGTTGAGAGGCTCGAGGCGGTTTTTCTCATAATTAAATAATTCTTCTATATATAAAAATGAATCCCTATTTTGGTCACGGCATCACGCGTGAACGGCTAGACCAATTTTGCTTATTCTTTTTATTGTGTTTCTTATTGTCATGAGAATGATCTTATAAAAGAAAAAAATATAGAAAGTTGCGTGGAAAATTTGAAAATTAACGAAAACATACCGAAGATATTCTCATGTAACCTTATGGAGTTTGACACTGTCAACTGTCAGTCGTGAATTAATTATATCTACCAATTCGAATTAAATATGGATTCTTCCTTTGTCATTCCATGAAGCAACATAGCTCTGCTAATTTAATATTTTTTACTCGTTTTATTGCATGTTCTATTCATTTCATTATCATTAATCTTAGCGGAATTTTAGTGAATAAATTGTGAATACAGGACGGGTATGGACAATTGAATTGTATGTGTATTATGGTGCATTGTAATTTGAACGACGAGGAATCCCTAGAAAATTTTAGACGGCCATTCCGCGTGACGTTTAGAATTGACAATTGACCATCGACTAAGACTTATCAAACAAATTGATTATAAACATAAATAAACACTTGACACTGGCAAAAGTGACATTATTATGTCACATGCCATAAACAAAGAAGAAGAAGCATTAAATATGCATAGTTAAGACAGAACAACGTCAGTCAGGTCAGCTAGTAATAAATAAATAAAAGCTGTACATTTCACACACACAAGCATCATCTAGCCTCTGTGTTATGGGAACCTCATGACTGATAAACTACTTATATGTAGGTTTTTTTAAAACATACATATTATAGGTACATAGAAAAACATCCAGACCTGAGAAAAACATTTACTGTACATACAAACATTTGCCCCGCGGCGGGTATCGAACCCGTAACCTTCTGCATCTCAGGCGGGCTTTCGCTAACTGCGACACAGTGTTCAGTCATCAATTCTCGATCTTATTGAAGAACGCTAAGAAGACTTCTGAAAAGCAAGCTCCTCTCAACACGACTAATTGTTTTCTGAACACGTCCTTATAACGCAAATGCTTACCACAGTGTCTCCACATACCTTTTTATATAATCGCTTCTGAACCCATATTGTTTAGACTAGCGTATATCCAAACGAGTACTACGAACGTCATAACTAAAATTTATTAAAATAATTACGTTTTAAAAAACTAAAAATAAAACCGACTTCATCGTACGTAAAAAAAAACGGAATTAAGAAGCTCCATTTTTGAAGCCGGTTAAAAAAGGCATTTTTCTCACCACTGGAAAGTCACAGGAAAATACGAAATTACGTTTTCTTCGATTATTTTTCCAGCTATTTTGATTTTAAAACCAAACTACCGAACCGTTTTTGATAAAATTTATTTGGGACCAATCGGAAATTTTTCAAATCGGTTCATAAATGACGGAGTTGAGTACGGTAACAAACATTTAAAAACAGATGTTAAAATACGTTCGATTTGAGAACCCTTTTTTTAAGTCGGTTAATACATTAAAAACACCAGTCCCGTACATAAACTATAGGTACATATGAGTATATACATAGTGCCTGATTGCCTACTAATATTGTATTCCTTTGTCAGGGTTAAAGAAAAAATGAAGCGAAAAAGAAAAGTATATTTTGCGTCACAAACATAGGCGAGCTTGAATGCAAATTCTCAAATAAACTTGTATATTTCTTATCTCTTTATGATCAAAACGTCTTAGCAGAGCGACCAAGTTTTTGAACAAAAATGTTTGTACCTAGTACACACTGTAGGTTAAGCGTTGCATTTTCCGTCTTTATTTCCCCACACACACTGTTAGCTGACAGTACCAACCTGGAGGTAAATAGGTGGGTAACAACATCTGAAATGAAATGAAAAATAAATATTTGATATAAAAATGAAATAGATTACAGCGATAAGGTTGTACCCGCGAAGATACGTAAATAAGATTAAAAATACAGATTGGTAAACGCGAAAGTCGCATCCGAGAGTATTTTTTTTCCGAACATGGTTCTTTTACCAATAGTTAGGTACAAGTCCAATAAGCCTTATTGTTATTAACTAAATACGAAATCTCTAACAAAAATAAACAAAAAGAAATACTAAACAACGGATTTCAGATTTTTTCCTTTACTTGTGCTGAGACATTGTTTCTTGCAAAGTTTCATAATTTCAGGTTGACGGGAAGTACCCAGTCTTGATTTACTGGGGTGGGTCGAAATATGCGGCATAAACCGAAATATGCGGTGTTTGAATATGTTGACTTGTTGAATACGTTTTGTTTTTTTACAGCTCCAAGGGAAAGCGGACTTTTATCCTTTTGATGTACGGAATTTGTTTTAATTCGTTTCTGTTTATAGAGTGTCTTCATATAGGGACTGGTATGTTGAGCTGATTTGGTAGTAGCTCTACTCTTTGCGCTGTAGGTTGGGGGTTCGATTCTCTTCCAAGACAAACCTTCTGTGTCTGGGTGTTAAAACTTATCATTAGTATACAAGGTTTCTATCAGTCATCTAGTCACCATAATCTGGTCACAAGCTATGCTTAGTTTAGGGCTAGATGGTGTTGAGTGCATTGTCTACCAATATTAATTTAAAATACAATTTATTCTCACCTTATTTTAACATTATACTTACAATCTAATGCTTTAAAAATAGGATAACAACACATATTACTGACTTGTCTGACCTCCCAGGATAAACATTTGTGTTATGAATATAGTTGATTGTTTTGAGTTTGGGTGTTATAATGTAATAATAAGTATATTATGTATGTATTCAAAAATATTTATGTATTCTATCATTCATCTGGTCCTCACAAGCTTGTGTGGGTGCTTTGTTGGGGCTAGATAGTTTTGTGTGCATTGTCCATTATTTATTTATTACTACACTAGATGTTCGCTCGCAGCTTCGCCTGCGTTAAAGATTTTTCCCGGACAAACCCCGGATATTGTAGCTTTCCAACGGTAAAATATTTTTTCTAATCGGTTCAGTAGTTTCGGAGCCTATTCAAACAAACAAACAATCAAATCTATCTAATCTAGATATATCTAATCTAGATATACATAAAACATAAAGGACTAAATGTAATTAAAAAGGAACAGAGTTTGGTAAATCTTATTAACCGACTTTATCAAAAAGGAGGAGGTTCTCAATTCGTCGGAATCTTTTTTTTTTTCTAAATAATGGTTTGGTTGGTTTCTAAATATACAATTATTCGGATGACGTTCACAATCGAGCACCGTGCAATTTCTCGCGTGTAGGTACACAGTCCGAATTTAAATTTCACATATCTGGCAAGCGTGCAACAGCAGCTGTCGAGTGAACACCTATTTTGGAAAATCCAGTTATATTGCTGCATTTTTCAGAGCTCATTCCCAGTTTTCACTTACCAACAAGCCTTCTGTTGCAATATGAATTTATGCAATACTTTATTCAATTTCTAAGCCTTAGTCTCAATATTAAAATTATTTTCCAGCTTCTAGTTGAAAAATCTCATGACCCAAGAGATGGATCCTATCTCGCCCAGCGTATTAGCATTGCCATTCAATGTAGCAAAGCCGGCGGTGTCTTGGGGACGCTGCCCTCTAGCAGTCATCTGGGTAGCAGTCAGTTGGGCTATCTATAGATCGTTTTTAGCGATACTTAAATAGCTCAACTGTTTCACATGTTTTTTTATACTATTATATTACACTATACATGTAAATCAATTATATTAAGAGACTAAACAAATTCAAATTCGTTTTAATTCAATACAAGGATCACTTTGAATCATCTAAGAGCCCAGTTGAATTTAGGTTCCAATTCATGAGTTGAGAAGAAACTCATCTTACGTCTGACGTTTTTTGTATGATGTATACGTATCCTATTTACGAAAAATATACGATTGAACCTGGTTCAAAGGAACCTAATATAGACATTGCACATCTGCCAATTACGTAGTTAGATATAAGTGTAGAGTAACATGATTCCATGCATTCCAATCAACAAAGCAATTTATATAATAACTAGCTGGTGCCCGCGACTTTGTCTGCGCAGGATTAGTATTTCGTGAAATTCTAACGGTTTTTGCAGCGCACGCCGGAATAGCTTGCAGGTGGCAGATTTTTCCTACTTACTTATCGTTATTATCGTTATATTTTCGACAATTCACACAATTTTTTTATAAATTATAGCCTATTATGATGTATAAGGTATATTATTATAAAGTTTCATTAAAATCCATTCAGTAGTTTTTGCGTGTAAAAGTTACAAACATACATACAAACTTCGCGTTTATAATATTAGTAGGAATTAGGTTTACAGGGCTCTCGACTGGCATGTCAGTTCAGTTAGTAGGAGCTCTTGCCTTCTGGGCTGTAGGTTGAGAGTACAATTCTTTCCCAGGACAAACATTTGATGAACATAGATGTGCATGGGAGTTATAAAGTATCATATGTATCGATTTAAAAATATATAAGTATTCTATCAGTCATCTTGTCACCGCAATACAAGCTATGTTTAGTTTGGGGCTAGATGGTGTTGTATAATTAATTCTAAGAGCAGTAGAAACTTATGTCCAAAATTATGCTTGTTTTCATTTATGTTGTTATTTATTTACCGTTCATTAGCAAGCACAGTCTCTAAAATATTTACCGTCATTCAGACCCATAACTTTGAATCAGAAAGGCTGTTCTTTGTACCATCGCAGTCTCGACCACTAATTTATTGATTGTTAAAGTACCTTGGAGGAAGAACAAACAGCCGGAAGTCAGGAAGCCTTAGATTGTTCCTTGAGAGTTGTCGAACTAATTAAAAGTTTAACACTTTAGTTGCCACGATCTCGATCGCGTGCCCCACTAGCGAATTAGGTTAGCTTCCGATTCAGGACCGCTTGTCGAATCAATAACTCAATTTCTAGAAAAATGCAATTGGTTTTTTTCACGAAAGTTGAGGAACCCAGAATGATTACATCGGAGACTTCTTGATGCCGTTTGGGATTTACATTTACAAGCCAAGGAGTTTGTCTAATCCTCCAAACAAAATACTGAGAACTCTTGAAACTCGGTTTGTAGAGTTCACGCGTTGTTTTTAGCTAAATGAGCTTTTCCGGTCATTGAACTTGCGTAAATTCAAAAACTTTACAACTATATTCTCTTGTACAGTCATCTACTACTAAAAGTACTTATCAAAGGCCAGTAGGTACTTTCAATTGATTTTAGCTCATACTTGCTTGGATTCTTATATATTATGTAATATATAGCATACAGTAACTAAATACGGTAACCGACATTATGAAAATCTTGGTAGCACGAAATAAAAGTATTGATTTGTTTTTTTTTAATAATAATAAAATAATAATAATAATACCGGACATTTCACACAGCATCATCTGGCCCCAAAGTAAGCAGAGCTTGTGTTATGGGTACCACACGACTGATATACTACTTATATACCTACTTTTTTTTTGTAAATACATACATATTATACATAGAAACACCTAGACCCGAGACAAATACTTGCAGATCATACAAACATTTGTCCCGCAGCAGGAATCGAACCCGCAACCTTTTGAGTCTCAGCCGGACCTAAGCCCACTGCGCCACAGAGGTCGTCTATTATATATATATAATGTATTTAGGTATTGATATATTTACAGATATGTACAGAATAATATTCAATGATATAAAATACATGTGACAATATATAAAATCAATATAAATCAATAATATAAAAACAGTTGAGCTATCTAATGATTGTTCAAAACGATCTATAGATAGCTCAACTGATCCAGATCACTACCAGAGGGCAGCGTTCCCGAACTTGAATTGATGATCCTTGGATTTTCTGCAGTTTTAATCAAATTCACAAATATCCCGTTTTGAGTGAAAATTATGTTTAAAACCATGATAGTTTTAAAAGTTTCTGATGATTTATTTTTTGTGACGCATACTCTTACCGTTACCCATTAGGTATCTTTTTCGAGAACCTAGTGTCTATAGGTAGTTTAAACACTAGGTTCTAGACTCCAGACAAATCTAACATAAATGAACAATGAACTTGAACAAAGCTCGACATTTCACACAGCATCATCTGGCCCCAAAGTTAGCAGAGCTTGTTGTGGGAACCACATGACTGATACTTATATACATGTTTTTATTTGTAAATACAAGAAACACCCTGACCCAAACCAAATGCTTGCAGATCATACAACCATTTGTCCCGCGGCGGGAAATGAAACCGCAACCATCTGCGTCTTAGCCGGGCGTTGGCCCACTGCGCCACCAAGGCGTCAACATAAATCTTAGAACAATATTACTAACATACCTGTAATAATGTCATTTTAATATTAATGTATCTATGTATCTTTAAGTAAGCATAACTCATTCGGGTAAAGTCACATAATTATGCTTTGACCACAATTCGGTATATAAATATTTGTATGGTCAATTGAATAACTCTGCCACTTCCGGTGACTGTACCAAGTACGGACCAAACCTACACGAATTTACCCGTTGTGTATGCAAATGGGCTTTATCACTTTACCTAGCACTCTGGAGTAGCGAAAGTCGAAGTTTGCTGTCGACATCTCTTTGACTGAAAACTGGACATGGAATCCAATTTACGGAGTGACATGGCTCGGTTAGTACTAAGCAGTTTTGTCCCTCAACTTCGAAGTTTTTTACTTCTTCTTCTTATCGTATCACTAATAATTTCTAACCAGTGTGGTGAAGGGATTAAAGTGCACCTCAGAGGCTCCTTTCGTGCACTTAGGTAAGCCTTAATGTAAGCTCTCTCGCTTGCCCACAGGACCCGCAGGAAAGACGAATCAGTACATACGGTGTCGGTTCGGTTGCAGGTACATAACGGCGGCACCGAGCCGGGCTTGTAAAGTTTTTCACTATATACGTACCTACCTTGATCAGGCGCACTCAGCACTTCACATCGGTGGTCAAATTCAAGTGCCGTGCCAGATATAATTACGTGTTAGAAAGAGAGGTAGTATGTAGGTACATATATTATGTTAAATAAGCGCTTGTGCTTGCTGAATTGCTCTTTATTGCGTTGTAACAGGAGTTTCTATTTATATAATGTATTCGCAGAGTCCGTCTTCTGTACTTGTATTAATAAGTATTTTGTGCCTAGGTTGTGTAAAGTTAGTAAATAAATAATAAATAAATAAGGCCGGACATTTCACACAGCATCATCTGGCCCCAAAGTAAGCAGAGCTTGTGGTATGCGTACCACATGACTCGTTTTGGCCCACTACATCACATAGGTCGTCGACATAGTTGCCTACAGGTGCCTAAGTAGGTATGGTATTACTAGAGCGAATACTGAAACATTGGTCATTCATTTTACATCAAATAAAACCTTGCACTAAGTAAACATGTACTTAATTATTTGAATTCGAAACATAATCCAAAATCATAACAGAGTTACCTATACACCTAAGGGAACTCAAGTTTGCAATGTAACAATCCTACAAAGATGAAATAAATTGCCTTGCAAACGTACTTTGTTGGTTTGATCCTTTTGAAGTGCACTTTGTAGGTTTCTAGTGGGTGTATTACTTTGGTAACTTTGATATGGTAGGTACTAGCTAATTATTTGTTTCTACTCGAACATTTTGAAACTTGTTCAGTAGGTAGTCACATTTCTTTGAAGTTAGCAGTTACTTTGATAAAATTATACTTTAGTGTTTGATTTACTTATTTTTGGGCCTGTAAAGTCAAATAAATATTACACTCAAGAAAACATAGGACTTACGTAACGATTCATAAAATAGATTCAAACTCGAACAAGTATAAATTAAAATATAAAAATACCCAAAACAAAAGAAATACATCTGATAACCAATTCATTGAGAAGATTCTACTGAGCTCAAATACGATGTAGGCACGATCATGCTGTAAGTGAGGAGTTAGGTATTCTGCAGATTCCAGGTACTGCTGCCGCATCAGGTCAAAGTTACCATGTTCTTATATTATTAATAATAATAATAATAATAATGCCGGACATTTCACACGGCATCATCTGGCCCCAATGTAAGCAGAGGTTGTGTTATGGGTACCACATGACTGATATACTACTTAAATACCTTTTTTATGTAAATACATACATATTATACATAGAAACACCCAGACCCGAGACAAAAACTTGCAGATCATATCTACAAACATTTGTCCCGCGGCGGGAATCGAACCCGCAACCTTCTGGTCACAGAGGATTATTATCTATTGATGTCACAGGATACCAAAACGATTAGACCTGTAGAATTTGCTCACACACTCACTAGAAAAGAGCTGATGATATTCAGATGGCTGAACAGATTTTGTTAAATTAAAGCTTAGAACAAATCGATCAAGTCACTTTTCAAACAAAAAAACGAAATCAAAGTTGGTTCATCCGTTCAGGGTCTACGATGCCATAGACAGATAGAGACACAAATACACACTACAAACTTATAACACCCTTCTTTTTCTTCGGGGATTTATAAAAAGAAACGATTGAAGATGTCCGCTCTCCTCGCGAAGTCTTTAAAATGTACACGATTTATTGGTATACCATCAACAAAAACCTTCTATAGACGGCCTGACATTTAATATTCGTACCTTCTAGATGAGAAACTTTATACCCAGTAAACGATCCTGAAAGGTATTCGAGCCCTATACCTATAGATAACATAGCCTCTACATTGTAATCTTGAATCCAATTTCATAGTGTTTAGCCAGGGCTTCCACCGCACAGCTGTGCACGATCTTCATCAATTCCCACTCAACTGCGACTGTTTTGATTAATTACCGAATGGTGTGGTTGCGGTACTCGTTAATAAATATCATAAATTAAACAGAGTATTCATACACGGGTAAACTATAATACAGGTTCTGCGGGGATATTACAATCGCAATGCTTATAACACCCCTCTTTTTCCCGCTCAAACTTACGTAATTTTAGGTAGGAAAGTATGTCGTAAATTCTAAATTTTCGATTTCTAAGTTAACTGGAGAGAAAACAGGCTCCGACGCCGTCGGAACACGAAACAATTCAATTGAATTCACTAACGTAACAGAGTTAGTCATACGAGCAACTAGGCATGTTTTACCACGAAAGTTTCAATTATGTAACAGATTTCCCAGAAGATTTCTGCAGGCGCCAAAACATTTATGTTCATCTATTTCTATAAGGTGTAATAATACTTATTTTACGACTTGACCTTGTGATAGGTACAGGTACCATAACACCACATTATACACCCGGGGGAAATGTTAGTAAAAGTAATATAAAATCTAACGAGCAAACACTCTACTTACTAAGGTGCTTCTACACGACACGCTCGGCTATAATTTTTGATGAGCTAAGCTCGAAATCCTAAACGCAAAATGTAAACGGTTTGCCTTAGAGCATAATAATGGGTACAATTAGGCGACATGATTTTTTCATGTATGTATAACGTATTGGGTAATAACACAAATCTATAATTTGACGGCTTCATTCGAAAGATAGCAGGAATAATGAACAGTGAGACATAGTCATAACAGCTTTCTGAATGTCATAGTAGGCAGATAAGTATGAGAGTCCTATACTTTTACATTAGGTCCAAACTGCTATACTAATATCAAATAATATAGGAAAGTAATAGTTTTAAAACCGTGTCGTTTTTATGTTTTATATTTTGTTTTTGTAGGTATTGTATATTTTTAACTGGGGTATTTTTTAAGTGTTCTATTGTGTTTGTGTAATTAATGAATGGACATATTTGTCTGAAATGAAGAATTTGTTATTATTATTAGGTATAATATACATTTTGATACAAACGGGTTTTAAACACGTATTAATTTGTCGATAGAGACACCTTACTGTTTCGATTTATCTAGAGAATCATCTGGGTGCATCTGGGTGTGTTTGATCCGCAGTACGCTCGTTGCCGCTCGCGTTCACGGTTCGCACTGCGGGTGATGTATCGCACGTATTGTATTTTGTGAGTTATACTATGATGTTGTACTATCTATCGTACTGTACAACTCAAAAAAGTTTTGAAATTAACACAAGTGTATAATGTAGGTACAATGGTAAAAAACTAAATTGAAATAAACTCCGGATTACTTAAAACTAACGATTTTCTTCTAATTTCCTATAATGGCATCTGTCTTGTTAACAATTTTGCCAGATTCTGTTTTACTATAATATAGTCACAAAGTCATAGTGGATCGTCACTCGTCACCGTCATCACGAAATGGTGTCTAGAACTTTCTCGAAATTCCTCGTCGTTCAAATCATATTGCAAACTGTTAATACAATTGTCTACACTTGTGTTTAGAAGTCACAGTTTATTGATTAGAATCCCGCTTCTTCTTCTTATCGTGTCACTAGTTATTTTGAACCAGTGTGGTGAAAGGATTAAAGTGCGCCTCAGAGGGTCCTATGGTGCACTTAGAACGATATCTTCAAACTTTTTTAGCTTCAAGAAAATGCTGGTTTCCTCACGATGTTTTTCTTCACCATTTGAGAGTACTGGTACTGGTACTGGAATACATTTTTTGAACAGATAAAATGTATGGTGCACGTCCGGATTAGAACCCACGACCTTAGGATTGGAAAGCGCGGCCTCTACCACTAGACCACGAGTGCTCTCAGGTGTTCCGCTAAGAACACTCAATAAAAAACACGATTAATAATATATTATTTTTAAGTGTTATGTTACTTTAATAAATGAGAAACAAAGAAGCCAAACTATTTTTACATTCCACCAGTGACATTTATTTTACTGTCACAATAGAATTATGGTGTTGAACACATACGTTCTTGAAAACCAAAAAAAACCGGCCAAGTGCTAGTCGAACTCGCGCACCGAGGGTTCCGTACAAACCTGTATTTATATAAGTAAAAGTTCACCCATCACGACAATCGAATCATAGTTGGATGTTACTAAAAATTTACGGTTACGCAATTTTTCTTTTATCTGTGCTATTAGATGTTGCTTCGTACCCAATTTCAAGATTCTGAGTTCACGGGAAGTAGGTACTCTGTAGGTTTTGATTCCCTTGCGAATGTCGAAAATGCGGCATAAACGGCTGTATCTCTTAATTGCGTTGGCTTAGAAGTTTGATTTTTGATCACAGCTTTAAGGGACAATAGACTTGAGTATTTGATATAAATTTCAGCTTGATACCTCCACGCGTTCCTGAGAAAAAGGGTCTTGATAGACCATCACCACCATCAGATAGACATACGGACGGACGGACAACAAAGTGATCCTATAAGGGTTCCGTTTTTTCTTTTCGAGGTACGGAACCCTAAATATATGGAATACAAAAACTACGTTTCATCGAAAGCGTCAACGTTGTAACCCAAATGAAGATTAACGACATGCATGCGTGTAAACGGCCCTTTAGTAAGTGTTACACTTTGAAACACCCTGCGAATTCCCGGACGTCGTAAGGAAAGGTGGGTACTGCGGATGCCGAGGAAGGGAGGCTGCTAATTATAATTACACGTTATAGTGTCATCACGAGAATCCGAAATGAGAGACTCACGTATGTGCGATTGTATGTTACGACTTTGACGTGCCTTACGCTAAATACTTACCGGCAATTAAAATTGCTTTATCCTGCCAAATACTTGCTATTATGACGTTACGATCACATACAGCTATTTGCGTTACGGCAGCATGTAGCAATGTATATAGAGACACACCATACCTCGCAATTGGAGGTATTGTGTGGCTTCTATAATAAGCTTCCTGAAAATGTATCTTATCTACCTATTAAGAAATATAAAGCTTAAATAAAGGGTAGTCTTTGGAAGAATGCGTTTTATAATATAAATGACTATATTATTGATAAGAATGCATGGCCTCATGTAGCTCTGCCCTCAGACAGTTAATCGACACATTTGAAATGTATATATAAACTCTTTTGTATTCGTTTTTCATAGTTAAGGTACCGGTAGAATGGGGTGGCTATGTGCCACGCAGGTGAGAATGTGCAATGGGGGTCATCGGCAAGATTATTGTCGATTTCTTTTTCTACTTTATTCTTTTGATTTATTCTTCGATTAATCGATTTTAAAAACATTTTCCCCTCTCTAGTTCATTTTGCAAAACAGTTACTTTCAACTGTCACTGTCATTCAGTTTGAATGAATCTTAATTTTAATTTTTTATTTCATCGTTCCCTGGTGGACCATTTTCGAAGTACAGATAGGTGTCAATGTACTATTTCACTAATTGTAAGAGATATGAAGGGAATTGTGAAGTGGTACATTCTCACCCCTACTGGTCAGGTGAGAATGTGCCATTTTTTTAATTTTTCTACCTAAGTATGATTCTTTTTTTTATAGTGAAATAAAGAACATGTAAACAAATATATAAAGAGCATAATCTGTATTATTTTCCTAAAAAATAACTTATTTAGGCTTTGCTAACACTGAATAACCTTGAAATGTGGCACATAGCCACCCCATTCTACGTAGTTATAAGATGGATCATGTAAAAAAGCGCTAGGACCAGAACTAGTTTCTTGCTAGTTCTTCTAGGCCTTTGGTTAGGAGGAATTGGCACCTAAATTCACCTAGTATGAAAGACGTTTTAAAGTGATCCTTGTGATTGTATTGAATAAAGTATCTTTTGACTTGACTTAATAACCATAATCATCGTGGAGCAATTTAGTAAAATTAGATGCTTCAGATTGATCTATAATTAGATAGATTCTTCCAGGCAACCTTTGGGTGGATTCGATAGACAACGAAAGTACGGCAGTGTACAAAAATATACATACATAACATACCTTCTAGTTTAATACATATAAATACAAATTATGATAATGATAATGCATGAAAACTACAAAACTAAAGTTACACAAAGAAAAAAAGCCGTGTGCTTCGCGGGACGCCCGACAGAAGTGATAACTTAAACTAATCTAACTAGCGCTGTGGGTTAGAGTGAGAGAGTAGGAGCCTGCCTACCGCTGCCGTATGCGAGAGAAAGGGAAGCCAGACAGGCTGGCACCGTAACGCGTTACGTAACGAAGCGGTTCACCCTCCAAAAAATCTATGAACCAGTTAGTTATCAAGCAACGAATAATAACTAGAACTTAAGCGATTAATTTTATTTTACTGAATTAGATGACAAAGAGCAATACTTTGTAGGTTTAGGTAGATTTAAAGGTAATAATTCTTTAGAGTAACAAAATATATGTTAGGTATATTTTGTTTTGTCATTTCATGAAGTTACATGGCTCTGCTAATTTAATATTTTTTACTCGTTTTATTGCATGTTCTATTCAGTAATCTTAGCGGAATTTTAATGAATAAATTGTGTATACATAGGACAAGTATGGACAATTGAATTATATGTGTATTATGATGCAATGTGATTTGATCGACGAGGAATCCCAAGAATATTCTAGACGGCCATTCCGCGATGACGTTTAGAATTGAAAATTGACCATCGACTAAGACTTTATTAACAAATAAATTGACCATAAACAAATATAAACACTTGACACTGGCAACATTAACAGTATTATGTCACCTGCCCGTAACATAACGAAGAAGAATATATGTAAATTTCTTAAAAAATCTGGCTTCGTTCAAATTCACAAAGATCACTTAGTAATTCTGAAAGGAAGTAATGAGTGGAAGATAGGGTCGATTTTACAGGAAGGACAAAAGATTACCTCTCAACCAGAATCAGCACTATTAAATAGAATGTTGATTAAATTTCCATTGATCTAAACAACTAGCCTGCCCGTGTTCACCGAAGTAAATAATTAAACCCCAAGATTGAGGAAATTCTCAAACTTTCCTAACTAGATAATCCCGAAACCTCTAACGGAAACAAAACAGCTCAATCATCCTATGCTACGAGAACCTACGTCCGACGAAAACCAATTGGAACCCTTTTGTTTCTAGTTTTTTGTACTTTTTACGTTCACGTTCACTCTGCACGCTTCAATTAGTTCGCGTAGAACATGTCCATCGAAACATGTTCCAGCGAAATCTGTATTTGCAATTATTACAGTTTGGTTTGATGTTATCAGCTCATGCTGGATGCTTTTATGAGTAGATAGATAGATAGAAAGATACTACATTTATTTGATAAACCAGCACACACGTACTTACAATCAATGGTACCATTGTACATAATGGTAAATACATAAAACTTTAGGTTAGACACTAGATACTTAAAACTAAAAGTGCGTGTGTGTTGTTATTATTATATATTGATTTTCATCTATTACCCTCGAGATAACGAGCCGAAAACGAGCTCAATACAACATTCAGTGTACCTACTGTTCGAGTGTGTATGAATGAAAATAGGCGTGCAAAAAGTTTGTGTGTGTGTAGTTAGTATAGTTAGTGTGTGTGTAGTTAGTATAGTTAGTGTGTGTGTAGTGTGCCAGTAGTTATTGTCGTTTAGTAATCACGTGACCTAAGTGCTGGCTCCTATCTGGTCCAGCCTATTAGCATTGTCATTCAACGTGGCACTTGGGGACGCTGTCGTCTGGCAGTGATGGTGATCAGTCGAGCTCAGATAGAAGTCCGCAGATAGCTAACGGTTTTACATGTATTTTATATTATTGTATAATATTCTGTACAGTTAAACATTTAAAACTTACTTTAACAAATAGATTACAAATAGATATATAGTTACCTTCACTATATATTTTTTCGAGTATAATTTATTAGTCTATCTATAGACCTTTAGCCAGAATATGTTTGATAAATAAAAAACTAAATGTATCAAATTCACTTTGCCAAATGTTATTCATAGCCCGACCAACATTGAAATGAATGGAGAGGCAATGAATCTTGTAGATTCCACGATCTTTTCTTAATATGGATGCAAAACTACAGTAGAGACCACAAATTGAAACACTTGCTGGTAGGCTTAGTTCCGCTGCATATGCAGCTCGTGGGATACATAAAAAAATAATAAATAATGCCGGATATTTCACACATGATCATGTAGCCACAAAGTAAGCAGAGCTTGTGTTATACAACATGACTGATATACTACTTATACACATTTTTTTCTAAATACATATTTGATAACAGTAACAGTCTAATGTATTTGTGGTGTGCACTAAAGTACTTTCTATTCTATTCTTTTTACATAAAAACACCCAAACCCAGATGATAATAGTAGAGTTGTTTGATATATTTATTTCACGACAATTCACACATGACTCTACTCATATTTGAACAGATTATACTCAACTAACTGCAAACAGGAACCATCCAAAACAGAAATATCCAGAATTCATGCATTTCATCTTCTGATTATTCTCATGCCACCACTGTTTGTAAGTCACTAGCTCGCGTAGTCCTTGCAAATACTGCGGTTCAAACTTTGAAAGGAACTATCAACTGCAGCAAATGAGAAACTGTAAGTAATTGCTGTTTTCGGTTCAAATCGCAAACTTTTCGCTCAGTTTTCATCAGAATTTGAATTATGGCGTGCTTTATTTACCAAACGAAAATGAGTTAATCAGAGAATATTAAAATCAGAGAATTATTAATAAGTTAAATGTTAAATTGCATGGTAACGTGTGTGCAAAGTCTTATATTCCAGTCCCAACGAACATTTTAAGATTGCATCATCATCATCATCATATCAGCCTGTAAGAAGTCCACTGCTGAACAATAGCCTCCCCAATAGATTTCCAGTAAGAACGATTTTGAGCTCTCTCAATCCACCGACTTCCTGCGATCTTTACAATGTCGTCAGTCCATCGGGTGGGGGTCGTCCTACGCTTCGTTTTCCTGTCCTTGGTTGCCATTCGAGAACTTTTATTTACTTTTACTAAGATTGCATATTTTAAAGTAAATTACTTGTATGTGAACCGTGAACTCGAGCGGCAACGAGCGGACCGCGGATCTAACTCACTCTAGATGAATCAAAACAGTTTTTTTACCTCCATCGACAAAATAATACGTGAGTAAAACCCGTGTTTATCAAAATAACGACTTTTTGAAAGCGAACGAAAGTTTTGAAAGCGAAATTAGATATTTATCTGTAGATTATTACTCAGGTTTCAGAGAAAAACAGCGTAGCTTCGTAGTAGCGTATGCCTCTGTTAAGTTTTGCTGAGCGGCATTTTTATTTGCTGTCATAATATTTGATAACTACTAATTAGTACAGTATAGAGCTAGTGCCTTACAAAGTGGTGTCATGAGAATAATCGAAAGATGAAATGCATGAATTCTAGATATTCCTGTTTTGGATGGTTCCTGTTTGCAGTTAGTTGAGTATAATCTTTTCAAATATGAGTAGAGCCATGCGTGAATTGTCGTGAAATAAATATATCAAACAACTCTACTATTATCATCTGTGTTTGGGTGTTTTTATGTAAAAAGAATAGAATAGAATAGAAAGTACTTTAGTGCACACCACAAATACATTAGACTGCTACTGTTATCAAATATGTATGTATTTAGAAAAAAAAACGTGTATAAGTAGTATATCAGTCATGTTGTATAACACAAGCTCTGCTTACTTTGCGGCTAAATGATCATGTGATTAGTATACATACTTTTAAGTTAAACTTTTTGTTGTACAAAAAGTTTGATTGTATAAAGAAATCGTGTCTGGGTGTTATAAAGTATCATAAGTATGTATTTATAAATATATAAGCATTCTATCAGTCATCTGGTCACCATAATACAAGCTATGCTTAGTTTGGGGCTAGATGGTGTTGTGTGCATGGTCCACCAATACATTTTTTTATATATTATTATTATAATAATAATAATAATAATAAAACATCTCAAAATACCACCAGACGAGTTCCAAAATCAAAATAAACGAGACAAGATACCCAACTGGCAGAAACGCCTTGAAAGAAAGATAAGTGATCTTAGAAAAAAGATAGGCAGATTGACACAATATATACAAGGAAATAGAAGTAGGACACTCACTAAACAAATAAATAAAATAGTAGATCAATATAAAACACACACCATCCATGAAGACCCGAACACAAACTTTAGTCATTACCTGGACACCTTAAAACAAAAACTAATAGTCGTAAGTAGTCGTCTTAGACGCTACAAAGCATGTTATTTCCGTAAAACACAGAACAACCAGTTTAACAATAATGAGAGAAAATTTTACCAAACACTGATGAGTAACACTCGCAACCAATCAGCACCGACTGCTATGACTACGAACCAGACGCACAATGCATTAGACCCTACAAAACTGCGCCAGTTTTGGGCTAACATATGGGAAAACCCTGCGGAACTAAATGAGGAAGCCGAATGGATCCAGAAAGAGCATATACATAATTCAGACTTAGTTTCTATGAAATTTGAAAATATACCTATAGAAGTGTACCTCCAAAACAACACACAATTGGAAGACTCCAGGTTCCGACCATATTCACAGTTATTGGTATAAAAAACTAACATCAATACACCCTTACCTTTATAACCACATCAATAACTTCATTACCAACCCTGATACACTTCCAACTTACATCACAGAAGGAACCACCTATATGATCCCGAAAGACACGAATGACACATCAAACCCTGCTAAGTATAGGCCCATCACATGTTTACAGACAATTTACAAGATCATTACTGCATGCTTGTCTCACTTGATATATAACCATGTAGACACGAACAAAATACTTGTAGAGCAACAAAAAGGCTGCAGAAAATTTAGTCAAGGGTGTAAAGAACAGCTTACCATAGATTCAATTGTCTTAAACAAGGTACAGAAATCCAAAGAAGACTTACACACTATCTACATAGATTACAAAAAAGCCTTTGATTCTGTCCCACATTCGTGGCTTATTAAAATCTTGTAGATATATAAAATACACCCACAACTCGTAGAGTTTTTAACCCATACCATGACTAAGTGGGCAACCAGACTCCACGCACAAACATCCAGCGCAGATATAGAAACAGAGCCAATACGGATACAGCGTGGTATCTTCCAAGGAGATGCACTCAGTCCTTTGTGGTTCTGCCTTGCATTAAACCCCCTATCCAACATCTTAAATTCAACTAAAATGGGCTATACAATGGACTGCACACGCGACGGACAGATTGACCACACAGAGTATAAACTAAGCCATCTTCTTTATATGGACGACATCAAAATTTATGCCCCTAGTCAAGAAAATTTAGAACACCTTATACATATAACGGAACAGTTTTCAAAAGATATCGCAATGAACTTTGGAATCGATAAATGTAGAATAAATTCAGTCAAAGCAGGGTACACACATCAACACGCATATCAAATGCAAAGCGGCGATATAATAGAGCCTTTATATGAAAATGAAACTTATAAGTATTTAGGTTATCATCAGTCAAAACAAATTCACTCTAAAGAAATAAAACATAAATTAACTCAGAACTTCAAACATAGACTAAATTCCATTCTAAAATCCCAGTTGTACTCCAAAAACACTACAAAAGCTATTAATTCGTACGCTATCCCAGTCCTTACTTACTCATTTGGTATTATCAACTGGACCAAAACTGAAATAAAAAATCTACAACGGGTTATTAATGTCACTATGTCGAAACACCGAAAGCACCACCCACGTGCATGTATACAACGACAAATTCTTCCTCGAGCTGAAGGTGGTAGAGGTATTATTAACATCCAGAACCTGCACAACAAACAAATAACAACATTAAGATCATATTTTCATACAAAAGCTGAAACATCATCTCTGCACCAATCAGTAGTCCGATTGGATCATAAACTCACACCACTTAATTTAATAGATTCCAATAAACAAAACAATGAAAAACAGACAGATAGACAGACATTAGTGAACGAATGGACCCGTAAGTCTCTCCACGGAAGGCACCACCACGACTTGAGTCAACCCACCGTCGACATACAGGCGTCGAACGAATGGCTCAGCCGAGGTGAACTCTTTCCAGAGACTGAAGGGTTCATGGTTGCCATTCAAGACCAAGTGATAGAGACGCGCAATTATCAGAAATATATCATGAAGCAACGTAGCTTAACAACGGACATGTGTCGAAGATGCAACAGCGCTTCTGAAACAATCCAGCACATAACGGGGGCCTGCAAAGCGATCGCACAAAGTGACTATAAGCACAGACACGATCAAGTGGCCAACATCATCCACCAAAGACTTGCAGGAAAATATAAACTTATAGACACATCCAAAAAACCAACACCTTACTACAAATACACACCCGAAATTGTGCTAGAGAATAGTACTCATAAACTTTACTTTGATAGAGCGATCCTTACTGACAAGACCGTACACTTTAATAGGCCCGATTTAACTCTCCTGGACAAAATCAATCACACAGCCCTCTTAATTGATATCGCTATCCCTAACACACACAACCTACAGAACACCATCTCAGAAAAGCTGTCCAAATACGTTGATTTGAAAAACGAAATCACAAGAATGTGGCGTCTGGAAAAGGTCTCAATAGTCCCGATAGTACTGTCATCAACCGGCATCATTCCCAAACAACTCTTCCAATCGTTAGAGTACATAGACCTACCAAAGCACACGTATATTTTATTACAGAAAGCAGCTATTTTAAATACGTGTAGAATAGTGAGAAGGTTTTTACAAACTGAACTTCCTGGTGAAGCTCAGCCTAACACTGGGGCGCACTTGGCTTAGGCCCGTGCACTCCAGTTAACCCCGGTGTTCTATACACCGAGTAAAACAAATGTTTAAACAACAATAATAATAATAATACCGGACATTTCACACAGCATCATCTGGCCCCAAAGTAAGCAGAGCTTGTGTTATGGGTACCACATGACTGATATACTACTTTTTTTTTGAAATACATACATATTATACATAGAAACACCCAGACCCGAGACAAATACTTGCAGATCATACAAACATTTGTCCCGCGGCGGGAATCGAACCCGCAACCTTTTGCGTCTCAGCCGGACCTAAGCCCACTGCGCCACAGAGGTCGTTGCACATTAACGTTATTTTATTATAATTACATAACAGCACGAACAGCTTCAAATCTTCGTTGTATAATATTGATTTCTATATCAGTAACATTGCTATTATTGTTTAACTTACTGACTCTTTATAAGCGTTCTAGTCTAATCTCTATAAAATATAAGTAACTAGCTGGTGCCCGCGACCTTGTCTGCGCAGGATTAGAACTTTTTGCGCATGCCAGAATAGGTAAAAGTAAGTAGGAAAAATCTGCCATTTGCAAGCTGCAAATGGCAGATTTTTTCCTACTTACATGACACTTATTTTTTCCTACTTACTTGACACTTATCGTTATATTTTCGAAAATTGACACAATATCTTTATAAATTATAGCCTATGTGTTATTCTGATGTATAAGCTATATTATTGTCAAGTTTCATTAAAATCCATTTAGTAAGTTTTGCGTGAAAGAGTAACAAACATACATACAAACTTTCACGTTTATAATATTAGTAAGGAAAGTCTAAAATATATAAATATTTAACCTTTATCGAACTTTGTTACTGGTAGATAAAAACGTTTTTTTAATTGTTTAGGCTCCCTAAGCGTTATCCCGAGTTTTTGGGATCTCGATTTATAAAGATAACATTGTATAGGTAGAAGGGCAATAAGGGTTAGTAACGTGAAACTCGGGATCAATATTATGCTAAGCGAGGATTGCAAATATCAGCTTGACGTGACCTTACATTATTGAGAAACATACTTAGGTATAGGTAACCTTGTTACCTTGGCTTTCTATCCCAAAAATTGACTTTCCCATCGCTGGATTTACTTAATAAATGTCACTAAATATTAGTATGTTAGAACCCACTTAAACAGGATCACATTTGACAAATCCTGAACTTTACGATGAACTTTACGGCGGAGGCGACTTATATAACAATTAAAAAATGATTATTTCTGTAGCCATGATATTACAATACAATACAATAATAATAATAATAATTCAATGTATCAGGCAAATTATAAGTCCATTTGGTGTTAGTAGGTATGTAAGTCTTATTTCTAGATTAGTGTTACATATTATTAGAGCTCATGAGACCCAAGATACAGGTTTCTACGCCTAATTTGGGCTTCGCCGATACTGTAAATTAGTGTAATTCTTTTTTGGCAATGAATATTTTTATTCTTATTATTCTTATTAAAATAGAAGTGGAAAACATGTAGAATGTTAATGATTTTTCATTCATAAGGTTGAGGTTTTCTTTTACGTATAAAATACTTGTGTTAGAAAACCCCAAATTTGATATATAGTTTTATAATATATTTTTGGTACCTTAGTACAAAGAGTACGCGAAAGTATTCGATCTCTAGTTTTATTAAAGGGATTCCGAGAATAGCTTGAATAACTTTCTTTCTTCTAAGAGGTATGATCGTGACCTTCGCTTAATAAAGCGCAAAGGAATGGTAATGCCTCGCAATGAGTCAGCACCGAGCTTCGATCTTACAGGACAATGAAGAGAATTGCTTTCTCGATTTATAAGACCGTGATATTTGGTTTCTTTCTTTGCTATCTTTGCTTTGCATCTATTGTGTCATAGTTAAGTAAAAACAATAGATTTGACAGATACATATATAATTTAACTGGTAAATTAACTTTTATTGCTTACCTGCTTAGTGGCAGAGAATGGAATTATTTTAAGCGTATATACTTGGCTAGCATATAGATCCTATAACGTAAGTTTAAAAATTCAATTTAAATTGTTTATTTCAGTAGCCGATAATTTTAATTTATTGCAATGGTGGGAACCTTTTTTTAAGTAGATGCATAGTACTAGTGCCAGATGGTTCCGCATTACCATGTAAGTGGCTATATAAAAAAATTGTAATTAAATGTACATATCTATAGATTACTCTAAATTAAACAAACAAAACCAAACACTAATACTAAATAATAATAAACTATCCGTTAGTTTCGTAAAAACTCGTAAAAAACTTGACTGATTTTATTTTATTTTGTTCACCTCATTACTGTGGTGGTTTTCAATACAATAAATTTCAAGTAGTACAAAGTTCTGTAGGTCATCAAGTAGTGAGTATCTTGTAGTAGCAATCCATCTTAAATAAAACTTGAAAAAGAGACTATTAGAAAGGTATAAAACCCGGCGCTTTACGAAAAATATTGATAGATTTAGCCTTGACGTCCCTGAAAGGCGTTCGAAAAGTCTGAACTTTCTTGCCCTTTACTAAACCTTCCTTCCACCTATAGGCAATCTATCAAGCTGTCCATCTGATGACCCATCGGGCTCGGAAACAGCCCAGCAACCAATTGCTAGTCGCTACCCAACAAAGAGATTTAACTCGGTTCATTTTTGTTTCAACGCCATTAAATATTGTACAAAAATATTAAGGAGAGCCGACATCGCGGCTGTTGTTGAGTAATTAATGCGAAAGAAGCTTACCTTCCTTTCCTCAGATTATGAGTTTTGTAGATACTTATGTATAGCTAATAGCTGGAGTATTTAATTGTCGTAATGTTTTTAAACTTGTGATGGGAACATCCGGTGACAGAATAACCATGCTACGTTTAATTGTAGGTGCGGATATACTATGACTATTGTCACAATGTCATAATGAATTCGCAAAGGCTACTTTATATGTGTTATCTTATTTTGTTAAATTGTAATTAAAGATAATTTGTAAAGTGATGACCACACTGTTGTATTGGGTGAATCCTGTAAAAATAGCTGTAAGAAGTAATAAATAAATAAATAAATAAATAAACAAATAATAATATAAATTAAACAAATAAAAATAATGATAAAAATAATAAAAATAATAAATAAAAATTTAATTAAAATTATTAATAATAATATTAATATTAATAAATATAATATAATAATATTAATATTAATAAATATTATTAATAATTTTAATATTAATTAATATTATTAATTATTATTTAATTAATTAAATAATAATTAATTAATTAATTATATAATAATTAATTTATTAATTAATCATTCATAGCCATGTCTAGAGTGATAGTGATAACTGATGATGGACCAGGTAACACTTATTAGGTATACTTATTATGCTTCCTTTATTATGGATATTGATATCTTCTTTTTTAACCGACTTAAAAAAAGGTTCTCAATTCGGTTACATTTTTGAAGTGAAAACTTCTTTTAGCGCGGTACGCATATTTTTAGATGAGGTAAAACCTCTGGACTCGCGACACCGTTACGAGAGGCAGGGCTGCCGCGCTCGCCCCATTTGATTATAAACCTTTTTACATGTTTACCTAACGCAGTAAACTTCTCCATTCAAAGGTAGACCCTTTGAATGGAGAAGTTTACTGCGTTAGGTTCTTTGATATATTATCTACATTCTGAACAAAAACATAAAAGAATATTAAATGTATTTTAATGTTTCTAATAACTAATAAAATACAATTCATAAATAAAATGCAATTCATAACCCAATAACCCAATAACCCTAGTACCCATCTAAAAAATGTCTATCGCGCCAAAATAAGTTTTCACTTCTGACGGCGCACTCCCGGAGTGCAACCCGTAATTTTTTTTTTACTTTGTTACTTTACATAACTCCGTCATTTATGAACCGATTAGAAAAAAAATATTATGTGATAGATTTATGAGGTTTAAAGGTTTATACTTTCCGATTAGTCCCATAGAAATTTTATCAAAATCGGTTCAGTAGTTTTAGTACAGTCAAAATAGAAGCTTTTTTTTGTCAACTTTGCACTAAATTTCCGATTCAAACTTTTTTTTATAAGCTTTTGGATCACTTACTGAGCATAAAATCACAAAATGCTGACAGATCCAGGTGACGCTTCAAGCGCCATCTTGAAAAAATGTTTTTGGTCGATATCTCAGAAACTATGCACTTCAGGGCAAAAATTATCGAAATCATTATTGTAGACAATACAATTTTACATCTTTTGTTGCTCGTAAACCGGTTTTTCTATCGCGGCCTATAACTTTTGAAATATTAGATTAATCAATATAACGAAACGGATTACTGATTTTTACTACATAAACAATCGGGATATTTTCATTTATTTATTTGTTTAATTTGTACCATTATGCCGTGATAGAAAATCTGGTTCATTTAATGGGCCATAAAACGTAAATCGAGGTTGACAAGGTATATGGATGGTATTGAGCGGTACGTCTGCTTGTCCTGTTGTGAAAAGGAGATGGTGGAATCAGATCATGTAATTCCTGGGCACATTCTCCGAAATGTATCCTATAAAAGATCGAAAGGCAAGCAACTTTACGACGGTGCTCGAGACTCTGGAACTTAGTCTCAGCGTTAAGCTGTTCACCCATCATCCTCAATGCTCTACGCTCGATCGAGTCCAAGGCAGCGAGCTGGTGTTTGGCTGAACCATCCCATAGATGACAGCAATACTCCATACCTGACCGATCTTGAGCTTTGTATAAAGTGGTAAGCTGTCCAGGTGTGAAGTATCGCCTCACTTTGTTGAGGATGCCAAGCTTCATGGCAGCAGTTTTGGCCTTGGACTCAATATAGGAGCCAAAATTAAGAGTCCGTGTAAGTGATACTCCCAAGAGTTCGAGATGATCTTCTATAGGATGATTATTTTAACGGACTCGAATTTTATATCGGCTTTAATTTTTATTCAATGAAATTCAAAAAAAAAACCGACTTTTTTTAGTTTTTAAAACGTAATTCAGCATTGGCCTTAGTTCACCTTTTGAAAATGATTTAGGTGGCGTCAGTCAAGTTGCAGAGCAGTTATTTTTAATTGAAAACTTTCATTCATGGATCCCCTCCAGCAAGCTCAGGTGGGTAAAGTTTCCTCTCCACTGACGACACTCTGCCTGGGATTCTGTTTGATAGCGCAGGTCTTCCCAGGTACCCACACTAACCTCTCGACCAGGACCTGACTAACCTGCCGTCAGGACCCGCAGGAAATACGTACATGCGGTGTCGATTCGCTTGCAGGTGCATAACGGCTGGCACCTATCCGGGTTTGTTTCAAGTTTTCCATCTCTGTTGCTAGTTCTTCTGTAAACGTAATTACTCGCCGTTTATGTACTTGCAGGCTACAGAGACAAACTATTATCATTATCGTTTTTTATCTGCTTGCTTAGAACTCGGTTGCATTATTATGTTCTGTACAAAAAACATTATTAGTAAGTACCTACACCTTCACTAATGTTATATTGGCAAATACATAGCTTTTGTTCATATGAATGAATTTCCATTAAAACATTAATTTACAAAATGAAAACCTGGAATATTTACACGAGACTTCAGCGAGTAATCAAAAAAAATCAAGAGCTCAAACATCACGCAAATGCATGCTTACACTAACATTTTTCAGAACATACGCGAACATTATGCCTTCAAAGTCATTAACCGTGGGGTATGTACCTAATGCAAATGAGGAATTCTCTCAGCTAGGCGAATCGCGTCTACATTAACCTCATTATGTAGATAACTGCCTCATTCTCTCGAGTATAGCATTTCCCGCAATTCGGTATAGAGCTGAAGACGTTGAGATTCAAAAATAAGAAATTCAACACAACGGCGAGCGGCTCCCCGGGCCGTAGTCTGAATACAGATGAACGAAATAGAGAGTATCCCAGGATTATCCTAAATAGACACGGAAATGATGTCACAATTTTCTTTCCTCTAAATATTTACGAATCGGAAACCGCACGTAATATTTCGAGGACTCTTTTCCCCTAGGACTGATGTAGAATTTACAACTGGACATGAAAAGGCTTATATTGAAACAGAATCCTTAATTATATCATAATTACTGATGCAAAAGATAAGGGCTTTTTATAATATTTATTATGAGGCGACTCTATTTAGTCTTCTCATTGAAATTCTTAATGAGGCACGCAGCTTTTATACAGGGAAGGTTTTTTAAGGATACCGTCGACTTTTTATACTTAAAAGGCTGGGTTGTTTATTTTGAAGTCTACAAACAACAGCTTTTCCAGTTCAAGAGTGAATTCGTAATTATACAATAAGTACCTACTGGTTTTTAACCGACTTCGAAAATAGGATGTTCTCAATTTTTTGTAACGAAGTTCCTTATCGCATGGTTACGGACTTGGCGGATGGAAGCTAGGCGAAAACAAGTGTAAGATTTTCCCGTCACGACCCTTTTTTTAGTGTAGACGGTTATCCAATTCCATAAGGTGACACGAATTGATTAATAAGATACTAGAATGAATGAACGAATAATTAGATAAATTTAATGATGAACTGTAATGTTTATTTTCACTACTCGAAAAAATATATTAAATACGAAATTTCCTACCATTCCTTCAATTCATTAGTTATTTCTGCGTTTCATTTAATTGCTCCCAGACGCTAGTAATTCATTCAAGCACTCGAAGGAAAAACATAAAATATTGTTTACAAAGAAATACTGCGGTAATAGGTATTTTGATTTCGTTGTAAAAAGATGATACTCCCGTGTCACTTTCAACAGATCAAAGGCCGAGCTTCGTGTTCGTAAAATATAACAAATTTTTATTCTATTTTCATGTTTATTTACTCTAAATCCCGACACTATGATAAATATTGTTGTTTTATAAGTATTCAAACATTTTAACATAATCTTCTTCTTTTTTCGTGTAAATTTTCTCTCATAAAAATTTAATTTAATTTGCCTCGACCAAAATTTTGCTGCCGCGGCGTTAATGTGCGTTGCAACTACAGTAATTTTGTGTTGTGTCATAATGATTTATATGTGATAACAAAATTAATATCGTGAAAAAAACAATTTAAAATCCAATTTGAACCATTTCCGACATCTACGCGGACGAAGTCGCGGGAAAAAGCTAGTAATATACTATGTTCATCAATAATAAGATACTACGATAGGAACTTTGTTCCAACCGAGAGTTCCACGACACACACATTTTTAATCTCTCTTAACCCCGTCATTTATGAACCGATTTCATAAAAAATTTTTACATGTGAAAGGATTTATATTGGTCCGATTGGTCCCATGGTCCCAATCAAAATCAGTTCAATAGTTTGGTTTCTATATCAAAATAGCTGGAAAAAAATATGTCATCCAAGTAAACTAAAAAAAACTAAATTTCGAAATTTTACTTCCTGTGTCTTCGCAGTGGTGTTTACAAAAATAATAAAATAAAAACTTTTTTAATCAACTTCAAAAAAAGAAGTAGTTCTTAATTCGGTTGTATTATGGGCTCAAATTTCATGCAATAAAATTGGTTTTCTTTTTAGTTTCTAAAGCGTATACAACATTTTATACAACTCCTACAACATAGTCATAAGCATAACAGCATTTGAAAGCTCTAACGATGCATCGATAGCTGCTAGTAATTTGTGGAATTACACTCGTTATAATCCAGACGTAAATATCACCTATCTCCGTCAGTTTGACAACAAAATGAGTGCAAGGCTTCCATTCTATGTGAGTGATTGACGATGGCTAGGCAACCTACCACTTGCTTTAATTCAATTGAATGCCTTACTAATCTTGCTATTATTACGTGTTAGGGCTGTCAGAGACTTAATTAAGATTTTATGGGACATAATCATATTTTGCATGGTTTTAGAAACAATTCAAATTTTATTTACAGAAATTTACAATAATATAAAATACATATAAAACTTTGAGCTATGTAAAGACGCTTTAAAACGATTTATAGATATATCGACTGATCCAGATCACTGCCAGACGGCAGCGTTGCCAAGACACTGGCGGCATTGCAACGTTGAATGACAATTGTAATACGCTGGACCAGATAAGAGCCAGCTCTTGGGTCACGCAATGTTTTTACCAGACACCGTAAAATAATTTTGAAACAATTCAAATTATATAATTACAGAAGTATACAAAAATATAAAATACATGTGAGCTATCTAAAGACCCTTAAAACGATCTATAGATAGCTCAACTGATCACTGCCAGAGGGCAGCGTTTGCAAGACACTTGCGGCATTGCCACGTTGAATGGCAATGCTAATACGCTGGGCTCAATAGGAGCCAGCTCTTGGGTGACGCGATGTTTCTATCAGAGACGCCGTGAAATTATAAAAAAAAAATTAGAAGCCAAAAAAGGAGATTTTTAGGTCTTTTCAGGTCTCCTAATTTATGTTTTGCTCAATTCTGATAGGAATATTTTATGTATAAGAAAGACTGGAGCCGACGATGGCGTCTATCGGCTTTGCAGCAAAGCATTGTGAGGATCTGTTTCCACTCACCAAGGTATTGGCCTGAGACAAGGCATCACTTTTGGATCTGGACGGAGAAGTGGATCTTAAGGTCAGTGTTCTTTTGTGGCTTTATAAATTAATAAAAACTTTAAAGAGTTTAGATTATTTGTATTGCGAAACATAATAAGTTAATCAATAGAAAATAATTTTACATTAAATAAATAAATAACAATTTGACGCATCTTTTTTTATATATTTTTATCAGATTATTGATTCGGAAAGGATTCGGATTCTCTTTTGGGATTCGGAAAGGTTTCATATTTCAAATATGTTTATATACAAAACAGGGGTACATGGATTGTTAAAAACAATATAGGTTTAGCCACGAGCAGTGTATTAAAGCATGCAAAATTTATTTGAAATGTAAAAAGTATATGGTATAAGTATAAAAGTAAAAAAATAACATATGAGATAATTAAACTTAAATACCGGCATATTTTTTTTAAATATATTGCCATTCAACATGGCAATGCCGCTTGTGTCTTGGAAACCCTTAAAGATATCTATGCGGAGTTGTTACAACCCCCGTATAGAAAATGAACTAGATTAATAACAGACTATTAAACTCTCAACATCATGAAGAAAATCGAATATCAAACCTACTTAATGCGATTTCTTGAATTTAGCATTCATTTCAAAAACAAACGAAGTATCGACACAACACGAAAATGTCGGACATAGATATAGTTTTCGAAAATATTTTCAAAATTTCTGTAGTTGCAATGCACATAAACGGGTCGTTTCCATTGTTACCTAGAACGAGGCTCTGGTTTATTCGTGTTTCTTTTGTTTTTGCGATAAACGTGCTTTGTTTATATCTTTTGAGCTACTCTGTTTTTTTACATGATATCAAAAACGACAATTTTACAGAAGCATGCAAAAATATATGCATGATCGTAATTTGTATGAATACAACGACAAAATATTTTGTGTTGCTTTATTACCGGAAGTATGTTATAGAGCTTATTCGCGTTCTGAACAAGGATTACGAACTGGCTAAACAATTCTCATCAGATGAGCAGTATGTTGTGAAGCGATACGCTAGGGAGGGCTACTTAGCTGGCCTGTATTGGACCGTATGTGCAATGTGCGCCAGTACAATATTTCCACTCAAAGCATTTGTTTTAACCGCTTACTCTTACTGTATTGGAAAAAACGAGTTAAAGCCAATGTTTGATATCACATTCCCAGGAGTAATAGAAGAAAACAAAGATCAGTTATCCGTATACTCGAGCATATTCGCATTATGTTTTACTTTTGGTTTCTTTGCCGCTGTTATGTACATAGGGTTTGATCCGCTTATACCGATTTTCACTTTGCACACATGCGGGCAGCTAGATTTGCTGAGTGGCAGAATTTCTATCGCACTTGCTGAAACTGCAACATTAGAGAAAAAAAAAGCGAATTTAAGGAACATTATCGTAAAAACACAGGAACTGTACAGGTAAGATGTACAGCTAGGATTTTGTTCTGTAATCAATGCAATGTAATACTTGAAATGTCATAATATCATGTAATTTACTAATGACTTGACTGTAAGTCAAAAAATCAAGCCTATATGCATTATTTTTATATTCTTTATATATATAAATCTTCTGTTCGTGTGTTTGTAATTAAACTCCTCCTAAACGACTGGACTGATATTGGTGCAATTTTTTGTGTGTGTTCAAATGGATTCGGAAATGGTTTAGATATTTATTTTCTTTTTTTTTTCTTTTTAAAACGCGCGGACGAAGTTCCGTACTGGACAGCTAGTAAATAAGAATCAATTGCCGTGCGTCAGTTTCGCAAAAAATGTTTTTATGTAGTGTTCGCCTTTATTGTGTTGGTTTACAATCAAATTAATTTAAGTTGATACGAAGTTCATCGGTACATGTAAATTTTTTTGAGTGTTATTAGAAAATAGAGAAATACTTGATAATGTATTTTTATCCGACTCCAAAAAAGGAGGTTCTCAATTCAGTTGTTTTTTTTACTTTTTTTATTTTTGTTTGTCACCTTGTAGTTCGTCATTAATAACCCGATTTAAAAAATTATATCTTCATGTATAAGGATGTACGTCCCAATTGATCAAAATCGGTGTAGTAGTTTGGTTTTTAAATGAAAATTGCTGGTATATATATGTCACTTAAGTAAACGAGATTTCGATATTTTGCTTGTGACTTTCCAGTGGTGTTAATCGACTTCAAAAATAGACAGAGGTTGTGCTCAATTCAGTTGTATGGGCTCAAATTTAATTCAATAAAGTCGGTTTTCTTTTTAGTTTGTAATTGGTACTTATTTACAGATTTAAATAAGTACTAATTAAAATTTAAATAAGTACTAATTAAAATTTAAATAAGTACTAATTAAAATGTAAATAGGTACTAATTAAAATTTAAATAAGTACTAATTAAAAATTAAATAGGTACTAATTAAAATTTAAATAAGTACTAATTAAAAATTCAATAGGTACTAATTAAAATTTAAATAAGTACTAATTAAAATTTAAATAAGTAATTAAATTTAAATATAAAATAATTAAATTAGATTAAATTATTTACAGATTTATCGATCTAGTCAAGACAAGTTTCACCGTTATAAACGAATTAAATATGAAATCTACAACTTTAGTAATGCCTCTTATCACATTTCACACTCTTGGGGTAAGATTGATTTCTCCTTATTATTATTGTCGTTTTGTACATGTTTTTTCCACTTTACAAAGGGCTGATTGACTTCCTTCGCAGGATATTCGCAATAATGAAATACACTTTGAGTTTTTTCTACTGTTCATCAGCGCTACACTCCATTTTTGGATGCCTTGTTACTTCAGTGATGTACTTATGGAACGGGTATGAATAATCATCACATTCTTTGATCCATTACAATCCAGTGATAGCCAATGATAGAACTTTGGCATATTAGCAAAAGTGGGTTGAATATTTGTAAATCCCTACTGATATTATAAATGTGAAAGTAACTCTGTCTGTATGTTTGATACGTGTTCACGCCTAAACCGCTGAACCGATTTTGATGAATTTTGGTATAAAGATACATGGGATCTTGGAGACGGACATATGCTACTTTTTATGTAGGTACTACCCGTGCTAAGCCGCGGGCAGCAGCTAGTGTTATAATATATCAAACATGGTGAAAGGAGTGAAAACACATATATTTATTTACTTTCTTTTTAGGATTAATGAAGTGCTGGCAATCATATTTAAAAACATTTCAATCAGCTATTCTTTGGTTTCATATAGACGACCTCTATGGAGCAGTGGGCCAAGGTCCGCGTGAGACGCAGAAGGTTGCGTGTTCGATTCCCGCCGCGTGAACAGTGTTTGTATGATCTGCAAGTATTTGTCTCGGGTCTGCGTGTATCTACGTATATTATGTAAATATGTATTTTCAAAAAAAAAAGTATAAGTATATAAGTAGTATATCAGTCATGTGGTACGCATAACACAAGCTCTGCTTACTTTGGAGCCAATGAGGCTGTGTGAAATGTTGGGCATCATCTAGATCTATCCCTAAAGTAAGCAGAGCTTGTGTTATAAGTACCATTTGGCTAATAAACTACCCTACCTATATAAAACACCCGAAAACGAAACAAATATTTGCAGATCAAACAAACATTTGTACCTCGGCGGTAATCGAACTCGCAACCTTTTGCGTATCAGGGCCTTGGCCCACTGCGCCACAGAGGTAGTCAAGTTATAGAATAACTTCATTGTCCGTCTATTTGTCTGTGTGTCTATCTGTATGTATGTAACGTTCATACTTTCAAGACATTTCTCGCGAACACATGGAGGTATCATATTGAAATTAATATCAAACATCAAACACTAGTTACACTAATTATTATTGTCTATTAATATATTTAAACTAGCTGCTGCCCGCGGCTTCGCACGCGTAGTACCCACATAAAAAGTAGCATATGTGCTTCTCCAAGGTCCAATCTATCTCTATACCAAAATTCATCAAAATCGGTTCAGCGGTTTAGGCGTGAAAACGTAACAGACAGACAGACATAGTTACTTTCGGATTTATAATATTAGTTAGATATAGAGAAATAATTACATAATAATATACAATAATATAAAATGGAAACAGTTGAGCTATCTAAGGACCGTGTAAAAAGATCTATAGATAGCTCAACTGATACTAATAGTAATAAATACTAGTCAAAAAACAAATTTCTAATTAAAAGCAATTAACACAGAAATTAATACCGCGTATTTAGACACAGTCAGTAAATCCAACTTCCCGTCCTACTTCCGGTTGACCTAGAATCATGATTTTTGGCATGTTGCAAGGTCTCAGCACAAGTAAAATATATAATCCGAAAACCGTTGATTTGTACTTAAATTTGATAAACACGGGCTTTACCCACGTATTATTTGTCGATGGCGGTACCGACCCTGTTTCGATTCATCTAGAGAATCTTCATCAGGGTGGGTTTGATCCGCAGTCCGCTCGTTGACGCTCGAGTTCACGGTTCGCACTGAGTTCACGGTTTGAGTGTTTATCATAATGAAATTTGTACATATATTACATAAAAAAACTGGGATTTATTTGTTACGCTTTATATTAGCTTCACTTGTATGTATGTTAGTATGTTAGTATGTTAGTATGTTAGTATGTTAGTATGTTAGTATGTTAGTATGCTAGTATGCTAGTATGTTAGTATGCTAGTATGCTAGTATGCTAGTATGCTAGTATGTTAGTATGTTAGTATGTTAGTATGTTAGTATGTTAGTATGTTAGTATGTTAGTATGTTAGTATGTTAGTATGTTAGTATGTTAGTATGTTAGTATGTTAGTATGTTAGTATGTTAGTATGTTAGTATGTTAGTATGTTAGTATGTTAGTATGTTAGTATGTTAGTATGTTAGTATGTTAGTATGTTAGTATGTTAGTATGTTAGTATGTTAGTATGTTAGTATGTTAGTATGTTAGTATGTTAGTATGTTAGTATGTTAGTATGTTAGTATGTTAGTATGTTAGTATGTTAGTATGTTAGTATGTTAGTATGTTAGTATGTTAGTATGTTAGTATGTTAGTATGTTAGTATGTTAGTATGTTAGTATGTTAGTATGTTAGTATGTTAGTATGTTAGTATGTTAGTATGTTAGTATGTTAGTATGTTAGTATGTTAGTATGTTAGTATGTTAGTATGTTAGTATGTTAGTATGTTAGTATGTTAGTATGTTAGTATGTTAGTATGTTAGTATGTTAGTATGTTAGTATGTTAGTATGTTAGTATGTTAGTATGTTAGTATGTTAGTATGTTAGTATGTTAGTATGTTAGTATGTTAGTATGTTAGTATGTTAGTATGTTAGTATGTTAGTATGTTAGTATGTTAGTATGTTAGTATGTTAGTATGTTTGTATGTAACCGACTCCTTAGGACGCGATTTTGACCCACTTTAAACTTTTCAAAGATTTCATTCAAATTTTGCACACCTGTCAAAGACCGATGACAATGCAATAATTCGAAAAAATAAATAAAAAACAACCTTAAAAAAAATTAAAATATCCAGTTATCCTCATACTAAAAAGTAGAAAATAAATAATAGTTTAAAAAAAACTAAAAAAAACGCTTTATATAGAAAACCAAACTAAAATATAGAAAATAAATTTAATAAATGTAAATAAGAAAAAAATGTTTTAATAAAAAAAAAGCGTGGGGTGCTTTTTAAGATATTATCGAATTGATAATCCTTCCACCATGCACCCCACGCTTTTTTTTTAATAAAACATTTTTTCTCACTTACATTTATTAAATTTATTTTCTATTTTTTAGTTTGGTTTTCTATATAAGCGTGTTTTTTAGTTTTTTTTTTACAATTTTTTTTTTTGAACCAAGTTCCTTATCGCACATACTTGGCGAATGGGGCTAGACGAAATAAAGTGTAATATTTTTCCGTCACGAATTTCCGTCACGACCCTTTCTTTAGTGTAGAGAGTTATCCATAGGGTGACACGACAGTTAATTCATAACTAGATGAACGAATTAATTACATGAATTGAATGATGTACAATAATATGTTTATTTTCACAGCTTAAAAATATATATTAATTACGAAATTCTCTACCATTACTGGAAATTATTATCTAGTTATTTCTGCGTTTCATTTAATTGTTCTCAGACGCTCGTGATTCATTTGCATTTGTTTATCAATAATATAATACGTTTATCATTAATAATAAATATACTACGATTTGAACTTCGTTCTAACCGAGCTATCCATGACACTCTCGCATTTTTTTAGAGTGCAGCATTTCGTCAAGCAATATATTCGTGTGGGTGGGAGAAACACCCAGACAAGAGTATAAGGCAAACAGTGCTCTTCATGCTCACCAGGGCCGCGCGTCCACTCAGCATAAGCACAGTGTTCTATAACATTAGCCTGGACACCTTTTCTACCGTAAGTGGAAGAGTATGCTGAAATAATTATAAAATATTTAAAGCAACCTTATTCTAATTTCGCTATCTCACTTGTCGCTCATCTCACTCAAATAGTTGTGCGAGATGCAACGTCTAGTGTGCAGTTGGTGAGATGGATCAACCGAGCGAGTTTCGTTTTTTCGACTGGCCTGTCAGCTCAGTTGGTAGTAGCTCTACCTTATGCGCTGTAGGTTAGGGGTTCGTGGTGTTATAAAGTATCATATATTATGTATTAAAAATTATATCACTATTATATCGGGTATCTGGGTATCTTGAAATCGATAATCGATATATCGGGTCACGATAATCGTGCGAAACCTTTCTCATAGCTACGTCGTTTTGACTCGTTTTGAGCGATGGAACGACCGGTATTACTGTTAACAATCTATGTCGTAATCCTCCACAACAGACGATACGATAATTTGAATTTGACAGCATAACTACTGTTGATTCGACTTAATTTGGCAGACATTTCCACGACTTTATCGTTTCGATATAACGATATCGGTGCGCACAGTTGACGTCCTTGTCACTATTATACAGCTATGCTTAGTTTGGGGCTAGATGGCATTGGATGCATTTTTTACCTAAATTTGTTTATTTAATTATTTTATTAAAATGTTTAGTGCTTACTTACACAATATATTTTAATTTCAGATGATACGGCAATCTTATTCATTGTTGAATCTTATGAATGCTGCTTGGGGAAAATAAGATTATAAAAAAACACCATTATCTACATAATTATAGAGATTATAGAGATAAAAAGTTAAAACCTGTAAAGAACTGTTTTTCCTTATGTAAACTTACCTGTTATTATTATTAATCACAATTTAATTAACCATATAATAATCATATGTTTGAATAAGTATAAGTTGAAAGAAAATATCATTGAGTACAATTCGAGCCCATGAAATTGCAAGTCCTGGTTTACCACTCTTAGGGATGCTCATTTGTTTTTTCAAATGCATCGACTTTTATCTATAACTCCCCATTACTCATAGAAAACCTCAAATATACCCAAATCAAAGTATACCCTCCCAAACAAATAACACAAATTTCCAACACACAAATCGGTTAAATGATAGATTTCTGATTTAACGAGCATTAAAAAACGCAACTGACTTGAGATCCTCCTCCTTTTTTTAAGTCAGTTAAAAATAAATACTTATTTGCAATTAACATAATAAGAAAAAGTTCAATTGAATTACTACTACCTACCCACCTACCCATTCCTATAATAAAAACATCTAGTCGTACGTGCTCCTGCTCCGGGTAGCTGCTAGGTACAAAGACGTATTTCTCGCACCCGACTTCTGTTCAACAAGAGTTGTCTACCGACGGTATAGGGAAGCACCGCTTACGAAGAAAGTGCCCTAACCTTTTGTGTAGTTCATAACTTTATATGTTTATATATGTTAGTCTATAAGGTATTTATTTACTTTGGGCCCTTGTTATTGTACTTTATAAACATAATTTTGTTGCCTGAAATAAAATTTATATTATTGTTATTATTATACCTATTATATTTTAGGAATTCTTAGTTGTAAATTTTTTTAAGTGCTAGTTTTAAGGTGTACAATAAAGTGTTTTTATTCATACCTACTTATGCAACTAACCTAAATTATTCCTTGGATAAAAAACAAATTACGGGTTGCACTCCAAGAGTGCCGACAGAAGTGAAAACTTATTTTGGCGCGTTAGACATTTTTTAGATGGGTACTAGGGTTATTGGTTATTTGGTTATGAATTGTATTTTATTAGTTATTAGAAACTTTCAAATACATTTAATATTCTTTTATGTTTTTGTTCAGAATGTTGATAATATATCAAAGAACCTAACTCAGTAAACTTCTCTATACAAAAGTAGACTGTAAACATGTGAATTAAGGTATATAATCAAATGGGGCAAGCGCGGCAGCCCTGCGTCTCGTAACGGTGTCGCGAGTCCAGAGGTTTTACCTCATCTAAAAATATGCGTACCGCGCTAAAAGAAGTTTTCACTTCAATAACTAATTGGATAATTTACGAAAATCTGTGATAAAACGGTCGTAACCGAGATGCATGTCTAGAACACAGGCAGCATTGTCACGTTGCGTTGTACGGCAATACTAATTCTCTGACCGAAATAAAAGTCATTATTCCGGTCACAAAATAGTCTCTATCAGTATCTCCGCTAGATCCTTGTATTTTTTACATTCCCCTTTTGAGTAAAACTGTAGACTGAGGGTTTGAAGATTCATACTTACTGAGTCATAGAAAGTGTCCCGAACTCCCGAGTACGTGCGTCACGCCCTACTACCGAGCCATCGCCAGCCTCACTATCCAAAACAGTGCCCAATAATGAGACAATTATATCGTTAGCCATTTAACTGTACAATGTCCGATTATTAGGCATTGTTGAACCGCCAATTTGAACCTCATTTCAATACGACGCAGTGTGTGTGACGTTTTCAATTAAACTTGGAAAACAAATTATCAGGCTACTTCGCTATCTTGTCGAATCACACGCGTTAATCATTTATAGGGATAATAGCGTGCCAGAACTGTTTTCTGGCACACTATTATTCGCACGAATAGTATATATATAATAATTACGTTTTAAAAACCAAAAAGATAACCGACTTCATTGAATATAAAAAAAAATACAGTCTAATTGACAACCTCCTTTTTTGAAGTCGGTAAAAAAAGAATAATCAAAATCGATTGGCGTGATGTTGAGTTATTGTCCATTTGTCGCGCACATACTTAATGCATATTTAGGACTTATATGGTTTTCTCATGGATGCCATGGTCAGAACTGGACCAAATTATCATGGTAAACATCCCGTTTTTAATGAAAATTATATACAAAATCTAGATAGTTTCCAAAGTTATGTATAAAATGTAAACTCACACGTAACGTCATAATAAGGTAACGTCATAAATAACATAAATCAGTTTTTTACTGTGATTGTTTTTTAAAACGACTTTTTCGTTGCAACTTTGTAAATTCAGGATTGTTCTCGCTTATATGTATGCACTACAGGTTGTCTGAAAAAATCGCTCCCTTAGCGATAAGACCTTCCATAGTACATATATTTTTAGGTATTCTTAGTTGTCAAATTGTGTATGTGCTAGTTTTATTGTGTACAATAAAGTATTTACATTCATTCATTTATGCATGAAGCGATGCCAGTGATGTGAAAACAATACAAGGCATCACACACAAGTTTACAGCCTTTCAATTGTATTGTACGATCAGATCCTAAATAAACAAGATGACCAACAAAACAAATGAAATTTATTCAACCCCAAAAAGTCACACAATTTACGAGACGACCGTAAAACAGGATAGGGGCAAGTTAGGATTACCTTCACTGAAATCTGAACTGAATAAATATTTGTACACTTCACTGCTTCTCCTTTTTTACGTTAATGGCATGTGTCATAATGTAATGTAATACAATAATGAAAATTTTGCCAATGTCAAGTGTTTAGATTGTTTATAGTAAGACGTCGATTCTTCGTCTGTCATTTCATGGAGTAACATAGCTCTGCTAATTTAATATTTTTTACCCGTTTTATTGCATGTTTTATTCAGTAATCTTGGCCGAATTTTAATGAATAAATTGTGACTACAGGACGGGTATGGAAAATTGAATTATATGTGTATTGTGGTGGAATGTGATTTGAACGACGAGGAATCCATAGAAAATTCTAGACGCCATTCCGCGAGACGTCTAGAATTGACAATTGACCATCGACTAAGACTCTAATAACAAAGGCCATTAACAAAGAAGAAGAAAAAGTAGTAGTAAGACGTCACAATGTCGTATGTTGTCGTTTGTTATTTTATAAAAATTGGTGTCTCTTTATAAAATAATTGTATGGATTATTTTTGCTCGAATCACAATGAAACAGAAATCTTTCATTCCAATTTCCAATTCTTTATTGAATAAAATCACCAAAATTACAAATAAAAACCGAAATAACTTGGAAAAATTTATAATATAAGAGCACTATGTTTACTCCGCAAAACGGTCAAAAATAATCCTTGAAGTCATTACTGATTTTATGGCGTGTTACAGCCTTTAGAACACCCTGACATTTTAATGATTCATTAATTTAGTACTTTGGTACAAATAAAATAAAAAAGTATGTATGTTCAAAAAGATACGTGTGCAAGGTTTCGAAGTCAAATAATAAGTAATCACGATAAAAGGCAAACAGACAAACAGAGAGACAGACTTTTCTTTTGTTCAACGAACTCTATTTTAATAAAGCTATTCAAACGTACTCCAACGACAATACCACCAATCAATTAGTCTAGAACAAGGCAGGTACTTACGCTACAAACCCAGACTACCAGTCAAATGGTGAGCCTGCCTATCCACTCCATGTACCTATTGTGCATAGATGGTATTCACGCTTGTAGTGTACATAAGCATGCGGATTGAATACTCAACAAACAGAATCACACATTGTCAACATTATCTCGGCATGTGGTTCTGCTTATCTGGGAGTGTTGACGTGAATTAGAGACATTATAGAGCTATACGGCGACTATCACTACATAGTATAAAACAAAGTTACCTCCCGCTGTCTGTCTGTCCCTATGTATGCTTAGATTTTTGAAACTACGCAATGGCTTTTGATGCGGTTTTTTTTTAATAGATAGAGTAATTCAAGAGGATAGTTTATATGTACTTTGGGGCCAGATGATGCAGAGAAAAATGTCCGGCATTATCTGTATAATAAAAATCAATTGCTGTTCGTTAGTCTCTCTAAAACTCGAAAACGGCCGGACTGATTTGGCTAATTTTGGTCTTAATTAAAAGTACAGTAACAATTTGGAAACGATGATACTTACATAAGTACGAATTCTGTTTATCTCATAACCTAAAGTGCGGTTATGAGATAAACCCCTGGAATAACATATAGGATATTTTTGTCGTGATAACGTCTTATAAATTAATGAACGCCGGCTGCACGCACGAAAAAGCATGACTCATTGTCACGTTCTGCCCGAGCCGGCGTGCAAGCGAGAGCGCGGAACAAGCGATAAAGAGGCACTATCGGTTCATCAATGTTTTCTTATGACGTTATCACGTAAAATTATCGGTAAACCGACTTTACAGACAACCTTTTTTTATATAAGTACCACGCTTGTGAACCCGCAGGAAGATGCTAGAAAGGAGTATTCACCGTATACGGTAAGTAATTGTGCGGCACGCTTTTATTTGTCTGCAAGACTCCGAGGTATTCCTTACTTTATTGGTTAATTTATTCTACTTACATTTCTTACCAAGAACTCCTAACGGCGTTCCCACAGAACCAAGACAAACAAGTTCAATTCAACATGCAAAAAACCTCATAGTAAGCTGAATCATACTAAGGTCTCAAAAGAGATATCCTGAACAAAATACATTTTTTTGTCCGAAACTGGAATTGGGCAAATTAGGAACAATTTTTGTTTTTCGTTAGCAGTTGGTCGGGCAAATGTTGGATAATTGTGTTTGAAAGTACTGCAGGATAATATCGGCCTAATGAAATTCTGTCGGTGTCGGGCCCTTGTCGGTTCCAAACATTCAGCGAAACTTGTATGAACGAGCACCATGCTTTTTGAATTAGACATTGGTTTCCTTAATTCTCATTCTGAGATAAGAGCGAGCTCGTTATCACATGGGGAAGCCCCTCTTTTCGTTTTCCTTTAAATTATTATATAACCTAAGTATTTCATTAAATGGTGGATATTAGAAATAATGAGCATTGTGTTAAAGCAACAGCTTTCTTAAATGGGACTATTGTTAAGATTTACGACATCTTCGAGAAGAGTGATACAATTTTACGTAACATTCCATTTAGCTTAGACAATGTACTAGGTTTTAATAATAAGCAATAGTACAGAAATGAACGTTAAATAAATAATCTAAAATAAAATAAATAATCTAATACCCTTAAACGAGCAATTCTTGTATATATATCCTTACTAATATTATTAATGCGAAAGTAACTCTGTCTGTCTGACTGTTTCGCTTTCACGCCAAAACAACTGAACCGATTAAAATGAAATTTGGTACACAGATAGTCTAAAGACTGAGAAAGGACATAGGCTACTTTTTAATTGGAAAAAAGTGTTGTAAAGGGATGAAAAGGGGGATTAAAGTTTGTATGAAAGTATTGTCATTTTCAGAATTAGAAGCATAACATTCTAGGCTGTTAATTCCTACTAATATTATAAATGTGAAAGTAACTCTGTCTGTCTGTCTGCTACGTTTTCACGTCTAAACCGCTGAACCGATTCTGATGAATTTCGGTATTGTGATAGATGGTACCTTGGAGAAGGACATAGGGTACTTTTTATGTAGGCACCATGCATGCGAAGCCGCGGGCAGCAGCTAGTGTATATATATAATCTTAATCTCGGAAACTGCACCAACGATTTTCATGAAATTTAGTATGCAGGGGTTTTCGGGGGTGATAAATCAATCTATTTAGGTAGAATTTTTAGAAAACATCGTTTTATCCGTGTTTTATACCGAGCAAAGCTCGGTCATCCAGGTACTAAATAAATAATGCTGGACAATTTCACACAGCCCCAAAGTTAGCAGAGCTTGTGTTATGGAAACTACGTGATTGATTACTTACTTACTTACTTACTTACATATGTTTTTTTGTTAATATTTACATGTACCTACATAGCTCAGCGAATTAGCAAGCTGAAGTAGCAGTGGATAGGTCACAAATGCCGCAGCCGTTGGGGCAGACAGTTGAGGCCCTGTGTCAGTAAGCATAGTGTAGGGCGCCCTGTTACTAGGTAAGGCGATGATATTAGTAAGGCAACGGGCAGGGATTGGAGGAGGAGAGCTGAAGATCCAGCTCAGTGGCGTGCTATGGGAGAGGCCTATGTCCAGCAGTGGACTGACACGGACAGATGATGATGATACATTGAAAAACACTAAGACCCGAAACAAATATTTGCAAGTCATACAATCATTTATCCCGCGGCGGGAATCGAAGCTGCAGTCATCTGCGTCTCAGGCGGGCCTCAGTGGCGTGCTATAGGAGAGGCCGATGTCCAGCAGTCAGATGATGTCACATAAGAAAACACCTAGACCCAAGAAAAATATTTGTAAATCATACAAACACTTATCTGTAGTCGAATCGATGCCGTACTCTTCTGCGTCTCGCCTTCGCCTTCACCCACGCCAAATTATTATAGAATTATAGAATAGAATAGAAAATATTTGTTAAACGTCAAATAACAGATACAATGATAATATAACATAAAGTATAGTTCATACACCGTGACGTAAAAAAGGCTACCACTCAGCATATACCTTAACTATTGTAAATTTAACGATGCATATTTGAACACTCGTTATTATGTACACCACAATTTACTTACCTACCTATTATTGTGATAAAACTGACATGTAACCTTTTTTGTTACCAACAAATAACTTGAACTTGAACAGAGGTCGTCATTACAAAAAATAAGTATTTATTAGCTCTTAAAAATATTATGCTAAGATGTCTAGCACACGATCTAGCCTTTAGCAAGAAAACAATAGGTTTTCGCGAAAGGTTTCGCCTGTAACTTGGTTATAAATATTTAAGTAATCACGGCCGAGGGAACTCACTACCTAAACTACGGGAATAATTCATTGTATCATGTCGGTGCCCTCAACTTTATTGCATGATTTGAAACTTGTTTTATTATGAGTATTAAGAGTACATCAATCAGTGGGTAATAAATTCAATTTGAACTTTTCTCTGCACAACTTTCTTTGTTTTTGAAGTCTCATCTACTTAGTAGTGCATTCGTTATAGCTGAACTAAGCCGTGTTTGCTGTCTGACTATTTTATGAAGTTTAAATTGACCTGGAGCCCGACCGCGGTAACTTTGAACGCCTGAGCCAAAGCTAAACCATAGTCAAAGCGTTATTTTTGACATATTTCGTACCGCGCTAATCACTATAACGGAAACAATTTAGCTCTAATTTGGTTATTTAATGTAATTATTCGTTGATCAAACGTTGCGGGATCGCGTTAGCTTTCAAACGAACGTTTTTGATTTAATACATCTAGTAGTCTGTGCATAGAGTAATACTAGGTAGTGTTAAATATAAATTTAGTCGATTGGTAAAATCAACGATTAAATTGTTCAGGAAGAATAGCGCTGTACCATTTTGGCATTCAGATTTGCCATATCCAAACCTTTGCCAAAAACCAATCTGTTCAATGGCAGTTACGTTGACAAATAGCGCGATCGCCCTACAGGTAGGTATAGTAGGTAGGTATAGGGTAGGTATAGGTAAATTAATTAAGTTGAAAAATCGATTCGAATAATTAAGTTGAAGTAGTTTTTGAGTTTATTGATCAGAATATAGCTACAAAAATATATTTGTATGTCTCTTTATTAATATTTCTAATATAAGTTTACAAAACTCTATTGACCTTGACAATGGTTGGTGGAAAAATAAATATAATTGCATTGGTTTTATTTTAATATTTTTAGTTAAATATTTAATTATTAATATTAAACCTAAGGTAAGCCTGGCCATTATGATCTTCAGTACGTCAATCTGAAATGAAAATTTGTGCAAATTTTGCAAATTTTGGAACGTAAAACAATAAGGTTGTGTTTAATAAATGTAATACAGGTTCATTTATTCAGGCCTTCGTAGTTTGTCTACAAAGGTATAATAAAATGGCCTAGATCAAATTTCGTAGAATACGAACGATCTTATTTTGTTAGAACAAAAGTCTGAATTATAATTTATTACACTAAATTAATTTAGTTATTAAACTTGTGGTTTTCAAGATTTAAATCGTTTTAGTCGCAATGTACATATGCTGAATAAAACTGCTAATTAAATGCAATGAGACATTCAATAAGGGAAAAAAATACAGTTATATCTTATTTTGTAACCATTATTTCAAATGTGACTCTTATTTGGATTCACATTTTAGGAAATTTTAGGTAGTCCGGTGAAACGATAAAAACCACCATCATTGGCCTCAATTCTGTTGGCACCAACCTAACTAACTTTACCTAAAATTAGGTTTAGAACTGTCAAATGAAACTTTGGTATTCTGCTGCTACCAACTTATCCTAATTTAATTTCATCTAATTTAATTACATAAGCGTTCCTAATATAGTTAGATGGTACCAACCGCATAGGTTGGTGGCAATTCGGTTGGTTCATTTCTAAAATTAGGAATTGTCTAAAATATATTTAAGTTAGTCATAGCATTTGTAAAACCTATTCGGTTGGTACCATCTAACTAAATTAGGAACACTTAATTATGTAAGATAAAATTAAATTAGGATAAGTCGGTAGCAGCAGAATATCAAAGTTAATTTGACAGTTCAAAACCTAATTTTAGCTAAAATTTGTTAGGTTGGTGCCAACAGAATTGAGGCCATTGTCTTACATTTCACTACCTAACAGGATACAGTATCTAAAAGTTTCATACGTATGTAAGCTACAAGCTACGAGTATATTCTAAGTTGTTCTTGCTGAACATATTTTATAATTTACCAGCTTCTGCCCACGGCTTCGCAGGCATAGTTCAAACATAAAAAAAAGCCTATGTCCGTTCCTAAGATTCGAGTACAATCTATATCCATACCAAATTTGATTGATGCAAAATGTTCTGGTTATCCGATCGCTGTCAAACTTTCATCGAAATTGGTCCAGTCGTTTCGGAGTCTATATAGGGAACATATATACACACATCGCCTTTTATAGATACATGTAGATTATTAATAATATAAAATATATGTGCAACAGTTGAGCAGTTCAATGACCGTTTGAATACCTAACTGATTAGAAAAATCTTAAACAAATTTCTCAGTTTGTCCTCTAACAACCTAATCTGAGCGAAATATCCATTCATTTATTAAAGCCAGGTAGACCATGTGTAATTATGTAAACTAGGTGCCGCCATCGGGTCTCTAAAAATCGGTTTGACCCTAGGCACCATCCTCTTCATTTCTGTTTCAATTCTCGTTTGCAACCTTGAAAGAATGTCTTCATTTTCTTTTGAAATATCCTTCGCTTCACAAGGGTCTGCTTTGATATTATAGAGACAACTTTTTCCTAAAAAAATATGCGGAAGTTATAAACAAACATTTACACATCATGTATACAAATCAACGTGTGTGTAGGTACCTACCGTTCTGAGGAAAACAGATGGCGTTGATATCTTCGCTGCATTTCACTTTAATATCATTTCTCAATTTGACATCATCTAGGTTGAAAGGTTTTCCAATATTCCTCAGAACGGAATAAACAACACTCTTCTTGATAACATCGACGTAACAAGGACCATTACATATAACGCCTCTTAGATCTCCTCCGTGATAATCACTGTATTCTAAAGAAGCGTTTCCTGTCACGAGCTTATAGTCACCAGAAATGACTGAAGCAAACCCTGTATAATCATCTATTTCAAAAATCTCTTCTTTATTTGATTCCTTGTTCTCAAGTATAGCATTCCATTGGTCAATTCCGTCAACATCTTTTGGGGGTTCAAAACCAGCTGCTCGTATCAAGGTCGGCAACCAATCATTTATGTGCATTAGGCCGTTCCACAGGTGTTTAATATTATTCATCTGTGCAGACCACGCTAATCCGGCTACTCTGATGCCTCCTTCAAACGGGGACATCTTTATTCCTCTCAAAGGCCAGTTGGAAGCATAGTTCACTGAATCACCTATTGTCATCCCTCCATTATCAGAAGTGAAGGCTATCACTGTATTTTCTAGAATACCTTTATCGTATAAAGCTTTAACTATATCTCCGACGCTGTCGTCTAGTTTTTTCACCATAGCTACAAATTAAGAGAACCTGTTATAAGTTAAATGAAATGTAGCGATGCTCTTTTGTGTTTGCAAAACACGCATGAAAACTTGTGCAAACATGGCGAAACATCGGTTTTGCGGTTAACTAATTTACAGCTGAAATGTAGGTAGGCGCGTGTCAACTAGGTGCCTGCCATTGTGCCATGCAACGTCAGAAACAGAATGAGTTCTCGTTTAACTAGGGACTGGAATTACATTTGCAATATTATTCTAGGATACTAAGAAAATATGGAAACGAGGAAACATTATAATTTAAGTTGCATGAGAGGTGTGTTTCGGTCTGTTTGCCGTTAAAGCTATAGGAATGCTATAGCTACGTCTGTGGTATATACTCGTAGGTAGTTCACAGCTGAAAGTAATAGCCGTACTTAATAGCAAAGGATTTTAAAAGTCGATCGAAAACACCAAAGTACAAACAATTCAGATACTCGCCAGTCATGAAAACAAACTTGCCTGCATATATTCTTCTCTCAGGTGACTCTACGTGCCTCATAGCCCGCACCTCCTCTGGTGGTGCCTGTAGCAATGCACCATCGTTCGCAGAATGAGGAGCGTTATGTGCTACCATCAAGAATAATGGAGCAGTTGTATCATGTTGCCTAATAACTGGCGAAACAAAAAATACATTCATAATAACAGTATGAATGTACAGTTTTATATCACAAAATGATTGTCGCAGATAGCGTGATCAAAATTAATTTAGGTTTCACTATGTAACATGTGATGCCTGTATCGCTTCATTAGTACACGAGCAATCAATTTGTTTAGTATAACGACTTGTTTGGCTTGAAATCAATAATGTAGATATTAATGACATCACAAAGCTTTGTAAGCTTCGCTAGCCATATTTTACGATGTTGCCTGACAAATACTTGGAGCAATATAAAATGGGACAAACCAACGCTAAATCCTTTCAGATAAGATAGAATACGACTTAGAAGCTGCATTGTCGTCGGAACTTTAGATTTATATACCCCAATTCAGTTAAAAGGTTACTACGGAATGCTCTTGTTAGGACTTTCTCTTGAGAATTGTAGATTTTAGACGCTAATTAAGAGTGTTTGTAGATAAGTGTAAATTCAACCAATGGCATCGTGCGAAGATCACGTGATGCAGTTTTGATATGAGTTTATTGGTTGATTTTACAAATTTCACAAAAAAATACTTATGTTGAAGTGTTATGAATCATACTCGATTTGGCCTCCTGGTTGTAGAGATCTGTAATGTAACCCTCAGCACCCCACTCTGCGGTCATGTTCCTGTACAAATCCAAACCGGATACTTTGCCGGAAGTCCACTGTAAAAATTACATGATTACATCATACTCTACTAAGTTAATACGAATCTTTGCGAGTCGCAACTTGCGAAAGACACACGAACATAACTTTTTAATACTCCAGAATTGGTTGCTGTATTAAAAACTCTCAATTCATGGTTATACATTACATACCTATACGTAACTTAAATTAAATAATAATAAAAATGCTGGACATTTCACACAGCATCATCTGGGCCCAAAGTAAGCAGAACTTGTGTTATGGGTTCCACATGACTGATAATGTACTACTTAGATACGTTTTTTAGGGTTCCGTAGCCAAATGACAAAAAACGGAACCCTTATGGATTCGTCATGTCTGTCTGTCTGTCCGTCCGTATGTCACAGCCACTTTCCGAAACTATAAGAACTATACTGTTGAAACTTGGTAAGTAGATATATTCTGTGAACCGCATTAAGATTTTCACATAAATAAAAAAAAACAATAGATTTTGGGGGTTTCCCATACTTAGAACTGAAACTCAAAATTTTTTTTCATCAAACCCATGCGTGTGAGATATCTATGTATAGGTCTTCAAAAATGATATTGAGGTTTCTAATATCATTATTTTCTAAACTGAATAGTTAGCGCGAGAGACACTTCCAAAGTGGTAAAATGTGTGTCTCCCCCCCTGTAACTTCTAAAATAAGAGAATAAAAATAATACTAAAAAAATATACGATGTACATTACCATGCAAACTTCCACCGAATATTGGTTTGAACGAGATCTAGTAAGTAGTTATTTTTAATACGTAATAAATCGTAAACCGCAATTTACCTTTCATTACTTAATTTAAAAAAATACACTATTATTAAAACATCGATCAAAGTTACAACGAACTAAAAGAACTTTTATATTATGTTACTTGCTGCTACGGAACCCTTCATGGGCGAGTCCGACTCGCACTAAGTCGCTTTTTATTTATTCTTGTAAGACATACATATTATACATAGAAACATCCTGACCTGAGACAAATACTTGCAGATCATACAAACGTTTGTGCCGCGGCGGGAATCGAACCCGCAACCTTCTGCGTCTCAGCCGGACCTTAGCCTACTGCGCCACAGAGGCCGTCATAAATCCACGTTTACTTACAGTTTCTTGTACGGTATACTCGTAGTAGTCCAAATACCCTCCCCTATGTCCAAAGTGGCTATCAAAACCCCTGTTTGTTGGCAAATATTCTGCTCTAGAATGACCGAGATGCCACTTTCCAACCAAATGCGTAGCGTAGCCCCGCGCCTTCAAATATTGTGGCAATATTTTTTCCGTTATCGGCAGGCCTCTATCCTCGCCATTTGTCAGGGGATACCCTTGCATACCTGCGATATATTGCATACAACTAATCGGGTCTCGGAACGTATGGGTTAGAATATCAAATATTGGACTTTTGAGATATTTTCAGCTTTTGTTATAAGTTTTTCCGAAGCGATTATTAATATGATAGTAAAAATATGATATGATATAAAAAAAAGTTTTTAGTTTAAGTTCTAAAATGAATGCTTTTTGTTTTTCTAAAATGTATTAAAGATTTTCTAATTTTAAAATTAATATTAAGACTAGGCTAGACTAGAATATAAAGTACTCTATTGCATTGGGTGTGCTTGTAAGGATAAATGTACATGTTTATAAATAAATAAATAAATGTCTTACGAAAAATAGTTTTAAATTCTTACCAAGAGTATAAGCATATTTGCCAGTAAGAAGCGCTGTTCTTGAGGGAGTACATACACAATGGCTGTAATATCTTCCAAGAGCAACTCCAGTATACGCTAACAAGTCAAGGTTCGGCGTAAAAACCTGATTGGAACCATGAAAACTAACGTCGTCCCAACCCTGGAACACCACAACATTTCCACTGAGATAACTTACCGTAGACGCTGTTTATATAAAGTATCTTTTATCCTTTTAATGTACCTTTTATTTATGTAAAGATTTATTTAACTACACTTACCAAATCATCGGCAACTATCAAAACTATGTTCGCTGGTAACTCATTCTCAGTTTTAGCGCCACTGGCACACACAATTAATAAGCAACACAAAACATACATTTTAAAACACTAAAAAATCTACTTCAAGAATTCTAAGCTATAGAAAACTCAGAGCATACATTGAAGCTTCGAACTGCTGGTCGTTAATAGCTGTAACTGGACTTGCCGTTCGTTTACCTCTGTAAATAATTTAAACAATATTTCACTGGAGTAACCTCAGTAATGATAGATAACAACACTGGCATCATTGGCATTCTGTCCTTGATAAAGCAATGATTACGTCATCATATTTGTCAGCATAACTTTTAATTCATAGTAGGTTCTTACAACGCATAAACTTATACAGGCTGACTCATTTTTGCATTAAAGGTTAACTACTTAAAAGTAGTTAGATACTTAATCTATCCCAAGATCTTAATTAATATCACCGCATCGTAATTACGTTTTATAAATTCTATCTCGAAAAGCGGCTTGAAAGAGGTTTTTTCCCTCCAGTTGTGGTTCCAACTTGTTCTAGGCTAATTAATTCGTCCAATTTATATTGCCGAGGAAACCTGTTTAGCTGATAGTGGTTCTTATATTGTAGCTATTCCATTATTTTCTTTCAGACGCAATTAAAAACCGATATAGTATATAAAACTTTATATATACTGAATATGTGCTGTCACTTTTTAAACTCATCGAGTTTTTCAATTCTCATTGTTGCCCACGCCACAGATAACATAATACTATACTACCCACGCTATGTTACACGTAAGTACGTTATAAATCAAACGCGGCAAATTTGAATCAGGTCATGACCGAATTGACCAATAGACAATCGTGCCAGTACGTAGTCTCATAAAAACACTGAATTCGGATAAAATTACAGCGGCTATCACACTCAGACTTTGGAGCGGGCGAATCATAACGCAATGCGCTGCTTGTATCTGTCGTCGTCGTGTCGGCGTCGTCGTCGCGTCGTTGTCGCATTGTCGTCAGCGAGCTTTAAAATGTGCTGAGTCTTACCTGTACTCGATTCCTGTAGCTGGAACGCCAATCCACGAAACACGTTCAAAACTCTACGTGTGATGGGGCACCTAATTATGCTATGACAAGAAATTTCAATTGCAATTACACGAGCAATTTTACCTTAATGCTCAGTCCTTGTTGGCATGGATTAAAATTGCAACAAAAAATAAAGTCTAATTTTACTTTCAAATAACATAGTGCGTAAATAACTTTAAAAAATAAGGACCATTTCGCAAATTGAAATTACTTTTGTGCTTGCGCATTTTTTATGACTCTTTGTTCGAAAGAGATTGGTTTAACCTGAGATAAGTAGAATATACGGTTGACAACCTAAATATTTTAAAAAAAGAATACAATGGCTAACAAATCCCAATAGAAACATTTTAAGATGATTCAATCCTATTTAAGGTAACAAGACCCTTCTATATAAATGTGTAAATAAATAATTACGTTTTAAAAACTAAAACGAAACCGACTTCATTGAATGAAATTTGAGCCTAAAATACATTTTTAGTGGAAAGTAGATGTATTTTGTATATATATAACATGGGTAGGCCAGATAAACGCACCGCTCCAATGAGACAGCGAGGTATCGAAGTACATGAAAACATCATCGATGTATACAATTTTTACATTTTCGTTCATTTTTCAGCTCGACCGATTTTGATAAATTTTATATGTGACCACCTTTCAAACAAAAAAATAATTTTCCAAATCGGTTCAGCCGTTTCCGAGTAATCGGTGAACATACATAAAATTTTATCAAAATCGGTCGAGCTGAAATATCAACGAAAATCTAAAATTTGTATACATCGATGATGTTTTCATGTGTTTTCATACCTCGCTGTCTCATTGGAGCGGTGCGTTTATTTGGCCTACCCATATTATATATCTACAAAATACATCTACTTTTCATTTAAAATGTATTATAGGCTCAAATTTCATTCAATGAAGTCGGTTTCTTTTTAGTTTTTAAAACGTAATTATGATAAAGTCGGTTAATAAATGCACATTTGCTACGTAATAGTGTATATTGTATGGCACCAAGTATATACAATAAGATACCGCCATCTATTCGATCATTACCAAAAAATGCTTTTAAAAGGGAGTTAAATTAAATACTGCTGAGAAAAGCGTACTATAATGTCAATAAATGTTTGTATGACCGCAATATTATTTAGAATTTTGTGACCGATTTTAGTATTTAACTTTGTGACAATATTTGTATAGTTTGGAACATGTAATTTTTTTTTTTTGTTTATAATGATTTTGTTAATGTTTACCTACCTACCTACTAAACGTTTGTATGCTGTATGCAGGATTCAGAGATTCCTAATTTTAAGAAACACCTATCTTTTGTAACACGTGAATTCACAAACAATAAATGAATATAGGAATAGGTAAAATTTTATAAAATAAAACAAAATTCATAACAACTTAATCATATCTAATAATAGAAAATCAAGCTAATACTATTCGCCCGGCCGGCACACACACAATAACACTTAACTATATTGTCTATTACTTATACTAAAACAATATTAGAAGACACTCTTCAGTATGCACAAAAAGTTTCTTATACCAGTCGTACCATTGCAGTTAACGGCTGTCGCGGGTGTGGTGACCCTGTTACTTGTTTTATTTACACTGTAATTTAGAGAAAAGTTCAGGAAGTTCAGACTACCAGTCATGTCTACCTCATTGCTGGTAATATAAGTTTCCCAGGTGTAACCGAAGTTGGCTGGATCAGACTCGTTTCGAAGGTTTGGGGGACCGCGCCTTTGTTGCATGGACCAGAGACCCCTAAGTCGGCTGGTAAGGAGGGTTGCTATTTTGGGAGCGCGATTCCAAAGGTCATGGCTCTCTGAGGGGTCTCGGCGGACGTTGAATAGACACCCACGCGCTGAAAGAAAATTTATTGAGATACTTATAAGTATTATTGCATATTTATTTCCTATTTTTTATTAACCGACTTTATCAAAAAGGAGGAGTTTCTCAATTCTTCGGAATCTTTTTTTTTTTTTGTCACCGATTACTCGAAAACGGCTGAACCGATTTGGAAAATTCTTTTTTTGTTTGAAAGGGTATACTTCACAGGTGGTCCCATATAAATTTTATCAAAATCGGTCGAGCTGAAAAATCAACGAAAATCTAAAAATTGTATACATCGATGATGTTTTCATGTACTTTCATACCTCGCTGTCTCATTGGAGCGTTGCGTTTATTTGGCCTACCCATATTATATATATACAAAATACATCTACTTTCCACTAAAAATGTATTATAGGCTCAAATTTCATTCAAGAAAATCGGTTTCTTTTTAGTTTACAAAAAAAAAAGATTCCGTCGAATTGAGAACCTCCTCCTTTTTGATAAAGTCGGTTCAATAGCGCCCGTGCGAAGCCAAGCCCATAATAAAATCTCGTCTCCTTAAACATTTCATTGTTACTACGAACTAATTTGTGGGTAGATACTTACTTAGTGTTGGCACACATGGGTTAGCATCTCTCTCAGTATCATCTTGTCTAATTGTAGCAGCAGCTCTCATAGCGTCCACGTTATCAACCTCCAGGTACATGCCCATTTCCTCAAAGGTTCTTGCCACTTCACACGATCTTAACGTAGGATAGTACTCTTGCGTGGGCCCTTTGTTTGTCATAAACTCAGCTCCGTAGTAACCATTGCTTAAACCAGTCACATTACCAACCACAACCTTAAAATCGCCAGCTCTGTACGACGCATACATATTCCTATCACTATCTTCGACGGTTAGCAGAACCTCTCTACGTCTAGATTCCCCGTCTTGAATGATTGAGTCCCATTGGTTGATTCCGTCTATCGCTTTGTCTATGCGCCCATCAGCGGCAGCTATCAACGTAGGCAGCCAATCGGTGATGTGCATCAGACCGTTCCAAACTCTAGGTCTGAATGACGAATGCCAGATGAATGCTGGAACTCTGACTGCACCTTCCCAGGGCGTATTTTTCTTGCCTCTAAGAGGCAGATTCACTCCCCAATTTCTGAGGTCACCGACAGTCGGAGCTCCATTGTCCGACATGAATACTATCATCGTATCGTCTAGCAGGTTTTTGTCCGCGAGCGCCCTTACGATCCGTCCTACGCTCCGGTCGATATGGGTCACGACCTCTGAAAAGTTTAACAATAAATTTTTTCATCAGGGATACCTACCAAAGTCTCTACTTTTGGGGGAGATTTCATCATTGTGCGACCGAGCATATTACTCATTCCTGCTGAGTTTTAAGGTAATAGTCCTAATTTTCCCTTTCTCTCAACCTTCGAAAACTGGTTAGGAAAGAGATAAGTAACATAACCCGTAATGGATAATTTAACAATCGCTTGCCCCAATTTTAATGTCCTTTCACTTTGTGAATTTTAAGACGATATTAATACGCATGTTTGTATATTTGTACACGTTCCTACCTATTGGCAGCAATGTAGACATACCCAGGAAAGACAAAGTTTAATAATGGCTAAAGTTTCTATTCCAATAAAGATATAAGTTTGGCAGCGATCCGCTATTATAGTAAATATCTAAATATATTAACCGTATAGGCACAATGTTGTTAAGGCCTAGCGCGCATTGCGGAATAATTTGCGGCGAATTTTTTCGCTCTATTCTTGAAACAGAACATAGAAATAGACGTAAGCTTATGCAACTTCAAAATAGACTTCCGAATAGCGATTAAATTCGCTAGTATTCATATAAAATAACATTCAAATTCGGTACGAATGCAAGATATACATTTGTAAAGTCAAAATCAACAAAATCTTTGAGTCTAGGTACATTTATGCAAAGTACGCGAAGTGAACTTGCCTAATAATCGCAGCAGAGTCAATCGCACCATTTATATCAATATACTGAGATTTAAGTTAACATATTATACGCAAATTAGGTACAAATACTGAATAATTAAGCCTACCTGCATAAAGGCGTCGGTCAGAGTTAGCGATGTGTCGGTTTTTGATGCTCGAGTAGAGAGGTGGTTGCAAGGCCGCTCCTGCGTTGCCCGCGTGAGGAGCATTGTGGGTCACGTGGAGGAAGAGAGGCTGAGTTGTGTTGTGCCGTTGGATTACTGGAAGAAAAAATGACACATGCAATACATCATCTTTCTTCCTTTATAATACTGGGTCGGTAAGTGGGTCGGCACAATAGGTTCTTTTTATCCACTCCCATCTATCATCCGTCATCTTAGTAGACACTTCTTTCTTATATATCTTAGATGTACATATACATATAAACATACATTATTAGGTTAATTAGAAGCATCCTGTAAAGATAAGGCCAGTTCTTTGGTCATTTTTTTTTGCCATTTCTTTGGCCTTATCTTTACAGAGCATCCTGTAAAGATAATTTCCCATTTCCAACAACATCATCTGGCCCCACAGTAAGCTTGTGTTATAGGTACTACATGACTGATACTACTTATACTCTTTTTTATGTAAATACATATAATTCGTAGAAATACCCAGACGAGATAAATTTTGGTCAATTTACACAGCATGATCTGGCCCCAAAGTAAGTAAGTAAGTACTATTTACATTACTGTTTTTTTATAAATCTTTAACACAGCCGACCTATCTTTTCCAGGACCTACGTCCACTACATGTAGGTAAGTAGGTACATTATAATCTGGTTATGGGTTCAATTTCCATCCAGGACAAACAATGTGATAAACATAGATTATTGTTCTCTGTCTGGGTGTTATATAGTTTCAAAAGCATGTATTAACAAATGTATAAGTATTCTATTGGTCATTTGGTTTATATGGTACAAGCTTTGTTTGTAGCTAAATGGTCTTGTATAAATTTGTCCAGAAATATATATTTTATTAAGTATTAGATGACCTTGAAGCTTCTATCCGCCTAAAATTGATTGATTATAAACCACCCCTTGATTAAAAAACAAAACAAAAACAAATTGGTCGAGCCAGTTTCGAGTTTTTGCGAGGCGCATGGCGATTGATTTTTATATATCTCGAAATATTATAAATACAATCTTTTAAATGCCTTTGTTCTGCATTAAAAATCTGCAGTTAAATCAATTGGTGCACGACTAAATTCAAACCCACGACCTTAGGATCGGAAGGCCGACCCACTACCAATGGCCCATGAACTTAAGCGATATTTATGACAGATATGAACCAAAGCGTTAATTTTGACACATATGAACTTCAGCGTTATTTTTTGTAAGATATGAACCTAAACGTTATTTTTGACATTGCCACACAAAATCGTTTGAAATTACTTTATTTTAGGTACCCATCACAATTGGTTCAAATCATGGAATAGGGGACATGTGTTTGTGTTTCTTCACTTGTAGTTTCTGATAATCTAGATACAAGAGATTATTGTGGTTCGTTATAACTATTTAATGTTTTTAAATCTTCGGTTTCCTAAAATAATAATTACGTTTTAAAAACTAAAAAGAAACCGACTTCGTTGAATGAAATTTGAGCCTATAATACATTTTGAGTGGAAAGTAGATGTATTTAGTATATCTAAAATATGGGTAGGCCAAATAAACGCACCGCTCCAATGAGACAGCGAGGTATCGAAGTACATGAAACATCATCGATGTATAGGTACAATTTTTAGATTTTCGTTGATTTTTCAGCTCGACCGATTTTGATAAAATTTATATGGGACCACCTGTGAAGTATACCCTTTCAAACAAAAAAAGAATTTTCTAATCGGTTCAGCCGTTTTCGAGTAATCGGTGAACATACATAAAAAAAAAGAAGATTTCGACGAATTGAGAACCTCCTCCTTTTTGATAAAGTCGGTTGAAAATAAACAAAATGTTTCTCACTTCTAATAGATCGATCTGTGATTGCGTCGACGATGTAACGCTGTTCCTCGTTCTGTGGGATATCATTATCGAAAAGATCCATACCGTACAATAATCTTCCATTTGGCCACTGAAAAAGCGTCAACAAATAATTATTAACTAACTTTAGGTATATTTAGGACGACCTCTGTGGTGCAGTAGGCGAACACCCGCCTGAGATGCAAAAGTTGCGGGTTCGATTGCTGCCTCGGGAAACATTTGTCCTGCCTGCGGCGGGAATCGAACCCGTAAACTTCTGCGTCTCAGCCGGACCTTAGAGTTCGTCAAAATATATATTTAAAAATATTTACCTAAGTATTTTCATCGCCACAGAGGTCGTCAAAATATATACTTAAAAATATATACCTAAGTATTTTCTATCAGCCATCAGGTCACTATAATACAAGCTATGCTTAATTTAGGGCTAGATGGTGTTAGATAGATAGATAACTCTTTATTGACTACCACACGGAACATTACAATAATAAAAATATTATTATTAAAGGCAATACAATGGGCGGCTAAACTAAACAAATACTGATATACATACATAGGTACTCAATATAAATAATAATAAACAAACAGTCTAAAGAAATCAAAAGCAAAATAACAAAATAACAGCACGATAAATAAATAAATCATTCAAAACGGGACATTTACCAAGATATGTATGTTTTTTTGTTTTTGTTACAAACAAAAATAAGTATATAAAATAAGTATATCAGTCGTTTGGTACCCATAACACAAGCTCTGCTTACTTTGAAGCCAGATGATGCTGTGGAAAATGTCCGGCATTATCTATTATTATTAATACATTTATTGCCGATATTTGTGCAACTGTTCCGAAATATCGGGAAGCAGAAAACTCACATGATCAATATCCCGTTTTGAGTGAAAATTATGTTCTAAACCACGATAGTTTTTAAGGTTAAAATAATGTTTCATGACCATGTTTCTGAAATGGTTATTTATCAATAATATTATTATTATATTAATACGTGAATCAACATTGTAAAAAAGGGTACCCACCTTTTTTAGAAAAATTGCGTGGTCGAAGGAGTAGGTATGAAATTTCGCACACTTATAGTTTATATACGGATTATATAGAAGGAGTGCAGAATGCAAATATTTTTTTTAATTATGCTTAAAAAATACATTAATTATTTATTAATTATGGTCGAATTTTGACTAGCGGGCGATCACTAGTTATTATTATTAAGTAATGTCTAGACTCCAAAAGGTTTGTCTATGTCCATTATTATTCTATTTTGGAATTATTTGAGACAATACTTACAGTTTCTACTTTGTTGTATGTGTAGTAATCAATAAAGCCGCCTCTCATGCCATAGTGCGAGTCGTATCCTCGCGATGTCGGCAGGTATGCTCGGCGTGACATGCCGACATGCCACTTGCCCACGAGGTGAGTCGAGTAGCCCAGCTCCTTTAGATATGAAGGCAGCAGGCGCTCAGTGAGCGGAATGCCCCGATCTTCAGAATTGAATAGAGGCATACCGTGCATACCTACAAGAATTAAAAGGATTCAGATTCAACTGTGTTGCACTTGCAATAGATCTACTTAGATATCTTAAGATATGAAGGCAGGAGGTGCTCAGTGAGCGGAATGCCACGATTTTCAGAATTGCATAGAGGCATGCCGTGCATTCCTACAAGAATTAAAAGGATTCAACCGTGTTGCAATAGGTATCTGCCTAGATATTTACAGTCGGCATTTCAACTGGGGATACATGAATCGTTTGAAATATTGATCGCAAAAATGTATAAATGCATTGACATGGAGAATAAGGCAACATGTAAAGTAATATTAAAATGTTTAAAATAACTTGTTTTATGTATATCGTGACGAGCTAGACACCTTTAGCGACTGTCGGTGGCAGACAATGGCGTTGGACCGAAAGCAATGGAAAATTCGAGGGGAGGCCTTTGCCCAGCTGTGGGACAGTACGGGCTAAAAACAACAAAACAACAACAACATGTATATCGCAGCATCAGTTTGTATCACTGCTGTTTTTAAATTATCATACCAAAAAAAAAAACAATTATAGATAATTACGTTTATAAAACTAAGAAGAAAACCGACTTCATTAAATATAACAAAAATACAACCAAATTGAGAACCTTCTCCTTTTTTAGAAGTCGGTTAAAAAATTTGTATTATACGTCATTTTGTACTCAAATTTTTCGAAATTTGTAAATACCACTCAGGAAAGTCACAGGAAAGCAAGATACGAAATTCATAATTTCATTTACTTGGATGGCATACTTTTTCAGCAATTTTGATTTAAAAACCAAACTATTGAGCCTGTAGGAAAGTACAACTTACACATAAATAAAAAAAGTCGGTTCATAAATGGATTTATAAGATAACAAACATAAAAAATAAAAAGTATCCTACATTCGAATTGAGAACCCTCCCTTTTTTGAAGTTGGTTAAAAAACTAGTTTCAAAACAGAAAGCCAGCGGTTCCTCTGTGATTTTACAATGTTTTCGTATTACCTACAGTAGCAAAAAGCCTTACGATTTTTCATGATGGTCTTATTGGTATCCCTGTAAACCGTATAGCCTTGTATGGTTCTAATAATAGCGTAAAAAAACCTTTTCAAATGCTCTCTATTTTACAAACAGAAAAACCAGAGCGTTTACGTAATTCTTAGTACTAATCATTATCAAATATATTTGGAAATAGTTTCCGATGTAGCTCTATGATAATTATCTCTTCTGTCCCTTTTTTAGACAAAGTTCAGTTAAAATCTGTTCCTTCTTTCTTTTTCTCTATGTAACTTCATGAAATGACAAACAAATAATCAGGATCTATCTTATAAACTTTTGCTAATGAATTGATTAAATCTATTACTATTATTTTCTTTCAACTACGCAGAAATGTTATCATTAATCACTACAAAACCGATCACAAAGGACGTATTTTTTGCTTAGAACCAAAACAGTGCAGTACCTACCTACCTACCTACCTTGCACTGTTTTGTTACTTTTATTTCTGATATAAATTTACCACAGAGGTTTAATATCTCCCATTAAGTTTAATAAAATGTTTACATTCGATCAAAAAGATACTGGCTGATAATAAAAAATCGGCTGAATAAAACCGACTTAGTGAAAAAAAAAACAAATGGCGCCCATTTTGTAGCATTGTAAAACTTTGATTCTTCATATTTTTAGTTTGAGTAGGTATATTTTATCACAGTAGGTAGATTGGTAGTTGAAAGAAAAGTAATTTACGTACCTCGCTAAAGAGAGTAATTAATGCACTCGTGTTAATTCAGTGCCCTCGCTTGAGCTCGGGCACATAAAACTCGTGCATTAATAACTCACTTTGCGCTCGGTGCAACAATCTAGGTACTATTATTGACATTAGAGAGAGCACACTTTAGTGCCACCCTAGATAATATGGTTATTATAGGATAAAAGGTTAGAATTTGGTATAGATGTTTTATGGCACCCGTTCAATGGTGGATCCGGATTATAATAGGACCCCTCCATTTCCTCCCGTGGATGTCGTAAAAGGTGACAACGGGAACACACACCGGGGGATTGGACAGCAGCACCCCCCGAGTACCTACTTAATACTAAATCTGCGGTCACCAATCCGCCTGCCAAGCGACTATGGTGAAGAGAAGAGGGGGAGGACACGATAATCCTAAATTCCGGGAACTTATTCTACTACCGGGCGGGCAATCAACTATCTCAGCACGGTGTCGGCTTTCTCGTCCACAAGTCCCTCGTAAACAACATTGAAAAGATCGAAAGCGTGTCGAGCAGGGTGGGATACCTTATAATCAGAATAACCAAACGGTATTTGGTTAAGGTCATACAGGTGTACGCACCTCACTCGAAACGTCCAGACGATGAAGTGGAGGCTATGTATGATGACATTTCAAATGCCATGTGAGCCTCGAAAACACACTTTACGGTTGTGATGGGGGACTTCAACGCGCGACTAGGTGTGAGGAATGGCGATGAGCTGAGAGTGGGGCAATTTGGATTTGGACAGCAGAACCACCGGGTTAACACCATAGACCACATCCATACGCTCCGGCAGGTTATATTGAAGACCGAAGAGTATAACCAGCCACTTTGTTTAGCGTTTGTGGACTATGAGGAACCTGGGCAGTGTTGCGATCACTCCAGCGGTGCCAAATCGATTATCGGTATATCGAAGTGTTGAAAAATCTGTACAGTAACGCCACCATGTCTATCCGACTCCAAGACCAGAGCACGAATCCAATCCCATTGCATAAAGAGGTGAGACAGGGAGATGTTATTTCTCCGAAACTGTTCACCTCTGCATTGGAGGATGTTTTCAAGCTCTTGCACTGGCATAGACATGGTATCAACATCAATGGCAAACACATCACTCACCTTTGATTTGCCGACGATTTAGTCCTCATGGCAGAATCGCTGGAAGACCTTGGCACAATGCTCAGCGACCTTAATATCGTTTTCCAACAGTTGGGTCTTAAAATTAACATGAATAAGACAAAAATCATGTCAAATGCTCATGTTGCACCCGTACCAGTATATGTTGAGAGCGAAATAATCGAAGTTGTAGACCATTATGTCTATTTGGGTCAGACGATTCAACTTGGCAAGTCCAACTTCGACAATAAGGTCAGCCGACGAATCCAACTCGGATGGGCAGCGTTCGGGGAATTACGGCACATCTTCTCGTCACAGTTACCGCAGAGCCTCAAGACGAAAGTCTACAATCAGTGCATGTTGCCAGTGATGACATATGGAACTGAGACTTGGTCGCTATGAGAGCTATGTTAGGTGTTTCACTACGTGATATAATCCGCAACAAAGAAATCCGTAGAAGAACCAAAGTCACCGACATAGCACTCAAAATATGCAAGTTGAAGTGGCAATGGGCAGGCCATAGAGCTCGCAGAACTGATAACTGTTGGGGAATAAAAGTTTTCGAATGGCGACCAAGGACAGGAAAACGAAGCGTAGGACAACCCCTACCCGATGGACTGATGACATTATAAAGATCGCGGGAAATCGGTGATGGAGAGGGCGCAAAATCGTTCTTCCTGGAAATCTATTGGGGGAGGCCTATGTTCAGCAGTGGACTTCTAGGGGCTGATATGATAATGATGTCACCCGACAACTTTTTCTTATAAATTATGGATCTGTTGCCATCTCTATTCTTTGACATTAGAATGAGAGGGACAAAACATACTTTAACGCCACGTTAAAGTATGTTTTTAAAAATAACTTGAAGAGACCCAGATTGTAGTTTTCAGGAAAGACAGACGACTGCAAAGCATTCCAATCCTTGGCTGTACGCGTTATGTACGCGCTTGTTCTGTTGTGAAATTCCACCATCTCGGAATTACATCTTGCAATTCCCGTGCACATTCTACGAAATGTATTCCATAAAAGATTATAAAAGATATGATTATAATACACAGGGTATTTATAAAACTGTTCTTCACCTAATTTAGCGGTAAATTCATCTGTCAGTACGTGCCTTCTGCTGGTATCGACCTTGATTATATACAGTGCAATTATCTTCGCAGCGATCACGCAGGTGTCCCTATTGTTAATAAGTACTAAACGCGATCTTCGATAGTCTTGTAATAGTCATAACAAAAGGGACCGAAGGTCAGTGTACCATGAAATATATGTTTACTAATCTAGTTGACAATAAGACAATTTGTAGCGAATTACCACTTACGTAACGTTAATGTCAAAGTATAGGTACATAAGTATAACGTAAGTAAAGCAACAGCGTTTTGTGTAATTTAAAAAATTTGTAGCGAAACATTGCTTCATAGCGTTTTGATACCTAGACTTGTACTAATAAGTATTCTGTACCTAGACATTCTGATAAAGATCTTTATATAGATCATCTGCCACTTCGACGTTTTCATTAAAACAGACAATCTTAGAAATACGATCAAATACCTACAATCTTAAACTATGATTTAGAGATGAAAACTAGGCTTTCGAACGGTCTGATACTTGATGATGGTAAGAGGCCTGATGGTATGACTCTTGCCCTTTGCGAGATTGGTAGGCTATTAGTATGGGATTATACGTCGACCGACACCCTGGCCGGATCCAATATGTCGGGGACAGCTCGAGCTGGTCCAGTGGGTAGTTGTGCCGAAAAGGCACAGTGTGTTTTAGGGACGCTGCCCTCTGACATACATTTCCAAGCGTACCTAACTTAACGCTTCTGTACGCCAAATTGTACTGGAATTATGCATTTTTTTGTGTTGATAACTTACTTTGCAAAGCCCAACAAAGACGAGAAATAAATGTTGCAGTGAAGACTTGGATCGTTTGGAATCTAATACTTACCCAGTCTCATAGGATATTTTCCCGTTAGGAGCGCTGTTCGAGCAGGTGTGCATATCGCTTCGCTGTAGTACTGCTGCAGAATTACCCCCTGATAGGCCAGCGCGTCGATATTTGGCGTCAAAATCTGGTTTGAGCCATGAAATGAAACGTCATTCCATCCCTGTAAGAAATACCACTCTATTCAGTTTATTCCGTTTGAGGCCTAGCGAATTATTTCGCGCTATTCTGTGAAACATGAAATCAGACGCACACGTGCTAGCGAAAAAATATCGTTGTAAATTACATACTGCAATATAGAATAGACTTTAGAATTGAGCGGTTTAAACCGTATGAACCGTACCGTTCACGTATGAGACATACGAAAGCATTTTTGTCTAAGCTGAAGCGTAGACACTCGCTTGGTCAATGAAATTTGGTAGGTATATACTCATTTGTAAGATTCAGATTCAGTTTTGTTTATTTGCGAAAAATGGGTTACAGTGATTGGTAAGGTTATAAGTTCAGCCATGGTCAGCATGAGCAAAAATTTATTTGAAAAAAAAATATTATTATATAAAGCAAGGTAATTTATATCCAAATTACCATATTAGATAATTAAATTTTATTACGATTCTAGATAAATAAATAGATTAGAACTAATTATACCTTACCGCTGTGTTGATTTTTATCTATTTTGTGAATTTTATAACATATAAAATTTAAATTAATGATAGGTATATGTATTTTAAAACATTAACCTTAGTATGTCTGTCTGTATGTATTTATTTATAATAAAAAGTATATAAGTAGTATTTCAGTCAGGTGGTACACAAGCTCTGCTTTCTTTGGGGCCAGATGATGCTCTGTAAAATGTCCGGTATTTATTTTTAATCTCCTTCATTCCTAATCTAATCCAATCCTTACTACTAAGTAGTAGGTTATACCTAATACGAGCGCAAGCGTACTCTTCATTACATAGTATAAAACAAAGTCGCTTTTTGATATGGTTTTTTTTATAGATAGAGTGATTCAAGAGGAAGGTTTATATGTATAATACTTACATAATATAATAGAGAAACACTGATAATTTTAGAGGTTAGCGTATATGCTACTGAGTTACAGCAACGCGTGGCCGGGTAAGCTAGTATATTATATACTGACTGTAGCATTACATAAGAAAATGAACGTATCAATGCCCATGACATTGATAATGAGTGCGAGTTATCCATTTGAACTCGGCTCACGTTCACCTACATTATACCGTAGTACTTATCTACACGATAGTTCTCGTCTCATTCAAGGTCTCTTAAATAACTGGACAGTTGCACAAGTTACGAGTTATTGCGTGTTAACGGTAATGTATAAGTATAGTTTTATTACCTGACCAGTGATAATAGCAAGTTAGCAAACATTTTGTTAAAAAAATGATATATTTTATGTTATTGTATTTCTTCAGGTTACTGAACATGAATAATTCATTAATGCTGGACATTTCACACAGCATCATCTAGACCTAAAGTAAGCAGAGCTTGTGTTATGGGAACTACAAGACTGATGCTGGTGATTCTTTTGTTTTTAAAAACAATACGAACGATCTCTGTTTTGCCTACATCAAAGTCAAAATGAGAGTAACATTTTTAATTGTAAGTTTTAATGTTAAACCTCATTCTATTTCTATATATTTACATAATGATTAAAATTAACAACACCACGTCAGTCATACGTCAAGTATGACGTTTACTAAATTTAAGAATGGTACTATAATTATGTAAATTTTAAAAACTAAAAAGAAAACCGACTTCATTGAATGAAATGTGTACCCATAATAATACAACCGAATTATTTTTGTGTAGTCGGTTAAAATGGTTTTTATTTTTCGAAAATCGTAAACACCATGGAAAGGAACAGGAAAGCAAAATACGAAATTTCGTTTACTTGGATGACATAATTTTCCGGCCATTTTGATTTAAAAACCAAACTACTAAACCGATTTTGATGAAATTTCTATGGGACTCAATAATTTTTCAAATCGGTTTATAAATAGTTCATAATAGAGTTATGAGGTAACAAACATAATTTAAAAAATACAACCGAATTGAGAACCTCCTCCTTTTTGAAGTCGATTAATAATTCAGACTTTGTAAACAAAATAAGATCGTTCGTGTTTGACGAAATTTTACCTAGTCCGGCGAAACTACAAATTCAGGGCCACTGACTTCTTATATCTACTTATACATATAGTATGTATATCTCCTGTTCTTGACAGCCTCTGTGGCGCAGTGGGCTAAGGTCTGGCTGAGACGCAGAAGGTCACGGGTTCGATTCCCGCCGCGGGACAAATATTTGTATGATCTGCAAGTATTTGTCTCGGGTCTGGGTGTTTCTATGTATGATATGTATGCATTTACAAAAAAATAAAGTATATAAGTAATATATCAGTCATGTGGTACCCATAACACAAGCTCTGCTTACTTTGGGGCTAGATGATGCAGTGTGAAATGTCCGGGATTATTTATTTATTTATTAATTATTTATCTATTAACAATAATAAAATGATGTAGTGAAGACAAGACTACAAAAATACTATGTAAACATAAGTGTTTGAAGGCACTTTGTGGTTTCTGTCTGCATTGTACTTTGTTACTGATACCTAAATGCAAGAATTTTGCATTACACACAAAATTAACAAGTACGTCATCGTAAACTTCACCTTGTTTTTTATGCTTTTGAGAAAGATCCTTTTACCTGCAATTATGTACTTACCTGTTTGAAGGTATGTTTAACTTAGAGCTGGGACTTTCCCGTGACCTTTCCTGAGGGGAAAAACTCCGTACTGGGGTTTTTTTTAATGAAATAGCGGAATTGGCAGTGGTAAGCCAAAATTCCGTAGGGTGACAGCAAGAGACCACTACAACATACTCTTGAAAACAATGAGTACAAAGGCACGATTATAATTACCATATCATCGACCATGATGAAAACAATGTTTGAAGGTTGTCTCGGGTACGCCGAAGCAGACATCATTACTAAGATCGTCCACAATTGTTTCCTGAAAACACGTAATTCAACTCAAAATTTTTGCAAATAGGTGCAATGTATTTGTGCCCGGAGCGTAACAAAATAATAGGAAATAAATTCTTTTTTACGATTTATATGAACATGTAAATATACGTCTTCTTTTATCTTTTATTTTATTATATATCATAATATACACATATAAAAGAAAGTCGTGTTAGTAACACCACTTATAACTCAAGAACCGCTGGACCGATTTGGATGAAACTTAAAATGAATATAGTTAGTAACTTGTCTTTTTATCCCGGAAAAACAACGGGAACGGGAACGGGGCGGTTGAAGCCGCGGGTGGCCGCTAGCGCCATCTATCAATATTTATCCGTAACATTGTTAATCTCTGTAATTATTACAATAATTTGAGTTGATTGATTGATTTGATTATTACAAAATTCTTTTTTTTTAATAGCAATATTAGTACTTTAATATTTTTTGTGAAGTTGTAACCGCCCAACGAAGTGGGCACGGGTCAGCTAGTATTTTATATAATTCAACATTATTTCACGGCGACTGGTAAAAACATCACGTGACACAAAAAGTAACCTATCTGGCCTAGTGTATTAGCATTGCCAATTAACGTGGCAGTGCCGCCAGTGTCTTGGAGACGCTGTCCGGCACTGATTTAAATCAGTTGAGCTATCTACAGCTCATTTTAAGCGGCTCTTAGATAGCTTATTGTTATTATTGTATATTATTACTGTGCATTTCTGTAGGTAATTCAATTCCGTAAATAAATTGAATGTATCATGTACTTGTTAAACTTCGTAAAATTATTGCAACCACGACACCACAAGTCGACGGTAAGCCGTGACCGGCTAGAACGTGTCCTGCTGCCATGACTGTACATTTCTGTGTAACCTTGAGAAGCAATCAAAGTTTCACATGCCTATATTTTTTCAAGCGGCATCCTTGTGTACCATTTATACACAGCACTACTACTACTACTTAGGGACTACTTGGTCTATATTGCTTATGGTTTTGGGTGACAAATCTATATGTATACCTATATAAAACAAAGTCGTGTTAGACCGATTTTCATAATTTTTGATTTGTTGGATTTGTCTCCATCCCGAATAGCATAATTAAAATTTGTTAAATAAAAATAAATGAGATTTAATGTTTTCAGTTTGATACAACCTTTATTCATTATTTATTCATTACTAGCTGACCCGCGCCCACTTCGTTGGGCGGTTACTACTTCACAAAAAATATTAAAGTACTAATATCGCTATTAAAAAAAAGATAGCTATTCAAATTATTGTAATACGGATAATTATTGTTACGGATAAATATTGATAGATGGCGCTAGCGACCACCTGCAGATTCACCCGCCCCGTTCCCGTTGTTTTTGCGGGATAAAGAATAGCCAAGTTACTAACTATAATCATTTTAAGTTTCATCCAAATCGGTCCAGTGGTTCTCGAGTTATAAGTGGTGTAACTAACACGACTTTCTTTTATATATATAGACTAGATACTGTCCGCGGCTTCACACGCGTGGTACCTATATATAAAGTAGCCTATGTCCTTCTCCAAGGTCCCATCTATCTCTATACCAATACTCATCAAAATCGGTTCAGCGGTTTAGGCAGGAAAACGTAGCAGACAGACAGAGTTACTTTCGCATTTATAATATTAGCAGGGATTTATTTATTTAATCCTTTATGTACATACTAGTAAGTGCCTACTTGAATTTGTATAAAATACGTGTGAAAAGGGTAACTAATTAATTGTATAGACCGTTTCAAAATAGTATTTTTTCGAATTTTGCGATCAGAATTCATATTGTAAATTGAATTCATAACTAATAACTCGATAATATGAAAAATAATAATGTTAGTATTACCTAATATCTACTTATTGTTAAATCACGCCAAATGTTAATAATCGTATGTATACAATTTATGAGACACTAAGTAGGAACCTACAAAAGTCATGTAAGAATTAGTACCGTACCGTGGCTGAATGAATTGCAAAGATAACATGTTGCTTAAGTAGGTATGTAGGCACTTACGTAATACAAAGATAAAACCGGTATTATATCCGCATTTTTATTATTTGCTCTAGTTACTTTTTTTTGTTGTTTAGACATTAACTGACTTCAAAATAGCGATAGTATTTAACTTTATCTATTATATGAAAAACCACCCTGTATGTAACTGATTCATTGTTTCAATGTTCATAAAAAAGAACGAAATAAACATTAAAATCGTAAAATAAATTAACTCATAGCTTCTAGTTATCCTGGGACACCCAGTCGAATTAGTTTACTAGGACGATAGACTATATCGAAATTCTCACCGCGAAACTGAACCTCCTCTAATGCATCAATCTTACAAACAACTGCCAAGTCACAACTCTAACCATCTATCCTATAATAACATAATTAGTTAGTATGGCGCTTATGTATGCGCTTATGTCCTCGTCGTTCTAATGCCGAAGAATAAAGATACCAACAGATTAAAACAACACATTTTGTTTAAAAGATAGACCTCAAGTCTAGGGCTTAATTTTTTATTTTCTATCAGTATAACAAATTCTATGCTCTACCAAAGAGCAGTCACTTACCAGCTAAATTCCAATCTCAACATGTTCACTTTTGCAGCACAGTCATGCACTTATAGATATTTTTTGCAAATACAAGCCCAGACACCCGTCTCCAGTGCCAAGTGGTGTGGTTTGCGCGCGCGCCCAACTGAAACAAGCCTCCTAAACCGTAGGGCGTTAAAATGAAATGATCTTGGGATCAGCGAAGGCCGTGATAATGAATCTCAGTTCAATGCTTTTTTGAGTTTTCTCTTACGATGTGTTGTTTTACGGATTTACTTATAACTTATACTTATAAATGCTATCTTTAAACTTTGAACAAACATGTAGTGTTCATATGACGAGGCTTCCGAGTAGGTACCTAAATATTTGTTTTATCTAAGTACCAACTACTTCTTACTTACTAGTAGGTACTTGTTACCAACAATGTCATAGCTACTAACATAGATCTCACGAAATAAGTAGAACGATGACCGACGGGCCATAATCACCAAAGCTGAAAAAATGCTCAATCTACTTTGGTTAGGTACGCTTTTTACAGAACCATCTTCTCTATCCCTGTTAGGTCGCTGCATACTATACTCTTTTGTAGTCTTATACTCTAGTAAATAAATAAATAATAAATAAATAAATAATCTCAGACATTTCACACAGCATCATCATCATCATCATCATCATCAGTAGTTAGTAGTCTAGGTGTACTAGTAGTTAAGGTAACCTTCGTTAATTAGTTACCTTTATTTATTAACTTTTTTACTCCATTACCAGAGTCAGCCTCATACAAAGTTTGAATATTATTAAAGAAAAACAAAACATAGGTAACCTGAATGAACTAGGTACATTTGGTATTCTGTGCCCGTGATCCCATTTAGATTAATTAAGTGCCTAGTACATAGTCCTTTCATTGATACAACAACATCTCACCCGTGATTGCCACCCGTAACAATATTGGCAAGGATTGTAACAAAAAAGTGATAAGAGCAGACAAGTTTCTTGCCGGATTTTTCTTGAACTGGGGTTAGGAGGAACCAGCACGTAATCTCACTAGCATGTAGAGATTCAAAGTGGTCCTTGTGATTTATTGAAATAAGAATGTTCTGATTTCATTATGCAGTCGACGCGCATGGAAGGTTGTTATTTGATGATACTGAGTTGCAAAAGACAGTGTTTGTAGTTTCAAAAGAGGTTGCAATGCATCACGTGAGATGAGAACTGTGAACGTCATCGCATTTTAGACTGTATCACGACTGATCACGTGCCCTCTCAGAATAGCACAGACGAGCAGTTGCAATATGTATTATAACCGGGCGATTATAGAATTCCGATATCGTCAAAATAATTATACTAACTGAATGAATACTGAATGAATTGGTATTTGGGAATATTGATGTTGATTGTAATACATGTTGTTATATAATAGAAACTGAGATAGACAATAATGAACCTACTTAAATAATAAATAATGCAGGACATTTCCATTCATTGGACTGGAAAGGTCGCGGCATCAATATAAATGGCGCACACATCTCTCACCTGCGGTTTGCAGACGACATCGTCATCATGGCTGAAACGTTGCAGGATTTACAACAGATGCTAGATAGCCTTGCGGATTCGTCTCAGCGAATCGGTCTCCGGATGAACTTGGATAAAACCAAAGTTACGATCAACGAGCACGTTGACCCGGGACCAGTTGCCGTAAACGGAGTCTTCCACGAAGTTGTATCTGAATGTCTACCTAGGGCAGTTGCTCCAACTAGGTAGAAACAACTTCGACAAGGAAGTTGAGAGACGAATACAACTGGGCTGGGCAGCATTTGGGAAACGTTGTCGAGTCTTCTCATCGCCCATACCTCATAATATAAAAACGAAAGTTTTAAATCAGTTCATCCTACCAGTAATGACATACGGAGCCGAAACGTGGCCACTCGCCGTGAGACTTGTCCACCAGTTCAAGGTCGCTCAGCGAGCTATGGAGAGAGCTATGCTCGGAGTTTCTCTTAGGGATCGAATCCGAATCGAAAATATTCGTCAGAGTTCTAAGGTCACCGACATAGCTCAGTGAATTAGCAAGCTGAAGTGGCAGTGGGCAGGTCACATATGCCGCAGAACCGATGGCTATTGGGGCAGACTGGTTCTTGAGTGGAGGCCGCGTGTCGGCAAACGTAGTGTAGGGTGCCCTGTAGCTAGGTGGGGCGATGATATTCGTAAGGCAGCGGGCAAGGATTGGAGGAGGAGAGCTGAAGATCGAGCTAAGTGGCGTGCCATGGGAGAGGCCTATGTGTCAGCAGTGGACTGACATGGACTGATGATGATGCTGGACATTTCACACAGCATCATCAAGCGCAAAGTAAGCAGAGCTTGTGTTATGGGAACCACATGACTGATACACTACTTATATACTTTTTTTTGTAAAGACATATATAGAAACATCCAGACCCAAGGCAAATACTTGCAGATCATACAAACATTATTCCCGCGGCGGGATTCGAACCCGCTTCTCTTTCGCTTTCTGCTCGCTCACTGCACCACAAAAGTTGTCAATAAATACATATTATTAAGCTGTACGGAAGAGAATACATACAATTAAGTACCAATGGTAGTGGTCACAAGTATTTATTAAAATCCTAATCCTATTTGTTTCTTACGTCATCGTATCAAAACGTTGGTTGGTTGTGTTTGGATTGTGGACTCAAAAGACGAGAGTCCTACCCAAAAAGTCGCCATGGCCAACATTAAAACTCAGAAACCACAATGCCATGAGAACAATGAACATAATTTTGTCATTTTGTTAGTCGATCTGAGTTTAATAACGTGTTTTGAATAAACAGTCACGGATAAAGAGTCACAGCATCTTGCATGATCACAATCGTGATTTGCTGTTTTTACGAAGGAGACTTCACAAGTACCTATGAAAAACCTATTATGTATTTTAGACTACTACTAATTTGTTTCATAAAATCGTACTGCATAGATTGTATGAGCACTTTTGACTGGCCTGTCAGCTTAGTGGTGCCTTAGACGCTGCATTCTGCGCTGTAAGTTGAGGGTTCGATTCCCTCCCAGAACAAACATTTGTGTGGTGAATATAAGTATTTGTTCTGTGTCTGTGTGTTATAGAGTACTAGCTGTGCCCCGCGGTGTTACCCGCGGTAACAAACAAAAATAAGATATTTTCCCGCAGTAAAACGTAGCATATGTGGTAATCCAGGGTGTCAGCTAACTCCATACCAAATTTTATTAAAATCGCTTCAGCCGTTTAGACGTGAAGAAGTAACAAACATACACACTCACACACTCACAAACTTTCGCCTTTATAATATTAGTGTGAAGTGTGATTATAAGTGTGTATTTATAAATATAATTATAAGTATTCTATCAGTTATCTGGTCACCCTAATACAAGCTGTGCTTAGTTTGTGTTTGAGTGTACACTAAATTAAAAAAACGAATAGGTAATAATAAGTACTTAATCTTCTTCTTCTTATCGTGTCACTAGTTATAGTACTTAATAAATAAGTGTAACAAACTTAATAATTCAGTTTTTTATAAAATGGATTAGCAAGCAGACATAATATTACACCATCATAATGATTGTATTTCGTTCGTGTCATGTGAACCCAAGCAGCTTTCGCAAATTAACAACGATTAATTTAATTGGTACAAGGACACATGAAGTACCTACAATAGTATGTATCTAGGTACATGCGCGGAATTGCCCCACATTTATTCATTATACCTATTCGGAAAGCACCGTGAAAGGCACGAAAAGAGCTAAAGTTTTTACATACCTACCAAGTAACTAACCAACGCCGAATCCATTGTGAGAGGCTGCCTGGGTTTCGTATTATCAACTATGACATACATATTATTAAAGTAATATATTACGAACGACGTACCTACCTGCTACTAATAACTTTTTTATAGAAGCCCCATATAGCGCAGATACAGAAAAAAAGCCATGAATACACTCAGGAAAGTGATCGAAATCCTACACTTGGTTAACCATGAATAAATACTTCGGTCCTATCATACTTTGAAAGTGGTTAAACTTTGCTTTGTATTAGAATTACAACATTCAAATCAAGTAGGTAGGTTGGATACCTACCTAAAAGGTCACCGAGTGTAATAAATATCAAGAAACACAATAACACAGAGGGCATACTAACAATAGCTTTCGTGATTACTCGATTCACGCAAATTCAAATGCGCTTCTATGAATCATTTTACACAATAATAGAGCATCGTAGAGATATTTTCGTAGAACGGTCTACGTCGTAGCGCAGAGCCCGCGTAGACAAACCGAGTCTACGATAATATTAGCTACATAATTAATACTTATCTAAACCGTGGATAACTTATGTAGGCCAAGTTCTTACTACCACATTTAAACCCAGAATTAAGAGTAGCTTACCTACATACTTAGACTTCAATGACTTTCTATCGACCCAGCCAGTGCCTACGTTAGTTAGTTATATACATAATAAGTAAGTATGTACCACAAGGTACTTAATCTAGTTAGATAGACCGACTGACACGCGTCGCTAAGGTCACTCACGCACCGCGACAAAGACCGCGAATTCGTGAGTTATTGGGAACCTTGGCGACTTTTACTAATAGCAAGATTATGGACTGATAATAAACGACTGTTTCGCAATGTTCATGGAGTGAGTAGGTAGAAGTACCTATAACCAGGTGGAAATACCTAGGTCAAATCTTTATTTTATTATTTTTATTAGGTTATTTTTTTCTACTTGTCCAATTTATTTATGGCGTGCGATAAAGTATTTTCTATTATATTCTATTCTATTCTATCTATGAATCATTTTTAGAGGTAGCATGGACGGAGATGTAAATGTAAGTCCACGGTAAAATCAATAAAATTTATAGCTTAAACTCAAAGGCATGGCTATATATTATATATATATAGCGATAGATTTCTAAGTAAACTAAATATAATAACTCTATTTCTATTAAACCTTTAAGTTTACTCAAAGCAGAAAACTGTTTCATGCTCGGCCACATAAGATTTGTTCTCATTCGGACTATCACTCAATCTGTCTTGTCAAAAGACAATCTCTCAATGTTTAAACTTAGGAAATGTCAAAATGACAATTACCTATCCTCTCTATTCTATCCTCTACTCTATTAAAAATTACTTACTCATTCATTCACTCAATTTCACTCAGTAGGTACAGTAGTCATGGGCAACTCGGTTAAAATTACAACTCGGTTAACTCGGTTTGAAAAAAAAAACAAATCGGTTTGAAACCGATTTGCGTCCAAATCGAATAACAGCATACAAAACTTACTGAAGTCGATTAGACTAATGCAATTTAGATCGAATGGCTTGATTTACTCAATTAAAATAAATAAAATACAGTTTTACATGAATAAAAAGTCCTAAATATAAATGTGTAACTAAAATCTGATATGTTAATACATTTTTTTTTGTTTAATGCAAAATTAAATGTTGACTGGCACACAAATAAAAAACTTAACGAAATGCTACGTATGCCTAGGCTACGCTACAATTTGTAGATCTATACAGTCGTCTAATAACAGCTATTCATCACACCTTAAATTGTCTAGGGATGCTTCTAAGAATGGCAACGTTGCCGATAATGCGAGCTTTACTTTCTTCAGCCTTTCCATTATATAATAAGATGAATTCCATCTGGTTACCACATCTTTCTTTAGTTTTAGTGTGTCCTGATTTAAAGATTTTTGCATACCTATCTCTTAGTATATTGCTCGATTTAATGCTGTGCTTAAATGGTTATAATAATTCAGTATAAAGGAATACTAATTCAACAAAACACAACAAAAACAACTCGGTATTTGCAAGTTGCAACTGGTTTTAAAAAAAATTGAACAAAGCGCGCGAAAATTAATAAACAACTAATACCAACTTCTTGCTATCTCACTCACCACTCGCTTCGGTCGCGTCGTTCAACTCGATGCACGAAGCGGCGCGGGGGCGGCGGCGAGCGAGCCAAACGAGCGAATCAATCCATGAATCGGTTTGACTCGTTCGTTTGTTAAACCGAATTGACACATCGGACATCGCTATGGTACAGTATGGAATTGTTTTGAATTTTGCTAATTTGTTGTTTTATTTATTTTACTGAAAATTAATTAAAAAGTACATGCCAAGATGCCAAACTCGCGTATGGTTGATATTGTAAAATCTTTGTTACAAGCATCAGAAAAAGCTGCAACTATTGCGCGATCCTGTTGCGGCTATAGTTCTGAAGCCCTACTGGTGGCTGAAAAGGGTGATGGGGAGGCAAACGCTCGCTTCGAAAAGGACTTTAAAACAATTGCCGATGTTTTAGCTCAAGTTTGCGCTAAATATGAAATAGAGACTCATTGTGAGGGGCTAGCTAACAACGTGAGAGGCGAAGAGTGCGCCGATATAGGCGGGGTCACGATAGAACTTAAAGAGTCCGAGGAAAAAACTACTGATTTACTGAGTACCCTTGTATCACCAAATGCAGCTAGGCGAATGGCGAAGGCCGCACATCGTAAAGTAAACCTCGTAATAGGCGAAATCGTTCCGTCAGATTTTCCTGACTTAGATCCATCTGATGTGGGAGTATGGATTGATCCCATAGGTGAGCAAGCTATTTTAGTATACTTCTAGCTGTACTTAGCCAATTGATTCGGTTTGAGACTTTATTATGATTTCAGATGCAACAGCAGAATTCATTGCTGGGGTGAATGGGCAAGCAGATGCTCATAAAGGCCTGCCATGTGTAACTGTGCTTATTGGCGCGTACCTCAAGTCTACTGGAGAACCTATATTTGGAGTTATAAATCAACCATTTTATGACAAGTAGGTATGCATTACTACTTACATTAAAATTAGCCTCTAATTTTAGGGGCGAATTTTACCACTCTACCACTGACCACAAGTGGCTGTCTCGTGCGTCAGCCACTTGTGGTTTTGTGGCTGTAGTGAATGGCCCGTGTGCTTCCATGCTATTCTAAGTCACAGAATATATCTAGACCAAGTTTCAACCAAATCTGTTTGTACATTATGGAGTAGCTGAGCCACAAGCCAACATAATAAACAAACAATCATCTCCACAAATGCAGTAAAGAATCTTATTTTCACAACAGAAGAGTTTTATTTGTGACATAATAGCAGCAAGCTACAAGTGTGCATCTTTTTCAGTGGCAAATCATCACTAGGTCGAATAGTCTGGGGTTTGTGCTACGGAGATGTCCAAAAATGGGGAGTGTCTGAAGTAAAGACCTACCCAAAAAGCAACATAATCCTCATGAGTGCTGCTGAGAAACCAGAAGTTGTCGAAAAGGTTAAGAACTTGGGCTGGGATGTACAATCATTGCCTGGTGCTGGTCACAAGCTTATGAAAGTAGCTTTAGGTGAGATGGTTTACAATTTGTTTTTCTCAATTATTTTCTATTTTTCTTCTTCTTCAAAATACTCAAGCCACAAAATAAAACCTGTCAATTAAACTGTTATAAATTACCTTTCATAATGTTCTCAAGTCCAACAAGGAAACCTTTTAATTTTCCAAGTTTGTCTATATGTCACTCATCAGAGTTCTTACTAGCAGACAGTTAATCTTATTGTAATGAATATTGGCAGATATTAGTGAACCACTGGTCTGAAATAACTAGAGACAGAATAAGATTCTTTCAATACCACACAGTGTGAGGAATTTCCTCCCACGAACGCTCCGGTTGTAGAATGAGCTCCCTGCTGAGGTTTTCCTGGGGGAATACAATATGGGGTACTTCAAGAGGGGAGTTAATAGGTTTCTCAAAGGTATGCGATGCGCATGTGATGCTCCAGGTGTTGCAGGCGTCCATAGACTTTGGTGACTACCTACTGTCAGGAGGGCCGTTAGCTTGTTTGCCACCATTGTGGTATACAAAAATACAATATTTTACAATATGAATTTTAAAATAACTTTCTGAAGTTAACTTTCTCTATTTGTTTCAGGTCAAGCAGCAGGATACATCTTATCCCAGGGTACCACATTCCGTTGGGATACATGTGCACCCCATGCCATACTCAAAGCCAAAGGTGGTGAAATTCTCGACTATACTACAACACTCCCCTTAACATACAATGACCCTGGTGATCTGGAATCAAAGGCATATTGCAACTCTGGAGGGCTCATAGCTTACGGCGATAACTCAGTGTTTGAGAAGCTGAAAGTTATTTTTGATAAATAAGCTACAAGAGATTGCAAGAATCAATCAGTTCTTAAAATCAATTTTCGTCTAAATATTTCTTTAAAATTAATTGTTATTACGAATGTTAAGTTGTTACTACTTGTAGATAAGAATTATGCATGATTGATATTGTTATAAAAAATATTATGCCCTTTTCTGATATCAGAATTATCTTGATGAAATGTGAAACACATCTTTGTGTCTAGTCATTGTTTTTTTAATAAAAACACAGGTGTATTTTACTATGTATAATTATATAACTTGATTTGAAACTTTATAGATATAAGTTGAAACAGATCTCATTAATGGAATAAACCATTATCTTGTTTATGTGACAATATCTGTATTTGTATATTATGTAATTAGAAAATGTATTTTTGAAAATCAAATGCAGTTTTTTTTTGTGTATGTTTATAATATATTTATTTTTTCCTTTTTTTTTTATTATTATTTAATATCAGTCATCACTAGATGAAGAAGAGTCTGAATATTTGCTTCGCTTTTTCTTTTTCTTTTTCTTATCCTTCTTCTTTTCTTTGCTTTTTTTCTTTTTAACTTTAGATTCCTTTTTTACTTTTTCCTGAAACATAGAATTATTGATATAAGAGCCACTGATTTAAACAAATGCATCCTACTTAATATAAAAGTACCAGGATGACCGAGCTTTGCTCTGTACAAAACACGTATAAAACGACGTTTTCTAGAAATGAAACCTAGCTAGATAGATTTATCGCCCCCGAAACCCACTGCATACTAAATTTCATGAAAATCATTGGGAGCCGTTTCTGAGATTCAGATTATATATATACTAGCTGTCCGAGCGCAGCTTCGCTTGCGTTGAAGATATTTCCCGGGATAAAATGTAGCCGGGATAGTGTAGCTTTCCAACGATAAAAGAATTTTTCTAATTGGTCCAGTAGTTTCGGAGCCTATTCAATACAAACAATCAAATATTTCCTCCTTATAATATTAGTATAGATATACAAGAATTGCTCGTCTAATGGTATTGGACATTAGAAGGTTTGTGATTGATGAGTTGATGTTTAAATGTTTGTGGCTTAATCATATTTACATTGAAATGGATTATGTTTGGCATTTTGGATCTCATTCACCCTTATATTTTTCCAGGATGTGACTTTTTTTGTCAAACACAGTAAATAACACTGCTTAAGACTCGCCCTGCCACTATCTTACAAAAAGGGATGGGACTATTTTAAATAGTGATTAACTTCTGAAAGAAGTTGAGAGGCGTTTTTAAGTAAGGCCAGTAATGTGTGCGATTACGTAATTCTGATCCTATCAAAACATTGATACTAACAGCTTTCAGTTACTATTGTTGAACTGGTATTACGAAAGTGATGTCGATTGTGACACATTCTGTCATCTGAATAGAAACCGAACGTATATAAAGGTGTCCCAAAATTAACGCAAGATTTAGATGAAGACAAGATTTAAGTAAAAATAAATTTGCCGCCATTTGTGCAGTAAATTGTTGACAACGCAGAAAAAACATTTATGACAGCTGAGAGTTTAGGGTTAGTGAAAATGGAGCGTTACACGATAGAACGTGTCTTCATTATTGAACAATCATCAACAAACGGATGCTAATTTTGCGAGCAAAATCATCCTAAGCGACGAAGCATATTTTCACCTTGATGGGTTTGTTAATCGCCAAAATTGTCGCTTTTGGGGACCTGAGATAACCCACATGTGATTGTCGAAAAACAAATGCATCCACAACGTGTCACTGTTTGGTGTTGATTATGGGCTGGAGGCATAAGTGGACCATACTTTTTTTGAAAATGAGGCTGGTCAAGCAGTGACTGTTACTGGTGCTCGATATCGCGACATGATAACACAGTTCTTTTTGCCGAATTCCGAAATTGGATAATATTGATGTGGCCAATATGTGGTTTCAACAAGACGGTGCCACATGCCATACAGCCCGAAACACTTAAAACATTTCAATTACTGCATGAGACATTTCCAAGTCGTGTACTCTCTCGTTTCGATCAGATCAGTGATCAGAATGGGCCCCCGAAATCGTGTGTTTTAACACCGTTACATTTATTTTTATGGGGTTATTTAAAACCACTGGTCTATGTCAACAAACCCACAACCACGCGTGCATTAAAGGAGGAGATTCGACGTTGCATCAACGAAATTCAGCCACCTTTATGCAGAACGCTCATGGAAAATTTCGAGAAACGAGTGCGTATATGTATGCAAAGCCGTGGAGGCCATTTGTCCGATGTGTTATTCCATAAATAACCCTATCCTATGTACTTTATGATTCAATAAAAAAAATACATACAAAAGGCTAAAAACTGTGTTTTCTATTAGTGTTTTCTGCATTATGAAATAATGTCTATTGATTATCAAAACTGATAGACATTGATTGTATTAAGAGTTCCAAAATCGCCATGCTGGATTATTATTGTTTATACTTTATTTACATAAATATTGTGCTAAAACTTCTTGCCATAAACTACATATTTATAAACTAATCTCAACAGTTTACCTTATATTAAATTGTCTAAAAGTACTACTTTTTTTGTAGATAACAAATGTTTTTTTTTGTGTGTGAAGTTGCTGGCAGAAGCTAGTATTTAAAAATGTTCACCTGCTTGACTATTGCTTGACCTAATCCAGCTGATATAACCGGTTCAGGAGTGATTGTTGGGGCGCATCCGTCCATTCTTATGGATGCTGTCACTTCATCTATTTTCGTCATGTCTGCATTTGGGGCTTTGTATTGTTCACAGTGGTCCACTCTAACAGTTCTGCCTAAGATCTAAAAATTGTATGGTATTAATAACAGAGATGTACAGGATATAGAAACAAGTTCGACAACTGAGTTCACCGAGTAATAATAAAACAGTGCATAAAAATGTAGTGGACCAATAGTAGATTGTTACACCGAGCGCAAAGTGAGTTATTAATGCACGCGAGTGTAATGTTGGTGCCCGAGCGCAAGCGAGTGCATTAATTACTCACTTTAGCAAGGTGCGTTATTTACTTTTCTTTCAACTACCAATCTACCTACTGTGATAAAATATACCTACTCAAACTAAAAATATGAAGAATCAAAGTTTTACAATGGTACAAAATGCGCGCCATTTGTTTTTTTTCACCAAGTCGGTTTTATTCAGCCGATTTTTATTATCAGCCAGTATCTTTTTGGTCTAATGCAAACATTTTATATTAAACTTAACGGGAGATATTAAACCTCGGTGGTACATTTATATCGAAATAAAAAGTAAAAAACAGTGCAATAATGAGATTTCATATAGCATTACTGCACTGTTTTTGGTTCTAAGCAAAAAACTAGGTTCTTTGTGATCAGTTTTGTGGCGCAGTCGGCTTAGATCCGGCTGAAACGCAAAAGGTTGCGGGTTCGATTCCCGCCGCGGGACAAATGTTTGTATGATCTGCAAGTATTTGTCTCGGGTATGCGTATTTCTTGTATAATATGTATGTATTTACAAAAAAAAGTATATAAGTAAGATATCAGTCATGTGGTACCCATAACACAAGCTCTGCTTACTTTGGGGCCAGATGATGCTGTGTGAAATGTCCGGTATTATTATGATTATTACTACCTAAGAAAAAATATTTTAAACAAAGACTCGATTTTCAGGCATCAGCTGAAGCTGTAATTAAATAAATAGAAAATAAATACATTTCTCCTCTCCTTGTTATCTCGTAACTCCATCATTTATGAACCGATTTGAAAAATTATGTTGTTATGTGAAAGAATAAACTTTCCGATTAGTCACATAGAAGTTTCATCAAAATCGGTTCTGTAGTTTTAATCAAAATAACTAGAAAAAATATGTTATCCTAATAATCGAAATTTCGTATTTTGCTTAAAAATTTAATAGTAAGTACTTACTAAAAAGCGTAAAATTAAAACTTTTTTAACCGATTTCATAAAAAGGAAGAGGTTCTCAATTTAGTTGTATTTTTATGGGCTTAAATTTCATTTGGTGAATTCGGGTTTTCTTAGTTTTTACTATGCTGAACATTATTTCGCTACCTTTTTTTTAAACTATCACTGCTGGGAAAATACCCCTTTTACCACGTACTTTCATTTGTTTTTAGCATGATTTAGCAATTTAATGGTTTGAAGATTGTCTCACCAACCCCTTATTAATATTTTCAGCAGTAGTAGTAAGTAGTACCTTTATCCCATTTAAATTATCCACTGCCAGTATAGTAGATCTTTGGTCTTCATAGCATATGAATGTGAAGCCTTTTGATTTACCAGTTGCTTTGTCTCTAACCAAGTTGATGTTGACAACTTCCCCATATCTGGAAAATAGTATGAGAATTATAATATTAAATGTATCTTATCTTATAAACGGCGATGAAAACATGTTAACAAAATGGGCATGTCACATAAAGCCTAAAAAGTTAATGTGCACGAAAGGAGCCTCTACTTTTGTGCATTTAGCACATCTTTTCAGGCACACGAATCCTTTTCCACACTGGTTTGAAGTGACAAGTGACACAATAAGAAAAAGACTCGTATTATATATGAATAAGAATATTTATTGCCAAAAAAGAATTTCACTAATTTACAGTATCGGCGAGGCCCAAACTAGACGTAGAAGCCTGTATCTTGGGTCTCAAGAGCTCTCAAGGGTCTCAAGAGATTAATACATTTTGGCGATCCAGGACATTTCACACAACATCATCTGGCCCCAAAGTAAGCAGAGCTTGTGTTATGGCGATGTTTGGCTTTAGTGTACATACTTATTACAAATGGTAAAATTGGCAGTTTTAGATTGCATGCATGTATTGTGTGTGTGTGTATATGTGATTTTGTGTGTGTGGATGTGTTTTAATAGTTTTCCATAACCTTTTTGGATCATTTCTAGTTTGTTCAAGATGTTGTCTATTGTATTTCATTTTAACCTTGCGGTGTAGGTGTAGATTTTATGTTTTTCCATATCACCCGGAAAAGCTTCAGACTTACTATGGAGTTTATCACGGTGCCTCATACATCGAATCAAACCAGGAGTAATCCAGGGTTTTATATTTACTAGTTTACGACCTATTTTAACTATACCAGTATGTTTTATTATTAATTTGAGACATTGATTTCTGCGGCAAGAGCGTCGAAATCAATTTTTGAACGCCACCGAGGACCATGGCTAAGATTTAATTTAGACTCGAGTGACAAACCAGAAATTACGATGTCGTGATCTGTTATCGATGACTTACAAACTATACCGACTGCTTTAGAGTTAGATTTAATAAAAAATGGTCTAAGCATGCGTTATATCTAGTCGGGGTGGTAATAACAGGGAGTAAACTGTGCGATGCCATAAGGCATGCATATTTAGATCACCAGTTACTAGAATAATTGGTTTGCTTTTTAAGGTGTCTAACACACAGATAACGTCTATTTTCGATTTAGGACGTTGCAGTATAATAGCGAAATCGTCGAAGTTACATTGTATAGGGTCAGTTCGCCTGTTAGCCGACAGGGTGGGTCCCTTTCTCGACCTTTCGTCGCACTACTACTAAACAATTGCAAAAAATTGCTTATATAACATACGCTGAGGGAGTGCATTTTGGCGCTATCTTGAATGTCCAAGCAAACACACGAACAAATTTCAAACCACCAACGCAATCAAAACAAATATAAATAATATGTTTAGTCGGTGGTGAACTGGCAAAAATGCATTGAATTCAGTGAAAAAAATAGTGGTGTGATGCAGCTTTCGCGGTAAGTTACTCAAAGATTTTTATGGATTTTAGTATTCTGATTATTTGTATACCTTTATAATAGATCAAAGAATACGTTCATAAGGTATTTGGAATAAAATATTAAATATAAATTATTAAAATTGCGTGGTCGAGAACTGTACCACGCTTTTAAACGCAAATCCCTTTTTCGTCCACATAGGCGGAGATTGGCTATTTCATGTCAAGAAGATCTTGTACGTCTTGTCTTTTTTTATGTGTGACAAACAAATGATGTTTTTAATGAATTTGTACATTATACCCCCTCCCAAGTTTAATTGCCAGTTTTCGTCCGGGCTATTACGGTTAGATAAAAAAATACAGATGTCGTATTTTTTAAATATTTGCTAGCGGTCGGAAACAGAATTGGGTAAAGACTACCAAGGTTTTCGACCATGATTTAAGTAATACAATAAATGGTACAAAACATCATTGAAATAATGTATTTTATGCTATAAAAAAATATGTAATCAAAACATCATTGAAATAATGTATTTTATGCTATAAAAAAATATGTAATGTGTTTTTTTATTTTATTTTTCAGGTTTTTCTTTTTTCCATACGATTTTTTTCTAAAATTTTTCATAATATTGTGGTCGGAAACCGATACATCCGATCGATTTTCGACTATTTAAGAAATTATTTATCAAGATAAACTAAGCTCTTGATAAATAAATAAACACTTAGTCGAAAATCGATTTAAAGTATTTGCTCGTGATCATGGCGCATGCAACTTTGCCGAAATATCGAAAAGCAGTCAAACTGACATATCATTCTACTACTTATAATATTATAAACGCGAAAGTTTGTAAGTATGGATGGAAAATATCTGACACCTGCGAGCTATTCTGGCGTGCGCTGCAAAAACCGTTTTCACGAAGTACTAATCCTGCGCAGACGAAGTCGCGGGCACCATGTAATGGTATATATATATAATATCCCGTTTTGAGTGAAATTTGTTTCTTATATATATATATTTATGTTAAGATTATATAATATTGTATAATAAATATCAAAGATGAATGAATATATGAAAGATCTGACAGAGGGTACTCTTCCGTTATCTTTAAAACGGAAGCTAATGGATGTGTATCCTCCCCATATTAACTTATGGCTCACAAACTTGGACTCTTACAAACATCCAAAAGTCAGCGGGCTATGGAGCGCAGCATTATCTGTCTAAAACGTACCGACCGCATACGCAACACAACTCTGCGCTCCAGAACCCAAATTGCTGATGTAGCTCAAAACGTTACGAAGCTTAAGTGGAGCTGGGCTGGTCATGTCTATCGCATGCCAGATGAGCTGTGGGCCAAAATCTCCACTTAGTGGATCCCTGAGACAGCGAGACGGCGCTTTGTTAGACCCAAAAAGAGATGATCTCGACACCTTTGACTGAGCTTGGGTTCAAATACTTCCAAACCGAGATGACTTGAGAGATCCAGGGGAGGCCATTGCCCAGCAGTGGGACACAATGAGCAATCGTAATCGTACTAAATATCAAAGTACCATACCAGTGCTTTATTATTATTTTATGGAAATTAAAATCCAACGAGAGACCTCTTCTTAAGTTGATATCTTGTGAGTAGACTGATTTACGATTATTTAAATAAATAAGTAACATGTTTGATGAATATGAATATTGAAAAATAAAAATACGTCTCGCTGAATGAGTTTAATTTATTACTACACACCATTTACACTCCTATATTTTAAATATTTTCCCATCAGAAATGCATGGTCGAAAACTGAATTTTCTGGTCGAAAACTGGCAAAAATGGGTATTTGAGCTTTAAATATTTCTATAAAATTAGCAGATTGTTTTATTACTAAACACTTTATATAAAATGAAATTAGAGTATATTAGCTATAAGGTGAAAAACAATGTTAATCTAAATAATTACAAAAACATAGGTACTTAATGGTTCTTGAATCTGATAACTCAGCTAACTGGTCGCGAACTGGCGTACTGACTCTACTCTTGATATTAAAAGATAGGATCCTGGAGTCAAGGTCGGTAGAAGATAAGAAGCATTGACATAGCTCAGGTGAGTTGAATGACTGACATTCAATTAAGATTGTTTCATCTATGTCATCAGTTATGCTAAGTAAAGCCATATTGATAATATAGAAAGACTAAAAAATATAAGTTTTCAAGAAAAGAGTGAGTCATTCTTGTTGTGCAGGTAGTGATACAGTTAACATTTTTGCGCAGTGTTAATGTGTGTGTGTAAATTTTTTATATTATATTTTATAACTAAAATTAAAAATTATATATAGGCAGTAAAGAAAGATGAGGAATTTATATTTCACTAAAAACAGGTTCTCTGACTTGGGTTAGAAATAATTGGCACCTAAATTCACCTAGTATGTAAGACGATTTAAAATGATCTTTCTGATTGTGTTGAATAAAACAGGTTTTAATTTGTTATCTCCAGACCTTTGTTTGACAATAATCTCAAATATCTAGTTAGATCTTGGATGACTATAGCCGGGATAGAAAATCAAATCAAATGAAAACATTCTTTATTCAATAAAATCACAAGGACCACTTTTAATTGTCATGTTACATGCTAGTGAATCTAGATGCCGGTTTCTCCTAACCACAGTTCAAGAAGAATCCGGCAAGAAACTCATCTGGTCTCAACACTTTTTTGTATGATTATTGCCAATTTTGTTATGGATCGAGTCGACTTGGAGCAGATTCATCCGAAGCTTTTTTGTCATCTTAATAATCTCATATTCTATAATATGCTTTGTTAGGCAGTTTCTGTTTTATTACGTTTTTAAATTTGCGAATCTACAAATCTAACACTTCGACAAATGTAGCAGAGGATAACTATAATGACTTTATGGTCAAAGGCATGTATGCATACCTTTTAGTTGCAGATGCCAACGTTTAGTACTCTATGCAATTAGGATTTGTATTTAATGAATTAGTTTTTACTTACTGTGAGAAAACACATATTATATCTCCTTCAGTAAGATCATAGGGTAAACCGCCAACAAATATCCAAGCACTGTCCCTATATTGATCATGCCAAGAGCTTTTAGAATTGTTAGAAAGTTCTCTTTCGCTCAGCTTCAGCACATTTTTGATATTTCTGAAAACAGTAAATAGAGTAAGTATTGAATAAAGACTCGGGCAAAACTTGAAAGAATCCGCTAATACTCAACCCTTACGTCATAGGATTCATGGCAAATTAATTGAAGATTATCAATGAATAAAACACAGTATAATAAAACAGAAAGTTTGGTATCAACAAATTATTTGCCTTGATTGCTTAGCACTTTTGTTTGTTTGGGTTTTTTTTTTTTAGGTTATTAAATTATTAAAATTGGTTTTGATTTCGTTTTCTTCTTCTTCGTTATTGGCATAAGTCATAATGATGACAGTTTTGCCAATGTCAAGTGTTTAGATTGTGGATTCTCTTTTTGATTCTTCGTCTGTCATTTCATAAAGTAACATAGCTCAGTCTGCTGCGACTTGAAATAAAAAGAAAACCTACTATGTTATAGGGCTAAACTTGATGAAATGGAAGATATTAGCTTCTCCCTCTTTCCAGCACTGACATAAATTGGCCAGTCAGTCAGTCAGTTCAGCCTCAGTTGTCATTTTTTGCATTGTTTACATGTTGTTTACGAACTCAATAATCGTTTAAAGTAGTAATAAATAAGGTTTAAAAGGCTGATGGCATAATAAACATGAGTGCGTTACTTATAAATTCCTGTTTTCCAGGAAAATTTTGAGTTGTATGGCGTGTAATGCGAGGTAGGTATGTGGGTTTCGTTGACAAAGAAAATATGGTAGTAAACGGTATTTTATGGCCAGATTTCCCCTGGATGAGGGTCGGTGAGTAGAACATAGACTAATATATCAATTTATAGGCACCTACATCATTTTGGAACAAAATATTATTATAATAACAGTAATCTCAGTAATAGAGGGGTGCATCGAAACATTTTACAAACATCGATATTTTTTCGATGATTTTTTGGATTTTTTTTGGTATAAAAATGGGTGAAGATGGCAGGCAATGAGGACTTATCAATTTAAAAAACTTCATGAATTTAAATTTGTTTGCTGAAAGCATTTTGATGATAAAGCCTTCCAAAAAAAAATAACACAGTTAAACAGCCTAGCCGTGGTAAAAAGGAGCATCAAAGGTTTGAAAACCGAAAGGGTCAATTTTTATAAAGTAAATATGTAATTTCTTATCTGATCGTTTTTTATTTCAGGTATTATTATGTTAATCAGGAAAAGGACGTACTTATAAAAAGTTTTTTTGAATAAATTTGTTTGTTTATTTTAATGACGTTTTATTATTGTACCCAAATCTAAACTGAGCGTAGCACCTTGTTTTGTGGTGTTAAATGAAACTTCTGGAGTTTCATTTACCACCACAGAACCATAGTTCAATTAATACCACCTAGGAATTCCAACCGTGATTAGGTCAGGTCGTTCATCGATATCGATAAATTTTAAATGTTATTGCTGAACAGCCCTATTTCATTTATGTTTGGTTGGCTATATAAACGTTAGCTAATTTTTGACATTGACGTAAGGGTTAGTCTATTTTAATCTAGGGTGTCCCCTCTCTTCTTTTAGGATATTGCATACTCTTTGACAAAGCTCTGCTAATTTAATATTTTTACCCGTTTTATTGCATGTTTTATATAGTAATCTTGGCGGAATTTTAATTAATAAATTGTGACTACAGGACAGGTATGGATAATTGAATTATATGTGTATTGTGGTGCAATGTGATTTGAAAGACGAGGAATCCCAAGAAAACTCTTAGACGCCATTCCGCGTGACGTCTAGAATTGACAATTGACCATTGACTAAGACTAATAACAAACAAACTGACTATAAACACTTGACATTGGCAGGATTGACATTAGTATGTCACAGGCCATTAACAAATAAGAAGTGTATTCTCTTTGATTTTTTCTTTTCATTCATTTCCCCTATGTATGTAAGTATAAAAAAATAGGTATAATAGTATTAATTAGTTCACAAACTATATGATGCTAACGTAACGCAGCAGACAGGGCCATTACATAGACGAAATCCTGTCAAATATTCATTCCCACGCTTCTTATCCCATATGACAGCTTACTTTTTTATTTTGAATGAATCTTTTAGCAGCGGTCTTTTAGCATTCTAACGAGTATGGTTTTACTGCTGGCTTGGATTATATTGCAACTGCAACTGCTTTCTATTTTAAACAATTTTATCGACCTACAAAGAAATGACCCAGATAATCATAATAAACACATTATTTATATAATCAGACATTTTTTTACAGAAATATAAGGTATAATAAACAATAACACAAAATACAAGTCAAACAGTTGAGCTATCTAAGGACTACCCTACGCAAAATGATCTATAGATAGCTCAACTGATCCAGACCACTGCCAGAGGGCAGCGTCACAAGACACTGGTAAATGCTTATACGCTGGGCCAGTTATAAGCTGGCTCTTGAATCATGCGATGTTTCTATCAGACGCTATTAAATAATTTTGAAAGCAATATGTGCTCCTGTTTCTCACGTGCCCAGGGTCTTGACTCCAAAAGGCTCACATAATGTAATGTAGGCCCTATCAAGAAAGGCATATATGCGTCTTTTCAGGTGCTCGGCACTTCCCGACATTCAGCCGCCGCACCAGCTCTAACGGAAGTCCCAGACTGATGGGGTGCGGCAAGGGTGTCTTGTATACACAAGTAGCATCGCAGACCAATGGCCTACCCATCTCCTAAAGGCCATGAGTCATCAGGACTCTTACCATCATCACGTATCAGACTCAAGATTAGCTGGTACGTAACGTTGACGTTTTGGCGAAAAATAAACAAAATTAAAGCTCACATAATAGTCCGACAAGAAAGAGTAGAAATTAATTATATAGGAACTAAAATTTACTATAAACTGGCAACTATTTATGAAAGGCCAGTGTGGCCGCTGTAGTAATTTTGTCGCCAGATTCAACTTTTCTTTGCAAATTTATTTTATGCACGTATTTTTTTGATAAAGTATCGTCATGCTTTGATACATACCTACTTTTGCTTATATTTAAAAATCATGCTTAATTAAAAGAATCAAGCATTCAAAAGGTTTTGTTAACGTAAAAATAATTTCTTGAAATCTTATTTAAATTTGTGTTGGACTAACCAGAAGAATTTTCCGCTAGTGGAAACACTGCACTATTTTGTAGTGCAATCCTTTATTTTTGATACTTTACTTATCTGGAAGCGATGCTGTGAACATGTGAAAAAAATCGAAAAATAATATTATGAGCGAGGTCGAACCATGTACCAAAACATTGAGCAGCTGGTAATACAACACGAGTGGTGTTGAAAGCGAGGAATCTGAGAGAAAAGATGAAAATTATGGTATGGAAGGAACATCTAATTACGTTCTACCACAACATTCTGAAGAAGAATCGATGTCGGGTATCTTTGAGTCATTAGAGTAATTTATGTTTGATTTAGTATTCTATTATTATTCAACAAAATTGACTAATATTGTGTTTTTTCTCCTCTGAGTATACAAAATATTCTTGCTTTCTTTCTAGGTAGGTACCAAGAAACATAGTGGGTTTAACATAGTGGTTTTGATTCTTATTCAGGACAAACGTTTATGTGATGAGCATAAATGTTTGGTGTAAAATTTGATAAAATATAAACTGCAATGTGCTATAATGTGTTATAAAGTATATTAAAAAATATGGCCTGACTTTAGTAGTGCGTCGCACGAATTGGAGGGTAAAAAGACTCACATCTGGTAGGGTTTTGCTTTCTGATTACATATTTACCACTAATAACATTAGGTTATTCTTAGTTTTCGAGAAAATAATAAAACATTTTTAACCTCAAATCAAATAAATCAGATAAAACTACGTAAAAACTGACAGATAATAATCAACTTTGTCGTATGTCGTCTATGGTTTAACATGTTGTGTTCAAAATTGATGTGAACGAAACGTAAAAATCCTGTCAGTGATTTTGTTATAGCTTCTTTCGACGACTTTGGCTTATCTTCACTTCACTTGGTTACTTATCACCTATCACTAGGTAGGTTACGTTGGAGTATAGAAAAAAAACGCGCAAGGCGAGCGAGCGTAGCGAGCTTACCACGGCAGCGGCCGAAAAAATAATACAAGGTCACGGTATATCTGATCTTTGTCGTATTTGTTGTCTGTGGTTTATCATGTTATGCAAAATTGATGCGAACGAAACGTAAAAAATCTGTCATGTGTCACTGTAACCGCGCCAAATCGCGCCATACGTAAAAAACCGATGTCTTTGACATATGGCTTCTTTCGACGACTTTGGTTGTTTGGTTTATCTTATCTTCTGGACCTTGTTTGTTTACCTACACGATTGACCTACGCTTATACACTGGACACTGATTTTCTGCCTTCACGATTGATCCTTGCTGATCTACTGGACATCTGGACTGGTAATTTAAACTAGAATATTTTTTTTGAGGTTAGGTTACATTTATTGAAATATCTCGAGAACGGGACAATACCTAGTATGAGGGTGGTACCAGGGGGGGGGGCGCCCCCCACCCCCCATTTTTCCTTCATTTTCGTGCGACGCACTACTAAGGTTGAGAGTTGAGTGTTTAAACATTCAATGATGCTGGTGATTATAGCAGATGTATCAGAAACACCACCAGACATTTCGGTAGTAAATAACGTTGGATAGGCATCGGGGCGAAGACGTGCTCTCGAGTTGAAGCGAGAAACCTCTTCTCAAAATATAGGGTCTTCCAATAGGCACGTCCGAACTTTGACAGTTGGTAGCGGCCGTCTTGTTGAAGCTACATCTGTCAAATTGGTTGTAATTTATTCATTCTGTTTTGCCAAATCATCATGGATAGCATTCAACAACACGTGCAAATTATAAAATGGTTTTATCAAAATGAGTGTTCTGTTCGGGCAATACCGCGCGCTTCGCCCATTTTACGGTCGCCATAATCGTCCTACCGAGAGGACTATTCGTCGTGTGGTGAATAAATTTGAGTCCACTGGTTCGGTAAATGATCGACCAACACCCGCACGTCAACGAAAGGCAAGGTCTGCCGAAAACATCGCCGCTGTCCGTCAGAGTGTGCAGGAGAATCCGAGGCAGTCGATTTCGCGTCGCTCACAAGAACTCGGCCTTTCACAGACCACAACTTGGCGAATTTTGCGTCGTGACTTGGGCCTGCACCCGTATAAAATTCAACTCACCCAGGAATTGAAGGTAAACGACCATAGACAACGACGTGTGTTCGCTGAATGGGCACTGGAGCAGTTAGCAAATGACTGTAATATTCACAGAAAAATTATCTTCAGCGATGAGGCCCATTTCTGGATGAATGGGTACGTAAACAAACAAAATTGTCGAATTTGGGACGATACCAATCCACATGAGATCCAAGAGCGTCCAATGCATCCCGAAAAAGTTACAGTTTGGTGTGGGTTTTGGGCTGGCGGCGTCATCGGGCCATATTTCTTTGAGAACAACAATGGCCAGGCCATCACTGTCAACGGCGAGCGCTATAGGTCGATGATTACCAACTTTTTTTGGCATGAACTGGATCTTCTGAACACCAACGACATGTGGTTTCAACAAGACGGCGCTACGTGCCACACAGCTCATGCCACATTGAGTATTCTGCATGAGAGATTTGAGGGCATGGTCATCTCACGTGGAGCTGATGTGAACTGGCCACCGAGATCTTGTGACTTAACCCCGCTAGACTTTTTCTTGTAGGGTTTTCTTAAGTCGCAGGTCTATGTGAATAAACCACAAATCACAGCGGCCCTCAAAGCCAATATAACCTATGCCATAAGTCAAATTCAGCCTGATTTATGCGCAAAAGTCATGGAAAATAGGATATCTCGCATGCGCTCCACCCAGAGAAGCCGTGGCGGACATTTGAATGATGTCATATTCCACACATAATGGCATCACTACATCTTTCAAATAAATAAATAATTTCGATAATATATCACACACACTTTGTTTTATTTAAATTCAAAGATAGGACACGCTTAATGAAAGACCCTTTACATGCAACACACATACTGCTTGCGAAAATCTTTAAAGCATCAGGTCTCGAAGTCTTTAAATTCACTTTCAGAGTACAACCTCACTTTCAGTTTTGAACACATAACAAGACTGACATCCTTACGTTAACAAGCACAGCTTACAACACAGCACTTACACATTACTGTCAGAGGAAATTACAGGTTCAGAAATTAAGAGGATAAAATGTTTAATTACAAAATTTAAAATCAACGCAAAACCTCACACTCAACTTTGTAACTGCAACAGCGGTTGCTTGTTAGTTTCCTAGCTTGTTTTGTTTGTTTGGATTGATTTGATGTTGATAGCAATATAGAAAACAAACGCAAGAAAGAAGTATCAAAGAAGGGGAGCGAACTGTCATATATGTTATGGATTTTATAGACTATAAATCGACCAAGATTTAAAGTTCAGTGATTGATTGTCGGCCATGTATTGGTATTAGTTTAGTAGTATAGTACTCTCTATGTTCATTGTTTTGTTTATGTATGTACTAGATAGTTTGTTTTCTTCGTTTTGTTGTGCCTCCTCCATCAGAAATCAACAAACAGCTAAATTATTTATTGCAACTAATAAGTCCGATTTGGTCAAATAATAAACAGAAATCATGACTACCCCTACAGAACCCTCAGAAAATTTTGAACAGGTTAGTAATAGAATAGAGGAACAAAGTTGGCAATCAATCCATCATGACGTGAAGGGAAGCAACACATGAGAAGTGGGTTGACTGATTCGTTCCCTACACCAACCTCTCGTTGGAAACCATACATCTACATAGTAAAAAACAATTTAGTATGTATCTTTTATTTCTAGAATGAAATGGAAGATGATGAAACAGAACAGCAACTAGGCGCAACAGCTTCTGGGCGAAAAAGGCTTTTTAGTAAAGAACTAAGGTGTATGATGTACGGCTTTGGTGATGACCAGAACCCATATACAGAGAGTGTTGATTTTTTAGAAGATTTGGTTATGGAATTTATAACTGAAACAACGCACAGGTACCTTATTATAAATAAATAAATATTATTGGACAATTCACATAGTACCATCTAGTCTCAAACTTAGCGAAGCTTCTTCTATGGAATAGTTGCATACACACACATGAAATACTTTGTAACATTGACACAGAACAAACACTTATATGTCCATGATAGTGATTGTTTGTGAGTTGTGTTGTGTGTGAACCTAGATAAACAAAGTTACACTTACAGAGCCATGGAAGTGGGCAGGACAGGTAGAGTTCAAGTTGAAGACATAATTTTCTTGGTAAGAAAAGACCCTAGGAAGTATGCCCGTGTAAAAGACCTGCTAACTATGAATGAGGAACTAAAGAAAGCGAGAAAGGCTTTTGACGAAGTTAAATATGTTGGTAAGTAATAGGTATATTGACTAGAAATTAAACTTGCTTAGAATGAAAAATAAACTGGCTTGTTACAAAATGAACTGTTTAATGACATGATTGTGTGTATAATGTTTTTTATAATCTTATAGAAGATCAACAATAACCTTGAAGGCCAAACAACGGCGCAATGCTTCTTTTAACTGATGCAAGTAACCAATATTTTGACACATTGCTTTTGTGTGAACCTGGTACTAATGACTTTTAAAAGTGCTTGCAAATACTGTGTTGGGTTTAGTTTTGCCCTAAAAGTGTTCTGTTGTCCCTCAAAATCAATTTCCTCATGTGTTAACAATAACCCTCTATAAAATAAGGTAGAACTTATCCAATGCTCAATGCACCTTTAGAACTTGTCACTGGTTTTTATATAATATCTTTCTATAGGCCCAATTTAGATATATACCTATATAGATTTATATATATTGAATATAATAATTTGGGTGTTCTGGATTTTTTTTATGTTTGTCATATTAATTTTGTAATCTACTCAGGCTTATCCTTACATTTATCCTACTTATTGTCTTTACTAATATATATCTATTATAGAACCGTTTTCCCCCCAAAGGGAAGAAAACGATTATTTAGGTTTCAGCCGAAGCTTGACCCATGTTAAGATTAACACCATTGAATATCGTGCTAGGTATTACATAGTTTACTCAATAAGTCGCTAGATGTCAATGTCAACATACACAACCTCTTTACTTGACCTCCTTGAATCAGCACCGGCTGCCTTGCAAAGCCAGTATGCTAAGGAAAAACCGTCAAGGATTTTAAATTGTGTGGGTCAAGCTTTGGCTGAAACCTAAATAATCGTTTTCTTCCCTTTGAGGGAAAACGGTTCTATTTAGGTGTTCGATCCTTCGCTTGACCCACATTGAGACGTGTTTACATTCTGACGGTGCTGATTGTGTACTGTGACCTGTGATATTCACAATATGAGGGAGAGAGATGTATAAGTCAACTTTATAGATGGAAAACCCAAAACAAATAGATTTCTGGTAAATCATTACTACACTACAGTATTACATAATACATATTACAATATAGTATTACAGTACTACAGTATCATTACTACAGTATTACTTTAGTTGATTATAACTAGTGACTCTGTGAACTATAAACATTGCGAACATTTTTCGAAATGACTGAAATATAACGTTTTCAACTCCGCAATTGGAAATTTTGAAAACTTCATAAAAACTGAATCGACAAAAAAATATTCTTTTATAATAACCTGCTCACAAATTTTCACCAGAATCGGTTGAGAAATGCGACCTGTAGAGGAGAACATCCGGGCAGATAGACAGCATTTTTGCCTAAGCTAAAACGGAGACTCGTTCGCGCTTGAAAACTGCCAATAAAAAACACTGATGTGTTGGACTACTAGAGTTTTGACTTGCTGTTATATAATAATGATTTGACACAGTGTTTTGTGATTTTCAATTTTCAGGACTTGTTTCGCATTTATTCAATAAAACTGCTGACGCAACGGAAGCCCGGAAGCTTCTCGCTGAGCTAGTGATTCCCGCCTCTTCAAGTAATGTGAGCGGTGCAGCGTCTCTTGTAGGACCTCTTGTAGTTAATTATACAGTTATATTGTATTGATTATTTTGACTTGCGTCTCTGATAGGATACTCTAACAAGAGTACGAATCCACAGTGACAAATTCAATTTTTGGATTTTAGTTTTCTAGCAGCTTCCATTCTGAATGGTATTGAGTAGCAGAGTCTGTTTTATACAGTTATACAATTATATCCAGGGTCAATTATAGAGTTTGTACCTACTCATCTAAAGTAGTGATAGGTCATGCGTTCGTCTTGCCTAGGCGAGCAGAAGTAGAATTGCAACATGCCTTGATACCTGAAGTAAGATGTTGTTGTCAATACTGAATATAAATACGTACATGTAGGTAATCTATAACTTTATTTAAGTTCCAAATGTATTCTTACTTTTGGGTGATTTATGTGAATACTTTTAATAACATGTTTAACCAGAAGATGGTTATTTAGTGAATCAGCTTTCTGTTACAACTGACTTTTGTACGTTTATAGTTTTATCTGTTATTTTACCACTTTAGGTTATATAACAATTTAGTTGCATTTGCCGGGTGGATCACGTATTGAGTGGGTATTTTAAGAGCACCCGTTCTGCCACCTAGTCCAAGCCGATTTATATGTCTTCGGAGTTGATGGGCGTCACGAGGAAATAAGAATATTATCTTGTGGCCAAACAAGTTGGGCCCAAGCCTTATACGACAAACCTGCAATTGTAGTTCTCTAATGCTGGTGGCGGTTTGCTGGTTTGGAGATAGATCATTATGTTGTGTATTATAAGTGGTTTCCCGTCTGCTCTCCATTTTAGTTCCATATGCCAGAATGTATTTTGCTAGTTGTGGCAACTAGGATATAAGTTCCTCTGCAAGTGTCTAGGTGACGTAGAACTAGAGGTATCCCAGAGTCCCAGAGGAAGAAATGCATAACTATCCCAGATCGATGTTTGATGAATGTATCTATCTTTTTATTCTTATCGTGTCACTAGTTATTTCTAACCAGTGTGGTGAAAGAATGTATCTATGAAAATAACTTTTTAGATCTCGTGCTTTCTGGGACACGCAGGTTTCTAGCATTGTCACTCGCGCCGAGGGGAAGAGATCAATTTGTGGTAGGTATCCCGAATGTTTTGAATATTGTTCCAGAGAGTCCACTCTGTTATACAATTGGATCTTGACAGGCTGTCTACTATTTCATTGTCTTAACCCGGTAGCTAGCGAGCGGTAGCGAAGATGTATTCTGTTTTTGTTCAGCATGGCGAAGATCTAGCTAGAACCTTCAATAATTGGATTTGGATATGGATTCTCCTTGTTTTGTAATATGCGCCACAGTAATAATAACCACAGTATTGTTGCCAATTTGCAGTATCACTGAGAACTGTGGTCCTTTTTGGATTGATTCATTTTATAATCACATTCATTTCTTGAGTGACGTGTTTTGAAATTGGGTACTTTGCGAAAGGATTGCTTTGAGGTAGGCGAAAAGAAAAATTTGAGACACAAAACTCCTCACAGCAGAGTTTTTACCGACAGCACTTGAGTTTAATGATGCTGTCATCTCCGGAGAAGTTTTGGTTTGGAAGTAGGTATGGTTTGCATTAGATGACGACAGGTTTATCAACGAGGCTTAGAACAAAAAGGGATGCGATAACCTTATATTATTGATAGTATAGATTTTAGGACCCCATGTCTCATCCAAGAAGACAAACTATACCTAACCTCCGGCTCTAAAACTACTACTTGATTTGACTTTATGTATAAGGATTTGTCGGAGTAGTTTCCGCTCTCTTATAGTTCATTTGCGGCGGTCGTCTTTGAAATATGTTAGGCGCTGAAAGTTTTTTAGGCCGGAGATATCAGAGTTTTCTTGAGCCTGTGCAGCAGCAGGAGGAGGAGGCATACCTTGTTCCTTGATAAGATCAGACAATGCGCTGGAGTCAGTGGGATGCCGTATTTCGTGTAAATATTTATTTCGAGATCTGTAAAAGCTCGTCTTTGTTGTATGGTCTCGTCGAATCTTCCACACACATACTGCAGTAAAGCATCTGAAATTGTTATGAATTCGTAGTCAGAGTTTAGTCCTATTGATAGGGACTTTCATAGTTCATAGAGATAAACGGTTTTGCTTCTGGCGGGCTATTATCGTAAATCTCTTGGAAGTGTTGGCGCTGTTTCTAGAGTGCTTAAAGTTTTTTCTTGACCTCAGTGTATTTTATTACAGGCCAATTTTTAAAATCTAGTCTTTGACAATATGTACTTTGTTAAGCCAGTGTAGGCTCAGTTTCAACCGCTAGTAGTTTGAAATTATATGTAACTATTTAAATTGTATGTCATTAATATTGTATCGTAGGGCCTGCCATGGTATTGATTCTCCATCATGAGGCTCTTTGTTTTCATATGAAGTGACCTCGCATTCTTGGATGTAATTTTATGAGCGACTCGTTTAAACTACGGGTTTCGCCTTTTTGCGACTTTTGTGGTCCAAATAATTGTTTAGATTTTTATCATTTTGTCTGTTTGGCGATCATATTAACTAATTAACTAAACATTTCGTTGTCTTTTTAATAGGATAGACTCAAAATCGTCCTGAAATTCATCAATGGTAGGCATATTATTATCACACTCTTCAGGTTCATGGAATCACTGCTTCAGCCTTCGAGCCTTTTGAAATATTTTCGAGGTTAGGTTTGCACATCGTTATTGCACGATGTTCAAAAGCGTACTGGCTTTGCAAGGCAGCCGGCGCTAAAGAGGTTGGGTGTGTATGTTGACAGTGACATCTAGCGACTTATTGAGTAAACTATGTAATACCTAGCACGATATTCAATGGTGTTAATCTCAATGTGGGTCAAGCGAAGGCTCGAACACCTAAATATGGTAATTATTGGCACTGTTCTATTTAAACTTAAATGTTTTATAGATTATGGTACCAACATTTATTTAACCCTTTATTGCCCAAAAAATACACAAATGTGCAATAGGTGGGCTTAAAGCTAGTATCAATTTCTACCTACCAACCTGCAAGGTTCGTTAAACATTTTTCTCCGCCTTGGAGGGTACCAGATAGAAAATGCTTTTAGAATTTTGATACATTTGTATTTTTAGTGCCATAAAGAATTATAAAAAAAATGCATACACCTATTATAATATGGGTTAATGGGTATTTTAACAAGCTTTCTCCAATGTCATCTATGTGACCAATGTAACCAATTCATTTCCTTCTATTGTAATATTGTGACTGTTATCTTGCATTACTAACGGATGTTGGGATTATTATAAGGTATTTGCATTAATCACACTATTTCACATTCCTCAAATAGTATCTAATAAATAGCAAAAATGGTAATTGGGGTTGGTTTATTGGTATAATGATTACATAAATTATTTACTTTTACTTTTTCAGAATAAACCATAGAATTCAGTATGAAGCCTTTTAATTGAAACTAAGAGGATTTGTTGCTGATGAGATGTTGGAATTCCCAGTCCATTTAAAGGTCCTTGATGTTATTGCTATATTTATTGGGGATTTATAGATTGGTTTGACTTTGCATTAATAAGAATAATGTTTTGGAAAAACTTGAACTATAAAGAATAAATGCTACAAAAATTTTAAAATGCTGTTTTATTAACATTATGGTATACATTTAGCACTAGCATTTTAAGTTTTAATTTTTAATGTAGATTATTGTAGTCTTTAGGTACCTACCTACTATTACGATTAGCGCTTTGTGTCCCACTGCTGGGTAATGGCCTCCCTTTGATATGTCCAGTTATCTTGGTTTTAAGCCACTTGAACCCAAGATCTTTCTCCCCTTATGTAGTTACCTACCTATATAAAAAGTAGGTATGCTACGTTTTTTTAAGTCTACTCCCACCTGTTCTGTTGAATAGTTCCGAGGGCAGAACTGTTGTGATTTTTGTACCATTAGTTCTGTTCACAGAACAAATGGGAAAATAATTCCCAGTAGTTCTTTTCACGAATCTTGCGACATGAAATTCAGATCGAAACCATTTGTTAGGTTATGTTAGAGTATAGGAAACAACGCGCAAGGCGAGCGAGCGCCGAAAGGCCAGAAGAATATAATTTGACATTGAAGCCAGGTTAAAAGGATAGTCTTATAAGTCAGAGAACTAATGGGAAACAAATCCCAATAGTTCTGCCAACAAAACTACTCAACAGAACAGGTGGGAATAGACGATTTTTAACATAGGTAAGGTACTTACCTCCCTTCATTTAAATAAGTACTTCCTCTTATCGTGTCACTGATTCTTTGATTACTTTATTGATTAACGACCCAATGTGGCTAAATCATTAAAGTGCGCCTTGATGGCTCATTTCGCACACTTGGTAGGTAGGTAGGTAGCTTGAGTAAAATAAAAAAAGTTTTAAAAATCGTTTATTTGTGCTCGGTGATATAAAACAACGCAGAAAAATGCAAGCTAATAATAATAATATAAGAGCTGTAATCTAAATTACCATACTGCTAAGCCAAAAGATCAATAATAATTAAAATATACAGGCTAAATAAAATACTTCAACAAATAATAAAATTACTATGTACTGCAATAATAAATCAACATCATAAAACTTTGTGAATAATCAACACCAGTGTATCTTATACTATTTATATGTAATATAAATAATTATATACTTAATTCACATGTTAGGCGACGAGACCAAGGTTGTCTAAAAACATCCAAGTCTTAAACTTTGGTTTTTATTTCACAACAGATTGATCTAATTATCATAATAATATTGATAATTTAATTAATATTAAAATAGGCCATTAATGGCAGTGAAATAACAGTGTATAAATATTGTTTAAGTCAACTACTTTTAATTCTAAGGTACATACTTTCTAAGCTCCAATAAACAGGTTTCTTACTTTTATAAAGCTAAATTTAAAGTTTAGGTTATCAACGGAATGGTTATATTGTGGTTAATTTGCAATGGGTCATCTAAGACTAAGAACACCACGTTGGAGAATTGGCAGATGTTTGGCCTTAACCGGAAGACAATTTAAAATTAAAACTAATATTAAACAGGGGCATAATTGTGAACATTGCACATTACTTCGTATAAGCACACACATTCAATAAATGTGACACAAAAGTTATGACAGATATGAAATGTGACACCGCCAATCGTTTCGGTAACTCATTTTTTTGGCTCCCACTTGTCGAACTCGTCATCTGTAGCTTCTTCGTAAATAATAATGTAAATTTTGTTAATGTACTTCACATTCGATTACGATTGTTTATAGTAAGATGTTACTAAGTCGTATTATTGTCGTTCGACTTATGTTATTTTAAATAAAATGGTGTCTTTACATATAATTACTCGAACCGCAAAAAACACAGCTTTTATTTCAATTAATCATCCGAGTCAATAACTTTAGCTCTATTTCAATAAAATCACCAAAATTACAAATAAAACTGAAATAACTTGAGAGAAATAATAATACAACAGGTAATTCTAATAATCCCCCTCTGTAACTATTATCAATAACCTTGTAATCAATGTAACTATTATCAATAACCTTGTAATCAATGTAATCAATTATCTTGTCCAGAATTCTGATTATAAGATTTCGAGTCAAGGTGACCCGCTCAAAACCTGCGGTGATATAGATTTTTTATGAAAATTCAATAAGTGCCCCTAGCGGCCATAACACTGAACACTTAAGTATTACGGTAATAATTTACAGAACGATTAGGTACTAGGGGCGCTTATTATAGAGTCACCTGGATCGATCGAAGTGACTCTCCTCGATTTAGAAACTGTCAGAAACATTCACCTTACAGATTGAAGTATCTAGTGAAGTTGAAGACAATAGTCGCCACAGGTAGCTGGTAGATACCAACTGCTATAGATATTTAAAGTATCTAAAATAAATTTGGACATTGCCCGTAATGTTTGCATACTTAAAAGTTAATAGTTACAACTGAATCTACCACAAAACCCTTAGTAATGTTTTTTCTGTGTCTTTCCGTTTTGAGATTACCCAACACGCCTCACGGGAAACCACTTACTTAGCTAAAATGTTACAGAAATATATTAGTTACATTACTTTCGCTTCGAAAGTATTTTAACACTAAAATATAAATACTATTCTAGTTAACATACAATAAGTAAGTAAATAATTATTATAGGTACCTACCTACCTATATGGTTATAATAAACTTTATAAGGTTGTAACAGCCGATTATAAGGCAAGTAAGTCTTGTAAATTAGATATAGTTACGAGTAGTTAGTTAGAACCTTGACTTGTCGAAAACATGCACATTGGTACACAGAATTAATATCTCATTTACTATAAGTACTACAGTACTAAGTTAAAATTTGAGATTATATTCAAGATTTAAGTAAATATTATTTAAAATTTTCTACGTAAAATTGAGTAGATACATTTTGAATTTTAAAAATTCTAATTGCATATTTCAATTGTGACAAAACCCACGATATTGAGGCTAAGTTTCCAATAAAATTCCATTAAAATGTCGTAGGGATTTCTGAAAATCAACAGAACGGTATCTACATTTATATAAATATTGGTAGACAAATTCAGACAGCGCCATCTAGTTTCAAAGTGAACCTTGTATTAAATAAAAACATTTTGATTGAATTTGAGTCCTAATAAAATATTGTTCTATGTGAACCAGATTACTGATAGAACAGACTTGTAAAAACAAATAGATATAAATTCTACGTATACCTACTATTTGTGTAATGTGAAGTCTAGTTGTAATATTTAAATATTGGCAGTGTATTTCTAGTCAGTAGGCGGGTCCATTGCCGATACTATGGCCTTCATAACAGCAGCGGCGGCCAAAGCCGCGTGAGGCTGCCAATCTTTGCCTCGAGTTCCATCGCGATAGTCTGCTATACCTGGAGAAAAAACATTCATTACTGCTCGATTGTATTTAGATAAAATTACCTGTTGGAAAAGTTCAATATCCCATGCGATGATATTTATTCAAGTTACAATAATTAATTGTTTCCGATGAGAACCCTGATAGGGTTCGTAAGTCCACAAGTAACTTATATAGTTATGCCGTGTCTGTGTGTCTGTTAGAGCCCCTAAATAGAGCTTTTGATTTGAGAATGATCGTAATTAAATACGTGGGTGATGTGTTTCTTCTTATTTTTTTCTTACCCATCGTGTGGCATATCGTTGGATAGGTCAACTATATTAGGTTTCTTGAATATTCTTTCGATACAGATATTGGTTTGATAAATATTAAGCATGGAAGTGGCAATTTTTGGTAGAATCCCGTGTTCACATGATTTAATAGATAATAGTAAAATGGTAGCTTTGTACTTTTTTTTTTATTTTGCTAAGAGATGGTATTGAATTGATTTGGGACCTGGTCTAGGACTGAACCACTAGATATTCACCAGATCCACCAATGAAATAAACAATTATTACATTAGTGAATCATCTGCATTTGATGGAATGAGAAAGTTAAAGGCGGTACCCTCAGCTAATGACCGTTTGTATAGTTTTTTTTCGCTATTTTGTGGCTATCTGCTCGATAATTGGAGGTTTATAAAAATATGGTGCACATTTTTTATGACATATGATGACATCGTTTTAACTTGCATTAATAGGTAGAGAAAAAAGTTATTAAACATGAATTCCCTAATTTATTTTTCATGAATTCCCTAATTTATTTTAATTTTAATTATTTATTAAACAAAATCCACAGATTTTAATAAACAATATTACTTAATCTAACGCATTTATCCTAAAGCCAATAACGGATTTACATTTTATGTTTATCACCTATAATTTAGAACACAGTCACTAACCAAACATGTTATTAGTTAATAGAAAATACCTATTAATTTACTTTTTGTAATAAAAAAATCTAGGTCATTTGTTGAGTGTACTGTCTTAACTTTGGTAATTGACATACCCAGGTTGTAGGTAACTCTTAGCTCATACTTAAATAAATAATTATAAACATTTCACACAGCATCATCGAGTCCCAAAGTAAGCAGAGCTTGTGTTATAGAAACCACATGACTGATACTACTTAAGTATATATATTTTTTTATAGACAGAAAAACACCTAGACTCTAATCAAATATTAGCAGATCATACCAACATTTGTCTCGCGACGGGAATCGAAACCGCAACCTTCTGCGTCTAAGCGGTCCTTTGCACACTGCGCCATAAGAGGTCATCCACTTATATACTTTGTACACAAGTACATACTTATATGGTATTTTGTCAAAAAATACAATATGTATGATGGAAAAAAGATGTATTGGAATGAGAAAATTCTACTTTGGTAATAGATACCTACCCTTAGCTCATTCTATATACTATGTCCATACAAATTACAAAGTATGACTATCGACATATGACGTTAAATAAAAAGCTGACCCACAGTCAAGTCACTCTAGCTGGACTAGGTATAGCCTTAATGTGGTTTTGAATGTACAGCTGAGCAATAGGTGTGGGAAACCAATTATGTAGAATTTTGAATCAAACACGCGTCAGCCACGAGTATAAAGCGTGAGAAATAAAGTCGTCAACTCGACGACCTATGTGGCGCAGTGGGGCCAAGGTCCGGCTATATCAGTCATAATGGTACCCACAAGCTCTGCTTACTTTGAGGCCAGATGATGCTGTTTGAAATGTCCTGCATTATTTATTTATTACTAGCTGCTTATGTATGCATAGAACCTTATTTTTATTTTTGAATGGAATGCGTTCTGTGCATCTAAAGAACATGTCATAAGTTTAATCCCCTATTTTACCCTCTTCGGGGATGATTTTGCAAAAACCTCGATACACGTATTTCTTACCAAAAGCCTATATATGAATTTTCAGATCCCTAACTTAAGAAAATATAAGTTGCCTATACAAACTTTCACCTATTTTACCCCCTTCAAGGTTGTTTTTTGAGACAAAAAGTAGCCTATGTTCTTCCCCCGAGTGCAATACATCTTCTTACAAATTTTATCAAGATCCGTTCAGCAGTTTAGCCGTGAAAACGTAACAAACACAGACAGAGACACTTTCGCGTTTATAATATTAGTATGGATTACTAACACACCGAAGTTTTCGTACCACGTGTTAGGGAAGGATACGGCATGCATTTCACGTGAATCACTTTCATTCCTGGGGTTTTTCATGAGAGCTTCCGCGTTTCGCAGAGCACGTTTCTAACGTCACTATTGTTAGTCATTGGGGAAAACTGCCGTGACGGCATTATCAGGTTATTTAACCACGAATATTGGTTTAATTATACAGGTATACCTATCCTCTTCTCTTCGCCCATAGGTGTTTTTGGACTGCGGTTTTACACGAGTGATACCTACATACTAATTACTAAATGATGTCAAAATACTAATGAGAAAGTGATTACGGTTAATTGTGTGAATTAGGTTTGACAGCTATTCTTTTCTTTTTCAAAATTTAATAAACAATACATGTGAGTATTGGTGGACAATGCACACAACACCATTTAGCTCAGAACTAAGCATAGCTTGTATTGTGGTGATCAGCGGGGCGATTATGGAATTCTGATACTATCAAAACTTTGATACTAATCGCTTTCAGTTACTATTGATGAACATCATACATGCTGTCATGTGAATAAAATCCTCAGATCAAATAAATATGTAGACGGTGCGCCCCAATCAACCAAAATAAATTCTCAAAACCGTGCTCCTGTGTGTAAATACCCGCACCCACGCACATACCCACACCCACCCACTGCTGGCTATACTAAGCATAGCTTGTAATATGGTGACCATATGACTGATATAATATTAATACCGGACATTATACACAGCGTCGTCTAAGCGTCGTAAGCAGTTCTTGTGTTATTCTGGTACCACATGACTGATATACTACTTATATACTCTTTTTTAATACATATATATAAAAAACGCCCAGATCAGAGACAAATACTTGCAGATCATATGAAATTTGTCCCGCGGTGGGAATCGAACCCGCAACCTTCTGCGTCTCAGCCGGACCTTGGCCCCACTGCGCCACAGAGGTTTTCGAGTTGACAAATTACTTTATTTCTCACGCTTTATACTCATAGCTGACGCGTGTTGGATTCAAAATTCTACATAATTGGTTTCTCACACCTATTGCTCATCTGTACATTCAAACACATTAAGGTTGTACCTAGTCCAGCTAGAGTGACTTCATGTGGGCCAGTTTATTAGTTAACTCCTTGACTGCTGTGGGCCAAAATCACCACTCAGTGGAGCCCTGAGACGACGAGACGACGAGACGGCGAGGACGGCGAGGAGACGGCGCCGTGGCAGACCCAAAAAGAGATGGTGAGATGATCTCGACACCTTAGACAGAGCTTGGATTGGATCCAAGCTAATAAACGAGTTGACTAGAGAGGTCAAGGGGAGGCCTTTGTCCAGCAGTGGGACACAATGGGTTAACATCATTTGGCGATAGTCAAACTTTGTACTTTGTACGGACATACACTTGAGAGCAATAAAATCGCACAACCGCAAATTTTAACAAAAAGTTGAAAAAGTTGAAAAGTTGAAGAGTTGTATTTGAAGCATAGGTATAGCAAATGAAAATCAAATGAAATTTAATGCAGGCTTTCGTAGGACACATGGGGTTGAGATTGACCTTCAAAAACAATACAATAACAGCAAAACAATAGCCCACCCCGAAATCGCTCGATTCAGGTAGGGCCAAGGCGGGAATTTGACCCGATACTCAGTTCGTCATGTATACCAGAGATACCAAGAGACTGGTAGCTACGAACGACGACAACGATCTGGCCGTTCTCGTGCTACAACACAGCGTGGTTACCGCTTTCTTATGATGACTTCTTTGCGAAATCGTCGTTTGTCGACTTTTTTACGAAACCTTGGGACAGCGGCTCCAACAAGCTCGTGAAGTCAAAGTCAGACGGTGGATAGTCATAAAACGACTGCGAGAAGGTGGCCTGACTGCACATAGACCAGCAAATGGGCCGACGAGTGCAGGATATGCTTACATGGTAACGACGGACGGGTAAGAGTGTATTGAAGATCTGAAGATCGATTTGCTCAACGTTGCGAAGCAGAACAACGAGTCTCCTGTGGCGGTAGATCGTCTATGTTATGGGGAGGCATGTCTATGGAAGCGAAGACTGAGCTTGTGTTCATCACCGGACCAAATACTAACCGTCAATCGGGATGAATTGACTTCTCGACGACGCTGTCGAGTATCGCGTCTACTAATAGTATCGTACGAGCGGGAGTACACGACTAAAACCTGAACGGATGTTATACCTCGCACAGAGATGAAGCAGTCCTTCCTATTGCCCACGACGCTGTCAAGTATCGCGTCTACTATTAATATCGTACGAGCGGGAGTACATGACTAAAACCTGAACGGATGTTATACCTCGCACAGAGATGAAGCAGTCCTTCCTATTGCCGACGACGCTGTCGAGCACCGCATCCAGTTCGCAGTCGTATGCCTTGGCTCGCGCATGCGCGGCGAAGGCGGCGCGTGCCTCGCCTGCGCACGCGACAGCGCGTCCGCCAGCTACGGGCGCGCAGTGTACGCGTAGACCTGAACTGTTGTCTCTGTAACGAACATAGAAAATATAACCATAGATACATTGGACTGATACAATTCATAGTATTGATGGACAATGCACACAACACGAACTAGCCCCTAGAGTTGTCTGAAATACCGGCTCTCTATAATGAATTAAGGCTATTGCAGAAACTGTCATAAAAACTAGAAGATTTCTCAAAGTATTTTAAGTGGTATAACTTTGTTAGGAATAAAACAATTTGCTTTCACCATACCGGTTCTTTAGCTGTTGTTACCCAATTTGAACTATCAATGTTTAACGAAGTGTTTACACGTGTTTAAATTCAAAGGTAATACAAATGTTTGTATGATCTGCAAGTATTTGGCTCTGGTCTGGGTGTTTCTATGTATAATATGTATGTATTTACAAAAAAAAAGTATTTAAGTAGTAGTATATCAGTCATCGGTAACCCATAACACAAGCTCTGCTTACTTTGGGGCTAGATGATGCTGTGTGAAATGTCCGCCATTATTATTATTATTTTTATAATACGCGATAAGTGCATAGTGTTTACTCATCAGATGTTTACAAGCGAAAAGTTTTCCAATCACTTATGCATGGAAAATACTACTTGAATGTCAGAGAAGCGTTACATTAATCAACACCTAAACTATTGTTTCATTGCATATTATGATGACAATGTGAAACCCATAGAACGCATCCAATATAGGTACGTAGGCAAAAACGTGTTTACAACGATCACTTGTTGTAAACACAATAATATACGCAGTATTCATTCATTTAACTCCATTCATAATATTTAGTTTCCTTATTATTATTTATAACTATAAATAATGGTTAATGCAAACAGTCAGCAACAGTAAATGATGATATATGTAAAATGAGTTTTCATTTTACTGCTGCTTGCTACCAACTACCAAATGACCTGCGAGGTCAGTCACTTGATCATTAACTTTTGCTGCTGACTGTAATGTAAGTAAGCAGTGTTGTTTACTTAGCAATAATAGACAATCTGCAATTCTAGGGACACTAATTATATTTAAATAGGGAAGGTAAACGCTTAATTTTCCTCTTGGCTATTGTATCTTTTTAGTCCTTTATTCTTAGACTGCTATGTACTTACTTACTTTTAGTGCTTGAGGAGTTGAGGATATTGTAGAGGCGTAGAATAGAATACTTTATCGCACGTGCACTATAAATACTTATAGGACTGGTATATAAGAGAAATATGAGAAATGGACAAGATTATTATCAGAGTACCCCAGAGATGGCAAAATAAATTAAGTATTTCCTCACATTCGCTCCACAGATTAGGCGGATTCACACATAACTGGTTTTGTACAATTGTATATGTATTGGTATATTTATATCCCTACTAATTTTATAAATGCGAAAGTAATTCTGTCTGTCTGTCTGTTACGTTTTCACGCCTAAACCGCTGAAGCGATTTTGATGAATTTTGGTATAGAGATACATGGGACCTTGGATAAGGTCATAGGCCACTTTTTATATAGGTACCACGCGTGCGAAGCCGCGGGCAGCAGCTAGTATAAATATAGATATGTATATATATTATAAAATATATTATTATTATCAGCCCACACTGTCCTACTGCTGGGCCAAGGCCTCTCCCCATTCTCTCCATTCATCCAAAAGAAAAACTTTTTTTTTGATAGCTCCCTGATTGTCATTAGATTGGCATCTAATGACAATCAGGGCTGGGTGGGTACTCAAGTGTGCATCAATGCAGCACAATGCTGAGTAGAGGACATATTTAAGTACCCTAAATCCTGCCACCCGCAAATATTTTATATTTTTTTATTGTAGAACTTAGGTTTAGTCTTAGGTTAGTTGTTTATTAAGTAGTTGTTTTTAGGACATATAACAATATTTTCATTCTTTCTTGTTTTCTAAAAGCCGAAACACAAAACGCTGCGAATACGACCTAAAAAGAAAAGCCGGCCAAGAATGGACTAGAATAGCAAAAGACAGAGAAAGATAGTAGACTTTAGACTTTATATTTTATTTTTATATTGGTTAAACAATGTTTAATTAGTCGGTATAATCAGAGCAGTAGTCAGAGGTCCGAAAAAAAACGTGTGCGTCTCGGGACTTCCGAAAGAAGTGATAACTTAAACTATAGTAGGGCCACGTTAATAGGTCACATTTGACACATCATCTGAATTCAACAGCATAGCCTTGTAACGGAGGGCACACAATATTTTCAAAGTTTAAACTGCACAATTGATTCACTTTTTCAGTTCAACATACATATTTATTGTAATAATGATAAAAGCAGGCAATTTTACGATTTACTTTGACTAATAAACCATTCTAAACATAATCCTTTATTATTGATATATTTAAAAAACTGAACGTCGTTATAAGGTTACGTTGTTGAACTTATTTCCTTTGTAAACACTAGGGATGTTATACAAAAAATCCAAAGATGTATGATAGATTATTTGAATTACTTGTGAAGGAATGTTTTACCCTAAAGGAGACCGCAGCTTTGGGCCCTCGTACAAAGTGGACACCTACCGTAAAAGAAACAGTAAGTTTTTACAGTGTTTTTTAAGTATTTCAATTTTAAAATACAGTAGATCTATTAGATTTTAAAGAAAACGAGTGGTCTAGTTTCAAATATTCTACCAAAGCTACATCTTGATTTTGTTGGCGATCTCCAGCTTTTCCTAACGAGGCGGTTGCTAGGTTTTCCTAGGAGACACATAGTATGGAAACTCTTTGCATTCATTTGTATTTTTTCTATGTCAGTCAGTTAGTCAACCAGTGACAGTTACATGGCGCAGTCTTTTGTCGTTGTGCGAAGTAACTGTGCGTTTTTGGTGTGTTCTCTGATATTTTTTTTCTGAACCGGCTTTTCTTATTAGACTGATCTTACTCTGATGTTTACCTGGCTATAATTTGGATTCCGATTGCTTAAAGATTTGTGCTTTACCATGTCAAAACGAGGGAAAACGCTGAACAGTCAATATCGTGAACTGGGTCGAGTAAAATTGAGCGATTATTTCAAACGTGAATCTATTAACGGTGGGCTTCTTTTACCTGTGACAGAACCTAGAGAACGCGTTGCCGAAGCATTAGGATTGGGACTTCAGTACTGCAAAAATGTTGGCACTGCTACAAATTGCGTGTGCAGAAGTCACTACGGAAGACTGGAGAAAAGTCGTCGAGAAAACAAAGAAAATAATTTCAGATTATGAGAATCTGAGAATAGACAATATGGTTCAAAATGAATTAATCATAACTCTGAGTGCGGACAGCAGTGATGACGATGACAACACTAGCTATTATTCAAATAGCTCAACTTAATAAATGCATTTTTTTGTTACACTATGTACTTGTCTTATTCTGTTTACGATCGAAAATCGATCGATAATTTAATTTTCGATGTTTCTAAGCAGGTCACCTCAATTTGAAGCTTAAACAAACAGATATTAGATGTCTGATCTATCAAATTGACCCTACTTTAATCTAACTAGCGCTGTGGGTAGAGTGAGATTTATTTATTTATTTATTTCAAACATTACATCTATCATTACAGGTTAGACCTAATACAATAGAGTAGTCACACACAATATAACTAATACATATCATACCTAGGGCAAAAAATAAAATAAAAATTAACTCAAACAATAATAACAAATAATAATAAGCATATACAATCACAACAATAACTAAATAATAAAATTCAAATCTTAATAATGTCAAAATTATAATCATAAATAATTAAAATAAAAATTAAATAATAATAATTACCTATAAACAATAACTCACATTAAATAATGTCGCTTCTACGAACTCGCTCTTTGAACAGTGAAATATGTCAACGGTCACCGCCACCAGATTTAGCACTTGTATAGTCCGCATCAGTGGCGCCTTGCCTACCAGGTTAGTCCTTCCTCGAGATCGAGATAGAAGAAGCCTGCCTACCACTGCCGTATGCGTGATAGAAAGGGAAGCCAGACAGACTGGCGCCGTAACGCGTTACGCAACGAAGCGGTTTACCCTCCCATAAGAAGTTATTACTTCAAAAATATTTGACACATTTGCCTATTTATTATTAGACACATCGCGTGACCCATCTGGTGATCTGGATCAGGTGATGAGTAGGAAAAGGAAAATTAGGGTGAGAGAGAGAAATAAGCGTAGAGAGCTGAACGGAAAATGAGAAATATAAATTAAACAGCCAATTTCCACATAGAGCGAGTTATAGTGTTGAACTTTTCATGATGTATGAATCATCCACCAATATTGATTCATTACATACTTAGCTATCCCGTACGCGACTTCGTCCGGGCATTTTAAAAAGAAAAATAAATCTGAATAAAACATTTTGCTTGACTTTGCTTCTATATGACACAGTTGTTGTTGCGCGCACAATGGCAACTGTCATAACCTAATAAACCGAACATCGTCAAAGGTAGTAACAAACTGAACTCACCATATTGAATCTTATTTTTAAATAGTTATTCTGCTATTCGGAGCAGAGACAAATTTATGAAATCAAAATTCATGAAAATCCGTCTAGCCGTTCTCGAGTTACAAATGATGTAACTAACACGACTTTGTTTTACATATATATATTAACATGATTGATTTTTTATGCCGCAGGCGTAGCACTTACATAAAAAGTGGCCTATATTATCCAGGCCACAGAATATATCTGTACGCTGTAAGCTTCATTCAGATCCGTTTAGCTGTTACGACCCACAAACAAACAGACATAAATACAAACGACCACATATTCACATAAAAAATTGCATTTATAATATTAGTAGGAACGGATTATCATATTATATTCCGCCACTAAGTATTTGATAGGTGATTGAAGCAGAACTCTGACGTCACAGTGCATCACAGGAAACGTGAGGACACATAAGGCTCATACAATACCTAATACCTTTATGCCCATATCAGGTATGATTCAGGATAAAGTTAAATATCCACAAACCACAAACATTTATAAAATTTCCATCGTAATTTAGACTAACTTGTAATAACATCGATAATCATTACGTTAATTGTTCTGCGGTTTAATAATTTAATAATAATAATAATGCCGGACATTTCACACAGTGTAATATTAAAGTATTATGGTTCCTGAGGGCTCATTATAAATGTTTTGACAGTTTTCAATCGAGGTTCTCGCTAATAATCAGCTGATTTTGTGCGAGCATCTCGATCGACAACGAGATAGACACGGGATTTCGTTGCTTATCGGGTAGGTACTCTTGGGCGCTTATCTATACGGGAATAAATAACAATGAACTCGACAAACCGATTTCGATATTATCGGTTGTTGAAATGTTCGTCAAATACTCTTGGGCGCTTATCTATACGGGAATAAATAACAATGAACTCGACAAACCGATTTCGATATTATCGGTTGTTGAAATGTTCGTCAAATATTGTCAAATTTTAGTTTTTTCGTTGTCAAATTCAAAGTGTCGTATCGTCTGTTGTGGAGGATTACTACATCGATTGTCAATAGTAAAGACGGTCGTTTCATCGAGACATAACGAGACAATGTAGAGATTTGCACGATTATTGTCCCGATTAATATTTTTGCGGAGCAAGGGAGCGGGTTAAACGTCTCTAGCGAGTCGTCAAGTAAACTTAAATATCATGTTGATTTTTTGACGAAATGTTCACCTCGATTGAAAATGTCGATAACCTTGTAATCTTTTCCCAAATTTAGTACGAACGTAAAAGCCACGTCCTATGTACCACCTAACTACCTAATCACGAGGGATCTAGGTAGATTAGGTAGTTACTCGTGATCGCAACACAGAATAGGAAATCACGTTTCCATCGATAGTCACTTTATGTAAACATTTATTCTCAGCTCCGCATTTTGTAATATAATTATACGCTCATACAAACTTATTATGATACTTTATCACACCTACACATAAAACAAACATCGTATATGTAACGTTCATCACACACATCCCCAGTATCTTTCTTTACCGTGGATAAGACTGACAAAGTTGAGTTGATGCTATAATCAGCTGGACCAGCCTACAAAACTTACATACCTACTCACGACTGTAATCACCTCTTGGACACTAAGATATTACACTAAAATATGGGGTTGTCCCGACATTATATTTTATGGACATATTCCATTTTGGACAAGCTTACTATATCTTAAACATTGCCTAGGCCATTCAGCGACCTGCCAATCGAACATGACAGGCGCGACAAATAGTTATTAGACTGTTTTGAAACAGACATTCGGCCTAAATTTTTTGAGGTTTCTTGTAGAAATATCCTTTGATAAACCATATATCGGGATACTAATCATGCAAAGCAACTTTTTAGTTTACGCTATGACTTTTTTTTAAATATGGAACGACCGACATTACTTTTGACAATCGATGTCTTTTTCTTCTTCATGAATGGCATGTGTCATAATGTAAATTTTGCCAGTGTCAAGTGTTTATAGTATGTCACAAAGTCGTATCTTGTCGTTCGTCATTTGTTATTTTATATAAATAGTGCCTTTTATAAAAATCATCAAATAACTGCGGATTATTTTTGCTCGAATCACAAAGAATCACAAAGAAACACAAAACTTTTATTCCAATAGTTCACACCCGAGTGAATAACTCTCAGCTCTATTTAAATAAAAACACTAAAATAACTATTAAAACCGGAAATGACTCGGGATGAATAAAATAATCACTACATAGTATAAAACAAAGTCGCTTTCCGCTGTCTGTCTATCCCTATGTATGCTTAGATCTTTAAAACTACGCAACGGATTTTGATGCGGTTTTTTTTTGATGGATAATGTGATTCAAAAGGAAGGTTTATATGTATAATACATGCACAATACAGTAGATAAACACTGATAATTTTATTTGTTAGCGTATATTGGTTCAACGTATTAGAAGTACTGAGCTACAGCAACGCGCGGCTGGGCCAGCTAGTATAACATAATCGAAACAGCTATTAATTTGACTGAATTTGACGAACATTTTAACACATAATACGTAACTCGCGACAAGGCGTATATAGGCGATAGGCGTAAATTACGCGATCGCTGCTTTCAAACACACGCTTTTAACTTGCTTATGAGTAACTCTGCCCTTTACACGGTGGCCTCAGCAAATCACTTTTGTATGGAAACAATGAGTCTATTATCGTGGGTATCTGCTCGTTAATTGAAGGAATAGTAGTTATAAAATAATATGGTATGTATTTTCAATATTTTGCCTCCTACATCCTCGTTTCAAAATGTTTTAAAAGTACTGTTAGATTTATAATTTCATTATGAAATAATGTCTAAAATATACAATAATGGTGGTAATTCGGTTGGTTATTTCTGAACTTAGGAATTGTCTAAAATATATTTTAGTTAGTCATAGCATTTGTAAAACCTATTCGGTTGGTACCATCTAACTAAATTAGGAACGCTTAATTAAGTTAGATAAAATTATATTAGGATAAGTTGGTAACAGCAGAACACCAAAGTTTCATTTGACAGTCTAAACCTAATTTTAGCTAAAATTAGTTAGATTGGTCCCAACAGAATTGAGGCCAATCATCATCTTCTCCTAATGTTGACATCGTTTTAACTTGCAGCTTACATTAATAGGCGAAAAGTAAGCTACTTAAAACATTGCCCGTTAAGTTTTTTTCAGAAATCCTTATTTTAATGTTTTCTGATAAAAAAACGCGATTTGAGCGCGCCGCAATTAATACGCGTCAAGATCATTTGATCAGGGAGTCGCCTTAAGTTGGGGGTCCCGGCTTTTCAAAAGTTGTTAGGTGATTAACCAGCTGTCCTATTAACATCGTCACCGAAGTTGGTCACTGACTCATACATACGTAATACTCCTATAGCGTATTTTTGCCTGTGTTGGGCGACAGGCGAGTAATAGGCAGGCAGTTGTTCCACCGTACTAGCTAACGTTAAATACGATCTTTATTTTGCCTACACCAGTCTGAATTAAACCAAACTTGACGACCTCTGTGGCGCAGTGGGCCAAGGCCTGGCTGAGACGTAGATGGTTGCTTGTTCGATTCCCGCCGCGGGACAAATGTTTGTATGATCTGCAAGTATTTGTCTCGGGTCTGGATGTTTCTATGTATGTATATGTTTTAAAAAAAATACATAAGTAGTATATCAGTCATGTGTCATAATGGTACTCATAACCCAAGCTTTGTTTATTTTGTTGCTAGATGATGCTGTGTGAAATGTCCGGCATTATTATTAATTAGAGTATCATTGTAAATTACAGTTTTAAAATAGTTAAAATTGATATTTTGTTGTTTTATTTAATTGATTTTTCTAGATCTTTTCGCATCTAAGATGCGACAATGGTGGCAATTTCGTTGGTTCATTTCTAAAATTAGGAATTGTCTAAAATATATTTTAGTTAGTCATAGCATTTGTAAAACATATTCGGTTGGTACCATCTAACTAAATTAGGAAAGCTTAATTATATTAGATAAAATTAAATTAGGATAAGTTGGTAACAGCAGAATACCAAAGTTTCATTTGACAGTTCTAAACCTAATTTTAGCTAAAATTAGTTAGGTTAGTGACAACAGAATTGAGGCCTGACACTTTAATTTTGTTAATTAAGAGGTTTTAAATAGTCCGGCGAAACTACAAAATCCGTGATATGGCTGGCTTCCGTAATAAGCTTATTTAACATTTTAACATGAGATTGATTTCGCAGATATTACTGTCGCGGTACTGTTGCTGGCACTTCTGCTACTTAACAAAAAACATGCTCAGAACTGAAATCCCCAGGCCAGGTAGACACGTCCTCAGATCTATACTTAGATCTTGATGTCTAAGAGTAAAATATTATATTTGACATATTATGCCTCCGCTTTATACCGTAAAACAAATAAAAAATGTCGGACATTTCACACAGCGTCACCTAGCCCCAAAGTAAGTAGAGCTTGTGTCATGTACCTACCACATGGTACCCACATGACTGATGTACTACTTATATACTTTTTCTAAATACATACGGGACTGGATGTTAGAGATAGGTACGAAACGAGACAAATACTTGCAGATCATACAAACATTTGTTCCGCGGCGGGAATCTAACCCGCAACCACAGCCGGGCCTTGGCCCACTGGAGGTCGTCAAATATTCCGTACGTGACAGGTCACAAAGCCTGCTTGAATACTAAACAATGACACACACTGATTTTTTTGGTTCTAGAATGTACCAGTTTCTTTGTATTTTCCGTAATAGCCTGCCGATATATCGAAAAAAAGTGCCGAATGGTAACGTCCTATACATATAAACTTGTACTGTGCGCAAAAGAAGATGTGCCGACCCCACATAGTGGGATAAGGACAGAAAGATGTTGTCCTATGATAAACTTACATCTGATCGCCTTTAGGCGCGGGATGCGATACTTCGATGTAGGCGCCTTCCCCAACTTCCATACAAAGCCGGTCCACGGCTCCTTCGGGCGGTTCCCAGCGCCCTGGCACGCCTCTCAGACGATCCAATCCTAAGAAATACAAAGTTTTAAAGGTATTTATTGATCTCAGTTAAGTTTCAATTCTAAAACACTATCCTTTAGACAAGGAATTCTTGTGCTATTAAATGTCAGTTGCAATTCAGTTTTTACTTTTGGATTCCGTAAATAAAAGTAAAAATATGTGAAAAACATAAGCTACCAAAATCAATACGAAAATATTTCTAGTTCTTATAAATTAATATGTACGAGAGTATCTATATAATTTGAGCAAGTGTGAGGAAGGAATGAATACCGATGTGGTATGTATATAATTATATTATATACTCGTATTAGTGTTCAGCAAATAGGATAAGTAATCTAAAGGCAGAAAATATATGAAATTAATAATGAATTCATGAATAAATAAAAAGAAATGAGACAAAACTTAACGCGCTTAGTACATATTACCCCCAAGACAAACAAGGGAGGGTGAAAGCTTAACAAAAATATCTGAATGTCTATGCGTGTTTATACTTGTTTCGACATACAGAAACGTCTTTTAAGTTTTGTCTGTGAATCTATTGTGAAGCCTCAAGGTATCGCTAGCTTTAATTTTTACTCTTGCAAATACCAACATCAAAAGAACCTTGAAGAATTTAAATCGGTTCACAGTCAGACAAGGCTATGGAAACTATTACAAATTTATGTTGTTCCAGAAATCTCTGGTAAACTGTACACGTACACAGCTTTGTTTGGAAGATATACACAGATACACTGATGTGTGCACAATAAATGTATAACACCTCTGTATTTTTCGGAGGTTAATAAAAAGTAAAATTTTAACCCGAAATAAAACTTTTATAGAAGTAAAATCTGATGTCAATGTTTGTACACAAAATAAGCCACGGGACGTTCCACTAGTACATAATAAATTTCATTGAACTCTCGAGTAGTAAACCTACATTTTACACATCGATAGATCAAGCGCCATCACTTTTAAAGTTTACGATGTACTTAATCTTCGAACGTTGAAATTCCCAGACAGCTCGTTAACAGAACAATGAAGTAATATAATCACAGAACTGAAATAACTAAGAATTATATTACCATAGTATATATGACACTGTGAATGAGTAAAATGTTCAACTCAACACTTCTTCCTGTCACACGACAAGTTGTTTAATAGTTATAACCAGTGTGGTGAAAGGATTAAAGGGCGCCTCAGAGGCTCCTTTCGTGCACTAAAAATTATCTAGATTAGAAACAGAAGGCGTTTTTTTTGTAAATATCACTAGCCCGCGGATTCGCCCTCGTCACAGACACAGACAACATCAACAGGTAACCATGTTTCATTCAAACCCATTCACCAGTTAAGGCGCGACTGAGTCTCAACCAAACATATATAATCAAATACATTTATAATAATATCATACCATAGTATATGCAACTGCCTAAATTAATGTTTACCTTCACTGACATACAAGTCCCAAAGCGCCTTCGAGTTGGTCAGTCGAATAGCGATATTCTGCAGCATGGGATCAACAGGCTTGTACGGCTTCACCTCATAGTCCCATCCACCTTTGCTGTTCCGTTCCGCTTTCTCGCAAAACACGTACACGGATCTGTGAAATGGTAGGTACATGTGAGGTACTTTTACTGCAAGAGTCTGTTGGTGTGCCAGATACTCTTTTTTCAAGCAGTAGCATCCAAGCATTTTTTCAGGTTAGAAGGACCCTGGAGCAAGTGAAATTACTGGACAAACAGACAAAATAACATAACATCTAAGGCCGGTAACGTGCGTGTGATATCTCCTGGTATTTCGTCATAGGTTACGATAAACATTTACACCAGGTGAGCAGTATGCTTTTACTGCCCACCTGGTGGTAAGTGGTTTGCTGGCTCCGTTAAATAATAAAATGACAGGGGTCAACTCCGGAAGCCATTAGGCAGGCTAAAGACTTCTGCCCATGGCCTAAAACACACCAAACACAGCATTGATGTTGCAAGCTGAATCTGCTGCATCCACGTCGGAACTCGTATACAAATTTACTCTAATTTTCGATGTTTACCTTTAAAGCTTGAGTGTAAAAATCATTGAGAGCCAAAAAATCGAAATTCATATTTATTTTTAAAGCAAAAGTTATTATTATTACAGTTATCGTGTAAAAGAAGTTTCACTCTGAAATTCCACACCATGCAGGCTTATTTTTTTTAAAGTGGCAGTACTTAAGAACGGCAATGAATTTTTTGAACCCATATTTTATAACAATAACTGGCGTTGTTTATATACAGTTGTGGTCAACTTAATAAGGACATTCAAGGCTAGTGAAGTGAAAAACCTGGTTATGTATGATTAAATATGAAACCCTATTGATTTCTCAATTACTTACTATTATTTACCTAATATGGTCCGATTATTATGCTATAAATTGCATTAAATAAAAGATTTAAAAATAATTATGTCAAATCTTAAACACATATTCTATTATAATTTAAGATTATTCTGTAGCTGGACATTTAATTAGGGACAGTAAAATAAAATGAAAAATAGAGTAAAATGAAACTAATAATCTGCAGTATTTTGTTTTTTTATAATTCCCAAATTCAACCCCGTTGTATTGCAGGTAAAAATCAGTACCCAGTAGCAAAACCTTTGTTAGTAATGACCGCTTGAAACCGATGTGGCATAGACATTATCAGTTTCTGACATGTTTCGACAGGAATATATGCCCATGCCTCACAAAAAGCTTCAATAAATTGTGGTACGATAAGTGGCATCTTTTTTTTTATATCGTGCTGAAGGTGCTCGAATATATTAAGGTCCGGGCTATTAGTTGGCCAGAAAATAGACCTTAATCAGTCAGTCGGCATCAGTATACCGACTGACTGATGAGAAACGACTCGACTAAACGGGCGATAATAATAGGGAGATGTTCAGCAGGGAAGCATAGTTTCCTCTAATATCGCCTTGTGTTGATATTGGTCTAAATTACCCTTTACTTTCCTCACAGGTCCTACTCCACGTCCAGAAAATGAACTCGACATTTTTTATGTTTTCACCACCGTGTTTCACCTGTTTTTTTGAGAATCTCTGATTCATTTTCGCTTTTGCAGGGCACCGTACGTATTGCCATCCATCTAAAGAAATCAAATGAACCTTGATCTCGTCAGAGACCAATACATGTTGCCATTGGGCGTAGGTCCAATATCCAAGTTTACGTGCAAACGGACCAACGTGTAATTCTATGTTCTTTCTTCAACAATGGTACCTAATTTGCGACCCACTCTTCCGAACAACCTAGCTTCTACCAGATGTCATTAAACGGTTCTCGCTGATAGACCGGCTCTAATGTCTACCCCAAAAACTTCGTGTAGATATAATTAAAAAAGAGCCTATAAACGGATCCTTAGCTAACCTTGTTATCATTCTATTTTCGTGAGGAGTTGTTTTTCTCGATTTTTTTTTGGGCACATCGAAAGTTGTGTTATTGCGCTTGAAATGTTGAACTGCATTGGACACCATACACCATATCTTTCGGTATGACTACCTACTCTCTACAAGCTTCATAATAATTTTAATAAAGTTGATGGATTGCAATTTGTATTTCTGCCAATTTTATTCAAAATAATTTTCACAACATAAAATAAAAAATCCGGTTTGCCGCCAAAACTACACAGAAACAATATGAGAAGAAATAAATAAATTAAATAGATTCAAATTTAGAACGCATATTCTCAGTGATCATAATTAAATGGCCAGCCAGCATTGTATGTACAAATAGTACTGTGATAATCTATCAGCGATACTGTAAAAAGTTAAGTGTTCAAGGAGTTGTTATTTTTTTTTAAGGGACACATAAATGACTAATTATATTTACATGTAACAAATCTGCAATTATTTTTAGATTCGTTGGAAAAGAAAGATTAAATTCACAATTCGGTTTAACTAGAGAGTGTCCCTAATTAGTTGACCACGACTGTATGTAATTAGTTAATTATACTCAGTTTTTCCTTGAAAAAAGGTTCAGAATTAGGTGACAGGACCAATATTTCCAACGAACTGTTATAACTAATCCGGTGAACTACTGCAAAATGTAATGCATCTTCCCTGCTTTTAAATTGGGTAAAGGCCATGTTATAGGAATTCTTTTACCTTATTACGTCACTGATACGAGAATATTTAGCCGCTGTAATTCTTATTAAAACGTCATATCGCCTTTTTAAAGCCTCCCTCATTTTATAATTGAATTGAATTGTATAGTGTATGTAGTAGGTACTTTAAATATTATACGAGTAATTGTGTAAGTATGCATTATTGTAGGAAAAAACTGCCTTTAAAGGCTATGCATTCAAATTAAAGCCGGAACTCTAATACATGTCATAATAATATCAGTCATCATAGTCATCAACCTTATTTCGATAATAATACTATAAATATTATAAGTGTGAATGGTTGTATGTATTTTTGGAAATGTGTATGTTTGTTAATGGTTAGAAGTAGTCTGTGAACAGGAATACCATAAATAGAATAGACTACTTTTATATACGTAGGTATTACGCGTGCGAAGCCGCAGGATGGATCTAGTATCGATGTAGTTCACGCTGAACTGAGATCTCGCGATGACTATATCTTGTCGTCGGTAGTTCGAAAAGTTATTACTATACAATTGCTTTCATTAGGCAAGTGCAATCTGATTCAAATAAGCTTATTCACTAAGTCCATGGAACAGCTCCTGAATCTGTCATCAGATCAACTTGCTGTCAGTTTAATATAACATGGTCTTTCGTAACAGGTACGAGTATGTTACAAAGTACCTGAACAAGTTTTAGCTCAATCTGCCTATTTGTTGAGGAGTTCCGTTGAACCTGGCTCAACAGCAAATTCTTACCTCTGGAGTTGCGTATTCAGGGGCTAAAGCAACTTGTAAAACTGATATTTTTCAAATTAAATCAGTAATCGCCCAGTCTCGTTTAAAAATGAGACCTATAAAAGTCAAAGAAACTCAAGCGAATGGGAATGAATAGCGAATGAAAAAACGACACATTCTAGAACTGTTTTGTAATGTAGAAACAAAGCCCTTTCATATGACATGCACTTCATACATTCGTATAATTTTGGTTTTCCTCTCCTTTGGAGCCACCATCTTAACAAGCCCTTGACCAATTTGGTTCAATAAGTTGCCAGGTCTTTTCTGAATTCCAATCTGTCAATCTGCCAAACAAAGACAAATCGCCCAAGTTGCTATAGAGACCTTTGATCGTTTCGCTCGATCAAAAAGTATTAGTTAGTAGGTGTGCGTTGGAGGTTATGGCAATTACCGTTGGTATGCAATCCCACGCAATTATAAACTGTCTAACCACAGCCTATCTGCGTACCAGTAGTACCAGTAAATTGAATACTAGTTACATTAACCAATTCAATCTTTGAACAGATCTAACTATTTAAACAAACTGGATCATGAGTGAATCAAAGTGTTCCTCAGCAGCACCTACCAAATCAAAGATGACTATAGTTCTGACTAATCTATATCTATAAAAGGCGATGTGTGTATTTATGTTCCCTATAGACTCCGAAACGGCTGGACCAATTTCGATTAAATATTTAGGAAATCTTCAGATTGAAAAAAAAGGTAAGGCCTAGCGTGTGATCCTGTGATGTTTGGTAGCGATCGGTTAAGACAGGCTACTTTTTATGTAAGTATGTAATATACGTACGAAGCCGCGGGCAGAAGCTAAGAATAAATAAGTTTTATGTACCTTAATTTTTATTTTTATTTTCTTAACTTGTGGCAATGTATACTTTCTAGTAGATAAGTACTATATTTATAGTTCACAACTAATTACTTTTTCTACCGTTTATTAAAGAAATACATTTCATGTAACTGTCCGTGCTATGATATGTATGCTAGTGTAACTTTTGTTGGTGATCCAATAAATATTTTTTTTTTATTTGCTGGACATTACACACAGAATCATATAGCCTTAAAGTAAGCAGAGCACATAGACAAAAAACACTTATTATACATAGACAACCACCACACAACCTTCTGCATCTCAGACGCGCTTACGCCCACTGCGCCAAAGAGGTCGTCAATAAATAAATTAGAATACTCGCCCGCGAATTCGTTATAATTTCTTATAAGAACACCGGCTTCTAGAAAGTTTTATATGTTTTGGATACCAGAGTTAGGCCAAGAGCTGTAGCGAATTTTTGGTTACCGATAGCGATTTTTTTCGCACTCTTCTCTGGAACATGGAAGGCAGACTAGCGGAAATACGGCTTTGAAAATAACACATTTCAGAATAGTGCGGTTTAAACTTAGTTCGCTTGTGCGTGTTAGGCCTTGAGGTGACACTCACTAGTCGTGTTCTGATTCATCTCGACTGTCCGCGTGGAAACCGTATATTCTCGTAAAACGATACAAAATGATCCTTGTGAGTTTATTGAATTAAAGCTATGTTTATTTTGGCTCCGATTATTTTAAAAACCACATGCTTGGTTGCAATTTACATAAACAATATGGTTAGGTAGGTAGGTAGGTACAAACGTTACGCATTAAGAATTTAAACAGCGCCGCGAGCAGTTCTATTTATAGTCAAGTGGATTAAATCAATTCAAAGTATTGAGCCTATGAAACCGCTCGAAACAGATAAGAAATAATATACTGAATCATTTTGCATAATTCAACCTAATGCAAAAAATATTTAGTGTCTTTTATAAAATATAAAAATAGTCGAGTTTATTTGACAATAACATCCACTTTCCGACGTTGACGCCTGCGGAAAAATCAAAATGAATGGATATGAGACCAGCTTAGAATCACTTAGAAATAAAGATAAAGACAAAAATATCATGACAGTGCCTTGTCTTGCCTGTAAAATAAACTCGCTGTTCCCACAGTTAAGCTCGCTAAAGTTAATAAATCTTTTATAGGGCAAAGTGTACGCTTCTATAACAACATCCCAAGCGACGTGTTAGATTTGTCGATTGGCTAATTTAAAAACGCCTTAAAACGGAAACAGTCTCTTATTGATGAAAGAACTTATATGTATTTGAATTTGGATGAATTTGCTCCAACTCAACTCGGCATCCGTATCAAAATTGGTAAGGATCATGCAAAAATGTGCTAAGACCAGAGACGAGTTCTTGCCGAATTCTTCTTGAACTGAGGCTAGAAGGAACCGGCCGGCACCTAGATTCACTAGCATGTAAGAAGAAGATTCAAAGTGGTCCTTGTGATTTTATTGAATAAAAAATGTTTTGACTTTGACTTTGCTTGAGATGAAAGTTAATAAGTTAATTTGTTTTAATTTATCAACAAACAAACCTAAGTAGGTACATTAACTATAAAGTATGTTAGTGTGATATGGACATGTCCTGATGAGGGATGAATGTCATGTGACGAGAGGAATGTGGAAGCATACAAGGGAAGATGAGACGGATGTGTGATGTTAGATATACCTGTATTTCAGATAAACTAGTATGTACTAGTAGGTAGTCATAACTATAAAGGTACGATCTCTTATGCGGTATGCATTTGTCTTACTTGATATAAGAGATCGCAAGAGCGTCCTAATAAACCAGTTATGGTTCAGTCACCGTATTATAACTTACTCACTCCCGTAGTAAGCGCCCATACTCCGTATGATGGATAACATAAAGCGATCATTTCCCAGTAGATGAGCCATAAGTAAGGCCTAGCACGCACTAACTAATTAAAAAAGTACTTGTACTTATGATTTTTTTTGCTAGTGCGTACATGTACGTCTAATTGCATGTTACACAGAATAGCGTGTAACAACTCGCATCAGATTAATCCGCAGTTTGCACTAGGCCTTAGTAACAAAAACTGAAGTGGGAATAACCGATAGTAAGCACTAAATAGTGCTACTTCACATAATTGCAATGTTCGTGGGTTGATTGATGATAATCGATTTGATTATTGACCCTCTTGAAGTCAATATCACAGTGTTTTGTTAAGGATATCAACTACAGTGACCTATTTGATTTATGAAAGGTTAAATGTTATGATATTATGGTAGACATGTGAATCTAGACTCAAGAATAGATTGATTTATTTAGGACTAGCTGACTTGCTCAGATTTCGTCTGCGCGTTTTAGTTTTTAATTCGGTCTTTTAGCACACTTTAGTCTTTTCACCACACTGGTTGGAAAGAACTAGTGACACAATAAGAAGTTATATTTATAAACGGGCCGGAGAGGTTGACTTGGGTTTCGAAAGATGTTGTTTGGAACCCCTTACACCCGGTACACCCTGCCAAACAACAAACGAGGCTCTGGCAATCTACCCACCAACCCTCACTGGACCAGCTTGGTGGGTTATAAGTCCAACCCCCCCTCAATCTTGAACAGACACAATCAACCAAGGCCCCAAGTGCCCAGCGATTCCAGCGGTTGTGCTAACGATGACGGGCGCCATGACAGCTCTGGGGTCAGGGGAGCTAAGAATCCCCGGGCGAGATCCTCGTCAAACCGTCAAGCTACCCTGGCTCAAGTTATGCGTTGGAGGGCGATCTTGACAACTTTGAGAGAGGATGGTGGGCGATCTCGAAAGATAGAGCTAGTTGGAAGGATTTGGGGGAGACCTTTGCCCAGCAGTGGGACAATATAGGTTAAATAACAAATAAATATAAACGTGTTTATCAATTAGGTATGCTCTTGACATTGTGTCAACAAAGTTCGCATTATAAGAATTTTCTCATACGTACTTTACGTCCTCTTTTTACCCCTTATTTTTGTACCTATGTCTCATGGGGGCGTGATGAAACATAGGTACATAGGCAACTAACTCGGAGACTGAAATGAAAATCCCATACAAAAGATTCCGTTGTTTTTATGCTAATAGTGTACAGGGAGAAAGAAACTGTTGGCCTAAAACGTGGCCATGCCAATTCTATGCAGGGCATTGGTCGGTATGGATGGTTTATAAATAAACTGAGTACACTCCGAGACCGATTTAGCGATTCTCGACCGAGATTGCATTTCAATATTGGTCGAAAAACGTTCTCTACCATTTTACGTGTAGGTAAGTATTATGTTTGATACCAGACACTAATTATATGACCCTACAAATATACAGTTTCAACACATCCATCAAGACATATAGAAATAAGTAAAAACCACTTTTAAGCTTACGTCGAAATTCCACCAAGATGACGTCATGCAAAATTATTCTATCAGGAATTTTATCGAGTCCATCATGTTGTCACACAATCGATTTTTAAAGAATAATTTTCCCAATTCTATGCGTAACTTTATCGATGTCATCAAATATCATGGCGTATTATTGTTTTATTACACTATTGCTCATAAAACCGCATCTCGTCACTGACCTGCAGAGGAAAATAAGGACAATCATACGTACTTATCGGGTAAGTCCAGCGCCGGCGTCGAAACCACCACGTCACCGAGACGAACGTGCCTTGCGTAGTCTGTGTAGTGAGGCACTCCGCCACCAACTCCAACCAGGAATACGTATTCCACCTGTGGGAAACAAGTCTTCAATACTCGGCATAAATTAAAAATACGGGACAAAACATTTTCATATATCACTACTGCCGGGTTGACATTACAGCAGCGATAAATATTTTTTCATCGAAGATGAGATATCTCAGAAGATATCTCTACGGAGAAACATCACAATTGACAAAATTGTTGAGAAAACGCTGGGAATATCTTAGCGGGCTAGCGTTTTCTCGGCTGCTTTGTAGAAAATCTGACGTTTAGATCTTACTTTTAATGCATTAATAGAGAAATAAGATTGAGATCGCCTATCGCATTACTCGAGTAATATTAATGAACAAAAGTGAATATTCATTGTAAAATTGCTCTGTAATTAATCATAAAGACTTAATTTACGATTATTTTTTATTAATGTTATAATGTTATTGTTACTTTAATTGACAATAACATTTTGTAAAAATGTATCAGTACTTCGTTTGCCTCTCTCTGGACTAGCAATAGTCACATCTTGTTAGTTATTACAGGCAAGCTATAAAAAGAGCCGCCTATGTGCAAGGGAAGTAATAAAGTAATGTTAATATCGCTATGGCTATAATGATTAGTAGGATAACTTGGAAGACCGAAACTATGTACAGTAGTATATGTAAAGGTAAGTAGGTTTTCAAACATAGCATAAGTAAGGGTAAAATCGTGATGTGACTGGTGAGTCACTTGCGTAGAAAACACTAGTTCGGAAAAACGGATAGGTTTTTACAGAACAGTAGTAAGATACGAGTAGGTTACGCGTTTTAATGAATGCCACTACACGAGAGCACCTGCACTGGAGGTCTTAGAACCAGCTTCAAAAGAATAAGGAGGTTGTCTGATTTCGTGCTTTAGATTAAGTCACGTTAAGCAGTAGATTCCGGCTTTTGAAAAATTGTGAAAAAGAGCTTCACTCTTTAATCTAAAATGCTATTATTAGTCAAAGTCAAAAGATACATTATTCAATACAATCACAAGCATCACTTTGAAACGTCGTACATACTAGGTGAATTTAGGTGCCAATTCCTCCTAACCCAAGCCCGAGAAAAACTGGCAAGAAACTCGTCCTGGTCCTAGCGGTTTTTTGCATGATCCATGCAAAATGTTGCATGTTTTGGTGAAATACATAGGCTACATTTTATATACGTACCACGCATGTGAAATCGCAGGCAGAAGCTAGGTACAGTATAATATAGTTATCTTGCTATCACAATTAATCAAACTTCAATAAAACATTGAATATGCGAAAACAACGCAGAAATAAATCAATGTTTAATTGAAATTAATCACTAATTAGGGATACTTATGCAAAGTAAAATATATATATTTTTCTAAGCAAAATTACGTTATTTATGAGTTATTTAAACCAAAAAATAGACGAACTCTGTGGCGCAGTGGGTGAAAGCCCGTCTGAGACGGAAAGGTTACGGTATGGATTCTCACCGCGGGACAAATGTTTATATGATCTGCAAACATTACAACAATACTAATGTTTGCAGAGCATATAAACAGCTCTGGGTGTTTTTCTATGTATATGTATGTTTTTACAAAACAGAAGTATATAAGTAATATAATAATAATAATAATAATGCCGGACATTTCACACAACATCATCTGGCCCCAATGTAAGCAGAGCTTACCACATGACTGATGTGGTATGTGGTATACTTATATACTTTTTTTTGTAAATACATACATATTATACATAGAAACACCCGAGACAAATACTTGCAGATCATACAAACATTTGTCTCGCGGCGGGAATCGAACCCGCAACCTTTTGCGCCTCAGCCGGCCTTTAGCCCACTGCGTCACAGAGGTCGTATGTGTGTGTTTCCTATAACACAAGCTCTGCTTACTTCGGGGCTATATGATGCAGTGTGACATGCCCAGCATTAAATATTTATTTCTATATGCGGGCGATGAGTTTGCAACCTATCACTTACGGAATACTAACTATTGTGCATAAACGTGGTCATGTGCCGTATATGTTTGTTCGTGTCTCGAACTACCCTCTAGATATCCTCAAAGACCTAGGTAATTAATGATATGAGGTGTTTACCGAGCCTGGGGATTATGTGAGCATGTATGTTTTGTAATTATCAGTACCAGGTACTCGTACTTTAAAGAAAGTACCTACTTATTCAAACAAGAAGATTTCCATATAATGTCTTCGCTTCGGTTGAATAATCCATTAACACTGTATGTGTTAGCATAATTCATAATTAATTTATTGTGGTACTTTGGTGAATTATTTATTTGCTAATATAATTATCACTCGAAACGGGATATTTACCATGCTATATGAGTTTTTCTGCTTCCCGATATTTCGGCACAGTTGATCGCCATGATCACGAGATAAACGAATTGTTTGCGGGTGATGTTATTGGCGGACAAAACGGTCTACTCTCTTTCTCAGTCTTTTACTGCGAACATTACCCGTACTACCGGTTTCACTGTCACTAACAACTCGATCACGATTACGACACACAACACTCACGGTATCTGGACGCATAACTGGTATCTCACTTTTACGATTTCCACATATCCTCACCACAGGATTTCAGGCTCCAGACAATTGAAAACCGTCTTCTCGATTGAAATTTCTGTGTTTAGTAACCTCTATTGCCTCTTCGGGTGTCCGAAACTAGTATGTTATGCCAAAGAAGAACGATTCTCAACACCTACGAGAACAACAGTTAAATAAATAAATAAATAAGCCCGGATATTTCACACAACATCATTTGGCCCCAAAGTAAGCAGAGCTTGTGTTATGGGTACCACATGACTTATATACTACTTATATACTTTTTTTTTGTAAATACATACATATTATACATAGAAACACCCAGACCCGAGACAAATACTTGCAGATCATACAAACATTTGTCCCGCGGCGGGAATCGAACCCGCAACCTTCCGCGTCTTTCTACGACTTTTGTGAATTCGATGATTTTCATTGAAGGATTTCAGTTTGCAAAGCATCTATGCCTGCCTATCTTAGTATAGAAATTAATTTGCACTTGCGCGAGTTAGGTACGTTACGTGCTTAGAAACATGGTTGTCAATTAAAATGTTTTTGTACGGAAATAAGAGTTTATCCTCATAACTGATCCTTTTCATTGTCGGAATCACTCTAGTTTAGGCTTAAAATACTAGTTCCGGGACACCCTGTATACTAAATGTAATTCAAATGTATTCAGCAGTTATGGCGTTATTGTGTCAAAAAAATACCTATCACACTATTTTATAAAAACTATGTAATACACGCTCGAACGGATTTTGATAAAAATTGGTAAGAAGCTAGATTGTATCTTGGGGAAGGACATTGGATACTTTTTATAAAGATACCACGCGTGCAAAGACGCGGGGAGAAGCTACAATTAAATACAAGCATTTTTTCTAGAGTGTAGCAGCTAGTGTGAAAATAATGTCCGGTCAAATAACTCATCTCTTTAACATCAGTGTGTATTTAAGTTTTCACCGAACTCTGTGACGTTACGTGTAGGTAGGTTACGTGTTCAACATCCGTCAAGAGACAAATGTTTGTATGGTATGCAAGTATTAGTCTCGAGTCTGGATGTTTATATATATAATATGTATGTATCATTACATAGTATAAAACAAAGTCGCCTCCCGCTGTCTGTCTGTCCCGACGAATGCTTAGATCTTTAAAAATATGCAACGGATTTTGATGCGGTTTTTTTAAATAGATAGAGTAATTCAAGGGGAAGGTTTATAAGTATAAAACATGTGTAATATAGTGGAGAAACACTGATAATTTTGGAGGTTTCTAATGTGGTGTCGTAAATAAACACATTTTTTTACACTTACATTGCAAACGCTCTGGCTGAACCCTACGAGATAGATCAAAATAATGTACTACAGTATTGTACACCTTAAAAAGGTCTACACAACAGTCCGCAATGGTATATGTCTATCTCTTAGTCTATGTTATTCTCTTAGATAACGTTGTATATAAAGATATTCTGTAATATATTTATTATCAGCATTGCACCCGTGCGAAGCCGGGGCGGGACGCTAGTTCTCAATAAAGTAAATAGTAGTATATCAGTCATGTGGTACCCATAACACAAGTTCCGCTTAATTGTCCGGAATTATTAATTAATTTATTTATTTATTTTAACGCCCACAAAATTATACAATTATATTACAGTGGAAAGTATTTGGAAAATTGACTAACTATATTACCATAGTTGGTGTCAACGGCATATTTCTTTGAAACTCCTTAAATGGAATTTTACATTTATAGATCCTATTTGAGAATGTAATATTTGATATGTGGGGTAACCCAGAAAATAACTGCTAAATGGAAGTATTACGACTTCCCACCACGTTTCACAAGTGTTCCATTTACGGTTCTAATATTTATTTAATTGTTTAATGAATGAGTTTAACGAGGAAAAGGCGTTATATACTACGTATATTTATAGGGATGTTATATTATATTAACCGTAACAGTCTTATCTATTGTGAAATAAAAATTCATAGTAATTGTCGATTAATAATAGTAAACACATTCAAATTAAGGTTCCGTATTAATATACGACAGGATATAATTATCCTGTACACACATGTATAATACAGAACAACATAATAAATATTTGAAACAATTATAAATAGTAGAATGTTTGTATTCTAGTAGTATAGTAATATACTAAAAAAAACAACAGTACTACCAATGGTACAATCTAAATGTTTTGGCAGTCGCAGCACCCTCGCTTCGCTCGCTCATCTTACAACTAACATCTTACTAACATAAATATGATTATAATTTTTTGAATGTACATGTACGACGGAATAATTAATACTATAAATAAAATAAAAAATGCCATAGTACCATCAATGGTACTTTCGAATGTTCGAATACAACCCACGGTAAAGGAACATGCAAAGCGTGTGCTGGTGCTCGTATAATGTTTGGTTTGGAATTTCATTTTGATGCATGCGTCTGCATCGAGTCTAACTCATTATGAATAGATTGGCGGAATATAATCTACTAAATATATTTGTCCATGTGTTTAATGTTTTATATGTTTTTTTTGCTCGAAGTCACGCCTGAATCAATTATCTATCAGTCGTGAGGATGTTTGTTTTAAAACTGTTGAGCTATCTAAGAAACTTTTAAATCAATCTATAGAAAACTCAACTAATACAGATAGGCCAAGGGCAGCGTCCCTAAGACACTGGCGCTATTGCCATGGTACGCCACGGCAGTATTGTAATAGCAACGCTAATAGACAATCACTGTGGTTCAGGGGGCGAAGGCCTGCCTGAGATGCAGAAGGTTGCGGGTTCGAGACAAATGTTTGTATGATCTGCAAATATTATCTCGGCTTTGAGTGTTTTTCTATGTTTAATATGTATTTACAAAAAAAGTATATAAGTAGTATATTATACTCGTGCTCACGCCGAAATCGGACGTGCCCAATAGTTTATTCAAACTAATAAACAAAAACTGACCTAGTTTTAACTCAGCAGTCGTGCTACGTAATGACATTGTGTGATTTTAATTATGTTTTGATTTGATTTAATATCTAAGTCGAATACTTTCATCATGGACAGCCCTTTTAACCGAAGCAATAAAGTGGCTCGCAGTCCCCCGCCCACACCACCGCCCGCCCCGCCTCCCAACCTATACCAAGATATGAAGAGACCATAGCAACCGTGTCTACGACGGAGATTCAGAAATAGATGGCCTCTATCGAACAGTGCCTTAATGAAGAATCTACAATAGCTAATGAGGGAAAACTTAACTCAGAGCAGAAGCTGCGGATAAGTAATCTATGCAGAAAGGTATCCCATGGCTCATCACAAATGGCAGTTGAATACCAAGCCCTGAAGTCAAAGGCTATACAAGTCCAAACCTACGCAAAATTCCTCAATGAAAAGGAAGACTTATCGGTGTGCCTACAAGACCTGCAACAAAGCGTTGCAACTAAGGGAATCGTCGCAACCGACAGCTAAGACCTCTTTTGCCGACATAGTTAAAAAGTGTACCAATTCCTTTATCCGGCCATCAAATCTGAGCTCTGTTGTAATCTATCCCAAGGATAAGATCAAGACCAGCGACGACACCAAAACGTTGGTACAAAAATTTATCCGCCCCGAGGAGTTGAAGTTACATGTGCGAGGACTACGAAAGACCAGAAATGGTGGTGTCATAATCAGTACAGACACCAAAGATGACATCGAAAAGCTAAAAAAATCTGTCCAACTCACTACAGCTGACCTTACTATTGATGAACCACACAAGCGCAGGCCACGTATAGTGGTAATTGGAGTTCCGTCAACCATGCAGGAGCAGGAGTTCTACAAGTGCCTTTACGAACAGAATGTGTGCAGTAAGCTTTCAGATATGACTTAAGATGAATTCCTGTCATCTATTAAACTTAGCCATAAATCAGGCAGGAAGGGAGCTGGATCCTGCAACTACATTATTGAGGTCTCAGCCATCATTCGAAAGGCCCTTATAAACCAAGATCGTGTCTTCGTGAATTGGTCCTCCTGTCCTGTAAGAGATTTCACTTTGGTGACCCAGATACTTCAAGTGCCAACAGTTCGGACATGCAGCTAAGACTTGTAAAGCGGAGGTCTACACTTGCGGACACTGCGGCGAACAAGGTCATCAGTCCAATGAGTGTCTAAAAACAGCGGCACCAGCTCAATGTGCAACTTGTCTTCGCTTCAAAAAACCCAGCAATCACAAGACAGGTGATTTAGACTGCCCTGCCAAAAAGTTAGCCGAGCAAAGGTATATCAACTCTATAGATTATGAAGGCGCCTAAGAGCGCCGTGCTATAGTCTAGTCTAGCCTTAATTTTAGATAATCATGACTGATAGATTAATTAACGACCTAGATAATTTCTCAGTTTCCGAGTCAAGGACATGTGATGTTGAAAACTGTAAACAGCACATTTCTGCTTACTGCAACTCAATAACAATATTAACCCAAAACATTCGCAGTATTAACAAAAAATTTAATTTCAGCATTTTTTTGCAAAGGCTAAATGTCGAATGTGACATACTTAATCTTTCTAACTGAATGTTGGCTTGCTGTTCATAAGAACAACCTACCTTGTATGGATGGTTATAGAACTCATTATACCGAAACATGCCATAATCAAAACGATGGAGTAGTACTTTATGCGAGAAATACTTTGAACTATATTACTGTCGAAGAATTGAACATCAAGGACTGTACCTGTCTGTTAGTAAAAATAGATACCAGTTTTGCTATTATAGCTGTGTATAGATCACCTTCATTTAATAATACAGACTCTTTTTTTGGCTCACTGCACTTTCATCTCCAAACACTATCGACATTTAAAAATATTTAGTGGTTGGTGACATAAATATTAATATACGCCCGGGGTTTTGTGAAGAGACGGCGCAGGAGTATCTAAACCGCTGCTCGTTTCACGGCTTACTGCACATAATCTACCAACATTTAAAAGTGGTTCTTGCATAGATCATATTATGCTTAAAACTAACTTGCCAGCAATCACCCTAGCGACTAATTCCTCTGTAACCGACCATCATGCCGCTTTACTAACACTTATCCTAAATCTGCCTAATCTCAAGCATGAAAGATTTATATCAAAACTAGATCATAATGTATTGGAAAACGAACTACGTAAGTTTAGCTCTGATTCTATTTACAATTCAACTGATGCAGAATCTTGTATGACACATTTTGTGAGCTTCACTCACCAGGTATTACGTAATTTGCAGAAAAAATCTTAATATTAAGCCATGGATCACCCGGGCTCCTCCGCTGTATGAGACATCGAGACAAGCTACACATGAATGCCAGATCATGTCCAAATAATTTAACAGCTCAAATTACATACAGACGGTATCGAAATTTCTGTAATGATCTCCTTAAAAAAAATAAAGTGCGAATATGATAAAACTTCATTAGAAAAGGCTGGTAAGGATAGTAAAAAAGTTTGGAAAATAATAAAAAACACCACCTGTACAACAAAACAACGTGATTCGACTTCCAATTTATTACATTCACATAACTCCCCGCTTTCCACAGCCAATCATGCTAACGATTACTTTGTTAATGTGGGTAAACGACTTGCAGAGCTGATTCAAAACAAACCATCGGCTTCCCAAACAGCTAGTGAGAAGTCTTACTCAAAGTCTTTTGTGTTATTAGATTGTAACATTCAGGAAGTTGAACGAATTATGGGGTTAAAAGATGAATGTGCTACAGGCTGGGATATATCTCTACTAGAATACTAAAGCAATACAAACACATCTTAGCCTCACCACTCACATTTGCCTTCCAAAAATGCCTGCACGAGGGAATATTTCCTAAATGTCTTAAAAAAGCCGTTATCGTTCCAGTTTACAAATCAGGTTGCAAGACAGATATATCATATTACAGACCAATATCCTTACTACCCTCCATTTCAAAGATATTAGAGAAAATAATAAACAATAGGCTGGTTATTTTTTTAGAAAGTAATGCGCTTTTGTCTGATACCCAATTTAGGTTTAGGTCTAAACTGTCTACTTCTGACGCAGTTCATCAGGTCACTGATTACATCGTGAGGGAACTCGATAGAAGCAATAAGACAATAGGTATATTTCTAGACCTCACAAAAGCATTCGACACTGTCTCTATCCATATCTTACTCAACGAATTAGAAAGGATGGGAATACGAGGCAACCAGCTCAATCTGCTAACCAGCTATTTGAGCAGTCGAAGCCAATGTGTAAAAATAGACAATGTCGTCAGCTCAGATCTGGAAAATATTTTCTTCCTTTGGCCTTCCACAAGGAAGCATATTGGGAAGTACTCTGTTCTTAATTTACATAAATGATTTATGTAACCTACACCTAGCTCATGGTAAAATTATATATTATGCTGACGACACTGCTCTACTTTTTTCAGCTAGTACGCACACGGAAGTTTACGAATAAACACAACACGGCTCCAATATTGTTAATAAATGGCATCAAGGGCACCTACTAACACTTAATGCCGATAAACCAAAATACCTAAATTTCACGATGCGGAAATCACAATCAGCACAAATAAGTAGAAAAATATATGCTCATCAATGTAATAATCACGTAATTGACAATAATTTATGTAGCTACCCCGCCATCTCAATCATTAGTAATATTAAGTACCTTGGCGTTATAATAGACTCTATCTATCTTAGAATCTATCGTTTAAGTTGCATATAGAAGTACTGAGCAATAGAATCCGAAAACTAATATATGTATTTAAAACGTTACGATGTATTGCAGATTCAAAGCTAGTTTTGAATATATATCTTGCCTTATGTCAAACAATAATTTCTTACTGTATTACGTCATGGGGCGGTTTAAAACCTCTATATTAGCTGCAGAAAGAGCTCAAAGAGCAATCCTAAAGGTAGCCACCTTCCGCCCTTTTCTATTCCTACTAACCTATTATATAAGTCCTGTAAAGTGCTAACAGTTCGACAGCTATTTATACTAAACCTTGCTCTAAGGCAACATAGATTCCTTCCTTATTGTGCTGAAAATATTGACAATAGACGTAATGATATCCGTACTAACAGCATACCACTAAAACATGCTTTCGCCTCTTTCGCCATTTCGCCATTTTTGTGTTCCTAGGGGCTTTCGTGTATAAAAGACTTAATCGTAATCTATGCAATGAATTTTACTAATTGTAAAATAACCCTACAAAATGCCCTATCTTGTCTATCTTACGAAGAAACTGAGGAGTTATAGTAAAGTAAGTAATATTTAAAACTTTTATCCTTTTATGTAGGCTTTCGCTTTGTTTGTCTTTCACATAACCGTTTATATACAATATAAACGGTTATATTGTTTACTTATACTTCAATTATAAAATTATTCAAACAAAGTTTATTGAATTTTTGTTTATTTACCTAAAGTTAATATTGTTAGTCCTTATCAGCCTGAGACACAGGTTCTCCTAGTTCAGGCATATTGTAAGCAGTTACCTAGGTATAGTTACATAATAAGTATTATAGTATAATAATAAATATTATTTTCCATATTGTAACACTTAGCTCTAAGATAATTAAAATATTTATTATTATTATTATTAAATCAGTCATGTGGTTCCTAAGTTTCCATAACTCTACTTATGCTCTCTGCTCTCTCCCTTTGGGACTAGATGATGCTGTGTGTAATGTTGAGCATGACACCTGTCATCCCTTCAGATGATTTTTTTACAAATAAATTTTATTAGGTATACGTTTTTTACTTTTACCATCTGTACTCCAAACGATCAGCTGTGGATCATCAAAAATGGCTCAGCACCCGCATCTGACTGTAAAATTGGGTCGGTAATCGCTGAATTATATAACACTTCGAGTAAGGATTTCTACGTGGAACTGATCCCAGATTAGTGCTGCTTGGAGTCTGATGATGGAGACGACTGCGATAGTCTTCAAATTATTGCGGTTTAGTCCCCCTGCTGAGTAACAGAAGAGCTAGCAATAGAGAAGGAAAACTTGAAACAAACCGGTGCCAGCCGTTATGCACCTGCAACCGAACCGACACCGCATGTACTGATTCGTCTTTCCTGGGGGTCTTTTTGACAAGGTCGAGAGGTTAGTGTGGGTACCTGGAAAGACCTGCGCTATCAAACAGAATCCCAGGAAGAGTGACGTCAGTAGAGAGGAAACTTCACCCACATCAGCTTGTTGAAGTTGATCCATGAACGAAAGTTTTCAATTACAATTAACTGCTCTGTAACTATACTGACGCCACCCAAATCATCTTCAGCAGATGAATAAAGGCCAATGATGACGATGAACACGCTTGGCCAAATATACGTCATACTCTTGGGTCACTTATGTACATTAGTAAATTCATAAATATTGGTAGATAATCCTTTCACCATCTAGCTCCAAACTAAGCATAGCTTGTACTACAGGAACCAGATGGCTGGTTGAATATATATATTTTATTATACTTGATAACACCTAGACACAGATAAGTAAGTAAGTTTTGTAAGTAGGGTTATACTCCACTCCGTCGTTCAACTACGATGTCCAAGTAATAGTACGAGAGGGATTTTCCCTGGTCCAACTGAATATTAAACAATGATGATACATTAAGCCATGTGCACGATTTTCAGACATGCGTCGATTTTATTATCATTACGGAAATTCCTTCCTTAGTGCGTGTCTAGACCCCAAAAGAAATACCCTCAAAATGATATGTTTAAGACGCATGGTTATGCTGTGCGTTGATTGACAACCTAATATTAATTGGGATATATTAATTAAATAATGAGTGTTTAAATGTTATGTTTGTTACTCAATCACGAAATAACGGATAACGAATTTAGATTAACTTTGTATAGATAAGGTCAACAATCATAAACCATAAACTTAATATCCCATACACAAATAACATTCAGAACAATCGCCCAGAGCGGAGAAATTAGACAAATACCTTAAAGACGAAATTAAAAGTACATGGCGTATGGATATGGTATCAATAGTCCCGAACGTCACGTCTTCAACAGACATAATACCCAAAAATGTGTAGCAGTAATACAATTTTAAAAACTTATAGGATTGTTAATTTTTTTTGCAAACCGACATGTCAGCAGGAACTACAGAAATAACATCAAACCTAAACACCGAGTTTATATTAAAATTGTTTAGTATTTATAATACTTAATAACTTACATGAAGACGATATTGCAACGCCCCAACAGGGTTCATGTAAATAAACATCCCTAGGTACTCATAATGTAATGTTCTACCTATGACTATTATAAAAATGTACTGTCCTTATACTTATATGAAAGCAAAGAATTAATAAATGAATAAAATTAATGCTGGATATTTCACACAGCATCATCTATCCCTAAAGTAAGCAGAGCTTCTGTTATACAACCTATACACGATGCGATGACGCAAATGGAATCTCTACACGCACTATATCACATCAGCTTACGCACTCTTGGTATTAAATTACGTGTATATGATGCTACAAGATGCTTTTAAGTAACACCCTTCAGTCTTCCTGGTTAGTAACCGTTTAAAATCCGGAGGTAATACTAGTTTTTTCAGGAGCAGGCATTTGTGACAACCCATGGACTCTTAACAGAAGACCTATAAAGGTATACCTTTAAACTATCATGGTTATTAACCGGCTTCCAAAAAAAGATAGCATTTTTTAACTCCTGTTTGAATGCCTTCCTAATTTTTTTTTTGTTATGATCTCCGATATCTCCGCTAATTATTAACCTATTAAAATGATTATTTTGTATCCTATGAGGTGTGCGTCCAAGTTCCTTAAAAATTTAGTAATAATCTGATGATGGAAAACATACTATTAGGTTTCTATAAACCCGAAACTCCTCAACAGCGTCACCTAGCCCCAAAGTAAGCAGAGCTTGTGTTATGAGTACCATATGACTGATATACGTTTTTTTTTTGTAAATAAATTCATTTTATACATAAAAAATACCCAGGCCCGAGACAAATACTTGCAGATCACACATGATATTTCATTCGCAATAAAATATTTGTCACGCGGCGGAAATCGGACCCGCAAGTTTCTGCGTCTTAGACAGGCCTTCGCCCAATGCGCCACAGAGGTCGCCAGGGAAAATTTAAACGCATCGCAAATAAATGTTTATTTTGGAAAATATAATAAGGGAATACCTATTTGGGTACTTTTTAGTGGTCAACTGACCTTGCAATGGACTTTGAAGATAACCTCGTTTAACGACAAACGGTTTATGTATGGCAATCAATTAGAGCATTGTATTGGGGATTAGGCAATCTCTTTATAAGTACTTGTCAGTCGATCAGACGATAGGCTTTAAAGATCCCTTCGGAACTCTTCAACCAGAAGCTCATGTATTGTAATTAGGGCATTAGTATTCTCTAGAGTCTAGACGAAGCACTTGCTGATGACCTTTTTACACAATGAATTTATTTAGAATTTAATGTTGCTATTCTATTTGTAATGAATTATATTCTTTAATGTTGTAACCAAACAGTTAGCCCGTAATATTATATTGTAATATTATTATTAAGTATTTTTGTACCTGACTTTTCCAAGTGTACTGTACGTATCTTAGTGGAATAAATAACTATTGTATTGTATTGCATTGGTGATTCAAAGGCAGAAACCTAAAGGAACTTGCCAGTTGACAAACCATGGGCTCATTAATGATAAGTACTTATTTAATATATCGTAATTAGAGAAGGTATTTTAATTGATATTACAGGTGCAATATTCAAAGTAAAGAAGCTGGTTTTTAGTTTTTTTTTATATCTGACGATCTGTGTGCCGCTGTGGGCAAAGGCGTGGTTGAAGCGCAGAAGGTTGCGGGTTCGATTCCCGCCGCGGGACAAATGTTTGTATGATCTGCAAGAATTTGTTTCCGGTCTGGGTGTTTTTATGTATAATATGTATTTATTTACAATATATATGTATGTTTATATATCAGCCATGTATATATCCATGTACCGTACCAATAACACCAGCACTGCTTACTTTGGGGCTATAATATGTGTATAGGTATGTGTGAAATGTCCGGTATTATTATTATTAAGTATTATATAATATTATGAACATGATATTTGGACACCAAGAAATAAACAGACAAGAAAATACTTAAAAAATGTTTTTAGAGGCCTATCACAAAATGCTCCAGTACTGAGCTCGAGCCGCTGACGCATCGCATTTTGTAATGAATATACCTAGCCTTTTATGCAGTTGAAATAACGTTTATCTAACCTTATAAAATGTATTATTAAAAAAAATCGAGTTGCACTCCGGGAGTGCCGACAGAAGTGAAAACTTATTTTGGCGCGTTAGAGTTTAGTAATAAATCACTTCAAAATCAGTAATTATGGCAACTGCCAATCAAATACTGAACGAACACAGATGATGCAATATTTTTTGTTCAGAATGTAGATAATGTATCAAAGAACCTAACTCAGTAAACTTCTACATACAAAAGTAGACTGTAAACATGTGAATTAAGGTTTATAATCAAATGGGGCGAGCGCAGCAGCCGGCTGCATCTCGCCCCAGACGGTAACGATGTCGCGAATCCAGAGGTTTTACCTCATCTAAAAATATGCTTACCGCGCTAAAAGAAGATTTCACTTCAAAAAAGCATAAAATTAAATTTCTTATGATCTATCATTAATAATAATAATACCGGACATTTCACACAGCGCCAACTAGCCCCAAAACAAGTGGAGCCTGTGTTATGGGTAACATGGATAGGGCCCAGACCAGAGACAAATACTTGCAGATCATACAAACATTTCTTCCGCGGCGGGTATCTAACCTGCAACCTTCAGCGTCTCAAGCTGGTCTTCGCCCCAGGTTATTTAAACCTGTTATAAAATTACTTAATAATATTAACATAGTTACGAGAAATTTACAGCTAATTTTGAACATTTTTAGTTTATTTTTCTAGGGTTTTTTGTAGATCACAAGCACATTTCTTAATACCGCTATAAACTCAACCACTATTTAAGAGATATTTTTATAAATTTTTCATTTCCTTTTCTTGCTTCTGAATTTTGGCTTTATATAAATATTTAAGAAAAATATCCGTAAAGCGAGGCCGCTATGAACTATACTTACTAACAAATATTCTCCAAGATACAATAAATCAAAATTTTCTAATAGTTTCAGTTTTACTGAAACAGAACACCAAAGATGAGCATTTCATAAAAAAATAAAGTTTGTAATATAATAGACCATAACAATGCTTCGGAGATTATCTGAAAACCAATGATTGGTTACATCTTTTAAAATCACATGCGCTGGAATGTTTATATTTGTACGCATTTAGCTCAATGATATTGAAATAGCTCTCATTCCAGTTCGAACGCTATTATGATGACTGTTGCCAGACGTTAAACTCATTTCAGGCACGTTGCAATTTTCGCAATCAACCGACAGTACTATTCAGAATTATTAATTTATCTAAGTAGATACACGTTTTAAAGTATCTATCACGTTTTTCTGGTTCCAATACAAAAATAAAACGTTTTTATTGAATTCGATTCCTAATAAAATGGTATGGTATCATCAAAGTAAAAAATAATAAATAACTAAGGACGGAGATTTCACACAGCATCATCGAAAGTAACCGAAAGTAACCGCTAGGCTAATCTGAAGATTTGCTTAATATTTAATCGAAATCGGTCCACATACACACATCGCATTTTATGTAGAAGATAGATTTGTACCACGCAGGCAAAGCTAGCAGAGAATATTATAGTTTACAAATTCGATAAAGTAGTACCTACTCTGTATCAGCGCCATGGAGCCATGGAGTCATGGCTATTTCACGCATGGATACAAATGTAACGGCCATGCAGGCATCTCAAGGGCATTCTCGACTATAAGTCGATCAGATTAATAGCACTATGCGAAACTGATACTGAAAATACCCAAACCTATTAGCGTACTGAAACTGTTGGAACTAAACACATTCCTACGGTTTCGCTTGTGTGATCGACGAAAAGATACGAAAAAGCCTATTACATAAAATAATAAATAATGCCGGACCTTTCACACAGCATTATCTGGCCACAAAATAAGCAGATCTTTGTGGTATGGGTATTATAAGACTGATATACTACTCATACACTTTTTTTGTTAATATTATACATAGAAACACCCAGACCTAACAAATACTTGCAGATCATACAAACATTTGTTCCGCGGCGGGAATCGATCCCGCAACCTTTTGGGTCTCAGCCAGGCCTTGGCCCACTGCGCCACAGAGATAGATTTGTAATGTATTAAATAAATGAGACATTAGTAAGGATTTGAATGATAAATACAAGATAACGTAACTAATGTGCCGAGGATCTCAAAAGGCGCAAAAATGCTGGTTTTGATAAGGCCTACATATCGTTTGGTAGAAATAAGTATTTCGTGGCCCAAGAGCTGGCTCCTATCTAAGCCGAGCGTATTGCCATTCAACGTGGCAATGCCGGCAGTGTCTTGGGAACGCTATCTATCTATAGATCAAGGTTGTCTGGTAGAAATCGCTACATAGCGATAAGACCGCCCATTGTACTACCTACTAGCAAAACATTGTTATTTTAATCTACTTGTCCAATTTATTTATGGTGTGCAATAAAGTATTTTCTATCTTCTATCGATCTATCTATCTAGATCGTTTTTATCGTTTCTTAGATCAACTGTTTCACATGTATTTTATATTACTGTATATTATTTCGTACGTTTCTGTATATTCTTAGATAACGTAAAATATAAAGCCAAACAACCACATGAATGCCTTAATTGTGTATCGTTGGATTAACAAACATTTCGTAAAACACTGTCGATCTTTTGTTTGCACCATATTCGGGATTAAAGTAACATTTTTTTAATGTGTACGTGTGTATATGACGTGATTTAGCTCATTTCAGACGTCATGTACATAATTTGGTGTTGTTTACAACTGCGGAAAATCCTAGGCAAATCAATTCGATAAACGGAACAAAATGTCAAACTTATTTTAAAACTGTACACAATAATAATTCCGGACATTTCACACAGCATCATCTGGCTCCAAAGTAAGCAGAGCCTGTGTCAGAAAATACTTTATTGCACACCACAAATACATTGGACTATTATAAGAAACAATGTTTATCTAAACGGTAGTACAATGGGCGGACTTATAGCTAGATAGCGATCTCTGCCAAACAACCTTAGGATGGATAAAAATCAATATAGCTGAATATGGGGTGATGAAAATATAATAAGTGATTTATGACAAAAATAATATGTACATACCAGGATAACAAAAAATGAAATACATAAATACGTAATACTTATCACAAAAATAAATAAATAATAATAAACATGATAAACTAACTAAACCAATACATACTTATACAACGTAATACCTAAATAACGTAAATAACCAATAGCGCATAGATTTTTGACATGACAGATAGATTTTCAAAAATCTATCTGTCATCTGGTCACCAATACAAGCTATACTTAGTTAGGAGCTAGCTGTTGTGTACAATGTCCTCAATATTTAATGATTTATTTAGCTATTATGAATTTCTTGATACAATTTGACGACCTCTGTGGCGCAGTGGGTAAAGGCCTGCCTGAGACACAGAAGGTTGCGGGTTCGATTCCCGCCGCGGGACAAATGTTTGTATTATCTGCAACTATTTGTCTCGGGTCTGGGTGTTTCTATGTATAATATGTATGTATTTAAAAAGTATATAAATAGTATATCAGTCATGTGGTACACATAACACAAGCTCTGCTTACTTTGGGGTCAGATGATGCTGTGTGAAATGTCCGGCATTATTATTATTATTATTATGAATGTCTATCAGCTGGGTGAAAAAGCCAGCTATGAGTATTTCTGTCCTCATATTATTTGGTCTGGATATTTCTATTTATAATATGTATATGTACAAAAAACAAGTATAGTTAGTAGTTTATCTTTCATGTGCTACCTAATTCATAATTCATTTATTGTGGAACATAGGTATATTACAGGTTTTATTATTTGGTAAGTTCGCTATGCTACCATTTGATAAATGGTGTACAATATTTTCTAACAATGTGAGACATTTATAAAAAAAAACTAGGTAACATAATAATAATTCAATAAAAACGTCACTTAGGAATATTACATAATTAAATTTATGTCATTTTATTAATTCAGATACGTTATAAAAACATTTAGCTTGTAACCAGGTCTTGAGTTCCTTAATAAATTTATTTAATGGTAATTTTTTTATATAGTCAGGTATGGAATTATATACATTTCCGCATATTGCATAGCTACTATTTATATACATACTCGTCATTGGAACTTTAGGCAATACAATTCTATCCTGGTTTCTTGTGCTTCTATAACACAAGATCTTCTTATTTAGGGGCCAGATGGTGCTGTGTGAAAAATGTCTGGCATTATGATTATTATTATTATTTCGTTTCGTCTAGACAACGAGAGAAGGATATAAGATCGTATTCGTAAGTTGAACAGAAGTCAGAATACATGATATTGTTTTATTAATTAACGGGTTTCGCAAATTACCTAATACTTTATAAATACCTATAAAAGAGCTTAACCTGACTGACTGACTGACTGACTGATTCATCATCGCCGAGCCAAAACCGCTGAAGCTAGCAAGCAGAAATTTGGAAGGTAGCTTCCTTTTATAGCAAAACTACTCACTAAGGCGGGATTTTTTGAAATTCAACCCCTAAGAGTGTGAAAAGGGGTGAAGATGATTGTATGAAACTTTTCAACGCGTGGTGCGACTTGCTTGAACCTTGATTCGAATAAATAAAATGCAAAATAAATGGACACGTGTTTCAAGATTTTTCAAAATAACCCCCTCAAGAATGAACATATATGTAGTCATTTGTGGTTTTAAGACTGACCAATTTAAGATGCTGTAGCAAGTTCAGTCAAAGTTCAGTCTTACTAAGAATTTATAGTTCCATAAGTTATTAGTAAGACCAAAATAATGCAAGTCATCCTGCCTGACATAGTACTACTCGTATGTTTGTAATTGTCTCATCTTGACACAACCAATATTCCCATACTCATTGTACTGACCGAAGGGCATGACGTCTGCCGACGTAACGACAAAACGGGTGCGTAAAAAAGGTCAATACCTAATCCTTGGCATTGGCACTGACTCAAACACTAAGTTCAAAAGAAGTAAAAACCAGTGATGCAGCCTTTAATACCTAACCCGTATGAACAATCTAACTATGTACAATTTAGAGCAATTTCTAGAAACATGTTTTTTGACGTGATAACGACTTATAAATCGATGAACACCGTCTGCACACACGAAAAAGCATGACTCATTGTCACGTTCCGCCTGAGCCGAGCGTGCAAGCGAGAGCACGGAACAAACGATAGAGAGGAACGATCAACCTAAGCGTTCGGCTTGTGACGCTGGTTTTCTTATGACGTTATCACGTAAAAGCCGACTTTACAGACAACCATTTTTTTTTGTAATTGGTAATGGATTGGCTCTTAGTTTTAGGAAGTGTGTTTATTCTAGGATCTATGCAAAATCGGAAGCATCTCAATACCGGTAATGAGTTACGATACTGGAAAACCAGTACCGGAATAGCAGTACTAATTCCGGTATTGGAATTTATATTAATTTTTTTTTTCAAATGCTATCAAAAATATAACAAAACAGAATTTAATTAAAGGAAAATTTTAATACTTACTCATTATTCAAATTTCTTATTTCTCTGAACAATGATTTGTTTGAACAACTTTTATTTGGCTTACCTTTACTTCTAGCCATCCATATTTATATCTAGCACTTGTCTCCTTACCTTACATTCAACCTTCCTCATGACTACTCTTCAACTTATTTGTTACTAGCACCACTCTCAAACTTCTTCTTATATCTATTCCAAAGGATATTGAATCTACCTCCTCCTTTATTTTATCTTTTATCAATTTTCGGCACTCCATCCACTCATTCATCTCAAATTAGCATATCTGTCGTATACTCTTCTTTCATCATCATTGCTGTGGTTGCCCATCAGTACGAAAGGCCTGAAGATCGATTTGTAAAGGCGGATCAGCGGGAGACAATGTAGTTTTATTTTTAAAGTTTCGTGATCATAATCCATATTGTTTTACAGCATAATATGTCGGAGGTTTCATCCAGAAAACCTTTGTTTACACATTCACTGTTTTTCACGGCCAGATCCATATTGCTCTTTGTTCTGGATGAGTAAACCTAGGTAATCGTCTTTCTTTGATATGTTTTTGAGCCCTAGAGCTGACAACCCATCTATTTTAATACTACTGGTAAGTATTAAAATGGTTGGTTTGTCACACGCACAGTAATATATGCGGCAATTTAAAAAGTTATTATGATGATATATTAATACATGGATATAGTATGTTAGTACAATATTGTTTTTTTTTTCAATATCATCATTTCCCTGCCTTATCCCACTAGGTAAGTTCGGCATAACTGGTTATTTTCTACCATGCGTCATTTCCGTAAACACTTCATTTTCATCCATATTATAACATTCGCATTTCCGTTGCATGCACTCTTCTTTCATCCATCGCTCTACGTCGCGTCGCTGGTTGCGGAATCAAATATTTTTTTCGATATTTAAATTCTGCTATTGGTTTTTAATACTGGAATTGGAATATCAATAAAAATCTGGGATTCTGGTATTACGGTATTCATGCCTTACTTAAGAGTGTATGTAATACCTAGCGGAAAACATAATGATGAAGGATTTATCTATTGGTAATCTTTTCTAAAAATAGCGAAAGTAGTGATCTAGTGAAGAGTTACCTACAATCTACATACCTTTTGGAAGATTCCTAAAAGCCTGGTGGTAGTGTTGCCAGCAGCTGTCATGGCCTCCCGAGTGCGGCCGACGGAAGGGAGCTTCGTTGTGACCACGCGATGTGCACCGATGGTTCCCAATGTATACACATTTGATTCTCCTGTAGATAAAAAAAAACATTAATGGTGCTGTAGTTTTTATTACTATAAATGAATAAACAGTCATGGGCTGTTTATATATAGTACCGATATCCTTATTTGTGCCTACTAGTAAAATAGTAAAATATAAATATTGTTTTCTAAGTTTTAAAATTTATTGCATAATAACAACAATGATATAGTCCTACTGGGTAGTTATACCCCGCGTGAATGACGTAAATGGTACCTACTCAGGTAAAATAATGATTCAAATCCATAAGTACTATATATATGTAAGCACATTGGCTGTTGTCATTACTGTGTGCCAACTGCTAATTGGTAATAGTCCTTAACAAAGGACAACCAATGCAATTTAATTAAAATAATTAAATTAATTTAAATTAGCTGCCAGTTTTATCAACGATCACTCAATTCAAAATCAGAGAATATTTTTATGACATACATATAACTTATGCTCCACTGAGTAAGGCATTATATTAATCATGGAATTTGAAGTGTTACTTTCTGTGCTAGCGATAACACTTACACAAGTGATCGCACGTCCCACTGATACGCAAGACGATGGCAAAACAAAGGACGGGTAATTACAGTTTTTATAATATAATATATCGTATTTAATATTTTTTTACAACAAAAGAATAATTTAAAACGCTTTTCAAAATAGTAGATCGTCTTATGAAATTTCTGTAAAAGTATGCTATTATGCTTGTTTTTTTTCTATTTTTTTTTTTACCAGAATAACTTTATATTTTAAGGTAAATTGTTTTTTTTTATTTTTTTTTACCAGAATAACTTTATATTTTATGGTAAAATTTCAGATCAACAGATGTCTTCGAAAATTTGAAATTCAAACTGCCAACATTAGTTCAACCTAATTTCGACATAACTTTAAGTGGATATTTGGATTTCTCTCAAGAAAGGTAAGGTATCTTTATACTTATCAAAATTTTTAGTCAAAGAATGCTACCGCGCGAAGATGACGTGATACTCTGTTTATATCACGTATCAATTGGTTGATGCTTATCTCTGATGCCAGTAATTCTTAATACTTAATTGTTATATTATAAGAGAAAAAACTAAGGATAAATAGATGTACCTACCTTGCCTTTAATTAGTGTAATCAATTTATTATATTATTTATACGTATAACATATTTCTTACGAGTATATTTATTAAACAATGTTTTTTTAGCTTCACCGCAGTGTTGAAAGGAGACGATGACAATCCATCTTGTACTATAAGCTTCAATTACAAATCGAACGATGTCTTCGCAGTTTCTTCTGCGTTGAATAAGGATCAATCAAATTATGCAATAAAATACGCAACTGAAGGTAAGGAACTTAAATTATTTAAGATATGAGTCAGTAATGCATGTATTTACGGTCGGACTAGTTTAACAATATTATTTAACTTATTTAACTAAAGCCTACACATGTTACTGATTCTCTAATAGTTAATACGATAATGCTGAAATCGATAGATTCGTGTTTTTCTTAGAAGTATTCAACTTAGCACAACTAGCAAGATTGGTATTTTAAAAGTACTTTTTATAATTAATAATAAAAATTATGCTAGACATTTCACACGGCAACATCTAGCCCCAAAGTATGCAGAGCTGTGTTATGTGCAAACACATACATATTATACATAGAAAAACAGCCAGACCCGAGATAAATATTCGTAGAAACAAACATTTGTCCCGTCATCGAACCCGTAACCTACTGTTTCTCAGGACTGCGCCACAGAGGTCGTCTTCCTTATATTGTTGTATCTCAGAATATTTATAAAACACTAATTTTTTTTTTCAGATTACAAACACATAAAAAATGCCTATTTCACGTTATACTTAACTGCGAAACATAAGTCGAATGACAGTAAAGTATTTGAAATAACATTCGATGGATATTTCACCGGATATAGTACACCAGTTTCGTGTCAGATCAACAGCTTCGATGGTTTCAGCCACATTCATTTCAAGGAAGGCGTAAAGAATATCACCGACATTTTGTTTCAGTTTTAAAAAGAAATACTTAAAATTTGCCATTACTAGCAGATATGTAATGATAAGAATGATACGAACTCGAATAAAATAATGAGATTATTTTATCAACAGTAATGTAATAAACTGTTGAGAATTTAGGTTTCAAAAACACGCTTTCTTGGACATTTTGCAAATAATAGGCAAAATGTATCCAAATTGTATTAAAACTTCTAGTCTTCTATTGATAATTTGTATAAAGCGGCTGGATCCGCTTTTTAGTGATAAGCATTTTTTAATAATAAAGTAATACTTATGCATACTATTTTTGTTTGAATTTCTACTAAGTAGGTTATGTACGATAACACATCAAAACATAATAACTAAAGATTATTATTTCAAAAACTTAGGTAGGTATGTAAGCTCTTCTTGTCTGAGAGACATCCATGTTACGCTCGAGTTGCACTGGTACGCAGTTGTTGTACATAAATACATATGCTTGTATAACGGTTGTACCAATTGTATTCAATTTAAAAAATATCTTATTCATTTATGTACCTTATCGCCTACTTAATTATTTAAGCACATACCTAAGGTACTTAAGTAGGCACAGAAGTCATAAAACATTGTGCGAACAGTAAAATTACAAATCAGAAACAAAAAGACAATCAATTGCATCAATCAATGCGTGTGCTGTAGCATAAGACTATATAGTGTAAATCACCACGGCTTCGTTCGTTCGTTGAAGAGCATTAGTTATTTTCTAGTTGATGAAGGGATGTGGTGAGTAACTTCCAGAGGCTCGTTAAGCGATCGTGGAATCCCGATACCATCAAAACGTTCAACACTTTCAGCTTTCATTTACTATATTTTTTTAATACAATAAAGAAACAAAAAAGCTTAAGACCCGCCTGATAGTAAGAAGTTACCGTCACCTATTAGAAGTGTGTAATTAAATTAAATAAATAATGCCGAGCATTTCACACAGCCTCATCTAGTCCCAAAGTGAACAGAGCGCGTGTTATGGGAACCACATGACTGATACCGGTACCTATTACTTATATCCTATTTTTTTGTAATAATATATACAAAGAAAAACACCCAAATGCGTATGGTATCACCCAAATGTATGATCCACCTACTTGCAGATCATACAAATTTTGTTCCACGGCGGGAATCGCACCCGCAACACGCCACAGAGGTCCTAAAACTATGGTGTTCATCTTCAAGGACTCTTTTTATATTTCGTTAGAAGCGGTTTACGTAAGGAAGATCATTACACAATCTGCACGTATGGGGAAGGAAAAATCTCGTAAAACGAGTAGTGCGAGTTACCTACGTGTCAATGAGGTGTTGATAAGCATTATTCCGATGTCGCGAGGTCCAATGGTAGAACCTCAATGTAGGTCGAATAGTTCTACAGAGCACTCTCCATTGTTAAAATGATAGAATAGGTACGCTGAGCTAACCGATGTTTGAGTTTGGGATCATTTACGATTTAAGTGGAGCACCTGTAGGCCACCGTGCCATAGAGTACTCGTAGTGCGGATGAACCTGTACTTTGTAGAGAAACCGGTGTTGAGCAGGCGCGAAATACTATTTTTGACGCTTGAGGACTATTAGTGTTCGTGAGGTTAATACAGCTTTGGCCTTGATGCGACTTCCATATTTAAATTTGTAAGAAATTTCAATACCTAATATCCTGATGCTCGTAGATATGAAAAGGGGAATACCCTGAAACTGCGAAGCTACATCAAATGAGATCTTATTCGCGGTGAATGCATATATCATAAACAAGCCTCAACGCGTTAATACACCTTCGTTTTACGATATTATTTTAATGTGGGAACTCTAGTTGAAAGAGACTAATGGGGAAGTCCCCCAGACAGTAACAACTAGATGACAATGGTGGCAATTCGGCTGGTTATATCTAAAATTAGGAATTGTCTAAAATATATTTTAGTTATAGCATTTGTAAAACCTATTCGGTTGGTACCATCAAACTAAATAAAGAACGCTTAATTAAATTAGATAAAATTAAATTAGGATATGTTGGTAACAGCAGAATACCAAAGTTTCATGTGACAGTGCCAACAGAATTGAGGCCAGTCTGTGCGACCAATTTAGAGGAAGTGGGTAACTTTATACTACTACAAGTTAACTAAAGCCGTACACTGAATTTAGTCAGCTAGCACATATCTTTGTTCAAGACTCTCGAGGCCAACAGGCTTTGAACGACGAATGGCGCCATTTTTAGAATTTTGTCCAACAAAACCAGTGTGTTGGACGGTTTAGACGTTTACGAGCCTCTGATTTATTCTGGTATCAGGTACGTAACAGAAATGTTGATTAACAAATGCAAAAAAAAAAATAATATAGTCAAATTTCAGTAGGTGTAGGCGTTAGGCAGCTAAAAACTAAGGAATTCAATAATTTGGCACTTAATGTTAGAAATGGTGTCCTTACCAAATTAGAACGCTGACTGAGCGTGTTTTCAGCCAACATATAAAAAAACAAAAAAAGGATTATATTGTCTATAGGTCTTTTAATGGTAACCTATTCACGCAGCATGTAGAATCAGCAAAAGGAATGGTAAGAGCTGCGTGGATTTTCATCCCACTTCAGAGACGATTCAGAAAATGAATGTATAAAACATACATTACATTTATAAATAAAAAAAGAAATTCATATATGTCGTGTACGTGTATAGAGAAACAATTTTTTTTTCTAAAAAGTTACTGTATTTTTACCGTATATTTACAGTGGTGGACATATAATTAAGAACGCTGATATAAAAAAAAAGATTTTTTCAAACTAAGACGCAAAACTAAATGCATGCAATTTTTTTTTTATTTCTCTCGGTATCGTAAAACTTTTCCATAATACCACTGTATTTATTGATACACATGATTAGCTAAAAATAAACAGACGAACTTATAGAGAACACTCAGTCGATTTGTTACTGTTTGTATAATTTTGGCGCCATTGCTGTAAAAGATTAAAAGTGATTGCTTATTATGAAAAAACAATGGGATAAAATAAAAGTTGTGATAAATCTACAAGAGAAGTAATAATAAAACTTCGCCGGAAGAATTAGTCTTATAAAAAGATAGCCGATCATCTGCAATGTTCAAAAACGATGGTTTTCCACGCTGTAAAGTAGTTGCAAGTTAAAGAATTTTGCAAAGTATCAAACTGCTTCGAATGTTCCACGTGTACCTAAACAGAGAAAAATAACTCCTCGAGATGACAGAAACATCGCTCGTATGGCAAAACAAAATCCTTTTAAAGGGTCCAATGAGCTGAGAAAATAATATTTTGGTGAAAACAACCCTTCAGCAATCTCAGCACGCACTATTCGAAGACGTTTAGTATAAGAAAAATTGCACGGTAGGATAGCAAGAAAGGTACCCATGTTGAAACTTTGCCACAGACAAGCCCGGCTTGCATTTACGAGAAAGTATGAAAACTGGACTGTGCGACAGTGGAAAAATGTACTTTTTTCTGACGAAACGAAAATAAACAGAGTATGTTCTGATGGAAAACGATATGTACGACGTCCCCCGAATACAGCATTCGACCCTAAGTACACGAAAGTTAAATTAAAGCACGGTGGTGGAAATGTGAAAATTTGGGGGTGCTTTTCTGGACATGGTGTTGGACCTGTAAAGTTGATAGAAGGTAACATGGATCAGTTCCAATACAAAAATATACTAGAAGAAACAATGTAACCTTATGCTGAAGACGTTCTACCGGTTATTTGGACATTCCAGCATGACAATGATCCAAAGCACACTGCACGCACCGTAAAGGAATTTCTTACAACGCAATCAGTTTCTGTCTTAGACTGGCCAGCTAACAGCCCAGATCTAAACCCAATAGAGAATTTGTGGTTCGAAGTAAAGAAAAAGGTTTCAAATACAGTGTGGGAATTTAAGAGAGCTTTACGACGTTTTTTTAGAAGAATGGAACTCTATTTCTCTTGCGAAATGTCAAAAATTAATAGAGTCAATGCCTCGCCGGTGTAAAGCAGTAATTAAAAGCCGTGGATATGCTATTAACTATTAATTTTAGTTAAAAATGTATTAAATTGATTTTAAAATTTTCTGCGCTACATATTATGTGATTTTTTAAATGTAATTGTCATACAAAACAATTCCCGAGCAGTTTGATAAATCGTTCTTAATTATTTGTCCAGCTTCAGTACTATTTGAATAATTAAATTTAGTACTTTGGTAAAATATGTGAAATATGTGAAAAAAAAATAGTTTGCGATTCTTTATTCCTAAGCCACGTTGCTCTATTAATGTGGCTATTTTATAACATAACTAGTTGCTTCTCAGAAGGTACACATCTCTGTGTATGACACGATTTAAATAAAAAACTTCCATAACTTCAAATCGTTCTTAATTATATGACCACAACTGTATATATTAGTTTAATAGTTTTTAGTAAAAAAAAAATTAAATAGTTTTACAGAAATTTTACCGTAAATTTTGACTCAGTTGGAGACTTTGGCTCGCGAGATATTTGCACCATGATTGCGTATAGAGTTCGAGCGGTAGATCGATATTCTTTTATATTGGACTAGCTGTTGCTCGCGACTACTTCGTCCGCATTTTTTTTAACTTAAATCCTTCCCCGGGATGCAATTCATCTCCTTGCCAAATTTTATTGATAAGTTTCAAACCAATCACCTGACAACCCATTAAAAAGATTCCATACAAACATTCACACCATATTTTAGTTATTTTGAAAAATCCTGACACATTTGTCCATTTATTTTGCATTTTAAGTATCAAAACCAAGTTTCTAAGAAATCACACCACCCGTTAAATGGGTGTCAAAGTTCGCATACAAACTTTGACACCCATTTTACCCCTTTGTTAGGGTTATTTTGAAAAATCCTGAAACACGTGTCCATTTATTTTACATTTTATTTATTCATATCAAGTTTCAAGCAAATCGCACCACGCGTTAAAAAGTTTTTACTGTACATAAACGATCTGCTTATGCCCGGAATCATTGGGTATGCAGACGACAGTACAGTTGTGGAGATATACATTGCCAACGCACAAGCCAGTAAAACTGACATTCAGAAGCACAGAAAAGAAATGCTTACGCGTCTGGATTTGACTCTCCAGGCCGTGTCCGATTGGGGAGATGCCAATCTAGTTAAGTTCAACGCATCCAAAACGCAAGCTTGTCTCTTTTCAAGCTTTTTTCGGCGAGAAAAAGTGAGTTTCTCCAAGTGCCCGTTTTCCGAAATGTACCGGTACCTGTAGAAGATCTCAAACTCATGAGAGTTTCACTTACACGGACTCTTAATTTCTACTCCTATATCGAGTCCAAGGCCAAGACTGCCGCCATGAAGCTTGGCATCCTCAAAATAAGGCGAAATCAACAACAATAAGGTGAGGCGATACTTCACAGCTTTCCACTTTATATAAGTCCGGTCGCGTATGGAGTATTGCTACTACCTATGGGATGGTTCAACCAAACACCAGCTGGCTGCTTTAAACTGGATCGAGCGTAAGGCATTGAAACTAATAGGTGAGCCAGCTAAACGCTGAGACTAAGTTCCAGAGTCTAGAGCACCGCCGTAAAGTTGCTTGCCTTTTGATCTTTAACCAACAGGGAACATTCTCCGAAATGTATTCTACATTTGATTGCATGATCTAATTCCACCATCTCCTTTTCACAACAGGAGAAGCAGACGTACCGCTCAGTACCATCCATACCATGTCAGTCTACCACCCTATGCGTTTTGCTTGTATAGTCTAGGATTGGAATACTTTGCCGTCGTCTGTCTTTTCTGAAAACTACAATCTGGGTCTTTTCAACAGTAAATAGGTCTTCTATACTTGCGTGCTCCATCGTCGGCCGCGTCGTTGCTTACATATCAGGCTAGGTCGTAGTCAAATATCTATCTATAATAAAAAAAAACAAGAAGCCTGCCTAGCAGTGGGGCGATACAGGCTAGAAATACAAAATAAATAAATAAACATTTGTGTGGTCATTTATTTGTTACTCAATCGCTCTGGGTAAAAGTAAGCTAGAAATGGACATGGGTTAACATTTAGGCTACTTTATATCTACGTACAACACGAGCGACGCCATGGGAAGCGGCTAGTAAATTATATGTAATTTAAAAATGTGGTTGGGATTTCACTGCTTACATAATATCATCGTGAGTTATCAAAATGCAGATTACGTAATATTGATGCATTTTCCATTTAAATCATGATTTGCCGGGATATCCTTTAAAGGATAAATATAGGTAAAAAGTTAGGTATAAAGTTAGGTACAGCATTTACCTTTATGACGAAATCATGGATTCAGTTATTACTCATTTTAGTGCCTAGGATTGAGTATAATTACGGTGATACGGTCAATTCATTAGTTTAATTTCAACCAGCTATACGTTGGTATAGTCCTACCGTAACGAGATTAATTAATTAATTAATATTACATAACCAGACACTTATGTAACTTTAAACACTTTTACAATATAAAAAAACATTTATATTCATTTAAAACATATTACAATCTACTAGTGATAAGTCAGGCATTCGATTCAGAATGAAATTCGTAAGGGCTTCAATTGTGTATGTTGCAACATGCGTCCAAGTGTTTGGATATCCTGCAGATGCTTCTATAATACACAGGTATGTTTGTCAATAAGTACTTATATAAAATCTTAATGAAAAAAAACACCTAGTTACTTATAGCCCAAGTGCGGCTATAAGGTGCGGTGTTTTTTTCATGGTTCTCAATTAAAATATATTTTCTTTATCAAATCTAGAACTAGGGACCGATTTAGGGTGTGAATATTTGCAATAAAAGGTTTGCGTTTCTTTGTGATTCGAGAAAAAATAATCCGTATAATTATTTTATATGAAGTCACCATTTTACGAGATTATAAAATAATAATAAATGGCGAACGACCACATACAACCTTGTAAAAACAATCTAAAAAAAAAAAAAAAAATTATTTTTGTTTTCAGAATTTTCAATGATGATTCCGGACCTAGAAAGTTCAAATTTCCAACAGCTATTAGAAATCGTTTTGAAATAAAAACAAAAGGAGTCCTGAATATGGAACACGACTTGTAAGTTGAAATATCGCATATATACCCCCATATTTGACGTGCTATGTTCTATTTTCTTAAATTGTAATAATCACGTTGCATTCAACAAATTCTATACATCAAAAATTACTTAGGTAATCTTTTTTTATTTCGTTCCAGACTTTCTGTATCTCTACCGGGAAATGGAGATTATTGCAAAATTACACATGATTTCAAGGATAATAGAATACGCGCTAAGCCATCGCCTTCAGACACCAACGAAGGAAAAAATTATAATATTGGAAAAAAAAGTGACTACACGAACAAAGGTAGGTCCAATAACTATTTCACAAATCATTGCTGTAGCAATAAAGAAATAGATAATTTTAGTTACATGCTAGATAACGTCCCAAAGCCGTGGAACTAAAATTAGAATTAAAACTATTTATTTCAGAATAACAGAAAACTTACAGTGTACACCAAAAAAACATAAAAATACTCGTAGATTATTAATAATAATATAAAGGCTGTCATTTAAAAAGTCAAAATGTTGAAATATTGGCAAATAACAACTCTCGGGTGATTGGGTAGCGGACCAGAAATGGGATCTTGGACATAATGCCACGATGTTTTTCTCTTTACCGTTTTGTAGCATAAGGCAATGCAGTGCATAGATAGAGCGGGTGTGGTTGCAATCCATAGAACCGGCACTGTAATTCACTTAGCATGTAAAACGATTCAAAGTGGTCCTTGTGATAGTTTTTAACACAATTAACTTAAATTTGAATTTGAACATGGTGTAAATATAGTTATTTTACATTCGAATGTACCATTGATGGTACTGTGGCAATACGTATTTTGCTATCGTTCCAAGTCAACAGTCCCATGGTAAATATAGTATTAATATCCCTGGTACATTTATAATCAAATATAATTCTCATATTTATGTTAGTTGTAACCAGCTGGTTAGGTTATGCTAGAGAAAACAACGTGCATGGCGAGCGAGCAAAGCGAGCGTTCTGCAGCATCGGCTGCCGAAACGCCAGAAAAATTTAGCAATACCCTCATGATACTGTAGCTATTTTTTTTTAATCACCACAGTATCGTCCATGTTACATTCCAAAGGTACCACGGTAAACAAACGATAAAAATACACGTACTTCATTTCAGAAGCGAACTTCGAGCTGACGTTGAAAGCAAAATCGACGTTTGGATACAGCAAAGATATATTGGAGGTGACGTATGAAATAAACCATTTTGAAGCTTTATTAGACCTGCGTTGTTTTGTAAATTTCGACGATTTAGGCTACATCCAATTCGATAAAGGAGTGCGGGAAATAAAAAGCATTGAATTTACGTTTTCACAAGACTAAGTACGTTTTAGTTTGTAGTATTAATATTTATTTGATTTTATGCTTAATTTAGTATAATGACCAAATGTCCACGAATATGAAATAGTAGATAAGTAACTGCAGCGGTCAACCCAGGTGCGAATATGCATGTATTATAAAGATATTCTAGTCAATAATTAAGTCAGAATATTTTAACTATGGTTTTTTTTATAGTGTAAACACAGATTATGTGGAAACAATGATTTGTATAATATCTCAATCAATAAGCGAGTTTCAAGTCCCGTGTAGGTACTAGTAGCACTTATTGGAATAATATATAAATCTATATGAACACTTTCATTGTCACTATTTTTGTCTAATTATGAAACAACTTCATAGATTTTAATAATTTATTATAGGATATAAGTACCTAGGTTATTTTATTATTTACATATACCATTATAGTTAACAAAATAACACTTTTATTAGCCGTTCCATGAACTTTAATAATGATTTGTTTTTTAAGTTATTTTTGACATCAGCGAACAACTGTTATCTTTAAATAACTTGTCTAATTTTTAAATCAGTATTTAAAAAAAAAAAAACAATGTCCTTTTCAGAATGTCCACTTTATCTTAATATTAACAGGAAACTTTACAGGCTTATGATTTTAGTGATTTTGTTTATAAGTTTCATTGTTCTGTTTGTTTTTCTAAATAAATAAATTATTATTCTGTAAATTCTGTATATAAATAATTATTGTATCTTTATTTATATTGATAAAATAATAGAACTAAGAACTGAGAGTCGCCTAAGTTCTTAACTCCTGACATAAGTCCTGAATAGTAGTAAATAGGGGTAAATAAACCTACCTACTAGTTAAGTTAACTTAAGATGTTTTAGCTCATTAATACTAATAATATAAATGCAAAAATGTCTTTTGTATGTCTGTTCGATTGTTTTTTTACCCTCTCACGGGTAAACGGCTGAACGAATCTCGATGTCATTTGGTATGGAGATTCTATTTTGAGGACGAACATAGGCAATTTTTTTATATAGGTTTTTTTATATATAGCTAAAATTATATAAAAAACTATGCCTGATTAATAATTTGATCATAATCATCAATGGCCCTCATTCTGAGTTTGACAAGATTATCTAAAATTTCAAAATACAAACGTTCTTATTTTGTTTAATCCAAAGTCCAAATTAAAGTAGCATTTTTGACAGTTCTAAAATAAGCTAAAATTGACGTTTGATTTCTTTACTGAATTGATTTTCCTAGGAATTTCCGCAGTTTTATTCAACACATCTTTACATAAAATGCGCTAAAACTCGTCAGTTTACTTAAATTTAAGAAATGTCATTAAAAATGTTACTCTAATTCAGACTTTAGTGCAAATATAATAAGGCCATTCGTATTTTGCGAAATTTTAGTTAGTCCGACGAAATTACAGAATCAGGGCCAGTACCTGTAAGATTAACTAAATTAGGTACTATTAATTTATCATTATCTCAAACGCCGGCTCAGAAGCAGCTAGTAGTCTGTAAATCTATCAGCGCAGAATACTCATTAGTATCAGTCAAGCTATCAGTCGCTTCTCGATGTTGTCAATCAATCATGTCAATAGTAATTTCTAACCAGTGTGGTGAAAGGATTAAAGTGCGCCTCAGAGGCTCCTTTCGTGCACTTGGTACATCTATTCGAACTTTTTAGGTTCTACGACACACCAACCGATGTTTTTCACCATCGTTTGGGAGTACTGGTATAGCGCATATACATTTTTCGATCATAAGAATTCATTAATAATTAATGCTGAACATTTCACACAGCAACATATAGCCCTAAAGCAAGCAGAGTTTGTCTTAAAGGATCTACATGACTGATAAACTACATACCTGTATACAATTTTTGTAACATATTATAGAAAACAGCCAGAACCTAGACAAATATTTGGAGATCACACAAACATTTGTCTCAAACCCTTTATTTATTTATTTATTATTTATATATTAATATTTATTTTATTCCTATTAGATCGAACACCATTTAACTCTGTCACTTGGTATCTATCTTTAAGATATGATTGAAAAATATTAAGTTCTTTTCCATTGACCCAGTAATTCAGTAACTTTCCTAATAATATCTCGTGAGAGACACAGTCAAATGCTTTAGAAAGGTCACAGAAAACTCCATACGTCTTCTGTTTACTCTCCAAGCCTGAAAATACATCTTCGATAAGTCTTCTAATTGCATGTTTGGTTGATTTTGCCTTTATATATATAAACAGTCAACTCCTCTGCAATATATTTATCACAGTTGTTTTTGTCAAACTCAAACTTTATGCGTCTCAGGCGTGCTTTCGCCTACTGTGCCACAAATGTCGTCATTGGTGCACGAGACTAGATTTAAACCCACGATCGGGGCGAATTCGATTGGATCGGAAGGAGAGGCGAATACCACTAGACCACCAGTGTTCTCACAGCACTATATATATTTTCTAGATTATTACGTACTCGTAGGTATATCCTTAATTGTTTCCGACCACTTTAATGTAATCTTTTGAAACATATTTTAGTCAGGAACCAGCCGCCGAGTGAGTTAGAAGTTTCGAATTTTTATGTTTCATCAGAAATTACGTAAGTCACAAATACTTCCTAGAGAGACATAGAGACAAATTTGAACAACATGAATTTTTCAAATCGGTTCAGTAGTTTCGGAGCCTATTCAATACAAACAAACAAACAAATCTTTTCTCTTTATAATATTAGTATAGACCTTTGATTGTTTTCTGCTTGTGTTCATCTATACTAAACAGTAGTCACCTGGTCACCATTATACAAGATATGCTATGTTTGGGGCAAGATGGTGTCGTGTGCATTAGTCCACAAATATTTATTTATTTATTTAATTCATCTATCATGACTGGCCTCTCAGCTCAGTTAGTAGTAGCTATGCCTTCTGTGTTATAGGTTGTGGGTTCGATTCCCTCCCAGTACAAAAATGTAATGTGATGAACATAGATGTTTGTTCTGTGGTGTTATAAAGAATCCTAAGCATGTGTTTAATATATATATGTATTGTATCAGTCATCTGGTCACAGTAATGCTTAGTTTGGGATGGTGTTGTGTGCATTGTCAACCAATATTTATTCATATATTATTTTGGTTAAAATCTATTTCAGATTTCATTCAAATCGGTTCAGCCGATACTGCGTGATTAACTTAAGCAAACAACTTAACAGGCACTTGAGTGCACTCTATTTAACCATAGCCAGTGCTTACTGGCTTATTGGCCAGCGGAATGACTCGTATCTAAACATACGAGCTTACTGTCTCACTAGATCGTTAAAACTACCAATCACTAGATATGTTATACTGAAATTATAATCGGGCATAAAATAAAAAATAATGGACACTGACAACACCATCTAGTCGCAAACTATGCATAGCTTGTATTACAGCAACCAGATGACTGATAGAATACTTATTTATTTATAAATACATACATACTTATTATACTTTATAACACCCAGACCGAACATCTCTGTGGCGCAGTGGGCTAAGGTCTGGCTGAGACGCAGAAGGTCGCGGGTTCGATTCCCGCCGCGGGACAAATGTTTGTATGATTTGCAAATATTTGTCTCGGGTCTGGGTGTTTCTATGTATGATATGTATGAATTTACAAAGAAAAAGTACAAATATAAGTAGTATATCAGTCATGTGGTACCCATAACACAAGCTCTGCTTACTTTGGGGCCATATGATGCTGTGTGAAAAATGTCCGGGATTATTTATATTCATTATTTATTTATTATCTATGTTTATCAACAATGTCGAGGGAATCGAGGCCTCAATTTAATTCGCAGAAGGCAGAGCAACTAGCCACTGAGCTCTGATGCCGATATATGAGTAATCTTATGTTTTGGAGGAGAAGATTTTGTCTTCAGATTTGAAGTGAATACGAAAATATGTTTTAATATTTTTGTTCGCTCAGGTAAAATCCACAGTGTAACCATCATAGGACCCATACCTGTAGACATAAATAATTTACTAATGATATCAGTAGACGGAAAAGTTGATAAGCTTATATTTGAAGCATCGGTTGACAATTAAGACGTTGGCTTGCTGCAGACAGTGCACAATATAAATCCCCACATGCACATTAATATCACTAACCTTAACTAATATTATGAAGAGAAAGGTTTTGTTTGTTTGTTTGTTTGCTTGCATAAGTCAAAAACCACTAATACAATTTTATTTTTAAAAATAAAGGCCTCTACGAAAATTGCAATAATGTAACCCAAAGTATCAACAATTTTAATATAAATGTAAATTATTTGGCATGCGCTGCGAAAGGATCGGAAATCGGAGAAATCGGAGTACCCTCCGATTTCTCATTTTGTTAATAGTCGACTTAATTATATATATTTGGCAAGCGAGCTATCTAGTTATTAACTTGTATGTTTTCAATTTGTAATGTTCAACTAAAGCTTACATGTCCCTTAATTCTAGTTTAATAATAAAATACATATATGTTTCGTAATTGAATACAGATTAAAAATATTTTTGCATAAGTTATGAGAAGCGCTTCTAGCTTAACTAACATTTACAATATAAGCTGCTTTCTAGGTTCACAACTTACACTGGAAATGTACTGTAATAGATTTACTTTATGAAATAAATGACCTTTAAAAACTGAACTGAACTGCTGCGAAAGGATAAAATACTGTAATACGTGATTATTGTAATCATCACTATTCACAAAAAAAATCGCGAGAATAATGTCTAATTATTACAGTTAAGTAAAAATAACAGCTTTTTAAAGAAGCTACACGGGTAGAATCGACATCCGTTTTATAATCAAGGTTGATTATTATTACAACTCTTAACTGCACCCGAGCGAAGCCGGGGCGGGTTACATACAGTGTTGGTTATATAATTAAGAACGCTGATATAAAGGGAAGATTTTATCAAACTAAGACGCAAAACTAATTGCATGCAATTTTTATTTATTTTTATTTTATTTCTCTCGGTATCGTAAAACTTTTCCATAATACCACTGTATTCATTGATACACATGATTAGCTAAAAATAAATAGACAAACATTTTACACTACTTCTAAACATAGTACCTACATATTCCTATTTACTGGCTGGTCACGTAATTAAGAACGCTAAATAGTTTATACCTTTGTTCAAATTTAAATAGAAAACACTCAATCGAATTGTTACTGTTTGTATAATTGTGGCGCCATTTAGTGCTGTAAAAGATTAAAAGTGATTGTTTCTTATGAAAAAACAATGGGAAAAAATAAAAGTTGTGATAAATCTACAGCGGAAGTAATAATAAAACTTCGCCGGAAGAATTGGTCTTATAATATTAATAATATAATAATAATACTACCGGACATTTCACACAGCATCATCTGGCCCCAAAGTAAGCAGAGCTTGTGTTATGGGTACCACATGACTGATATACAATGCAGATCATACAAACATTTGTCCCGCGGCGGGAATCGAACCCGCAACCTTTTGCGTCTCAGCCGGACCTAGGCCCACTGTGCCACAGAGGTCGTAAAATAATATAAAAAGATAGCCGACCATCTGCAATGTTCAAAAACGATGGTTTTCCACGCTGTAAAGCATTTGCTACGTATCAAACTACTTCGAATGTTCCACGTGTACCTAAACAGAGAAAAACTACTCCTCGAGATGACAGAAACATCGTTTGTATGGCAAAACAAAATCCTTTTAAAGGGTCCAATGAGCTGAGAAAAGAATATTTTGGTGAAAACAACCCTTCAGCAATCTCAGCACGCACTATTCGAAGACGTTTAGTAGAAGAAAAATTGCACGGTAGGATAGCAAGAAAGGTACCCATGTTGAAACTTTGCCACAGACAAGCCCGGCTTGCATTTGCGAGAAAGTATGAAAACTGGACTGTGCGACAGTGGAAAAATGTACTTTTTTCTGACGAAACGAAAATAAACAGAGTATGTTCTGATGGAAAACGATATGTACGACGTCCCCCGAATACAGCATTCGACCCTAAGTACACGAAAGTTAAATTAAAGCACGGTGGTGGAAATGTGAAAATTTGGGGGTGCTTTTCTGGACATGGTGTTGGACCTGTAAAGTTGATAGAAGGTAACATGGATCAGTTCCAATACAAAACGATTTAAATAAAAAACTTCAATAACTTCAAATCGTTCATAATTATATGACCACAACTGTATAATATAACCTAATATTACTAAATAATAAAGCTATTAAAATGGTAAATGATGTAATATATAATTTTCACTCAAAACGGGATATTTACCATGATATGTGATATTTCGGCAACTGTGCCGTTATATCGGGAAGCAGAAAAGAAATATTAAGCATATTATTATGGTAAATATCCCGTATTGAGTTAAGTTATGTTGCAAAATTAAATTGTTATTAAAAAAATTCGTCCTAGACTCGGTATGCACCCTCTAGTTAAATTCATTGGTGTGTTTATTACATTACTGATAATAAAATATGCTTATTTTGCTTCTAAAAGTAATACAAACTTCAATAAAACATAGAAGACAATGCAGAAATTAATAAGTGATACGCGTAATTGTACTCGTAATAAAGATAACAAGAGAACACACGGACGCACCCTTTGTATCAAATACCTAGAGTAGAGAAGTAGAGTTATTCCATTTCACTAAGACCGGAGAATTATTGGATTTTGAATCTTAAAACAATGACAAAACTTCATGTCAACACTTCGTGAGATAGATGACAGCTACTTTTTACTCATTACGATTTATTATGTAACTATTTTTTGTAATCATTTGTTTATTATTTCGTATACTTGTTTAATAATCTATTTAATTATGCATAAGTTATATTTTTTCATTGGTTCCCGCAATTCATATGACGTTTTCCACAAAGAAACCACATAATTTCATAATCATTTATCACTAACCAACTCCCTGTCGATTAGTAGACTAGAAGGAACCCGTCCCTGTAGGTTTTTTTATTATTTAATTTTTATCAAGATCGGTTAGTTTAAAAAGGGTTTTGATACACCAAGAAGCTATTTTCAAGACTCTTACTCGACTCTTATTGCGCCTACGCATTATAAGGTACACTACACAATTCATCTGCTAGCGTGGGGCTAAAGTATGCTATGTCCTTGTCATTCGAATGTCAATGTATAAAGATGGCAACTGGATTATTTTTGGCCGTCCGCGAAGCAAACATTGCGCTCCTATATTATTAATTTTCTCGAGTTATTTCCGGTTTTATTAGTAATTTTGGTGTTTTTATTTAAATCGAGTTAGAGTTATAGACTCGGGTGTGAATAATTTGAATAAAAATTTTGTTTCTTTGTAAAAATAATCTGTGTAATTTTATATGAATGGCACCATTTAACATAAAATAACAAAACTAACCACAAGATACGACTTTGTGTCATAGCATAAACACTAGACAATGGTGACAATTCGGTTGGTTCATTTCTAAAATTAGGAATTGTCTAATATATATTTTAGTTAGACATAGTATTTGTAAAAGCTATTCGGTTGGTAACATCTAACTAAATTAGGAACGCTTAATTAAATTAGGATAAGTTGGTAACAGCAGAATACCAAGTTTCATTTGACACTTCTAAACCTAATTTTAGCCAAAATTAGTTAGGTTGGTGCCAACAGAATTGAGGCCACTGGCAAAATTTACATTATAATGACACATGCCATTAATGAAGAAGAAGAAGCAAATGGCAACTGATTTAAACAACTCATTACTAGAGTGTAATTATAAGATATACCCTTAGCTGTTTAGGCTGTGCGACGCCTGCCTGCCAGTTAAAAAATCTTAAAATCTTTAAAAAAAAAAAAGATTATTGTTTTGAAAATTGGAATGGTAGGAAAGTTAAAAAATCGACTGCTATGTGTGTGATGGTAAAATGCAAAGAGCGCGCACACGCTCAATCTACACAGCTCTGTAGATTTCCGAGTCCAAAATTGAAAAAAGAATCAGAATACCAGAAATTCTGATTTCTCATTTGTAAACCAGCTATTCAGTAAGGATAACATTTCTAGTTTTCTTCGAGTGAATAGTCACTGAGGATAACGAATGTGAATCATGTAGTGCGTCATAATTTGAAAGGAGCGCTCTCAGTTCTAAGTGTTACTTCAAACTGTTCTTACGTCTTTTCTATTCAATACACACTCCTAACAAGCTTTAACTACCTACAGCCTCAGGTAACCGTAAACTTCAAGGTGTGTGAGCAGATAGGCGTGTTTGTTTTCATCTTACGTCATTCTTACCAATCTGAACCATCTTACGGAACGAATTGCCTTTAGTCGTCGTGCCGCGTCTGTCGCGCAGACTGCCAATTTATATTGCCGCCACGTTTTGTGAAATATATGTGCATCAAAATAATTGAAAATGCTGAAAGCCTGTTGGGATTGCATGGCAGGGTACGATAATGATTGAGTTAATCTACTTAGATATTATTTTTATCTAAGCGTGGCGTATTTCCATTTGTGTATCATATTTCAGCGTATTACATCATTCAAGTTTAAGTAATTAATATACGAAAACCACTGGTATGTGGTTAATGGAAAACTGGTTTGTTTTGTGTTGGTCGGACAAGAATGTGATTTGTTTTCTGTCCAATGAGTGAACTTGATTCTAGAAAGTTTTTGTGTCAATGTCGTTGCTATGGCGACAGTGACAGTTATAGTACCTACCTGACACTTTCACTGTCAATGTCACTCTAGATTAGAAATAGTAGCGTGAACGTGAATCATTATTTCGGACGCGGACCATAAAAATATTGAATTATCAGTAAATAATAAGAGAAAGTGTCTAAATATAATAAATTACTTTGCTGTAATGTAATGTATATGCTGTAATGTATAGAACGTAAATCCCTTGTATCGTTATGGTTATATCAAACGTAAAATGATGATAGGCGTAGTTCGGCAATGATGTTATTTAGTGCATTTTTGTATCTAACATCGATATAAGTATTGTAATTGTATGTAAGTATGGCAAGTTAATGATTATTGAACTTACTAGAAGTAAATACAAAATTTAAATTGCAATTTTAGTTGCTAATGGTTATCTAATCTATCTGGAGCTTATGTTTACAATTGTATAGGTTAGTTAGTTGCAATTTAGAAGATATATGTATCTGAATATTTAGTATTTTTTGAGTGTTAGATGAACGTTTGCTGGAGTCACATTTCAGATATCACATAAAAACGCATTGTTTCGATGTTTCATACTATTTAATATTCATTCATAAATAACTGTGCAGTAGGTAAAATTACTATAGGTACTTAGGTACAGGGTAAAATAAATTTGACTAGCTTTCGGAATTATTGGGTTTGGAATTTTCATGAATAACGTTTAACCAGTTTGTTTTCATCTACGTACGTCGTACAGTCTTTATTATTGTAGTCATCGCCAATTCATGGGTTTTTAGTTATTGTTACTATAATTACTAAGGTATTTTCTATAAACAGCCAGTCTTAGTTATGTGATCATAAAATGAACACGTGTATCTATATTTAATAATATTAATAATATATAAAAATAGGAATAAAATATATATTTCAAAAAGTATTTACCTACATGGTTAGGTAAATTATTGTTCGATACATCCAATTGTATAGTTATTGTTTACGATTAAAAAATTAGCGATAATGATAATGCAGTAGATATTTTGTATACAAAGATTCAATGGTAATTTCAGTGTTATATCGGGAATACCATAAAAAAGCCTAAACAAAAATAAAACCCATAAAACCTAAGCGAGTACCTGTTATCAAAGGTAATGGTTATAAGCAATTTTATTGATTTATCACGCATTGGCGTCTAATCTTATGAAAGTTTGAACGATTGCCAAAACATCGCAGACAAAATCGTGGGCCCCCCAAAAATAAATTTACTAATATTTTTATATTGTTTTAGTAGTCAACTATCTTCTGCTTCGCACGCATAGAACATACATAAAAAGTGGCCTATATCCATTCCTAAGATACAATCTATATCCATACCAAATTTGATTAGTGCAAAAAAAAGTTCTGTTGATCCGATCGCTACCAAACTTTACAGGACTACCCGCTAGACCAATCTGAACATTTCCAAGAAATTTCATCGAAATCGGTCGAACCGTTTCGGAGTCTATAGGGAACATACATACACACATCGCCTTTTATAAATATAGATTGGTATTTATCGCGTCTTATATTTTTGTTTTAAATTCATTAATAACTAGTTTTACAACATTATCGGCCTTACTTATAAATGCCTCTCAACATGAACGCTGCCTAAACGCTTCTTACTGTCACTATATGACATTATATAAAAAAAAGAGATAGAACTATTTTAATCAGTGATTTACCTTTGAGAGACAGAAGTTGAGAGAAATAAGGCCGTATTTCTTTAGCATTTATGATTTAGATAGTACGTAAATATTGTATTTTGTATTTTTTCTTTCAGCGATCAACAAAGACGTAACGACGATCCATACAGAGTACACCTGAACGGTACAAGCGGTACACAAGGATCACCTTGGCAGTCAATTAGCAACGGCAATATGTTTCCATTACCGAAGTTAAAAGTGAGAGATCAAATCACAATAGCAGGTCAAATGACACAGGATAGAAGGTAATTTGTTATTTATTTAATACACTAAAACGTTGATTTTGTTAGACATCGTATCTTAAAACTTGAGAAGATTTGTCTAGGTATTTCAATGTGAATACCTAATCCTAATCTTCCTGCTTCAAAAATGAAATGAATCTTAAATGGCGGCGACATCCCTTACTATTAAATTATTAAACAATGTTGCTATTAGTATTGAAACTGTGTTTGTGGTCATAATAATTAAAAAAAAAAATTTTTTTACGATACTTAGGCACTATGATTTATGAGTTATAATATTTCCCGATATTTTGACACAGTTATTTGCGCCATGATCACGAGAGAAACTGAAGTCTGCGAATAGATCGTAAAATATTGTCTATAGTAAAAATTATGTGAATAACCATTAACGTTTTAAAAACAATAATATTAGTGGACAATTTCACACAACACCGTCTAGTCTCAATGTAAGCATAGCTTATATTACGCTGACAAGATGGCTGATAGAATACTTAAATATTTTTAAATACAAACAGATACGGACTAAACACGTATGTTCATTATTTTATTATATTTTTCAGACTGAACCTTACTTTGGCGACAAACAATGGCACCGTGTGTCAGATAAATGTAGCCAACAGAATAAACGACAGCGATAGAGAAGATTACGTACGAATGAACAGCCAAGGCAACGTTATTTACAACAACAGAGCTAGCGAGATATACAATAATGATGGTAAAAAACAATGTAATATTCAATTGTAATTCGTTCTATTCAGCTAACAACTAACTAAAAGTTATACAGTATAAATACATACATAAGAAACGCGGGTTCGACCTACGTTTTATTTTATTGAAGGCACCTAAACTGTTTCGAGTCATCTAGAGAATCTTCATCAGGGATTCAATGCGAATCGCGAACGCGAGTAAACCGACCGCGGATCAAATTCTGATGTAGATTCTCTTGATGAATCGAAACAGTGTCGGTGCTTTTATTGAAAATAATACGTGAGTAAAACCCGTGATGCTCAAAATATTTAGTACAACTCACGAAAGTTTGGAAGTATTTTAAACCAGCTGTGTAAATAATTAATACATTGCTCTGAAGAATGTAGGTACTTGTTTTGCTAATATAAATATCAGTAAGACAAATTAATACGTGCGTAAAACCCATGATGCTCAAAATGTATAGTACAACTCACGAAAGTTTGGAAGTATTTTAAACCAACTATAAATAATTAATACATTGAGAGCGTCAGAAGAATATAGGTACATTTTTTGCTAATACATATAAATATCAGTCATGAGGTACCCATAACACAAGCTCTGCTTACTTTGGGGCTTGATGATATTGTGTGAAATGTCCGGCATTATTATTTATTTATTTATTATTATGTATTTTTATTTTGCAGATGCGGAATTCATCTTTAGATTTGAAGTGAATCACAGTGGCGGTATGGATATTTTTACCAGCTCTGATGCTGATAGTAATGAGACTCCCTTGGAATCAGTAGCTATGGACATAGATAATCTACAAATGATATCAGTCGACGGACAAGTTGTTAAACTAACCTTCGAGTTTTATCAAAATGGTAATTATTAGTGAAGTGTGTTATAACTATGTCATAAAGATATTATCTTAGTGTAGGAAGGTAGGGCACACGCAACCACGAATACAAAAAAAACATGTGTGCTTTGGGACTTGTATAAAATATTGCTTATTGACGCGTAGTCTGACTACGCGCTAACATTACAAAAGTCGACAAAATTAAAATATGCATGGAAACACCAAAACCATTTGACCCAAAGAACACATCACGCATACACACGCTAATAACACACGTCAAAAAATACGGTACTACGATTTAATGTTGCCGCCCCATAGTGATATCTACTTATCTAGAGATGTTACAACAATTATGTATATAAAATAAAAACTCCACATTCTTTTATTTTTTATTAACTAAAGTGACTAATGTATAATGGTACTGTAGTACGAGTACCTACAAATCTTTTAGGGTTGCACATTCATTCCATTGCAGAGTTCTAGACTAGATCATCTTTCTGTTGGCGTTCACTTCTGCGGAAAGATCAATCTTCATGGATATTTGACTAGCTTGTTATAAATCACGCGACTGAAGAGAGACTGCTCCTGTAATCTCCATACATTGATCTTTCCACAAAGGCGTTAGACTAAATTCAAACTAAGAGATAACTATTGCACACGTTCATTATATAAACAAAATATAGGGGCACTTTACAGATAGATTTCGACTTTGCCTGTAGGTCCAGATACTTCGTTACTTTACGATACTTCACTTTCAATTTGCCTAATGTAAATTATCATTTCTAAACTTTCTACTTTTTAATTTAATATCTTACGCGCCGTAAATTTATCCGTTACAGTGTGATGTAACCTTGTTTTAACCATCAATATATAAACATAAGAAATGTTGCATTTATCTATCATCTGGTTCTGTACTATTTTGGGGCTAGATGGTGTTGTGTGGATTATCCACAAATATGTATTTGTTATTGTTATATATAATAGTAATGCATAATAAGATAAATATTGTGAGCTTGGACTAAAATTGTGACGAATGACGAATCGCGGTGAATCTACTCTGCGTATTCAGCACAATATGCTAAATACGAGTAGTTGCTTTTTTTGTTGTTATTATTATAATATTGACAAATTGTATGATTGCCAAAATCTGATGTAATTTGGCGTAAAATATTGCGTAATTATTTTTATTCTATTCGATTGATATAATTTAGTTATGATTATCACAGTAACTTTACTGTGGTTAATGAGTTTAGGGTGAATGAATTAGGCAGCTATTAAAGCCGGTCTTAGTGGTCTTGGCAAAATTAACATTAGCCAGGTTTTTACATTTTTAGAAAAAACATGTACTAAAAATTTTAGCTTTTTTAAAAATACACTTGACAGTAGAAATCTGTCGGACTAGCAAAAATTTCGTAAAATTATCGATCAATCGATCTTATTTAACTTACGACAAAGTCTAAATTAGAGTAACAGTTTTAAATGACAATCTTAAAATAATCTTATATAATTTTGTTGATTTATTAAATTGATGTTCCGCAGTGTTCAACTTTGATTCAACATCTAATAACATAGCATCTCAAATGAGCTAAAACATGTTAATGACACGTAAATTTAGTTATAAAAGTGTCATTTCTTCTTCTTCTTCTTTTCGTGTCACTAGTTATTTCTAACTAGTGTGGTGAAAGGATTAAAGTGCGCCTCAGAGGCTCCTTTAAAGTGTCATTTAAAAATGATACGTAAAATCAAACTTTAGTATAAACAACATAAGATCATTCCTATTTGACGATATTTTAGTTAGTCCAGCGAAACAGAATCAGAGTCAGTGTAGTTTAATAATATAACTTCCTATACTATTTGCATACCACTGCATCAATTTATTTTTTACAAGACACTCATACAGTTTGTAAGAACGTAGTTCTATGGTTACCAATTCAATTTGACAAATAACCGATTTGAATTCAAATAATGTACCTCGTGTAATAATTTTCGGGTAATGCTTGTGTTTGTTGGTTGTTTTTTTAAATACATATTAAGAGGTACTTGGATTATAAAATAAATATTTCAAGAATGTATCCCACCACGTAAGTGATATCAATAATTAATGATATCAAGTATTTTTATTTGTTACGTAAGCATCACACGATCGCATGTTTTAAACATTTATGTTTTATGTAAGATATTGCTTCATTAATAAATTGTATATTATTATGTGTAACTTGTTTAATTTAAGTCACTGTGAGCCTGCTAATACCTTCGGCTAACAATCACCCGACAGTATATCGCACGTAGGTTTCTTGATTATCCATCATGGTGGTCACGACTTGTTTCTCGCTGTTTATTCGCTTACTAATACTCGGTTGTAGGTACACAAACTGAAAATCTTAGACCAAAGTCAGCTAATACTTACTGACAGTAGTATATCGCACGTAGGTTTCCCGATTATTCATAATAGCGTCCACGGGTTGTTGTTCGCAGTTCAGAACAATTAACACACTAATACTCGGTTGTACTCGTACACAAACAGAGAACCATAGACCGAGATCGGTTAACACATACCGACCACAATATATCGCACGAAGGTTTCCTGATTATACATTATGATGTGTCCACGGTTTGTTTCTCGGTGTTCAAAGCAGTTACGACTATAATACTAGGTTTAACACAAATCGAGAACTTGATATCGAAGTCGGCTAACTTTCACCGACAGTAGTATATCGCACGTAGGTTTTCTGATTATCCATCATGGCGACGACAGCCTGTTTCTCGCAGTACAGAGCAGCTATCATAGTAATACCTAGCTTAACAGACACTAAGAATCTTAGACCGAAATCGTGTAACACATACCGACAGTAGTATATCGCACGTATGTTTCCTGATTATCCATCATGGCGTCAACAGCTTGTTTGTCGCAGTACAGAGCAATTATCATAGTAATACCTGGCTTAACAGATACTAAGAATCTTAGACCAAAGTCGGTTAACACTTACCGACAGTAGTATATCGCACGTAGGTTTCCTGATTATCCATCATGGCGTCTACAGCTTGTTTCTCGCAGTACAGAGCAGTTATCACAGCTATGCTCGGTTGCCGGGATGAGCATAAAGTAGGCATTTGCTTGACGACCTATTAAAAGAAGTTGTTTTGTTTTAGTCCACATCCTTTCTAATACTTATCCATAAATTATTATAAATTTGAAAGAGTATATGTATGTATGTATTTAATACTAGCTGTCCCCGCGAATTTCATTTCGCGTTCATATTTTTTACATTACAATATAGCTCATATTTACTCCAGAATAACGTAGCTTTCCATAGGTGAAAGAATTTTTAAAATCGGTTAAGTAATTTTTGAGTTGAACCATTACAAACAATATTAGTATAGATTATTTATTTATTTTTGTAATATTAGTAATGCACGTATTGCACATTTTCTCACCTGTATTCTATATACAGGTATATGATTAAAATGTAGATACATTTTAATCATAAATAATTATTATCAAGAATATAGCTGAATATAGGATTCAGCTGTATTCAGTTCCAACCATCCCAAGGTTGTTTGTGCAGAGATCGCTATATAGCGATAAGACCGCCCATTGTATTACCGTGTCCTATGTATTTGTGGTGTGGAATGAAGATCCGCAACGTTGTTAATTGAGAATGCAGATTTATAGAGATAAGAAATCCTAAACTTACAGTGCAAACATTTTTGTTCTACGACAAAAATTTACGAAGTTATGATGAAATTACTAGCGAAGTTCATAGAGTGTTTGCCGCGGTAGCTGTACGTCACAGGGACGGTCGCCGCCAGTTATCGAACCGTGAAGTAAGAGGGCACCGTCCCAGTGACGTCACACGTACCCGCGTACATTGATTTTACCGGCACGGCGTAATGTTTGTTACCTTATATCTTCGTGAGAAATGGTCTGATATGGATAATTCAAAAAGATATAACATTCTTATGAATCATAAAGAATAACATGGATACGTCTATTGAATCGTATCGTTGCTATAACTTTACTGATCCTCATTAAGTATTTTCTATAAGATTTTATATCTGTTGTTTGTTTTTTTGTCACCTTACACGACTAAACGGCTGATGAACGATGGGGAAGGACATAGCCAAATTTTATGTAGATACCACACGTGCGAAGCCGCGGGCAAGAGCTTATTTATGGATACTAACGTTACCGATAAACATAGTAGACATACCGACAGTTTTAGTTCTTACCTGCGTATCAATGCTGTGTTGCCTGACGTAAATACCTTCCGACATGGCGCGAGTCAGACCTTTCTCTTCTAACGCTTCTAACGCGTCTTTCACTTCTGCTTTAGACCATTTACCAGCACTAAAAAAAAATTTACAGAACATTGTACAGGTACTGTTCTATTGATTCATTAATATTTACATATAAATGTATCCCTTATTTTCCTTGGTCACGGCATCACCCGTGAACGGCTAGATCGATTTTGCTATTTCTTTTTTTGCTGTGTTTGTCAGGAGAAGATTCGTATTAAAGAAAAAAATAAGAAAAATGCGTGGAAAATTAGAAAACTGAACGATGATATTAACTTTTCTAATGTAACCTTGGCGTTTGACAGTAGCGTGATCGCTGCAAATATCGATTATGGGAATTATTGGTGCGTTCAGAGCAATCACGCCTAATAAAATTCTAATTCAAAGTCATAGTTAAGACAGGACAACGTCTGTCGGGTCAGCCAGTTGATTATATCCCGTCTATTCGTCATCGGATTTTATATGTACATTGTACTCATCTAATGTGAACAGCATCGTCTAAGTACTAGTCAAATTTTAGCTACCGAAGCACACAGCGGGGTTATAAGTTTGACGTGTATTTATTTATTTGTTGCTGGCATGGTAGGTGGATACGCTTGAATTGAGACGCATCTGGCCTTACACTAATGTTTCATTCTGCGTAGCAAAGTAAACAATCCGGCTATATTGGGCAGCATACCACTGTACGTACCTAATAATTATGTGCGCTGTGACCAACGGCGTCGACACCCGTTGTTTGGCTATCACGTAACACACACATCACGCTAAGAATGCGCCAACATCAGGAGCACTTAATTTGTTAAACGCATTCGTACACGAGTTCCAACATATAGACTTGTTTGATGACAGCCTTTATATTACATGTAATAATTTAAGAATAGTTTTATGTTTTAATTAAGACAACTAGCGTTTTGGTGAATACTGTAAGTTATCTGTTGTTCTGAAATAAATACATTCTAAACTCTAAAGTGTGTATGTGTGTCATCGTTGATCCCAAACGGATGAACAGTTTTTGATTGATTTTTTTGTTGGAAAGAATTTCTTGAATGCTAAGAACACAATCAAGTCCGATTTAGTGTTCTTAGCATTCAAGAAATTCTGTTCAGTCATTTGAAGATCATCCGCTTTCTACTTGATGAAGGGATGTGAGCAACTTCCACAGGTATGATCGAATCGAAGGTATCCTGGTAGTTCAAGAATATGGTAACCTTGACCTGATGCTGCAGCATCAACTAGAATTTGCAGGATACCCAACTCCTCACCAACTTACAGCAGAGGTGTATCGTGTTTGGGCTCTTTGGAACGGTCTCAAGGAATAGATTGACAGATGTTTTTTGTGTCCGGGTATTTCATTTTTCAATCACTTTTAACACTTACGTTACAAAATCTTCTACGTTCATGGGGTTAGGATAAGCCATTTCTATCAAGTCCAATACCCTTTGTTCCGATATTACTGCAGTCTGATTTAAAATGCTGTCGTCAATGTACGCTGGAATTAAAAGTTACGTTAATATAAATGTATTTATCATAAAATGTATGTGCATAAACTCAATCCTTATTTGTAAGTTTGCTATTGTGTGCGCATACTGTGCTAATTTGCAAATATGATAAAATGATGTGCTTTTTAAATGTCAGTAAAAATTTACACTCATGATACAAACGCTAAAACAAAATTTTAAGATGAAGGGTAGTCAAGTCAGGGCTATATTTTTATAACATCAAAAAAGAAGGTTCTGAATACGATTGTTTTTTTTTATGTTTGTCATATCTCCGTCATTTATGAACCGATTTGAAAAATTCATGAAGGATATACTTTCCGATTGGTTCAACCAAAATTGCTGGAAAAAATATATCGTCCATGTAAATGAAATGTCGTATTTTGCTTTCCTGTGACTTTCAAAAGGGTGTTTACGAATTTCAAAAAATTATAAAGTACTAAAAAGCGTAAACTAAAATCTTCATTAACAGACTTCAAAAAAGGAGGTTCTCAATCCGGTTGTATTTTTATTCAATGAAGTCGGTTTTCTTTTTAGTTTTTAAAACGTGATTATTATACTAACTAGGGACTATATTTTTTTAGAGTTCAAAAAAAGGAGGTTACTCAATTCGATTCGTATATATTTTTTTTATGTGTGCTAGCGGATAACTTCGTCGTTTATGAACCGATTTTGATGATTCTTTTTTTGTTGGAAAGGAGTTATCCCAAGGGTGGTACCATGATAAGGAAACCAGGATCTGATGATGGCATCCCGGAGAAATCGAGGGGAACTTTCGAAAATCGTAGTGGCGTTTTTTTTTAACCGACTTCAAAAAAAAGGAGGTTACTCAATTCGATTCGTATATAATTTTTTTTGTGTGTATAACTTCGTCGTTTATGAACCGATTTTGGTGATTCTTTTTTGTTAGAAAGGAGTTATCCCAAGGGTGGTACCATGATAAGGAAACCAGGATCTGATGATGGCATCCCAGAGAAATCAAGGGCAACTTTTAAAAAACGTAGTGGCGACTAGTGCGTTTGTTTATTTTTTAAAAAAGTATTTTAAAGCACTACTATTTAATGAAGGTCTGGAGTCGATCTGAAGATGGAGCCAAAAGACAGTCGAGGGAACTCCTCAACGATTTACCGCAATTACCTGGTGTTTGGGCTTGATTAATTTGTATTGATGATAACTATACACCTAGATGGGTTGTGTATGTCATTAGGGGTCTGATGATGAATACTAAGGACAGTCAAGGGAAATCCTCAACGTTTTACAGTAGCTACCTTGTATATACATGAAGTCGGATGTCTTTTTAGTTTTTAAAACGTAATTATTACTTTAACATAAGACATACTAATATATGAAATTTAAAAGTGTCTGTTTGATTGTTACCTTATTACGGCTAATCGTCTAAACGGATCTTGATAAAATTTGCTCAAGAGACAGATTGTATCATGGGGGTGGACTAGTAGATAATACTAGTGAAAGTATAGACATTCTTTAAAAATATTGCCATGTGCAAGTACCCTTCAACTCAATTTGAGAGCATAAAGGAAATTAATAATTAATACTTATCATTCAGAACTTTTTACAATATTGCACAAAAGAAAACAAAACATGCATTTTTTAAACTCATGAATATCTAGCCGTTGATTTTTAGACATACCTAATATGATATGTACAAATGTTAATAAGAAAAATACATACAAACATCCGAGAATCATGAATAATAATGAAACAAAATCAACTAGATCTATATAAATTTAACTAAAAATAAAAAAAATACATATAAGTTACATACTATTATCATGCAAAACACATTACATACTATTTCATAATAATAAATACATACACCCATTATGATAGTTGTATATTATGCTCTTATTGAGAACGCCATTCGAGTCTGTACAATAAAATTGAAAAATACAGTAAAATAATTTATAGAAATAATTTTAGATGGTCAGGTAAAACTTTAATATATTAAATTAAGGCGGTACCCTGACCAAATTACCTTGACGCGATTTGACAGCACTAAAACAGCGATTTTATATGATAAAGAACACAAAAAGGAAATTTGAAAAACTTAGATAAGTAATGTTTTCATATAAGTATTTAAAACATTATTATTATTATTTTTTTAAATGCCGCTTACTCATATTATCTTATTATATGTGTAAGCGGCAACTTAAAACGATGTCAACTTTAGGAGAAAAGACGATTATTGACCATATTTCATAATTAAATTACAAAAGTAACAATAACTTTCAAAAAAAATAGAAAGAAAGAGTTTGGAGGTTATATCATAAAGATATACACCATATTTTTTTTATAATTATTTTTACTCAAATTTACCAATAGATATCGGCATAATAAGACACATTTTTCCATACAAAAGGACATTTGCTGAGGGTACCGTCTTAAACTATGATATTTAATTAATTTTGTGAACAATCGATATTTCATTAAGATCTTACAGCTTAAGAGTAGTTAGATAAGGTACTATAATATTATATTTAAGCTTGATTTCTGTTATCAATGACTGGTTTCATATCTCAGTTGGTAGTGTTATGTAGGTTGTGGGTTCGAACCACCCAAAATCTCATTCATTCATTATTTGTGTGCTCATTCTAGAGAGCTTAGAATCACCAAGACGTACCATGATTGAGACCACAAATGACCTCAAACACTGCACTCGTATAAAGTACCTGATGAATATAACATGACACAGCAAGGTGTTAAAAAAAGGTTTATTTACCTGGAGGTGGTGGTCCAGACCCATCCTGTCTCAATTCAATTTCTAACAGTTTCAATTGATGGTATTTATTTTGCATCAACTTAATAATCTTCTTGATGAATCCTACATAGTCTGAAATTAAATTAAATGTTTTAGGTACCTACACATAAGGCGAGTTCAAGGGCGAAAGGGTGAAATTATGATTATTACTCGGTACTGTATGTTACAACAATTATTACTCCCAAAGGTGACTGGGGTGGTTCCGTGACACGCTACGCAAATGTCCAATGCGCTAAATAATTCTAATGCATTTGGCCTATTATAGGCTCAATTTTTTATTTCTCTACAAGGCAGTCGCACCCAAAAACTCAAGATCTGCGCTTGAGTCAAGTTGTCGCAAAACTTGAAATGTCTAGAGAAATTAATTACAAGCATTGCGAGCAGCATGTTAATCGTAATGTACCTTTAGGAAAGTCCTGGGGGCTGACTAGCTCTCTAAAGAATGACTGCGCATCGTGAAAGCGCTCGTCCGGAGGCACCTGAGGTTTAAACCAGAATCGAAGAGCTCTCGCTTCACGAGTGTGCGAGCCCGTCGCAGCAGACACGAGGAAAACACAGAACTCCAACTGAGCATGGCAAGGCTCTGTAACGCCATTTTCTGAAATAGTTTTATATTGGTTATTAAATAAACACTAAGTACTTGTACTACACAAATTGAAGTGGGAATAGGCAAGCCACGTTTGATGTATATCGAAGCCATAACAGAGTGGCGAAAAAAGTCCTCGCGACAAAGATAAAAAAAGGACGAAAAAAATACAACCGCTTCCTTTTTTTTAAGTCGGTTAAAAATACATTTAAGTAAGTAGGTATATAATAAAACCACAAAGACTATTTTGAATCCACTTTTTATACGAGTATACCAGGTGAATTTAGGTGCCCGTTCCTCCTAAGCTCAAAGAAGAATCCGATAAGAAACTCTTTTTTTGTATGATCCTTGTTAAATTTGTTATGGATGCCGAGTCGAGTTGGAGCATATTCTAGTTCTATTTAATTAATTTAATAACGTTTAGAAGACGGTTTTTGTTTTATGATAGAGAGATGAGTTATTATATGCCTATCGTAAGGATGGCCCATAGAGGCTTTAGACGAAGGATAGGATTCCTTTACCCTGCAGTGGGACAGCACGGGCATTCCACATCTATACCAAGTTTTAAGTTTTATCCAAATCCGTTCTGCCAATATGACGTGATTGAACCACAAATAATCATAGTAGTATTGGATTTGTGGACAATTCATTAAGCACCATCTAACTAAACAAAGCTGTGGGAACAGATGACTGATGGAGTATACATAACTATGTTTCGTATCCGGTCATCTATATTTATCTTGTCTTGACCCACCACTTGACATTCATTCATTATTAGAACATTAACCCATACCATACAGTAATGTTCTCATTAGCTTATCTAATAAGCGCCATTAAGATGCAGATTGTGCTGTGATGAGTCAATGGTTGGTAAAGCTTAAATGAAGGGTACAAAATATGAACCTATTCCGTTTCTAACGGGAACAGGAACAAATAGCCCAAAAACCTTTTTTTTTTAATACAAAACTAAGTAGATGTATTAGTTTAAAAGAAACTTGGTTTGATCTAACGTCACTGAATCATGTTGCATAATCATGAGTTTCTAGTGGACAATATGTATTGTACAGTGATTACTCATTTATCGCTTGTATCAATCATTTTTATTTTTAGATATCTGATTCTTACTACCATTAAGAAAATGAGTTGAACTTTTTATCTGTAACTATGTACACTAAATATATCAGACTAGGTATTGAGTTTCTAAAATGATTTTACTTAGTTTATTTTTAGGGTTACGTGCCATAAGGAAAAATGGTAACCTTGTAGGATCACATGTTCTCTGTTTGTTCATCTGTATTAATATTGTTCCTGCCCACAGCAAAAGCAAAAGTTTCGAAAATACTAATACCTATAGAACTTTTAAAATTTCATGATCAGAATTCATATTGTTTTTGTGATTAACGGATATTCAATGTGTGTTTATTACCTTTTACTAAATGATAAATCTGTTCTGATTAAAATTAGAGTATGGTTCTGACTAAGTGGTGACCCAGAGAAGATACAAAGAATGTAGGTTGTCCTCAGGCAAGATGGGTCGATGATATATAGTTAAAGCCGCAGGGCATACATGGGTTAGATTAGACCAATGCCCAGCAGTGAAGAGACCATGATGATAGTAAAATCCATCGGGAATAAATAAAAAGGTAATATGTAATAAATACAAGTTAACTACTAAAAGAATTTGCATTTACCTATTATTAAAAACATCCAGGACTCTGAAATGTTGAAATTCATTTCATTCTCAAAATTCATCCAAAACATAAACCCATGGGCATGGATGATTTCGAAATCACCCTTACGATTTTATTGAATAAATGTATTTTACTTAAATGTTACCTAAATCCATTTTAACTTTTGCAGAGTAATTGGAGACACCAACAAGCATTGAAAAATAATAATTAGGTATACAAAATTATATTTATTTATGAGGATATATTGATAAACATTTCCTTATAATTGTTATTGATTTTGATATTATTATTTATGACTAGATGACCCAGTGAACTTCATACCATTTAAAATTGATTTGATCAAACCATTACAGCTTTTGAGAGACTAACGCTAGTCAATAGATTATTATACACATAGATAAAACAATTTTGTTCAGATTGAGGGAATTAAATAATCACTGTACCTAATTAATCATGCATTTAATCTAAGTTCCTCTTATTTATTCTTATAATAAAATTCTTTTTGAGTTTTGGATGTCTTGAAAAACCAGGACTAACATCTTAACATTCTCTCTGAAGCACAAAAGATCTCAGATGAAAATGCCGCTGCAGTCACCCATCCAGGTCTAAAACAGCTCTGATCCAGGTCACAGGCTCAACTTTCCGGCAAGTGGAGTCAGAGGTTCACCTTAACTTACCAATAGTTTTTCAGAATAAAAACAATTATGCTCATGACTGTGATCTCCGAGCTAGACAGACAAGTCCTTGATACTCTAGTTATTTTACCTTGTCTAATGGAATCAAAAAAAAACAGTGAATATAGCTTCAACATACCATACACATTTTCTTTGTTAATAATAATTCCAGTGTGGTCACCTCCGGCTACATGGATTTTATCACTGGCTTCAGGTTCTACAGCTTTCCTTTCCACGACTAGGGTTGTGGATGTAGCAGTCTTACATTTAGGGGTCATAACCACCTTCTCCTCAACATTATCAGCCATTTTCGGAGTTTTCTGAGAAAAACAAATCCGTGTCATTTAGGGGCGACTAGTATGTATGACTCATAGTTGCAACTCACAACTACATCACATTCTTTTTTTAAACCGTGAACTAAGACGGCCGCTTTACCATTTATAGAATAAAGTTACAATGTTAGATCGATACCTACTCGACGTAGAACTTGATTTGTTATATACAAAAGCTGTGGGTGGAAGGAAGGAATAGTAAATATGCGTGACACAGGCTAATAATGTTGATAACCTTCACCTGGTCTCCTTTTCCTTGATTTGTTTCGTCGATTCACAGCAGCAGTAGCACAGCCAGACGTCTTCTAACGTAGTTACTATACTGTCTGGATTTTATTTTATTTCTACGTTTCTCAAATAGGTACCTAATTAGGACGATGTTGTCTGTCTGTTATTTATTTATTGTGATTATTTTATGAATGAAGCAAACAAAGCAGAGCACAAGTTTCTGTCTTTTGAATTTTCGGAAAATCGGAACTTAGACCGAACAAACATAGAACAATTTAAAATATATCTATGGACGGAACAAAGAAACGAACCACAGACTGACAGCTACACGCATATTTTTCGGTTATAATTATTTAGACTTTAGACATGCGTTAACATCCTATAGTTTGTGCTTTAGACCCATCGCATCCATCGAGCGAGATAAATAGTCGCGGCATAAAAATATGAAAGAATCATTTCTATTATAATAATGGATCGATCGATGAATCGATTCTAGTATAATAATGGAATGGAATTAATATCAGCCTTTCATAGTGCCGTAAACTCTCACTACGCTAGTGATATTTTGATGTCGATATCGCTGAACGAAATGACTGGAATTGAGACTTGCCTGAGCTACATGCAATACGAGACCTACGAGAAGATCAATAATAGGTAGGTATATTCAGAAAAAAATATTCTACCTGCCTAGAATATTTTTTTCTGAATATAGTACCTACTGAATTTTCTAACTTACGATATAAATTTGTTCTTTATGTAGTTATTTTAGAAACAAACAACATTATCAAATCAAATGAAAATAGTATTTATTCAATAAAATCACATGACTCATTTTGAATCGTTTTCTCATGTGCTAGTGAAATAGATGATGTTTTCTCCTAACCCTAGTTCAAGAAGAATCCAGCATCCTTGCTAATTTTACTCAATAATAATAAGCTATAAGAGACAATTTTTTTAAATTAAGTAGGTACATACTATTTGAAATTTTGCCAATCAACAAATATGGCACATCGCTTGGGACGTTCTGATAGAAGCGTACACACCTTTAAAATATATTTAAGCGAACTTAGGTGTGGGTGATTGTGATTTACTATTTTTTTTAACAAAATAGTATTTTTGTGAATATACATTAGATTATCATATAATTGTATCTACTGACACATATTCAATCGGAGCTGATAGATTCAAAGCTTTAGAATTGGATAATAGGAAAGTCTAAAGCACACTATTAAAGATATGGTATTTAAAGTATTAGGAACAACAAAGCACAAACAATTTAGCAATTGGTACCTAGAACACAAACTATAGGATGCTTACGGTGAAACCGCCAGTAATAATAGAAAAGAACAAAAGGATTAGGATCTTGGCGGAACAAGATGACTGTTGGGATGTCAAACGGTATACGGAATGTAAAGAAAACTTTAAAAACAGCTCGAAGACAGCACCTAGATGGCCTGGTAAGAGAGATTGAGATACTTATTCGATCTAACGAGGCGAGGAATTTTTACCAGAAAGTATCACATGTCAAAAAAAGTTACTAACCCACAACCTAAAAATCGGAGAACGAAACAGGGAATCTTGTTACAGATATATCCGAAATCAAGTCCATGTGCAGTCTAAAGAATAGAATAGAATAAGTTTTTATTTGCAACAAACACACAATAGTCGAATAGACAAAAATACAATTAAAATAAAATAAAAAACGTGTGCAATTCACACGTGGTAGAAGTGAAACCTTCAAAAATTTTAGAACTACGAATAATAAGAAACACTGTATAATGACTTCTATCTCATTTTCTCCCACGTTAAATCTTATGAATTTATGTGTCTGCTGTCCCTCTTTACTGTCGTTTTTTCGTTTCATCGACTTTCAAATCCCAACGATGCTAAAGAAGTTTTCACTTCAAAATACAATTAACGGTTGTCGCAAAATTCAGCATTGGGGATTGCAGTGTCAACAATCCGCCAAACGGAAGTTAGGACTAATTCTGTTTAGCGGACATGAAACGATATTTACATTACAAATAAACAAGAAATAAATAGACAAAAGTTACAAAACAGAAAATAAAATACTCACAAAAAGAAACACATGATAAAACAGCTATAGACTATTACAAATAGCCATCTAGCCCCAAACTAAGCAAAGCAGCTGTATTGAGTACAAAAGAACCGACCGACGAGGTGGCACCACCTACTTTCGAAGAAGTCTGGATAGCTATTATGAGTCTTCAAAATAACAAAGCCTCGGGTGTTGACGGTATATCATCCAAATTAGGGAAGTACAGTGGAGGGGTGGTCTAGTCCAAACTATACGAGCTTAACACAAATAATGGAGAATAGAAAGGCAACCGATGGAATGAAATATCTGAATAATAAGTCCTGTTCACAAAAAGTGGTCTAAAATGAGGTGCACAAATTATCGAGGCATAGCCCACAGCGTATAAGGTCCTGTCATAATTATAATGTCCTTTTATCGGATGGAACTATATGCGGAACAAATCCTTAGTATTTATGAGTGTGGGTTCTGTGGAAAGCGTAGTACTGTAGACCAGATTTTCCTCCTAAAACAACTTATAGAGAAGATTTCAACTCAACTTAATGAGAATACGCTCAGAGTATCCATTCATTCTTTATTGACTTCAAAAATGCGTACGATCGCATAGATCGAGAGTCCTCGTACACCATTCTTAGAAATTCCCAAATCCTAGTAAAGCTCGTTGATTATGATAGTTGTAGCCATTGATGAGAGCACGATGCGGATGACCTAGCTCTGTTGGGGTAAAGTCGCGAAGAAGATGCAGAGGCCGTTAGAGTTCTAGAAGTAGAGGCGGAAACGGTTGGACTTTGAAATCCGAGTATTTCCACATGAAGCTGTTCATGAACCCTCGTACAAAGCGTCAAAATGTACAACTTGGTAATATTACGTTCAAAGGGAGTAGCCAAATTTAAATAGCCTGGGCTGAACGTACTGTAACCGACACAAATACCCGTGAAGAGGAAATTCAAATACGCATCCAGAACTCCTTACGATATAGTGTTGCATTACACAAAGAGTATTCAAGCTTCTTAGCTTGAACCAAATTCACAAATATATGTATAAACATTTTAAGAACAATTCTCCTGTATGGTTTTGAAGAGCTGGTTCAAGCGCTCTCTTAGTAGGTTATTTATTATTATTTATACAAAAAGAATAAATGATACAAATTTAGTTTAAATTAGCAATTGAAGGGAGAGGTCCACCTCACCCCTGGTAAAGCTCCCATGTTAAAGGTAATGCACAGATGAGAAAAAAAACATTTGTAACCTAACGACAAATAAATAAAACAACAAAACATTCAATTCATTTTTTACCTTACCTACTCATCTCGGACTTTATGGATCTCTCAGACCAGATTTTATGGGTGGGCTTGCTTCGCTCGCATTTTTTAAATACAAACCTAACCTAACCTACTTATCTCAAAGTTACGGACTTAGTGCACCAGATTTTATGGATGGGCTCGCTTCGCTCGCATTTTTTATATACAAACCTAACCTAACCTACTCATGCCATAGCATGTTTCTTAAATGTATGAATTACACAGAGAGAACATTCGCGAGACTAGAGGAGAAACGGAATGACTTTATATTATTAGTTACAGTGACACATGACAGGTTTTTTACGTTCCGTTTGCATCGATTTAGCACAACATAAAAGCAATATAACACTGATATGAGGATTATTGAGGATTCTTCGTCTGTCATTTGATGGAGCAACATAGCTCTGCTAATTTAATATTTTTAACCCGTTGTATTGCATGTTTTATTCAGTAATCTTGGCGGAATTTTAATGAATAAATTGTGGTTGCGGGACGGGTATGGATAATTGGATTTTATGTGTATTGTGGTGCAATGTGATTTGAACGACGAGGAGAGGAATTTAGACGCCAAGAAAATTCTAGACGCCATTCCGCGTGACGTGACGTCTAGAATTGACAATAGACCATCGACTAAGACTAAATAACAAACAAACTTGACTTCTTCTTCTTATTTTGTTGGCGTCTGCGACTTTATTTGTCACAATTCTACCAGTGTCCGTGTCATGTTAGTGTCATAAAGAAGGATGGAGATGTTGGTAAATGAAAAATATGGTCGGTTACCTTCAGGGGAGAGTTGACCATAACATTTCAGTAACCAAACTGATTTTTCTAAAACACAAAACTAAACTATGTACAGCACAATATAAACATTACATATACAACTATGATAAATAAACATAAAAAGATAAACACTAAAGAACAACTAATTATGAATATACAATAACAATTTTATTTTATGTACGGTAATAAATTCACAGAAACTATAAATAACTTTAGGGGAGAAGGTAAGGTATAATACATTTTTCAAAGAAATAGGACGGGGGATTTCAGGAGGAAGAAGAACGAATACAGAACGTATAAAGAACGTCGCAACTTTGGGCAGTCGAAGAATATGTGGTTCACGTTTCCTTCATCTAGACCACATTCACACATTGAGTGATCCCTGATCCTTAGTTTGGCTAAGAAGACAGGAGTGCATGCATGTTCTAGTCTAAGACGACAAACAGTTGAAGTGGTGACTTTATTTGCATTACGAAATAAAAAAAAAATATTATTATTATTATTATATCCGGTTGGATGTCTGCATAATGTTTGCCTTTAATGCAAAAAAATTGAGTGCCATCCATTAAATTTGTAGTTAATTTGTTCGTAAAACTTCTCACGGGCATGGAGGAATTCCTTGTCTATAACAAAAGATAACATAATATTCGGTTTAAAAGCTTCATAGGCAGTTAGTTAAAGAGGGTTCATTGGAAACTGAGTAACAGGGTGTGGGAGGTAAGAAAATTTGAAGAAGCTGCGCAGTAGACAGGGATACTTACATGGGTTACTGGAATCCAATAAGTCACGTAGCCGATATAATTATGGGAGAAGAGGGTGGTTTGAATTTTGAATTAATTTGTAAAAGAACCTATCAGGAAGAAATTGTCTACGCAAATTTAAAGGAGGGTCATTACATTCTACTTGCATAGCATTTATGGGGGACGATTTCATAGCTCCAAGAATTATGCGTAAACATTTCGATTGAATCTTATCTAATTTATCCAAACCACATTTGTTGGAAAGGTTGAGAAGAAAATGCTCCATAATCAAGATGGCTCCTTATAATAGCGTTATATAAGAGCTTTTGGGTATAGGGATGAGCTCCCCACCAAATTCCAGAAAGCGAACGAAGAATATTAATATTCTTCGTTCGCTTTCTGATCTTATCCGATCAATGTGCGTTACACCTGACATTCTCGAATCTAAGGTAATGCCTAAAACTTTTACACTGTTTGACTGAGGAATAACTTCCTGGCCAACAAATAATTGAATAGAAGGAATGAATCTCTTTTTGGAAAAAACGACTAATGAGCTATTGGAAGCAGAAAGGGACATACCGTGTTCAAAAAGCCAGTTTTCAAGGTATGATAGTGCAGAATTAAGACGGTTGTTTGCCTCCTCTGATGACACAAACGGCAAATAGAGGGCTAAATCGTCAGCATATTGCAAAACCTCGCAGAAAAAATTCACAGATAGTTCAAGATCATAGGTATACAGGCTATAAAGTAATGGGCTCAGTACGGAACTCTGGGGCACAGCTAACATAATACTATATCTGGGGTAAACCTTTCCAGACTGTTCTGGGAGATAGCTGGCCATGTTGAGACTTAATAACAACAGATCTCTCCATTAACAAATTAAAAATAAAACGAATCAACTTCTCAGGGATTCTTAGCTGAATAAGCTTATTTCTGAGAATTGGGAGCAGCACGTTATCGTAAGCTGACGCTATGTCGAGAAAAACTCCCGCTAGGGATCTTTTCTCTTTAAATGCAATGTGAATATCTGTTATTAGGAGGCTGAGGTTGTCGGAAGTACTCATGCCCTTCCTAAACCCGAATTGGGATTTCGCAAGAATAGCTTCACTCTCAACTAACCACTCTTTTAGTCATAGCAAATGACAATGCTATTGGCCTAAGACTATTAATGTCGGAGGGATCTTTACCAGGCTTTAAGATTGGTATTATTATTTGAGTTTTCCACAGATCAAGAACAATCCCTTTTTCAAAAAATGAGTTTACGAGTTCCAAATATATTTTATGGGTTTTTTCAGAAGACTTTGTTATAAATGAATAAGGTATTCCGTCAATGCCGGGAGCTGAGTCAGTCAGTCCATCAAGGACAAGAGTTAATTCATGAAATGTAAAAGGGCCATCATAGCAATTATGAGACAAGGAAGCACAAGGACAAGGACGAGGACAAGAGCACAAGGAAGAGAGGGGAATGAATTTACAGAAGGGACAGAGGGGGGTGCAAGTTTATTCGAGAAGGCCTCTAGCCAAGATGATGGATCATTGGCTGCGATGTTATCAATATTGTATGATCCTCTGAATCGTCTTATTTGTTTCCAGACCAGAGATGAGGGAATAGCGGGAGATAATGTTTCACAAAAAGTAATCCAACCTTGTTTTTCTCTTTAGAAATTAGTCTTCTAAACATTGCTGAAAATTTTTAATATATAAAGAAGTTTCTTTCAGTCATGGATGAGTTATAATTTCGTTCAGCTTCTCTTCGCTTTGATACGGTCGAGGAACACTCAGAATCCCACCATGGAGTAGAGATTTTGAAATCTTTAGTGGGTTTTTTGATAAGAACGTGGAGATCAGCACATGCAGTAATATTATCTAAAAAGGAATTATACGCAGAGAGGGGATTATCAACTGTAGATATAGAAAAATATTCTAGTTTTTGGTCAAGGGAGGATGAATAAGCCAGCCAATCAGCACCAGATATCTTATATTTTAGAGAGGGACATGGATTACAAAAAGGTGAGACATTATTTGACACATTAGACAAAGAAAGTAGGATAGGAAAGTGGTCACTTCCATACGAAAGAGGTAGGATCGTCCATGATATAAAAGGAAAAAGTAGAAGAGCATAATGAAAGATCAACAGCTGTTTTCGGATTTTGACTAGGTCGTGCTCTTCGGGTGGGGGAACCATCATTGAGTAGGCATAAATTGCACTCGTCAAAAATGTCTAAGAGTGAAAGTCCAAACAAATCAGTGAAAGTGTGACCCCACACAGTACCGTTAAAATCCCCGATTATCACCATAGGAGAAGGGATAGAGGATAGAAGAAGGAGTAAATCAGAAATTAACGAAGAGTTAGGGTGAGGAACATAGATGGAAACAAAAGAAATATTCATAGACCTAATACCAACTGCGTTGATATCAGGGGGAAGAGGAGGAAGGGAAATTTGGGAAAATGAAAGGGAGCGCCTTACAAGCAAGGCGCAACCAGCATACCCGTCAACCCTGTCGTCCCGGAGGCAAGAGAAACCAGAAACCAGAAACCGGGTTCCAGACTTCAACCATGTCTCCAAGACGGCAATGACTGACGGGTGAAACTTGGAAATTAAGTAGATCAGTTCATGTTTTTTGGCTCGAATACTCTGGGTGTTCCACTAAAGTAGAACGATTTGATGCATTATTAGTGGATAAAGAGACTAATTGAGATATGGAGGCAACTTTGGACGGTATGGGGAGTGGATTAGTAAGGATAATATTTATAATTAAGGTTAATAAGGTTTCTAACATTGTTTCAGATTAGGATACTGTTTCTAGGGATTGGCTTATAGCACAACCATTTGACATTTGTGATGACGGATTAGATATTAATTCACTGTAGGCAACCTTATCATAGTATGTGGAGAGGCATAAACAGTATTTACATATGAGCGAGTAGGGTGGGGGAGCTGGGAACTTATAGATGAGCGATTCTGAGAGAAAGAAATTGAGTTCTCTTGAGCAACTTCAGAGAACAATCGTGACACTTGTGGATACTGAGAAGCGGCTTCTTCGTATGATATGCTGTTTTGGGCCATAAGTGCCTTAATGGACGTTTGCATTTTGAATTCTGGGCAGTTTTTGCTGGTGGCAAAGTGCCGACCAGAGCAGTGGAGACATGTAGCATTATTTTCAAGGATTGCACACTCATCTGCAGTGTGTTCCTTGGAGCATCTGAAGCACCAAGGTTTTTATCTGCATTGGACTTTAGTGTGACCATACCTGCAACAAGTGTGACACTGAATTTTCGGGAACTGGTAAATTTCAACCGGTAGCAATGTATAAAACAAAAATACTTTAGAAGGAAGGGATTGACCTTGGAAAGTAACCACCACAGTCTTCTACATTTTTTCTACTGAGGCGACGAGCCTTTATTACAGTTCCACAATCTGCAGGTCGAACAAGAGCATCTGCAAATTCTTCCATAGATAAATCTGTGGGGACTTGCCTAACTAGGACCATTCTTGTAACATTAAAAGTAGGTATATTTGCTAAATACTTACACATTGGTAATATTGAGGATCCAATAAAATTGTTTGCGTGTTCTGCACTTAACAGATATTTTGTTGCGTCCTACGCGTTTTACGCCATCAGCGATAATGTTTTGGAATTTGTGGGTAGACAAGAACTGACCAAATTAAATTGGTCTGATTGTGGTACCTGCAGATGGTGCTGGTTCTGAACGGGAAACGTGAACCACGTACGGTCCACTATCCAAAGCTGTATACGTTTGAATGGCACCAATGACAAGTGACGGGACCTCCATGTCTAGAGACTTGTTCGACTTTTTAACTGGGGCTGTAGAATCAGAAATTTCCAGATTAAAAAGACGTTTTGAGCCTGTTACCGTCGATGGAGCATGATCAGGAGGGTCGGGGGTGCCGGGGGTACCGGCGGCGGTTCAAAACCCATACTTGAGGGTGTAGGCTCAAATAAAGATTTTATAGTACCAATAACAAATTAATTTATCTATACTAATACTAATCTACAACACAGCACTTATATTAATCAGAATGGTGGAAATAATAAAGAAAATAGCCAAAATATATGAAAAGGAACACAAAACTCTCTCCACCTAATTTACTCGCTAACGTCCTTCTCTTCTTCTTCTTTTCTTCGTTAATGGCCTGTGACATACTAATGTCAATTCTGCCAATGTCAAGTGTTTATAGTTTATAGTCAGTTTGTTTGATATAAGTCTTAGTCGATGGTCAGTTGTCAATTCTAGACGACACGCGGAATGGCGTCTAGAATTTTCTTGGGACTCCTCGTCGTTCAAATCACACTGCACCACAATACACATGCAATCCAATTATCCATACCCGCCCCGCAGCCACAATTTATCCATTAAAATTCCGCCAAGATTACTGAATAAAACATGCAATAAAACGGGTAAAAAATATTAAATTTGCAGAGCCATGTTGCTCCATGAAATGACCGACGAAGAATCTTCAACGTCCTTCTCTATAAGCTATAAACACTTGACATTGGCAGAATTGACATTAGTATGTCACAGGCCATTAATAAAGAAGAAGAAGAACACTGATATGACACTGGCAGGCAATATTGACATTACTATGCCACACATGCCAATAACTAACACACACAAGTAAAAGTAAACGCAAGCAAACGCAAACGCATCCCATCCTCATCCGCTGCGCCGCACCGCGCCGGCATTTGTTGTTTTTATTATTTTGTATTACTTTTGTTTACTTGTTTTAATTTTAGATTCCACTCCACTAAGTTTAATCAGGCAGGCAAAACCTATATATATTGAATCAAATACCTTACGATCTAAGTGTAGGTGTTGATAGTACACAATGTTGCTCAAAGCAGCAGGCTTATTATTGTTTTGGGCGATCACACTTTCTCAAGCCCAAAGCTCGTCTGTGGAAAGTGTTAGTGACGACGATCTACTTGAGTTAATTAGAACGAAAGAAAAACTTATTGTATTGTTCTGTAAGTATTTACATCAATATTATAAAAAAAATGCATTCACTTAAAATGCAATCTTTTGAAGTTCAGAGTAAGACCGGATATTGTTTTGGTTACAAAATCTTTATTTATTATCTTTGAGCTATGTGTTACAATACGGAAAATAATATTTATGATTATACTATAATAAATAATCCCGGACATTTCACACAACACACACATTTTTTTCTGTAAATACATACGTATTATACATAGAAACACAACATATAATACTTGTTATATATTATATTATACCATAATGTGTTACAATATTTATTAATAGCTAACAAAATAATCTCTGAACATAAGAGATCAAAGTACCTACTGACTATTACTGACCTAGTAGACACAGTATACATACCTACAAAACAAACATCACATATTTTCATTTCACAGCTAAAGAAAACTGTAAGCCCTGCGATGAACTGGAAAAGCATGTTGAAAGTTTACAAGATGACTTTCAAAAACACATGAATGCTGTATCCGTGAAAGTCAGCAACAGTCACATGGCTCGTCTTTATAACCCTGCTAAAGAACCTGCACTTGTATTCTTCCGGCATGGAGTGCCATTATTGTTCAGTGGTAAGTAAGAAGGATTTTATAAACCATCACCACACCCACCTCCTTAAGTATTCTAAGGTACTTACTCCTGTGGCTCTCAAGTTCTTTGTAAAAATTGAATAAGTAGTACTTGAGCTGGTCATTGAACTACATACCAAAAAAGTTTCAGCCTTATTTGTATGGTATTAAAGATTGGACTCCCAGTGTTTAACAACATTTATGGCATTGGTGGCTCTGCAGAGCTTGCTTTGAGTGCAGCTGTTAGAGTATGCTTGGCAGACCAACAGCATACTAACAGCGCATCGCTGATTCCTTGATATAGCCCCATTTGGTCATATTCACCTAGGAGTGGGCTGCTTGGGTTTAAATTCTGTTTATTGACGTACAGTAAGGCCAGTGAAATTTCAGTACCTACCTAATAAATATATAATGAATCTTTTCTGTAATAACTACTGTTGGCTATGATCACAGTCAACAAATGGAGTTCTTAATAGTAATAGTACACAACCAAGTCATTGTTGTTTGCATGCATAAGACAAGACAAGCAATACAAGACCACTGGGTTTTGTTAGGGTCAATTCATTACTACAATATTTGGTAATGTTACATCACCTGTAATATTACCAAATATTGTAGTAATGAACCATCTTAATTTATTGACATATTAATGACAAGGACTGACATACATTTACGCCATTTACTTACTTGCCTCTTATCACTTTAGCAAAAGTCCACAATTGAAATGCACTACCAGATGACATTGTTACTGATACTTCTGTCAATACATTTAAAAAGAAGTCAACAACAACTGGTTACGAACTAAAAAATCAGTGCTCAACAAAATTTACCAATGAATAAAGACTATTTCAACACTATGTGATTCATAGGCATATCAGCGATAGCTGCTCGTCTATCAATAAATAACAATAAATAAATAATGTATAAAATAAATAATTAATCTCTTTGAACTTTCAGGGGAGTCTGATGAAAATGATATATATGGATTCTTTGAAAAGAACCAGTCTCCTGTTGTTAAAGAGCTAACGGACAAGATCTTTGAACATATCACTCAAGCTGCCACTGGTGCAACTACTGGGGATTGGTTTGTTATGTTGTAAGTACAGGCTTAACTTCTGAATAGGGCTACCATACTAAATACACATACAAATACAAAATTTTATTTATTCAATAAAAGCACAAGGACCATTTTGAATCGTCTTACATGCTAGTGAATCTAAGTGCCTGTTCTTCCTAACCCCAGTGCAAGAAGAATCCAGCAAGAAACTCATCTGGTCTTAACACTTTTTTGCATGATCCTCGCCAATGTTACGGATGCCGAGTCAGGAGCAGATTCATTCCAAGCTTTTTTTTCATCTAAATAATGAGATATTTTATAATATGCTTATATCTTATAGTCAACAAGCCGCTGTACAAGCAAAGAAAAAAAACCGGAAATCGTTAATTTGTAGTAGTTACTAATATTCTAAATGCATGGATGCTTTTCAGTATAATGTTTGTTTGTAGCACAATCAAGCCGTAACGGCTGAACATAATATGTATGAAAATTGGTATAGATGTAGTCTGTGGCCTTGAATAGCATATAGGCCACTTTTTATGTGGGTGCCAGGTGTGCGAAGCAGCGGGCAGAAGCTAGTATAACATAAAGCGATTTGCAACTCACATTACACATCCGCCACTGATGCAGTGTCGGATTTACCAACAGGCTCAGTAAGCTTGAGCATAGGGCGGCAGATTTTAGGGACAGCAAATTAGGGTCCTGTAGTCCACAAGGAACTCTTAGAGGGGTCGCCCACACGAGCTAGAGTCGAGGCGGCGTCAAGGCGCAGGCGCACAAGCCGCGCGCCGCATCTACGTTTTCTTACGGAATATATGGCATCGCGCTCACATATTAGAGTGGCGGCACGGGCGAGGTGCAGGCGGCGCGGGCTCGAGGCGGGGGCGCGGCGCGGGCGTCGTGCCCGACCGCGTTGCGACTCTGCTGCCATTTGCTGGCATTTGCTCTGCTGCTCATTTCGTTTCCTGCGTAGCTACGTTTAAACACAGTATTCAGTAGTTAGTCAAGATGCGGCTATTGATTCACCCGCCTCTGTTTCAAATAAAAAGTAAATTTTGTGACAACTTCCAAGTATATTGATTATTTACTGTTAAAAGTGTTACCTACATACCTAATGTTGATTTTCGTTTTTTTCCAACAGTCAACCGAAGGTAGGTAGGTACCCATGTAACATTCCATAAAACTTTTTAAATTTAGCGGGATACTTTCTTAAGTTACGTGTAGCTCTGAATGCTCCTCTTCTGACACAATGTCTCAAATATGGGTGTATCAATATTTTTTCCTATTTAAATTATTTACTTTTATGAGTGCAACTATGTCTTCATCTTCTGACGACGACATTTTAAATAAATATGGAATGTGTGAAGGAAGCATAGCCGCCTGCGCCTCGACTCTACAAAGAAACAACGCCTGGACCGTGCCGCGACGCCGCCGCCGCGACCGCGCCTCGACTTATCAGTGACCGACGCGCCTTATAGTTTCGTCATGTCCGTCCGCCTCTAATCAGAGACATTTAATCTTATTGTGATGAAAATATTCAAGATATACTCGTAGTACGTATTAGTGGCCCTTTTAGCCCTAAAAGGGGTAAAAGAGGCCACTAATACGTACTACGTACCATCCCCGCATATAAAGTGGGTTTTTTTTACCCCATCGAGTGGCATATTGTTGGATAGGTATTTCAAAGAGGCTTACTGGCTGGCATCTGGCTTACTTTTGCGCCAGATGATGCTGTGTAAAATGTTAGAGATTATTATTTCTGGTCTCTATATTTTATTTCTAATATTTTTCTCAGTTACGGTGCTTCCTGTGTGGAATGCCAAAGACTACATGCAGTGTGGGAGGGAGTAGGCGCTACATTACGTGGGCGCGTCAATGTGGCACGAATGGACTCTAACCTGGCCGGGGTTAACACAGCCAAACGATTCCAAGTGACTAAACTGCCTGCATTCCTTTTGTAAGTATTTATTGTACCTACTAGAATATAAACCCATCTATTGAACTAATCTAAAAGGGCGGTTTAGTCATGTTCTCTCACTCTCACAATATTACTATTAGTATTGTGCGTGCGTTTTGTTTCTGTAAACAGGTTTCGTGTAGTTAAGAGGAGTATATATAAACAAGGAGTATTTATGCTATATTTACACCACAGAGTGAATCGAAACAGGTACGCTTACACGGGCAATTGAAATTGCTCTATCCTCGGCAATATTTGCTAAAGATATCAATGACTTGCTCCAGATTAATTTAGTTCCCGAGCAATTATTGTTCAAAAAATTTACATTGTAAGCTTTTATACCTTTTAACCTGTAATGTTCTTGCAGGGTCAGTGAACTTCTGTTGATGACTTGCATTATCGAAACTGTAATAACGAATTATAAAAGATAATTAATTATTAAAATTAAAAACTACATGTTTTTATTTTATTTTAGTAGGTAACTTATAAATAGTAAATAAAACAGGTAACTTTAAAAACTATCATGGTATCAAACATAATTTTCACTCGAAACGGGATATTTACCATGATATGTGCGTTTTTCTGCTTCCCGATTTTTCGGCACAGTTGCATACGCTATGGTCACGAGATAAACTGAAACCTTTGCGGGTGGATGTTATTGGTAGATAAAACGTTCTACCCTCTTTCAAGTCTTTTACTACGAACATTACTCGTACCAAAGCAGAAAAACTTACATAATTATGATGAATATCGCGTTTTTAATGAAAAATAAGTAAAAAATTGCGGTTAGAATCTCTTTTTAAGCTAAGTTATGCTAGTGTTAGGTGAAACCGCGCTTTGATGTGTATGATTATGAAATTAGCAATCAGTAGTAATTATATAGAATATTAGTAATATTTCCTTCTATTACTAGTTTGTTACTATTTTCAGTTTCCGCCTGGGTAAGGTTTACAGATTTAACTTACCCAAGACTGATGTCAAGTCGTTTGTAACGTTTGCTCAAGATTGGTACAAGAATTCCAAGGGAGAACCAGTACCTCTACTTGAATCACCATTGTAAGTATCTACCTATTTACTTAAATGAAAGAACAAAGTCAAAGTCAAATTAAAACATTATTTATTCAATAAGATCACAGGGACCTCTTTGAATGAGTGTTACATGATAGTAAATTTAGGTGCCGGTTCCTAACCCGAGTTCAAGAAGAATCCGGCAAGAAACTTGTCTGGTCTTAATACTTTTGTATGATCCTTATTAATTTTGTTACGGATGCCTAGTCGAAATGGAGCAGATTCATCCCAAGCTTTTTTTTGGATTTAGGGCACATGCGCCAGTTTGGTCATTGATGACGAATAAGGAAAACGAATGAAGACACATTCGCCAGAGTTATGTACCTAGACAGACGAACTATATTCTTCTGGCGCTTCGGCGCACCCTCTTTTTGCTCGCTCGCCTTGCGCGTTTTTTATTATACTAAAACATAACCAACTGGTTTCGATCTGATTAATTTCTTTATGACAAACGCGAAATCTGTCGAATTAGGAATCTTGAGTAATATCGTTTCGTCAGGGGTTGAAAAATTCTGACGAATGCGGAATCTGGCAAATGTGTCCTAAAACATTTTTGTCATCTATATAATCTGTTATGTTAGAATATGCTTTAAGAGACAGTTTCTGTCATATGATTAACAAGCCCGTAAAACTTGTACTTTTACATACCATATTCATACATAACCTCATTAGCATTACAAATACAGCGGGTAGACATTATTTTTTGGGTTCCAAAGTCAAACAAGGGACCCCTTCCCTTACAGTTGGCACTGTCAGTCAGTGTGTATTTCCACCCCTGATTAGAGCTTGAGCTCATATGAGCCCACTAATATTAGTGGTACCTACAAAGTTATTAAATTTAAACTATAAAAAACATTTCTTAATACCTGCCCAATAGATAGGAGAAGGTTTCTTTAACAGGTTGTCGATACAAGTATTCAATTCAATAGGTAAATACATATTATGCTTTGAAGTCATCAGTGAAGTCTTGTGCGTCTTCGCCCCACCGGCTATTCCACTGGTTTGGAGTATTATTTGTTAAAATTGTAGTTGTAATTATAAATAAATTATCACGGCTTCAGTAAGTAGTAAGGCTTCACTTCACTAGATAATGAGTAAACTGATTTGTAAACCTCATTAGAACCATATATGATTAGTAAAAAAACATGAAAGCTCTTAAATTATTTTATTTTGATAACTATGGTGATGGTATTGAATTGGTATAGGACCTAACCATTAGTCATTCTTATCTTTACTGACTTCGGAAGCCATCACTGTGCGTGTCCACTTGTGGTTGGTTAATTTGTTTAAAATTGTATCTCTTTTTCCAGTGACGAAATTGTCGATTGGTGTGTGGCTACCCTCAAAATAGTTGTGGCCTACGGACTGGAAGTGCTCGCCCAACATCCATGGATCTGGCAAATAGGCGTGGCTGGCTTCGGCCTGGTGGCGATCACAGCTCTCATTGCACTTGTTAAGGCAGGACGGTCGAAACCAGTTAAAGAGGCAAAAAAAGACAAAAAACGTAAATGAATTTTTAGATTTAAGTAAAAAAAAACTAAGCTAGGATATTTATCAGGTAAGAGCGACGTGAATCGCATCGTGAACATTTTGCAAAAACCAACAGAAGTTATGATTTAAAGGACATTGAAGTCAGCTAAGACGTGCTTACGGGCCTTAAAATAATAGTTTTTTCACTTACATTAGTTTTACCTATTACAAATTGAGTGTGTGCTGGACTGCTGCGTTGGACATTGAAATGACACACCTTTGTATCTCTATCTATCTTTGTACCTACTACAAAAAATACAAGTAAATTTACTCGACTTTTTGAATTCAAACTAAAGGTAAGTTCAACTGATAGTTCAAATAACACAAACATATATCTCTAGTAGTACCAGTAGTACTAGTGACCTTATGCAGCATTGGTAGTACAACTAAACATTTATCATGACAGTCGACACTCTTTATTGATAATTCTAAACTGGCAACTTTTAATGTACTTAAATGATTTGAGGTACCTCTTTGATGATGGATAATGAAATGTCATTAAGTGTCATTTTTTTGAAGTAGTCCACCTAATTTCACATAATTTCTTGCATTATAAGTCAAATTTTCGCATTATAAGTAGGACGACCCCCCACCCGATGTCCTGATGACATTGTAAAGATCGCGGGAAATCGGTGGATAGAGAGGGCTCAAAATCGTTCTTGCAGGCTATTCCTCCTAACCCAAGCCCGAGAAAAACTGGCAAGGAAATTGAAAATTGTGAAAATTCTCCTAGCGCTTTTTTGCATTCACCTTAAATGTGAAATGTCCGGCATTATTTATTATTATTATTAAATGTGTCGGTTAACTGTCTGCGGGCAGAATATAGTAGAATATTCAAAAAAGTTATTAATACATTTCAGAATTAGTCTAGAGAATTCTAGAAGTCTAGAATTAGTCTGACACGGAGGAGAAATATAATATTGGTAACCTCTTATTTTCACCACTGACACAGAATAATTATGAGTACAAGTACAGAAGGCGTACTCCACGAAAACATTTCAATAAATAGCTACAACGCAAAAAGTGTAATTCAGCTAACACAACCGCTAACGCCTAACATAATTTATACCTACATAGTGCCTCTCTTTCTGTCGCGTAACTTACGCGCCCATGTATATGTGGTACCCATAACACAAGCTCTGCTTACTTTGGGCCCAAAATGATGTTGTGTAAAATGTCCGGGATTATTTATTTAAAAAAAAAATGTAGCTTCGTACCTAAAGAGTGGAGTACGTGTGGCCTGCCATTGACAGTTATTTTTGTAGTGTCAATCATCACCATCTCTTCCTTTTATTAGTCCCCCAGCTGGCAAATTAACCTTATTGGCAAAGTGTTCAAATTACTGCCAAATCATATACCTACCTACCTTCCCCGGCAAGTAAGCAATACTTACGTACCGCACCTCCTGGGAAACATTAATCTGATGGATAAATATTTAGTACTATGCCGCTAATATATAGGTATATCAATTGGCTAGTGCTAAATAGGTATTAGTCCATCTGTTTAATGTATTGTAATGGATTTCCCCAAAGTCATGCCTGAATAAATTATTGGTAAGTAGATAATTGTTTATCGGTTATCGGTAGATAATTGATTCAGGCGTGACTTTGCGGAAATCCTAGAATAAAAAATCCGCATAAGTTAGTAACCACCTGGTAGTCCGTCATAGCTTAATTTTTATAGCAAGGTCCAAAAGCTAATGACCAGCATAACACAAAATCGGTCACACATTTCAATAATGACCGTGCTAGATGTGTACTACGAACGAAATGATATCAGAAATTACCTACTTCACTCTCACCTGATAAAGTTTTAGTTTACCTATGTGTAACTTTATATAGATTTTTATACAATTTTACAGGATAGAAAAATACTAGTAAATAATATGTACCACTTATTCTTTGTTTCATAGTAGGTATGTGAATTTGTTTTGCTTAATTTCATATAACTCAATATTACTATCTTACAATATCTGTGATAAGTTTTGATACCCATGTTATTCATTGTCTGACCTAAAGTGCCTATTTATTAGAGTAAAAAAAAAACAAAACATTTACTTATAAATAATAAATTATTTGGTTTTATTTGCGTAAGTATTCCCTTGTCACATGTTTTTGCTAATAAAGCATTGCACAACGTCATATCTCTATAAAGTCTAAACTAACGTGATGTATAAAAATATTGACCTGTGAGAAACATACATACCTCACCTAACATTCCCTGTGCATTTTATGTTAATTATGCGTAAAAACTTTGAGACTTTATTATTGAAACGGCTTATTTAGTTACCTAAATTACATGGATAAATAAATAAATATTAGTGGATAATCCACCCAACACCATCTATCCATGGTTACTAGAACCAGATGACTAATAATATAATAATACTTATATCTTGTAGAACAGTAACAGAACAAACATCTATGTTCATCACACAAGTGTTTGTCCTGGGAGGGAATTAGACCTCCAACCTACAGCGCAGAAGGCAGAGCTACTACCAAATGAGCTGAGAGGCCAGTCTAAGATTAAATAAACCTAGCATAAACCTAGTAAATGCTTTTTCAATATAATGCTAAAATAATTCACTACACAACACACACAAATAATAATACTAGACTTACTATATAACTAGAAGTAAAAACAGTTTGTGACAATAAAATTAAACTGAATATTTTAAATACATTTTGAAAATTATAGTAATAAAAAAGTAAAGCACCGTTTAACTAATAAAAGAACATCTTCCAATAAATACCTAATTATATCTTGTGTAAAAACATAGGCAAACATCATGACATAGGAGATCTTGAATTGACTGAGGCAAGTAGTGTACATATGTCTAAACAAATATTCACTATGAATCATTAGTCTCCAGCAATTTCCAGTTACAAATGAAAAAATACTCATAAAATTGGGAAAATATCAATCTACTCGTAACTAGACACAATCAATATGACAGTATCTAGTTTATAAGCATTTGTGTGATAGTTGACTCACTAGAAGTTTTAGAGAAAAATTTTGTTTCTCCCTCTTTTTATAATATTGCATCTCAATTTTCAACTCACACAGTATCAACTTCAATATTTATTCTAAAAACTGATGCAGGATCAGCTAGTTCGGTTATGATTAAATTTCGAAACCTTTCAAAAATCAAGGAAAAGTCCATCATATCCCGAGGCTTAGACTCTAACCACAATCTATCAAATTCATAAAATAGATAGCAGTAAAATCTATGAAACAGCTTTAGATTGGGTAACGGTTTTGCGTTAAACATGTATGTTTTAGCTGAGCCATTTTTCAACAAGTTGTAAGCCATTGATGTCAAGTTAATGCCAACAATTGCATAGGTGTAGCCATACTGAGGATGGTGAGAATGACTCAAAACATGGCTTGATGCTTGCGGATACTCTGTTGCAAAAAACAATAGGTTCTCTAATCCAAGCAGACCCATTCCACGGAAGTCTGTTTTGGGGTCATCACCCTGGAAACAATAAAAACAAAATTGAAAACAACTGAGTTGGCAAGTCGGTCAACTAACAAGAAGCTAGTAATGTGATCTAGTCCTTACTTGAAATCCAATAAACTGCCATTGTTTAGTCACTCTGTTTTCCAGGTCTTCATTAGGTACTAACAAAGACCATAATCTCATAAGTTTTTCTTCATGTTCTACATTGTTGGAGTCATACTGAATTTTCCGCAAATCTTCAACTTCATCAACTAAGTTTCTGTAGCTCCAAATTTGTTCTATGCATTTTCTAAACGAAACAATGAAAGCGCCGTGATACTTCGGGTTTATTTTTTTTGCTCTTAGTATTATAGCAACTGATGGAGTCACAATATCTCGAAAATTCAATGGGGTGAACCGCCTTTCATAGACTACGGTATCTAAAAACGAGACTACTTCCTGCACATCCTTGGTGCGAGATAATACCAATGATTTCTCCACATTGCAGGTTCTAGCAGCCCCAGGTTTATCACCGTAACATATCCTTTGCAGTTCACATAGCCGCGTTGTTTTTCTCAAAAACCATTTAATTATTGGTCTCAGATACCACTGTAGTACGGACCAAATGTCAAACACTATCATTTCAGCCACTGTTACTTTTCATTTGTTAGTTTCTAGTAAATAAAATAATTAATTTAATATTATATCGAAGATTTTGAGATTTTTACACAGATTTTTTTATTTACAATAAAATAAATTGGTTGTCATGGTCACGGTCACCTCTAGATAGGGGAGAAAGAGATGCCATAATCAGTTCGATTGATTTTCCCTAATCGTTCATCGGTCGGCGTTATTCGGTCGGTCGGTCGTCGCGTCGGTCTGGATCTGGATTCCGCCGTACGGTGAGGATCTGATCTCTTTCTACTTCTGTACTTCTGTTACTTCTGTTTACGGTCTGAGCATTATAACTACTAACTTAAGTTTTAATTCTCCGTTTAAAACTGCCTTGCTATTTTAACGCATGATATGGTGCCATATAATTACGTGAGTACTAGGTTTATAATTTATTGGTTCTGTGTATTTTTGACGTACAGTGTATACCTGTGTTGGAATTCATATTTGAAATAAATAAATAAATAATACTTCATCTCTTTGTATAGCAAATATTCAGGTTTCTTGACTATGGTGGTACCCTACGCCATAGGTACTATCACAGAGTAATAAACACTGTACACTATACAACACTAGGTTAAGCGCACAGTTGATGCGTTCTCTATTTCCCTTTCTCTTTCTGGTCACACACTGTCAGCGGTCAACTCTACCACCGCGCGCGCTCTTTTTAACGCGCGCTTTCCGTTACACACTTCCGTTTCTTTTCACGAAATCACTCCCACAGTTTGCAGGAAAGCGAGAAGAAAGGTGTTGCACATAAAAAAAACAATTTATATTATATTATTTAATTAGTAAATAACAAAATAAATAATACTGGACATTTCACACAGCATCATCTGGCCCCAAAGTAAGCAGAGCTTGTGTTATGGGTACCATATGACTGGTATACTGCATAATATACTTTTTTTTGTAAGTACATACATGTTATTCATAGAAACACCCAGACCCGAGACAAATATTTGCAGATCATACGAAAATTTGTCCCGAAGCGGGAATCTAAACCGCAACCTTCTGCGTCTCACCCGGCCCTTGGCCCACAGCGCCATCGATTATTTATATTATTTATTATTTATATTATTTATATATATATGATCAATACCTACCGGACTGCGTTGCACCGATTCCGACACAGCACAACGTCATGGCAATCGTGTTTATCTGTGTAGTTTGCACATTACTGGTAGTATTGTAACTTTGTAACTCTACCGCGTACTTACGCAAACTGTGGTCTGCTTTTGCTGTTATGTATGAGGGAGATAAACAGACGGGTGCTAGGGATAGGTTCATTACACTGACAACACTAACTGCCGCGATATAGTCTATGTTGACTAGTTTTTGATACCGTTCATTCATTCATTCATTCACAGGGGTGCATAAATAAACTACAAACAAAATTGGTATTGTAGTATTGGTAAGGTATTATGGTGACTCGATGATGATAATGGTTTAAGAATTTATTTCTCACAAGAATTATAGACTGATAGAACACCTCCATATTATTAAACTAGCTGTCCCGTTCGCGACTTCGTCCATAAAAATATATATCACATTAAAACACTTGATTTTGCTTCTATAGGACACAATTTTTTTATTAATGACAACTGTCATAACCTAACATAACATAATCAGGGCAAAGACAAATCCAACAAATTATTAAAATATGAAAATCAGTCAAGCCGTTCCACTATGGTTCGTTTAGAACATGCTAGCTAGACAAAATTATTTTTTTGCGATATTGTGCTTCGTATGGCTTTCCATAACCTGTAATGACGACCTAATTTAGTTTTAGGGTAAGGTAACCCATTTCGGGGAAGGAAGGGGGAAGTATGATGAAAAAAATATCTTTTACTTAAATTATTAATATATTGTACAAATAAAAGACATCGCTAATTTCTTCGGAATCTTCTGCAATCTGTATTACGAGCATCCTCAGAAAGCTGCACAATTGGCAGAAGAGCCGATTGTATAACCTCTGTACCTACTGTGTAGGTACAAGAATTTTGTGCACAGTAGCAGGCATGTAATACCATGGATAAAGATTTGGATTTGGATGGATAAAGATATCGCGGCACTTTTTGTGGGAGTACCTACCATTTTTTTTCTAAATTGGCTGAAAATCCACTGATGGTCTTTTTCAGAACCCTTATGGAATCTTCGGTAATAGGTACCGGAGAAATTATATTTTGATGATAAAAAAGAAAAAGCAAACAATCCGCTACTTCGGTTTTCTTTGTCATGTTTTATCCATTCTTCAAAAAGTTCCAGTCTTGAGATTGAGAATCGCTCTAGAAAAAAAATAAAAAAAAATAGTTCCACACTTGTCCAAAGCCTAGATTTATAACTATTGGAAATAAAATGGAATGGTTCAAGTTACGATATACATAAATTTTGCGTTGGCAAGTCTTTCCGAGTCCAAAATACGCAGAAAAACGTAAAAAAAGTAGTGAAATTGAACTTTCAGATAACGTAAAAAAAAACGAGCTACAACATGTTTACTTGTTTTGTAAAATAAGACAGAACATAGCTCTTTAGCTCCAATATCCATCATTAGGAAAAACCAAAACCACTATTGAAATCACTGATAGAAGTATTCGCGTCAAATGCAAATTTGCTAATGATGCCTAGTTCACTTACCCCTTTTCTTATACGAGGAGATTCCGACCATCAAAATTAACAGTTGTGGGGGTACAAATCCTAAGAATTAATATTTTCAGATTTTCATACAAAAACATTCAAGAAATAAAATTGACAACCCTTATTTTGTCAACAATGTTTCTAAATTTACCTACCTACATACCTACCTACCTAGTTTCGCGTGAGTTCAAATTGTCTGCTAAGCTAGGCTAGATAGGTACCTAGGTTGGTGTATGTAAGTATCTTTTGACGTAGGTACCTACCTACATCACATACTGACTGCGGTATTCACACAAGCCATGTTGTTTCGTTTGTAGCACAAAACTAAGTAGATATTTATTTAGTAACTACCTAGTAATCCAGCGGCTAATCTAGTTAAGTATTCGTCTCTTGAAAAACAATGTTTTTAACTTTATGGTAAAAGAAATTACATACCGTTTAATGTCTTGTTCTTGTTTCTTTCTATAAAATTTTAAAATTGACAATAACAAACACCACATTACACGATTAGTAGGTACCTATTCTAGGTATCCAACACAAAGCACTTATGATTGAGTTAAAAAAACACATGGTCACTCACAATGGTCACAAGAAACGGAATGACGAAACTCTTTACTAGAAAGTTGACCGCACGAAGTACAACAAAACACTGAGCTAAAATCAATTCAAAGCAAGCAAAATAAAATCCTTTGAAATTGCCGACAATTTTTTAGGGTTCATTTTTGATGTGAAAATTCAAACCTATCACAATGATGACATTCATGTTGGTAAATACTATTTTGGTTCTTAGTGAAGTTATTTTGCTTAGTTTATTCCGTAGTCATGTCACTGCTTCTTTCTTGGTCACTGAATCCTTTAACCACTCTAGTTCTGTCACCATTAATCACGAGACTCATGTTAAGGCTACATACAGAAAAAAAACCAGTGACAAAACAAATTAATTCAGCACAGAGTGACCAAGAAAAAACCAATGACAGAATTAATAAATAACCTTATGAATTAAATAAATAAAGTCTTAATCGGAACAACGACTAAAAATAAATACCTACGGAACCAATTTCTGACAATATAATAAATGTCGGCTTATTACAAAGGTAGACTATTTTCGGAATTAGCCGAAATTTATTATTTATTATGTGGATTGAACTCTTCTGATTGGTTGTCGGTTTTGTTTGACATCTTTGATAAAAAGCCGCGAAGTCACAGAGTCGCACAATGAGGTGGACAGATAAAACTATGGGAAAATATGGGATAGACAAGATTTTTCATAGAAATTCAAATTATTAGATACCTAGCCTAGAAATGTTAATAAGAAATCTATCTACCTACCTAAGAAAAATGTTGTAGGTTGGGTACCTAATACTTTGAATTTCTATGAAGATCTACCTACCTGTGTATTCTGCCTACTTACGAAAAATTTTGGTTAGATACCTACCTACCCAATGCTATAAATTTCTATGAAAATCCAAATCAAGTTGTTTTAATAAAGAGTTGTGAACATGTTATCATCATCATCATCATAAAAAAATCCTGTTTAGTTGCAAATTTTTGTTTGTCAACAAAAACTAAATGCAATAAATCCGAAAATTTGATAGAAGAATAAACAAGATTCTTATAAAAATTGCAGCTGATCTCAACAAGAACACAAAAATGTACTCTCTTCTCAGAGGCATCACAATGTAGGCAACTTTTATGTTTGTGTTGCGTGAACTCAAACGATACTTCATTTTGGGGTCACGCTCAGGGTTTAACAAACAGCTGATTGGACGTTACCATTTGTAGTAAGTGCAGTTTTGAAGCAAACTTTGCTGCTCATTTCTTCAATGAAAAACATTGAACTTATAAAAGAGGTAAAACATATGTTGTTCTCGAAAGTATCGAGAATCGGCCCACCTCGGCATAACATACTAGTTCCGGGGCACCCTGTATACTTACCTGCTACCCTTATCTAGCACGACCCTAGGTGCGATAAAATTCTTGGAATTCGAGGCTCGTGGGTTTTGTTTGTCACAATAATGAATGTATTTCCGGGAAATCCAAGAATGACTTTTGTCCAGCTAGCATGTTCTAAACGAACCATAGTGCGTTTTTCGAGTTATAAGCGGTGTAACTAACACGACTTTGTTTTATATATGTAGATAGATACATACCTACTTATGATAATTTATAACACCCAGACATAAAAATACACCTACGTTCATCACACAAACATTTGTCCTGGGAGGGAAACGAACCCTCAACCTACAACGCAGAGTTACTGTCAACTGAGCTGACAGGTCAATCAAATGAAACTTTTAACATGGTGTATGCATTGGTATAGTCTGGAGGTTACATGTTACTTCCATTATTAATTATTAATTCACTACCTACCCTTTGTTATTGCTTACCTGCCTAATAATTAGATATGATGGGTAGGACAAAGTGATACAAAAAGTTAGATCGAATTTGTGTTTTATTTGAAGAAAATGGTAATCAATAAATTTTATTTTAAAATTATTTACAACGCTATAATAATTACCACGAAGGCGACCAGCAAACTGGCAACTTGTATTTACACAGGCGAAACAGGGGTAATGTAATTTCTCACAAAATGGCGATGTTGCTGCGACATTGCAAGCTTTCGTGAGCAACTTAATTTGTAAAACGAGTGATAGGTACTAGCCTGTATTACCTTACACCTACATACTTATAGACGACGCGACGCATCAACTACGTATCTATTTCCTACCTAGTCAGTGCAAGTGCTAGCTTCTCCGTACCTACCTATATTTTTATACAATGTTTAGCATAATACAATACTGATGGATTGATCTAGATTAACATGAACACAGGCTCTCCGAAGAGACAGCAAATATGCACTACGAAATGTATTTATCTTGCTTATTATCGTAAATGGCGGTTTTAATCCTGTAAGCCTATATCTGCTGTCAGTCAGTACTGTAATATAAAAAAATCGAATTATTCAGGTTAAAATATATATGACCTCTATTTATTTAGGTAGGTACGTACTAGAATACAATTAAGTATCTACGCGGTAGGTATGCCTACCTATGTACCTACTCGGACAACATTGATGCATAAAATAGGGCTTAAAATAAGGTGTGTCCCAAAATTTTACACAAGATTTGAATTTGCCGCCATTAGTGTAGTAAATTATTGTTGCATCCCAAAAACATAATTTGACAGCTGAGAGTTTAGGCTAAGTAAAAATGGAGTGTTACACAATACAACAATGCGTTTTCATTAATGAACAATATCTCAAAAATAATGAAAGATTGGCGGCCGCAGTACGAAAATTTAATAAAAAATATGGTTGGGATATTTTTTGGGAATCTACTAATAAAAAATGGGATGGGAAAAAGCTTGGGATGAATCTGCTCCAACTCGACTCGGCATCCGTGACAAAATTGTCAAGGGCCATACAAAAAAGTGTTAAGACCAGACAAGTTTCTTGCCGGATTCTTCTTGAACTGGGGTTAGGAGGAACCGGCACCTAGATTCACTAGCATGTAAGAAGACGATTCAAAGTGGTCCTTGTGATTGTATTGAATAAAGTGATATTGAATTTTGGTTGGAATAGTGTTTTAACTTCGTCAATTGTGAAAATAAAATTGAGGATAAAATTCATTGAAAAATTCAGGGAGACTGGATCAGTTGGAGAGGCTAAACTCACTTGTCGTCCAAAAACAAGCCGTTCAAATGTCAATATTGAAGCAGTGCGTGTGTTTATGAAGCTTTCTACAACATACTCACAAAAGATCTGTCTCCATGATTACAAAATTCAATTAACACAAGAACTGCTGCCACACACAGCGCGAATGACCACAAACAGCGAAGAGAGTTCGTTCAATTAATTATTGGACTTCAACAAACGTATGCAGATTTTTAAAATCATCTTATGCGCTGAACCACATTTTCACTTTTATGGCTTTGTAAATCGCCAAATTGATGAGAGTTTTGATTTCTAATTATAAGGGCTTCAACATTCTGAGCATTTTGTTTGTTAAATGATTTAATGCCATCAAGAAATTATGTAGTTATTAATGTTTTCTTTTCGGCTATTTCGAAAAACGCGCGGAGTTTCGCTTGGGATGCTGACGTCACACATCGCTTACCGCGCACTCCACCCGTGTAAAATCGCTGGATAAGATCAGATTATGTACGTTTCCTAATTTTCACTCAAAACGGGTTATTTACCATGATCTATGAGTTTTTCTGCTTCCCGATATTTCGGCATCAATGAACATCAAAACCAGCCGCGGACAAAAACAACCAGCAGCAAGTACTTCTACTAGGTAGGCACTCACGTCAAAATCAAATGTATGTAAAAAGCAAATGTCAAATGTTCGTAGCAATATAAACAGGAGTATTTGACAGGAGCTTTGTCATAATTTTGTCATTACTTTACACAATTTTTTTCTTATCTTTCGGCTCGGTCTAAAACTGTTTATTAAGCAAATTAACGCTGGTACTTTTGCGTTTTGGTTTAATGAAATATTTACCTGATGGCATTATCATCACCAAAACAAAATACGACAGAAAATAATGAACACAAGGTCGTTACACTGACGGTTTACTGACGAATGACGTCACAGTATTTCGCGGTCTTTATCGCGCGCGTTTCTTAGATTAGTGCACTAAAGTCCCTGCATCTTGGTCATTTTTCATCCGAATATAAATCTGCATAATTAACAAAAAACGTGACTGATCCTCATTCCCGTGTTCGGGGTTCGGAGAACCACATGTGATTGTCGAAAAAATAAAATGCATCCACAAGGTCACTGTTTTGTGTGGATTCTGGGTTGCGGATATCATTGGACCATACATTTTGTAAATGAGGCTGGTCAAGCAGTAACTGTTACCAGTGCTCACATGGTAACACGATTCTTTCTGCTGAAATTGGATGATATTTATGTGGTTAATACGTGGTTTCAACAAGACAGTGCCACATGCCATACAGCCCGAGGAAACAATGAATTAACTGCATGAGACATTTCCTGGTTGTGTTTGTTTCGGTGATCAGAATTACCCCCTAGAGCGTGTCAGTTAACACATTAGATTACATTTTTTGGGGTTATTTAAAGCCTATGTCAACAACCGCAACCACCCGTGCAGGAGGTAATGAAACGCTGCATTAACGAAATTCTGTCACATGCAGAATGGTCATGTAAAATTTAGACCAGAGAATGCGTATATGCCAGCAAAACGTTGAGGACATTTGTCCGATGTGTTTTACAAGCGTTGCATTTAGTTTTCTAAAAAAAGGTATGAACAGAGAATCATGTATGAGGTATTGTATGTTTTGTTTTATAATAAATAGTCTATTTCACATTATTTATATGACGTGATATACCTACTGAATCTACCTAGTATTTCTCGGGATGATAAATAAATAATATTATACATACAATCACATCTAACCCCTTATTTAATTTTGTTAAAATATATAATTAGGGTCATAAAGGTGCGTGCAGTATTATTTATTTAATAAATTAATTATTATCTCACTAATGTCTTTACTTGCTTTGTCATTGTGACAGTCTTAATACTAATTTTAAGCTAAATAGGTATGATTATATAATTGTATTTATTCGTACGTAATTGTATTGTTTTCTCGATTCAATTCTACTCGTCTACGGCGCGTAGAGGCACGTAGGCGACGCGTAGTGCCACCGCTACGCACATGGCTACGTCACTTTATTTTTGCTTTTTTTTACAAATAATTATATAGCGAAGTAAACTACCTTATAAACAAAGTCATAGCACTTGGTTTGTATCAGTATTGTTATAAAAATAATGTTTTTGGTGTACGAGTATTATAAATAAGTATTAAATAGATTTCAGTATAGGTAACCTACTTAAAATATTACAATGTTTGATCTTATTAGGAAAAGCCAGTTAAGAAAGTACATTGTTACGAAAAACTAATTTATTGTGAAATAGTACATTTGAAGTATTGTATTTATATTTACAACCGCATAGGAAATGGAGGCATTAAAACCTACTAAGGCAAGTGACTTCAACTAGAAGCAATAGGCATAGCTAGAATAAACATATTATATTATTAAATATGCTCATATTAAAATAATTAAAGATTCTTAGGGAGATATAAAAAGTTGTAACAATTTTATATATTTAAGTACAAGCAACGGAGAATAAATATAATTTAACTTTAATAGTATAGTCAAATACAATCTTATAAAGCGAATGATATGTTGATTTCACCTTACAGGTATTACAATTTGTATAATTTAACTAAAAACAAATAGGTAGATAATAACGGTATCACTTTGTGTAAAATCCTTGAAATTATCATATAAAAAATTTTATATATAAATTCTTCATAGACTATTAAAGTTACAACGTATAAATAAACTCAATCATTATTTAACATAAGAGATCTTCCACAATAATCAAAACCTACCTTCATATATAATTTTTTGGCTTGCTGTCTATATTGTTTTAAGAAAATCCATGAACTAAACGTTTCGTTTCACAAAAGAAGTAAGAACTTAACAAGTTCAATTTATTCATTCTATTTAATTAAGGAAACTAAGTAATATATTCATTTAATTAAATTGGTATAAAACATCTATTCAACTCAATTAATTAAGTTCATATATTAATATGACTATGGGACTAGCACAAAATAAATTAGTATGGATAATTTTACAACACGGCTGATAGCATCTGCATCAAGCTATAAACTTAGCTCGTAGCACGTGCGTAGGCGCGCTACGTCGCGTAAGCACGTAGAGGCTCTACGGTTTTAATTGTACGGAACCACTAGTGTTCTAACCACGGTTTGTACATTCGTGTTTACTTAACCGTGTATAAACTGTATATATGCAATTTATCAGGCATACATTAAAATAGACAATTTCGAGTAAAAGCACAGCCGAAACGTATTTCTTAAAGATATTTTTTATTAAAAATCTATTTTCCAAAACAGTTGACTCATTGGTCCGCTCATTTAATAAGCAAAAGGCAAAGATCGATGGTGTGATAAGATTGAATTATATAATAAAGAATTTTAAATAATATTTATGTTATCGTGGACGTATTAGGTTTCGCTTAGTTAAAGGAGTTGTGAATCGTGATCGATAAGAAGCAAATCCTATGTGACCACGGCTTCGACACCACACATTATTATACCAACACATATACAGAGCGTTACAACTTTTGATTAGGTTTCGACGATGCCAACTTTAAATCGTCCGTGTGTTAAAAGATAGATTCTGTTGTTGCATTTCTAAAGCTTATTATAAAATATCTGATTATTTAAATAAAAAAAAGCTTGAGATGAATCTGCTCGAATTCGACTCTGCATCCGTGACACAATTAGCTAGGATCATACAAAAAGTGTTAAAGCCAGACGAGTTTCTTGCCGGATTCTTCTTGTACTGTAGTTAAGAGGAACCCGCATATACATTCATGTAAGAAGATGATTTAAAATGATTGTGATTTTATTGAATAAAAGTATTTTGATTTAAACGAAAACGAAGTCGATATGATTTCGGGGCGTCTCTGGCGGAAACAACGCGTGACCTCCTATCTGGCGTAGCGTATTGGCAATGCCATTCAAAGTATTGCCACTTTGCCGCCAGAGACTTAGGGACGCTGCTTTCTGGCAGTGATCTGGATCAGATGAGCTATGTATACATAATTTGATATTAGAGAATATTAGAGCTATGATCCTTAGATAGCTCAAATAATTCACATGTATTTTATATTATTGTATAATTTCTTTGTACATTCTAATAATAAATAAAAGGATACTACAATTGTTTATGTCCTTTTCTTATAACACTAAAACGAAAGGGATCGCAATAGTTTAATTTAGTTAGTTTTAGAATATGCAACAGCAGATCGACTACCAATGCTGATTCAAGGCGGTACCCTGAGTACCTTGACTAATGACCTGGACGCGTAGTCACGGCGTTCAAATCGCGATTAATTATCAGAAATAAAATTTGAAATCAAATTAAATTATAAAGTGTTTAAGATATAATCTTTTATTATTATTACTTTCTTATTATACGTGTAAGCTGCACGTTTAAACAACGTCAACTTAAAGAAAAGATTACGAATATTATGAATAAATTTTGGACCTTATTTCATAACTACATTACAGAATTAACTATAACTTTAAAAACAATTTAAAACGTAAAAGTAAGATGCAAAATATTAAAGAAATAAACCATACTTTTCTTATAATAATTATTCGTTCAGTTAACGAGTAGAACGCCACTAAAAAGCGGTAAAAAACTACCTATTTTTCACATACAAAAGGTCATTTGCTGAGGGTACTGCCTTAAAACAGTACGAATTACATACTACAGCTAAACTCTACAGTGAGTTGATATTGCTATTAGTATAATTCAAATACTTAAGTGGTTTATACACTTCATAAAGATCCTTATCGAATGATCTACATTTTGCAAAATATTACGTGATACTTAATTATGGTCTCACAGCACAATATATAAGGTACTACTTGCCTTAAACCTACCATTAATAAAGTTTGCATTTCATATTAATTATTTCTGAATGTTATTGTTAAAAGAAACGAATGTTAAATAAAATAAATAATGGGAACCCGATGACTGGTAGAATACGTATTTTTAAATAAATACATAAGATACTTTATATCAGACACAGAACAAACATCTATGTATGTATATCACACAAATATTTGTCCTGGGAACCCGCTACCTACAGCGCAGAAGGCAGAGCTACCAACTGAGCTGAGAAATCATCATGAAATGGCGGTACAACTAATTTCCTCTCTATCACACAATACTAACAAAAATATAGTGCGAGTAAGAGGACATAATACAACCCGCCATTTAAGATTCGTTTCTCTATTGAAATAATTTATAAATATTTACAGTAAATAGATCTAATATCAAATAAACGTAGGTAAAAATAACGTGTAAAAAAGCATGTTTAACACTCAATATACAAATCAACACAATAAAGGTTATTTTAGTAGTTAAAGACTGGTAAATAAATTGACCTATTATTAAAATATTAACAACTTGAGCTTTATCTATGCTACTGATCCTAATTCATATTGTGTCATTATAAACACAGTGTTTAAACTTTTTATTTAGCAGCAGGGCAGGTTAACATTGTACTTTATCACATATATGCGTTTGCCGATGTGTTTAAATGTAAATTTAACTAAAGTGATTGTTAACTATGATTCTACTTACAAGTTTAATGTATCCATGACTTTGCTATCTTAAAATCTTTAACCAACTTAAAAGCAATCATTGGACTGGTCTTTAGGTTTGAAATAGATTTCTTTATCTCGCGAAGTTCACTTCCCTTTAAAAATTCCATCGCCACTTCCACAGCTGTGGCTCAAAGCTTTCCGTACTACAAGACATACATAATTTATGTAATTGATCCCTCTTTTTATCATAAGTGTTTGCATATTTACACAATATAATTATGTAAAGTTACTCGGTATCATACAATCGACCTACTCAAAGAACTTTCTAGAAAACCATTTCAAAACCCGTAGAAAATTCACATTCTATCTTAGAGTTAATGAAAGCTGTAACAATAGCTTTTTGTCTGCGCTCAAAGTGCGTCAATGTTGTTATTAATAAAGCTAACATTCAGTGACGAAACTAAGCGAGAGCTTACGCTTCCAACTGCCAGAATTCAATATATTTTGACAGACAAGCTGCGCACAATTTTCGTCTCTAAATCATAGCCTACAATCTTAGAATACTATGTATGATGTGATCACAATCGTCATCAAACGTTTTCGAAGTGACGTAGTTCATAAAAGTGACGAGAAAAAAAACACAGTCCTTATAATGAAGCGAACAGCCACCAGCTTCGGACCACGGCACCATTAGGAGAATGCCTTGTAGTGGATGAAGAAGAATATCAGAAAAACGGCATACGCGGTCGGGAAAGTGATCCGAGCGATGACGTCGATAGTTTTCGCGACTCGGATCGGATGCGGCGGCTCTTTTTTGCGAACCTGGACGAAACATGGCTGAAAGAAATTATTTTGTACTTGAATGATGATATAGTAAGCGCTTACCGGTGAGATGGTTCTATGCTGCAGCATCCAATTTCTAAAATCAACGCTACTACTAAAACTAATTTCGTATAGGTGGCCAAGTCAAGTGTTCATTTCACCACACTATTGACATGATAAGAAGTCTGGTGATGGATTTATAAGGCTTAATTCAAAGGGTTCTCTTACAGCTTCGAAATGCTATGATTTTTATTCATTAAGTGGTTGTTTTGTGAAAGTTAATAAACTAATGCCAATTACTAATAATATTAGTACACATTTAGTAAATCCAAAGCAACCATTAGGTAGTTATGCGCTCCTGGTACACGTTCCTCACAAGCTAAAGCATTTAAGTTGGTAATATATAAAATAAATAATGCTTTACATGACTATGTATATATGTAATGATATGTAATACTCAATAACTGTAATACTCATGTATATGATATGTAATACTCATATTCTTTTTCATGTAAATACATTCATTATACATAGAAAAACACTCAGACCCGAAATATATTTTCAGATCATACAAACGTTTGTCCCACGGCGAGAATCGAACCTGTTACCTGCTGCGCCTCAGACGTACCTGAGTCTCAGTAGTCCCAGTAATGACGGCCAATAGAACAAATGAGATCAAACAAATCTATAAATCTATATTTGACAGATCCGAATGATCGTTAACTTTCACAAACCATCACTTCCACTTTCTTGACTTTTATGTGAGAAGTTGAATAACTTCAAGGCTTACCTAAGTTTAATAAATAAATAAATATAAATAAATATTGATGAACAATGCACACAACACCAACTAGCCCCAAACTAAGCATAGCTTGTATTATGGCGACCAGGTAACTATTTAAAATTAATCAATTCAATTTAAAAATATATAAGATACTTAGATACTTATATATTTTTAAATACATTCTTATGATACTTTATAACACCAGATACAACAAACACCTATATTCGTTCATTACACAAATATTCGTCCTGGGAAGTAATCGAACCCTCAACCTACAGCGCAAAAGTCATGCCAGGCTAATGCTTAATAATGAGTCATAGTGACCTAATTAAAAGCTCTCTTTAAAAACTATCGTAGATTACACAGTATCAAATAAATCTATTTGCGTGTAGTGTGTCTTACTCAAGCACATAATGTTTTGTTCTAGTATTATTTAGTGATAAAGGTGTACTAAATGGTGTTTATTATGTAAGCCAGTTGTCTGGTAATTACCTCGGTAACCCCGCCATTATTAGTCGTGTGGGTACAAGACCCCGGCGGTCCAGTACACGTTGTGCAAGAAACTAAATCTGCAGCACCTCCTGTTGACTCCCGCTTCTTATCCCCCTAGAATTAGGTAGAATTAATTCCTCAAATACAAAAAAACACAGAACACAGCAATCAATAAGGAATGTTAAAAAAATATTGGTGCGCCATCCTCACAACACCATCTTACCCCAAACTAAGCATAATATTATGGTGACCAGATACTTATGATACTTTATAACATACAGACACAGAACAAACTCCTATGTTTATCACACAAATTTTTGTTCTGGGAGGGAATCGCGCCCTGAACCTACAGCGCAGAAGGCAGAGCTACTACCAACTGAGCTGACAGGCCAGTCAAAAGTATTATGATATTGGTAATGCGGCCTGATGGTGTAGTGAAGGCCATCTGATGGCTTTAATTGGCTTACAATATTATTGTATGCCTACCTATGCTAGGCTGCTATGTCGTCGACAATAAATAATTAACATGCTCAATATATTAAATACAAACATTTAGTTCATGAACATGCTTACTACTGCAATCCCCGGGGTTGGGAGGCACCTTAGATATTTAGAAACACAGTTCTTTGAGGATGTCTAAAAAGGGGTAGTCCGAGGTACGTCCGAAAATTGTTTAGGCACACCTTAGATTTTTTTAGATTCAAGGATGTGCCGGTTTCCTCTCGATGTTTTCCTATACCGTTTTGCATTGCGCACATAAATATTTCGCAAAGAAAAATCCTTTGGCACAACCAGATTCGAACCCACGACCTTATTGTCGGAAGGTAAGTGTGCTACCTACACCACGAGTTCTCTAATTTATAATTTAAAAAAAAATGCACAACTATAATCCCCAGACTTGCTAGACATATCCTCATATTATTAATTAGATAGGTACCTAAATAACCTAGTTTGAATTGATTTAATGATTGATTTTGTAATAAACTCTGTAATAGAGAAAGCATAAGGATGAGTGTATACTCACAGGCTGCAGAGTTCCAAGGCAGCGTTAAAAAAGAAAATGCGTTAGATTTCGTGATATCACATTCAGAAATGATGATGATGGGGCATACGATGGAGTTCTCAGTGACAAATCACTTACAGCGCCGCTACATTCCGCTTGTGGCGTCTCTGACTTAGCCCATTGGAGAAAAGCGACCGCCTCCTATATAAATTGCAAACATTTAGCAAAAGCATGATATAATAAAAGAAAAGAAAAAAGAATAGTTATGATAGAAACATGTCGAAGCTGATCTCAAAGCCTTATCTCTTGCTTGCTCTGCCAAAATATTTTACAGCTTGAAAGAAGAAGCACTGCATTTTCCTGCAAAAAGTTGTAGAAATGTCCCTGTGTCGATTTCGCAATACAAAAGTATCACTATATACCGCAATGTTATATAGAAGTAAATCATGTGTTATGTTACTGTTAAACGTTCAGTTTTGAGGTTCTTGGTGATTCGTATTCTACTTAAAATATTCTAGATTTAAGCTTTATAAGCAATAATAAAATTGTTATCATGCAATCATGTGTTTTCTACGTTTTAGTAACAAAAACTACATACTTATGAGAAGAAATTGATTTGAAGTTGAGGGTTGAATTCAAAATACTGGTACCTAAATTCTAGTAATAAGCTTTTTTGTGGTCCTAACGTATTTACCTACGCTTCATGCATTAGCTACAATAGGGGTGGTTGCTTCTATTAAACGTACCTATAATATTTCTTTTTTCATATAAAATAATCTTAATTTAGAAAACATTTGTAGCCTAACTAGATTTTGAATCAATTAAAAGGAGTACAAGACAAAAAAAACGAATTTGGACAAAGTTGATAGCTAGCTTCGAATCGTAGAAAAGAAATATGATAAGTGACAATCTCCAGAAAGTGCCAATGGAAACCGGCGAACGTTCTTACCAAGGGGCTGGCCAGTATAATGCCAATTCTGCTCAGGACAGCGGGCAGTCGCTGTGAACACATCACACACAGATTTTGTTCACTCGTGATAGATGGACTGACTGTGCAGTGAACATGGACTAGGTTGTAGTGGCCACACGTCATCATATTCAAAGATCTCGACAACCAGAAGACAAATCATGAATCATCTTTGCAATGTTTTCTTTAACACAGTACTCAAAGGTACAATGAAACGGGAAGTGTATCATCAATGATAATCTTAGGTACGAATTAAATTGAACAATGCTATGGCCACACAAAATAGTCGCTTTATTTTGTGTAGTGAATGAAGATCTTGAATACCAATGAAGACGTCATGAATATGTTGGAATTTGAAAGACAACCTACATGCAGGAAATTTCAAGGTGAGGCATGCTGTAGAAGGGAAACTCAACAACACGACATTGCCGATTTGTAAACATTCCAATTACAGGTTTTCCAATAAGGTTTGTGAATTATATATCTCAGTGAGTATGTAAGTATCATGCTATGCCCTGTTGTTTCTAAGATAAAAGAAAACATTGCAAAGAGTAGGAGAAATACAAAAAAATGTATCCACGAAGGAGTAGTGATAATAAAATATGCAAATGTGCAAATGTTTATGTACCTATATAATTGTCAAGTGCTCTTTGTTTTTATGTACTAAGGATTGTCAGATAGGTTTGAGTAGTGTTTAGTTAGAAGTCCTTCGTGAATGCGTTTTATGCGTCAATGAGCCTTGTTCTAAAGGAGTTCTAAAGGAACAACTTTATAATTAGGTATATATGGGCCCGTATTCCAGAGCAAAAAAGCACTTCGTTCAGAACTGTTAGAAATTGAAACACAATTTTCGATCTGCTCTTGAGTTTTGCTCTGAAAATGGACCTACGTTTTGTAATATACTTTTTATTACGATCATTATTAATAGTAACAATATTGAGTAGTGTGTATTTACAATTAATAAAAAGAATAGACATATGTATATCAGTAAAAATATGTGCATTGAAAAGAATGCGGCGCTACAGACGACATTGAGCACACAACATAAATTATCTATTTTAATTTCATTTTTGCTGCCAACCTGCTATAACAAAATCACCATTTATTCAGAGCAAGTTTGTTGGAACTAAGTCTAAATGAATAAATAATTAAGCAGCGTTTAGACGGAGCAAGACAAGAGCTACGTTCGAGGAAGAGAAATCGAACGTAAGTTTTGTCTCATCTAATCGCAGATAAGAGATTTTTTCGGTTTATTTACGCACTTGCTCTTTTTACAAAGTAAAATTAATATCCAAAAGCGTGACGTAAGTATATATATAGTATATTCACCTGAGTGACTGGATTTTCCCCAGGTCTGTAGACCACGTTGTGCAAAGGCCTTTTTCTGCCCACGTAGTTCACGCATACGAACTCTAGCAGCGATGCGTAGATAAAACACATGCACACCCCGTCCCACACGTTCATTGCAGTCAGATTCGATACCACTGGTAAGGTGGACCGAAACCCATTTGATGTTGTGAAAAAATTCAACATTGTTGTCACACCTGCGCCCAAACATAATTATGTTAATAATATGATAATACTAAAGTATTGCGGTGAGTTTACACTGCTTCTTAATTGTTGAGAGAAAGAAAAGCTTGTGTTGAAATGATTTTTAAAAAGTTTGAAAAGAATCATAGTTATGATTTAAGCGTAATATTAAAATAAGCAGTGTCAGCGCGAAATATATTCATGCAATTAAAATATATACTCTAATTATACATTACTACTCTCATCTATTTTAGATTAAGCGCATCAACTAATATTAAATCAATAGATAAGTACTCACACAACTTGCCTATTTATCCCACTTGTTTTGGCTCAATCAATTTTAATTAAAATGAAACCCACAATAAGTTCAAGGCGCTTAGCAAACTAATAATAAAACCAACCTATCATTACTCTAGCAGGCACTGCATTCCATTCCAGCCAAAAAGTAATGAACGATGACGTCACCAAAATGATTCCCGGAATGAAAACGGTTGTGAAGTAAAATGATCTATCCCGTGTAAAGATGAGATCCACTTTAAGGCAGCTATAATTACCTAAAAAAAGATCAAGCAAAATCTAAAAATAAATTATAAAAACACTGCGTTAGTTAACTATAGGGAAACTCGAAGGGTCAATAATGATTAAGTTGGTTATATACATATCTATCGATACAATGCCATTCAAGCGAAACCTGCAAAAATAATTAGATAGCGTGTTTTTTTTGAGCAGCCCCAGCTATCTACGGAGAGAAAGAGAGAAAGATGCCATACGCAAGACCGAGACCGATGCCAGCCATATTTTACCTATCATGGAACGGGCCGGTACTGCGTTCCATTCCAGCCAGAATGTGATGAAGGAGGAGGTCACCAGAATAATCCCAGGGATAAATACAGTAGTAAAGTAGAAGGCTCGGTCTCTAGTAAATATTAAGTCGACCTTTAAACAGCTGTAGTTACCTGTGAAGGGAATCATTAAGTATCATTTAAACACCGCATCGTAAAACGAAATTTTATTGTGTAAATGTTTTAACTCGGTCAAAATAAAAAAAAACTGGATTCCTTTGATGTGAATGCGTGGGTATAAAAATTCCAAGTAACTCCATTCAGAGGCCTTGTCATAATTATTTAAAGTCATAGCAGCAAAAACAAGAACTAGTTAACTAGCTACATCTTATATGTATGAGTAATGCGTGTTGTGTCATAGTGTTCATGAACTTAAATCGTAGCACATGGAGTTCATCAAAACAAGAACATACGGTACTATTCACACGTGCTCACACATAATAATCATGCATGGTAAAGATGAAAAGATGACTGTTTTATCTGCAGAAGACAATGGTTCGAGAACATGGATCTTCAGCGGACCGGGACCTTATCAGTGACGGATTTTTTTCAAATCGATTATAACACAATGACGCATTTACTCACACATAAGCGGAAAATATATCAATTACGACGACACCGGACGGTACGGTGCCTCGTCCGGTGCACTAAGTACCTTGCTCCTCAAAGCGTCTCTGGCAAAGGTTACATGTCAGCTCTTCATCTTCCTCGTAAAGTGAATTACCCTCAGCTGCTTGCAAAGACGGTAATACATTCTTACATTCTACAGTTAGGTATGTCTACATTCTAACTTGTGTGAGTTCTCTAATGAGTGAGTTTTAGGTACTTTATTAACACTAATATTGTTGCGTACTAGTTATTTTTTCTAAGGTTAAAAGTGACCACAACATGAACAACCAACTAATGAACGAACATGCCTTACCGCTAGCCAATCAGTATGCCACAATAATTAACTCACACAGACAATTTACTACAAAGCGTACTACTCTGTTTATAGACTTTCAAAATAAATAACAATAAATAAATTATCTTAGAGAAACCAAGACCAAGCTGAAAAGAGTTAATCAGAATTTCAATTATAAAATTATCATTGATCTCTTTGTGCAACGTATAAGGATGTGCTTGAAAACCAAAGAAAAGGACTTCCGGGTTCTATTCTACTTGACTTTCCTTTCGTAGATCACAAAATAAAAACGACTTTGTTTTGTAAAATGCTTCAATAAGCGATGTTGGTTTTAATGTTAGGTGTGATCGGCCGTAAATTAATCGTTTACCTCTCCAACTAGCCTTGATAGGGCACGGAATCGTCTGATTCTGGATCAGATATGCGTTCAGAGTTGTCAATGAAGGTGACTTTCTCAGAGTATCCTCATCATTCTTCCACACGTAAGTAATCGCTGATTGTTCATAAGATACTGGAAATATTAATTTGGTTACTTTACTAACCGGACCCAAATAACACGATACAGAATAAACTACTTGATAACTCGATCTAAGCCTAGGCTAATTTCTTGATTACTTACTACTTTCTAAGGCAAATGAACACAATGGGTCATCAAATGGAAATATGTTGAGGCGTCCTTGACAAGACAGGATGAGATGCCGCCGCATCAAGTAATTTATAGTACCGTTGCGATAAATACGCAACGCGAAATGCATCGGTATGATTGGATCCTGAAAATTGGTAACAACTACATTACTGAAAAATATACTATTATACGAATTTAGCTCAATAAAGCATCTACAGGGTAGGCTAACTAACTTCCTGAAAAATCTTACAAGTGCCAACTCTACACCCAATATTTGCAAATTGCAATCGTCTTGTGAACCCTGGACCAGCAGAAGTGAAACTTATAGATACAAAAAGTTTTGGAAGTTAAAAACGCGTAAAGTAATGAGGCGAGTAAAAGAACAGTGCCAGCTAAAATTGTATTATTATATACAATACGGTCCGTTGAGGTTCAAGAAGCGTTGTATATAATTCGATAAATATCTACCGATGAGTGTTCGGCAAACTCCTTCAGACGAAAGCATGGTGGGAATAATCAGGAATACAATTAATATTACCGTAAATGTACAGCGAACTTTGTAAGGCGTCGCAATTGGCACTGACCTTAAAGTCCCCATGCATGATGAAATAGGTGTCCGGCAGCCAAATGTCCTCGTGGTGATGGATAGCGTTTAAAAAGTCGTAATGAGACTGGTTGGAATATCTCAACCGGGGATCGTACCACTGTTGTTGAAGTAAAAATTCCACTTCGTATTTCTGCAATGTGATATTATTATAAATACGAGAATTTCAATAATTAATATTACAATAAGTGAAATAGAAAGAAAGAAACTTACAAGACTAGATTCATCAGGTGATGCTAAGCTAAGAAGTAGCACGCTAACATTTACGGTGAGGACACCTGAAAATTGATACAGCCATGAAATGGATCATTTCCAAGATATCACAATATACTTAATGCTAAAGAAGAAACACACATTACAACAAATCATGCTTTATACAGTAGTGCTAGTTATAGCGGGTAAAATAGCCATACATCTAATTAAAATTAAAGGTGTGGTACCAACGAGTCTGTCCGCTAGGAGACGACGTGCTAAGGTATCATTTTCATCAATGACATAGGATAAAATGCAAAATTATACAAAATTTACGGTTCAAATAATTAACAGACTTATATTATAACGTTACTTAAATTTTGTCTGTCTGTCTGTATAATTAGATTAATTCCATGTATGTATATCTACTATTTCTTTAAGATGTTCGGTTGTGTAAAATTATCATAAACTTTACCTACCTACACACATTTGCAGGTTAAATTTCGAAAATTCCTTCCTACATTATTAGACTGTTTTACATAAGTAAAAAAAATGTTTTTATATAGGTAACTAATTATAAGATGGGTCATTGCACTTTGAGGTTGATTTAATGATTAAAATAAAATAATATAGCATAAATTATTGCAATACAGATAAATATGACTCGCATGTTGTACTTATAAACTTACTAAGGTAAGGCAGATCCAGATTTCAATAATCAGAAAAAAATCATGGCTTTGATGAGAAATTTGTGTTTAATGTTTGTGAAAAGAGAAAATCATTGTTTTTGAAAAGCGAAATATACACATTACACTAATGGTTTTTTAATAATATTTTTAAAATTTTATTTAGCTTAAGTTTTTTTATAATCTAAGCCATCGATAAAAGTTTATAATTATTGCTTTTATATGGAAACAAATCAATAACTTGGATAGTTTTTCTTAATTGATTTGTGTGAGTGACATAACTACTTTATACCTAGCTATATAATATAATGGTGCATTTGAATAATTAGCAGTGAAACTAAATCATATATTTAATAATATCAAATTAGATTATTATGACATACATAATTGTGTTCATTATTTCTAAAGCATAGGAATATATAAGTGACTACATTTGCGTGTGGTAGGTAGGTTGCGTGCAGACAGTTGGTTGCAGTGGAACATAAACTGAAAGAATCTACGGTTTACATAAAATGCAGAAAGATTTCTCTTTTCATAAACATAGAACGCAACGCACCCCGGTTGTGCGAGCGAGGCCGGAGAGAGGAGAAGCCGATCTTATTATGTGCCAACGAATCGTTCGGAGATGTAAGACCACAACAGAATTCAGGATCTGCAAATACCAATCTTAAATGACCTAGTGAAAGCTAAACTTTAAATAATCCTATTCCATAATCACAAAGCTAGCGTGGATTTAATGTATTGTCTATCTTTGTAATTGTAATCAATGAATAAATATGTCAACTGATTTAAACAACTCATTAGATGAAGACATGTACCAATTGCACGAAACGTGCTTCGAGTGTGCCTCAACACTTCAATCCTTTAACCAAACTGGTTCGAAAAAACTAGGGACACATTTTTGACGTGATAACGTCTTATAAATCGATTAACGCCGTCTGCACACACGAAAAATTGACACGTTCCGCCTGAGCCGAGCGTGCAAGTGAGCGCGCAGAACAAAGATAGTGAGGTACGATAGGCCTAAGCGTTCGGCTTGTGACGTTAATAGGTTAAAATTATGCAATTTTTTCTTATGACGTTATCACGTAAAATTATCGTCTGTAAACCGACAGACAACGACATTGTTTTTTTTATCATCGATAGACCTACGTTTGACTTCGATCTCCCTGATATCAAACGATGGTGCGACCGACGATGGAGCACGCAGATCCAGAAGACTATTTACTCGAGACTTGAAGAGACCCAGATTGTAGTTTTCAGGAAAGACAGACGACACGAAAGACAGACACGATAAGAAATAGAAGCTAAAGAGAGATAATATATATCTACGAGTATCTTAAAATCACCATTTATCTAAAAAGATGTTTAAATTTGTTATTTACGTATTTAACAAATAAAATTGGGTTAGAGTATGGTCTGTCTTTGTAATTATACAGGTTTATAAAACACATTAGCTCATGAGTGATAAGATGGACCCAAGCCTTATATTTTATAACATAACAACGAGTAGCATTGCACTAATGTATTATATATTCTTGTCATCAATTATATATTAAGTAATTTAATTATATATCAATTAAGTATTATATATTCTTGTCAAAAAGGTGGCAATAGATTTAAACATCACGTTAACTAGCGTGTGATTATAGAATTCTTATAGTCTAAATAACATATCCAAAATAATGATGATGACGATCTTTGGTTGGTAAGTGCAAATGGGTAACATACCATCTACTGGTGGAAGCAGTCTTTTGTCATAGCGGGAGTTTTTCAAAAGATTGTCCAATATCTCTTTGTCCGACTTGCCCGCTGCAAAACTAGAAACAAAAATATAAATATTAACATTAAAAAACGTGCCGCAGTACTCTTTTCATCGGTTATAACCTACTATTTCAAATTTTCTGTCGTAAACTATGAAAGAATCGAACATTGGATTAAGTTTGTAATCACAAAAAAATATTTTCATGATCCCTACGATCATGAAAATATTTTTTTCAACAGGAACCCTATAGGTTTTGATTTACTGGCGAGTGTTGAAATATGGGACATAAATATCCGCATTTATGCCATGTATCTTGATTTCGTTGATTTAGAAGCTTGTTTTTTTAAAGCTCCAAAGTACCAGACTGGCGATGAATTGATCCTATACCGATTCCTTTTGAGGTACGAAACCCTACAAATACGAAAATGAGAATAAATAAATACATTATACAATGCACACAACACCATCTAACCCCAAACTAGGAAAAACTGCTTCTAGTATTATGGTGAGCAGATGACAGACAGAATACTTATATTTTTTGAAATACATACAATTATAATACTTTATAACACCCATACACAGGACAAACAGAACTGAATTTGTGTTCATCACACAAATGATTGCCCTTGGAGGAAATCTACCCCAAAAAAAGAAAGTTCACCATTAAATCTGGTTTCCGTTTGTGTAATGGTCCGTGTTTTACAAGAAGCCTAAAATATTTTGAGCAGTTAATAGCGTATCATAGTAAATTAAGCGCGTAGGTACGTTAAAGCGTAGACACAGAATACAATAATAGTACCACTACGTAACGTAGGCCTGTTGGATATTGATTTTACATTAACGCTTATTAGTTACCTTGAATAAGTATAAACCTACCATTCGTTCGTACATATACACTCAAACCACTTACCGCATTTAGATTTTCCTAAAATAATTCTCGTGTATTTATTTATATTTTATTATTAATAAATTATGTATATTTTGTGGGTAGGTATAAGCTACGCGCGTTCAGAAGCTTTTTGTACCATAACTTAATAAAAAATGTCAGTTATCGAGATTACTTCTCTTTTCACTCATCAAGGTGCTTCTATTTCTCCATTAATGGCATGTCTCTATGATGACAGTTTGCTTAATACTTGATGTGTTTGATGAAGTATTTGATAGATTGTTTCTTCTTCTTTGTTTTAATGGCCTGTGACATCCTAATGTCAATTTTGCCAGTGTCAAGTGTATATAGTTTATAGTCTGTTTGTTATTAGAGTCTTTAGTCGATGGTCAATTGTCAATTCTAGACATCACGCGGAATGGCGTCTAGAATTTTCTTGGGATTCCTCGTCGTTCAAATCACATTGCACCACAATACACATATAATTCAATTATCCATACCCGTCCTGTAGTCGCAATTTATTGATTAATATTCCGCCAAGATTACTGAATAAAACATGCTATGTTGCTCCATGAAATGACAGACGAAGAATCCGATAGATTGTTTCCAAAGTCGTCACAAAGTCGTAAGTTGTCGTTCGTCATTTGTTATTTTATATAAAATGGCGATCTTTCATTTACTTATAGTAATTATACGGATTATATTTGCTCGAATCACAAAGAAACACGAAACTTTTATTATTTACAACCGAGTCATTTGAAAAAAGATACCAAAATTTCTAAAAATATATTCTATAATTCTAGACATTTCACATAGCATTACCTAGCCCCAAAATAAGCAGAGTTTGTGTTATGGGACTGATAAACTGCTTATATCACTATATAGCTATTTAGCTATTACTAAACATACCAATCATATTTATGCAAAAAATGTGTTGTCTTCGCTTGTTGTGATGTCGTCAATGTTTTAGACTTATTTAAACAATCTTCATAAAACATTTTTGAGTCTCCTTTCGATATACTGACCTACTTTCAATTTACTCAGATTCAAACCTTACATAATTAAATCCTGTCGACACCGACATTGGCAAAATTGTGGAAAGTAACCACAGACGCCATAACCAAAAGAAGAAGAAGCAGAAACTGCTTATATACATTTTTACTACTTATATTTATATACCAAGGAAAGATATGAAACCTTTTCTTGGCATATAAGTATAAGTAGTCTGATTATACCTAGTAAAAAATTATAATGTCATACTTTTCATTTAACTAACAAGTTTCCGCACAGACGCGGCACCCCATAAAGGTTCGGCCAGACGTGCGCGTCAGTAACGCGGGAAGCGGGACGCGATGCGACGCGTCTGCAACGCGAAACTTAACGTGCACACCTGCGCGACTTCGGTGCGAACCGCGAACTTCATTCATCATATATAATAGGATATCATCTCACTGTTTCTATAAACAGTTCTGTATTACCTTCTGTTGTAGTCATCGTGGAACGCAAAAATTAATAAAATAATAAGGAAGGTAGCTTTGTCGCACATATATGCGTCTGACCACTAGACGCGTGCTTCTCGCTCTGCCGACGCGGCCATCCCGTTTGCCCGCGTTGTGGTATCGTACCTTTATATATGGCGCGTATGAAAAGCGCCATAGATAAGGTATGGGTGGCATCCGCCGCGCGGCAGACGCTCTCGTTTCGCAGTCGTTTTGGTAGCGCAGGTGTGGGTTATGCTTTATTCGTTTTGACGATTACGTCACGATGACGTGCTGTAGACGCTACGTGACTGTTAATGTAAGTCGTCTTTACGATATCAAAGTTCTCGTAATTAGCTCGAGGTTATTGAGAATTAGTTCTAAGAAGTTAAGACTCCATTGTTATCAAGTTCACGAAAAGTTATACCCCGCTTTGAGCAAGCTTCGCCAAACTGTTTGATACGACAAGTTGCATTTACAATCAAGATCGAGAATTATGAATGCAAAGATCAAAGTCAAAGATGTGGTAGAAGTATTTGAAGGGAATCTAGTCCTTACCTATTTGATAACAAGTCTCAACTTCAGGTTTTCGTGAAAAAACTACTTAACTTTGACCTGCTTTTAGCGAAATGGGTATGCTTTTAACAAACAATGTAAAACTTTGCACTTAGGTACGCCCTAATTAAATTAGTTAGAAACATTACTAGCTTTTCATATTTTGACCCAATTGAAATATATATATATATACATGTATTTTTAAGGGCTACGTAGAAGTTACTCCTAAATTTTGGGGTTTATTTAACTTCTCGATTCAATCCATCAGTTGCTTTTGCATCTTTCGGGTTACGTATAGTTCAAAATATTTCAACAGGATTGTTTATATATTTTATTTACAGAAATAAAAATAAAACAGTTGAGCTATCTAAGGACCGTTAAAAACGATCTATAGATAGCTCAACTAATCCAGATTCCTGCCAGAGGGCAGCGTTCCTAAGAAACTGGCTGCAATGCCACGTAGAATGTCAATGCTAATACGCTGAGCCAGATAGAACCAGCTCTTGGTTCACGCAATGTACCAGATGTTAAATAATTTTGAAAACGCTTCTGGGCTCTTGTTCCCCTCGGGCCCAGGGTCTCGACTCCAAAAGGCTCAAATATGTAGGCCTTATCAAGACCGGCATTTTTGCCGGGAACCTCGGAACATTCAGCCGCTGCACCAGCTCTAACGGAAGTCCCTTTATATTATAAATGTATTAATCAGGTTAAGAATAAAATCCGAAATGCATATTATAGTGCGTTCTATTTTTTTCATGTGGCGCCATCTAGTGTACTTCCTTTCCATTGTTGAACTAGAATACTTACGCAGTAAATAGAGATTTATTGCTCTGAACTTCGCTCATTATACCAACTGCGGGTAAAAGTGATAAATGAAGCTCTGTTGATAATGTGCTGGAAGCATACCTAAACCTCGTTTACATTTTCCAAACTCGCCGACAACAGGGACGTAGTTTGAGGTAGTTAGTTTGTCTACTTTTATATTAATCAGGTTTATAAAGTTTAGAAGGTACTTATAGTAGGTATATGCATTTACTTTATAGAGACTACGTCAGTGTCGTCAAGACCTTAGTATACCTACCGTTGCAGGGTTTCTGTCAATAATGTAATACATGTCATGCAAACCTAAATTGTATATGGTCTCGCATGACATGTATTGCGTTATTGACAGAATAGAATATAAATTCATTATATCATTTTAAACATCTCTTCTTCGTTAATGGCATGTGTAATATGATGTCAATTTTGCCAATGTCAAGTGTTTTGATTGTTTATAGTAAGACGTCACAAAGTCGTTTTCGTGTCTGTTTATAAAATAATCATACGGATAATTTTTGCTCGAGTCACAAAGAAACACAAAACTTACATTTCAAATATTCACACTTGACTCAATAACTCTAGCTTTAATTCGATAAAATCACCAATAAAAATCGCAAAATTACAAATAAAAATCGCAATAACTCAGGAAAAATCATAATATAAGAGCACAACGTTTAATCCGCAAACGGCCAAAAATAATCAATTTAAACATCATTCTAGTTTATTTATTTTTATTTCCACTGTCTACAATACTTAATTGAAGGAAAGTACGGTTAACACAGTAGTCAGGCCGAAAATAGTAAAAAATACTAGGCATTCAGAAACCAAAGGCGGTGCAGAAACGGGCTGTCTGGGCGAAAACACTACGATCAGGTATTGTATTTGTATTTTATTGACGTGCGAAAGATGTTTTCCGGTTGCACCCCTCATCCACTAGCTACGACCCTGCCCACAGGTTCTATAAGCAGCATGAGGTTCACGGTTCATCGCTCGCTGTGCCACCGGCCGCCGCCCGCACATTGCGAGTTACTTGCGCCTCGTCGCTTGCTCCCCTTTCTTTACTCAATTTACTCATGTCTAGCATGTTGTGGTTCTAAAAAGCTTATTTCGGTGGGGTGGTTTTCGTGCTATTTTATACCCATGTTTATGAATTCACAGATGTACATTCAAACAAATTATTTTATGAGGTTATTTCTACATATACAAATGTATGTTAGGTATCTTAATCTGTTTCAATAAAGAGTCGAAACTTAAATGACATAAGTCAGTTTAAAACTTACATGTCGGACGTAAGAGCGGACACTCCAGTGAGCATTAGGAAAAAGGCCCAGGCGCGTGCCACGACGCATGACCAACCCATATTAGGACATCTGAAATCAGAAAGAACACTTTATAAGCTCAATAAAACTCAGCTCATTAGGGCAGAGCGGATATCCGCTGGAATTCGGCAGTAGTTCACCCAATCGCGCTACTTATCAAACAAAAGATTGCTAAAGTTAAGTTTGGAAAAGTTAAGACTGGCCTGTCAGCTCAGGTGGCTCAGCCTTCAGTATTTTGGGGGTTCGATTCCTTTCCAGAACAACTATTTGTGGAATGAACATAGGTGTTTGTTATGTGTCTGGATGTTATAAAGAATTATAAGTATAAGTTTTTGCCTTTCAATGCATATGGCGATAAAATACTGGTTTGTATAAAATAAAAAGTATAAACATCAATCAGTAGTCATTTTTCTAAGTAGATAAAGCGGAACAGACAATTTCCGTTCACATACAACAATTTACTAAAGGGTACTAACGGATGATTGCATAATATTTAAACTTGGCATGGTTACAATATTATTCGTTACCAATTTGACTGTCCGCTAACGAGTCTTTTAAAAATAATTACGTTTTAAAAACTAATAAGAAACCTGTAAACCTGTATTATAGGCTCAAATTTCATTCAATAAAGTCTTATTGAATGAAATTTGAGCCTATAATACATTTTTAGTGGAAATTAGATGTATTTTGTATATATATAATATGGGTAGGGCAAATAAACGCACCGCTCCAATGAGACAGCGAGGTATCGAAGTTCATGAAAACATCATCGATGTATACAATTTTTAGATTTTCGTTGATTTTCAGCTCGACCGATTTTGATAAAATGTATATAGATACCTGTGAAGTATACCCTTTCAAACAAAAAAATTTCCAAATCGGTCCAGCCGTTTTCGAGTAATAGGTGAACATACATAAAAAAAAAAAAAGATTTTGACGAATTGAGAACCTCCTCCTTTTTGATAAAGTCGATTAACAAATAAATAAGACGCGCATACGAAATTAGTGCGAAAGTCGCGACTGAGACTGTACAGTACCTAATTTTCAGGATCATGGTCCTTTTACCATCGGTTACTATCATTAGTCCAAATATTGTTTGTAAATTTGCGATCACAAAACTGTTTTTTAATATGATATTAGTACAAGCTGGCGGTTTTCAGAGTTTTTCCTTTACTTATGGTCTAAGATCTCGCTTCTTGCCTAATTTAATGATTCAAAGCAACGGGACCCCATAGGTGTTGATTTACCGGCGAGTGTCGAAATATGCGGTATAAATGACTGTATTTTTTTGATTGCATTGACATTAATTCTCAGGATCGATAGACACCTCAGATCTATAGTTACTCAGTACTTTGAGGATGTCTAACAGGAGTTGTTGAAGGCACGTCAAGGCAAGGCAAGTATTATATTTGTCACATGACTACGCTGTCCACGGTAATAGGTAGCTATTCCGTTTGTGGTTGTTTGCAATTCAACCACAAACACCGTACCTCATACACCGTATTTTTCAGGATTAGAGAACACAATATCTGTCCATGTACCATAGAGTGGTCTACGTAGACAAAAGCTTTCGTTAGAAGCTGAATAAATTATTATTTCTTATTATTAGAATAATAAGAATAATCAATTTATTGGTAATTTGGCAATTTAAGTACATGTCAGTTATGGATTTATAAAAAAACTAGCGACCCGCCCCGGCTTCGCACGGTTGCAATGCTGATATTAAATGTACTACAGAATGTCTTTATATACAACGTTATCGAAGAGATAGACATATACCATCGCGGACTTTTTTGTAGAACTTTTAAAGGTGTACAATACTGTAGTACACTATTTTGATCTATCTCGTAGGGTTCAGCCAGCGTTTGCAATGTAAGCGAAAAAAAAGGTGTTTATTTACGACATCACATAAACCTCTAAAATTATCAGTGTTTCTCTACTATATTATGCATGTATTATACATATAAGCCTTCCTCTTGAATCACTCTATCTTTTAAAAAAACCGCATCAAATTCCGTTGCGTAGTTTTAAAGATCTAAGCATACATCGGGACAGACAGACAGCGGGAGGCGACTTTGTTTTATACTATGTAATGATGATGAAGCTATTTAAAGATAGCAGTTGTTCGCTGACGGCGTGTTTCAATTTGGAATGGGAGAGGTTGTTTTGAGTAGTTTTAAAGATCTAAGCATACAACGGGACAGACAGACAGCGGAAAGCGATTTTGTTTTATACTATGTAATGATGATACTAAATAATAGTTATGCTAACCTAAGGTTATAATAATAAAGCATTTAGCATAGCATTTCTAAAATATAAACAATGTCAAAAATAAATTAAAACTATTGAAGTTAATGATTTATTTACTATTTTATTTATTTGTTAACAGATTGGAAGTAAATGATTTATTTACTGATTTACGATTTACGAGCCATGATTTGCGTTAACAATTATAAATGGAGGACACACAATTTGTTTGCTAAGATACCGACGATTGCCCATTTTTAAGAAACTTGTATATAGTCAAATTGAGATATAGATCATAGATTTATGCCTACAAAATATTCGGATATTTTCATAATGAAAAGTCCATTGGTACAAGACTAAACCAGGGTCAAACCCACGCCCTTTTGATCGGATGGCAAGGCAACCGCTAGAGACTCTTTACAAGAACATTACACTGCATCGCTATTATAATATTAAATTCAAGCGCCACATCTTGAATGCAGATTGTACGCTTGATAACATAAGCAAGAGGGATCCGGGTAATCCTTGGCACAGATGGAATTTTACATGCAGTGGCTTAAGCTAGAGAACTTCGTTTTCACAGCGAAGCATCTCACCTTTGTAAACTCTGATTTATAATCCTTTTTGCACACTTAATCCGCGTTTAAATTGTAGTGAATTGCGTACATTAGGTCGTCCATCTTCTCAGACGCGTACTTATATATTGTATTTTATGGCAAAAGCTGTGCATGTCTGTAATTGGTGCAAATTCCATAAAATGTTATTGTTCAAATGTTAGATACAAATGTTTGTTATGTGTTGGTGATGCCTAATCCCTACTATATAATATTATAAATGCGAAAGTAACTCTGTCTGTCTGTCACGTTTTCACGCCTAAACCGCTGAACCGATTTTGATGAATTTTGCTATAGAGATAGATGGGACCTTGGAGAAGGACATAGGCTACTTTTTATGTAAGTTCCACGCGCGCGAAGCCGCAGGCTGCACCTAGTAAATAAATAAATAACATAAAATAGCATATCGATATGTAGAATCCGATCCTAATCGTTGCAGACCTACGTTTAGGTAAGGTACGTACGGTACGTAAGGTACGTTTAAACTTGCTAATTTATGACGTCACAACGTCATGCTATTTATGGCAATGGAAACATGAAACAAATATTCAAACTCTTATATAAATATATCGTCACATCTTATCGTCTTCGTCGTCTTGTAATATGGAGCAATTTAGGAAATCTATATCTAATTTTATGGAAAAAAAATTAAATGATCTATGCGTATGTATGAGTTACATACAGGAGTAATTGGTTGGGTGTACGTGTAAGAACGGTATGAGACAAGACGTATTATAAATATGAGTTTTAAGTATGAAGCAAAATTCATGTAGGTTAAACCGATGTTAAAGAAAACGTCAACTATATCTATAATATAAAAATGAATCGCTGAATGTGTTACTACGCGCAAATCTCGAGAGCAGCTGAACCGATTTCGCTAATTCTTTTTTAGAATATTCCTTGAAGTACGAGGATGCTTCATAAGGAGAGAAAAATTTAAAAAATTGACTGAAAAAGTCTAAAAACAACACTTTTTTATACTCATAATCGATTCGAATAATACTTATAAGTCAATTTGAACATTAATACCATACCAAAGTTTAAGTGTTAGTGGAGAGGTTCCGGGAAGGCAAAACAATTGAGTGACGTTAGTATCGTATAAATATTAATGTCAATATTTGTCAATATTTATACGATGGTAAATATAAATCTTCTGTGCGTGTGTTTGTAATTAAACTCCTCCTAAACGGCTGGACCGATTTTGATTAATTTTTTTGTGTGTGTTCCTGTGGTTTCGAGAATGGTTAAGATTTACAATTACATTTTTTTTTATTTGTATTTCTTTTTAAAACGAACGGACGAAGTTGTGAACGGGACAGCTAGTGTTAGGATATACTTATTCAGCTACACACATCAAAAAAGTCCAAGCAACACATAACTTTTTAGTACTTTTTCTTTTTTTTACTTCGTTTTAAACTTTCATGGAGTATCAAACCTACTTTGTTTAGTCAACCTCTTTGATAAACAAATAAATACTGGCAATTTTTTTCAGTAAATTATGTTTTTAAACAATAATTATTTTTTTTCCATTTTAATTTTTAAGCCGATAATGCGCTTCATTAGTTAATTTTGATATATCGCTAGATTGGTTTGTTATGTTATAGTGCCTGTGGCAGTAATTTGTCTATGTATAATTAATGATGGTAAGTAATTGGCAAACGGTCGGTTGAGTGTTCATAACACGAATTACGACTCGACGACGATATTAATAGACTTGGACCCACTTGCACTAATGCCAGTTTTAGTTATAATAATTGGGACAAATTTAATTGCTAACAGAGTGACTTAATGATAAATTGGTGATTATACATAATTGTAAATAATTTTATATTAAATTTATTTACAGAAATGTACAGAAGAATATACCAAAATATAAAATACACGTAAAACAGTTGAGATATCTAAGAACCGTTTAAAACGATCTATAGATAGCTCAACTGAAGCAGATCACTGCCTGAGGGCAGCGTTCCCAAGATATTGTAAATATTTGCGCGAGTGAGCTCGGTAAATAATAAATAGTATATTTATATTTAAAAACCTCGCTTCACGATGTTTCTTAACCCATTAATGAACTGTTTTACTTTCTGTGTGTAGTTTAGTGAAACCTAAAAGATACGATAGTTTTATGTCGATTATTGACCTTAATATTTTTTTTTATTGCTAATTGAACGTTTTCCTACAAGAAGTTTCATATGTTTCTTCAGATGGCAGGCAGATGGCAGCAGTGTAAGTTAACTTAAACATCTTTTGCTATCTAGGTTGGGAAAGCTTTTGATAGATGGCGTCGTTTTTTGATTTTTGTAACCACGTCATGTGTTTTAAAATGTTATGTATAATATTAGTTCAACGTATTAAAACTATTGAGCTACAGCAACGCGTTGTTGTGTCTGCTTTTATTATTTTAAAAACGTTAAAGTTATACTGTCCTTTACAAACGAACACTGTACCTACATTGTTTCTGGCTATATACTTTGTACGTTTGTCTCAATATGCAGGATGGAAATACAACAACAAACCCGAAGATATTACCGCATTTGGGGATAACCGACATTTATCCCCAAATGCGTTCAGCAGTCAGATTGAGCCATAAGCAAACGTATAAGCATCCACACGAACTAGATGGCGGTACAGGAAAAGATAGAACGCGTTGTCGATGTAAAAAGCGTAAGCAATCTATACTAATATTATAAATGCGAAAGTGTCTCTCTGTTTGTCTGTTTTTAACGGCTGAAGGATCTTGATGAAATTTGGTAAGAAGATGTATTGCATTCGAGAGAAGAACAAAGGCTACTTTTTGCCTAAAAAAACTCCTTGAAGGGGTAAAATAGGGGATGAAAGTTTGTTTGGGCAACTCATATTTCCTTAAGTTAGGGATCTGAAAATTCATATTTAGGCTGTTGGTAAGAAATTTAAAACATGCGTTTCAACGATTTAGCAAAATAATTCCCGAAGGGGGTAAAATAGGGAATTAAACTTATGAGATGTTCTTTAGATGCACAGAATGCATTTCCAAAAATAAAAAAAGATTCTAAAAATAAAAATAATGAAAAGATAAGCATACGCGTACGAAGTCGCGGGTAACAGCTTTTATATATATACTGCGGTGAGAAATAAACATTTTATACTGCAGAAAAAAAACAAAAATCGCGACACCTGTTCTCGTTCCCAAGCAACAAGAACCGCAGCTGAATTTCTTCTTATTCACTTAAATGAAACATGGGGGAAGGTAGCAACGGGTATATGCGAGTAGATCTGGGATTTAAAGCAATCCCCCAAGGGTTGGAGATAAAATTGGTTCACCGGTTTGCGGACAAAGGAAATGCTGCGAGGAATGAAAAGTATTTAAGTACAAAAAAGACCTCATGACATTGGACATGCAGTGAATTTTTAAATTAAAACCCGTAGTAACTAGATATCTAAACCTCGTGTTTAGGAATAAAACTCAAATGCAGATTAAGAACTAACTAAAAGTTTATGACTATCACTACATAGTATAAAACAAAGGCGCTTCCCGTTGTCTGTCTGTCCCTATGTATGCTTAGATCTTTAAAACTACGCAACGGATTTTGGTGCAGTTTTTTGTAATGGATAGAGTGATTCAAGAGGAAGGTTTATATGTATAATACATGCATAAGAGAAACAATGATACGATGAAACCATGGTAGAGAAACAATTATAATTTTAGAGGTTTCTAATCACATTAGACATTCTGTAGTATGTTTAGTATCAGCATTGCACCCGTGCGAAGCCGGGGCGGGTAATTAAACTCCTCCTAAACGGCTCGGTCGATTTTGATAATTTTTTTTGTGTGTGATTAAGTGGATTCGAGAATGGTAATGCCTTCTGGCTGTGATCTGGATCAGTTGATCTATCTATAGATCGTTTTAAACGGTCCTTAGATAGCTCAACTGTTTCATTAATTTACATATATTTAAAAAAAAAAAATTAAAACGCTCGGACGGACGGGACAGCTAGTTTTAAATAATATAAAAACCAATGCTTAGTTTACAGAGTTTGTATCTGGATCACTTGAGCTATCTATAGATGGTTTTAAACGGTCCTTAGATAGCTCAACTGTTTCACGTGTATTTTATATTATTGTAAATTAAATATATGTAAATCTTAACCATTTAAGAAATAATTACAGAAATGTACAGAATAATATACAATAATATAAAATACACGTGAAACAGTTGAGCTATCTAAGGACCGTTTAAAACCATCTATAGATAGCTCAACTGATCCAGATCACAGCATTGTTTTAAACTACGGCTCTGAAAGCTATTATTACATTTTAATATTTAGCATCCGAGGCGCACTTTAATCCTTTCACCACACTGGTTCAAAATTACACGATAAGAAGAAGAAGAAATCCTTCTTCTTTCGCGTTTAGAATTCATATTATTTAAATCTTCTTTTACTCTACTTGTGTCACTATTTATTTGAAACAAGTGTGAAAGGATTAAAGTGTGCCTCAAATTTATTTCTGACCAGTGTGGTGAATGTTTCGTGCACTTTCACATGTTATTGAACTTTTTAGGTTCTACGACATGCCGGTTTTCTCACGATGTCTTCCTTAACCGTTAGAGTACTTGAATAGTGCACAAACAGTTTTTCGAACATGAAAATTCCATTATAGCACGACCGAATTCGAACCCACGACCTTACGATCGGAAGGCAGGGACACAAGATCACCAATGCACCAGTCTAGTTTATTATTTTAGCAATTCACATGTATTTATATTACCTTTAACTATTTCTGACGTTTCCGGCTCTGTTGCAACAACCGTGATCACAGGCTAACTCAATACCCGTTAACTACGAAACCTATTATTATGTAGAAAAGTAGGTAGGTACACAAAATTTTATGATGGATGATTTATTAAAACAAAGAAAATAACTTTTAACCTATATAACTCACACGAGACGTCACTAAAATATGATATTAGCATAATTATTACAAATTTTTCCAAACGAATAAGTTTCCTGACCAGCATGCAAAGCGCAGTAGGCGCGTGATGCAAGGTCATTCCTAAGCATTTTGCTTACATTATACTTACTCATGTAAAAAGCAGTTTACCGGTGCTATACTACAAGATCAATACCTAGTGGTATCCACGACAAGTACCGATAGCGTTAACCTGTTTTACTGTAAATGTGTTTTACTAGTCTGTTCTGCCGTAGAATTGAATACGTGACCTACTTTCAAAAGTTATTATGGTTATGACGTCAATGAAGATAAAGTACATCGCACGCGCGAATAATTGATGGTTTATGAACTTGCGAAATAACTAGTAAAATTATCGTATGTACTTAAGCTTAAATACATACTTAATATCCTGTATTCTTCTTCTACGTTAATGGCATGTGTCAAAATAATGTCAAATCTGCCAGTGTCAAGTGTTTATATTGTTTACAAGGTGCTGCCTGCGGCTTCGCACGCGTGGTACCTACATATAAAGTAGCCTATGTCCTTCTCCAAGGTCCCATCTATTCCGTCTATCTCTATACCAAAATTCATCAAAATCGGATCAGCGGTTTAGGCTTGAAAACGTGACAGACAGACAGACAGAGTTACTTTCGCATTTATAATATTAGTAGGGATAGTATGTCACAAAGTCGTATCTTGTCGTTCGTCATTTTTTATTTTATATAAAACTAGCGACCCGCCCCGGCTTCGCACGGGTGCAATGCTGATACTAAATATACTACAGAATGTCAAATCGTAAAGAGATAGACATAAACCATCGCGGACTTTTTTGTAGACCTTTTTAAGGTGTACAATTACTGTAGTACATTATTTTGATCTATCTCGTAGGGTTCAGCCAGCGTTTGCAATGTAAGCGCAAAAAATGTGTTTATTTACGACACCACATAAGAAACCTCTAATATTATCCGTGTTTCTCTACTATATTATGCATGTTTTATACATATATATCTTCTTCTTGAATTACTCTATCTATTAAAAAAACCGCATCAAAATCCGTTGCATAGTTTTTAAGATCTAAGTATACATCGGAACAGACAGACAGCGGGAGGCGACTATGTTTTATACTATGTAATGATGATGGTGCTTTTCATATCAAATAACTACGGATTATTTTTGCTCGAATCACAAAGAAACACAAAGCTTTTATTCCAATTATTCACACCCGAGTCAGTGAATCTAGCTCTATTTCAATAAAAACACCAAAATTACTAATAAAAACGTAAACAATTCAAGAATATATAATAAAATAAAAGCACATAGTTTGCTTCGCAAGACGACCAGAAATGATCTACTTAATATCCTGTTTTATCTTATTCTTTTTCTTTAATGACATGTGTCATACATAACGATGACAATTTAGGCAATGTCACGTTTTATGTTTATCCTTTGTACGAAGATGCATTTTTATCGTATAACGACACAAAGATCTGAAGGGTGATTATGCAATTCTGATACTATCAAAACTTTGATACTAATCGCGTTTAGTTACTATTGATGAATTGGTATTACAGATGTTTGATATTGATTGTCATACATGCTGTCATATGAATAGAATCCTCAGATCAAATAAATATAAAGACGGAGTGCTGCAATCAATCAAAATAAAGTCTCAAAACCGTGCTCCTGTGTATACCCGCACCCACGCGCATACATACAACGTAATCGTGCTCCTTGCTCTTAGTACATGTCACGTCGTCTTAAATCGTTCTAAACCCTCGCGCTTTAGGTCAAGTGCGTTCGATGTCGTTTGACAAAATAACCTAAAAACTTTAATATCGTTTTTTTAATGTATTTTAATAAATAAATGGTATTATTTCAAGTAAAACGTGATTCTGTGTCACTTTTTTGCCACCAAATATGTAAATGTTTTTTTTGTAATACCTATGTTTTATAGACGACGACATGACAGAATATTTATAGTACGAGTACAAGTGTGTATGCTTATACTAAGAGCAATGAGCACGGTTTGGGTAGATGGGTAGTGTGTGCGTGAGTGCGTGTAGTTACACAGAGGAGCATGGTTATGAGGCTTTACTTTCGTTATTCACGGCCATTTGGTTATTCACGTCTATATATTTATTTGTTCTTCGATAGAAAACGAGCGTACGTAATAGTAATCCATCTTGTCAAAATTGGTTCCAATTACAATCAAACTAAAGATTGAAATTATCCCGATTGCTAATCGAAACTAATAGACATTGTTTGTGTCAAAAGTTCCATAATCGCCATACTGTTCCCTTCTTATAATCGCAACTGTCTTGATGTAAATTTTGCTAATGTCAAGTAATTTTGTTTTGGTATATTATCGTCACAAAGTTGCAGTCGATCGTCATTTGTCTATTCTAAACGTCATCGTCATCTAAAATTTTCTTAGATTCCTCGTCATACAAATCTCAAAGCAGCAATGCACTTAATTCAATTGTCGACACGAATTGTGCTAAGAAATCACAATATATTTATTGAAACTCTGCTAACACTAGTGATTCTGAGCTGTAGACCTCGGGAATTTTCGAAATGACTGAAATATAACTTTTTACGTTTTCAACCGCCATATCAAATAAACCCCCAAAAACTGAATCGTCAAAAAAAATCTATATAGTTATAAAACCTGCTGAAAAAATTTCACGAGAATCGGTTGAGAAATGCGACCTGTTTAGAACATCCGAACAGACGCCGTAAGGACGCCGCTTGGACAGACATACGAAAGCATTTTCGCCTAAACTGAAACGGAGACACTCGCTCGCGCTTCGCGCTCGCTCGGTCAATTAAATAAAAATAAAGAAATAACTCGAGACACACGATAGGATAGACAGATTTTTTAGAACAATAAAATAACAAGGACAGACAAGACCTGAAATCATTTAAAATAAAATCATAAGATTTTTGATAAGACGTGATTTTGTTTTTTTTTTTAATTTATGAGACAGGTTCTGAAGTTATAAGTATGTGAGTTACCTTTCTGCTGACAGCAGAGTGTAGTCGGCATGTGGAGAGAGGTTCAATCCACTCGCGCTTGCTGTGACCTCCGCCACGACATTTCGCTCATATTACCTGCAACAACATAAAGAACACTATTATCAATATAATCGACACTAGCTGCTTGTTCTTCGAATCATTCTCCCATCTACGGAATGGCCTTCCTTGCTCCTTTTACTTCTCTCAGATACCATTCTGTAATTTCTTTGGTCCATTTTCTTTCGTTGACCTTAAGAGATGACCAGCCCTTTCCACTTCAGTTTCATAAATTGTGTTGGTAATGTCTGCTATTTGCGTTTTTTTTCATAAGACCTTTAAGTTTCTCTTGTCTGTTCTCTATATGCTTCTTTCAATGCTGTTTTGACATGTATCAAGCTAGCTAGTGTTTTTTTAGTTAGGGACTATGTTTGACAGCCATAGATCATTAGAGAAACCTAGGTTTTTTTTTGTTATTTTAGTGCACAACATTTATTGTACTCTAAATAATATTACAATCTAGCCAAATAAACTAATGAGTAATTTTGCTTTGACATAGTTTTATAAAATAAATTATACCTAAGAATGTGTCCAATAGCACTTTTCTTACAGTCTCTAGTTAAGGGGAAGACACTTTTTTCTTGTGTTTTATATAACTTATCATTTCACTATTGTTAAACTACACTAACTCAAATGGCTTTTTCCGTTTGAGCCTTCTTACAATGTCCGTGATGTCGAGGAGCTGGATTGCCTCGACGTTCACATGTTGATGAAGTTCTCTGTTCGTGAGCTTCTGCATACTTTTGTATCACCTTATCGACGAACTCTATTCTAAGGTCACTATGGAGATCGTCATTTCTTATTTACCAGGGGGCATTCACTATTTCCCTTAAACTTTATTTTGGAATCCTTGGATTATATGAAAGAAACCTAGGTAATAACTAAGATTAAACATTTTCAAATTACCCATTACAGTACAAAGTACACGTGCCGGGGAAATTTTGCTTTGCTACTAACATGGTTCAATCTGGAGCAAGTACTTTCCCTAAATGACACCAAATCTATTTAATCACTACATGTTGCAATTGACGAAAATTGCTCAATGTTGTCGTGACTTCATAATTGGCAATATTGAATATAGAGAAATTTCAAATTCTTTAAACACTGCCGTGATTTGAAAACAAGAATCGTGATATTCGCATTTAACTTGACTATGGACTTAATTAGAATTATTCTGTCAAAGAAAAGTTTTCAAACCATAAAAGTTTCGGGTAGAGTCCCATTCAATTAAAAACCTAGCGGGTAGATTTGTCAGCGATTTTGCAAAGCCAAACGGTCTTGAAACTCTGATAAAAGAGAATTTTCATCAAATTAAAACTATTTGAATAAACCGCAGTCTTTATGTTCCGTTCCAATGCTCCACTTCTTTGCTTTTCGCATAATTAAAGCTTGAAAGCAATCGATATTGACAGAGTTCAGCACTACTTTTAATCTACTCTCGAGTCTATGTTCAATATGAGAGTGGTGAGTCATTGAATTATGTACTTTGACTTTGACTTTAACAAACCTACATCATAACAAATATATCCTGCTTTAATGGCCTTAATTCTACCAACCTAACTAATTTTAGCTAAAATTAGGCTTTGAACTGTCAAATAAACCTTTGGTATTCTGCTGATACCTGTTATCCTAATTTAATTTTATCTGAATTAATTAAGCGTTAAAAATTTAGTTAGGTGGTACCAACCGAATAGGTTTTAGAAATGCTATGACTAACCTAATATATTTTAGACAATTCCTAATTTAAAAAATGAACCAACCGAATTGCCTCCAATGTTTACCTATCTTAGATATCAATAGTTATCTATCTACTAATATTTGAGATTTTACGTATTTGCATAAGTAAGTTTTATGTTTTCTTTTATAAAATTGACGCACCCGTATTAAGGATTCTGAAGTCCACTATAGTTTCGCTCTGTCCCGTTTGTCTGTCTGTCTGTATGTCTGTCAGTCCATAATCCGAGCTCTTGCTCGCAAACAAAAAAAAGTTTATTCGTGATAAAATTTTGCACGGAAATACGTATTAGTGTCTCAAATCTTAGTCAACTTTTGTGATTTAGCTAGCAAAAACGCTCGACGTAGCAGACTACCCACAACACAGGTACTCTTAGAGGGGGATTTAGCTTCTTACCAATTTTAAAAGTACCTATGTTTGAAACTTGTTGTTGTTGCACACGATAACGCCTGTCTCGATTATTTAGCACATAAACGTGCTTAACGTCACAAACGCGCCGCAAGCCCTGTAACACTTCCTGGGTCTTTTATTTGTAGTAAATGTGGTCGCGGCTGCCACTCTCGCATAGCCCTCTTTAGCCTTGACCGAATGTTTCCAATTACAAATAACTGCTCTGTAACTTGACTGCCACCACCTAAATCATCTTCAACAGATGTACTAAGGCCAATGATGATAAAGATGTTTGAAACTTGTGATGTTCCAAATTTATACTTAAATTAACTTCATAAACACTATGTTATAAATTAGTCAAATTATAGGTAAAGGTCTCTGTTTACAAATAAATAAATAATGTTTATGTATATTTATGTATTCTGTGCTTATACTGAACTACCAACATTTATAGCTTCATACCGTTCTTTTTTCTTTTTTCATTCAATCCTATCATTTAGATGTTAATAACGACACCATAAAATATAACTTTACTCTTTTCTTTGTTGTTGAAATGTTTCTTTATTGCTGTTAGTGCCACCAAGAGATGGCGCCTCTATGGCCTTGGGGGCTTGTCGACTAGTTGCTCATTAGTAAATTATACAAGTTAAACTGATGTTTAATTCGTATAAAAGTTTATAGATTTTCTAGTTCTATTTCCTTTGTAGAAAAATATATATTAATAAGGACCTAGTGCTTTTATGATATGGTGTAAAACTACGTAGGAAGATAACACTATTTTTCTACAGAATACAAAGTAGTACACATAGATACAAACCTTGATTTAAAGAAATGTACAGGCGTCATTATTTATTTATTTTGCACAGAAATTAGTATTTCGCAATTGATTTAATTAAACAACTCTGGCAACATTTTGTTTTATCACACCACACTTCGAACATAAAATGGCGTCTCTTGATGAAGCAATCGCCCGAGAGCTGTGAAATATAGCTTTAATTTTCTGTTGGTATAAATGTAACTCGTATAAATGTAGATGAGGCTTTATGTCCCGGCAATATTAACCCTTTTTTTGAGCACGTGCTCTACAATGCTTAATTTAATCAGCAACCGCAATACATTTCGAGAAACACGAACATTTTTTTGGTATTGTTTCGTTGATGGAAACACTGACACTGTTTATCATTTATCTAGACTGACCTCACAGCTCTGCCTTCTGCGCTGTAGATTAAGGATTCGATTCCCTCCCAGGACAAACATTTGTGTGATGAACGCAGATGTTTGTTCTGTGTCTGGGTGTTATAGAGTACTAGCTTCTGTCCGCGGCTTTACATGCATAGTGCATAAATAAAAAGTAGCCTATGTCCGTTCCTAAGATACTATCTATGTCCATACCAAATTTGATTCAAGCAAAAAAAAGTTCTTGATCCGTTCGTTACCAAACTTCACAGGATCACCCGCTAGGCCAATCTGAAGATTTCCTAAAAATTTAATTGAACACGGCCCAGCCATTTCGGAGTCTATAGAGAACATATATACATACAAACATCGCCTGTTATAGATATAGATAATATGTATGTATTTAAAAAAACGTGTGCGTCTCGGGACGCACGACAGAAGTAATAACTTAAACTAATCTATCTAGCGCTGTGGGTTAGAGTGAGAGAGGAGGAGCCTGCCTACCGCTGCCGTATGCGTGAGAGAAAGGGAAGCCAGCCAGATTGGCACCGTAACGCGTTACGTAACGAAGCGGTTTACCCTCCCATAAAAAGTTATCACTTCAAAAATATATATGCAACCAAATTGAGAACCTCCGCCTTTTATTTGAAATCGATTAAAATTTGTAATTGTCATTATTATCTTTATCTTTCTGCCCTTATCTCACTAAGTGGGATCGGCACAACAGATTCTTCTTTCCACTCTCTCTAGCATTCGTAATCTCAGTCACTCCTTTCCTTTTTAAGTAAAGTCCTCGTAATTATAAAACATTTGTAAGTATAACGAAGCATTCGAGCTATGAATACTTATATATAACCTTGTTTGATGTAAAGCGATTGGAAAAAAATAGAATTCCGGAAAAACCTCGGCTAAAGGCGATTATGCTAATGTCAGATTTGTTTGTAAGGTCTTTAGGGGAAACTACATAACAGAATACAGAAAAATAACCGATCGAAGATAAGACCTGAAGAATATTATAAAAATATATTAGAACTAGCTGCTTCTCAAGGTTTTGCACACGTTATACAAGTACCTGCATAAATGATGACCTCTGTGACCTGCAGTGGGTGAAGACCTGCCTGAGATGCAGAAGATTGCAGGTTCGATTACCGCCGCGAGACAAATGTTTGTATGATCTGCAAGTATTTGTTTTGGGTCTGGGTGTTTCTATATATTATAATATGTATGTATTTACAACAAAAAAACGTATATAAGTAGTATATCAGTCATGTGGTAGGTACCCATAACACAAGCTCTGCTTACTTTGGGGCCAGATGATGCTGTGTGAAATGTCTGGCATTATTATTATTATTAAATGCAAAACCATGAAAATCGGTCTTGTCGTTATCGAGTTATAATTGGTGTTACTAAGACGACTTTTTTTCAAACTCAGTACTTTTATTTACAGAAATAATTATAGAAATGTACTGTAAATGTAATAAAATACACGTAAAACAGTTGAGCTATCTAAGAATCGCTTAAAACGATCAACGATCTATAGATAGTTCAATTGATCCATATCACTGCAGCGTTCCCAAGATACTGGCGGCATTGCCACGTTGAATGGCAATGCTTGATGCAACGCTGAGCCAGACAGGAGCCAGCTCTTGGGTCACGCAATGAATCTACCAGATGCCGTAAAAAAATGACGACTTTGTTTTATATATACTTATATATATATATTTGATATGTACTTATTATATATATATATATATATATATATATAGTTGTTATAAATTATATTAGAGACAGACAGCCAGAGACAAATAATATTAGTATGGAGGTATTGAAGGATAAACTTATTTGTCTATCATTGTTTTTTCTTGTTCTCACGACGGTTTTCAAGATTTGTTACTTAATCCAAGGTAACGAAAAGTTATTTAAAAAGAAATACATCATTTCTATTGCTTTATTTGGTCACGCACGTTTCCTTTCCCATGAGCAAGCGTGATATTATAAACTATATGACGTAACAGCTGCTCATTATAATCCAATTGCTGCTTTGAATCCCAAAATTACAGTATGTGGTTGATTAGAAAAGCGAAACAATGGTCTTAAATAAATAAGACAATGGCCCTCTTTCTGTTGTTCTGGTAGCCAAAACCAAAGTTTGCACCAAAGTCTGAATTAAGATTACATTACTTCTTAGATTTAATAAATTGACGTCTAACTGACGTGTTTTAACTCATTTTAGTTGCCATTTAAATTGGTTGGAAATGTTGTACTCTACTGAATAGATTTTTCTAGGTTATACCCAGAAAAACCAATTCAGTAGAGTAACAAAATTACCATTTTAACTTATATTAAAACAGTCATTTAAAAATGGAACTCTAATTTGGACATGTGGATATTAAAATAAAATATAAAAAAAGGCAAATAAAAAAAATATTATATTTAATTTTTACTTAAAACGGGATATTTACCATGAAATATGAGTTTTTCTGCAATTTATCTCGTGGCTATGGCGCATGCAACTGTGCCGAAATATCGGGAAGCAAAAAAACTCATATTTATCATGGTGAAAATCCCGTGTTGAGTGAAAATTATGTTCAAAAGCATGATAGTTTTCGAAGTTAAATAATAGATTTTTGAATAAACAAAAAAACACAAAAACAACTAAACCATGCGATATTCAGCTCGATTATCAGCGAGTAACATACAGTGTATTTTATTAAAAAAAAATAGATCTTTACGAAAATTCCAATAATGTAACCCAAGGTATCAAATATTTGCCAAAATAATGACTTTCAGTCATTATTTGGCGCGCGCTGCGAAAACTTTTGATGATACATATATTTACTACATATATATTACATATATGATATATACTACATGTATACCCGTAGTACTCATTATTACCCACAAAAAAGTCTGCGAAGTATGTATTTAAAAACATATATGTATTTAAGTAGTATATCAGTCATGTGGTACCCATATATAATAGCACAAGCTCTGCTTACTTTGGGGCTAGATGATGCTGAGTGAAATGTTCCGCATTATGGCATAATGGTCTAAACGCAGCCGAAGTCGCGGGCGTTCGAGCAAGTATTTTACAAAACGAAACAACATAGTCCCAACCAATTAAGAACCGTATTATGAAAACGGTGGCTAAAGTTGGAGCTAATTGCGACCGTCATTGATGCAAATTAAGGCTATTGTTACCAGGCTTATCAGCTACTACGCCGCTAATGCAATTACGTAGCGAAAGCGGGGCGAAGCCGCGTAGCCCGTAGAGGCGTACCGTCTACGCAGCTACGAAACCAGTGTTTTTATTTGTTTACGCATACTCTGATTTTGAATGACATAAATAATCAGCAGGGCATTCGCGCTATTTCTCAACGTATTTACCATTGAAACGTTTTGTCTTCTTCTTCTTCTTTTCTTTCCATAATGGCATCTGTCTTATCGACAATATTGCAGTGTTAAGTGTTTATTTGTTAATAAAGTCTCAATCGATGGTCAATTGTCAATTCTAAACGTCATCGCGGGATAGCCGTATATAACTTTCTCAGGATTCCTCCTCGTTCAAATCACATTGAATACACTTATAATTCAATTGTCCATACTTTTCATTACAAGTAATTCATTAAAATTCCGCTAAGATTACTGAACAAAACACGCAATAAAACAAGAAAAGAATATTAGGAACTGCTTTGTTACTTCATGAAATGACAAACGAAGAATTAAAACGATTTGTCTTCGGTTCGGACAAATAAAAATCGTTCGTTTGATAGAGATGCCAAAAAAATAAGCGGTTAAAATGATTATTTCCATACGAAATGTGCTCACAGTGTAAGCTTAGTTTGGGGCTAGATGGCGTCGTCCACCAGTATTTGACACGCTTTGACACGTTTGGTACCTATATAATATAAAGTATATGCTACTCCAAGTCATAGACTAAATCTGTACCAAGTTTCTATCAAATACGTTCAGCTTTTACGGCTTGATTAATCTACAAACGAACATATATACAACCATTCATACAAACTTTTGTATTTATAATACATAATTAATTAATAATCCCGGACATTTCACACAGCATCATAAGGCCTCAAAGTAAGCAGAGCTTGTGTTATAGTTAGCACATGACTAATATACTACTTATATACTTTTTTTTGTAATATATTATACATAGAAACACCCATACCTGAGACAAATACTTGCAGATCATACAAACATTTGTCCCGTGGCGTAAATCTAACCTGCAACCTTCTGCGTATCTTCATATTCCACTGCGCCACAGAGGTCGTCAAAACTTAATAATTTACACACTAACGCAAACCCCTAAAACGTGTAGGTTGTCTTTGGGTGATCTACTATATTTGTTATGAAACTCTTTGTTAGCGAAAAAGTATTGAATTATGTATCAATGATGAGTTTATTTTGGCACGAAAGTCTCATTTGGCTTTCATCCAGCAACGTGCACCGTCTCACATCCGCAAGGTATGCATAGCAAATAAGTCTACGATACTATAGTGCAATATTACGGCTATATATATAACATATTACAAGAATAAATTTACACCTACGAAGGTGTTAATCATGTGATTTTTATACTTCAAATCAAAATGTTTTTATTTCTGTAACAGTTTTTAACAGTACATTTTGATAAACACGGGTTTTATTCTGTAATTTCAAATAACTAATACAATACATTTTTATATAATACATATTTTTGTAATCAATGCGTTCCGTAGGGTACCTGCAGAATTATCTGATAAACAGACAAGTTCCTATTAAGCTATTACTTGTAATATTCAATGTAATACAAATACAAATACAGAACTGCTTCTCGCTAAAGAATTCCATGGGGTATCTTCAAAGCGCATGGTAACTGACAAGTATGTATGAAGTTACTGCCAGAGTTTCCAAATACAATGCTTTAATTGCGACACTTGAGCTGTTTGTTGTTGAAGAGTTTAGTAAGGTATATTCAAAGTCCATTATCAAGTCAGTTGAGTACTTAAAGGTACACAAACAGGTACATCTTTACTATATTTTCCAAAATCATTACAAATTTGCGATGCATTTGTTCTCATGCGTTGAAATGCGTTTTTATTATGTTCTCCATCATCAGATTCACAGCAAACTTATATGGGACCACCTCGGAAATACACCCTATAGGATACAAAAATAATAATAAAAATCGGCCGTTAATTGACGGAGATATCCGGTAACAGTACAAAAAATGAGCCGAAATGAGAACATTCGCCTTTTTTGGAAGCAGTTTGATAATAATAACGTTAAAATAATAACTAAAAACCAAAAAGAAAACCGACTTAATTTATATAAAAATACGAAATTTCGTTTACTTGGATGACGTATTTTTTCCAGCTATTTTAATTTAAAAACCAAAAACTAATTAACCGATTTTGATGGCACTGCTATGGGACGAATCGTAAAGTATATCCTTTAACATAAGTATATAACATAAGTATATCCTTTAACATATTGTTTTATTCTAAAGCGATTCATAATTAGAGTTTGATGGAGCTAAACAAAATTAATATACAACTGAATTGAGAATAACCGTATCGTGGTCCGTCCCTACGATTCAAACTATCTCTGAACCAAATTTCATCAAGATCATTTCAGTAGTTTTACCGTGAAAAGGCAATAAACAAAAAAGCAAATAGACAGAGAGACATTCGAATTGTTTATCTAAGATTTGGATTATAACTAGTTTCACAAGTTTATTAGGAGCTGTGCTTAGTAAGACCTATGTTACACCTGCTAAAGATGATATAAGATGCAATAATTCACACGATGAAATAGCTGCGGTTGTTTATATTTGGCCACAGCCACGACAGACGACTTTTTTTCAAACTCAGTACTTTTATTTACAGAAATAATTATAGAAATGTACTGTAAATGTAATAAAATACACGTAAAACAGTTGAGCTATCTAAGAATCGCTTAAAACGATCAACGATCTATAGATAGTTCAATTGATCCATATCACTGCAGCGTTCCCAAGATACTGGCGGCATTGCCACGTTGAATGGCAATGCTTGATGCAACGCTGAGCCAGACAGGAGCCAGCTCTTGGGTCACGCAATGAATCTACCAGATGCCGTAAAAAAATGACGACTTTGTTTTATATATACTTATATATATATATTTGATATGTACTTATTATATATATATATATATATATATATATATATATATATATAGTTGTTATAAATTATATTAGAGACAGACAGCCAGAGACAAATAATATTAGTATGGAGGTATTGAAGGATAAACTTATTTGTCTATCATTGTTTTTTCTTGTTCTCACGACGGTTTTCAAGATTTGTTACTTAATCCAAGGTAACGAAAAGTTATTTAAAAAGAAATACATCATTTCTATTGCTTTATTTGGTCACGCACGTTTCCTTTCCCATGAGCAAGCGTGATATTATAAACTATATGACGTAACAGCTGCTCATTATAATCCAATTGCTGCTTTGAATCCCAAAATTACAGTATGTGGTTGATTAGAAAAGCGAAACAATGGTCTTAAATAAATAAGACAATGGCCCTCTTTCTGTTGTTCTGGTAGCCAAAACCAAAGTTTGCACCAAAGTCTGAATTAAGATTACATTACTTCTTAGATTTAATAAATTGACGTCTAACTGACGTGTTTTAACTCATTTTAGTTGCCATTTAAATTGGTTGGAAATGTTGTACTCTACTGAATAGATTTTTCTAGGTTATACCCAGAAAAACCAATTCAGTAGAGTAACAAAATTACCATTTTAACTTATATTAAAACAGTCATTTAAAAATGGAACTCTAATTTGGACATGTGGATATTAAAATAAAATATAAAAAAAGGCAAATAAAAAAAATATTATATTTAATTTTTACTTAAAACGGGATATTTACCATGAAATATGAGTTTTTCTGCAATTTATCTCGTGGCTATGGCGCATGCAACTGTGCCGAAATATCGGGAAGCAAAAAAACTCATATTTATCATGGTGAAAATCCCGTGTTGAGTGAAAATTATGTTCAAAAGCATGATAGTTTTCGAAGTTAAATAATAGATTTTTGAATAAACAAAAAAACACAAAAACAACTAAACCATGCGATATTCAGCTCGATTATCAGCGAGTAACATACAGTGTATTTTATTAAAAAAAAAATAGATCTTTACGAAAATTCCAATAATGTAACCCAAGGTATCAAATATTTGCCAAAATAATGACTTTCAGTCATTATTTGGCGCGCGCTGCGAAAACTTTTGATGATACATATATTTACTACATATATATTACATATATGATATATACTACATGTATACCCGTAGTACTCATTATTACCCACAAAAAAGTCTGCGAAGTATGTATTTAAAAACATATATGTATTTAAGTAGTATATCAGTCATGTGGTACCCATATATAATAGCACAAGCTCTGCTTACTTTGGGGCTAGATGATGCTGAGTGAAATGTTCCGCATTATGGCATAATGGTCTAAACGCAGCCGAAGTCGCGGGCGTTCGAGCAAGTATTTTACAAAACGAAACAACATAGTCCCAACCAATTAAGGACCGTATTATGAAAACGGTGGCTAAAGTTGGAGCTAATTGCGACCGTCATTGATGCAAATTAAGGCTATTGTTACCAGGCTTATCAGCTACTACGCCGCTAATGCAATTACGTAGCGAAAGCGGGGCGAAGCCGCGTAGCCCGTAGAGGCGTACCGTCTACGCAGCTACGAAACCAGTGTTTTTATTTGTTTACGCATACTCTGATTTTGAATGACATAAATAATCAGCAGGGCATTCGCGCTATTTCTCAACGTATTTACCATTGAAACGTTTTGTCTTCTTCTTCTTCTTTTCTTTCCATAATGGCATCTGTCTTATCGACAATATTGCAGTGTTAAGTGTTTATTTGTTAATAAAGTCTCAATCGATGGTCAATTGTCAATTCTAAACGTCATCGCGGGATAGCCGTATATAACTTTCTCAGGATTCCTCCTCGTTCAAATCACATTGAATACACTTATAATTCAATTGTCCATACTTTTCATTACAAGTAATTCATTAAAATTCCGCTAAGATTACTGAACAAAACACGCAATAAAACAAGAAAAGAATATTAGGAACTGCTTTGTTACTTCATGAAATGACAAACGAAGAATTAAAACGATTTGTCTTCGGTTCGGACAAATAAAAATCGTTCGTTTGATAGAGATGCCAAAAAAATAAGCGGTTAAAATGATTATTTCCATACGAAATGTGCTCACAGTGTAAGCTTAGTTTGGGGCTAGATGGCGTCGTCCACCAGTATTTGACACGCTTTGACACGTTTGGTACCTATATAATATAAAGTATATGCTACTCCAAGTCATAGACTAAATCTGTACCAAGTTTCTATCAAATACGTTCAGCTTTTACGGCTTGATTAATCTACAAACGAACATATATACAACCATTCATACAAACTTTTGTATTTATAATACATAATTAATTAATAATCCCGGACATTTCACACAGCATCATAAGGCCTCAAAGTAAGCAGAGCTTGTGTTATAGTTAGCACATGACTAATATACTACTTATATACTTTTTTTTGTAATATATTATACATAGAAACACCCATACCTGAGACAAATACTTGCAGATCATACAAACATTTGTCCCGTGGCGTAAATCTAACCTGCAACCTTCTGCGTATCTTCATATTCCACTGCGCCACAGAGGTCGTCAAAACTTAATAATTTACACACTAACGCAAACCCCTAAAACGTGTAGGTTGTCTTTGGGTGATCTACTATATTTGTTATGAAACTCTTTGTTAGCGAAAAAGTATTGAATTATGTATCAATGATGAGTTTATTTTGGCACGAAAGTCTCATTTGGCTTTCATCCAGCAACGTGCACCGTCTCACATCCGCAAGGTATGCATAGCAAATAAGTCTACGATACTATAGTGCAATATTACGGCTATATATATAACATATTACAAGAATAAATTTACACCTACGAAGGTGTTAATCATGTGATTTTTATACTTCAAATCAAAATGTTTTTATTTCTGTAACAGTTTTTAACAGTACATTTTGATAAACACGGGTTTTATTCTGTAATTTCAAATAACTAATACAATACATTTTTATATAATACATATTTTTGTAATCAATGCGTTCCGTAGGGTACCTGCAGAATTATCTGATAAACAGACAAGTTCCTATTAAGCTATTACTTGTAATATTCAATGTAATACAAATACAAATACAGAACTGCTTCTCGCTAAAGAATTCCATGGGGTATCTTCAAAGCGCATGGTAACTGACAAGTATGTATGAAGTTACTGCCAGAGTTTCCAAATACAATGCTTTAATTGCGACACTTGAGCTGTTTGTTGTTGAAGAGTTTAGTAAGGTATATTCAAAGTCCATTATCAAGTCAGTTGAGTACTTAAAGGTACACAAACAGGTACATCTTTACTATATTTTCCAAAATCATTACAAATTTGCGATGCATTTGTTCTCATGCGTTGAAATGCGTTTTTATTATGTTCTCCATCATCAGATTCACAGCAAACTTATATGGGACCACCTCGGAAATACACCCTATAGGATACAAAAATAATAATAAAAATCGGCCGTTAATTGACGGAGATATCCGGTAACAGTACAAAAAATGAGCCGAAATGAGAACATTCGCCTTTTTTGGAAGCAGTTTGATAATAATAACGTTAAAATAATAACTAAAAACCAAAAAGAAAACCGACTTAATTTATATAAAAATACGAAATTTCGTTTACTTGGATGACGTATTTTTTCCAGCTATTTTAATTTAAAAACCAAAAACTAATTAACCGATTTTGATGGCACTGCTATGGGACGAATCGTAAAGTATATCCTTTAACATAAGTATATAACATAAGTATATCCTTTAACATATTGTTTTATTCTAAAGCGATTCATAATTAGAGTTTGATGGAGCTAAACAAAATTAATATACAACTGAATTGAGAATAACCGTATCGTGGTCCGTCCCTACGATTCAAACTATCTCTGAACCAAATTTCATCAAGATCATTTCAGTAGTTTTACCGTGAAAAGGCAATAAACAAAAAAGCAAATAGACAGAGAGACATTCGAATTGTTTATCTAAGATTTGGATTATACCTAGTTTCACAAGTTTATTAGGAGCTGTGCTTAGTAAGACCTATGTTACACCTGCTAAAGATGATATAAGATGCAATAATTCACACGATGAAATAGCTGCGGTTGTTTATATTTGGCCACAGCCACCGATTACCCAAAGCATTCCTGCATTAGTCGGGTCGCCATCCGGTGCTATTGAGCCGTGTCCGGTCACGCCACCCGCACTAATCCCGCTGTATCCGGATTCGAGCCGGTATTTCACGCCGAAACACGCCACAATGCTCGGGTCGAACCCTTTCATCCCTCGGATGGGAATCTATGGACTTTTGCACCAAAATATCCTACATTAACGTATTTTTTGGACAGATTGTGTTTAGTATATTCGCGGGAAATATTTTCAGATCATGAAAGTCACACTGTAGATTACGGTTATATAAACAGTTAGTATTGGTAAGCATAGTCAGGCAATAGGTCTTTTAAATTAAATCTTAAATTTAATTAAAATTAAAATTAAACTATATCTTATGACACCTTGCCAAAGATTTAATTTGTTGTAAGTAGATAATTAGCCATGTGAATACGTAGCCATAATACGATAGTACATGCTAATGTCTAATAGTGGGTTCTGGACACTAATGTCATGACCCTTGCGAGGTATTAGACCTCATGCTTACTTCTTCTTTTTTATTAATGGCATGTGTCATAACAATGATAATTTTGCTAAGTGTCAAGTGTTTATTTTGTTAATAGTATGATGTCACATAAAATAATTATACAATCTTCTTCTGTCATTTCATGGAGTTAAATGCTATTTAATATTTAATAACTATATAATATTTAAAATGCTTTGCTAATTTAATATTTTTTACCCGTTTTATTGCATGCTTTATTCAGTAATCTTGGCGGAATTTTAATGAATAAATTGTGACTGTTATTGAATTATATGTGTATTGTGGTGCAATGTGATTTGAACGACGAGGAATCCCAAGAAAATTCTAGACGCCATTCCGCGTGACGTCTAGAATTGACAATTGACCATCGACTAAGACTAAATAACAAACAAACTGACTATAAACTATAAACCCTTGACTTTGGCAGAATTCACATTAACATGTCACAGGCCGTTAACAAAGAAGAAGAAGAAGAAGAGATAACTAGAAGGATTATTTTTGCTCGAACCACACAAAACCCCTATTCCAATTAATTTTCACTCAAAACGGGATAGATAGATAGATAATTGTTACTGTTTAGGGATATTTACTGTAATGTAGTATACAATAATATAAAATAATTACATGTGCAACAGATCTGTAGACATGCAACAGTGTGTAAAACGATGTGTAGATAGTTCAACTGATCTAGATCACTGCCAGAGGAGAGCGTCCTGGCGACACTGGCGGCATTGCCACGTCGAATTACAATGCTGGGCCAGTTAGGAGACAGCTTTTGTTTCATGGTACGATTCTATCAGATGCTGTGAAATCATTTTGAAAACACGATGGGATCCAGTTCCCTTTGGGCCAAGGTCTCGACTGCATAAGGTTCAAATAGGTTCAAATCTGTAGGTAAATTTAAACACATTTCGAGCATTACTCGTACGTCCGTATTTTAAACTAACTAGACAAATGTAGGAACTACGAACGCATACCTATCTGCAGTTATTTATTGCGCAAGCTACTCGGTATTTGCATCAGCTCCAAACTAGAGCGTGGTGGAAAATTAAAGTGCTGTATTTTTAAAAGCCCGGCGAAACGTGTTACTTTATGGACGGCAACCATTTCACTTACTAAGTTATAAAAATAACCCAACTATGTTTACAGTACACTGTACAGTAGAATATTTTGAAATTAAAATGCAAACTTGACCTAACTTACGAGTGATAGTAACACTAATAAATTGTATATTTTTGAAACAAAGTTACTTATCGCACGGTAAGGGGCTAGGCTAGGCTAGGCAGGGTTAAGCAAAAAAGTTTTAAGATTTTTCCGTCACGAATTTCCGTCTTCACGAATGTAAACGGTTATCCATAGGATAACACGATTCTTCATCCCCGGACAATATATCTCCGATTTTTTTTAATTAATATATGTTTTCTTTGTACCTCATTCAATTCATTAGTTATTTCTGCGTTTCATTTAATTTCTCTCAGACGCTAGTAATTAATTCATTTGTATGTTAATCAATAATATAATGAGTTAATAATAACATGCTACGATAGGAACTCGCTCCAGCCGAGTGTCCACGACACTCACGCATTTTTTAAAGTATACAATAGGCGCAATTGGCAATTGTGATTTATTTGATAAATTATTATTAAATAAATATTGGTGGACAATCTAGCGCCAAACTAAGCATTATAGTATTATAGTGACTAGATGTAATAGTAATCAGAGTCAGTGGCCTTGATTTTGCCAGAATAGCAAAAATTTCCTAAAATACGAACGACCTTATTTTCCTTGATTCTTTTAAATGACAGTTCTTAAATAATTGCGGTTTAAAAAAGAAAAATTAAACCGACTTCATTGAATTGAATTTGAGCCCATAGAAATATAACTGAATTGAGAACCTCCTCCTTTTTTTAAGTCGGTTAAAAAGTTTTTATTTTACGCATTTCAGTACTTTATCATTGTTCGAAATTCGTAAACACCATTAGGAAAGTCACAAGGAAGTAAAATGTCGAAATTTCTTTTACATGAATTAATTTTTTTTTCCAAGTATTTTGATTTAAAAACCAAACTACTGAACCGATTTTGATGAAATTTCTAAGGGACCAATCGGAAAGCGTATCCTATCAGACGAAAATTTTCAAATCAGTTGACGGAGTTATTAGGTTAAGTGGAGGGGTATCTGTATACTAGGTATACATTAGGTGGACACAGGCTGACAATGATAATGATAAAGTAAATTAATCGCGGTGTAGTCGGCCATTCTTACTTAGCAAGGTTCAGCGCGTTCACCATCAGATTGACAGCATTTACAATTGAGTAAAACATTTCAAACAGATAAATACTTTTGGGCAGTTTAAAAGCTACACTAGCAGAGTTGACCAGCAGTAGCTTAGACGAACTTATCTTCACATTTTGTGGAGAGCGTTTTCACAAATCTTTATTTTATTGTTTATAGCAAGTTAGCAACTGTGAATGACCGTATTTACGTCATGGCTTTAGCAACTTTGTTATATACTACTGCTAAAAGGCAATTACGTTTGCTTACGGTTCCCACATCCCCAAATGCGCGGACGTGACGACGTATTTTGCTACTATAGAAAGTAATAACCAAGCTACATTTAATATATAAAGGTGGACATTTCACACAGCAAAATCTAAACTTAAGTACAGATTGTAGTCTGTGACGACCTCTGTGGCGCAGTGGGCTAAGGTCTGGCTGAAACGCAGAAGGTTGCGGGTTTGATTCTAGTTGCGGGATCAATGTTTGTATGATCTGCCAGTATTTGTCTCGGGTCTGGGTGTTTCTATGTATAATATGTATGTATTTAAAAAAAAAGAGTTCAGAACTAGAGTACAGTGTAAAGTTACTACCATACTAACTGATCTGTCAGGCAGATATAACATCGAAAGCTAGGTTAACTGAACAATGACCTAAAGAAGTCGATTCTCAGTGACCTCGTTTAATATTTGTGTAACTGTCGTGTTTCTGATTATTACAAAATATATGACAGTGGAAAAGGAGATACGAAAATGCCAGAATCTGGAAACTTCTCTGACCCTTATTAATATAATTATAACTTTAACATAACTGGGGGTTAATTATAACTTTTACCTAATTGAACAAGTGTATCTACATCGCTTGTTCCGCTCGGGGCTAATACAAAGCTTTAAAACTTGTTATCCTCGTGGCATCTCGATCTTAAAGTTTCTTAGTTCAACCCAAGACGTGACTGAAAATAGATACTATTATGATTTTAATCAGCTCGGCTGTAAGCCGGAAAATGAATAAAAAAATAATACGCACGTGCCTTAGTCAAGTGCGGATCAGATATTAGGTGAGTTGATGAGTTTTGGGCACGATTGTTTCGTGTCGATTGAGTGGTTGGTTCGTAGAAATTTTCTGACGATTTATTATTATATCCTTTTACGATTTCCTTTTCCATTAGTTTTATGTTTTGTATATATTTTTTTCTTAGTTGAGGATAGAAATCCCTTTTTGGGTATAGGCCTTTAGGCCTCCACCAGCTTTTCACGATGTCGTCAGTCCATCGTTTCCATGGTCGACATGGTCTTCTTTTGCCAGTAAGTTCTGTCCGTCTGGTTGCATCTATAGTCTATATTTGTTTGTTGGTATCGGGCTAAATGTCCTGCCCACTATGAAAGTGTAGTTTAACTGGCGTCATAGGCTTTTATTTGCTCTGTTATTAAGCTACTTGATATGCTGCAGGTATTTCATCTCGTTCAATTTGTCATCTCGAAGGGTGAAAACAAGTAATTTCTATTTAAGCTAAATTAAATTATGCAAAAAAATTATGCGCTGAGCCTTTTTGACCTTTTTTTTGAATTATGATCTCATTGTCTGGCAAGAAACACAGGAGTTTGTGTCTAAAAACTTAAATTCTTACTTTTTCTTTTGTTATTTTATGTATGTGTGTGATTGTAGCTAAATTAATAACTCTATCTATCTACATAACTAAATTAGTTTGATATACATTTCTATTTGCTTACCTAAAAATCAATCAGTCAAGTACGGAAGTCGCGCCTGAGAGGGTAACGTTCCTAGGGTACCTACTTACTTTTTTCAGCATGGTGGTTCTTTTACCACCTGTTACTGTTACTAGTTCAATTATACCGTCATTAACTAAAAAAAACATAAAAGCACTGAACATTGTATGTTACGCTATGATCGAAAACATTTTTTTATTTTTATACAATAAGGCCTGACATTTCACACGGCGTCATCTAGCCTCAAAGTAAGCAGAGTTTGTGTTATGGGTACATGACTGTCCTTTTTTTAATACATACATTTTATACATAGAAACTCGAGACAAATACTCGCAGATCATACAAACATTTGTCCTGCGGCGGGAACTGAACCCGCAACCTTCTGCGTCTTAGCCAGGCTTTGGCCAACAGCGGTCGTATTAGACCTTGCTTCTTGCCAAATTTCATGATTCTAGGTCAACGGGAAGTGCCCCATGGTTTTTGATTTACTGGCGGGTGTCGAAATGTGCGGCATAGATAACAGAGATAAGGCCGTGTTTTTTTAAAGCGTTGACACTAAGATGCTTGATTGTTTTTACCTCCAAGGGACCGTAGTATTCGATATTAATGAAAAAGAGTCTTATCATAAATTATACTGACACATGACAATGCAGTGATCTTATAAGGACTCCGGTTACCCTTAAAAAAACGTGAGTTTGTAATGACCCGTGAACCCTTAAAAAACGTGAGTTTGTAAATCAATATAGACATAGACATTTGTTTTTTTACACATCAGTAATAATAATTACGTTTCAAAAACTAAAAAGAAAACCGACTTTGAATGAAATTTGAGCCTATAATAAATTTTTAGTGGAAATTAGATGATGTTAGTATTTTGTATATATCTAATATGGGTAGGCCAAATAAACGCACTGCTCCAATGAGACAGCGAGGTATCGGAATAAACGAAAATATCATCGACGTATACAATTTTTAGATTTTTGTTTATTTTTCAGCTCGACCGATTTTAATAAAAATTTAAATGGAACCACCATTTCAAACAAAAAAAAAGAATTTTCCAAATTGGTTCAGGCGTTTTCGAGTAATAGGTGAACATGAAATGAACACAACAAAAAAAAACAAGATCTCCTTTTTGATGAAGTCGGTTAAAAAGAAGGCGGGGCAATATTGGTAAATAAGAAGTAACACATTAAAAAGTAAAAAGAGAAAAGACATTTAACAATCTTAAAATTATTCAGCCTACCTACCTAACAGTGCTGTGTGCTACAGCAGCAATAAGAGCTCCACTCAGCGTTATGCTTCCCTGTCAGATGACGATTCAGCGCTGTTATTCTGCCGAGACCTTCGTCACTCAACCTTACGAAACGCAATAATAAAATAAAGAGCATTGTATTGATGATAAGGGGAGTTAACCTACGAAGACATATACGAGTATAAGGCACTTAAACTAATGTGATTGTGATGTACACTTAAGAGATGGTCCACTTTACAATCCCCACATGTAGCGCAAAACGCTATAGTAGATAACCTACTTATAACGATTTCATATAGACTTGTTATATTACTAGCAACAGAGAAGGAAAACATGAAACAAACCCAGCTCGGTGCAAGTTATGCACCTGCAACCGAACCTACAGCGCATGTACTGACTCGTCTTTCCTGCGGGTCCTGTCGGTAAGGTTAGTGTGGGTACCTGGGAAGGCCTGCGCTATCAAACAGAATCCCAGGCAGAGTGGCGTCAGTGGAGAGGAAACTTAACCCACCTCAGCTTAAATAAAGCTAGAGCTATTGACTTGGGTGTGAATAATTGGAATAAAAGCTTTGTGTTTCTTTGTGATTGGAGCAAAAATAATCCCTAGTTATTTTATATGAAAGGCACCATTTTATATAAAATAACAAATGACGAACAATAAGATACCACTTTGTGACATACTATAAACAATATAAACACTTGACACTAGAAAAAATTACATTATTCTGACACATGCTATTAACGAAGAAGAACAAGAACATTATAATCCTGAATTAGTTTCTATAACGGCGTTTATGTCTGATGGCCAACTGTACCACCGCTCGCGCTCAAATCAAATAGCGCGAGCTTTCCCGGCTTCCTATCACACACTTCGTCCCTTTTTACGAAATCACTCGCTCGGATTGCTGGAAAGCGAGCGGAAAGATGTTAGACATCAAGAAATAAAAATTGGTGAACAATGCACACAAAATCATCTAACTCCAAATTCCAAACAGTAGGACTGTGGTACCCACCAAGAAGTAGGTAGGTACTCTTGCTGTAGAGTCCTATAACCAGTTTGCAACAGCACCCGGCTACAAATTAAGGATAAGCCGCGCAGAAAACACGGAAGAATAAATTATGCAATTTAATTCAATCAGCACAAAACCGCTTCAAGTTTGATAACTGGGTAAGTACAGACGGACATAAAGCTATTATTTCTAATTTATCTCGCCTTACTGCGTCCGTTCGTAAAAAGTCTGGCGTTGAAACGTAATTCATTCTGCCGCAATTTACGTGGGAATGCTACCGGCATGGTGATTCTGGAACTCTTGATACAATCAATGTATATCAGTTTCGATTAGCAATGGACATTATTTAATGCCTTGGTATTACGCACGTTCGGTTTATATCTACGTTTCTATTTATAAAAATCAAAAGATACTTTATTCAATACAATCACAAGGATTACTTTGAAACGTCTTACATACTAGGTGAATTTAGGTGCCGATTCCTTCTAACCCAAGCACGAGAAGAACTGGCAATAAACTCGTCCTGGTCCTAGCGCTTTTTTGCATGATCCATCTTATAAATACCTTAACAACGAAAATCTAATACAAGAGAGTTTATACATTTCAAATGTGTCAGTTAACTGTCTGAGGGCAGAGCGATGCATTCTTATTAATAATATAATCATTTTAAGTCATATGACAGCATGTCTTACAATCGACATCAACCATCCATATTACCAATTCATCAGTAGTACCTAACTGAGAGCTGTTAGTATCAATGTTTTGACAGTATCAGAATTCCATGATCCCCGGCATATCCAGACACTAAATATAAGCGGGTAATGTGAACGTGCGTGTATTACAAGCGTTATAGGTTGCTTGTTCAATCTGAAAACCAGCGCTACTTCCGTGTCTGGAAGTAGCACATGCTGAGATTAAACGTTTTTGGCCACAATATAATGTTGATAGGTTCGCGGGAAGCGCTATTCTTAACGCCTGGTCGTTATTTTATGTTTGTAGTTTCCCCTTGGGCCCTATTTTTTGTGGTATTCTGTGTGCTCTTGTTTGTTCTTTCGTTTTGTGTGTGTACTAAATAAATGTTTTATCTTTTTTTAATGTTTGCAGAAACATAAAAAAAAAAGTGCGTTTCCCCAAATCCAAGACAAAAGGATGTAAAGGTGAATTATGCTAACAATCGGCGAGCATAAACGCAAGTATTGAACCGTCTAACCGTCGCGTCGGTTAATTCATAGCTTTTTTTTATATCAAACCACTTCTATCTAAACAATCCAACAAATACAAATACAAATATAATGTATTTACCAAAACTTAGATTAAGAACATACAATTTACTGGTGGTCCCTAGGGCTAGCCTGCATTGAGGGTGGTGGTTGACAAAAACGAAAAACCACTAAAACACAAAAGTAAACACAGAATAGGACAATCAGTATTTTATTTTTGTTGTTTTATTTATTTATATAAACAAATATAAATAAATAAAATATATAATTCCGGGCATTTCACACAGCATCATCTGGCCCCAAAGAAAGCAGAGACTGATTGTTATATACATTTTTTGACGTGATAACGTCGACGTTCTGACGTCTTATAAATCGATGAACGCTGGCTGCACGCACGAAAAATTATCACGTTCCGCCTGAGCCTAGCGTGCTAGCGAGAGCGCGGAACAAGCGATAGAGAGGCACGATAGGCCTAAGCGTTCGGCTTGTGACGCATCTTAATAGGTTAAAAGTGTGCAATTTTTCATTAATGTTTTTTTATGACGTTATCACGTAAACTTATCGTCCGTAAACCGACTTTACAGATAAACACATTTATTTTAAATTGCATACATATTATACATCGAAACACCCAGACCCGAGACAAATACTTGCAGATCATACAAACATTTGTTTTGCGGCGGGAATCGAACCCGCAACCTTCTGTGTTTCAGCCGATCCTTGGCCCACTGCGCTACAGAAGATGTTAATAAATAAATATTGTAAACAAAAAAAAACAATGCCACCATGAGAAATTAGAGACTTAAAGGAATGTTTAAAAAATTTTGATAAAAACGACTGCTTTTATGTGTTAGAGTGTGTGTGAACACTATCATATTTTTTTGAAAACTTGGCTCATTAATATCAAAGAGACTTAAGACCACCGGGCCAGTTATTGCAAAAGTTTCTCTACCAATTGCCTCATCTAGAAAATGCCAGTACCGTCTGATTCAGCGTCGAACGGAAGAAAACCCAATATCGTAAACGTTCGGATGCTTCTTTGTAGCCAACTTTTAACTTTATGAGATTTTTATTTGAACGGAGAATAATACCCAGTTTCCTCTTTTTTATTTGAATCACACATTGTCTTAGTTTTGGATCTGAGTTTGAGATGTTCTGGAATAAAGCCCTAGAAGTCTTGCATGTCGACATAAATAAATATCCTCGGACATTACCTAACGCATAGTAAGCAGAGCTTGTGTTATGGGTACAACATGGCTGATATACTACTTATATATTTTTTTGTAAATACGAACATATTATACATAGAAACACCCAGACCCGAAAGAAATACTTGTAGATCATACAAACATTTGTACCTCGGCGGGAATCGAACCCGCAGCCTTCTGCATCTCAGTCGGGCCTTGTCCCACTACGCCACTCTGTGATCAAGAAAAATAATAAATATTAAAATTTAATTAGAAAAATATATATAATTACACCCCAGCTCTCACGTTCATTAACTTAACATAATCAGATTTTCAAGCAGAACCATGTGATTGTTAGTTGTTGAAAGAAACGCTTTATAGGATACTAGCTGCTGCCCGCGGCTTCGCACGCGTGGTACCTACATAAAAAGTAACCTATGTCCGTTTCCAAGGTCCCATGTATCTCTATACCAAAATTCATCAAAATCGGTTTAGCAGTTTAGGCGTGAAAACGTAACAAACAGACATACAAACAGACAGAGTTACTTTCACTTTAATAATATTAGTAGAGATTTCGTTGTTGTGTGATTTCAATGACCTTTTAACAATGAACATAAAGTATTTTACAAAACAGAATACCTTTGGAAAACTTATAAGTAAATAAACTGACAGAAAAACAATTGAATGCAATTCAAAAAACAATACATCGATTTCGAGACGAATTACCAATCTTTCTTAGTCCACATTCTGATTTCCCAGAGTAAACTTTTATGTATGCGTTGTTCGTATTCCGGGAAGAGTTACAAGAACTTGGTAGAACCGACCCAGTAAGCAAGTAAGCCTTCGCTTGATCCACAGCTTACGAAGGGTCAGCCTATAAAGAATAAACGCGACCAGCGAACAAAACACTTGAAATCGATATGTAGTCGCGAGTAAGGTACTCGCGACTAGCTTCTGTAGAATGAATTTGTATGCGAAACAGAACGTCTCCAGGTTACAACGCAATAAATACCAAGCGTAAAGGTTCCGTAGGTATAATGTAGGTTTTATAGGTTATCAACATGAAACAATAAATCTAAGAAGAGCGCGTAGCACCAGTTTCTCACTGTTGCGTAGCTAACGAATGTGTTCAGGAAATATCGAATATAAATAATCTAAAACCTTAAACAAGCAATTCTTGTATATATATAAATCTGAATCTCGGAAACGGCTCCAACGATTTTCATGAAATTAAGTATGCAAGGGGTTTCGGGGGCGATAAATCGATTTATCTAGGTTTCATTTTTAGAAATTTATATTTATAGATATTTTTTTTATTTTTTTTGGGTTAAATTTTTTTCGCTTTATCCGTGTTTTATACCGAGCAAAGCTCGCTCATCCAGGTACTTTTTGTTAAACAAAACATCTCAAAATATGTACATAAGTAGGTAGGGAATTAATTTTGTTAATCCAAATAACATTCAAACGGAAATTTTGAATGTTATTTGGATGCTAATAGTTTAAAGCGCTCAAATAAATATATCAACATATATGTTATGGTTATCTGTCTTAACAATTCGACTTCTTCTTCTTTCTCATTGTGTCACTAGTTATTTCGAACCAGTGTGTTGAAAGGATTTTAGTGCTACTAGGAACTACTAAAATTCAGAAACGAAAACTTGCACTTATCTTAAACTTGCAAAATGCATTAAACTTTAAAAAATAAATATTAAATAAATAATGACAAACATTTCACACAGCATCATCTGGCTCCAAAGTAAGCAGAGCGTGTGTTATGGGGACCACATGACTGATACACCACTTATGTACTTTTTTTGTAAATACATACTTATACACAGAAACACTCAGAACAGAGACAAATACTTGCAGATCATACAAACATTTGTCCCGCGGCGAGAATCGAACCTGCAACCTTCTGCTTCTCAGCCGGGCTTTGACCCACTGCGCCAAAGAGATCAACTTTAACAAGCAGAAGCGTAAGCTACGCTGAGCTTCGTCTATGTTTGGAAAAAATAACTATGTTTGGTTACTAACTTCTATAATACAATAGGCAGTTCCTAGATTACCTGCATTTTGGATTATATGAGGCGTGTTGTACAAAATTGAGGGCAATATTTGAATATTGCTACAGCAGCCTGCCAACGTACCTAATTAACTTGGTGACGAGAAAACACATGTAACGCTTTGTTTCGATGGCCTGAATTGTTTTACTTTGCTAATGTAGTTATTTAATATTAAATTGGATGGCAGACAGGTGATATGAAGTAGGTAACTTTGTTACAAGCTGTCTTGAGCCTTGGTTTCGTGAGATAACTAAGCAGTTTTCGTGGAATAAAAATGAATAAAAAAATGCGTGGGAAACACTCGGTTGGAACGAAGTTTCCTATCGTGTTATATTATTATTGATAAACTTATTATATTATTGATTAACAAATACAAATGAATGAATTACTAGAATCTGAGAGCAATTAAATGAAACGTAGAAATAACTTTAAATTGTAAAAATGGTAGGAAATTTCGTATTTTCGAGTTGTGAAAATAAACATTTTATTGTACACCATTCAACTCATCTAATTCATTTAATCGTTCATCTTATTAATTATTTCGTGTCACCCTATGGATAACCGTCGGCACTAAAGAAAGGGTCGTGACGGAAACTCGTGATCGAAAAATCTTACACTTTTTTCGCCTAGCTCCCATCCGCCTAGTCCGCACCGTGCGATAAGGAACTTCATTCCAATTATTTTATAAACAAAACTATATACCATTTTTTAAATAACGGCTTTTAAGTTATAAAAGGTAATTCTTAATAAATACCTGTTAACATAATTACAGAATAATATAAAATACATATGAAACAGTTGAGCTATCTTAGGGCAGTTTAAAACGATCTATAGATAGCTCAACTTATACAGATCACTGCCAGAGGAGAGCATCCCCAAGATTCTTGCGGCATTACCACGTTTAATGGCAATGCTAATACGCTGGGCCAGATAGGAGCTCTTGGGTCGCGCGATGTTGCGATGTTTCTACCAGACGACGGGATGCCGTGAAATCATCACTTTCACTACATAGTATAAAACAAAGTCGCTTCCCGCTGTCCGTCTGTCCCTATGTAAGCTTAGATCTTTAAAACTACGCAACGGGTTTTTTTTTTCAAGATTCAACAGGAAGGTTTATATGTATATTTTTATTTTATATGTAACTAGCGACCCGCCCCGGCTTCGCACGGGTGCAATGCTGATACTAAATATACTAAAGAATGAATTTATATACAACGTTATCTAAGTAAATAACATAACCTAAGAGATAGACATATACCATTGCGGACTTTTGATGTAGACCTTTTTAAGGTGTACAATACTGTAGTACATTATTTTGATATATCTCGTAGGGTTCAGTCAGCGTTTGCAATGTAAGCGCAAAAAAATGTGTTTATTTACGACACCACATAAGAAACCTCTAAAGTTATCAGTGTTTCTCTACTACATTATGCATGTTTTATACATATAAACCTTCCTCTTGAATTACTCTATCTATTAAAAAAACCGGATCAAAATCTGTTGCATAGTTTTAAAGATCTAAGCATACATCGGGACAGACAGACAGCGGGAGGCGACTTTGTTTGATACTTTGTAATGATTATCAGTGTTTCTCTACTATACTCGTATTACACATGTAGTATAATATAGTAGAGAAACACTGATAATTTTAGAGGCTTCTAATCACATTAGACATTCTGTTCTGTATTTAGTATCAGCATTGCAACCGTGCGAAGCCGGGGCGGGTCGCTAGTTACGTATATACTTGTTAACTAAGTACTAAAACAATATTCTGATTGCAAAAATATAAAAAATACTAAATACAGTTAATTCACCCAAATTCAGTGCATTTTGACACAAGGCGTTCTTCTTCTTCGTTTAATGACATGTGTTATAATAATGTCAATTTTGCCCTCATGCATAGTTTTGACTTTAGTTCCAGCATTTTGTCATTTTTAAGATACATAATGTTATGAAATTACTAGCTGTCTGCGCGCAGCTTCGCCCGCGTTGAAGATTTGTCCAGAGACAAACCAATCTTCCCGGGATAAAAGTAGCCTATGTCACCCGGGGATAGTGTAGCTTTCCAACAGTAAATTAATTTTTGAAATCGGTCCAGAAGTTTTTAAGTTTATTCGTTACATACAAAAATACAAATCTTTTCTCTTTATAATATTTTGATTTAAAAACCAAACTACTGAACCGATTTCGATGAAATTTCTATGGGAAATCAATTAATATACCAATGAGCAAGTATCACATAAAAAATAAATCAAATCGATTCATATATGACAAAGTTATGAGGTAACAAACATAAAAAAAAACAACCGAATTGATAACTTCGTCCTTTTTTTGAAGTCAATTTAGTGAAAATCTAAAAGTTACCGTGTATCTCAAAAAGTGCTGTGTTTTTCATTCTTTATTTTTATCCGCAAATAACGTAACCCATTTAGAGAAAAATGTCAGAAACAAAATATGAAGAAACATGAGCAAGAGGTAACCACAATGTTTCAACGACTGAGAAAATTGCTCTATACCACCCGTCGGTGTGGCGAGCAGAGCATTTTAGAATTCCGTAATCTAACTAGATAAAAACACCGCAAATCATATATCTATACTAATATTATAAATGTAAAAGTAACTCTGTCTGTCTATCTGTTTGTTACGTTTTCACGCCTAAATCGCTGAACCGATTTTGATGAATTTTGGTATAGAGATAAATGGGACCTTGGAGAAGGACATAGGCTACTTTTCATGTAGGTACCAGCTAGTTCTTATGTTTAACAGTCTATTTCAGTATTTTTTTTTAGTGATAAATAATTCAAAAATAATGCCGGACATTTCACACGGCATCATCTGGCCCCAAAGTAAGAGAGCTATAAGAGCTTATATTATGGGTACCACATGACTGATACACTACCTATATACAGTTTTTCTTTGTCCATGAATAAAGTTGCCAACAGATTCAAACATCACACAAGAATTTGTAATTGTCATATATAATCACATAAATAGGTGTCGAGGCGTCCTTTTGGGATACGGAACCTTAAAACATAGAAGAACCCGTTTAGTAATGTGTTTGTCGGGTAAAATACAAGCTTCATAAAATTGGTGAATGCGGAACACTGCAAAGTCTGACACGCGCTTGCCCGGATTCTAATATTGGAATGGACCGTAAAATTCTTTTATCTTCCAGATTTACTAACATGTTGTGTGGCGTAAACTGTTCTGCTTTTAGAGGCTTTTATAATATTTCAGTATAAAGGTTTGATAATATACTCGTACCCATTAGATTTGCGTATTTATGTAATTTCATTACCATTCAAAAATCGGTTAGGTTACGCGTATTCTCCACTTTATGTACATAGTTACAAGGACCCATTCTACTGGGCAAATTTGTAGAGAAGTGCGAAATATATCGCTATCGTTACTTATAACAAATCCTGATCCTCGGCCGCTGTATGAGGTGGCTGTTATTAATACGCTGGGCTTCTTTAGCAGCTGTGTTAATTTATATTTATCTCTACTGTACTCTACTATATAAATATACTGAACATAATGTTTAATTTTAGGTGGAGCTAACAGTAATTCATACAGAAATTACAAAGAATGGCCTAAAGAGGTTCTGGGGTGTTCCCGACACGTCGGCTTATGTGGGACATTTGTTCCGTATGGAAATTCCCAAAGAAGCGTTCTCCGGATAATTGGTAGCTTATAAGGTAAGCAAATTAAGTAGTTCGACGAGATTACTATTTTGGATGTACTTATGAAATATAAGACCTCTGAAGACTTAAATAAAAGAATAAAATAGAAGATAAGGGTTAGTTGTTCGCTAACTCTATCTCGCTATCTAGACGAGATAGAGTTACGCGATAGAGAGGCACTATGTAGGTATATATAATCTTAGGCACTTAGCACTTGTGCGAGCTGAATTGGACTTTATTGCGTTGCAGTAAGAGTCGTTATTAATGTATATGGTTTCGTGGACAGCGCCTGCTGTTCAAGTACTAATAAGTATTCTGTGATACAGTATAGAGCCGAGGCCTCCATTTCCCCGATTCAATATGACTTCATTGAAAAAAAAGTAACTACTCAAATGTTCCGTGACAATAATAAAATTACTTGACCTAGTAGTACTCCGTATTTTCGTGCTTGTACAATTCAAGCAAGAAAAGTTTTTGTTGACTGTTGGTACCGTAGTGCCTACGGTGTGTCTGTGTACATGATTGGTATATACCTAAACTTCTTCTTCTTCTCTTCTTATCGCGTCACTTGTTATTTCTAACCAGTGTGGTTAAAGGATTAAAGTGTGCCTCGGAGGCTCCTTTCGTGATCTTAGGTAAGCCTTAATGTAAGCTCTCTCGCTTGCCGACAGGATCCGCAGGAAAGACGAATCAGTACATGCGGTGTCGGTTCGGTTGCAGGTGCATAACGGCTGGCACCGAGCTGGGCTTGTTTCAAGTTTTCCTTCTCTTTTGCTAGCTCTTCTGTAAGTCAGCAGGGGGACTAAACTAATTTGAATATATTTTATACATTTCAAGTGTCTCTGGCTGTCTGTTTGATATCTTTAACTGATAAGCAGCTCTTTGAGATTTGGATTGTTTGGACCACGCGCATGAATCCGGGGGCAGAAGCTAGTACGATGGTATTAAAGTATTACAAAAGAATTTAATTCAAATAGAGAGAAAAAGAAAGATTTACTCGAGATTTTATTTACTTTTAATTGAGGCCATTTCTAGCCTTCCCATCGCTACACCAAAGAGGCACTTGAAAGTTTTTTCCTTCTTAATACTTTCATTCGTGATGTGCTTTTTGCACAGCGAATTTTGTACATTGAATTAATAATGTTCTTTTACTTCACATCGAGTTTATCAATATTTACATATTCATGTCGAGACCTGACTTTCCGACACTGAGGTTTTCAAAATGGCTGAGTGGTTAGAAATTTTAATAATGCTACGACTTGGTATAAAGTCTTACTAGTCTTTTATGAGTTGATCAAGGACATTTCATCCGAGGTTGTGCCTCTTTGTTAAAGAAATTGGTTGTCAGTAAAGTTGGTTTACGGACGATAATTTTACGTGATAACGTCATAGAAAACATTGATGAAAAATTGCATAAGTACTTTTATCCTATTAAGATGCGTCACAAGCCGAACGCTTAGGCCGATCGTGCCTCTCTATCACTTGTTCCACGCTCTCGCTTGCACGCGCGGCTCAGGCGGACCGTGACAATTTTTCGTGCAAGCAGCCGGCGTTTATCGATTTATAAGACGTTATCACGTCCAAAAATGGGTGTTTTGTTTCCTTAGTTTCACAACGATGCGATGTTCTTATAGTGTCACAAGTTATGTCAAACTAGTGTGGTGAAAGGCTTAAAACGCGCCTCAGAGACTGCATTCGTGCACTTAGTCTTCAAACTTTTAAGATTCACCTATGGGTATGGTAAGTTAATTGGTTGCGTAAATAAATATTTTGAATTTTTACTCAAGTCTTATGTTCAAAAAGTCAAAATTGTGACATAATACCTACGAGTATTGAATATTGGAGCTAGTTTTTTCACTCAGATACATGTTTGAGAATTTTTGTAAAAATAAAAAAAATCTGTCTCTGTTTTGGTCAATTTAAATTTATTTCTCACTCGTTAGCGAGGCTTGATCCCGTGAAACTTAATTCCCAATACAACCAAAACGAATTTCAATAATTGTCTTCCAAACCAAGAGACAATTTTGACTAAGTCCACTCGTGGTAAATGCTTTTCTGCCAAAGAACATTTAGCAAACGTAGCGATTCTTTGCGTGACTGTTGCCATTATGTTAGAGTCCTTCGTTACGGTTTTGAACCTTGAAGGAGTGGCTCCGTTAAAGCTCGATTACTTTAAATAAATGCACGAATTCATTTTACACAGCACCCATAGCACGAAGGAACCCTTATAGTTTCGCTGTGACTGTCTGTCTGTCTGTTCGCCCCTAATTTTCCCCTTGCTCGCAGACTATTAGTTTTATCGTGATGAAATTAACGGTAATACGTATTATTGACCCCTAAAGTTATGAAAAATAAAAAAATACAGTTTTTAGGGATACGTCCCCTACATGTAAAGTAAGGTTGATTATTAAAATATTTTACAACCTCATCGTATAGCATATCGTTGGATAAACGGGTTTTAGACACATATATTTGTATGATGAATATACTTTGAAGTGGGTATTTTTGAAAGCTATAACAATTCACGGAACACTAGTTTATGTAGGTACTACTACATAAGTATCCAAATATAAACCACAATGTCAAATAGAGCTTCATACAAACGCCTCAATATTATGAATCACACAGCGTCGCCAACTAAGGCATTTTTCGCATTAGTAGAGTAGGAATGTACAAGCGCACACAAGAACAAGCAAGACACGTTCGAATTTTGGTAGGTTATTGACTAATCTTTTCTTTTCAACCGTTGTCGTTAATTGGTGTTAAGCCTCCTTCAAACTCTTGCAATCTTGCCGGTTCTGTGCGAGTCTAGATACTGCCAGGAGCCCGCTATCTACTTCGTTTTTCCATCTTATACGTGGCCGCTTCAGTCTTTTTCTATTCTAAAAGATATGGTAGGTATAATTACCTATTATAACAATGTTAAAGTGCCCTAGCTCCCACCCTAGGAAAATCTATGTTGTGGGTAGTTAGTAGATAAAGATGAATACTTGTGTTAGATTGTCTCGCTCTTCCATATCTTATAGAACAGTTCGAGTTAAGGTTTGTACCTATCAAAATTATACGATTACTAGCTGCTTCCCGCGGCTGTCCACGGGTGGTACATACATAAAAAGTAGCCTATGTCCTTCTCCAAGGTCCCATCTATCTCTATACTAAAATTCATCAAAACCGGTTTTGCGGTTTAGGCGTGACAGACAGACAAACAGCGTTAATTTCGCATTTATTAAAATTACAAAATAGGTACCTAGTACATGATTAGCCTAAAAATAGACTAGTAAGCTGCCAGTAAGCGATACGTTTTCCATTATTATCGGAATCGTGTAAATTGTTTGACTTCGACTGAGTTAGCCCTATCATGATGTCTACAATAGCAATAATCTTTGTTTATAATACCTACTGGTTTTGTATCTCATTGGAAAAAAAAAATCAACTAGAAATAAAAATAATCCATATGAAATAACTAAAAATATTTAGAGTTTTATTATTGATTTGACTAGCTCAAACGCATTCTTTGTCGCCGTGCCAATCGTCTATTAGAATGCTTTTTAACCAACGTTCATTACGCTCGTGTGATTCAGACCTAACAAATTGTGACTATTTATTTAGTGACATCAGCAAACGAGATGTAAGCAGTTGTGACTGAATAACTATCTTCCATCAGTTTCCTGGTTAATTGCTGAAGCTGTCCCCGGTCAGTCTTCGTTAGCGGGACTAATGGGTGTCTCCGGAGGGCAAGGTTTTATCGGGCTATCTTGGGAACATTTAATAAACGTCATGTTTTAATTTTAAAACGTTCTTGAATACACACAAAATTATACTGTAATGCTAGCTAAGTAAGTTCATTATGAGTTTACTTGTGTGGATAAACTGATGATTCTTCAAGAAGGCCAACATTGTGTCCTAACGATGAGTACTGTTGTGGTTGGGAGTCGAAACAAACAGCATAGAAGTAGAATAGAATAGATTGACACGTGAGTATCTCGCACTACTTACGAGATCTATCGTACCCTATACATGCAGCAAGGTGATTATGGAACTTTTGAAACAATCAATGTCTATCAGTCAAACGAAGCATAGTATTATTGTGTATTATGGTGACTAGATGATAGAATACTTATATATTTTTAATACATACTTATGATACTTTATAACACCCAGACACAGAACAAACACCCATGTTCTTCACACAAATGTTTATCCTGGGAAGGAATCGAACCCTCAATCTATAGTGCAGAAGGCAGAGCTGCTAACAACTAAGCTGACAGGCATAATTATAAATAGATGAATAGCATAAATAGCATAATTTGAATAATAAGTTTGATTGCAACTGGAAGCAGTTTTGGTAAATTAGTATACCGTACATTCAGGTTTCTATCTAAGACTAAATGACGGAGAGCGAACGATTAATGTGAAGCATATTTCATGTCGGTAAGGAAGCACTTAAAAGAGATGTTTTAAAAGTTCTGCGGGAGGACACTGTATAAAATTTAATTAAAATTAAATATTAGTTTTAGTATGTAAATTATTTTATTTAAATGTGTATTTACGTAGGTATATAATTGAGTAAAACTGAATATGAACTAGCACTGGGCATAAAATATAAAATTATTGCTGTAGGTTAAATTAATTGTATCTTGTATTATTTTCTTATTAACTGTACCTTTCTAATATTTTCTGTTAGTTATATTTTGTCTGTTTGATTTGTTTATATTAGACTGTCGGTATTTTGTAAGTTACTTTTATCAACTGTAAATTTCTTATTGGCCGTAAGTTAGATTATTAAGGTTAGAACTGTTTATACATACGGGCTGTTGATTTAGTTTGAACAATAAAAAAAAAGCCTCTAGCCCGTGCTTCTGCCTGTGAAAATACACGCCCTCACGCACACTCTGGGTGTGTGAACCATGCTCCTTTCTCATACTATTTGTCATATCGGGTCGTTTTTTTTATGTGAAAGGATATACTTTTGGTTCAATATAAATTTCATCAAAATAGGTTCAATAGTTTGATTTTTAAATCAAAATAGTCTAAAAAAGTATGTCATCCAAGTATACCAAACTTCGATATTTGGCTTTCCTGTAACTTTCCAGTGGTGTTCACGAATTTCTAAAAAAGATAAAAAAGTGAAAAGCGTTAAATAAAAATTACACAATCTTTTTTTTTAAATAACGAATTCTAAAAACAACGCTTGTCTCTAGTTGATGTGAATTTCTTAATCAAAGTTGGCCACGGATCTAAATATCCGCAGAATAAAACCTTATCTTACTTTTACTTATGTGCCTGCTTCCCAGTATCCAGACAATATAATCGAAACTTGGATAAGTGTTCCAGAAATACAGTAAAGGTCACACAACAGCAGGCCAAGTTTATTGACCTTACTGTAATGTAGTACATTCAAGGAGGTTACTTCGTCTAGGTACGTGGTCGCTATTGATCCAGAGCAAATGTGTCGCGTTTGTACAACGCCAACGGGAAATTCAGCTAACCTTTTATAGTACGAGTAGGTATAACAGAATAAGTAGAGCCACCTAAGTTATATTTTTGTAAAAATAAAGGTTTGATTAATTGTTTTTTGTTAATTTGGTCAATGATGTAAATAACATTAATAATAAATATTGGTGATTCATAGAACACAATCTAGCCCCAAAGGATTGCATCCATACTAATGTTTTATAAATGCGAAAGTATCTCTGTCTGTCTGTTTGTTACGTTTACACGACTAAACGGCTCCGAATCTTTTTGAAATTTAGTAAGAAGTCCATACTAATATTATAAATGCGAAAGTATCTGTTACGTTTTCACGCCTACGCCGCGAGCGATTTTGATGAACTTTGGAATAGATATAGATGGGACCTTAAATAAATAATAATTTTGTAGTAGCTAGTAGCTTATAAATATGGTGACCATGACTGATACTTATATTTTTTAAATACATGATACTTGATAACACCAAGAGACAACAAATCGGAAAGAAACGGTCACGCTCCGATTTCCGGGTGAAGTTGTAAAAAAAAACAATCATGATTTAGTTACAGAAATGTACAGAACAATATAAAATACATGTGTAACAATTGAGGTATCTAAAAACCGTTTTAAACGAAAGAAGGCAGCGTTCCCAAGACACTTGCGGCATTGCAACGTTAAATGGCAATGCTAATACGCTGAACCAGATAGGATTCAGCTCTTGGGTGTAATGTAAATTACATCGCAATGTATATAATTACCAGACGCCGTGAAATAATTATATCTTATTTTGATTTAGTTGCATAATGATTGACTTCATGATTCAAATGTCATATCAGATCTTTAGATTCTCTGAAATGCCTTGTTATGAAGGTACCATGCACTATAGATCATTGGGTTATACCAGTTAAAATATGCAGTATGTTTTTAAGAGTAGTAGGTACAAGGAGATCTGCTGGCATCTAATGATATTGTTTAAATAAACCTTGTGGTACAATTGACCAATCAATAAAATTCAATCCCAAAACTGCCTAAAACATGTTGACGAGAAAATTCGGATTGATTGATACTTCAAAGGGCTACCGCCTGCCTAACCTCATGCCCTTTACAATTACTTCAAATCAACTGCGATATAAACTCGTGTTCAAATGATGTGGAATGAAGAAGAGTGAAGATATTTGTTTAGAAGCGCACAAGAAAAATTTTGTAACTTTACTAACAACATCCCGGCTTCGCACTGGAGAAATATACAATCTAAAACAACCTCTTGAATCACTGCGTCTATTGGTGATACTGATAACCGTATGAAAAAGTTTTTGAGTTTATCACGTTCAAGCAGACGGACGGACGCATTATTATTTTTATTTTTTACTGCAGCCTCCTATAGCCAACCACAATGCTAATATTTATACATTTAACTATTTGGATTTGGTTATTAGGTACAAACACTTCTTATTTCCTAACAGCAATATTTATGTAGTAGGATCTTCCATGGTTACATGCATTATTTTTTATAATAGATAACATAATCAATTTTGGTGAACAATGCACACGCACGGTGCGGTGGATGCATAAAATTAGACATTATTAATATTATTATTGTAGACATTAATTTATTTTCGTTTTTTAGTATGTATCTCCTTTTCACAACAGGACAAGCAGACGTACCGTTCAATACCATCCATACCTTGTCAACCTACCACCCTTACGAACAAAGCGCATTGCTTCCACATTTATAATGCGTACAGCCAAGGATTGGAATGCTTTGCCGTCGGCTGTCTTTCCTGAAAGCTACAATCAAGGTCTCTTCAAGTCTCGATTAAATAGGTGTCTTCTAGACTTCTAGAGTCGGCCACATCATCGCTTAACATCAGGCGAGATCATGGTCAAACGTAGGTTTATCGTTGATAAAAAAAAATTGGCTTTGGACCTTACAAAATTGACTATATACAGTTGTGGTCATATAATTAAGAACGATTTGAAGTTATAGAAGTTTTTTATTTAAATCGTGTCATACACAGAGATGTGTACCTTCTGATAAGCACATAGTTATGTTATAAAATAGCCACATTAATAGAGCAACGTGGCTTAGGAATAAAGAATAAAATTGCAAACTATTTTATATCACATTTTATTTATTTTACCAAAGTAACACATTTAAATAGTACTGAATCTGGACAAATAATTAATAACGATTTATAAAACTGCTCGGGAATTGTTTTGTATGACACTTACATTTAAATCATATAATATGTAGCGCAAAAAAATTAAAAATCAATTTAATACATTTTTAACTAAAATTAATAGTTAATAGCATATCCACGGCTTTTAATTATGCTTTACACCGGCGAGGCATTGGTGGCAATTCGGTTGGCACCAACCTAACTAATTTTAGCTAAAATTAGGTTTAGACTGTCAAATTAAACATTGTTATTCTGCTGTTACCAACTTATCCTAATTTAATTTTATCTAATTTAATTAAGTGTTCCTTATTTAGTTAGATGGTACCAACCGAATAGGTTTTACAAATGATATAACTAACTAAAATATATTTTAGACATTCCTAAATTTAGAAATGAACCAACCGAATTGCCACCATTGACTCTATTAATTTTTGACATTTCGCAAGAGAAATAGAGTTCCATTCTTCTAAAAAAACGTCGTACAGCTCTCTTTAATTCCAACACTGTGTATTTGAAACCTTTTTCTTTACTTCGAGCCACAGATTCTCTATTGGGTTTAGATCTGGGCTGTTAGCTGGCCAGTCTAAGACAGAAACTGATTGCGCTGTAAGAAATTTCTTTACGGTGCGTGCAGTGTGCTTTGGATCATTGTCATGCTGGAATGTCCAAATATCCGGTAGAACGTCTTCAGCATAAGGTTACATTGTTTCTTCCAGTATATTTTTGTATTGAAACTGATCCATGTTACCTTCTATCTACTTTACAGGTCCAACACCATGTCCAGTATAGCACCCCCAAATTTTCACATTTTAAAACATAACTTCACATAACTTTCGTGTACTTAGGGTCGAATGCTGTATTCGGGGAACGTCGTACTTATCGTTTTCCATCAGAACATACTCTGTTTATTCGTTTCGTCAGAAAAAAGTACATTTTTCCACTGTCGCACAGTCCGGTTTTCATACTTTCTCGCAAATGCAAGCCGGGCCTGTCTGTGGCAAAGTTTCAACATGGGTACCTTTCTTGCTATCCTACCGTGCAATTTTTCTTCTACCAAACGTCTTCGAATAGCGCGTGCTGAGATTGCTGAAGGGTTGTTTTCACCAAAATATTCTTTTCTCAGCTCATTGGACCCTTTAAAATGATTTAGTTTTGCCATACGAACGATGTTTCGGTCATCTCGAGGAGTTGTTTTTCTCTGTTTAGTTACACGTGGACATTCGAAGTAGTTTGATACGTAGCAAAATGCTTTACAGCGTGGAAAACCATCGTTTTTGAACATTGCAGATGGTCGGCTATCTTTTTATAAGACCAATTCTTCCGGCGAAGTTTTATTATTACTTCCCTTGTAGATTTATCACAACTTGAATTTTTTCCCATTGTTTTTTCATAAGAAGCAATCACTTTTAATCTTTTACAGCACTAAATGTCGCCAAAATAATACAAACGGTAACAAATCGACTGACTGTTTTCTATTTAAATTTGAATAAAGGTATAAACTATTTAGCGTTCTTAATTACGTGACCAGCCAGTAAATAGGAATACTATGTTTAGAAGTAGTGTAAAAAGTTAGCCTATTTATTTTTAGCTCATCATTCGTATCAATGAATACAGTGGTATTATGGAAAAGTTTTACGATACCGAGAGAAATAAAAAAATTGCATGCAATTAGTTTTGCATCTTAGTTTGAAAAAATCTTGCCTTTACGAGTATATCAGCGTTCTTAATTATATGACCACCACTGTATATTCGATGTACAATATACGTACATAATATAGTCAAGTGAAATAATAACCTATTGTTTTTATGCAAACCGATGAACTCGCCAGCTTCTTTTTGCTGTAATTAAATTTTGTTTTCTTAGGTTTAAGTTTCCGTTTTGTACACTAATGAATAAATTAATAAATAAATAATCCGCTACTTTTCACACAGTATCATCTAGCCCTAAAGTAAGCAGAGTTTATGTTATGAGGAACCACATACTACTACTACTTTTATGCATGTTTTTTAGTATTCGTCAGTACATTATGATGAAAGTCCAAACAAATAGTACATACCTAAGGTGACGATCCAAGCTAACATATTATTTCCTTTGTGTAGGTACTTTAACGGTGTCTTCCCGAGAAAACGCGAGCAGCGACGAGCGGACCACGGATCAAACTGGCTGGCTTTGAGTGGCCTGTCAGCTCAGTTGGTAGTAGCTCTGCCTTCTGCGCTGTAGGTTGGGGGTTCGATTCCCTCCCAAGATAAACATTTCTGTGAAAAGCATAGGTGTTTGTTCTGTGTCTGGGTGTTATAAAGTATCATAAGTATGTATTTAAAAATATATAAGTATTCTATGAGTCATTTAGTCACCATAATACAAGCTATGCTTGGTTTGAGACTAGATGATGTGGTGTGCATTGTCCAGAAATATTTATTTATTTATTTATTTAACTCACCTTGATGAGGATTCTCTATCTAGATTAATCAAAACAGCGTAGGTGCCTACATCGACAAAATAATATGCGACAAAAACCCGTGTTTATCAAAATGTATTGCGTCATAAAGTCTATGTACCCACGGCAATCAATGTGATCGTCAACTAATATTTCCTCTGACCTAGTCTTGCTATCGCCTAAAAAACAAGTCAGATTATATACAAACTCGAAGAAGTCTTTATTCTCTTTTTGTATTTGGATTCCATTTTTTCTTTTTATAGATTTCGGTCAAGGAGTTTTATTGTTATTCTTCAACGCGCCATCAATCAAACACTATGAGGTTACCAAACTTAGTGTTCTCTGGGGAATCTTATTTTTTACCTTATATTTTATTATAAAACTGAGGAAGAATATCTGATCTTGTGCTGTTATCATGAACGTCACGTTTTAATTTCAGAAGATTTTACTGTATTTCCAAAATTTATACGAATGATAATGCTTAGCTTCCGCAGAAAATTAGTAGGTATCCGTGCAACCGGAAATTTACGTTCAGCCCCAGGGGGAATGAATACAGGATGAAATATCGGCGCATGCAGGTTTTATTTTTAGAGCATGGGGTTGGCTATTCGTTTGTTTAGTTTAGGCGCTCTCCGTTTTTCTCAATACCTACCTAGCTACCTCAAAATGGTGAGGTGAGTAGAAAGTAAAGACTTAAATGAAATAAATAAATATTGTTGGACAATGCACACCACACTATCTTGCCCCAAACTATACATAGCTTCTATTAAGGGGACCAGATGATGGATACAATACTTCTATATTTTTGTATACATACTTATTTATTTACTTATAAACACTAATGACGACCCCTGTTTGACTGTTTGTTTGTTTGACGACGCAGAAAGTTCCGGGTTTGATTCCCGCTGCGGGACTAATTTTTGTTTGATCTGCAAGTATTGGTCTCGGGCTGGGTATTTTTCTATGTGTAATATGTATGTATTTACAAAAAAAAGTATATGTGTAGTACATCAGTCATGTGGTACCCATAAAACAAGATCTGCTTACTTTCGGGTCAGATGACGCTGTGTTAAATGTCCGGGATCATTTAGTATTATTTATTTAATGACGGGCTACATCATTATTAAAAGTTCCGCCCATGCCACATCTTATTTATAGTATCTAATATTATATAACCGGAAATGCTAGGCAAATATTTTATTTATGAAAAACCGCACATAAATTACGAAACGAACATAAATCGAAAGAACGAGTCTCCAATCTACTCGTTGGATCAATTCAGTATGGAAATTTCAGGGAAAAGATTTTAACAATTTTAGGAAAATAAGCATATAAAGACTGTAAACAGCGGGCTTTTTGTCCGCCCGCTAAAACAAAAAGGGTGTTCACTCTTCCGTAATAAGTATTGGGCCGTTTTTCACGTTAGATAAGTATCTTTTTGTTGAGCTGCTTTACCTGTCCCGGCCTTTTTAGGCCGTATCGTGAGCAATAGATACCTACGTCCGGAAGTTTTACTGGTTTCCAGATACAGATAAAACGATATAAACCCATGATCTATGTGTTTAGTTTTCTTTTCGATTATGAAATCTTATAAATAGTTTTTTTACCGCGGTGCCGTTTGAATGTAACATGAATAAAAAATAATAAATAATGCCGGACATTTCACACAGCATCATCTGACCCCAAAGTAAACTGTGCTAGAGTGTTATGAGTACCACATGTCATACTATTTATACCCCTTTTTTTGTAAATATATACATTTATACATTAATGGTACTGTGGCAATTATAATTTGCCGTCGTTCCATTAAGTCCACGGCAATTTTTTATTTTATTTATCCGTGGTAAATTTCAAAATTATAATCAAATTTAATTCCCAAAAATGTGTACAAAAATGTTAGTTGTAACCTGTTGGTTAGGTTATGCTAGAGTATAGAAAACAACGCGCAAGACGAGCGAGCAAAGCGAGCGTGCTGCGGCATCGTCCAGGAAAATGTCGTTCATGGTATTGCGGTAATTTTTTTGCTGTAATACCATCGATGGTTGCTTCTGATGGTACTACGGTTAACAAATGTCATAGTTATATAGTGGATGTTGAATAAGTACACAAATAATTAGCACTATCCCACCAACATAATAAATAAATAAATAATATCAAAATAATTCCGGACATTTCACACATAATCATCTGGCCCCAAAGTAATCAGAGCTTGTGATATACATAGGTACCTCGTGACTGATATAATACTTAAATACTTCTTTTTTTTTAAACATAAATACGTTATACATAGAAACACCCACCCCGAGACATATACAAACATTTGTCTAATGAGTTAAATATTACAATGGATTTCCACAAAGTCACGGCTCAATCAATTATCTTACCGGTGTTCATTTCGAAGAAACAATTAAAGCACAAAAAATAGTCCTTAACCTCAGTCCTCTAGAATCTAGATCATCTCAGGCTTACGTGTTCACATTGTTTTATGCTTTATCTGAAGTGGCACTACAGTCAGGTAGCTAATCTACGCTGAGGAGTGTATTTTAGTCCTCACAAAGGCAAGTCGGCTGTCGTCACAAGTTTCCAACGAGCCACTACGGGGCTCTCAAGCTCTTTAGCTCGAGCCACTTGACAGACGTCTTATCTTTGTCTAAAGTGCTCTAGAAACTTTTGTTTGTCCTAAACTACATTGCCGCGTATAAATTTCGGTTTCACACAGTGGGATTTAATACCATTATAACATTGTGCATACTAGCCTTTACTCCTTTTTTATGTAACAACAGTGATGGCCAGAGGTACAGGTACCGGAATAGGCTTAATTGATTACAATTTGGCAACAACAATATGGCGCCATAAAGTGGTAACAGCGGTGGCCATATTGAAAAAGGGAGATAATGTTTTGTGGTTGCGTGCGTTGTGGATAATATATAGTTTTAATTGACAGCTTAATATTTCCTTCGAATAATCTTGAATCGGAGTTGACGCCAGTGAAATATTTTACAACACATTATGAAACAAGCAGCTCGATTGGTCTAGCAGAATCTTTTTTATCCGACTTTATCAAAAAGGAGGAGGTTCTCAATTCGTCGGATTTGTTTTATGTATGTTCACCGATTACTCAAAAACGGCTGAACTGATTTGGAATTTTTTTTTGTTTGAAAGGGTATACTTCACAGTGGTCCCATATAAATTTTATCAAAATCGGTCAAGCTGAAAAATCAACGAAAATCTAAAAATTGTATACATCGATGATGTTTTTATTTACTTCGATACCTCACTGTCTCATTGGAGCGGTGCGTTTATTTGGCCTACCCGTATTATATATATACAAAATACATCTACCTTCGACTTAAAATGTATTATAGGCTCAAATTTCATTCAATGAAGTCGGTTTCTTTTTAGTTTTTAAAACGTAATTATTAGCACAGGTCTCATCCTTATACATCCATCCATCCGTACCTTCATACATTATAAATTCCAAAGTGTCTCTGTATGTTCGTTTGTTTGTTTGTTACCTTTTCACCGCTATACGGCTGGACGTATCTTGATGACATTTTGTAAAGAGATCTTTTGTATCTTGGAATAGGATATAGCTGGGCACAAACTTGTTATTTTATAAAATGGTAAATAGATGTTACCAATTTTTTTTATATTTTAGGTTTTTTAAGGGGTTTTGTTCCTCAAAATAAATATAAATAATAATAAATATTGCTGGACAATGCACACAACATCTTCTAGCCCCAAACTAAGCCATAGCTTGTATTAGGGAGACTAGATGACTGATAGAATACTTACATATTTTTAAATACATACTTATGATATTTTATAACACCCAGACACAGAGCAAACACCTATGTTCTTCACAAAAATGTTTATCCTGGGAGAGAATCGAAACCTCAACCTACAACGCAGAAAGCAGAGCTACTACTAACTGAGCTGACAGGGTAGTCGGTTACAAAAGGAAAAAAGGATTACTTCGTTGTCCGTCTGTCTGTCTGTCAAACCCTTTTTTCTCAGGAGAGCGTGGAGGTATCAAGATGAAATAAATGTTTAATACTAAGCTTTACAGTTCCTGGAAGCTGCAGAAAAATCAAGCTTTTATGTCAAAGCAATCAAAAAATACGGTCATTTATAATGCCTTCTTTTGTTAAAAGATTCCACTAATTTCTTCATTTTAGGTTATATAAATTAGTGGAGACTTCATTGGATTAAGCACTATCATTTAATTATTTAGTAATATTATAACAATAATATATATTTAGCGTATTAATTCCTGGATGTGGGTGTGGCCTGCTGACGTCACGGCCAGATGGTGTGAGCGGTCGTGGAGGGGATGCGATGGCTTATAACTACGGGCTCGCCATTCGACCGACCCTTTTTTTTGCTCCAGCATCAGAGATAGACGGACGTTGTATAATTTGATATCCTTGTTCTCCATTTTTTGTATTGTAAAATTAATTTACATAAGAGTTCATTTTAGTTTGTTTCCTAATTGTTTTTTTTAGTTAAAATATTTAGAGGTTTATTATTATATATTATAATTAGCTGACTAGTGCCCACTTCGTTGGGCAGTTACAACTTCACAAAAAATATTAAAGTATCTAATATCGCTATTAAAAAAAGATAGCTATTCAAATTATTGTAACAATTACAGAGATTAACAAAGTCACGGATAAATATTAATAGATGGCGCTAGTGGCCACATAAATAATATAGTTATGTTTGTTTTCCCAAATAAAATAAAATAAAATATTCTGAACTTGCTAGTAAATAAAAATCTTTAGGCTACTTACCACTTACTTACACTTATTTTGACCTTGAATCACGAAATTTGGCAAGAAGCAAGATCTCACCGCACAAGTAAAAGGAAAAATCCATAACCGGTTATTCTTATTTATAACAAGTGTGCCCAAAGGAATAAAGTGCATTTCAGAGTATCTACCGTCAATTTGTACATAAATAAATAAATAAATATTGTTGGAGAAGGCACACAACACCATCTATCCCCAAACTAAGCATAGCTTGTATTACGGTGACCATGACCGCCCTACTGGTCACGCTATTTTGTCAACGTAATTGCCATTAAACGGGTTGGTTTTCGCAAAGGTTTGGATATGGCAAATCTGAATGTCAAAATGTATAATGTATAAATTGTTCAGGAAGAATAGCGCAGTACGCTATTCTTCCTGAATAATTTATACATTGATTTTACCGATCGAACAAATTTATATATAGAACTACCTTGTATTACTCCATGCACAGACTACTAGGATGTACTATATCAAAAACGTTCGTTTAAAGGCACTGTCAAAATTATCGCGATCCCGCTACGTTTGATTTCAAATTAGAGCTAAATTATCACTTGAACGGAATATTTTCAAAACTTTCGTGAGTTGTACATTTTGATGAACACGGGCTTTACCCACGTATTATTTTTTCGATGGAGGCACTGACACTGTTTTGCACAGAACGGTGCGAACCGTGAACTCAAGCGGCAACGAGCGGACCGCGGATCAAACTCACCGTGATGAAGATTCTCTAGATGAATCCAAACAGTGTCGGTGCCTCCATTGATAAAATAATACGTGAGTAAAGCCCGTGTTCATCAAAATGTATAACGGAATATGTCAAAAATAACGTTTTGGCTTTGGTTTAGCTTTGGTTCAAACGTTCAAAATTACAACGGTCAGGCCCCATTGACTGATAAAATACTAACGACGCGAATATACGTGATAAAAGAGAAAGACGAAGCTGTCTCAGTAACAAAAGTCACCCGTGAGCCTACCCTAATAGGGTAAGAATTGTGAACAGAAACAATGTTTGCTGAAATGATTTATGGGTTGAGCTACAATGAAGCATGTTTTGCTTTGTATCTGAAACAGCCATTAGGTAAATATGCTTGTTTGGTCAGACAAATAACATTGTCCTGTTTTAAACAATGACCATTTATGACGGAGTGGGTGTAATCAGAACCCGTTATTTTATTTTTATTTTATTTTCTTAGGAAAACAGTCTCCTAATAATAACTATGAATTAAATATATAACTATAGACCAATTAATAGTTTTCGCATATCAAGTCTAAAAAAAAGTTATGTTTTATACAACCTCAGATATGCATTGAGTGTAAATAAATTTACGAAATACTAAAAAAAAGCAAATGTTAGAATTGTTCGATAAGTCAAAGTCAAAAGATATTTTATTCAATACAATCACAAGGATCTCATTGAAACTTCTTATATACTAGGTGCATTTAGGTGCCAATTCCTCCTAGCCTAAGCCCGAGAAGAACTGGCAAAAAACTCGTCCTGGTCCTAGCGCTTTTTTGCATGTTCCATCTTATAACTACCTTAACTACGATAAACTTATTCAAGAGAGTTAACTGTCTGAGGGCAGAGCAACATGCAATTTCATACCTTATCGGCATGATAAAACATTACATATTTTGTACATATAATGTATTTAAGGATAAGTGAAACATCAAAATGAAAATACAGAAAATATACAGAAACCCGGCCGGAATTAGTTTAAAGTTTATCTGTAAACTATAGTTTTATTTTATTTTTTCTTCTGTATTTCGAGTGGTTAAACGTTTTCTATTTATCTGTCGTATTGTACTACTAACATACATCGCTGGATGCTTGAAGTGTCGACCTACTTACCTAACATAACATTTGACGCGCATGAATGTACCATTAATTGCCTATGAATTTGGTATGAGCTGGTTTGCGTGCCTGTATTCATTAAATTAAATTCAATATTAACGATACCAAAAGCAGACGATTATCTGCTTTATCTTTATGTACCTGCGAGTATGTCAATGTCAGGGACGTAGCAACTGGAAATTAATGGTAACCTACCCCGTCGGGAAACCGACGTGATTTTAGGTGTATCATTTCTATTCCGTTCAATCCCAAGGTTGTATGGCAGAGATCGCTATCTAGCTATAATAACACCTATTGTACTAATGGGTTACTATAATTTCATAAAACAGTTCAATGTGTTTGAAGTATGTTAAGTATTTTCTTTTTTATTCTATTTTTCTTACCATCATTATTTGACGACCTCTGGGCCATGGTCCGACTGAGATGCAGAAGGTTGCGGGTTCGATTCCCGCCGCGGGACAAATGTTTGTATGATCTGCAAGTACTTGTCTCGGGTCTGGGTGTTACTATGTATGTTAGAAAAAAAAAGTACATAAGTAGTATATCAGTCATATGGCACCAATAACACAAGCTCTGCTTACTTTGATGCCAGATGATGCTGTGTGAAATGTCCTGGATTATTTATTTATTATTCAACTTTATTTTTAAGAGTACCTCAAGAGGAAAAAAGGAAGCCTTACAAGATCACTTCGTCCGTCTGTATGTATGTCAAGATCCTCTTTCTCAGGAACGTGTGGAGATATTAAGCTAAAATTCGTATCGAATACAATTCCTGCAATTCCTTGGAGCTGTAAAAACAAGTTTCTAAGTACTCGTAAGGAACACGTTCAAAAACTACGTCCTAAATACGGTCTTTTATGACCCATATTTCGAACTCGTAATTTAATCAAAACCTATGGCATATATCCCTTTGCATCATTAAATTTGAATTAGAATCATTAAATTTGGCAAGATGGCAAAATCTCACATCAGAAGTAAAAGAAAAAATTCGAAAACAGTTAATTTGTACTTATATATTATATATATTACTAGCTGACCCGGTAAACGTTGTTTTGTATTATTGAACATAAAAAAATTTTTTTGGGGTGAGCCACCCTTAACACTTAGGGGTATAAAAATTAGTTATAAACCTATTCTCAGACCTACTGAATATACATATAAAATTTCATCAAAATCGGTCAAGCCGTTTCTGAGGAGTATAAACACGAAAACTGTGACACAAGATTTTTATATATATAAGGATATATATTTTTATGATTACAAACTTTGAAACAATGTTCGGTGCTTTAATAGTTTATAGACGGTATAAAAACACTAGTACCTAGTGGTTACCGTTGGTAAAAGAACCAGGTTGCTGAAACAAGTAGGTACGGTACCCTCTCAGACGCGACTTCTCACTAATGACCGATTTATATAAATAAAACAAAGTCGCTTCCCACTGTCTGTCTGTCCCTATGTATGCTTAGATCTTTAAAACTACACAACTGATTTTGATGTGTTTTTTTTAATAGATGATTCATAAGCAAGGTTTATATGTTTAATACATGCATAATAATATTAGAGAAACACTTATAATTATAGAGGTTTTTAATGTGATGTCGTAAATAAACACATTTTTTTGCGCTTAGATTGCAAACGCTGGCTGAACCCTACGAGATAGATCAAAATAATGTACTACAGTATTGTACACCTTAAAAAGGTCTGCGATGGTATATGTATATCTCTAAGGTTATGTTATTTTCTTAGACAACGCTGTAAAGACATTCTGTAGTATATTTAGTATCAGCATTGCACCCGTGCGAAGCCGGGCGGCTCGTTAGTTGAGTGATATTTTTGGATCAAGAGCATTCATAGGTTTTTTCCTAGTAATTCTGTTGATCAGTTCTGTCAATCGACATACTGTGACTGAAAAAGCACGGCCAAGAATGTACTTTGCTAGGGTGTTTTTTTTTAAGAGATAAAACAGATGTTTCAAAAATATTGTTGAAATTGAAATAAAGTATGCACATTCGTTTGTAAAATAAATCTGGAATATATTTTCGCTCACTAGTTTTGTAACTTTTATAACACTCACAGAAATACTGGGATATTTTTTAGTCCATCAATCAAATTACAAACGCGTTTTTGCTCGCCCAATATATGTAACTTTAATAACTCTATCTATATGACCCGAACTTTTTGATTTGTTAGCGTCCGGCCCACAAAGGCATTTAATTATTGTAATAGCTTTATTTCCTTTGTGAAAGGGATGAATGTTGTAGAAACCTCTTATTATGAAATGAATACCATAAAACTATACCTGGACAAAACTAGTTTAAACATGGTTGCTTGATCAATTATGTTAATCTATATAATAAAAATCAATTCGTTAGTCTCGATAAAACTCGAGAACGGCTGGACTGGTTTGGCTGATTTTGGTTTTGAATTATTTGTGGAAGTGCAGGGAAGGTTTGAAAGGTGAGTAAATATGAAAAAAAAAAACATTTTTTTGATTTATTGAGGCGGTACGAAGTTTGCCGGGTCAGCTAGTTAATAAATAAATAATAAATAATGCCGGACATTTCACGCAGCATCATCTTGCCCCAAAGTAAGCTTGTTATGGGTGTCACGTAAGTTAGTATATAAGTTATGTTACTTTTTTTTTGTAAATATATACTATAGATACACCCAAACTTGAGACAAATACTTGCAGATTATACAAACATTTGTCCAGCGGCGGGAATCGAACCCGCATTTCTGCGGCTCAGCCGGGTTTTGGCACCCTGCGTCACAGAGGTCTTCAGATTATTATACAGGTCGGTAGAGTCATCAAGGACATACATTAGTTACACAGGAAGTAAAAAAAATGGTACTGAAAAACTTTTCAAGCCGTATTTTACCACTTTTTCAGTTTTGAAATCCATAAAAAATATGCTGAAAATGTTAAGGAAGTCCATGTTTTTCCCTGGTTTTCTAATTGTGTACTAGGTACACTTTATATAATAAAAATGAAAGTGTATTTTTATACACGTAGATAACTCGCTGGATTTACAACCATACTCAATTACATAAAATATTGTATTGCTTTAATCAACTGTAGAATTGAGAACGGGATGTGTACCTGTTATGTTGTAAATCGTGTCAGATTTGCCTTTTTAATCAAATTAACCCTCCCAGATTAAAAAAGGGATGAAAATGTTTTTGGATTTGTAAATTTGTTACCTACGTAAATACATATCAGGAAAGTAATATATAAAAGTCAATATCAGCAATAATTATTATCGGCCTGAGAAATCTCCCTTAACTTCCGTAAATAAATAATTACTGTTGAAAATACAGCTTTTGGATTATTCGTTTGTCATTTCATGAAGTAACATAGCTCTGCTAATTTAATATTTTTTACTCGTTTTATTGCATGTTTTATTCAGTAAAATCTTAGCGAAATTTTAATGAATTAATTGTGACTACATAGGACAAGTATGGACAATTGAATTATAAGCGTATTATGGTGCAATGTGATTTGAACGACGAGGAATTCCGAGAAAGTTCTAGACGCCATTCCGCGATGACGTTTAGAATTGACAATTGACCATCGACTCAATTTTTATTAACAAATAAACACTTGACACTGGCAAAGTTGTCGACAAGACAGATGCCATTATAGCAAGAAAAGAAGAAGAAGATATATAGCTTTGTGTAAGATAGTGACAAATAGTAACAGGGCGAATCTTAGACATCATTTAGGCAGTGTTTACGTTGAGAGACGCTTATAAGGCCGCTTATGTACAATGCTAACCTAAAAAGCTTCGGTCTGTATTATGGACTTCTCTTTTTTACTTATATTTTCTGACAGATCTTCATTGAGTGCCTTTGACTTACCCAAACAGATCTAAATAGAGATCTGACGAAGTACCTTTGCGCTCGGTGCCTCGGCCCGCGTGCTCTACCAGGTTCCGGCCGCCGCCATCTGCTGGCTCACCTACGAGACCTTCAAGCACTCACTGCTAACGGTACGTGCCGCCCGATTACTACCCGGGACACACTTTGAGCTTACGACGTACCTACGTCTACCTTCTGTGCGTAAGGTAGACGTAGGTACGTCGGCTCGTATAGGCCCTTATAACGTATCATAACTATTTCTCGTATCTACTGAACCTTGGGGTTGTTGTTTCTTCATTGAGAGCAGTTTAAAACGATGCCTGTCTTGATTATAGTTCCTAAATACCCATATTACAAATCATAAATTCCAAAGTTTCTATCTGTCTTTTTGTTTATTACCTTTTCATGGCTAAACGGCTGAACGGATCTTGATGAAATTTGGCATGGAGATAGATTGTATCTTGAGGACGTATATAGGATACTTTTTATGTAGGTACCACGCGGGTGAAGTAGCGGGCAGCACGTAGTGTAGATATATATCTGCGAGCTCATGCGTTGATAGCGCTGCTCGATTATTTGACAAGGTACCTATTGTAAGTGATAAGGTTAACATGCGCAAAGGTCAAAGCAGTAGAAACACAAAGAGAATATATAAGATTTATTGAACTATCGCTGCCGGAGACCATTAATCATTAATGTCCTTGTCCCATTAATTTCCATAGCAATACAATAAAATATATCCTTGCCCGTAAAGTTATACCAAAAATCTTTCCGAATAAATGATACAGTCGCCATAAGAAATAGTATTACTACCACGAAGTTTTTATAATATTTATAAAATAGGTACACAACAATATAATTTGTAAAGCATTGCCATTCATTGTGGCAATACCGTCAGTCTTAAGTACGCTGTCTTCTGCCAGTGATTTGAATCAGTTGCTACCTATATATCGCTTTAAACGTTTCATTGATAACTCAACATGTATTTGACATTATAAAAATAAATATATATCAATTCACCTTAAGTATCAATAATAAAAGGAAAATAGATGGCGGGTTTAGTCATGTTCTCTCACTTGCACAAGATTGCTATTAGTTTTGTACAAGTGAGAGGACAATCTGCCATTTAAGATTAGGATAGGCAAAATTGACATTATTATAACACATGTCATTAATGAAGAAGAACAATAATGTAATGTCAATCTATGCCAGGTCAGGAACTTATACTAGGTTTCCTAGCCCACACTTTTAACATGCGTATATTAAAAGTAGGCTAGATTTTATTCCAGGTCTAAACCTATCAAGTTCCATCCAGATCGGTATTGTGTGATTGAGTATCAAAATCATCTGCACAAATATTCACATCGAAGCTCAGTCATCGAAGTCAGTGGGTGCCTGATAGTCGAAGACGACGCGGCAGAAAAATATGGCGAGACGACTTAGGTGTATTCGACCCAAACTGGCAAACTGTGGCCTTGGAGCGCATAGAGTGGAAGATAAAGGGAGACCTTTGCCCAGCAGTGCGATACTATAAGTAAAGGAAATAGAATAAAAATATTATTAGGAAGAAACTTTTTAGTAAAGGTTCAAGTTATTTCTGCTAGCGACTGTAGGTAAGTACCTTCGCCTGAAGGATAGCTATAACACCTTATTATAATAGGATGAAAGGAACGAGATGAACCTTTTCATCCGCTAAAAAGTAACGCGAAACCTTTTATCTGAAACGGTGAAATGGGTTGGACGTGGACGGTATTCACTCAGATATAACAAACATTGGAAGAAAACAACCTCTTTGCAGTAAAAGCAAAACTTGCTCTTTTATGAAATAGACCCATGAAACATTGATAAGTTAATCTTGTACCTATGGGACTACACAAGGGATTTAATGTTTTTTTGATTAAAATCAACGATCGTGCTATCACGTCACCTTACTTTATTTTCACAGGAAAAAAGTATTTTAATGCTGATAATTATGAACCAAATGTAATAGTGGCTCTGTGAGCTGTATACCTTACGAACATTTTTCGAAATGACTGAAATATAACTTTTTTTCGTTTTATACCCCCATTTTTATACTCTTTTTAAAAATAGCCCAAAAACAGAATCGACAAAATATATATATATATATAGTTATAAAACCTGCTCACAAAACATCACGAGAATCGGTTGAGAAATGCGACCAGTAGAACATTGGGATAGACGCCGGCCGGACGCATATAAGCTGAAACGGAGACACTCGCTCGCGCTTCGCTCGGTCAATAACAATAAACCAATTAATATTTTTCGCATATCGAGTCCAAAAATATAACTTTAAAAAAGAGTATGATTTATTTTACATCTTAATAATATAAAATGATCTAGATACAATGCATATACATATACAATATATATTTAAGTTCTTATTTGTTTATTTATCTACTAGCTGTTGCTTGCGGCTTTACTCGCGTATGTATGTACGTACATAAAATAAGCTATGATATTCCAGGTCCACATCTATATCAAGTTTCATCTATCCATATCCATCCAGCCGTTTGAGCGTGAAGAAGTAACAAATTAACACACAAAAGCACAAAATTGCTTTTGTGCTTGCTTGCTTTTGTGCAAAAAGCTTGCCTGATGATGGAGGGATGCCTCTAATTCTGCACTCCACTCGGAAAAGCATTATGCTGTCGGCAGTCTACAGAGTTGCTAGTGTTGCTGCAAATTCAGTTCTACCCGCTTTACCTGTTTTGATCGTTTCGTTACGTGACTGGGATTTGAGTTTTGATTTTTTTATAGTTTAACCATCTCTAAAAATAATGGATACATAACTCATAAAAACTTATAAATAAATAAATAATTTCGGACATTTCACACAGCATCATCTAGCCCAGTAAGCAAAGCTTGAGTTATGGGTATGATGATGATGACTAATGTACTAGGACTAAACTTTTTTTAGTAAATATGGGGGCACGGCAGTACTCCCGCCAAGTCGAGCAAAAAATCGGCACGAACGTACCATCCTTTTCTCGAAACATAAAACTAGAAGCTTGAATTTTCAGTAACCGAGCAGGCTTTGTATAAACACGGTATATTTAAAATTACTTTAAAAAAAAAAATGATGGTCATTTCTAGTATTATTATTTACTTCACGTAGTTATCAAATTCTAAGCTCACAGTTACTTTAGGTAGGTTGATTATAACCTGAATTCAAACAGAAACATTGAAACATTCTTTTCTTTTCATTAAAAACCACATATGCAAATGAAAAGAGTCTTCATTTGTATGAAAATAACTATATTTACATGATTTTGTGGGGCGTTCGTATTGTAATTTTTTTTTTAAACGTTTGCATGTTTATACACGTAGACGTATAATAAGTAATTCACGAAGGCCACTTATTTCAGAACAGTAGAAACTCTAGCTGCTCTATCCTCAGGATAATGTTTTAATTACTAAGATTACTTAACTCTAGAAAGAGCCACACATTTCAACCTATTATAATTCGTACAAATAATAAATAAGTATTAGTGAACTAAGCATCACAACACAATCTAGTCCCAAAGCATTGCAAATTACCCCTCAAACACTTTTATTAACAGTTCTATGAACTTTAACAATGGTTTGTTTGAAAGGGTTTGCCCTTTCGAAATTTAAACAAGTCATCAGCGAACAAATCTTTAAGTAACTTGTACAGTTTCACTTTCAAAACTTTCCTGAGTTGTGCTATACATTTTGATAAACACGGGTTTTATTCCGGTATTATTTTGTCGATGGAGGCACCGACACTGTTTCGATTCATCTAGAGAATCTTTATCAGGGTGAGTTTGATCCGCGGTCTGCTCGTTGCCGCTTGCGTTCACGGTTCGCATTCAATCTAAAATCGATTAAATAATACGTGAGTAAAACCCGTGTTCATCAAAATGTATAATATGTATAATGTATATAAAACCTGTATTATTGTTAAAAAACAAAACAGTTACTGTTAAAAGTATATATGTATGTATGTATGTACTGAAGTATTTTTCTTCTGAATATCCATCTCATCTTCACGTTGTAAGTTGTACTTTTAACTGTGAAAACTTTACGGGATTGTGTAATATTTTAGCCATTTTGTTTATTAGTTTAATAGTTATGTTTGTTTTTTTCTAATAATTAAATCTATATATATAAAAGAGAGTCGTGTTAGTAACACCACTTATAACTCGAGAAAAGCTAGACCGATTTGGATGAAACTTAAAATGAATATAGTTGGTAGCTTGGATTAGGATAAAGGCTAATTTTTATCCCGGAAAAACAACAGGAACGGGGCGGGCAAAGCCGCGAATGGCCGCTAGCGCCATCTATCAATATTTATCCGTAACTTTGTTAATCTCTGTAATTATTACAATAATATGAATAGGTATCTTTTTTTTAATAGCGATATTAGCGATATTTACATTTTTTTGTGGAGATGTAACCACCCAACGAAGTGGGCATGGGTCAGCTAGTAATAAATAAATGATGGCGTCGGGGGATATACGATCCGACGAACATAACTAATCCGGTTTTTGTATGTACCAGACTAAGACGTTATTTTTCTTATTCAGAGATAGGACGACGCTTCATCAATCATGCCTCTTGATCAATTCTTATGTTCCTTTTCACATGTATGTGTATATTGGGTGTGTGGCATGTGCCTTAAAATCTTTCCCAACTTACTTAATCTTGGTAGAAACTTATTTCCAAGGCACAGCTGTTACCGTGAATATGTGATAAGGGTATAAAGATGACGGACGAGGGAACTTATTATATACTGTTAAGTAAGTACTTCCAATGATTACTTACTCGAAGCTGAGTATATAAACAAAGCGAAAAGATGCTATTTTTAATACGACTATGTAGTTTCCCGATACATCAAGTCTACGTTAAAATTCTACACGAGTCGAGAACTGAAGCTTATCAGTACAAAATGTGTAGTTATTATTTTAGACATTTTGATATTGAGTATAGAAATGTTCGTGTTTTACGTAATTACTACTTACGGATTGCTGGTGACAAATTACTACTTACAGATTGCTGGTGACAAATAACTACTTACGGATTGCTGGTGACAAATTACTACTTACGGATTGCTGGTGACAAATCGCTCTGAAGTTAGTCTTTAGTGCCACTTCATCAAAATTATATTTTTATTACTCAGATAATGCAGTGATTTCCGTCACACGTTTAACAACCTATGGATTGCAAAACATAAACATTAAATTCGATTTTTACATTAATAAACAATAAATAAATAAATATTGGTGGACAATGCACACCATTTAGCCCCAAAATAAGCATAGCTTGTTATATTATGACCAGATGACTGATAGAACAAATACATTTATACATTTTTAAATACATACGTATGATGCTTTATACCAGACACAAAGAAAACACCTGTGTTCATCACACAAATGTTTTTCCTGGGCGGGAATCGAAATTTTAACCTACAGCGCAGAAGGCAGAGCTACTACTTACTGAACTGACAAGCTAGCCCAAATGATTCAAACTTTAAATAGCACCATTTCTAAGCCGGGGCGGGTAGCAGTATTTTATAGTCGCTAGTATTTATTATTGTTTATTACTCTGTACATTTCTCTAAATAAATATCTCGTTGGCACAACACGACAACACCAGGGTAGAAATGTTTTCTTTAGCTCAACGCAACCTTACCTTCGCGGCCCGAAATCTACGCAGTGAGTGTCGCACAAGTATGACAGGTGAATGTATGCCAAGGCCGACAACACAACAGCACGCATTAGCAAGGGCTCAGCATAATAAGTTACTAATATAGACACAGTCACAGAAAAACAATAGTTTCTACAGCTGGTAACACAGAATAAGCTGTTACTGTTACGGAAGCGGATGTAAACCTGAGTGGCCCTAATTTATATTCACCAAGACAAAACCCTTTGGTAATAGTATGAACAATGTGCCCCTATGTTAGTGATAGTAGCCCTGTGTTATAGGGGTTTTAAATGTATAACATTCGGCCTTTCTAAGAAACGTTTCTCAACTTCTGTCAATAGTTAATCACTATTTAAAATAATGCTATCCCTTTTTCAACCGACTTCAAAAAAGGAGGAGGTTCTCAATTCGACTGTTTTTTTTGTTACCTCATAACTCCGTCATTTATGAATCGATTTCAAAAATATCTGATTTCATGTGAAAGTATATACTTCCCGATTGGTCTCATATAAGTTTTATAAAAATCGGTTCAGTAGTTAGGTTGTTAAATCAAAAAAACTGAAAAAAATATGTCATCCACATGGATGAAACGAAATGTTGATATTTTGCTTATGTATACATGAAGTCGGTTGTCTTTATAGTTTTTAAAACGTAATTATTGTATGATAGTGACAAATAGTGACAGGGCGAATCAAAGGCAGTGTTCAAATTGAGAGGCGTTTATAAGTAAGGCTGGCTATGTACAAATTACTCGAAACAGTAATCAGTGAAACAGTTAACCCGTGAGAATACTGACAAGCTTATAAACATTAACGACTTTACTTATAAACGTCTCTTAACTTCTGTCTAAAGGTAACCACTGTTTGGCAATATAATATTCTTAATTTGACGTGATAACGTCTTATAAATCGAAGAATGCCAGCTGCACGCACAAAAAAGTGCTACGTTCCGCCTGAGCCGAGCGTGCAAGCGACACAAGCGATAGAGGCACGATCGGATGTGTTCTTATGACTTTATCACGTAAAATTATCGTCCGTAAATCGACTTTACAGATAACCATTTTTTATTGTTAAAATAGTGTCTTTTCTGTTTGTAAGTGACAGGGCGAATCTTAAGCAATGCATAGACTAGTTCAAGTTGCGAGACGTTTATAAGTACAGCTGTAAATTTTCAGTCATTCTGGGTATTTATGAATTTTTATTGGCTTCGAACGACTCTAGATAGCTCGTTTTATAGATTTCAGAGTAAACCAGAGTCCCTTCGTAAAACAATTGGTAAAATAACTCAAAAAAATACGAGTACGCTCTCTAAAAACATTTCTTGAAATATGGTTCCTAAAATGGAAACGTGACCGACCATGACGTCATTCTAATTCGACGAGAATAGCATTGGCCAAGTCTGGATATGAAAATAAAATATCGGACAATGCTTTTTAATCTATTCCTGGATGGTTTTGTTATGTTAAAATAGAGCTGACGGATATAATGGCCTCAATTCTGTTGGCACCAACCTAACTAATTTTAGCTAAAATTAGGTTTTGAACTCTCAAATTAATCTTTAATATTCTGCTGCTACCAACTTATCCTAATTTAATTTTATCTAACTTAATTAAGCGTTCCTAATTTAGTTAGATGGTACCAACCGAATAGGTTCTACAAATGCTATTACTAACTAAATATATTTTAGACAATTCCTGATTTTAGAAATGAACCAACCGAATTGATTGTCTACATTTCAGACCAAAATTGAAACTTGCTAGGGAGCGAAGGATGATCATGGATTTTACAACAATAGGTACTGAATTAAAAACTGAAATTAAATTTATGCTTAGTTCTGCGGTCTGCGTTTGTACTAATCTGTGAAATTCGGGGCTTAAACACAAGTAGGTTAAATAAACACCGTGGGGAAACTACAACTATTGCAAGTAAGGTTGTATGTTTAATTTTTTTTATTATTATTTGAACCAAGTTCTGCCTTCTGCACTGTAGGTTGAGGGTTCGAACATTTGTGTGAAGAACATAGGTGTTTGTTCTGTGTTAGGGTGCTATAACATATCATAAGTATGTATTTAAAAATATGACAATATTCTATCGGTCATCTGGTCACCATAGGACAAGCTATTTAGTTTGGGGCTAGCTGGTGGTGTGCATTGTCCACCAATATTTGTTTGTTTATTTATTTAGTATTTTACTTTTCGATGTTATTTTATTACTTGGGTCTTTTGACCTTTCTGGAAATATCGCACGAAATCTACATGCCAAAAGGGTATAAGAGACCCGGTCCCAAGAGGTTGTACGCGTACAGTCGTGAATAATTTACAAATCAACACTTCGTAGTCGCGGGCCGTAGTGGCCTAGTGAGAACTAGCCCTTACTTAAGCCTTAACCCTATTACTGGGCTTGGATTCCTTTATATAAATCAGAATATTAACACAAACTAACATAGTTTTTTTACAACCTGTTCGAATAAAGAAATCATGTCCACTCACTTATACAATTCTTATAGCAATAATGTGCGAGTGACTGGGCATGACTGAAGTCGACCTTTGAGATTTCTCTATTGAAACAGATAATACAACGTTTAATGCTAACAATACTGTTAGGTAGGTATTACATGAAATACACAGGTGTATAAGATTTTTGTTTTCTTTTTAAAGGAACCTCTGAAGAGCACGGGAATCACACAAACAAACAAACAAAAACAAACAGAGCAATGAAACTTATAAACAAAATCACTAAAATATTACATTATATGATGCTAGTGACCCGCCCCGGCTTCGCACGGGTGCAATGCTGATACTAATTATACTACAGAATGGTTATCCCTAAGAGATAGCCATATACCATCGCGTACTTTTTTGTAGACCTTTTGAGGGTGTACAATACTGTAGTTCATTATTTTGATCTATCTCGTAGGGTTCAGCCAGCGTTTGCAATGTAAGCGCAAAAAAATGTGCTTATTTACGACACCACATTAGAAACCTCTAAAATTATCAGTGTTTCTCTACTATATTATGCATGTATTATACATATAAACCTTCCTCTTGAATCACTTTATCTATTAAAAAAACCGCATTAAAATCCGTTGGATAGTTTTAAAGATCTAAGCATACAATGGGACAGACAGACAGCGGGAGGCGACTTTGTTTTATACTATGTAATGATGATGAAGTTATTTAAAGATAGCAGTTGTTCGCTGATGGCGTGTTTCAATTTGGAATGGGAGAGGTCAAAAATATAAAACATCATTATTCACGGTTCATGGAACTGTTAATAAAAGTGTTTGAGGCGTAATTTGTACGAATTATACTAGGTTGGAATGTGTGGTTCTTTCTAGAATTTAATCTGGGACATCGAAAGCTTAAAATACCCAATAATAATGAATTTGGGTTTATTAAGGTTCTATGAAAAAGTGTTTATGAAGGTGGTAAAACTGTTGTAAAATAGTTTCACGTCGAGTAAATAAATAAAACACTTATACTTATGACATAATCTCCAAACATAGTAAATAGAGTTATATTATATCAAATCATTTTTAACCGACTTCATCAAAAAGGAGGAGGTTCTCAATTCGTTAGAACCTTTTTTTTTCTATGTATGTTCACCCATTACTCGAAAACGCCTGAACCGACTTGGAAAATTATTTTATTGTTTGAAAGGGTATACTTTAAAGGTGGTCCCATTTAAATTTTATCAAAATCAATCGAGCTGAAAAATCAACGAAAATCTAAAAATTGTATACATCTATGATGTTTTCGTGTACTTCGATACCTCGCTGTCTCATTGGATCTGATGATGGGGCCGAAAGACAGTCAAGGGAATTCCTCAACGATTTACAGCAATTACTTGGTGTTTGGGCTTGATTAATTTGTATTGATCAAAACTTTACACCTATATGGGTTGTGACTGTCATTAGGGGTCTGATGATGAAGACGAAGGACAGTCAAGGGAACTCCACAACGTTTTACAGTAGCTACCGTGTGTATATACATCAAGTCGGTTGTCTTTTTATTTTTTAAAACGTAATTATTATGTTTGTTACGTCATAACTCCGTCATTAGTGAACTGATTTGGAAAAGGTATGTGATTTTTTTATGTGAAATTTCTACGGGACCAATTGAAAAGTATACTTTCCGATTAGTCCCATAGAAATTTTGTATTTTATATACATAAATATAGTCAGTTTTCTATTTAGTTTTTACAACGTAACTATTAAATGTATGATACAATATTTTTTTTTTAATTTTTTTTTTTAATTTAATTTTTCTTTTTTTCGAATCAGTGTAGTGAAAGGATAGAAGTGCGCCTTGAAGGCTCCTTTCGTGCACTTGGCACATGTCTTCGAACTATTTTTGACGTGATAACGTCTAATAAATCGATGAACGCCGGCTGCACGCACGAAAAATTATCGCGTTCCGCCTGAGCCGAGCGTGCAAGCGAGAGCGCAGAACAAGCGATAGAGAGGTACGATCGGCCTAAGCGTTCGGCTTGTGACGCATCTTAATAGGTTAAAAGTATGCAATTTTGCATCAATGTTTTCATATGACGTTATCACGTAAAATTATCGTCCGTAAACCGACTTTACAGACAACCATGTTTTTAGTGACGTTCTAATTACGTCGTGTATATTTTTATCGCACCTTAGTATTATGGAAAGTCACGTTAAAGTATATTAAAAAGCAATTATGATTGTTATAATAAATTATTGTTGCAATAAAAGCATTTCAAAATAAATTATGTCGTATTCCATTATTATTATATAGCGTGATACGATAACATTTTAACTTGCAACAAATAAAAATCATGTTTTTTACAGCTACTAGTTTCGATATATGTATTCGCTGAAGTAGTAGGGATTCGTTCATTCTGGCTCACCAAAAAAATGGATTCGGATTCATTAGTTTTCACACACACAAAAAAGCCGTGACGGGGTGGTCTTGGCCAAACCGCCGGCTAAAAAAAAAAAAAAAAAAAAAAAAAAGTTTAGACTCTTTTTGTATGTTTTCGCACACGCCTGATCGATTGCGCTCATCCATTTTAACGTATCTCGTTCCGTTCAAAAGTTAGAAAGCCACTGTTGACTAACCCAACCTCAACCTTCAAAAAACCCAACCTTTTTTTGCATCGTTCGGCTTGCGCCGCAGCTAACCTAACCCAACCTTTTTTTGCATCGTCCGGCTTGCGCCGCAGGTAGCTCAGACCCAAATCCTTGAGAGAAAGAATTCGTGTGAATTAAATTTAAATAATTATAATATCATATTATGATAATATGATAACCAATATATTTATTTTTTATTTTAATTTTAATATATTTATTAGCAATACGCCAATATATATTTTATTCTATGTGTATAATATTTATTATTGTACGGCCCCCCCACGATACATATAAATATGAAATTATTATTTAATAATTTAATAAGTATTAATTATTTAATTGTTATTAATTATATTTATTATTCAAATAAACCACCTTTATAATAAACTAACCGCGATTACATTCAATGCAAATATAAAAAAAAGCCGGCAGGGAGGCGCCATCTAAACAAAAACTTGTCGGGGCATGACGTCTTGCTAAAACGATGTAAGATAACATCTTCTATCGATAATTCATCATGAGTTTTTGTGACACTGCAAACTGTAAGATAACATCTGCGATCGATAATTCATCATGAGTTTTTGTGACACTGCAAACGCCCACCCACAAGGCAAGTTTACTTGTCGAAACATGTCGTGAGTTTTTGTGATGCCTTTCTTCTATAAATTTCTAAAACTCTCGAGTTACTGACACAGTCTTACACCATTCGTGCAGTGAACTACAGATAAATATTGTTATAACGTCTGCTATTATATCTACGTGTATTCTAAAATTATTCGTTACTCAGCACACAGTCTTGTGCCACAATAAATAGTGTTTTCGTGTTCTACAGTATAAAATGGAGGTAAGTTCTATATTACTTATTTACTTAGAACCGATTTCACCTTTGCGATTAAACTATCAATATAAGCTAAACCGAGTTCAAGATACCCTTGATGATAAACTGTTGTAGCACAAGTCACATTTGACACAACTTTGACTTTATTTGAGTTCGATTAAGCTGAACTTAGTTTTGTTGATCTAAGTTTTGCCTGCAAACGGTGAAATCGACTCTTTGTGATCTATGATTTTGCATTTATGTTGTGCACCTACTTGTATCTATGTATTTTATAAAAGTAACATGTCGTTACAGGACACACCAAGTTACTCTCCCGTGGAGGAGGTTGAAGAACATAACACTTTCAAGCAATTCTATTATAATACTATATCTGATGAAGAGGACACCACCAATTGCGTGCCATACCTATATATATAATGAAGAGAAGACGATCAAAGGAACAAAGCCATTTGGAAACACCATCAACATCGCGGGAAGCATTTGATCCAATTTTCGATAATGAATTACTCAATCTTTGCATGGAGGCTGAAACTGGAACTGTGAATTGCACTGCCTGCAAGTTGCCAATAAAGAAGAGGTATCTAAATAGCCATTTTAATAGTAAACAGCATAAATATAACTCTGTTAAAATTCAACATTCTTTATCGAATGTTGATCTTATACAATCAGCTTTTGGAAACCGTGTTTATACATACAAAATAACATCTAAAATAGATAAAACGAAAATAGATTTTGAAACTCCTGAATTATTCGTGGAATCAATCACTGAAACAATTTCCGTTTTAATCAATGAAGCTATCAAAGAACTCATAATTTTTAAAGTTAATTTTATATTGTACGCTGATTTTGTACAACAAACAAAAGAAATAAAAAACTCATTTGACTTTCAAACTAGTAACTTTATAATCATGCAAGGTGATGATTTAGATATATTCTTAAAATCATTAAAGGACACGTTATCCAACAAAATAAGCGAATTTGAAAAAAAGGATAGTGGTTGGAGTTTATCTAAAATTGTGAGCATTGATATGAATATCAATAAATTTAACCCCCTACGTGGTACATCATACATCGAATTGCCACATGATATACAAACAAAAAAAGCGGTAGTCAATGTTAAAAACGCAGACGTTAAATGTTTCCAATGGGCATTACTGTCAGCATTGTATCCAGTTGCAAAAAATGCTGATAGAGTTACATCATATGTAAGAAATGAAAATAAATTAAAATTTGATGGGATTTCTTTCCCTGTTAAACTGTGTCACATCTCAAAAGTTGAAAAATTAAACAACATCAGTGTGAATGTTTTCGGATTAGAATATGATGATGTTAAGAAACAAAATTCTGTTGTTGGTCCCTTATATTTCACAAAGTGTCGAAAAAGTTGTCACATTAACTTATTATATATAACAAATGATACAAATGGTCATTATTGCTATATAAAAAATATGTCACGCTTAATAAGAAGTCAACTCACCTCGCAACACGCTAGAATACATTTATGTGATGGCTGTTTATTGTATTTTCCAGACAATGAGCACTTATTGAAACATCAAGAGCGAGATTGTAATCAAATTCGTACTGACTTACCTTCCGAAAAAAAATGCTTAAAGAATTGGTTCGGTGAAAATGTCTCCAATAATAAGGCTTCATTTGATAAATATCAAAAACAACTCAAGGTTCCATTCGTTATATATGCAGATTTTGAATCATTTCTGAGACCAATCGCAACCTGTTCAAATGATTCAGATTTACCTCATACTGAAAATGTTCAAAGACATGATGTATATAGTTTCGGATATTACATTAAATGTGCCTATGACGACAGTCTCTCAAAATACAGATCTTATGTGGGTGATGACTGTACAAAAAAAGTTTATGGAAAGCTTACAGAAAGACATTGAAATAATTACCAAAATAAATAACTTTCAAAAATGTCCGTTACCTTTAACAGATATGGACAAAATTAAAATAGATGTAGCTACTACATGCTACATTTGTGGGAGAGATTTAAAATCCCAACAAATAATAGACTACGATTGGTATACAGGCGTTTTTCGAGGTGTTGCTCATGAAATATGTAGCAGTAAATTTAGAAGTCAATGTTTCGTTCCGGTTATCTTACATAATCTAAGTAATTATGATGGTCATTTTATTGTTCATGCCCTAAATTTTGCTGAAGGCGCAGTAGAAATAATCCCCCAAAGCAAAGAGCGTTATATATCTTTTTCAAAATTATTAAAAGTTAATAACCATCGAGTAAGTTTACGGTTTATAGATTCTCTGAAATTTTTGCCATGTAGTTTGGAAACACTAGCAAATAATTTAAACATCAATCAATTCGATGAATTGAGGAAACATTTCCCGAATGAACAGGATTTTAAACGATTAAAAAGAAAAGGTGTTTATCCTTATGAATTTATGACCGGGTTAGAAAGTCTTAAACAAACATCTCTTCCCAAACAAAACCAATTCTTTAGCTCAATAACAAATACAAACGTTTCAAATGAAGACTATGAACATGCCAAAGATGTCTGGCAGCATTTTAAATGTCGTTCTATGAGTGATTATTCGGATTTGTACTTAAAGACAGATGTTTTATTGCTAAGTGACATTTTTGAAAACTTTAGAACTGTTTGTATGAGCACTTATGGTTTGGATCCTGCGCATTACTATACAGCACCAGGTTTAAGTTGGGATGCGATGTTAAAATACACAAAAATAGAGATAGAGTTGCTAACAGATTTTGATAAAATTGCCTTTATTAAATCTGGTATTCGAGGTGGAGTATCACAGTGCAGTCATCGATATGCCAAAGCAAACAACCACTATATGAATGATTACGATAAAAATCAGGCAACATCATTTTTAATATATCTTGATGCTAATAATTTGTATGGTTGGGCTATGTCACAGTATCTCCCGGTTGGAGGTTTTCAGTGGGTTGATATTGAGACAAATTTCAAAGTTGCAATCGATTCTGAAATCGGATATATTTTAGAAGTAGATTTAGAATATCCTGATAACCTACATGATTTACATTCTGATTTTCCACTCTGTCCAGAAAATGTTTGTATAGGAAATACAAAAGACTTTAAACTGGTTCCAAATCTAAATAATAAAAGTAACTACGTAATACACTACAGAAATTTAATACAATGCTTAAATATGGGATTAAAAATTAAAAAAATTCATAGAATTTTAAAATTTGATCAAAGTCCATGGTTAAGCAAGTATATAGAATTAAATACAAATCAAAGAACCAAAGCCAAATCCGACTTCGAAAAAGATTTCTATAAGCTTATGAACAATGCAATCTTTGGAAAAACAATGGAAAACATTGAGAAACGGGTAAATGTTAAATTGCTCACTCACTGGGAAAATCGAGGGAAGATTCAAGGGGCTCAAAGTTTAATAGCAAGACCTGAATTTCATAGTCTTTCCATATTTTCAAAAGAATTAGTTGCAATACAACTTCGTAAAACAAAATTGGTTTACAACAAACCCATCTATTTAGGATTGTGTGTTTTAGATATTTCCAAAACTTTGATGTATGATTTCCATTATAATTACATGAAAAATAAATTTCATACCAATATCAATCTGTTATACACAGATACAGACAGTTTGGTTTACCAAATATTTACAAACGATTTTTACAGAGATATTAAAGACGACATTCATACATACTTCGATACATCTGATTATCCACCAGATAATGTATATAATTTTTCACTTGTTAACAAGAAAAGAGTAGGGTTATTTAAAGATGAAAATAACGGTAAAATCTTTACAGAGTTTGTGGGCTTACGATCAAAAATGTATGCAATGCTGGTTGAGAATAGAATCATAACAAAGGCTAAAGGAGTAAATAAATGTGTAACTAAAAAACTTACAATGGATAACTATAAGACGTGTCTCTTTGATAAAAATATTCAATTTTCGCACATGTATAGATTTAAGTCAATAAAGCATGTAATTTTCACACAAAAAATTAACAAAACATGTCTTTCACATAATGATACTAAACGTTTTATTTTATCGAATTCTGTAAATACTTTAGCATGGGGGCATTATAGCTTAAGAAACTAAGTTTAAGTAATATTAGAATTTAAGTATCTAGTTAGGTACCTATCTACCTTACCACCACTTTGTAAAGTACCTAGCTGTTAATGTAATAATATAGTTATAGAGTTCCTTTATTATATGACATAATTTTTTATCCTATTTTAAATTTAAGTATAAATATAAATATATATTTCTAATTTTTAAAACATTGTATCATTGCCTTCATTTACCTCATACCAGAACCACGTGTTGGTAGTAAAAAAATGTTTCATTTCAATCATCCATTTACTGCAATAGTGGCTGGTCCAAGTGGGTGTGGAAAATCAAATTTTGTCACAAACTTTATAAAATATGTAAAAGAAGTTTGTAGTGTGAATTTTGCTCAAACCACATGGTGTTTTGATGAAATGCAACCGTTGTATAGTTTGAGAAACGTAAATTATTTTCAAGGAATACCAGATCTTAGTATGTTCGATGGAAAGGATCCTCAACTAATAATTATTGATGATCTCATGAGGGAATCCGATGGACGCATTGTTGATATTTTTACAAAAGGTAGTCATCACAGAAATTTGAGTGTTTTCTACATAACACAAAACTTATTTCATCAAGGTAAAGGCCAAAGAGACATATCGCTGAACTCTAGTTATATCATCTATTTCAAAAATCCTCGTGATAAGACTCAAATTCGATACCTAGCACGACAAGTTTCACCAGAAAATATTAAGTTTATGGAAGATTCTTACAAAGATGCGACTAATGAAGCTCATGGATACCTAATGATTGATTTAAAACAAGATACTAATGACATGTGTCGTTTCAAGACAAAAATATTCCCTTCAGACGGATATTGTACTGTGTACATACCAACAAAAGTGTTTAAATATGCTAAGAATCAACAAATTCATATCAGTCATAAATAATGCATCGAAGACTAAAGACGCATACGGATTTACTTAGAGCTCTGCGCACACTAAAACCAAAATACGTAAAAGCTCTTTTAAAATCGTGTGATGAAGAAGAAATTAATTGTATTTGTGAATGCATTCATAACGTTTTAAAAGGAAAAGTGCCCTTAGAAGAAACAACTAGAAAAAACTTAAAAAAATATAAAGACATACTTCGCAAACTAGTAAGTAAAAGTACAAACAGAATTCGCAAAAACATAATCATTCAAAAAGGGGGTGCCTTTTTACCAATGATATTGGGTTCAATTTTAAGTGCATTAGTTGGCTCACTTGTTTGAAAAATGGAACATGCTAAGAAAATGTTGCTTGTTGATCCAAGTGTAATAGAAAAAATTAATCAACATAATACGGCTGATAACCCCCTATCACGATTAGATATGGAAATGCAAGACATTTTAAAAAGTGATATGGAAGAAAGAAAAAAGTGTACTCTATACCTGCAAGTTTTGCAGCGATATTTACATTTTGCTGAAGAAGGACGTCGTCCAATTCAATTACCCATCGTATCAAATATTGAATCTGATATGGATAATAGTGGGTATGACACAGTTGATAATAAAAACAATGAAATCAGTGTTAAAGATTCAGTTACTGTTCAGTCTTCAAACGAAGGTGAGGAACAGGTAAATATTACTGTTTCTCATGGAAAACCAACTCCTTACACCCCAAAACACATACTCAGTTTGGTACCTAAAACATATATAAGGAAGGGTGAGAGATTATTGTTTTTGTTGGTATTGAACAAAAATAAAATTAATTGGGATGCTGATGGTGTAATTACTGTAGACAAAGAAAAAATCCCTGGGAGTAATATTGTTGACTTAGTAAATGATTTTTTGAGACCGCTAAAAAGAAGTGCTCCAATAGGATGGGAGAAATTTGCAAAAGCACTGAAAGATATTAAAATACCAATAATTTATATTGGAAATCCACAAAGAGTCGACTATATGCAGCAGCTTCCGATTACACCATATAAAGAACACACACCGCATGAAGAGGACGAAGAGTTTTCAACACCAGTTACTAGCAAAGCCAGGCAGAAGATAGATTGGGAAAAATGGAATCCTTATTAGAAATAAACAATATCTACTATAACCCTTCACACCCAGCGGGGTATGGTAGTATTGATAAACTGGCTAGTGCTATGAAAGGTAAAATGAACAGAGAAGATGTTAAAAGATGGTTACAATCACAAGAAACATACACACTACATAAACCGGTTCACAAAAAATTTCCACGAAACAAATATATCTTATCTAATCTCAATGAACTTTGGCAGGCTGACTTAAGTGACATGAGAACTTATTCAGAATATAATAATGGTTTTAATTACATTCTTTGTGTTATTGATGTTTTTACCAAATTTGCCTATGCACGATCAATGAAAAATAAAAATTCTGAATCGATTAAAACATGTTTTGAAAGTATATTTCGTGAAGCTGATATAACACCTACCCATATACAATCCGACAAAGGAACCGAATTTGTATCGAAAGATGTTCAAAAATACTTTAATACGAAGAATATCAATTACTATACTACAAACAACCCCGATATTAAGGCTAGTGTAGTTGAAAGATTTCAAAGGACACTCAAAATGAGGATGTGGCGTTACTTTACACACAAAAATACATATAAATACATTGATATTTTACAGGACTTAATATATTCATATAACCACAGTTACCATTCCAGCATCAAGATGTGCCCTTGTGATGTAAACTCAAAAAATATAATGACAGTGTGGAACAATTTGTATACACGTAAACATGTTCAAAATAATAATACCAATACATCCCCAACACTACCCAAATTTCATATTGGAGACTATGTAAGAATAACAAAATATAAACATATATTTCAAAAAGGATATGAATCTAATTGGAGTGACGAAATATTTGTAATATCTTCAGTGATAGATCGGGATCCATGGATTGTGTACACACTAAGAGATTTACAGCAAGAAAACATTATTGGAACCTTTTATGATAAGGAATTGCAAAAAGTGACGTACGACCCCTCTCTAAATTATAAACTAGATAAAATAATAAGTTCCCGCTATTCTGGTAACAGAAAGCAAGTGTTAGTGAAGTGGAAAGGTTATCCAGATAAATTTAATAGTTGGGTTCTAGTTTCCGATTTAAAACAAATATGAATAGAGAAAGTTTTTATTTAACATTACCTAGTAACAGTTCTATGGAATATTTTCCAGATAATGTTACTACAAGATTTTCAACTAAATTACCAAAACCCATAAAATTGGAGGGACAATGGACCGTCGGAGTTGTTGAATTTCAATATCCATGTACCATGTTTACTGTTCAAGAACATGAAAATATTATTTACATAACTAAAACGATGTTGATACCAAATGAGAAAATACCTTCATTGGTTTATTATAAAAAACACATTCCAGCTACAAATTATGATAACATTAATCATATTTTAACAGCGTTGAATCATATAAAGGAAAAAGTAACGTTTCGCTATGATGAAATATCAAAGTTTGTGTCAGTTTCGGTGATGGATAATTCAGTAAAATCGCTAACGTTAAAACCTAAATTGAGTGTTCAACTCGGTTTTGAACCTAATAGGAATCTTGTAGATAATGGTCTTGGAAAATGCCCTGCAAATTTGCATTTAGGATTGCCATCACAATTATTTGTCTATTGTGATATAATCGATCCTCAGATAGTAGGAGATGTTATGTCTCCTCTCCTGAGAATCATTCCTTTAGATCCGGCAAAGTATATATATGGCGCAAATAAAATGCATGTTTTCTCACCTCCTCACTATTTACCAGTTATGCGTAGAGAGTTTGATACCATCGAAATAGATATAAGAACCAGCACGGGTCAAAAAATACCATTCCAGTTTGGAACAGTGTGTGTTAAACTTCATTTCAAAAAATTATAATGTATCCCCGTGACAGCATAACTTGTCCATATGAACATTATTATTCTCATCAAGCTGGCTCTGGTATTGGAGTGATTTATAAAGGGGCGCCTTATCAACGTGGTCATGGGATCGGTAGCTTTTTAGGAGGGTTGTTTAGATCGGTTTTACCCTTACTTTCTAGTGGTGCTCGAGTAATAGGCAAGGAGGCACTAAATACTGGTGTCGGTCTTCTATCAGATATGGTTAGTGCCCGCCCCATGGAAGAATCAATTAAAAATCGACTAAAAGTAGCTACTTCAAACTTGAAAAGAAAAGCTCATGATAAAATTGATAAATTAAATATGTCTGGTTCTGGATATATAACCAAAAGGAAGCGTCTTAGTTCAGTCATTCCACCGTCGACAACCAAAGTGAAAGCTCTAAAAAAATTACGAGTTAATAATCAAAAAGATATATTCTCATAAATAATTTTTAAAATGTCATTCTTACATAGCCATTCCTGTGAATGTATAAAATCAGAGTTAGATTTATTTGCTCTACCATCCACGCAAACTAGCATAGAAAACGGATTATGGATACACTACAAACCCATTTCATCCCTAGCTGATGATGGCCCCATAGAATTTCAAGTACCTGGAACAGGTGATGACTACATGGATTTATCCCATACATTGCTGCACATAAAAGCCAAGATACAAAACCAGGATGGTACGAAATTAACTGAGTCAACTGTTGTAGCTCCAGTAAACAATTGGCTCCATTCTCTTTTCACCCAACTAGATATTTATTTGAATCAAAAGCTAGTATCGCCGCCAAACAATACATATGCCTATAGAGCTTACATGGAAACATTATTAAATTATGCTCCTGCTGCTAAGGAATCTCATCTGACTTGCGGTCTTTGGTATCAAGATACGGCTGGGAAAATGGATTCAACTGATGAAAAAAATGAGGGATTTGTTAAAAGACGAGAATTAGCATGTGAAAGTAAGGAGATAGAAATGATTGGTCATCTTCATGGTGATATATTTAATCAAGAAAAGTTTTTAATAAATGGTGTTGAAATGAGTGTTAAGTTAGTTCGTTCGAGAGAAACATTTAACCTAATGGCTTCTACAGCCGACTTGAAATTTAAAGTATGCATTACAGATGCAACACTCATTATACGTAGAGCACGAATCAATCCTACTGTATTACTTGCACATCAAAAGGTTTTATCCTCTACTACAGCTAAATATCCTATCACTCGAGCTGAAGTCAAAGTTTTAACTATACCTTCAGGAATTCAGGGTAAAACTCTAGATAATATTTTTTTGGGGCAAGTTCCCAAAAGGTGTATAATCGGATTTGTGAACAATGCAGCGTTTAATGGGGGTCTAACAAAAAATCCATTCAATTTTGAAAACTACAATATAAATACATTTTGTTTATACATTGACGGTCAACAAATACCTTCGAAAGCTTTGCAACCATCATTCGATAATAATATTTACACAGCAGCCTATCACACACTATTTTCAGGGACAGGTATACATTTTCTGAATGAAGGCAATGGTATATCTAGGGAGCAATATGCAAAAGGATATTGTATGTTGGCGTTTGATCTAACAGCTGACCTCAGTTCAAATTCAAATACTCATTGGAATCTTATAAAACATGGTAGCGTTAGACTGGAGGTTCGTTTTGAATCTACTCTTACTCAGACAATAAATTGTATTATTTATGCAGAGTTCGATAATGTTATTGAAATTGATAAGAATCGTAATGTAACTGTAGACTATAGTAGTTAGGATGTAATAAAATTGTATTCCCATTCACAGACTATCTATCAATTGTCAAGATTGAATAAAATTGTATTTAGTTTTATAATAAATAAAACATTGACGTGTGCATACGTACATATCGTTTTATTTCCTGAAACCTCTTTTTTACTTTTTCACTATAAAAAGTAATTTACATACTTCCTTTTAACATTCTTGATTTGGAGATTGAACTTGACACAGCTTTCCTTATTAGGAATAATGGATACAATTGATATTCGAAAATATTTACACTACATTCACCCAGCTTTACACAAAAATGTGTATGCTGCAAACAGGTTACCACTGCATGTAAAAAAACCGATGTATCTAATAAGCAATTTAGACCCGGACAACAAACCAGGATCACATTGGATAGCCATGCACATAGATAAAAATGGAGTTGGCCAGTATTTTGATTCATATGGACGCGCACCTAAAGACTACCACAAAAACTTCCTGCGCAGAAACTCGAGACAGTGGGGTTTTAATAGATATAGATTGCAACACGACTTAACTACAGTATGTGGAGAATATTGTTTAACATATCTGTATTTCAAGTTTTATGGTAATACTATGACAGACTTTATTGAATTATTTAGTAACAATACTATCAATAATGATCTATTTTTACACAAGTTGTTTAATAAATGCTTTAAAAATTAAAAGGACTAGCACCTAGATACAAATAGTTAATGTTAGCTAAATTAACTAAGTTTACTAATTGATAAATGTGGTTAAAAGTGAATCATTAGACTAATAAAACAAAGTTTCATGAAATTAAAAAGTTTTTTATTCAAGTATAAAAATAAAATATCTGATGACCAAGAAAAATCATGACAATGTTATTATCTATTCTAAAAATCATTATTTACATTTAGTTATTACACCTAGTTAGTTATTGTTTTTTAAAAGAATACATTTTGCTGTCTTCTGATTCCGATATCTCCTTGGTGATTTGATAGACAATTTTTTTCAATTTTTCATAATTTTTGTTATTCAACTCCTTGCAGTAGTATTTGACACGAATGTCAGCGTGTTTCCAATGTTGGGCAGAAGGAATCTTGCTCAGCTTTTTCACATCAAACACATCAATTTTTATAAGATGTGTAGCATTAACACTGTCATCTGTGTTTGTTGATATGTATGATGTACCACCCTCTTTGTTCATTCGTCCAACGTTTGATGAGTTTTTTGCTTTCTTCTTTTTTGGTGACTCTTCCGGAAAGAACTCATCTATGTTGCTGAGACTACTGCGGGGGCGCTTACATGTAGATTTCTTTGCAAGGTAGTATGGCACGCAATTGGTGGTGTCCTCTTCATCAGATATAGTATTATAATAGAATTGCTTGAAAGTGTTATGTTCTTCAACCTCCTCCACGGGAGAGTAACTTGGTGTGTCCTGTAACGACATGTTACTTTTATAAAATACATAGATACAAGTAGGTGCACAACATAAATGCAAAATCATAGATCACAAAGAGTCGATTTCACCGTTTGCAGGCAAAACTTAGATCAACAAAACTAAGTTCAGCTTAATCGAACTCAAATAAAGTCAAAGTTGTGTCAAATGTGACTTGTGCTACAACAGTTTATCATCAAGGGTATCTTGAACTCGGTTTAGCTTATATTGATAGTTTAATCGCAAAGGTGAAATCGGTTCTAAGTAAATAAGTAATATAGAACTTACCTCCATTTTATACTGTAGAACACGGAAACACTATTTATTGTGGCACAAGACTGTGTGCTGAGTAACGAATAATTTTAGAATACACGTAGATATAATAGCAGACGTTATAACAATATTTATCTGTAGTTCACTGCACGAATGGTGTAAGACTGTGTCAGTAACTCGAGAGTTTTAGAAATTTATAGAAGAAAGGCATCACAAAAACTCACGACATGTTTCGACAAGTAAACTTGCCTTGTGGGTGGGCGTTTGCAGTGTCACAAAAACTCATGATGAATTATCGATCGCAGATGTTATCTTACATCGTTTTAGCAAGACGTCATGCCCCGACAAGTTTTTGTTTAGATGGCGCCTCCCTGCCGGCTTTTTTTTATATTTGCATTGAATGTAATCGCGGTTAGTTTATTATAAAGGTGGTTTATTTAAATAATAAATATAATTAATAACAATTAAAGAATTAATACTTATTAAATTATTAAATAATAATTTCATATTTATATGTATCGTGGGGGGGCCGTACAATAATAAATATTATACACATAGAATAAAATATATATTGGCGTATTGCTAATAAATATATTAAAATTAAAATAAAAAATAAATATATTGGTTATCATATTATCATAATATGATATTATAATTATTTAAATTTAATTCACACGAATTCTTTCTCTCAAGGATTTGGGTCTGAGCTACCTGCGGCGCAAGCCGGACGATGCAAAAAAAGGTTGGGTTTTTTTGAAGGTTGAGGTTGGGTCAGTCAACAGTGGCTTTCTAACTTTTGAACGGAACGAGATACGTTAAAATGGATGAGCGCAATCGATCAGGCGTGTGCGAAAACATACAAAAAGAGTCTAAACTTTTTTTTTTTTTTTTTTTTTTAGCCGGCGGTTTGGCCAAGACCACCCCGTCACGGCTTTTTTGTGTGTGTGAAAACTAATGAATCCGAATCCATTTTTTTGGTGAGCCAGAATGAACGAATCCCTACTACTCGCTGATGTTATTGTACATTTTTATGTTAATAAAATTTAATAAATAAACTAAACCGATACAAGTTATGTACTGGGTTCCAGTCCAGCGGGACCGGGCCTGGGGGCCGACCGCGGTAATTTTAACGTCAATGAAACGTCAATAACGTCTTCTTCTTCTTCTTATCGTCACTAGTTATATCTAACCAGTGGTTACGTTATATCACACTGGTTAGATATAACGTCTGCGTGCGCCTTGGAAGCTCCTTTCGTGCACTTAGGTAAGCCTTAATGTAAGCTCTCTACGTTGCCGACAGGACACGCAGGAAAGACGAATCAGTACATGCGGTGTCGGTTCGGTTGCAGGTGCATAACTGCTGGCACCGAGCCGGGCTTGTTTCAAGTTTTCCTTCTCTATTGCTAGCTCTTCTGTTAGTCAGCATTGGGACTTACTTTCTTACTTACTCCATTGGCGCAGGGACCCAAAATGAGTCTTGGCCTTCGAAACGAGAACTCTCCACCTTCTCCGGTCCTTTGGAATCTCCTGCCAGTTATCAGCTGCAAGCTGATAGGGACTGAAGGGACGACCAACCGGGTGACGACCAAGTGCTCGACCCAAGTATGCTCTCTTGACGCTACGATCTTCACTCCGTTGGCTCGGCCATATTCAACGAATGGGTCGTTGAATATGGCCGAGCCAACGGAGTCGGTTAGATTTATATTCTCCTATAATGTTTGGCTCGGCAACGAGGTCTTCAACTTCAACGTTTTTTCGAACCTTCCAGCTGCCATCCTCCCTTTTTACAGGTCCCCGGATTTTCGGAGAATTTTCCTCTCTGCTACTAAAAGCTGGTTTTGCTTCTTTAAGGTCAGTGTCCAAGCTTCAGAACCATACAGAAGAATTGGTCATTGGGACTAATCCCCAATAATTTGAAGACTATCGCAGTCGTCTCCATCATCAGTCTCCAAGCAGCACTCATCTGGGATCAGTTCCACGTAGAAATCCTCACCCGAAGTGTTATATAATGCTGCGAAAATAACCAACCCGATTCAGATTCGACTCTGATACAAATTTTAAAACCAATGCCAAAGCTAAACATCTACCAATAACATCATTTTATGCACATTTTGTATTGCAATCATTTTTTTAGCAGCTCTGTCAAACGAACGATTATGATTTGTCCGAACCGAAGACAAAACGCTTCTGTTTCAATGGTTAATACATTGACAAATAGTGCGATTGCCCTGCTGGACTGGCTTTACCGCTGTTTGGTGGTAACAGAGTTTTCAAAAAAATGGCATAATGATGAAAATTATCAATTATTATTATTAATTATTATAAGGAAAAATATCACGCCTAGTAAGACTAGATTTTGAGACATAGCCTGATTTTTAAACGCAAAAAGAAAATCATGAAAGCTACGAGTAATAATTAATTACGTATAAATACGTTTTAAAAACTAAAAAGACAACCGACTTCATGTATATAAAATAAATGTCATAGATATAGTTTTGAAATTTTTGTTGATTTCACCGATTAAATAAAATTTCATTCGATTAAATTTAAATGAATTAGGTGGTAAGGTGGTCCACCATTGAAACAAAAAAATATTTTTTCAAATCAGGAGTCTTTGAGTAATCTTTGAACATACATAAGAAGGTCAAAAAGTAAAAAAAAAGATTCTGTTAAATTGTGAATCCTCCTTTTTTGAATTCGGTTAAAAATACGTTTAATTTTTCCAAACAAATGAAAGTAACACGTATAAATGAAGACATACGAAAGCATTTTTGCCTAAGTTGAAACGGAAACACTTAATCGCGCTACGCGCTCGGTCAATAAAAAACCTTAATACCAATACTAAATAGTTTAGTCAAAAGCTACTTTATGTCTAAGAACATATAGCCTATTTTCTTAGACATAAAGTAGCTTGACGAATGACGAACTATGAATGATGAAAAAAAAATCGTTTAAAAAAATGTGTCCAGCAAAATTACTCTAAAAATAAATTATGCCATTTAAGTTTAAGCTAAGCGTAGGTCACCCGGATAACACGGTGCTTAAGCAAGCAAACATTTAGGACAATAAAACGCCTGATAACATTTTCCCACTAAACAAGACCTCTGTTAAACCTATTTGCTTTACACATCCCAAGCCTAAGTAAATGTTGGAGAAGCTAACAATTAGTGGGATATTATGAGGTTACCACAAGGGTTTTCCACATTGAACAAACACTTGGAATTTGGAGCTAGTCGATGATTTGGGTTTCGGATTTACATGACGCCGGATTTAGTATATTTCGTTTTAAGATCATTCATTTCTCTTAAGAATTTACTTTCACTTGTTTATTTTGGGCTTATCGTACAATAATAGAAAAAATTATGACAAAATGTCGGTAGTTATAAAAAAATAAAAACGTGTGCGTCTTGGGACGCCCAACAGAAGTGATAACTTAAACTAATCTAGCGCTGTAGAGTGAGGAAGGAGGAGCCTGCCTACCGCTGCCGTTTGCGTGAGAGAAAGGGAAGCCAGACAGGCTGGCGCCGTAACGCGTTACGTAACGAAGCGGTTTACCCTCCCATAAGAAGTTATCACTTCAAAAATATCGCATCGCTACAACGACGTAAACAACTCGAATTTAAGAACATGGATCGAGGATATATTAATTAAACATGGATATATTAATTGTTTAATAGGTTCCTACTTGTTTATTTTAGAAAGAAAGAAAGGGTAATTCGCAATAAATACCTACTACTAAAATAATAGTGATGGAAAAGTTAAATATGATTTAAGATTTCACTTTCAAAACTTTCGAGAGATGTAGGTACTATACATTTTCATAAACACGGGCTTTATTCGCACTCATGCGAACCGTGAACTCGACCGGCATCGAGCGGACCGCGGATCAAACTAACCCTGATGAAGATTCTTTAGATGAATCAAAACAGTTTCGGTGCCTCCATCGACAAAATAATACGTGATTCACCTAAGACTCAGGAGTTAAAGTCCGTCTACCAAAATGTATTTTATATCTTACTAGCTGACCCGGCCACGCGTTCCTGTAGCTCAGTAGCTCAAATACGTGAAATCCATATACGCTAACCTCTAAAATTATCAGTGTTTCTCTACTTTATTATGTATGTATTATACATAGAACCTTCCTCTTGAATCACTCTATCTATTAAAAAAACCGCATCAAAATCCGTAGCGTAGTTTTGAAGATCTAAGCATACATAGGGACAGACAGACAGCGGGAAGCGACTTTGTTTTATTCTATGTAATAATGATAAGGGTTATTTTTTTCCTTAAAAAAATTTTTGTCTGTAAAGTCGGTTAATGGACAATAATTTAACGTGATAACGTCATAAGAAAACATTAATGAACCGATCGTGCTTCTCTATCGCTTGTTCCGCGCTTTCGCTAGCACGCTCGGCACAGGAACGTGACAATGAGTCATGCTTTTTCGTGCATGCAGCCGGCGTTCATCGAGTTATAAGACGTTATCACGTCAAAAAAGAACTTAAAAAAACGTACTGAATCCTAAAAGAAACATAAATAATAATAATAATATGGGAAGATGTCGAAAATTTTACTTTTTATATATCTGATATCTTAGTTGTCGTACCTTTTATGTATTACAAATGGCGCGGAAGATTGCTCGAGTTGTTGGAGCTACTGGGACTGTACACTTTTCGGATTGTCCAATTGAAAAATACTAATGATGTTATTATTCTGTACATTACACATATTATTTTAAAACAAAATAATAGGCTTAATAGGTTACCCTTAATAGGTTAACATTTACCTAAAATGTTTTTTGTAGATCTGTAATTCACCTTAGTTGAACTTTTGCTTCATTCGCTCAATCTTCTTTTACTAAATTCTAAAAGTTCACTGAATTCAGAGGGTTTTGTTAATACCTCGATTAAATAAATACCAATGGCGGTTCCGAATTGATTGTGATGTTGGTTTAGCCCCAATTTAATCAATTTGTAGTTTGGTTTCGTCGCGTCATCAATTATGCAATATGTTTTTAGGGTCCATTTTCCAATGCCAGAAGCATACGGACATTTTTAACTTTCATAGCAACTTTGATAAATGAATTTTCGTATATTTTGTTGGCAAGTGCATTTTAATACCTATCGTTTCTGATAGGTCTCCCTAAGTCTTCCCCCTAAGTCCCTAAGCTATTTTCTTACAAGCTCCAACACACCCACCTCCCTACTGGATTCCTTAGGATTTGAATTTTAGAAATTCCTTTCTTATCGAAGTAAAATTCTAAAGTGGAAATCCAGAAAACGGTTCCTATCTAGATCCTAAAAGCAAAATTATCTTTCAGCAAGTCTATGGGATTTGTTTACGGTGTCAATATATTACACAAACTATTGAACATGCCATAAGAGTTGAAGTGTATCACAGCTCTAGTATTTTATTACTCCAAAGTTGAACCTTTCATTAACAGTTCGCTGCATTTGCCGGTTCATTTCACAAAGCTATTGAGAGCATCTGTGATGCAAAGTTCTCTAAGCTCTCTGGCATATAATTACTGGAAGCCGTTGTTCAAATTAGCATTGTTTTGCAATTTACACTTCGCTTTGATGTGTTTCGTCATTATTTTAAACAACTCAGTAGCGAGGAAAGTCTTAACACTGAATAATGGAATAACTAAAACAATCAGAGATTTATGAGTTTATTGCTGCAGCACTCGGCTTCATTTGGGTTAAAAATAGACTTTGATACCCAAAATACAAATGCAATTATAACTGAATACAAATGAATGAATAACTAGTGTCTGAGAGCAATTAAATGAAACGCAGAAATAACTAATGCATTGTACGAATGGTTGAAAAATTCATAATTAATTATATTTTATCGAGTTGTGAAAATATATATTTTATTGTACATCATTCAATTCATCTAATTTATTCTTTTAATCGTTTATCTAATTAATTAGTTTGTGTCATGTGTGGATAACCGTCTACACTGAAAAAAGGGTCGTGACGGAAATTCGTGACGGAAAAATCTTACACTTTTTTTCGCCTAGCCTCCATCCGCCAAGTCCGTACCGTGCGATAAGGTACTTCGTTCCAATATTAAAATAGCAAATAAGGATGTACTAAAAAGAGTGAACGAACAAAATATACAAAATACAATATAGAACATTACCACGTGCCCACGAACATTTTCCATTTACAGTTTTTTGCCTGTTGGTAGATATTGGAAATACGTCTGTATAGTTTAATTAGTGGAACACGAGACCGCGTTCCGGCACGGCTCGGGGTATTGTGGGGCATAGCGGCGCCCTCAATGGTGATTCCGAGCATACTGCGTCGCAAAAGGGTAATGGTATGCATCGAATCTAGTGCTGTATTCACTTACCTGAGTTATTGGAGTAAGGAGTAAGGAGTTAAGAGCCTTTGAGGTGCACATTAATCCTTTCACCACACTAAATAATACAAATACAAATTCATTTATTTACAAGAAAATAAAAATACAGTGTTTTTAAAAAGTACTGATGGACCCCGCACTAGGACAAGCCTGTATTGTGGAAGACCAGAGGCAAAAGATGAACTATTTCCACAAACTACATAAAGACAAAACAAAATCAGAAAGCACTTAAACAAGGCAAGACACAAGGAGGCTAATCCAGGAGAAAAATAAAACCGGCTGTGAGCTGTTGTTCTAAATAACAAGTGACACGATAAGTAGAACCTCATAAATGCTTATAGTCTGTTTGCTAAGAGAGAGTGCTGGTGACCTCTATATCAATTATATAAGATATAAAATAGTAATAATCTAGCTGAAATCGCAGGAACTACTGGTTTGAATTGAAAAATTATTTTTGTGTTAGATAGTTAATTTATCGAGGAAGGCTTTAGGCTTTATAACATCACGCTGCGACCAATAGGAGCGAAGCATCAACGGAAAATGTTGCAAAAAAGGGAAAAATTATTCCTTTTTGAGAGCTTCCGTTGCATGCAATGCGTAAACGGTTTAAGTTACGCAAAGTTCTAAAGAAAAGTCAGCGACAGCATTGGGTCACTATAACCTTTTTTTGGTAATTAAATTTGTTCGAAATTAATGCATTTTTTTGCGAAGTTATACATACCTAGGATTCGGAAAATTTAGGAAAAAGTAAATAAGTTTTAAGGGGAACACGGTGCGCTTCTATAATAAGCCTTCTGAAAATGCAACTAATCTACCTATTAAGAAATTTAAAGCTTGCATAAAGGGTAGTCTTTTGAAGAAAGCGTATTATAATATAAATGACTATTATTGATAAGAATGCATGGCCTCATGTTGCTCTGCCCTCAGACAGTTAATTGACACATTTGAAATGTACAAACTCTTTTGTATTCGTTTTTCGTAGTTAAGGTAGTTATAAGATAGATAATATAAAAAAGCACTAAGACCTGGACGAGTTTCTTGCCAGTTTTTCTCGGGTTAGGAGGAATTGGCACCTAAATTCACCTAGTATGAAAGACGTTTCAAAGTGATCCGTGTGATTGTATTGAATAAAATATCTTTTGACTTAAACATATAAACACTAAATATAAACACAAATCCTATAAAATACTTGCAGATCATACATCGGCGGCGAGAATCGAAACCGCAACCTTCTGCGTCTCATCCGGGCCTTGGCCCACTGCGCCACTTTCATTTAATATAAAAAAGAAATAATTTTGAGGGAGATATCAAAATTTACTCAGAATAACAATATTTAATCATAGTTATCATAGAGACTTTGTAACCTTGGACAAAAAAATGCTCGCTATTAAACCATTCAGACTGGCACTACATGGGCCTAAAACTCGTAAATTATTCATAAACTTGCCCGAAGTAGTAGTTTACCAAACGGTCGTCCGATCCCCACATCAGCATGGTCACATAAAGCTATGTGTTTATTATATGTTCCCAAATACTGTACCTACTTGACAAACTAACTGGCCTCGTAGCTCAGTTGGTAGTAAGTCTGCCTTCTACGCAGTAGGTTATTCGTCCACTTAGGAAAACGTTAAGGAAGTACCAACATTATTAAATGTTTTTTTTCTAGTACTATTGACCCAAGAATTAGATAGAATACACTTTATTGTTTCACTATGTAGGTTGATGAAGATTTTATGACTTAAAAAAAAAAAAAAAATCTATATGTCGAGATATAGACGTAGATAATACTCATAAGTATTATCAGACGACCTCTGTGGCACAGTGGGCTAAGGTCCGGCTTAGACGCAGAAGGTTGCAGGTTCGATTCCCACCGCAGACAAATTATTGTATGATCTGTCAGTATTTGTCTCGGGTCTGGGTGTTTCTGTATAATATGTATGTATTTAAAAAAAAAGTATTCAGTCATATCAGTCTGTGTGAAATGGCCGGTATTATTTATTGGAACATAGTTCCTTAAATAAATAAATAAATAGAATAAGTTGCTCAGTTTAGGAGTATTTTAAGGTTAACTGTGTTTAAGGTCTTTGTGAATATTATGCCTTACTACATGATTATTTTAAAATATAATAAATGCTACATTACAAATGCTTTGCATGCACTGGTTGGAAGGTCGGATAAATTACGGAAATTACCTACAAACTTAACTACAACAAAACATAACTATTTATTACATTTCCAATTACAAATGCTAACGAATAAAATGGTATTTGTCATTGAAAGGCAAATTGAAATGTAAAGTATATCTAATAACTAGCGACCCGCTCCGGCTTCGCACGGGTGCAATGCTGATACTAAATATACTACAGAATATCTAATGTGATCAGAAAATTCAAAAAAAATAGTGTTTATTACGCTTGTATTATAAATATAAACCTTCCTCTTAAATTACTATCTATTAAAAAAACCGCATCAAAATCCGTTGCGTAGTTTTAAAGATCTAAGCATACATAGGGACAGACAGACAGCGGGAAGCGACTTTGTTTTATACTTTGTAGTGATTATAAATAGAGCTATCTATGAACCGTGTAAAACGATCTATAGACAGCTCATCCGAGCCGAAACACTATAAAGTAATCCTACTACGGTTATAAATCTCATATGCAGATTAAGTATAGCGAGATATATATAAAATCCCAAAACGCAACGATGGTGCGTTTAAATTCATGTGGCGCCATGGGGTCTGGGTGTTTCTATGTATAAAATGTATCTATTTACAAAAAAAAAGTATATAAGTAGTGTATCAGTCATGTGGTACTCATAACACAAGCTTAGCTTACTTTGGGGCCAGATGATGCTGTGTGAAATGTCCGGGATTATTTATTTATTTATTTATTAGTGGACAAAGCACACAACACCATCTGGCCCTTATCTAAGAATAGCTTGTATTATAGTGACCACATGACAGATAAAATACTTATATATTTTTAAATGCATACTTATGACAAAGCTTGTACTATGAGAGTCCACGACTGGTAGCATATACTTTATGTCAATACATACTAAAACACATAACAAATATTAATTACACAAATAAATAAAAATGTGTGAGTGTCGTGGAACAATTGGTTGGAACGAAGTTCCTATCGTAGTATATTATTATTGATAAACGTATTATATTATTGATTAACATACAAATGAATGAATTAGAGAGTAATTAAATGAAACGCAGAAATAAGAAAAAAACATTTTATTGTACATAATTCAACTCATCTAAATCGTTTATTCGTTCATCTAATTACTTAATTCATGTCACCCTATGGATAACCGTTTACACTAAAGAAAGATGACGGGAAAGGGTTGTGACGGAAATTCGTAAAGGAAAAATCTTGCACTTTTTTTCGCCTAGCCCCAATCTGCCAAGTCCGTACCGTGCGAACCTTGTTGCAAAACATTGGTGGCCATTTCACACAGCACCGTATTTTATAGCCAATCTTGTTCAATGGGAACCACATGATTTTTTACATAGGTACTAAACACTGTAAATACAGTCTTATAGATAGTTGTGTCAATAGCACCTTACAAGTTATACGTAGGTATATATTGTATCAGAAAGAATGCTATCTTCGTATAAACAAGATTTTGTCCCATACAAGAAACAATCGCCAAATGTGACGTGATACGAAGGCGACCCAGCCACGGCCGGTCTGGCCAACTTGGCAAGTCTACTCGTTTAATTATATCGATCTTTCCTATCACCTTGTTAGATCTTTTCATCTAGGTCGTCTGCGTTTCCTGTTTATATTGCCCGAGTTAATTTCGCCTTACAAAGAAATACATTTGCTTGCTACCTATTTGCTAAAAGAAAAAGGTCTAAGGATGTTGATGAAGGAGAAAGTTAGACGTTGTTTACTTATGAGACCCAAAATAATGTAGACATCTTACATTTCTCCTGAGTCATATGAGACTGGCATGTCAACTCAGTTGGCAGTAGCTGTGCCTTCTGCGATGTAGGTTGAAGGTTCAAGTCCTTCCTAGGACAAACTTTTGTGTGAAGAACATAGCTGTTTGTCGTGTATCCCACTATATGGAAATACAAAATAGAAAAAGTGAGACTAGCGTTTTTTCCAATTATATTATTTCTATTGCGGCAAAAAAACGCAATGAATTGAAATTTTACTTTCCCTTGCCTTTTTAACTTTTTCAATAAGAACTAGCTATTGAAAAAGTTATATTAGATCGGAACCAGTTTTTTAGGTTATGTTAGAGTATAGAAAACAACGCGCAAGGCGAGCGAGCAAAGCGAGTGTGCCGCGTCAGCGGCCGCCGAAGCGCCAGAAAAATATAGTTACTATTTTCCATGGTTTGGTTGACCGGACAGCTGAAAATTTTTTGAGCGGTCAACGGAAATGTGCACGCCGTCATAAAAGGTGATGGTGATGCAGTGTTTGCTGCCGCCGCCAGAATGGAAACAGTGGCAAAATCAGTCCCAGTATTTCTATCAATAGTGAGACATCCGCTGTTTGTACCGTGTTTGAGTATAGTTAAGTATAATAAGTTCCCATTATACCTGTTGTAAATTCTAGCTGTGTTTTGTTTGTGGCTGGATGGGGATGCTGTGTGAAATGTCCACAAATATTTATATATACGCTAGGTAGTCCAATCTCCAGTTTTAATTAATGATACTTGACCCGAGAGAACTCTTAAGAACCCTTAAGAGAAAAGCACTTTGGCCGTCTGTGGTCACTACTCGGACAAATCGAAGCTTCCGTCAGGATTTAACCCTCTCTAAATAGCCAATCCAAATAGATTTATCTGCGAGAGTTAATGGTAATTGAGATTCAAGAGCCAGCGGTCAACCCAAGCTTTGTTTAGTCCGTCGCGGTCTATTTACGGTACAGATTATTCCAGTTTATGGACTACGAGTTTTTGGTCTTATACACAACTTGCGAAAGGGTTGCTTCTACATTTTACAGAGTAATTTACGAATTCGGAAGTTTTCGCACTAAAGTTTTACTTGCATTCAGAGACGAAACTATGCATGACCTTACTCTTCCGTCTGTCGAAATTTTGTCACAACATGTAATCTGTACTTTAATATAATTCCACTTCTTCATTAGTTCCTTGTGCCTCAAGGCTCCTTTCGTGCAGTTGGCACGTGTCTTCGAACTGTTTAGGTTCTACGGCATACCGCTTTTTTCCTTCATCGTTTGTTAGTGTTTGTATAGTGCACATACATAGTTCAAACAGATAATCATTTGGTGTGTAACAAGATTTAAATCCACGATCAAGGCGGGGTCACTACTACTAGACCAGTGCTCTATAATTTCACTTGGTACTTTCTCTATGTTAGTATATTTTTCTATGTACTTATTATTTTGTATGTTTTTTATACTACCGAGGCGGCAAATAAACTTGCGGCCCAAGTGGTTACCATAACCTATAGGCGCTTGCAATAGGTACAAGAGGTAACAAACACGTTGCCGACCCTAAGACATCATTATTTTATCTATTCGCCCACTAATTTCAATTACTCAATGGTGGTACCCACCATAACTCATTTGCGACTTACTAGTATTATCTAGTATTCCCATTCCAAGATATCTTGGACTAGATAAATTTGTTTGTTCTTTACATAATGGCCGTTAGGGTTTGAGAAGAAAACAAGTCTATAAAATAAATGTTTTCTTGAAATAGTCAGGGAGACAAAAATAACTTGGCAACTCAATGTTAATAGACTTGTCTATGTTAATAAAAACAAAAATAATAGGTAAGTAAAGTTCAAAGTAAGAACGAACCTCTTAACTTAAGTGCTTGGCCAGACTGGCAGCGCGGGGCAGGCAACGCGCGTTTGTGCCTGTCCGCAGTAGCTTAGTTCCGCGTGTTGTTGTGTCCAGTGTTTGTCAATATATAATACGGATGAAGAAGACTTATTTTTACTCAAAAATTCTTACATTAAATGGTAATTTTTAAATGAAATGAAAAATTGCGAGAGCAACATCCAAAGTTTTTTGATTTTATTTCATTCTACAATCTTAAATTAACTTTTGTGTTTTTGTATTGACGTTGTTTCGTCATCCACAGTGTAGGTAGTTCTTGAATAGCAGTTATTAATTCTTCTACATTAATTTGTGAAGACGCCATCACAAGAACGCGCGCGGTTAGCTCGAACCAGTTTGAAATCCCCGCTCCCTTGCGGGTTGTCGCTTGACGCCCCGCACCCGCGTGTCCACCACGGACACTTAAATGAAGTTCATATGTTTGAATTTGCCGCACCGCGCCCTTTCAGCGCCCGCGTTTGCAGTCTGGCCAAGCACTAAAACATCTCTAACTTCTGTCAAAAGTTAATTACTGTTTAAAATAGTGCCATCCCTTTTTGTAAGTTAGACAAGGCAAAACTTAAGAAGTGCTTAGGCAGTCAAGTTGAGAGGCGTAAGGCTTAAGCCTTTTTTTTTGTTTACAAAAATAAATTTAATTTTATAAGTTTACTTTTACCATCCGCTGTACTCTATAACGATCAGCTGAGGATCATCAAAAATGGCTCAGCACCCGCATCTGTCTGTAAAATCTGTGGGTAATTTTCGCTGAATTATATAACACTTCAAGTGAGGATTACTACGTGGATGGAACTGATCCGAGATGAGTGCTGCTTGGAGACTGATGATGGAGACGACTGCGATAGTCTTCAAGTTATAGGGGGTTAGTCCCCCTGCTGACTAACAGAAGAGCTAGCAATAGAGAAGGAAAACTTGAAACAAGCCCAGCTCGGTGCCAGCCAACCTGCAACCGAACCGACACCGCATGTACTGACTCGTCTTTCCTGCGGGTCCTATCAGCAAGGTCGAGAGCTTACATTAAAGCTTACCTAAGTGCACGAAGGAGCCTCTGAGGCGCCCTTTAATCCTTTCACCACACTGGTTAGAAATAACTAGTGACACGATAAGAAGAAGACTTATTAAATTTATTTTATTATAAATACAACTGTAAAATACAATACACCCACCACGTTTTCAAAATTATTTCACGGCGTCTGATAGATACATTGCGTGACCCAAGAGCTGGCTCCTATCTGGCTCAGCGTATTAGCATTGCCATTCAACCTGGAAATGTCGCCAGTATCTTGGGAACGCTGCCCTCTGGCAGTGATATGGATCTGTTGAGCTATCTATAGATCGTTTTAAAAGGTCCTTAGATAGCTCAACTGTTTCACGTATATTATTCTGTACATTTCTGTAATTATTTCTGTAAATAAGTTGTTCCATGCAAAATCAAATTGTCAAACAGTCGAGCTATCTAAGGGCTAAAATCTAAGGGCTTAAAATGATCTGTTTATGGCTCAAGCTTCCACCAGACACGCCGCAAAATAGTTTTAAAACAGTGGTATTTTTGTAAATAGTAGAAGTAAATCCTTTCCGTATGCATAATTTTTTTTCATCGATAAACCTACCTTTGACCACGATCTCGCCTGATGTTAAGCGACGATGTGGCCGAGGATGGGGCACGCAGGTCTAGAAGACACTTATATACTCGGGACTTGAAGAGACTTAGATTGTAGTATTCAGGAAAGACAGACGACGGCAACGCATTCCAATCTTTGACTGTACGCGTTATAAGTGTGGAAACAAAGCGCTTTGTTCGTAAAGGTGGTAGTTTGACAAGGTATGGATGGTATTGAGCGGTACGTCTGCTTGTCCTGTTGTGAAAAGGAGATGGAGCATCTAACGAAATGTGAGGTTAGTACTTTTAAAACCTCATTTACATATCATTGAGCTTGCTAATAAACAAATAGACAACCAGGCAGCTCAACCAGGCAATATGTGTCCATCCAGCTGAATGTTACCAAATGAACTTTCCGCTCAAACAGCTCCATTGTTGTTTGTTAAATTGTAATTAGTTTTAAGCTTCTGAATAGCAGTCTAGATTAACAGCTTTGGAAACGTTAACTAGTTACATAATAATAATACCGGACATTTGGCAGAGCATCATCTAGCCCTAAAGTAAGCAGAGCTTGTGTTATGGGTACCACATGACTGATATACTACTATTTGACGACCTCTGTGGTGCAATGGGTTTGATTCCCGCCGCGGGACAAATGTTTGTATGATTTGCAAGTATTTGTCTCGGGTCTGGGTGTTTCTATGTATAATAGGTATGTATTTACACAAAGAAGTATATAAGAAGTACATCATTCATGTGTTACCCATAACACAAGCTCTGCTTAGTTTGGGTACAGATGATGCTGTGTGAAATGTCCTGCATTATTATATTATATTGTTTTTGATTCATACTATGATAATTAAGGTGGTGTTTCTATGATATCTATATTAGGTATCATAGAAACACCCAGATCCGAGAAAAATACTTGCACATGATACAACCATTTGTCTCGCGGCGAGAAGTTGTACGAGTAGTCATGAAAATATTCTGCTATGCTAAGTAATTCACAATTTATATAGATAAATAAGTTGAATATACCAAGAGTTCCGTAATCGCCATGCTGTTATAAAAGAACGACAATGTCAGCTTAGCCACGAGCTCTTTAATTAGAAGATAATCAAGGATATGGCTTCTTCTAAATACCTTCCTATGGAAGAATTGTTTCAAATCGATAGAATAACTAAGACACAGAGGCGACATCATAAGTACAAGTGAACTCGAATGTTGTAATGAACAATGAGTCATATTAATTTCTCTTTGAGTGTATTTATCTCACAAATATGCGATGAATGATTCGAAATCCTTTAATTCACCGAACTTCGCGAAACCGAATCACTCAATTACCTTTGTTTTGTGACGTAAAACAATACAATAAAGTTTACTACAAATACGTATAAATACATAAATATCCGGTGACATCTATGTCAATGTCATAAGACACAAAATGCGATTCACGGCTCTTCTTTGAGCAGACTATTTACAATACATTTTCTTTCCAAAGCACGTGCACAAAACATAAGTTGCAAACTTTAAGTTTTTCCCGCGAGTTGAAGCGTGCTCCCAGAATACAAATTGTTGTGCTCTGGCTAAACTAAAGCTAACCTCAAGGGTCGAGAATGGATGTCTTATTTAAAATAATGTTAGTATCCATACTTGCTGTACCTTCTCTAGTTGGAGAAAAACGATATAAAACTATGGATTTTGCGTAATTCGTACGACGCCTATTTCAATATAAATAGTATCCACAAATAGATAATAAATAAATAAATATTGAAGGAAATTTCACACAGCGTCACCTGGGCCCAAGGTAAGCAGAGCTTGAGTTATGGCTACCACATGACAGATACACTACTTACATTTTTTTTTTGAATAATACATATTATACATAGAAACACCCAGGCCCGAGACAAATATTTGCGGATCATACAAACATTTGCCTCGCGGCGGGAATCGAACCCGCAACCTTCTGCGTCTCAGCCGGCCCTTAGTCCACTGCGCCACAGAGGTCGTCAAATAATCGATTTAAAATAATAAGGTTAAGTGAGCATTTCGGCTTTTTGGGCAATGTTTGTTTGCAAACTAGTATGGAGCCAACTGGAGCAATTTTTACAAAATCTGGAGAACGTTTTCCGAAACGAAAACGAAATAAAATAATATTGGGGCCCGATTCCACCTAATTAAAGTACGAGAAGAATTTGACAAGTAACTCGTCCTGGTCAATGCGCATAATACCATTTAGCCCCAAACAAGCATAGCCTGCTCAAGCATTTGCTCAATTACTCTATATTGCTCTCTATTTTCTTAAACGGTGGTATCTCTATCTAGCTCAGGCTAGTATAACTTTTTCCAGCTACGCTCTCTGCCTAGGGACATTTCCAGGGAGCTGAGTCAGACAATTAATTTCCAGCTTTACAGTTAGGTAAATAAGTACTTATACACCTAAACTCGGCTTACGCCTGATGAAAACTCCCGTAATTTCCACTCAACTGTGCCAACCAGACATAAACCCCACATACCCTTATAAAATTAGTTATTTGACCAAAAGCGCTATTACCAATTCTATAAAGTGTTTAGACTTATCCAACGGTGTCATTACTGACCCAGATTGTCCGGGTGACATTGCCAGTTTGTGCCGACAATTATTATTTATATTCATTAGAGCCGGGGCGTCCTTTCATCACGGTACCACATCGTTATGCCTTATTCAGGCTTCATTTGAGCGTATGTTGTAAGAACGTCGTGCAAAAGGCATTTGTGGAGAATAAGTCGACATTATACTGGGTAAGTATTATGTAGTACACACTGCTTCACATAAATTTCAAAATGTAATGCTAAAAATGTCTGTACATCTTCGTTCAAATTTTTAAAATAATTATTTTTATATGTCTGAAATTCTCGTTAAAAAACATTAATCGAAAAATGTGTTTGCAATTAAGCTACTCTTAGCGTAATGGTACAGACCGACAGCAAACGCACAGATTATTCATACAAAATATTACAAAGAATGACCAGGATTTATTTTTCTGACTAAAGCCAGTTTATTTTCATATTCTTCTAAAGAGGTTTCATACCTTTGCATTGAACTTATGAAGGGTATATCGTTATCACGATGGCAATAGATCACTGAGTTTTTCGAAAACATGTCGAGATCCGTCGATAAGTGAGCCGATTCTCAGTATTAGCATATACGTGCCGTTTCCCGACCAGACGACGAATACAAATCGTCGGATAAGAAGCCCGTACGAACCACACTCATATATTAAATTCAATTTCGTTTAGCTGAGGTCGGCGTTGCCCAGGGGATCTCTGAACACATCCGATAGAGATTAAGTTTGAATGGATATCAAATTTAAGCCAGTTTTCTTTGTTTTGAGAAGAGCTGCAAAACATTTGGTCTGTTTCAACTGTAGGGTTAAAAACGAAGTCTTTTGCTGTCATTTAGCATATTTTTAGACTTACTTCACATCTCAAACTATAATTACTTGTCCTAAATGCTTGGACCTACTTGTTACACCAATGACCGGGTAATGTATAAAATTAACTTGACAAGTTGCTGTCGATAGGCACGCTGAGTAACGACCACTGAAGTATCTATCCGTTTCCTAATGAGGAAATTGGCAGCCGCTGAATTGATCTGCCCTTCGGTTAAAAATGGCCTACGTAGCAATGTTAGAAGTACGTTTCGAAATGTTGGTAGGCATTTGAAGGCAATAATATCCAGTGTTTTGTTACATAACATTTAGTACAGATTAACTTCACTTCGGTATGAAACTTATATATTGGAAAACATTGCACATAACACCATCTAGCCCCAAACTAAGCATAGCTTGTATTATGGTGACCAGATGACTGATAGAATACATAATTATATATTATTAAATACATACTTAAATATTTTATACAACCAGACACAGAACAAATACCTATATTCTTCACACAAATGTTTATCCTGGTAGGGAATCGAATTCTCAACCTACAGCGCAGAAGGCAGAGCTACTACCAACTGAGCTGACAGGACTAAATGTCTAAAATTTCCCGGGACTTTGATTTCTGTGTCCACCTACCAAAATGTTCTTCATACTATTAATGGTATTTGTCATGATAACAATTTTGCCAATGCCAAAAAATATCATCACAAAGTCGCATTCAATCGTCACTTGTCTAATCTAAACGGCATCTATTAATGAACGTCTAGAATTTTCTTGGATTCCTCGTCGTACAAATCACAAAACAACGTACCTAATTAAATCAACGTATAACTTGTGGTAAGACACATTTATTGATTACTAGCGAACCGCCCGTTGCAATGCTAATACTAAATATACTACAGAATGTCTAATGTGATTTGATACCTCTAAAATTATCAGTGTTTCTCTACTATATTATCCATGTATTATACATATAAACCTTCCTCTTGAATTACTATATCTATTAAAGAAAACCGCATCAAAATCCGTAGCGTAGTTTTAAAGATCTAAGTATACATACGGACAGACAGACAGCGGGAAGTGGCTTTGTTTTATACTATGTAGTGAAAAATCCGCTAAGATAACAAAATAAAACATAAAATAATACGAAAAAAACTAAGTAGTTTAAAATAATTATGTTATTTAAACATAAACGCCTTTTCAAGACTCATCCTGTCACTATTTGTCACTATCTAACAAAAAGGGATGGCACTATTTTAAATAGTGATTAACTTTTTACAGATGTGAGAGACGTTTATAAGTAAAGAGGAATATGACAAACGAAGAATCTACAAGGATTCTTCGTTTGTCATTTCATGAAGTAACATAGCTCTGCTAATTTAATATGTCTTACTCGTTTTTGCATGTTTTATTCAGTAATCTTAGCGGAATTTTAATGAATATTTTGTGACTACATGGGACAAGTATGCACAATTGAATTAACTGTGCATTATGGTGCAATGTGATTTGAACGACGAGGAACCTCAAGAAAATTTTAGACGGCTAATCCGCGTGACCTCTAGAATTGACAATTGACCATCGACTAAGACTTTAACAAACAAATTGACTATTAACAAACATACACACCTGACATTGGCAAAATTGACGTTATTATGTCACATGCCATAAACAAATAAAAAGAAGAAGAAGAAGACTCTTCAAAAAATGTTGCACCGTTTTCCTTTATACTAAATTATTTAGTCAGCTACGGCATCAGGGACATGTTGCATGACGTGTTGCAAGTGAAATGTTCCGTGACAATGCCACAGTCCCCCAATTGAATCGGGGAACCCAGCTTAACTCAATCATATTGTTTAAAATAGATATGACTTTAAGTTATCTACATTGTATCTAGGACTAAAGTTTTTTAAACTTACGCGATCAGAACACATTATTATAAATACTTACGGGTATTTATCGCGTTTATTTACCTATTTTTCCCGACGTTTCGACAGGTTTACACTCTGTCGTGGTCACGGGATGACTCTAATCCCGTCTGATCCCGTCATCCCGTGACCACGACAGAGTGTAAACCTGTCGAAACGTCGGGAAAAATAGGTAAATAAACGCGATAAATACCCGTAAGTATTTATAATAATGTATCTAGGACATTAACTAAAACGCAACAAATGTATCGTTGGCTTTAGTCCTTTTAATGGCATTGGAAAAAAGTAATCATTGCATTTTCTATGATAATGTCAATATACCACCCAAGCACTCTTCAGAATGGGAATAAAATCTATTAACGATATCATATCGGGACAATAATCGTGCATAACCTCGTTGCGACTCATTTTGAGAGATAAACGACCGATTTTACCTTTAACAATCGATTTTATAATCCTGCACATTAGACGATACGATAATTTGAGAATCGAAAATACCATCAATGCGAATGAATTCGACTACATTTCAATGAGATATCGTTCCGATACATCCGCTCTGGTTGTGTTGCAATATTAAACATTTTTTATCATACATTTTTATAAACACAGGTTTTACTCACGTATTATTTTGTTGATAGAGGCACCGACCTGTTTCGATTTATCTAGAGAATCTTCATCAGGATGAGTTTGATCCGCGGTTTGCTCGTTACCGCTCTAGTTCACGGCACCAAAAATCGGAAAATAATACGTGTAAAACCCGTGTTTAGCAAAATACCAAATGTTTTGAAAGTGAAATATTTTTTATCATTTTTAAACTTGTCATAATTTTAGCAGTCATTCAGTCACATTAAAAAAAACTAAAACCAACGATACATTTGTTGTGTTTTATTTAATGCCCTAGATAAAATTTAGATAACTAGTAAATATGGAATAAATATGGAATAGGATAAAAATGGGATAGGATAAATCTACACTGTATAAGATAATCTCAAAATTGTAAGCACAGAACGATAAGGAATTGCGTGAAGTTCAAGCCAAGACAAAGCTTTGAACGGATGGCAGTGATATCTCCGAGTTCCGAGCCGTGGGACACTTGAGATTTATCGCAGGATATACCTAGGCAAGTAAATGAGGGAACGTTGCGGTCAGGTACTTACACTTTTTCTAACAAGAAATTTTAGTGAATACTACATAGTTACCTGAAACCTCTGTTTGAACCCTTCGAAACAATTCCGGAGTAGGTGCTTAAAAACCATTGTTGCTATAAAATACCGAATTACTCACACAATAATGTACTTACTTAGATTTAGACGTATTTCTGTTAAAATCTCAGATCAAGAACCAAGCATACCTACTCATAGATATTTGTCAGTTCTGAATTAAATGCTCTCTAAAATTATTGATCTCAGTTCATTGATTGAGATTGGAGTTTTAGTTTTACTCTGGAATACGTCCGTAATTTTTAAACAGATTCCAAAAAAGGCAAAGATTCTGAATTCAGTAAAATTTACTGTATTTTTTGTTCGCATGTTACCTTATATCTCCACTGATTGTTAACTGATTCTAATGAGTATTTTTCTACCCAATAGAGTACACCACCGATGTGGTTTCATATAAATTTGGTGTGGATCTGATGATAGAAAACATCAAAGAAAGCCAATACTCCTCCGCAATTAAAAGCATGTTTAGTGTATATTTTGGAAACTAAAGCAAAGGTATGCCTATGTGGGAATACCTTGCAGTTGTAAACTGAGCTCAGTTATCCACTACACTGACCGCTGTAGGGTATCTTCAACGACAAACAGCTCATGTTTCACAATTAGGGTATTGTACTGGGGATTACATGCAATAGGTATAGGTATGTACTTGTCAGTTGATAAGACCATTGGCGTTCTACGGAACTTATCAATGACAAAAAACTCATGTATCGCAACAATAAAGATATTGTATTGGATATACAGGCAAATATTCAGTGTAATAAAAGACTGTTTTTAGATTTTTTTAACACATATGTTATGTTAGTCAATAATTATAATTGTATAAGTACCTACCTATTTAAGTTAGATAATACTACAGATTGTTGTTAAACTTTTAGAAACCCATTGAGATACCAAGTACCCTTTGTAGAAATAATAAAAAAAAACGGCCAAGTGCGAGTCGGACTCGCGCAAAGAGGGTTCCGAAAAACCTGTAGGTATATAAGTAAAAGTTCACCCATCACGACAATCGAGTCATAGTTATGGTATTTTTATTGCAAAATGAAATCCATCTAAAAATGTACGGTTTTCGCAATTTTTCCTTTATCTGTGCTATAAGACGTTGCTTCGTACCAAATTTCAAGATTCTGAGTTCACGGGAAGTACCCTGTAGGTTTTGATTCCCTTGCTTGTTTTTTGCTTGAGCTTGAGGGACAGTAGACCTGAGTATTCGATATAAATTTTAGCTTGATAATTCCAAGCGTTCCTGAGAAAATGGTCTTGACAGACGGACGGACGGACAACAAAGTGATCCTATAAGGGTTCCGTTTTTTCTTTTCGAGGTACGGAATCCTAAAAACCGGCCAAGTTCGAGTCGGACTCGCGCACTGAGAGTTCCGTACTAACCTGTAGGTATATAAGTAAAAGTTCACCCATTACAATCATAGTTGACAATCGAGTCATAGTTATGGTATTTTTATTGCAAAAAGAAATCCATAACATGACAATATTTATTTAATATATTTTTATTATATGATGGAACTAAAAATTTACGGTTTTCGTAAGTTTTCCTTTATCTGTGCTATAAGACGTTGCTTCGTACCAAATTTCAAGATTCTGAGTTTACGGGAAGTACCCTGGTTTTGATTCCCTTGCGAGTGTCGAAAATTGGCGGAATAAAAGGCTGTACCTTTTGATTTCGTTGGCTTAGAAGTTAGGTTTTTTCACAGCTTTAAAGGACAGTAGACCTGAGTATTTGATATAAATTTCAGCTTGATACCTCCACGCGTTCCTGAGAAAAAGGGTCTTGGTCTTGACAGACAGACAGACGGACGGACAACAAAGTGATCCTATAAGGGTTCCCTTTCGAGGTACGGAACCCTAAAAAACCTATCTAACCTAACTCTAAATATATATTATTATGTGTACTTGTGTAACTTAAGTTGTTATTATTATTTGTTCCTGTATTGTTTATGTTACTATTTTAGGACAACAGAATAGCGGGGACTCTTCTAACACAGGTGTAAACTTAAAAGAAAAGCTGTGTAAATGAAGAGGTGTAAACTTAAAGGAAGATCCTACCATTTATTTATGTATATGTAAAATAATTTAGATTTTTATTCAAAAACTGTAGTTTTCTTCAGCCAAAACGGAACTGTAGGTACCTACCGAAACACGTCTTATGAGTACTTAATGTTGAATGTGTGTTTCACAATGTTACATTTTACACATCTTGATACTTAGGAAATAGACAGTAACTTTTATCGTATCTTTACGCCATAAGTGTTGTAAATAGCACTGAAAATCACCGCAAAAAATGCTTACAATGCTTACAGAATACTCATCACAGCCACGAAGAACCATCAAGCCAGCATGGGTCGTTATAGGCATTTACTTTATCAAGTAAATATGCTCCATTCGTGACGAGGCTCGCATACCGAGGGTTCCATACTGTAATAACATTCCAGATTTTGCGAGTCGATTGGTACAAATTACCCGTGTTCTCGTCGAGTTGACCTCAGCCCCTTGCTTGCTTTTACGAGCATACAATATTCAGGGCTGTATAGAGGTGTGGCGCTCGACTGACTTACCTGTGTCTACTCAAAGTTACCAGAAGATATACTAGCCATAAATACATAATGTACATTTTACTAGTTACAATTGTTCCATTTTTCCGCAGGCATGTACAAAATCTGACGGCGTAGGTTGTTTTGTTAGTTACGGGAAAGTGGTCCCTGCGGTTACATTTTAAACCTTTTCTTATACCTGCTCTTTGTTGATTGTTGTTGTATCCTTAGAACAGAAGCTTGAGCAACAATCTTTCAATGAAAACAAAATATTGGTGCGAGAGGTAATTCTTTGATCTCAGATAGACAATTTTATTTCAGTTGGCTTTTCTGTGCACAATTCTTTTCATTATAAGAAAATACAAATGTACGTGCATTTTCAAGATTCTGTAATTTGAACCCACAATCTAAAAAAAGGACGGATATTCTCAATTTGTTTTATTTATATGTATTTTTTTGTATGTATGTTACCTGATATATCCGCCAGTTATATACCGATTACCATAATTCTTTTTTTTATCCTGTAGGATAGTAATTTATTTATACAATGCTTTGATTGCGAGGCATGAGTTGTTTGTTGTTGAAGACTTATGTAACGTATTTTAAAAGTCCATTGTCAAGCCAGTTGACAACTGAAAAGTATGTACTAGACTAATAGGTATTCCCTTACTATATTTACCAAAATAATTAGCAATATGCGGTGACTTTGTTCTCAAACTTTGAGGAGTATCAGATTTGGATCATGTTTTCCTTCATCCTCACCAAACTTATATGGGACCATTTCTTCCATTTGTGTCATTACCATACAGAAAATGTACTGGTATGCCTACTTCTTATACTTAGTTTATTTAATAATAAAAACTTATCTATGTATATCTTTTCAATACATCAATCACTTTGCGAAAACAGCATAAAAATAAGCTTTCAAACCTTTGTGTAGCGTTCTAAACAAAGCTGTTTTTGGAAAAAGGGATCTTGACTTGACAGCAATTATAGAAAGGTAAGAAAAGGACATATTATAAGGAAATAAAACACTCTCGTAAGTACTTTATCTACCTAATTACTAACTCTAACGCTCTCTCAAGTGGCGTAAGCAAATTGGCCAGTCCCGAGTGTCAATTAAATGTTTCATTGGACACACGCCAAGCAAGCTCTGAAAACCAATTTTACAAACTCGTTAGCATATGATAGAGCTCATGATCAAGTTGGTAAGAAGATAATTATGTAACGCAGCTAACGTAAGATATGATATACCCAAATATTTTCTCTTTTGATGTAGTTTTAATCCTTTTGTCTATATTCTGAAGTCTGAAAGGACTGGCTAGGGACATATAAATTGTTGAAGTTCTTGTAGTGCGAAGTAATATTCCACGTATGCCTTCTATGAAGTATTTTTCCGATAACTTTAATTAATAATTCATTCAGCACCTTTTTATTATGTGGTAGCCTTGCATGTGTCATTTTTCCACTAGAATCGATCGAGGCGTTTGACCTAAGCTGCGAAGTTTTTTAATCTCTATAAAACTTCGTTCTAAAACCGCTGGTGGAAGCTTCAGCTCTTTGCTATTAAGGGATCTAGTTGCACAAGGGATGGACTGATTAAACTTTTTATTGAAGCTGAGTTGAAAAGTTGGTAGTCATTAGGCTATTTCTTTTCGAACGATAGGTAAAAGTAAAGAGAAAATTTCACATATTATTTTTCTAAGAACTGAATGTAAATTCAATAATTATGAATCGATGTTTTCAATTGTAAAGTTAAAACATTAGGTATGTTATACAACCCTGCAATATTCAGGTTGTTTGCGATAGACCAGCGACCTTACGTAACTAGGAATGCTATAAATAGAACTAAGTACACTAAAAATCAATAGGTACCTACTATTGTAGCTACGTCGAGGAATCGTGACAATTATGGTTGTAAACGATTCGCGCAAGTTCCATGTACAGGTTGCTAATTTATCAGGGCATCAAAATAAGGTTTTATAGCATAGGCAAGGTTTTATGTGTCGTTGGTTAATATTAACCAAACTGTTAATCACAAAATCTAAACTACAAATAACTAAAATCGAATATATTCGATAAGTGGTTAACTCTCGTACTAAATGATATTCTTACTCGTATTATACATGTTCGTACGTACATCATTGGAAAGACTGCTTATATATTATGATAGTAGAGTCAAAAACTTACTTGCCGTCGATCTTTTGTTAAGTATCTATTTATATTTTTGTTTTGCAAATCGGATTATAATAAAATACAATCGAAAACACGGAAGCGCTCAGATGCAAAATACACTAGCCGGAACCCGATTGAGAGGTGATCGCGCATCTGATAGGCTGTTAGGAAAAACTACTCGAGCTGTTACACCAGGAGAGTTTCTGGAACACCAAGATCATCTGGTGCAAATACTTTCTAACTCAAATATGTGAACAATTATAAAAATCCCTATAAGGTTACCTACCTTACTGTATAGTGGATAGCTTTAATAATAATGAACAGTTTGAGTAAAACTTTAGATGGGCATTTTATGGTATTGCTTTTAATTTTGTTCCTAGGTTTGTCTCAAAGTTTTTCAAAGTTTTGTACAAATAACTTTCAATGAAGACCGTAATCTTTCAGACAGTCGCAATTTCCATGAAAGTTGCCAGTGTTCTACCATGAACGCCATAACTGGGGTGTTCACCCCTGGATCAATATCATTGTACCTACTATACCTACCTACCTATTTATTATTCTACTTTCGCCACGATCGTACAATCTACTTACAAATTAGGCTAACCCAGCTCTTATTCCATCCCCTCAGTGTAATCAGCCTTAAACACAGGGACGATGTCTTAATACGTGAGGAGATGACTAATGTCAGACTCCTCTAAAACGAATTCATCTGTTACCAGCATCCGTCAGTTGATTTCTTTATGAAAATCAGAACGGATTATTTTAGGCTGTCTTGCGAAGCAAACATTGCACTCTAATACTATTTATTTTTCTCAAGTTATTTCCGGTTTTATTAGTAATTTTGGTGCTTTTATTTAAATAGAGCTAGAGTTATTGACTCGGGTGTGAATAATTGGAATAAAAGCTGTGTGGTTCTTTGTAATTCCAGCAAAAAGAATTCGTATATTTTATATGAAAGACACCCATTTGTATAAAACTAGCTGACCCGTTCGCGACTTTGTCCACGCGTTTTAAAAAGAAAAAAATATATCTAATTGTACCGACTGCAGCGTCATCTGCCGGGCTTTGTGAATCTAAACCATCCAGGGCGCCACCCAAACGCATACAAAAAAAAACATTCAAATCGGTCCAGCCGTTTAGGAGTTCAGTGACATACACACGTACAGTAGAATTATATATAAACATAACAAATTACGAACGACACGCTTGACACTAGAAAAATTTACATTATTATGACACATGTCATTAACGAAGGTGAAGAAGAAAATCAGAAAAGATCATTTCTTTTTTGCCAACAATTGCCAAAAGTTGGCAATTTCTAAGAATTTCTAATTTAGAAACTGTGTATAAACTGCACATATACTCGTACCTTCACCAAAACTGTCTCAATATTTTATATTTAATTTGGAATTCATTACTCTGTAGAGCGTAATTAATTCAAATAATAAAAAAATAAAAATAAAAAATAATGCCGGACATTTCACACAGCATCATTTGGCCCCAAAGTAAGCAGAGTTTGTGTTATGGGTACTACGTGACTGACATACTTTTTTGTAAATACATCCATAATATACATAGAAACACCCAGACCCAAGACAAATACTTGCAGATCATATAAAAACATGTCCTGCAGACATCACATGTGTGGGTGTGCCTCTGACTACCGTCTTTAGAAATCGTCACTTATCTAAGTACCTAAATAGAGATCAGGTGATGCAGAAAGTCTGTAGATTTATCTGTCATCATCACAATCAAGATCTACATATAATTTATGATCTTGCTAAGTACCTAAGTTATAAGATTGTATTTAATATATATATTGTATAGACTTTTGTATTTACCACACAGAATATTACAATAACAAAAAACTAAACTTATTTAAGGCAATACAATGGGCGACCTTATCGCTAATAGCAATCTCTACCAGGCAACCGTTGGATGGACTGGACTATAAATAAACAGAGAAGGGGCATGTAGGTGTGGTGTATTTATATAATTACATACTTACATATATGTATAAACTAAACAAATACTGATATAAATATATACATACATATAGATAAAGATAAACAGTATAAAAAATCAACAATACAGAAATGACTACGTATAACAACACGACAAATAATGTTTCATGACCATGTTTTTGAAGATTGGAAGAGTCTTGGCCTTTCTGATATCTACAGGCAACGCGTTCCACAAGCGGACAGCCTGCACTGTAAATGACTTTCCGTAGAAGGTAGAGGAGTGAACAGGAATTTTGAGTTGATTGGTATCTGAGGAGCGTAAGAGTCGAGGGTAAGAGAGATAGAGAATTCCTTGAGATAAAAGGGAGTTGAAGGAGAGAACAGAATATTATAAAGAAGATTGAGAATGTGAGCATTCCGGCGAAAACGGATTGGCAACCACTTTAGTTTATTGCGAAATTCTGAAATCATATTTGCGTAAGCCAAATAAGAATCGTATACAGTAATTTTGGAGACGCTCAAGCTTATAAAGAAAAAATAATAAACATTGTTATTTTTTCTACTAGTCAATGTATTTATGGTGTGCAATAAAGTATTTTCTATCTATCTATTAAGTATCTATTATCTTACTTAAGTCTCTGTTGTTCCAGAATGAATTATCCTTTCATACAATATGCATGACCAAGGCTTCGTGAAATACAAAGAAATGTCTGTGTTTTATTTATAACATAATCAAGATACTTTGATGAAGCAACAAAATATTGTGATTCCTTTGTCTTGGAGTTTAAGGGTTATCTGATATATTTTCTTGTAACAAATGTACAAATTATGATCATTGCAGGAACTCAATATAATTTTGCAGGTTCGTAGTATTTTTCAAGTGAGGTATACTCGTAAGTAGTTAATAGATTATATTTAATCTTGTCTTGCAATCATTGAGTCTTTATATTATTTATTTTCCTCGAGTTTTCTATTTCAAAGTCAAATCAAAGTCAAAAGATATTTTATTCAATAAGGAGTCTTTTTTCCAACGATATGCCAAAATATGGGGTGATAAAACAAAAAAAACTACACGAACCTCTGTTGGATTTCTGAACTTGAGCTATACGCTAGGTCCAAGACGAGAGTTTTGTTAATTCTTGTAAAATTGGCACCTAAATTCACCTAGCATGTAAGACTATTGATCCTTGATTGTAATAATAATAATGTTTATTTCAGGCAACAAATAATGATACTTATAGGTAACAAATATATTGGCCCATAGATAAATACCCTAAAGACTAACATATATACAAAATATAAACTTATTACTAAATTACAGATGACGTTCGCACGGTGTTTTGTGTCAGGGATCCGTTGAATTTCCTAAACACGACACCTTTCGGCCAGAACCCGGTGTCCATGACTGTCGAGAGACGATTCTTTGGCACTCTCACCATAAATGAATTGAAATTCACGTTACGGCGAGATTCCAACTTCACGACTTTCACGGTGAGCCCGGTCTTCTGCTTCATGTATTCCACGACGCCCACAGCTTTCACGGCGTAGTGGACCAGTGACAGGTAGAGTTGAGTGGTGGGTACCTCGGCACGTAGAAGGCACAGCTGCCCTAGTGCAGTCAAAGCGGCCGTACCGCACTGGTTACGACAAATGGGTTTCCTCTTCTTACGTTCTACGAGGGTAAAACCCTCTTTGTCGCAGCGGCCCTTCGAAGGTACCGACGAAGGGCCGCTGCGACGGATTGTGTTGAATAAAATTTAAATTTGAACTTGAATTTATGGTGTGCGTAACCGTGTTTTCTATTCTATCCTACGTAACATATTACACGAAATTACACTGTTTTAATTAACAAATCCAGCTAGTAATGGGCAGTATACCACTGTGATGGCCCGTTGGCATTCAATGACCCATTTATATTTTTATGGTCGTCCGAGGTCATCAAAATAGCGATCTGATGAGATAAGTCAGAATGTATAGTGCTAATCAAATTCATAAGGTATCCTGAAAACCGCTCAATTAAATAGGTAAGTACATAAACGGTCCTTTGATAGCTCTATTTAGGTTTATTTTATTAATAAATAAATAACAACACCATTTAGCTCCAAACTAAGCATATTATATGGTGAACAGATATTATAATGGTACTTTTTATGTTATGAAACTTTTCACACAATCAATGTCTATTAGTTTCGATTAGCAATAGGCATAATTTCAATCATTAGTTTGATTGTAATTGGAACCAGTTTTGACAAGATGGATTACTATTACGTACGTTGAGTAAATACACGCACCCACGCACACACATCCACCCAAACTGTACTCCCTACTCCTAGTATATGCATACATACTTGCAGATACTATTAATTTCTCTCATGTCGTCGTCTTGATAACATCTCACAAAAAAAAATCTAAATATTCCGTGAAAAGTGTAGTTTTTTTTTATTGATAGCGGTGCTCCCTTTTTGTATTTATTTGATGATCTGAGGTTTCTATTCCTATGACAGCATGTATTTTATAGTATCAGAATTCCATAATCACCCGGCTGGACAAAGAACCAACACTTATGATCATCACACAAATGTTTGTCCTGAGAGGGAATCGAACCCTCAACCTACAGCGCAGAAGTTAGAGTTACTACCAACTAAGCTGAGAGGCCAGTTATATACTTTGTCATTTGTTTGCAATGAATTCGAAAGCAAATAATAATGGCCGTTCTTTACCTAAAGGCTTTACACCAAACGAATATTAAGAATCAGAACATCAAACTAGAACACTAGAAAGTTCACAAACTCAACTGTATGCAGCCACGACAGTTAATTTTACAAACACGTATTGTTTGTAACAATTGGGTCTACACATACATGTAAATCTGGCCCCTATGTTGAAAAGAATAAAGTTGTTTATGGTGCAAAACTAGGTAGTAATAAAACAGCATAGCTTAAAACTTGTGGTCGCGTCCTTTATATGTATTCCACGATGTAACATTTTATACAGTGACGTAAAAGATTTTTTAGTATTCTACAGACCTATTTATTTGACCTAGTTTCCTGGAAGAACTACGTCATCCTTTGGCTATATCCCAATTTTGGAAAGTCTGCTACGATGTAGCAACTCGTAGCACTTTTTAGCATCGCCACCCTGTCTACGGGCTTCGTAGTCCTTCGTAGCAATGTAACGGTCTACGGCGCGTGAGCTTCCATTTGATCTTCTAGCATCAGGTAATTCATTATGTAGGTTTTGTTTTTTTATCGCTACATATCTTTAAATTAAATTAAGTATTTTATTGTTTATGACAATAGCTACTTATACCAGTTTATTTTAAACAAAGGAATCTTATTAGGTAAGTAACTACATACGTAAAACATTCATATAAAAAAAAATGCTTAAGCAAAAAGGTACTTAAATAACTAACCGAAATATTAAGTTAAGTATTTGAAGTTTCAAAAAGTAACGGTTAGTTATTACGGTCAATATAGTTTTTGATCTGTATTAATAAAATAATGTATAACTAAGTTGATAAGAATAACGTAGAAGCAGCCTAGCTTTGAAGGCAGACCTAAAAATTCTAGCCTTTTGCTGTTATGTAAGGCAGGTATATCTAGATTTAAAATAATTTATTTAAAACTTACGTTAGCCGCTCCCGCCGCGGTATCGATTCCCACCACGAGAACGCCCCACCAGCACCGCCAGCGGCCACCAATGCCGCTCAGCAAAGCAAAACAAAGCAAATTAACACAACACCAACAACGTCCGCACTATTACAGTAGCGGCCGGCGAAAGTCGCATCACCTCTCGCAGTCAACAATAAAACTTAGTTATAATATAAGTTTTCTGCTGAAGCGGTTTCAAAGTAAAATATTAAGAGAAATAAATAAAAATTATGACGTTTTGGTACGCGAGTCGCGGGAAAGTTTATAACGATTCACGTCCCCCCATAGCGAGGTCGCTCCGGGAGAAAGTTTTCAACGAGACGTCGGGAGGCGAATGTGCTTCTATTACGCAATTCACTGCGACGCGAGTCCGCCAGGGGGCAGCGCGTCGCTGAGTGGCGCAGTGGCACGCATGCGCACTGCACGCCTCATCATCACCGCGAGCCCACATCCCGAAACACCGAAGCTCATAAATCTTCCTCTCATCGTTCCATTAACATCTCATTTTGGGATCAGGGACGACTTAACTTGTAAGGTGGACTCGTTGGTCTAGCGTGGTCACGTACTTTATGAACAAAAGATACAATTTCGACCCTTTTCGTTGATATCGTGCCGTTTATGTTGAGGAAAGTCAATAAGCGACGGCTGAGGTCAGGGCGCCAAGACATCGCGTGAAGCCACGATAATGGCAAAACAGCAGGCAAGCCCTATCTTCGATCTCGCTTGTAAATAATGTGGCCATACCTGTTTGCTTAAGCGTTAACTAAATTAAATGTTTTATAGGTAGCTATTCCACTAGGAAAAATAATATTTTATCGAAAATAATCTTGCACAACGGGATAATAGGTAGGTAGATATTATGCCGGCACTTAGATACATATGCCGGGTTTCTTTAATATGTAAATGTCCGTTAGTAAAATCTGTCAGTAAAGTTTGTATGAGAATGAAAACGATATGTTATGATACCAATAGAAATATCAAGTGATGGCTGCTAGGAATCTGGTTTCTTACCGAGGCACCATAAGCTTAGGTAAGTAGGCACCGACTTAAACCGGGTATTTTCTCCTGGTCCCAGGGTTTTGTTCCATTATTGAGACCACGAGGTCTATTTCCGTTTGCATCTTCGACTTTGGTGCCTTCATGGACAAAATAATACGTGAATAAAACCCGTGTTTAACAAAATGTACCTACTCACGAATATTTCGAGAGCGAAATATATTTCGTTTTTTTGTAAGAAATAATGTCAAATCTTCTAATATTCTTATGTAGGTATTTATCGCTACCTATTTCACCTGTTTGTACCTACAGGGTGCTACAGGTCAATAGGTAAACGTAAGGTCAGCGCTGAGACCATCATTCCACACCCGATTCATCCATTAATATCGAAATAACATGTCCATTAAGCCTTTAGACGTCCAGCTAGTCTATTTCAGAGTTCAATGACGCGGCGCATGCTGTTCTGCCGACCGGTTAATTGGTATTGAAATATTTATCAGTATCGAACGAGCTTCTAGGAAATTGAAGTAGGCTTATACTGCATTATCGTAGAATGGCACCTATAGGTAAGGGGTATATGCAGAGGAATGTACCAACCTATCGAGTAGGACTACCTACCTATAGAGGAATGTCTGACCAGCGGGCCAGCTTGACAAGACCAAATTTCTGTTGGTTTTCAGGACTGCCTGCTGAAAGATCATAATGTATGGATATGATGTTAGGTTGTAATGAGTCACGCACGTGACTGTTGTCATTTCCATACAATTTTGCCATACACGTCGTTAACTTTTGTAAATATTTATAAATTCCTTCAAAAACACTACGATTGTCACTCGACGTTATGGTGCGAAACCGTTCGTACAATCAGAAGGCTATCCGATACATCTGAAACTTATGAATGCAACCCGCCACACACGCTCAAGTAAACTTGCGCAACCGCAGTATTGCAGAAGTTTCGGGATCGAAATTGGAAAACCTCACAAGTTTAGAAACTTGCGCAATAATCCTCTAACGTCCCTTACTGTATACTTGCACAAGTATATCGTAACATGTGTGGCCACATACCATTAGCGTTAACGAAAACTAAGTTTAACATATTTGTCTAAATCCCCAAGTCCTCAAGTTATTATGTTTCCTCACCTAATTTCCATACACATCCATTAGCTTATGGCTCAAAAAGAATACGAACGGATCGTTTCCTTTCTCATAAAAAAACAGACTAGGTACTGCACCTATCTTAGGTGTAATCATTTTATCGTATAATACCTTGGTACATAACGTAGTTAAGGCGACGCTGTTTAAGTACAGTAACTGGATGGGTGACCGCAGTTGCATCTGAGCGCTTCCGTTCTTCGGAGGTCACGTCAAGACATCGGGACCAGCTTTTTAGAAGTTGTTAGGTTACGAAGGCTTTTCGCAGAAGAGTTGGCCAATACGAAAGCGGAAGGTAGTAGTATGTTGAATACAATAATTATACACATTATTAGCATAACGACCAGCTTTTGTATGTACATGGGCGTAGATTTAGGGTGGAATAAATCTAAATCTAAACTGTGATCTAAAATATTATAAAAATAAATGATTTGAGTTCTTTTGTTTAAATATATACCTATCGGTTTAAAAATCTATTTCTCTTAGATACCTACATTATCAGCGAGTGCCTAACATGAGTGAAAACTGCAATAACTGGTTTTTGGTACCCAAGGCATCGATAAATTACCTATCTATAAGTCATTATTTGGAAGCCCAAGCTAGCAAAAGAACCCATCCACATATATATATTATTATGGTGAAATCGCGCTGGGCGGGTCGCTAGTTGAAAATAAAACATATCTACATATTTATTTACACACTTTATTGAATTAACATAATGAAAACAAACGTTCATGTCATAATAAAATGTAAATAAACTAGTTCTAGCATCAGCCATCAACCTCACTGGTCACTGACCTACAGCTGAGTGACTAACATAGAACCAGTGACAGAACAAATAAGTATCGCAAAACAATACTGTGAAACCGTAATACTTGTACAACATTTATTATTATACTAAGAAATAACATCAATTAAGTACATAAAATATGAATATAGATATGTTGACATTAACTATGATATATTATAAGATATGATTGAGTATAAGTGAGAATGAACATAATTATATCTTGAGTAGATTATAAACTATGTCCTTAATAACACTCTCCGTGCCTGATGCAAAGGGCAAAATAAATTGGCGACCACCAATTTCTTTAGATTATAATAAAATGAAGATCCCAAGCGATTCTAGTAACTTGACTAAAAATACGTGAAAACAACATAATCGAAACGAAAAGCAACATTCGAATACTTTTATAGGTCAGAGGATACATTTTAAAAATACACAAAATAAAAAATAAAAAACTCGTGTCAATGTAAAATTTTAGCTTTTTGTTTAGTTCTAAGCTAATGATGATTTAATAAAAATAAATGCTTTAAATTGCAGCAGTAAACTAATATGATTGACTTTTCGACTCTGTATCCTAACTATTACTCAGTCAATATTACAAACTGCCTGCCACACTGTCATTAACTGTTACTGGGAGACTTTTAATCGAGATATTTGTCGATTTGATGTCTTGCGAAGCAAACATTGCGCACTTATATAATTATTTTTTCTCGACTTTTGTTTCGCTAGAACTTCGTGAATAATTGGAATAAATGTTTGGTGTTTTTTTTGAATCGAGCTAAAAAAATTTGTTTATAGATTTTATATAAAAGGTTAGCCATTTTGTATAAAAAGAAAAATGCCGAACGACTGCGCAAAGGGTGATTTGGACTACCAGACGTAGTGTTGTGTACTTTGTAACGTTACTTTTATCAATTCACTGGACACAGGCAACTGTCTTTCAAAGCAGATTTTTAGCAGAAGATTTATTTTTAAATTCCGTATTAAGGAGCAAACTTTAACCATCAATCAACTCTTTGTAACCCACTCAATTAATTGTTTTGACACGATATCGCAACTTCGGTACTTGAGGAGTTAATTATTCTTACACTCGAATACTGAAACGCCACAAACATTGTATCCTTCAAAATTGTTTGAGAAGAGCGACGACAACATCATTGAACTTAAGTGGTGATTCATTATTTGGGCTCCAGTGTGGCAGAGTTTAATACAAATAAGTACCTACTAAGTAATGTGAAAGTACAGGAATGGCGGTAAGCATTGCTTCTGTACAGCTTTTTTTTAACCCGCATTTCGTGCCCTTTACTAACATAGGTACATTTTAACACAACTCAAAAATAGCAACGGCTTAGTTCGTTAAAACGACCACTTGCGAAATGATTGTCTTTTAACAATATATTGATTGTCACAGAACGCTTTCTCTTCGACGACGAATTGCAAAAAAAAGCTCAATTGGGATTGGTTACTTAGTTCGGAAATGATCGGTTCTACGAAATTAGCCGAAGTTCAACTTGAATTAAGCTGTTGGTAAAAAACTCAAATAAGCGTTTTCTATTTTCAGTAGCTGGTAGTACTCTTCTGGGTCTGGTATAAGTACACTGCCAGATATTCTGCATAATATAGTTTTACAGAACAGTGGTGTGCAAGTTCACTACATTGGAGCAAGTTAAATTACTGGGCAAACAGACAAAAGAACTTATATCTAGGGCCGGCAACGCGTGATGCCATCTTGTATTGCAAGCGTATGCTTGATTGTTGGATAAGTTAATCAAAAATTTTTTTAGAGAAAGCTGGGCAATATCGTATACATGACATGACCGAATAACGTGAATTTATAATTATTGTTTATATAGTTTCAATATATTCCGAAAAGTATATTATGAACAAATTCATTATTAATTGAATTAGGTACATTCATTATCAATCATTGTAAATATTTCTGAGTGCAATATGGATTAGGATAAAAGTGCATTTTTTTGGTATATACAGTGTCCATTTAGTTTTAACTGTAACTCCATAATGAAGAAGGAAACCTCCAGTAGGTACTTATGTACAACATGATTATGTATTATAATATTAATTAACTGATTCAAGGTTGTTTTGGAATTGTTCCCTTTAGATAACATTTCTGTATTTCGTAACAGTGATGTTCAGTATTTTTTAGACTTTCGGGATCAGAATTCATAGTGTTTTAGTAGTAAAGGATATTTCAATTTATACAGCGAGCGCCAACAGAATTGTTCTAAAACAATATAAACGTCGGGAATAAATTAACAGATAATACACGATTAATACCCGCTAACTAGCACAATATAATCCGTAATTTATCATAACCAATGAAACTAATATTTTAATTCTAAATCCAAAAATTAATATAATATTCGGGACAAACATGCATAGTTTTTGGGACAACCCGTACATACGAAGAGTTGTAGGTGTGTTTGCTTATGATTTACCCTGATATTTTTATTTTACTATGAGGATATATATGAACTTTTTGGTGTTAATATTTGAGGTGAATAAAAAATATGTATATTATAATAAGATACACAACCCTTTTACCCATACGCCTTAAACCAGTATTTTGAATCGAAAATACTTTTTACAAACGAAAAGAATATTTAGATAGGTATATTTTATGGCTTGAATGTGAACGATTTATATTTTCGAATTTACTTGAGTTGTAATATCCATTGAGAAACAGGTTTTACTGACCATTTATTTGTGTTTTCATCGAGAAACAAAAACGCGAGTAAAACATGTGATTACTACACCATAAAACTATACATCAAACATCAAAAAATAGATGGTGTGATTAAGTTTAGATTGTTAAAAACACCATGGATTGAAGCAGTTTACAATACAGACTGATACTTTCGTACAATGTAGGTAAATATACATTATATAGTTTTACAGTACAGTAATGATAATTGAAATTGAAAACAAAAGCTGACGCTCCAATTTAAATGATTAACGGAGCTTTGGACCCTGTTGATTCAAGGCTTTCATATATATCAATAAAACTAAGATATTTAAAAACTCAAATTATACCAAATCGCATATATTATTGAGTATTTCAAATAATTTAAAGTATATAACCTTATATAAAAGTTAACTTTTAGACAGGCTTCTCGTAATCAAAATAACGTACACTTACCTATAATAATATATTGCATTGGATTGTTGGACTACGTTTATTTTACACCAATATCTATTGTTATAATTATTTTACTGAGATTAATTGAAAACAAAATTGACAGATTGATAAGTCACATGCACGACTACGATTATTGCTATCAATAAACACAATAACAAACAAAATATATTCACCGAAGCCTAGCTTACGTAACATTCAGAAAATTGAGCAAATCAAAATAACAGTATAACAATTATGAATAATTATCTACGTACTCTGTACACGAGCTTTATTATAACGATTATAATATTGATTTCCGTGATTATCATAAAATATAACTGAACGTAATACACATGACAAATTAATACTAATTTATTCTCTAGGTACTTAATATTACATTAAAATTGCATTGTACTAAATTTTAATATTGACGACACCAATGATCTAAGTTAAAATTTAAGTTTTAGTTACATTGTCTTTTGCAATATTAAGATGCCATTTGGCGAGTTCATGTGTGATTGCGTGACCTCTACGAAGCGTGCACTACGGACTAGCCCACCCTTCCCCTCTCTCCCCATGCCTCTAGCTATCGTAACCTCATCTCGACGTAGCACTACGCACAAAAGTACGCCCATCTTTAATCACAGCTAATTAATCTCTTCTCTTCAGTATATTGTATACTATAATCAAACATATCGTTCACAGTCACATCTATAGATTAATTTATTTTACCTGTGTGGTACTCTTACGTTACGAAGCTCTATACATTGTCTTAATGCAATATAGACTATTTAAATAATTGATTTTATCAAAACATTATTGCTATTTTATAAAATTTGAAGCGAAACCACACAAAAAGATACATAGATTAAAAACTTTTACAAGTGCGATTATAAAATAATTTGCTTTTCTAATAAAAAAAAAACTCAAACAGACTCAAATAAATTTTGACTAGATATTATAATTTAATAATTTTGTCTTTTAGTATATTTTGACTAGCTTATACCGACACGATTTAAATAATAGACACAACGCATTTATCCAATACTATAGTCAAAAACGCCACGTTCAAATCCATATGAATAATGTAGACACAACTTTGGCACTGTTATTCGAATTATTTTATTAATTACTGGAAATACTGAGGGAAGACTTGGGGACTATAGAGGGATATGTCTCAAGACTATTTTAAAATTTATTTGCATTATCTTACAACTAGGGTGCAAAATTAATAAGTAAAGTGGATATTATAAGTGATTTTTAAAGTTGACACATTAGATTTTACTTGATATTTTAAATACAACACAGAGATGTTATCGCCCGAGGCGTTTAAAATATTAAAATGTTGGCACTCGATTTGCAATACCGTGGCACATGTTTCCCACGAGCGAAACAGCTCACTGCGAAGCTTTCAATACAGTGCTTCTAAATTTGTCCTAAATATAACCTTACACTAAGTACGTACTACAATTTTTTTTGTATTTTCGAAAATGTAGTATCTCAGGACTAATCTCAACGAGCATCTAGTCTAAACTAATTACGATGAGCAGTCTGGAGAGGGCGATAAAATAATTCAAATAAAAGCTTTACATTAAATTACTAATATCAAGTATGTAATTACAAATTCAGAACATTATTAATGTTAAACAAACTTCAACAATCTTTGGCTTGATCCCGATGATAATAAAATATACTCGACTCGAAATTTCCGATGTTACACATTGCCTGTATTAGTTAGAGATCTTCTAGGTTCAAAAGTAAAATAAATAAGAAACTATCACAATCAGCAACACTATTTTTACAACTAACGTCTTTTTTGTATTCTTACCACGACTTTTTGATGTAAATGAAATGTTCACTTCGTCTCTGTCTCCGTTTTAATGTAAGTTCTCCTAAAGGATTTGATCCCACCGGTTTCGTATCGCCGCGTCGCGTCCTGCGACGCAACTATTACTGTAATACCTATATTTCCAGGTGATTACTATTATTTATTTACAAATATTGTCTTTAACCCTCTCACTCTGTTCGCTAAACTATCACTACGCAACGCCAGCGGGTCCGAGGTCGATTGCAACGCATCTACACCTATGTACGTCGACGCTCGATTTTACATTACTTTGAACATTATTAAACGTGGTCAGTACCGATGACGACAATCAAAAATAAATCCCATAGACGATCGAAATACTCAACCGCTTAAATCCATAGTAAATTCGATTTCAGCTTAGCTAACATCTCGTAGGGACACTCATGCATCGGCCCGAGCTCGGTCCCACGCTCTAACGTCAGTCGTTTCAACATTCCTCATTCACTTAACTTCAGATCTGTGCTATACATTTTAAAACCTCTGATAAATCCCGCACCAATCAATTAAATACAATAGTGGAGAATAAATATAAGAATATCTAAAATACTTATAAACTCGTAACAAATGTAAACATATGCTCAGCAAGAATCTAACGAATTGCCAATTGATTCCCCCTAACCTTAGAGATTGGTCTCAACGTTTACTTGAGAAAGTATATCGGGGCCAGGGTCCTGTGTTGCGGCATTTGTTGGCGAAAGCCGAAATGGAGCACCTGACCGCGGAACGAGCCTCAATGGATCGGTGACTTCACGATGTGGTTGGGAGCGATGTAGTGGTAGCCTGGCAGAGGAAGCCCAGCCGTCTCCATGGTGATTCTGGAATGTAACAAACTGTTCAAACATTCATCACGGTCTCTTACAAATACAGAACGCTGACGCTTCGAATGATAGTGGATATCTCGGAAATGGAATGAGGAGAAAATTCAGGGCAAATCAAAGCACGCTTCGTTTAGCATTAGAAAGGAAAGTTTGATAGAACTGGAATTCAAGGGTTTAAAATTAAAGTGTACAGGAAAAATCTTACCAGGAGAGTGGGTGATCCGGTGAGCTGTGGGATGTAGGTTCCGGCAAAGGTGACCAAAGTTCGGCGTACAGGTAACACGGGATATTTTGGCCTGGGTAAGGTAGTGACGTGGATTCTTGACGGGAAGTTTTGGACGATTATATGTCTTATTTACCTGTACTTAAAACTCAAAACTCTTATTAAATATTCGGACGTGAAATAAAAAACTATTTAATACTATTATTTTATTTAAGACGTACGTACACAAAGTACTTCCAAACAGTTTTTGCTTAACCATTCTAGCGAGAAAGCTAAATCCCGAAACATTACGAAAATGTCTAGGTACCTTAAAATAACATGATTTATCAATAAATAAAAATAAAGTACACTGCTGCGTCTCTTATGGATCTATATTTAGAAACATACGAATTGGACCTCAATTTTAAATTCGCACTAATTAATAAAAGACTTATTTTCAGGCATAACGTGATCATCTCGCTATCTGACTATGTCCGTACTAAAACTATGAGATCACGTCTTTTGCCTTTACTATTACTAAAATATAAAACAGTCCAATAAATATAGGTACGAGAATTCTAAATAGCCAAAGTTTCAAACGATTGAACATTCCAAATAACACGACAAACTACCTACTAAAATACAAGACGACAAATTACGTCGAAGACTATTCCTAGAACTAAAACCAGTCTAAATTGTATTCGTGGAGTTCGGTTTATTAGTGAGTCAGTCACGAGTGCTTTTTATTTGCTCATAATATCTGAAAGAAGCTACCATTAAGGTTCTTCGAGCTGGAATATGATAGTAAATTTATTAATCAAGAGTTGGGATGTGTGCTGTACAAAATTCCTGACAGACCAAAACTTGACTACTTACGAGGCAATGTAATTTACATACCTATATTTTTTTATTTAGGCTCCATTATATTCATTTAACACAAAAGAGTTAAGTATTATATATAACTACATTCCATACCATTAATTTAAACGTTCGTAAATGATTACAAAGCGTTGCTTGGGACAAAGCAACACCCAAATACATAGACGACATCGCGACATCAAAATATATTCAAATCGGTACTTTTACAAGATGAAATATTTAAAAAGAAATGGGCGATACAATGTTTTTATGCTCAAAAAACGATCTGTAATAACGTAATTATTTCTTATTGGAAAATTCAACCAAAAAGATTTAATTTCTCACAACACCAGTTACTTTTGTAAAATGGTTCGTTTGATTTCACGATTAAAAATTACACTTTATTATAAAAAATCTGATTGCTCACTTACACTATTTACTTTAATAAAAAATGATTGAATTTAAACTCATTCGTAGTAAATAAATAACTATGTAACTCATTTTGTATACAATATAAAATTCTTTCTCAGATTCCTTGCTATTGACACTTTTGCAAGATACTATGGTGTGACGTATCTCGTTTTGCTAAATCAAATTGTCAATATATTATGTTTTTATAGTTGTTTAATGTTGTGGGCTTTGCTTGACCATACGATGATTCGTGTAAAATAACATTGTTATAAAATAAGTGATACTGACAATGATTTTGTTGTTTCGACGAACTTACCAAAATTTCGTAAAATACGAACGAACTTGTTCGATCTAGATTTCAAATAAATTTAAATTGACATTTTGTTCCATAATTCAACTGATTTTCCGCAGTTTTAATCAACACCATGGCGTCTAAAACGAGCTATTACACATCAATTACATGTCAATTTAGTATCGATCTAGGTTTCAAATAAATTTAAATTGTCATTTTGTTCCATAATTCAACTGATTTACCGGAGTTTTAATCAACATCATGGCATCTAAAACCAGCTATAACACATCAATTACATGTCAGTTTAGTAAATTTCAGAAGTATAATTTAAGAATGTTACTTTAATTCAAACTTTAGTGCAAACAAAATACGATTGCTCGTATTTTACGATATTTTAGTAATCGAGCGAAATAACAGAATCATTACCACTGATTACTGAAGTTAGTGATGGAACCCTGTTGTAACTATCATCTTACACAATATTCATAGGCGAAGCATCTTTGTATACTCTAGCCTTTAAGCTTCTACGTATTTTCTACTATTGTCAATATTCCTAGCTCACTAATCTCTCATTTTGTATTAAAACTTTGTTATTTGTATTTATAATTAGTACTTTAAAGCAATAGTAACAGGCTACTGAGAATTTCATGTTAAAGTATTGTTATTCGATTTTAAGATGTCTAGAATGTATTTAAGCTACTTTATAAATTACATACTGCCTTTCTACAAAATGAAAAGACTTATTAAAATTATATATTTTATTATAACTCTCGTCGCATTAGCAATCCCTATCAAAAACTTCACCAAAAAAACAAAAACACTTCACGATTAAAAAAATCATCTTCTAGCATGCTTGCGACCGACTTAACTCGTTTTTGTGTTGTAACACCTCTTAAGATGTCAAGGATTTTAAGGACAAGGATATAAGGGCTTAAGGATAAGGACAACCTTAGTTTCAAACATTATTTTATTTACCAAAAAACTAGAGATTATGATAAGAATATACTTAAGTATGTATTATCGATAAAACATCACCTAAACATAAAATATTAAAAAGCCAAAGTTTCATAAGCGAAAGGTAACAAAGATGTTACATATTTCGAAGTAAAAATAAAAAGCTAGTGAATATTCTTAAAAATAGGATATCTCAAAAGTGTAAAATGATAACTGTTTTCTTACTTTATGTGCTTAGGAGTACTTGGTGCATATAAAATTATGCCACTTAAAATTTAGATTGCAAAATATACAAAAATGTACATAAAAAGTATCTGATGGGATAATCTTGGAAACATGGATTCAAGGATATGAATAAATTATTGATGAAGGATAGGGATAAAGAATTACACAAAACAAACCCTTTCCCGTATTGACGCGGAAATAAACTAATCTAAATGCGACGAGATTATTTCTATACAACTTCAACTTTGCTGTATCGATCGAGACACCTAATATATGATTTCATGATAACATAAGTCTGATATTTTTTAAATAGTCTTAAATAGTCAAAGTGATTTTTACTTATCCGACGATTTTATAATCTAAGTTCGCGAAGAAGACTATTTCATACAACACGAACGAGAAATATGTTTGATTTAATTAAATCGAAATTATATAAATCATAATTTAATCTGTGATACGGTTTAAAATTGCACGATTATTACAAGGTATTAACATAGAATTCTTCTACAGAAATTCCGCAGTCGCTCTAAGCAATTTTAAACTGTATCAGTGTAAATACGATTAATGACTTAACACATCGTTGTCTCTGATCCGTCCGTAATAAAAATAGGCTTTTTTCACAACGCCATCTAGCAGTAATCCAACCTAAGCGCGCGTTTGCGGAATCCTCCAGAATAGTCTAGAACGGTCCAGATCAGTTACTACATCAGCCCTATTACTCCGATCGAAAGCTTGCGTAGAATAATCTGTTGGGTGATCTAGTAAGGATTGTACTTTCGCTCCTTGGAGGATTTAGCGGGCGAATCGTCTTCCTGGCGGCGGTTGAAGGATTTGTGGTTTCTGTGAACGCCTGTGGTTTGGACCGGCGGGGTAGAAGCGTTGGCTCCGCTGAGGAGATCAGTGAGACCGCCGAGAGCGGAGAGGGAACTGAGGGCGCCGAGAGCTCCACTCTTGCTGAGGAGTTGCGCTAAGGGAATGGCGGAGGCGAGAGGGCTGGCTGAACCGGAGGCAGCAGCAGCGTTGCCCGCAGTTCCCGTAGCAGTCCCGGACCCTTCGAGATTCGCCTTCTGGAGCTCCACACTGCGGGAGCGGGATAGGTGTGACGACACGGGACCGGTTCGAAGCGGATGGAAGGGACGCGGTGCTGACCTGAGATAGCGTCAGCGGGTGGGAGGGGTTGGGACGCGGTTGGCTTCAGCCCTACTGGTTTCCTAAAACTCCTGCCGGGTTAACATGGCAGCCGCAAACGTTGACGAATAATAAGGTCTTTGGATTAAGGCATTTCTGTTAGGCTGAGACGAATTGACTGGCCTGTCAGCTCAGTTGGTAGTATCTCTGCCTTCTGCGCTGTACGTTGAGGATTCGGCAACCTTTCAAGACAAACATTTATGTAATGAACATAGGTGTTTGTTCTGTGCCTGGGTGTTGAAAAGTATCATAATGTATGTATTTAAAATAAAAGTTTATAAATTATATACCAGTCACGTGGAACCCATAACACAAGCTCTCCTTACTTTGGGGCCAGATGATGCTGTGTGAAATGCTCGGCATTATTTATTTAATATTTATTTATCATCTGGTCACCATAATACAAGCTGTGATTAGTTTGGCTAGCGGTGTTATGTGCATTGTTGACCAATATATATTTATTTATTAATTAGCCTGCTGGTACAAGATATGTCGAGAGTGTTGGAAAGAGTTTCTATGAAGATTTTTCTCGTAAATACTTGAAACAAAACTCAGTGGCTATAGTATTATAGCCTACAGTTTCTCTTTGAAGTTATCGGATAAAACATGAATTTTGCCGAAACTCCTAGCAGTAATCTTGCGAAACAAGGTCTACGGTTATGCAGGAGGATCTCTTATATATCTTCTACGCTCATAGGTATGATTAGCCTACTAAACATTATCTACATGATCGCGAAGTAAAATAAACTCTCCCCAACAACTTGACTTCTTCGCCTAAGATTGCCGTAAACGTTTTCTCGGCTGCCTTGTAGAGAAACTGAAATTTAGCCCATACTTTTTATTGCCAATTTTACCTGTAGAGATATCCTTTGTCGCGGCTGCCATTATATTCCGGCTGGATGCCGATAAAACCAGTAAAAAATCAAAATAAGAGTGATATTCGCGTGGCGATTTTATTTTATTTGCGTCTGGTGCCCTACAAACCACCCGTGACTTAATAAACTACACAGACAATAGGTAAAGGAGGCAATATTTATTTAATCTGTTTAATAGTCCATTGAAAAGTTACATTTGGGTATGCATTTGTCAGAGGACGCAATTTTATTTTTTTAATGTGTAGGGGGGGTCAGTAGAAGCTTAAGTTCAAGTTTGTGGGGTCGGCACCCTTGTCCCCCGGCCGCCATCTTGGAAAAGGGGGTGCAAAGGGTTTTCGCGCTGTATCTCGTAAACTAGTTACCTTACAGAAAATTTAATCAAACATAAAATGTAGCAAATTAAATTTCCTACAATTTTATTTCTATTACTTTTTATCGTCAAGTGACCAACAAAAAAGTTATAAACAAAAATAAATGAAAATTTTGTTTGTTTGTTCTAGGTTTTACAGCGCTCCAAACTTAAACGGATTCTCGAATGCTCATAGGGATGCAATAAAAACTAAAAATTAGGCTTACTTTTCTATCTATATTTTTTTTATTCATACAATTTATTATGATCTTAACATTCCTATGCTATTATTGAACTATGTTTGACCCTTTTACCCACCACCTATGAGGTATAACATGGGCAAAGTCAAATTTATAAAAATTTTGCAGAAGCATCCAGAGTTAGCAAGTGGAACTAAATTATTTATGAGTGAGAAAGTCGAGTCATCGTTACTCAGTGTTGTTGGCGAACGTTTTTTCGTCTTTTTATATGGCGGAAATAAAGACGATACTCTAGACACTCTGCGATACAAACGATTTGCTAAGACAGTGACAAAAAATGCATTAAAAAATGCATTAAATTTTTATAAATTTGACTTTGCCCATGTTATACCTCATAGGTGGTGGGTAAAAGGGTCAAACATAGTTCAATAATAGCATAGGAATGTTAAGATCATAATAAATTGTATGAATAAAAAAAATATAGATAGAAAAGTAAGCCTAATTTTTAGTTTTTATTGCATCCCTATGAGCATTCGAGAATCCGTTTAAGTTTGGAGCGCTGTAAAACCTAGAACAAACAAACAAAATTTTCATTTATTTTTGTTTATAACTTTTTTGTTGGTCACTTGACGATAAAAAGTAATAGAAATAAAATTGTAGGAAATTTAATTTGCTACATTTTATGTTTGATTAAATTTTCTGTAAGGTAACTAGTTTACGAGATACAGCGCGAAAACCCTTTGCACCCCCTTTTCCAAGATGGCGGCCGGGGGACAAGGGTGCCGACCCCACAAACTTGAACTTAAGCTTCTACTGACCCCCCCTACACATTAAAAAAATAAAATTGCGTCCTCTGACAAATGCACACTAAGGCCTAAAAAATGTAACATTTTAATGGACTATAAGTATTTAATGGGTATTTAACGCGATTCACTTTTTATGTATTATTGACGTTTCAGTTGTGTTGCATCAACCGTGGTCGCCGGCTTACTGGAAGCATAGAAAGCTGCCGCCGAGTACTAAGAGGATTTTTTACGAAACTACCCTCATTAACATCGTCTGGAACGTCGGGAATAAATGAAAAGGTCGAAAGCGATATATACCCAATAATTACTAAAACAATATGAATTGTGATAGCAAGTTTACACATACAATTTATTTAAGTTGTTGTTTCCTTTTATTGACAAGAAAAAGTTTTTAATATTATATTGAAACAATGTTATTTTTTTATTTTATTGATACTTTAAGCACTCTATGTAACAAAACGAAGTTATATAACTATAATCACTACAAAATGTGTAGTAATTCCGTAATGTTGTAGCATCTGCTAAATCTCAGGTCAGCCTACATTTGAAAAACAATAATAACCGCCGACTTCGAAATGGTCCAACAGGTAACAAATAAAGGGATATTCACAGGATTCCAAAAAAACAGCATTCAAGGTGGTGGTCATTGCAAGGTTAGACATGTGACTTGGAGTTGGATTAGCTAGGATGATGATATTGACCTACACATGGAAGCTATAACTATTTTCGCACGCACTTCAATAGATATTTATTTATTGATGAAATTCAGAAAACAGATTATTATAAAAACAATAACAGCACATGTGTATTCGTTTATAGGCCCGGGTAAGATGATTATAAACGAAATTCTGTTTAAATAATGCGGGGTAGAAAACTCTCGAATACTGTTAGTAACTGTGTTCTATAATAAGACCTCTGACGTTGGATTAGGATTCAAAACTCCTCTGCTTAGAAATGAAATAAAATTTTGGAGAGAAGTAGTAATTACGTTTTAAAAACTGAACATAAATCCGACTTCATTGATAAAACTCCTTGGCGTAATGAAAGCACTTGACACCATGTGCCATCACCATCTGTTTTACCGCCGGATGCTAGCATCATCTGGATGCTGATTTTATCTCCTTTAATGTATTTATTCATATCTTTCTATTTCTTTTTTCCAAATCGGTTCATAAATGTTCTGAGTTAAAAACAGAAATCTTCTTTTTTAGGTCAGTTATAAAACTTAACAGCAATCGGTGTCACTACAAACCTACAGCAGTATTCGGGAACTTTCTATCCCCCGCTAAACCAGTTAGAACAGCAAGATCACTCACCTCATGTTGATGAGATACTGCGCCAGCGCTACCGAGTCTGGGTTCCCGGTTATAGTGATAGTGCGGTCGGTGGATCCGCCCTCGCGCTCCTCGCAGTTCGATATCCGGATCATTGCGCCGGAGATCTGACGGATCTCCGCGATTTTAGTGCCACCCTGAAAAAGATTTAAATAGTAAACAAACTTGGCCGAACGGGAGATGTATTTTAGTACTTTATTATCTTTACTAATATTATAAATGCGAAAGTAACTCTGTCTGTCTCGTTTTCACGCCAAAACTACTAAACCGATATAAATGAAATTTGGTACACAGATAGTCTAAAGCCTGAGAAAGGACATAGGCTACTTTTTATGTAGGTACCACGAGTGCGAATCCGCAGGCAGCAGCTACTTTTTTATATATATTTAAGATTGCCGCTGCCGCCGCTGTTTGTAAGATCTGCAAGTATTTGTCTCGGGTCTAGGTGTTTACTAATATTCACATTATTTCGTTATTTTGTTATTGCACGAACCTCTGTGCAGATGAGGCGTCGTTCGTATATTATTTTTTAATTAAAATTGATTAGCCCCTCCATAATTGGTAGTAACTGTGCCTTCTGGTTTTGGTCCGATTCCTTCTCAGGACAAACATTTGTGTGAGAGTGAGCAAGCGAACCCGCAAATCAAACTCACCCTGATGAAGATTCTCTAGATGAATTGAAACAGTGTCGGTGCCTCCATCAACAACATAATACCTGAGTAATAGGTAAGACCGTGTTTCTTAAATTATATAGTACAAATCACGAAAGTTATGATAATAAACATTTCTGTGATGAATGGAGGTTTGTTCTGTGTCTGGGTGTTATAAAGTATCATACATCACAACAGTCGTCTGAATACCATAGTACAAGCTATGGTTAGTTTGGGCCTTGTTAGTGTTGTGTGGATTTTCTACCAATATTTATTTATATCCCAATTCATATTTGTTTATATCACTGTCCATGAATATGTAACATATTGACTTATGAATAAATAGGAGTCATCCGTCACTTGGTTAACCCATTAACTAATTACTTGAATTTACCTTGCCAATAATGCATCCAATCAGCTCATTGGGTACGGTCATCTCGTGCGATTGCTGATTGGTCGCGGCGGGCTGGTTGCGCGTCTGATTCGTCGAGCGGAGCTGAGATCCAGCCAACGCCGCTAGAGCTGCTGAAAGATCAATTACACAGTATAAATAGAAATAGGGTCAATTTTATAAACACACACTAGCTAATGAATTGTATAATTCTGTTGCCATCTCTATTCTTTGACAATTAAAATGAAAATAATACACTTAATCGCCACGTAACCCTCTATTCTATAATCATAATATTATCGAGCGTAGCGTTTAAGTATGTTCTGTCCTTGTCATTATTATGTCAAAAAATAAAGATGGCCACAGATTTAAACAACTCATAAGTGTTTAGATATTTGTTTATTAGACAACCACGCAATCATGGCTACGCTTGGTATAGACATTTGAGCCTGTTTTTTTTTTCATAGTATTAACGATAAGCTCCACATGATTTATTTGTTCGAAGCAATGTTATAAAAAGTATTTCAATTACCTGCCGGATTGATCCCAGTAGTGTTAGTAGCGGGCCCGAGCCCACCAAGTCCCAATGCCGCTAACCCAGCCAATGGCGATTTTGCTAGACCGCCCATCTTTATCAAAACAGTTAACATTACACACTGAACTCAGAATTCGCTATCAATTCTCAGTTTACTGGCCAATTTGAAGACAAAATCTATGGCATCACATTTTACAGAATCCTCGACTGTTAGGAAAAGTTGCAAAACTTTTACATGCCTTCAAAATAGCCATTCACAAAGTAAAGACATTGCTATTATGTATAGTTTTTAGCTCCAGCTGCTTGTTTTCATCTTCAGAGCCGGGATGGGATCGCTGGATAGGGTAACCTGGGTAGAAACTATAAGATTTAGAAAGTAAACATTACGACGCCGAGGAAATTCGCAAAAACGGCATGTCTAATTCAGATGAATGTTACAAACACTACACTACAGGCACTATCTGGATTAAACACACCACCGCAAGACAAGGACTTCCGAATTTCCTCAGCTATAATCATGATGACAAAATTCCACATTGCGAGCTGATTGGTGCTGCCCATGTTGGCACCGCAAAACACGAAAATAGGCATAATTTAATGAACTCTATAACAACATAACAATTTGTATCAACATTAAGCCATGCTTACATGGTTAATCATCAGTATTATTGTGACAAATAATGTAGTCGGATAGGCAATTCAGAGGCATAGGAGAGGTGCAAATACGGGATGTAGTTTTTGAACCGCTGAAATGTGCGTGAGCGTTTGAAGTACAGGCCCTGATATCGGCAATGCCAGAAAACAAACAGATAAAGCTTCAACTGTAGTGTTTTATACACAATGTTCCATCTATTGTATTTTAAACATGGTGCTTATTAAATTAAATATTTAGATATAAAATTACATTGGATTCTACAGAAATCTAAAGGGTTTCGTGCAAGAAATAACAATGGAATCCAAGCGAAGGGGTACAGCGTATATAATGAAGTTATCATACACATCACCAGGAGTCTATAGGGGCTATAGAAATACAGGGTTAATTCGTTGCCGCTACGGGGTTCGACACCATACATTCAAAACCAATGGGAACCGAGGGGAATACGGGGCAGCACCATTCACATAGTAACACTCTGATCACACAACCTCATAGAGTATTTGCATTTATTAAAACTGTCTTTATCGAGACTTTGGTAGGTTTGTATCTAATAGATTCAGGTATTTTTAATACAGAAACAAGAGAGTTCATTCAAGTCTACGGGTATAGTTTCTGATCATTACAGCGGAGAACTACCAATTCCTTCATAAATAAAATGATTGGTTGATACGCTGAAGTGTTTTATGTTGTGTGTGATGTAAATATTTTCAGGCAATTGCTTCGTATAGGTTAGTGACCAAATCTGGTGGAGTTCTTAAGTTCCAAAGGCCTCGACGGCTTCCTATTCTATAATATAAATCTTTGTGGATTTTAGGATTTTTGTTTGTAACTCAACTACGAAATAATGGCTGAACGATTTAAATAAAACTCCGTATAGACATAGATAAGAACCTGAATTAATATATAGTTAACTATTATAACGAGATGCAGACGGTTGCGGGTTAGATTCCCGCCGCGGGATAAATGTTTGTAAAATCTGCAACTATTTGTCTCGGGTCTGGGTGTTACTATGTATAATATGTATGTATTTACAAAAAAAAAGTATTAAGTAGTATATCAATCATGTGGTACCCATAACACAAGCTCTGCTACTTTGCCTGATGATGATGTGTGAAATGTCCGGGATTATTTATTATTTATTTATTATTAAAGGATCTATCATAAGTGTGTATTTAAAAATATATCAGCATTCTATCAGTCATTATGTTCCCCTAGTAACAGCAATGCTTAGTTTGGGGCTAGATGGTGTTATTTGGATTATTCACCAATAAGATGAACCTAGTTTTTGAAATGAGTGGACGTTTCACACAAAACCATTTTGCGGACTAAGCAAATCTTGTTTTATGGGAACCTAATAACTGATAGAACACTTACGATACTATAATATTATATTCTTGCTTTCTCCTCGGACTTGGTTTAGGAGCAACTAAATTCACCTAGCATGTACTACAATTCAAAATGATCCTTGTGATTGTCTTGAATACTAATTCTGAATTTATAACAGGCAGACACTTCCGTGCTTCAGAGGGCACGTTAAACTGTTTGACGGAGGCTTTTTGGTGACCTATTAACTTAGTCACTAAAATTGGTCACTGTCTTTTACGAAAAAGTCATAATAATAAATAAATACTGGTAAACAATTCACACGAAACATCTAGCCCCAAATTAAGCAGAGCTTGTACTATGGGCACCTGATGACTGATCGAATACTTATGATACTTATCTTATGTATGTATTTAAAAATATATAAGCATTATATCAATCAACTGGTCGCCATAATACAATCTATGCTTAGTTTGAGCACAGACTAATTATTAGTACAAGTACAGAAGGTTGGCTCCACGAAAATTGAATAAATAGCGAGTCTTGCTAAGACGCAATAAAGTGCAATGCAGCTTGCACAAGCGCTTAGCGCCTAACATGCTCTTTCTATCACGTAAGTCTATCTCGTCTGGCACGGCATTACGAATTTGCGCACCAAGCTTGGGCCCGCCGATATACTGCAGCTTCGTATCTTGACTGTGGGGTTGGATGGTGTTGTGTGCATCGTCTACTAATATATTTATTTTTTGATTATATACTTTACAGCAGTACAAATCACTGGTGACCTAGTAGTAGTGACCTCGCTTTCCGATCCTAAAGTATTGGGTTCGAATCAGGTCGTGAACCAATTAATATTTCTTTTTGAAAAATGTATGTGCACTATATCAGTACTCTCAAACGTGATGAAACTGGCACGTCATAGAACCTAAACAGTTCAAAGTCTAACGACACGATTAGAAACAGAAGCAGTAATATTGTATGCGTAAACAACCAATCATAATGTTTAGAAATAAGAGGACTCTATGAGGCGAGTGTCGAGCGTACGACTCACAATGTGGTGCTCGTGGAGAGGCGGCGGTAGCAGATGATGCGGGGGCATAGCCCCGACTAGCGGCGGCTTCATTTCCAGCAGGGGGAACACGGGCGCGCACACCGCCTGCCAACGCGGCCCCACACGCGTTACATACCACTACTTTACTCCCAGTATACTAGTATCACTTGTTTCTTACACAAGCGCGGAAATTTACTTTATTTCAATTATACGACTTATTTATTACACAAGGGCGGATCTTATTTTACTTTACTTCAATTATACGAATTGTTTGTGAAACAAGGGCGGAACTTAGTTAACTTTACTTCAATTATACGACTTGTTTATTACATAAGGGCGGAATTTACATTATTTAATTATACGACTTATTTATTACACAAGGGCGGATCTTATTTTACTTTACTTCAATTATACGACTTGTTTATTACATAAGGGCGGAATTTACTTTATTTAATTATACGACTTACTTGTAACACATGAGCGGTACTTTTCTTTACTTTACTTTACCACTATACGAGTTGTTTGATACATATGGGGCGAATCTTATTTCGCTTTACTTCCATTATACGACTTGTTTAATACACAAGGGCGGATCTTACTTTACTTTACTCCCATTATACGAAATGTTTGTTCCGCAAGGGCAGATCTTACTTTACTTTACTCCCATTATACGAAATGTTTGTTCCGCAAGGGCGGATCTTACTTTACTTTACTCCCATTGTACGAAACGTTTGTTCCGCAAGGGCGGATCTTACTTTAGTTTACTCCTATAATACTTCTTTGTTGCACAAGGGTGACCTGGCTTTACTTACTTAACTCTCAACTAGACTCTAATCCGCCCGGCTTCGCCCAGGGGCATAGGTTATACTATTGCAATTTAGAGATAGGGACCGTAGGAATCTTTTTTTTATATAAAATACAGCCCATGTTACGTGCTGATAAAGAAGCTTTGAATAATTGACTCGTTCCGCACAGGTATGATGCATATTAAATATTATTTAATGGATTTGATTTTAATTTTACATAATGGATTTCATAAGTCCCGCCTGAATCAATTTCTAGTAAAAGTCAAATGGCCAACATTAGTACTGGGGTTTGATATTAATAATAACCCCTCATTCTCATAATTACTCATAATATCTTATAGATCAAAAATATCTTTTGTCGTATTTTTTCATTGAAATTTGAATGATAAGGGCAGACCGTAAACCGATCGTACTTATCGTAAAAATTACAAGGGTTTATAAATAAGGGTGTAACTACTACGACTTTTCACAAGCGTTTTCTACTCAAAGTCTAGATCCGCCCTTATAACCTCTCACATGACGACGCGCCTTACAATCAAACATTTATATTATAAGTTAAATATTTGTATGTTTCAAATGTAAAACACGTTAGTGATTATAAAACGGTTTGCGTCTCGTCAATATGTTATAATGGTTTTGTTACCGTGTGAAACTGGAACGAATAGAGAAACACGGCGTGAATTTATACCATGGTTTTGATTAACTTATGCAATAGGTACACAATTATGTAGTAACTCGAAAGTTTATAGATTTTTATAGTTTATTATGAAGTATGAACTATTATAAAAACGCTTTAGTCTCTATAAAACCAGCATACATAACAGGGCGTTAGTATACTTCACCGCGAGACCATAGAATCGAAACTCCCATGTCTGTTGTACGACAAGCGAAACTGAAGCAAAACTGTATCTTTTAATCATTAAATCAAATTACTTTGCGACACAAAACCGTCGCGAAAATGATTATGCGAATCCTACACGAATTCCGCTCAAGCAACAAGGAGCAATCACGCGGAAATGGTATAGAATCATAACCCAATCTGTGCATTATAATAGACATTTTCGCTTGTCGTACAATAGACAAGTCATAGCGGAACCACTGCGGTGTCGCAACCTAAACCTAGTAAAAGCAAATGTCAGATTTGACATAGCGTCTCCCATCCATTACAGTAACATAGTCTAGTTCCTATTATACAAACATTTGTTATATTAATAGTACCCGTCAATTGATTTCCTTATGAAAATAAGAACGCACAGTTTCCATTCTTATAGAAAAATTAACTGGCGTATGCTACTAATGGATTACAAAATATAGTAACCCATTAATAATAATATCATATTACAATAAATCCCATTTCAAACATATCTCTGATTTTTTACATCCTTTTGGGATAATATACTAATTTAAGTGGACACATTTAATACACTATTATCGAACATGTACCTCATAAAGCCACCTGTTATATTGGTACTTTATTATTTTATAAGAGCTGTAACTATTTTATCAAATGAAAAAAAGATTCAGTACACTATCAAAATATTGTTACCGTTGCTGGTCTATAGACCACTGAGCTTGGATAGTTTTACAATGAAACTATTACTCTATCTCTATAATCACATTGAGCTAGCGTGGCATTTAAGTATGCTCTCTCCTAATCATTCAAGTTCATAGCACTTCAAATTGAATATTTTCTCGTGCTATTGCATGTTTTATTCAGTAATCTTAGCAATTTTAATCAATTAATTGTGACTTCATAGCAAAACAATGGACAATTGAATTATAACGCTGCCCTCTGGCAGTGATCTGGATCAGTTGAGCTATCTATTCTATCGTTTTAAACGGTCCTTAGATAGCTCAACTGTTTCACGTGTATTTTATATTATTTTGTACATTTATGTAAATAAACTTTACTTGATCATTATAAGTGTATTATAGTGCGTGATTTGAACGAGGAAACCCTAGAAAGTTCTAGACGGCAATTCCGCGATGACTTTTAGAATAGACAAATGACGATCGACATTCGCCTAAGACTTTATACTCAAACAACCACTTGACAGTGGCAAAATTGATATTATTAGGACACATGCCAGTAATCAAGAAGAAGAAGAGATGGCAGCACATTTAAACAACAAGTTAGCTATTGTGTGATTATAGAATACCCTAAATGAATATTTTTTACTGTTTTTATTAAATATTTTTGGAAATTTATGGTAACCAGAGAGCGAGTAACAATAACATAACTATACAACTTATAACACATGATGATTTAATAGTAATGACAGTATAGGTACTTACATCCTGAGCTGGGACTGCATAGTTTCCTTGGATGGTGTAAGCTTGTCCACCTGCTAGGATGACTGGTCCAGCCACGTTCGGCTTTGGTCTGTACGGGATGGTAGCTCCCTTGGGTGGGCTCTGTAACAATTTTAGGATAAATCTTTAATACTAATCAAAAACTCTTCATAAGTTCGAACTAAACTAAACTATCATGGTTAGTAACAAATGTGGATATTTATAGGATAGTAGTAGTAGTACCTACTCACAAATAAAAATATCCCGATTGTAGTAAAATTCATTCTTTCTTAATTCTGAGCACATAGCTCGGAATGGAGTTTCTTAGAGAAAAAAGCCATTAGCACCCTGGTGGCCAGACTTGAACCCACGAGGTTTAATGACTTGATTCAATAAACAAAAATAAATATTGGTGGACAATGCACACATTATCTAGCACCTAACTAAGCATAGCTGATGGTGACCAGATGACTTAGACTACTTATATATTTTTAAATACGATAAAATACTTCACCCAGACACAGAACAAACACCTATACTTATCACACAAATACTTGTCCTGGGAGGCAAAGAACCCATAACCTTCAGCAGACAAGGCAGAGCTACTACGAACCGAACTGAGTGGCAAATATGGGTTTATAATGATGTATCTGTATTGAATATTGAGGCATGATAGAATGCGCTCGAGGCATAGCTTAGTCCTACTACCTAGCAGAGCAACGATTACGCGGTTATTAGTAGCTTCGTTATTAGTAGCTTCAGTTTGTTTCATCCTTTATAAGTCAAAACAAGATAACATACCTCGATCATTACGCAGCAAATGTGATAAATGCACTGCGTGATCGCGTCGCACGTTCCACTGATTGTAACAGCTCTTTCCGTCGAGTTGGGCAGCATCTCGCTCGCTACCTGTAACATCATATACAACATTAGAGTCGCATAATTCTGATTGTTATTTCGCGGGACTAGCTTAAATTTCGTAAAATACGAACGATCCTGTTTCTAAGTTACGTAAGTTGTATGTTTCTAAAAACGTACAACTTACGTAACTGTCGGACCCGGTTTATCAAAAGCTGTTATATGCCAAGACAGAGACCTTTACTGACTTATACAAAAGTACGAGTATAAGTCAGTGAAGGTCTTATACTATAAGTACTTATAGTATACTAATGGTAATGGTACTAATGGTAGTCGTAAGTACCTGAATATTAGCTCCGGTGGAATCACGGATCTCCTTGATCTTGGAGCCGCCTTTGCCGATGAGCGAGCCGCACTGCGAGGCTGGCACGATGAGGCGCAGAGTGATGGGAGCCCGCGACCCTCCGCCGCCACCCTCGTTGAACTGAGAGCACCACTGGAATACAACACAACTTATTTACTTAACTACCCTCAAAATCTTTTTGGTATGTAACATGTTTCCTCTCGCTTGCCTGTAATCTGTGGGAGTGATTTCGTGAAAAAGGACAGAAGTGTGAACAGGAAACCGGGGAAGCGCGCGCTATTTGATTTAACCAATGAGCGCGCGCGGTTGTAGACTTGGCCGTTGACAGAGTGTGCGTGTGTGAAGAGGAAGAGAAAGGGAAATAGATAAGGAGAACGCATCAGCTGTGCGCTTAACCTACAAAGTTGTGTATAAAGTGTGCTGTTATAAAAACTAATTAAGGATATAATGTTAATGTTGCTTATTACCAAGATGAGCTAACAGATGTTACAATCATATGCACATCATATGCGACAACGGGCAGCAAGCATACGGCCTAAGTGATGGTAAGTGACGTTATCCTGCGCTTGTATAATTGCAATACCAGAGGTTACAAACGCGACTCTAAGACAATTATATCGTCTATTCGCCCAGTATTATTAGAGCACTGGAGCAGTAAATATTGCTCCAGTGCTCTTCAAACATCAACAAGCAGTACTAACAGACCAGGCGTACTCTGCATTTTAGGTACGAAGTTACAGGTACATTGGCGCACACAACATGAAGTGCCGCGCCAGACGAGATAGAGTTACGCGATTGAAAAAGAGGCACTATGTAGATAAATAATGTTAGGCAATATTGGCGTTTGCAAGCTGAATTGCACTTTATTGCAACGTAGCAAGAGTCGCTATTTACTTGCCTTCTGTACTTGTCCTAATAAGTATTCTGTGGTACTTCTTGGAGGCAGAATATCTGGATTATCTGGCACTATGATGGTACTAACAAAAAAAGACTCTTTCTGGAGTATTACCTTTATACCACCAGATAAAGAACTGTAGCCGTCTCATTATGTTTGATACTTAATAAATAATCACACAATAATAGTCATACTGATTTGAATGAAATTTAGTAATAGATAGATGCGGACCTGGATTATCATAATATAGGCTACTTTTTTACCTTTTTTACCCGCGTACTATACGCGGGCAAAGCCGTGGGTATATAGTAATAAATATTGATGGACATTACACACAATACCATTTATCCCCAAACTAAGCAAAATTGGTATTATAAGAACCAAATGACTGATATAATACTTTATTATATTTTTAAATACATACATAACATACCAGGTCAATCAGAAAGTAATGCTAAAAAAAAATTGTATACATGAAGCGCTGGCTGATTATAATAATAAAAAATGAGATTATTTACGTAAAATTTAAGTAAAAATACCATCGCTCGAATTTTGAATTTCCCTCTAAATTTTTTTGAGAGCTATATTGATATGTCGTGTTTTATTGAAAAATGGATCTCTGCATCCGTCGGGAATATTTTCGTGCATTAACAGCGTTCTCTCAAACCGTGGAAGAGGTGTCCGCGGAGGACTGAAAAGTGTTTCGAAAATTGGTTCAGACGCACGAACTCCATAATATTTAGCTCCACCAGCGTATAGGCTGGTGGAGTTTTATAGGCGTTCTTTGAAAGGATTTAATAAAAATATTTTATCCATATAAATTGGTTTCTCAGTTTCTTAAAACTTTCTGAGTATCCCACGCACTTTATTAGACCACAGAGATAACATCTATGTGCATCTAGTTTTCCTTTGAAAGAGAAAGAAGGAAAAGAAGCGTTCATGGCAAGCTAGAACCAAGACGAGTTTCTTGTCTGATTCTACTCGAACTTGGCACTAAACTACTGGCAATAAACTCCAGAGTATACTGGCCTAGTGACAAGCACGAGGCTTATCAGAAGCCGGTAATTACAAACGTATTTGTAGATAAAGAGGTACGTTATATTTTAATGAGACAGGTTTTCTATTATTGATTGTCACGGCAAGGGCAATATAACAATAAATTCTGCGGTTTGCAATAATTTGCCTCATTGAACAATCAAGGTTGTTTGATCGAGTTAATTAGATAACCACTTGATCTAAAATAAAATATTACAATGCATTTAATGGGGTCGTTACCACAGAATAATTATTAGTACAGGTACAGACGCCAAGGAATCATTTATATAAATAGCGACTACACAACAGTGCAATTCAGTTCACCTAACATTATATATATACCTACATAGTGCCTCTCGTGCCTATCGGGTAACTCTTTTTCGTCTGACACGGCACTTCTGCCCACTAAGTTACATACAAGTCGACTACACTGAAGCTCATTAGGGTTGGCACCTAATGTAATAATTATTTTGTCCATGCGCCAAGTAATTTCACCTACTCCAGTGCCCTTTGTAACTAAACAGTAATGATTGGAGACCACTGATTGGAGGTAGAAGATCTGGCATTATGGTGGTATCCACAAAGATGGATTCCTGCTTACGAGTTCTATCAGCAGGTAGATCTTAGATCTTTGACAAATTGGATGAATAAGTTCAGTTAATAAATACGGCTAAGAATTATCTAGCTCCAAATTAAACAAAGCTTTTACTATGGGAACCAGATTAATGATAGAATACTTAGTTGTAAAAATATAGTGATAAGAAAGTAATGCTCTCTGAATCTGTACTGTACCTCTTCGAATTTCTTGCATATGAGCGTAAATGCTTTGAATATAGCGCTTGTGTTTCCAGTAACAGTGACAATGCGCTCCGGGCATGATCCATCGGATATATTGATTTTAGCTCCAGACTGAAACAACATTTAATTCAATTTAGATGATTATATAATTTTAGTATTAAACGGGCAGCCAAAGTTTTATCGTAAATTACGGTATGGTGAACTGCGAATTCGTAAGGCAATATAAATACAGGTCCTGTAAAGGTAGTAAAAATAACTCCGTTCCACAATCAACTCGATATAGATTGTCAGTTTACCATACAATTACGATACTATAGTTAAACCGTAATAATTTACGCTCTGGCTACATAATGTCATACAAGCGATTATATTGGTCATACAATATTTTCAAGTAACACAACCCATTATAAAATTCAACACGAGGCGTGTACCGATACAATTTTACTATAGTTTTACGTTTAATAGCCGGCCGGTTTTTTCAAAGTCTAGGTTTTTTGCATTAACTTACTTCTTCTCTAAATCTCTTAACGATTTCTCCTTTTTTGCCAATAATACTGCCAACTTCCTGTAAACAAAAAATTCCAACATTAATTTATAAGCATTAAGATCGTGACACCGTAAATAGACTAAGGGATAACACATCGGCGCGTATTGTGCAACGAGACGTACGTAATTAATGCAGTCGCGCTTAGATTTATCGTAGGTACAAAAGATTTCCTGTCTGGGTGCCAATAATAGTTGTCGCATCGAGTTCTTTGCCGACCAGACGCATCGGGGTTGCATCAGGACGGTTTTAGAGACGAATCAGTTTGTTTCTGCCAAGCGGGTTGACTCCTCCAGTATGTGAACAATGCTCTTGCTCAACGATATATCGCCGCGCATCTAGCGACACAAATAGCAATGTTGATTGATGTTGAAAGTGGACAGTTCAAAGAACTTTCGCCGTAACGCATTGATGGTCAAATCGCCGTTCGGTATTGGATATTAATTTGCTTGCGACAATTATTTTCACGTTCGTCAAACGGTATGACTAATGATTTAGTTGCGTTTCAACTAAAACATGTTATAGGTACGTCTAATTAGCATTTGACCACTAGCTCCACACTCGTCGATCTATTTTACTCAATAAGTAGGTACCTAAATACATTAAAACATCGCCGTTAAATGGCCTACATAAATCAAGTTTTAATTTAACATTGATAAGACAGTTAATAAGTACATGCAATAGGAGAGTCAAACTGCTTTTATTATAATCAAAAAACCCAAAAGATTATTAAAATGTTATCTAATTTGTAAAAGAGACTGTTTTATGGTGATAGATAAGACAAAATAATCACTTGGAAATTTCCATGCTTTTAATAAAGAACATATCTTTGTTGAAACATGCATGGTATGGCAAGGAGCTGTAGACATGGACATGGATCCAATGATGAACAATCTTACATTATATGAATTACAGATTGTCTATACATCAAGTTTACAATCAGGAAATGTCTCACATGCAGTGACAACACACACCAAACATTATTTTAATTAAAAAAGGTACAAATCGAAAAGTTTGATGAACAGAGCTTGTGCCGATAGCTGGCACCGTGCCAGATGTACTTTGTATTGGATTACAGCCAATTAAAAGTACCTAGACGCAGGAGTTAGTGGACTAGCATCAATACATTTCACATGTCAGGCCTATCAAGGTGTGCTACATTAGTTTTGCAATTGAGAAACATGAATCAGAGAGAATCAACATCACAGTTTGTTTACTACATATCACTGCGAATTAATTTGGCACTTTTTATTTATAATAAATAATAAATATTGATGCACAATGCACACAACACCATCTAGCCCCAAACTAAGCATGGCTTGTACTATGGTGACCATATGCCTCTAAGAATATGTGTATATTTTTAAATATATGCATAACATACTTTATAATACCCAGACAACAACATGTTTATCACACAAATGTTTATCGTGGAAGGGAATCAAACCCTCAACCTAAAGCGCTGAAGGCAGAGCTGACAATCAATTAGTCAATTCAATTCAGGCTAGTCAATTAACTAGACATTAATTTTAAATATAAGATACTTGAACTTAATTAACTTGATTTTGAATTATGAATTTATTTGTACCAGCACTATTAACATCATTATGCAAAAAAAAAATACTTTATGTTGAATTTTAATGTTGACTAAATTCACATCTACGACACTTGGATGCATATCTGCATCTAAGTATCAAAGGAAAGTAATATAAAATGTAGTTAATAAGTATGTAAATTGTAAGCAAAGGAATGTAAGAATAAAAAGTAATGTATTATCTGTGAATAATAACGAAAGCCTAGTCACCAAGCAAGCCTACATGAGGTAGCAAACAGGATATTGTGTTAAGAATCCATACAAGTGTACACACACTGTTTGCACCCTAACAAGATTTAAATACCAAAGTCATATTAAATTACCATATTGGGTTTATGGAATACTTAAGTACAACTCTTTCTTTATTTACCATGTTTTTTTATAAACCTGTTAGTAGAAACTGTATATAAAATTGTAGGTATATTACTTTATTATGGGTATAAAAATTGGCTGTAATTAATAAATAAGGTAAAAAACTTTTAAATAGCATGCCATGATTAACATATATCTAGTCTGGGGTCTTTATTATATATATATATACAAAATATTGGTGGACAATGCACACAACACCATCTAGCCCCAAACTAAGTATAGCTTATATTATGGTGACCAGATGACTAAAAGAATACTCATAAATTTTTAATACAGATAACCTAAAAATAACATCCAGACAGAGCAAACATTTATGTTCATGACACAAATGTTTGTACTGGGAAGGAATTGAGCCCGTTACCTACAAGTCATACTACCAACTATAAGCTGACTGGCTAGTCAAAACTATACTTTGTATTTTTCTTTATTCCTAGCTACTTTTACCTATTTAAAATTCACTTATATTAATTTATATGTTACAATATCCACAGTAATTTATAGTTCCTCAACGCTATGTGGATTAAAACAATTTTGGTTTTATTTTTTTATTAGTTAGGTGATTAACTAAAGCTGCTAGATTTATTACAGTTAAAAGCTATTATTTCTCTTTAATTACGGAAAAGAATTCAAATTGGCTACAAGGTAGATTAAGATTAACTACATAGCTGATGGGTCTCATCTATTTTAAAATGGAAAAGGATTGCTCTAGTAATTATAAATAGGCTAATGCAACAAGCAATGGAATTTAGAAGAAGGTAATGTTTACACGTTCACAGTGATAGGTACATCACAATTTGAGATGAACAGTGCCAATCCGAGTGACAAATATTAATGAAGTGTTGTCTTACCTTCCCCTGCATAATCAGTCTGATAGTGAGGATAAATTTGGAGTCTTCCTCCTGGAGAGTGGGGGTTTTGTCATCCATGCTGGAGGTGTCCGTTGTACCTCGTGGAATTTTAGACTGCGTACAGGGCTATGTGTGGGCGGACACAGGGGACACTCCACTCAATCTAATGGCTGGGAGTCTGGGGCTCGTGGCACGCACTGCAGGCAGGGTAAGCTGGAAAACAGGCGCACATCTCAAAAGGAACGTCCATAGGTGTCGAGCCAACTAGAGGTGTAAGGGCATGGGCTATCGTCCTTGTTTAAAGCGAAGCCGATTACCTAATATTTATTTACAGTGACGGTAAAGCTTAACGGAATGAGGGCTGCAAAATAAGGATCTAGACGCTATAATAAGCTAACTGGTCTCTGGTAGGACCGGATTCTGCGGTTGTAACACGAGTCGGGCGATGCCGGCCGGGGGACCGTTACTTGAACTTTGGTACTTGTTCGCGGCTCGCAACATAACCTCAGCGACGCGCCTCATGGCTAGGCAAGCCGACCCAGGTTATCGATCCCGCAAATCCCAAACAATAACCCCCGGAGCCGACTCCCGACAGCTCTTACCTCGATTGTTTTTCCACGTTGCAACAATAACATAACAAATCTTAACACTAATTATCACCAAGATTTGTATAAAAATCACACTTATCACAATTTTCTTTGTAGCATTGAAATAAAAATAAAAATATTCCGAACGGACGACGGTGACGCGTTGGGAATAAAATGGATTTGATTTGAAGTTCTACTACTGTGCTTGCTTGCTTGCTTGCTTGCGCTAACGTCAAATACAATTGACAGTGGCATAGGCAATGATTTGGCATCTGTAAGTGCGATAGTAGCGCCGCGCTACATGCTGTGTCGGCAAAGCAGTTTCATCCAGTGAGCCCGCGTAATTTTGAATGCGTGAAGCGCGCGCGTCGCGTGCTCATCGTCACCTAGTAACTTTGGAAATAACTTTTTTTACCTCACTTGAGTTTAAGTGATGTTTTTAGGTAACCAACCTAGCCTATATTTTATGTTTAGTTCATAGTTGCATAATGACAGTAGATCGATGGATAAGAATTTGATTTCCCCTCATTTCCAATTAATTACTTATCTACCTGTTGTTTCAACACAACAATATTTAAATATCTACCTATGTTCTTCCCTACAATTCTGAAAATGCCATTCAATTCAAATGAAGTTTATTCACTGACGAAACCGACCGACGAGTCCCTACATGGCAATATTGGAGTTGGACGCTGTGTCCTATGCAAATGCGTTTGATTTTATTGGCCCGCGCCATCGGACCGAGCTCTTCAGCAGGTAAACGTTGAATGAAAAGCAGCGTAGAGTAGGTTTATTATGTTTGCACACGACACAAACAGTCAAGCGAAGGCCTTCTCTGCTTTGTGATAATGTGATACTAAGCACTGGACCAAAACATAATAATACTATACATATGTACCTAACCTAATACATCATACGTCATGTAGGTACTGAAGATATGTAGTAGGTATTACTTACCTGTTCTGCCCATTACACCTACTCAGTAGGTACCTAGATACCGATTCTGTACTGCATTTTAATCTCTAGTATGTAAGATGCAGCAGTTATGGTATTTACCACTTTGTAACTTACCTCTATCAAAGACGATAGGTACTTACTTAGTATGTATTTATTAATACCTATAAGTAGGTACTTACCAAATAAAAGTCTAAACTATTTTTATTCAATAAAATCACAAGGATTGCTATTAAAGGAGGACTTTGACTACTTAGTCTAGAGTTTATTTTATTAAAATGTTCAGGTAAGAAGTTTATAAAACACATGCCATTTTAATTGGACAGCAAGCTCTAGAAGTTTCAGTAAAATGAAGGATGTTTTTCCGTATTTTTCCGGGAGATTTCCAACACTAATGGACTGCCTCAGCCCTTGTTTGTACGCCGGAGGTCGTAGAGGGAGGATGACAAGCGCAGTGTAGTCTAGGTACCTACAGTCAGCTGCGAAACAATCAGACCTACCTTTTATGTGAACACCAAGAACAATGACCAAAAACAATCTTACATTTGGTCAAAAAAGCGTTATTTCACTTTTTACATGTACCTACCTTACCTAACCTTCGTTGCCTTTGCAGTATAAATTGCTAACACCTTTTTTATTTACGCATGGTATAGAAAGGTAGGTAACCCTTATCATACCAGCATTAGAAAGGCTTAAGTCTCATGACAACACCGATAATATACAGCAGTGGAATTTGTCCCACGTTTTAAACCTCTTTACACGACGACTCGCGCTGTGTAGGTACATACATAAACCGCAAATTATTTTTCTTTCTTTTCTTTTCTTTCTATAACGGCATCTGTCTTGCTGACAATTTTTCCTTTGTCAAGTGGTTTTGTTTGTTTTACGAGTAATATCGTCACAAAGTCGTGGTTGATCGTCATTCGTCTACTCTGAACGTCATCGCGGAATGGCCGCCTAGAATTTTCTTGGATTCCTCGTTGTACAAATCACATAATACACTTAAATTTCAATTATCTACACTTTTGTTAAGGATTTACAATTTATGGATCAACATTCTGCTAAGATTATCCAATAAAACATTAAATAACACGAAAAAATATAACTAACTATTTATGAGAGCTATGTTATTTCGTGAAATGTCAAACGAAGACTACGCGCAAATTATTCAATACATGCCCTTGCATGACATCTGACGACGTTTTACAAATCCATTGCATTCTTTTTCATACGTTATATCGAACTAGGTTTTTTATACTTTTTTGTAAAGGCGATGTGAATATTTTCTGATGTTCGCTATGGATTCGTTTTATTGCGCTTTGTGGTACAGATGTTGGCTGGCAAACAGAAATGCAAGTATCAATACTCGCATTTCTGTTTACGCAATTTTTCATTTATGAATGCATGAAGGTTCATGCATGAAGGTTCGGCTAGCAGAGGACCAGAAATAATGGCACATACAAAGGTAGGCCTGTACCCAGCAGTAGGTGAAGCTGGGCATCATCTACAGATGATGGTAAGTAATCACTACGGTGTATAAATATCCCAATTTTTTCGGATCCAATCCGAATTGTCCTGAATTCCTTGTCTACTGGAACGCCAAACAGCTGATTGCAATTGCTAGGGTATGCTTCGATTAGGGTAGTATGTCTAAAGCCCAAATAATTGTCTGTGAGTTGAATACCTACTTTCATATCATAATTTATAGGTAAGGTAACCTTTAGTTCAGACATTAAAAGGTGGGTAGCTTTATCAATGCTAGTGAATTATTACATCGGTTCATCTTCACTGTGCTTTGGTGCTCAGACATTAATATTAATTTCTCTCTGATACCAACAGAATATTAATATTAGATCTTTACATACGAAATTTGCGTTTTGCCGAACTGGCCACTTTGATCTCAAACATCTGGCGTTTGGTTAGGAATTCTAAACTCAAATTTGTGTTTTAAATTTAGTGATAAATTTGTTTTAGCGCCATGTGACTTTTATTTGACATCGTTTTGTCGAAAACATGCAGCAAGCCTCACTGAGTGTGGGCCTTATGATGAACTTTAAATATGGCGTTATTTACGAATCAACCATGGCACCAGGGCTGCAGAAACAGCTCGAAGGATTAATTATGTGTATGGGAAAGCTATTTTCAAAGATTACACGGTACGTTTTTAGTTACAACGTTTTCGTTCTGAACATGTTTACCTACAAAGCAAACCCAGTGGACGGTCAGAGACCCTAGTAGACCATGAAAAATTTAAAGTGACCGTAGAAGCGAATCGATTACAAACCACTTCAGTGGCAGCAGCAGGCTTCAGTGTGAGTAATGAAACAATTTGAATTCAGTTGAAACAAATTGGAAAAGTAAAAAAAACTTTAAAAATTGGTACCGCGTCAATTGAGTGAAGCACACCAACAAACACGCTCACACACTCAAGCGTCACAATAACGAGAAGATTTTGAATCGTATCGTTACTTATGATGAAAATTGGTTATGTGTATGATAATCACAGTGGTTGAACCCAAGAGAACCGGCAAAATGCTAGGTTAAGCGTAGGTTGACTCAGAAAGAGGTGCAGATATGTGTCTGGTGGAGAAGCGCCGGTGTCATCCACTACAGCTTCCGAAGATCAAAGTAGAATTGAACACAAAGTTTCCCTCGTACCATGCATCGATGATCCAGATGATCTTTTCACCACATTGTCTAACTTAATAATTAAAGAACACGCTGACATATTTAGAGTAAAAACATGCGAAGCAAAAAATGGTACTAGATTTGCGGACTGGGCTACACCAGGTATCGATAGAAGTAGGAATACATTGTACGAATTATATGCTTCCAGAGAGACAATGTTAGATGATCCAGGTTTTATTTTACATGTTAAGAAGTACTCAAAAGTATTCAAAAAAGTTTGTCGTGTGGCTAAATCTGTGTTTTTCAGAAAAAGAATAGAAAATTCTACAAATAAAATAAAAGCAACTTGGAAATTAATTATTAATGAAACAGGTAAATCAAGGGCTCGCAATATACAGTTCAAATTAAATATAAATGGTTCAATTTTGACAAAGGAACAGGATGTTGCGAATGCATTTGATAGTTTTTTCTCAGGTATACCAAAAATAGTGACCAAATCGTTAAACTCTTCAGCCTCCAGAGCTTTTATTTTATTAGAATCTAGTGTTGCAAAATGTAAGAATGAGTTTAGTTTTAGCTATATTACCGAGGCTAGTATTGTAAAAGCATTCAAGTTAATTAATATGAAAAATACAGAAGATCTTTGGCAAATGTCTACAAAGGTGCTTGGTGTCATTATCTTAGATATTGCACCATGTTTAGCTTATATTTTTAATAGATGTATCGACGAGGGAGTTTTTCTTTATCTCATGAAACACAGTAAACTCATTCCTATGTTTAAGTCTGGAAGTGAAAGTGATCTCGCTAATTATAGACCGATATCGATATTATCTGCGTTAAGTAAAATCTTTGAACAAATAATTCTGAATCAGTTATTATATCACCTTGACGGCCTGCTACACAGTAATCAATACGGATTTACTAAAGGTCGGTCAACAGCTGATGCAGGTATAGCGCTCTTAAAGCATATATTTGAGGCCTAAGAGAAGTCACAGGATGCAGTTGGGGTATTCTGCGATCTATCTAAGGCCTTTGACTGTGTGAGTCATTCAACCCTAATCACAAAGTTAAAATATTATGGCATTAAAAACCGGGCGAATGACCTCATACAGTCTTATCTATCCAATAGAGTCCAGAAAGTATACGTGGGTGGTGAGAGGTCTTCAGGATCAATTATTGATATAGGGGTACCTCAGGGTTCGATACTAGGCCCTCTTTTTTTTCCTAGTATACGTTAACGATATACCTATTTTTGTAAAAAAATATTTGTGATATAGTTTTATTTGCAGACGATACGTCTTTAATTTTTAAAGTTGATAGATGTAAAACCAGTACTTGCGATAACATAAATGAATTCTTATCGTTAGTTCTTAACTGGTTCACTGTAAATAATCTTTTGCTTAGTTAAAAAAAAAACTAAATATATCAAATTCACTTTGCCAAATGTTATATTGCCCGACCAACATTGAAATGAGTGGAGAGGCAATGAATCTTGTAGATTCCACGATCTTCCTTGGTCTTAATATTGATGCAAAACTACAGTGAGGACCACAAATTGAAACACTTGCTGGTAGGCTTAATTCCGCTGCATATGCAGTTCGTGCGATACGGTGGCTTACTGATGAAGCTACAGCTAGACTAGTTTATTTCAGTTACTTCCATAGTGTTATGTCATACGGCATCATTCTCTGGGGTAAAGCAGCTGATATTGGTAAAATATTTGTAATTCAAAAAAGGGCAATACGTGCCATTTATAAAATGAAACCACGAGAATCTTTTAGAGAAATATTCAAAGAAATTAATATTCTCACAATATATATACGACCTCTGTGGCGCAGTGGGCTTAGGTCCGGCTGAGACGCAGAAGGTTGCGGGTTCGATTCCTGCTGCGGGACAAATGTTTGTATGATCTGCAAGTATTTGTCTCGGGTCTGGGTGTTTCTATGTATAATATGTATGTATTTACAAAAAAAAAAAGTAGGTATATAAGTAGTATATCAGTCGTGTGGTACCCATAACACAAGCTCTGCTTACTTTGGGGCCAGATGATGCTGTGTGAAATGTCCGGTATTATTATTATTATTATTATTATTATTATTATATATGAAAATTTGTTATACACGCATAAAAATAGAAATGGGATTCAGCTTCAGATCAGATTCAGATTCACCTTCATAGAATCAACACTAGGAATAGACATAAGTCATACATCCCTAGGTTTCAACTAGAAAAAGTAAATAAGTCCTTTATTGGGAACACGGTGCGCTTCTATAATAAGCTTCCTGAAAATGCTACTAAACTACCTATTAAGAAATTTAAAGCATACATAAAAGGTAGTCTGTTGAAGAAAGCTTATTATACTATAGATGACTATATTATTGTTATGAATGCATGGCCTCATGTCGGTCTGCCGTCAGACAGTTAACCGACACACTTGAAATGTAACGTTTTAAAGTGATCCTTGTTTTTGATTGAATTGATTGAATAAAATATCTGTTGACTTTTTTTTTACTTTGGATCTGTCTTCCTAAGATTTAAAATAAAATAAAATTGCTCTAGCCCACTGCTGCTTTAGAACCAATCTCAGCGCAACAGACGGACGCTAAACTAGAGCAGCTGTTACTGGAATGTCTCCGACACTCACCACACTCTTTTTACCTTGTTCCAATAAGTTACCACAAGGAAAACAACATTTTGATGAGGCAGTCAAAACCGCCTTTAATGATTTTATTGATTCTCGCTCCTAGATTTTTTTTTGTAAAGGAATCAATGAACCATGTTATGTCAAATAAAGATTTTATCTATCTATCTATCTATAAACTAACGATAGTGATAATAATGGTACATACCTGGATTGAAGTATATAATTTTATAGTATTTTTAAGTTTTGCTTTTTCCATATAAAACACCAATTTCATATGTAAGAATCTAATAATATAACTAAAACACAATCCAAAATGTACCGTACAACAATTATACAGATGCGTACATACCTGGTAACGCAAATACTAGAAAATTACCATTATGTAAATTGTGATTCCTAAGTTTATAATATAACGTAGAAAATGCCTACGATATTTACCAATTTACCTACGAATTGATAGGAAGGTAATCTACATAATGATAAAAGAAAATGATAAGTAGGTACTTACATGTTAATAATGCTGAATGTCTTCAAAATTGATTTATTTCTGTTCTTATTATTTTCCTTCTTCCAGGAATACCTGTAACAAATGATACGATTTGCAAAATAAATATACGAAGGTAAAGCTTGGAATTGCCTGACTTATTTTCTCGTTAGTACCAATTTTAGATAAATAATCTTGTTATATCAAATATGTGTCGGAACTTGTAATTGAGTCAAAATGACAACTTTGTTCGCAATCTATACCTGGACACTTGTTTTCTAATCAATACATGAAAGATCTAGTGACGCGATAGGAACAAATACATACTTAAGACAGTACCTATTTCCTGACTATCTACTGCTAAATACTACAATATCATCTAAGCATAGCATATAGAAACCAGATGGCCAGAAAAAGAACTCAACAATCATCTTCTCCGAAAGTGTGATGAAGATGTCACAAAGTAATATTTTTATGTTGTCGATCGTGATTTGTTATTGGAACGAAGTTTTTTATCGCACGGAACGGACTTGGCGGTTGGGGACTAGACGAAAAAAAGTGTAAGATTTTTCCGTCACGAATTTGCATCACGATCTTTTCTTTAGTGTAGATACGATGTAGATATAGATAGTGTAGATAAGGTGATACGAATGAATTAATTAGATGAATGAATGAATGATGTACAATTAAATGTTTATTTTCACAACTCGAAAAAATATAATAATTACGAAATTTTCTACCTTCAATGCATATTCCTTCAATGCATTAGTTATTTCTGTGTTTCACTAAATTGCTCTCAGACGCTAGTAATTCATTCATTTGTATTTGTTAATCAATAATATAATACGTTTATCAATAATAATATACTAGCTACGATAGCAACTTCGTTCCAATTTTATTTAATATAATTATACGGATTATTTTTGCTCAAAGCACAAAGAGATACTTTTTATTCATATTATTCGAACCGAGTCAATAACTCATAACTTTATTTGAAAATATCCAAATTTACTAATAAAACCCAAGAAAAATAAAATAAGAGCGCAATGTTTTCTTCGCGAACGGCCAACAATTATCTTCTTTTTTCTTTCACCAAATTATAAATTCTAAAACTGACTGACTGATTACAATAAGTACTCTTCATCTAATTAATTTAGTTCGTAGATCAGCTGTCGAGTTATCGGCTGTTAGACAATCTAGCCAAGATCATTATCATATAAATTAAATAAGTAATTCTGTCTGGGAGATATTAATTATTCAGAGTAATTAGTAGGCGTCTGTTATAAAACTTTTTGCACTTCCAGAATCTCTTAGAACGACGTACATACCTATTTAATTATAAAATTATATATCTATTCAAACCTTGGCATTAGATCAATAAATACTTATTCCAAAACCTAGTGCATTGAAACAATTATTAAAATGTAGTGATCGGCTTTCAGAAAAATAAACACACTGAACTATAGAGTAACTTAATGTGTGCTAAGATAAGAAAGAGTACATTAAAAGAACATACAAACACATCAAAATAAGTTAATCAGTTCATCATTCGTAGCATCAATAAATGCTACGAATGATTATATTTTGGTGGCTACGAACTACGAAACGAAGCTACGAAAGCGTAGCACTCTTATTATCTTGGTTTCGTTGATCTGCGACGGAGAATTTATTAATATTACCTATGTTAAAAACATTAAACCTTTTTAAATGTGCTTGAGCCTAGTTTTGAAATATATATTGACGTATAAGTATTATAAGGTAAATTCAACGTTTAGTGAGCCGATCTTTGGACCCTTTGGACCCTTCATGTAAATTGTGGAAAATCTGCAGCACAGAAGCCTGAGCTGCTAACAACTGAGCTGACCGGTCAGTATAAATTAATTAGACAACCTCTGTGGCACAATAGGCTAAGGCCCAGCTGAGATGCAGAAGGTTGCGGGTTCGATTCCCGCCGCGTAACAAATGTATGTATGCATAATATTTATATATGTAAGCACACGCACATCATACATATTAATATTTTACAACATTATTAGTGACAAAATATTACACTTCTGATATGCATGACAGTATACATACATAATATAATAATAATAATATATATTTATTTCCAAAAAGTAGTTACACAATGTCTTACAAGTATTTTAGATTTAAATAGACACAAGGAAGGTTTGTCATATTAACCTGTAAAATCTTGACTTTGACTCCTCACTCTAACTAAGTATTATCTACTTGTAAATAGACTTGAGGGATCTCTGCTTCGGCTTTTATATACAATATGTATGTACTTACAAAAAAAAGTAAAGTTTATTAGTCATTTGGTACCCATAACACAAGCTCTGCTTACTTAGGGGGCAGATAATCCTGTGAATTGACCGGTATTATTATTATTAATAATATTTGCTTGTATGATCATTGACTACTTAGAAAGTGTCCTGTCTAAAACCTTATCGATAACATTATCACCTGTTTACTACGTAACCTAAACTTATTGAGTAATGAGTATTATCTAGTTTGCTAATTCTTAGGTTGGTAGGTAATTCAACATCAACATACGACTGTAATCTCCGGGTTCGGTGCACACATTCTCAACTATTTAGTTACATAGATCATTAAATATGTCTATAGTTATAGTAGAGGATAGTCAGAGACCGTACCAAACATATGCTTAACATGCTCATGCTTTGCACAACAGTAAGTATTCTTTAGAAATACTAACCACACACATACGCTCGAAATATTCAGGTTTTAGGATGTGCCAGTTTTCTTACTTGTGTAGGGAAACACATAGAAATAAATACCATGACAGTGCCTTGTCTATATATGAAAATTTAATATATGAAAATTTAAAGAATGTTCATTAAAATGTTCATTTATTTTAAAATAAGTTTTAAAAACTAAAACGACAACCGACTTCATATATAAAAAAGAATATTATAAATTTTTTGTTATATCCAAGTGGATGACATACATTACAATACAATACAAATACAATACAAAATATTTATTTCTTAAAACTTAATATATGATACATTTCATGGGTGTGGGATCCTCTTTTAAGTATATTATATACCTGTGTTAGAGGGTCTCGCTCTTCCGTAGTACAGTTATATACATTAAATTAAGTTAAGCAAATAAATAAGATAAAACAAAATATAGGTTAAATTAAATTAATGTTAGTTACATTGATTAGTAGTACTTTAGATAATATATAAAGTAAGTTAAGTTAAGTTATGTATGTACATTTACATTGATTGTGTGTACATACAAATATGTGTGTAGTGTTTAGGCGCTCCTGAGCACCGGTCTGCCACGAGCATGGGTAATTCAGGAGAGCCCAAGTGAGTATGTATGTGTGAGTGTGGATGTGTGTGTGTGTGTGTGTGTGTGTGTGTGTGTGTGTGTGAATATGTGTGTGAGAATGTGTGTGGGTGTGTGTATATGTTTGTGTGTGTGTGTTGATTTTACGAAACAATTTCTAGGAGTTTTTCAGTTTCCACGTAGTTTAGTGTTAGTAGCCATTTACTTAGGGAAGTTTTGCATTTATAATTATTTATAGGGTAAAAATTTATTTTTTTATTAATAGTATTGTAGAGGTAGGCAGATTGCGTGGCATATTGTCGCGACGCAAATTGAGACCAAGCCGTAACTTGAATAGCTACTCTACCTTTCCTCCGCTTATTCAGTATTCCGGGGTTGTATTCAAGAGTTCTGTGTAACTTCAGAACTGTGTTTAAAATGTAGAGTTTCCTGGCTGATAGAAGACTAGCATCTTGATAGAGCATATCTGTAGGGTATCGGTAGGGCTTAAAATATATAACTTTTAATAGAGACCTCTGTGCTCTTTCTAGTTCCAAAAACTTTGTCTTAGTAGCTCCTCCCCAGACTGGTATACAATAACATTGAATCGATTCTGCTAGAGATCTGTAGATTTGGTTTATTAGGTTTCGTGATGCTACATGACGTAAAATTTTAAAAATCCAGATTAATTTACGTACTCTATTCATCAGCAGTTCAATGTGAGCATGCCAGGACAAACGTTGATCAATCATGATTCCTAGGTATTTTGTTGTTGTTACCTTAATGATGTTAGGGCAGTCACATGAAGCTTGGATAGAGTTACATTTGTGTATTTTTAGGCTAAAATCGAGATTGGGTTGGCTGTTATTATATTTCGTAAAAGTCATAAAGTTAGTTTTGGAGACATTTAAAGTAAGTAAATTTAGGCTAAGCCATTTAGATATTTTAGAGAGTCCCTCTTCGGTGCTTTTTTTAATGTCATCCCAGGATACACCAGTAAAGACGACAGCAGTATCATCTGCATAAGAGAAGATATTTGCATTGTTTATTTTGAGGCTACAGAGGTCATTTATGTAGACTAAAAATAGAGTTGGGCCTAAAATGCTTGCCTGCCTAAAATCAGGTACGCCATAGTTAATAGTCTCATGATCACTGATATATTGACCGATTTTAACACTTTGCTTGCGTTGACATAAGTAGTCTGTCAAAAGGGCTAGCGGCCTGCCTCGTACCCCGATATTTTCCAGCTTTTTAATTAGAATTTCTACAGACACAGTATCAAAGGCTTTTTTGAGATCAAGGAATACGGCCAGGCACTTTTTTTCGTTGTCGACTTGTTGCACAATAAGGTTACTGAGTGCTGTAACAGCATCTTCAGTAGAACGTCCTTGTCGAAAACCGCATTGCGAGTTTGAGATTATGTTTAACTTATCTAAATATAATAAAAGTCGGTTATTAATCAGTTTTTCCATTATTTTTGAGATAGATGGCAGTACGGATATAGGTCTGTAATTATTAATGTCATCACTCTCTCCACTCTTATATACCGGGGTTACAATAGACTGCTTAAGAAGATTGGGAAATATTCCTTTTGTAAAGCCTAGGTTTGCAAGATGATATAAAACTGGGATTAAAATATGTTTAGATAATTTTAGAAATTTAGTAGGTATGTTATCCCATCCGGGTGCACTTTCAGACTTGAGGTTCATTATGACATTATGGAGTTCTTTGGGATCTGTTTCCAAGAGTACAAAAGATGAAACTTGACTGGGAGGTAGATTAACGACAGAAGATGAGAGATCGTCTGTTATATTGTGTGGAGAAATACTTTCAGCTAGAGACTTTCCTACATTAGAGAAAAATAAATTTGCAAAATTAACTGATTCTTTAGGTGAACCCTTCGTATTTAGTAATTGTATATTTGGTGTCTTTGTTGATTTGTAATTAGTTATATTGTTAATAGTTTTCCATAGCATTTTACTGTTTTTTGAAGATTTATTAAGTTGTTTTATGTGGTATTTTCTCTTAAGTTTTTTTATCAAGTTATTACAGTAATTCCTGTATCTTCTATAGGTTATCTTTAGTGTTTCATTATATGGGTCAGTGCGCAGTTTTCTTTGCATATTATTTCTATTTATGATGCAGCGTAAGATGCCTTGTGTTATCCAAGGCTTTATTATTTGTTTGCTCCGAGGCATACGAATAGTTGACATATTTAACCTAACTACTGATCTGGCTAGGAGGAAACGGCAGCTAGATTCACTTGCATGTAAAAAGACGATTCAAAGTAGTACTTGTAATTTTTTGGAATAAAGAATGTTTTGATTTGATTTACGATTTCCTTTACCACCGAGCATTCCACACATACCTACATTTTTCGAAAGGATAAATCTTTTACACAACCAGGTTTAAACCCACGTTTTTATGATCGAAAGGCAACGCCACCAGTGCTCACTTCAACATCATATTATGATAATTCAATTTCAGATGTGGGATTGCACCGATATCCTGATATATCCCGTTCAATAGCTGAGTAATTAAGCTATCTGTGCTTGCCAATATGTCGCCAGTATATTGGCATGCTATGAATGCTAGCCTACTATACGGCTCTATTGTTTTGCCCTCAGGAATTCATGTATAGCTAAGTAGTGTATTGATAGCAGGCATTCCAGTGGAATGGATGCTTACTAAGTGTTTTGTTTATATTATTTTAAGGGGTTCTTATTAACTAAATAATTAAGGGTTTATTTAATTTTGTAGCTCTAATATTTTTATAACTCGTAGAATTAGCTTTGCTTTATTTGTTTATTCAAAACATTATTACCTTCCAAAGTTTCATGTTTGTTTTAAAAGTACCGCAAAATAATAAAATTTGTAAAATTCTTCGTCTACGAAAGGATTCAGGTAAATTCCCGGTTGAAAGTAACAATGAACGGTGGGATTAAGAATAAGTAAATTAATATTTTCATTTCTCCACCTAGCAAGCCTTTACTTTGTAATTTTTTACCCTATTTAAGTTTAATTATATTATAATTTGAATTAGGTACCTACTTTATAAATTCTAACAACTGATGTAATTAATCTGTACTCATAAAAAACCTACAAGGTGCTTAGTAGTAGGTAATAATCTAAAACCTTTAAACGAGCAATTCTTGTATATTATGTAATATATAAATATTAATGTAATATAAATATGTATAAGTACTTATATAATATGAATCTTGGAAACGGCTGCAACGATTTTATGAAATTTAGTAAGTAGGGGGTTTTGGGGGCGATAAATGGATCTAGCTAGGTTTCATTTTCATTTTTATTTTGATTTAAACCCCAAACTACAAAACAGATTTTGATGAAAATTCTATGAAACAAAGTCAAAGTCAAAAGATACTTTATTCAATACAATCACAAGGATCACTTTGAATCGGGAAGGTATATCCTTTCACATGATAAAATATTTTTTCAAATCAGTTTATAAATGACGGAGGTATGAGGCAACAAACATAAAAAAACACCCGAACTAAGAAACTCCTTCTTTTTTTAAGTCAGTTACAAAGAAATCACCTACCTAAACCTACATTCGTAAAAAGCTTTACTTCCGAATCGTGGATATCGATAGGTTAACACATAATAAATATTTCAATATTGGTAAACAACGGTTTGGCTTTGAGCATCATGGTCTAGTGGACTTGCAATAAATAATATATCATGTTCCTCCATAAAATAATTGCTTTCAACGTACAACGACCTCAGGCGTGAATTGCAGATTGCTGAAACTGAAGTGAGTTTTGAATATCTGTTTATTTTATTTTGTTTTATATTTACTCATCAGTTATCACAGCGTCCACTCTGGAATTAATATCCAAAAAGCCTGCATTCAATTTTGATAAAATATTAATTTCATTAACCTAATCTGAAGTAGGTATACCAACCCTTTTTATTCACCAACCGTTTATATTTTATTGTTTTTAAATTCTATTGAACACGTGAGACTTTTTGAAGCTATGAATACACACAATACACACATAGTAAAACCATAATATACACGTATATGAAAAGCAAACCGTTTGGTAACTTGTATTTTGCATAGACACAAAGGTAGGTACAGAAGATGGTAGCAAGTTTTAATTGCTTCGTGTGACTCGTCCGAGCGTTATTCATGTTTTCTCCACAGAAGAACGTCGCAAAGTTAGTGCAAAAGTTTCACTCTTGTGGCAATATAAAATGTGAAGTTACCGTTCTGTAGTACTGGCTATTTCTAATGTAATCTCTCTATGGTTGGTTATGGTTCTAATTTCAAATAAAATTAAAAAAACATGGGATTCTATTTTCAAATTTCAAATCATTTGTTTATTGATAAAAGTGTTTTCATCACATTTGAATCTATTTCGTCAGCACATTAAACACAAAACAAAAAAACTACGTGATTCACAGACAGAATAGCTGATTTATAATTACTGATTGTCTTGATTGATCACATTAAAAGTTCTGATTATTAATTGTTAGGTTAGGTTTTGACATTATAATATATTGCATGATTACCATAATTTATCAATAATAATTTTATGTTTTATAGTAATTTATATTTCCGCATTCAATGTGATTTGTCAATGGAATAAACAACTATGAACTATTTGAATCTAATGACAACATAGTAAAACAAATTGAATAACGAGTTACGGAATAAAGTAAACTAAAGTTTATTTAGGTACTACAAACAAATACACTTTCAAAAACATGCTATCTCATAGTAACAAAGTAAAGTCAGTCTCGTTGGACGTTCGAAGGAGTGATACAAGCCAAGTTCCACATTCCGGTCTCATAAAAGACCTTATTCTTGTGAAGAGATGCAGCCAAGTTCGTCGCCTTGGAAAAATTCAGGTACGAGACGCCCTTTCAATCGGAATGCCTTGACATGCATGGGAGAGCTTTTAATGGAATATTTTAGTATAATGATGGAATGCAACTCTAGAGATTTATTTTAGGGATTTCAAACACCACTCACGGTAGAATATTCTGGCGCAACTATATTTATAATCATAGTATTCACTAAATCTACAATCCTGTACTTACTCAAAAAATTGTATTATGTATAAGAGACTTGCTTCTATCCGTGGCTTAGCACGCATGCTAACCCCATAAAAAGTAGTCTTCCGAAGTCTTTGTCCTTCCGAAGATACAATCTACCTTACCAAATTTTATCAAGATCCGTTAAGCCGTTTAGCCGAAAAGGTTACTTGCAAACAGGCAAACGGACAGACAGACATGTATATTTTTATTATTATGTATGGATGATGAAGTTGAACTATATTCCTTTTGATGTCATGTTGATAATCTAATGATAAAACGGTAAGAAAGTTAGTTGATATATTTTTTATAAACCTGTCGCAAACACTTGTTTCATTTAGTCAAAACACCTACTAAGGTACTGACATAAATGCAGTCGAAGCCCACATCTAAAAGCTCTAACTGTCTCACATAGCAAAAGTCGAGTACTTATATAGGCTATATCTACGTCTCTAGATATTGTTGTAGAGTCTTCTAAGTATAGAGTAAACCGTGCAATTCACAGATTGTAGTGTTTAGACATATTTCCCATGTGGAGACACCCTAATATCGCGGAGTGGGGTAATCCGATTAGGTATCTCGAAGACGGCGAGCAGGCGTCTTACCGGGCGCTTAGGCTTACATTGGGTGGCTTGTGTTTTGACTGGAAATAGGTGGGTAATAGAGTAAAGTCTATGATAGCTTGAAATGTACTAAATGTAGTAATTAAATTTAAAGACATTTTAAGAATCACGGGCTTTTACTCACGTATTATTTTGTTGACGGAGGTACCGACACTGTTTCGATTCATCTAGAGAATCTTCATCAGGGTGAGTTTGATCCGCGGTTCGCATGCTCACGCTCGCGCTCGATTGAATGCGTGCCTTCATCGACAAAATATTACGTGAGTAAAAGGCGGTGTTTCTCTAAATGTATATTCAAAAACAAGCTTGTTTAAATCAGACATATAATTATAATTATAAAAACACTTTTAAAATGACGCGCCCTTCGACTTAGTCGGCACGAGTAGTAGCTCTACCTTCTGTACTGTAGGTTGAGGTCTGTGGTTGAGGGTTCGATTTTCTCCCAGGATAATCGTTTGTGTGATGAACATTGGTCTTTGATCTGTGTTTGGGTGTTTATTCGTTTAGTATCATAAATATATTTAAAAATATTTTATCTGTCATCCAGTCACTATAATACAAACTATGCTTAATTTGGGGCTAGATGGTCTTGTGTGCATTATCCACTAATATTGATTAGTTATTATTATTATTACCTAGATACTGGCTTCATTCTTAGTTTTAGTACCTAATTAACTATAACTTTTGTCTTACTGTCGCCATTTGCCAATTTACTTTCAACTATTTCAGTCGTATTTGATGACCTCATATTCCTTTCACATACAGGCCGCAACTTTTACATAAAAGGTTCCAGGTCATATTCAGATAAATTTAAACTTCATCGATATCGGTTTGAAATTAAGAGATAGAAACAACTATTTAAACTTTAGCATTTATCTATTGCATACCTTTAAACGAGCAATTCTTGTATATATGTATATATATAATCTGAATCTCGGAAACGGCTCCAACGATTTTCATGAAATTTAGTATGCAGGGGTTTTCGGGGGTGATACATCGATCTAGCTGGGTTTCATTTTCAGAAATCGTCGTTTTATCCGTGCTTTATACCGAGCGAAGCTCGGTCATCCAGGTGCTAATATTAATGCATTAAGTGTGGTGTGATGTGATGTTGATAACTTCAACAGTCTGATGTCTAGTAGGCAGAAATTCCTACGCTGTTATAACAGGTAGGTACAATGTTGCGACAACGGTCTCTGACATGTTTTCTCGACTCTTTCCTCAAATATTTTCTCAACTTGGTAAATTGTACGCTTCATAGCTACAAGACGTTTGGTAAAGTATTCGTGTACGCAAGACTTTTAAGAGAATTTAATTTTACTACCGCTGTAGTACGCGATATGAAAATATTCATATGACGAGGTTCCCGAAACATCGTTTTAACGATGACTATACGTACCTATAGGGTGAATACGACGATTTATGATAAAGTGCTCTGTTATTAGATTTTCGAACATTCTGTTCACGAGATTGCATAGCATTATGAGGAAGGTATTGAGGAAATATTTAGAGATGGGAATGCAAATATTGTTTACTGTAAAGATTACTATATCAAAATATCTTTCAAAGCTTATCATGTCGCTAGTTCATTAAAACGAGTGTGGTGAAAGGTTTAAAGTGCATCTTAGGCTCCTTTCGTGCACTTGGCACATATTTTCAAATTTTTAGAGCACATGCCTAGTTTCCAACAATGTTTTCTTTGACCTTTTGAGAGTACCTAACTACTAACGCACATACATTTTTCGAACAGAAAATATATTTTTGCGCGATCGGATTCAAACCCAAGACCTTAGATCGGAAGTCGGTGCGACTATCATTAGACTCTGAAGCTTATTAGCTGCTTAATAGCTTATAAGCTGCGCATAAAAATTAAATAAATAAATATTGGTGGACAATGCACACAAAACCATCTAGCCCCAAAGTAATTGTATTATAGTGATCAGATTACTTAACCAGAACAGAATACTTATATATTTAGATACATACTTATGATACCTTATAAAACCAAGTTACAGACCATAAACCTATGTTAATCACACAATTGTTTGTCTTACGAGGGAATCGAACCTTCAACCTACAGTTTAGAAGACAAAGCTACCAAGTGAGCTGACACGCCAGTCATGTGTACCTAGTAGATACTTAGATCATTCTGTGTAGCCCGTAGCTCTATACACACATCACCCGCGACACGTGAAACCCGACACTGTGTCGAGTGTCAAGTGTCACCGTGTATAGGTGGAAACTGGATGGAAGCTGGCGTGACTAATCGTCCCACTCAAAAAGCTCATTTCGTCTGCACATGATTAAGACGAGAGCGTTAGTTGTCTGATTTGCTTAATGTTCATAATTTTACTCCGGCTCCACCTGTCTCTATTAAGAATAATTTTCCGAGAATTCGCGAATTATCCTCATAATTTACTCTGGTGCCCAATTTCTTTTAGTAGGTACCTTCTTAAACATTAACGTGGTACTCGCATAATCACAGGCCCTTTCAAAGAAAAACTCTACCGTCTTCTCATATATTATTTTATGTTATTTTTCCGTTATCGAGACACTGAAGCACGCAAGTAGATAGATAAAAGCTTTACTTGACAGAATTTACACCGTGAGGTACAAAAATAAAATAATGAACTTAACTATTAACACAGAGAAAATATTAAATAAAAAACCTAACACGAGTAACAACACATTATAGTAGGCTAAGAAACTAGGTAGGTGCAAGGAGGTCTGTGCTGTTGTGTGTCAAAAAGGACCAGCCTCAGCTTGTTGTTTCTGTGCGCCATGAGGCGTAGGTACGGAAACGCTGGTTTTTGGACTGGGCCTGGTTAGTGGCGACTTTGCAAACAACAAAGAACAACACAAACTGTAGAATGAGAATACATTATATACAAATAAATAAATCAACAAAAAACCTCTTCTGAAAATAAAAAATCACATTGTTTCAAATGGGTCCACATACTTACTTATACTTCTTTTCTTTATACTTACTTTCTTTATACTTACTTAAAGTGAAATTAATTGTGAGCCGAATAGAATTGAGTGGTTACTTGGCGTTGGGGTTAAGGTAAGACAAAGATGCAACGTGATTCAAGGGGACGGGCCAGGTTGAAGAATGTGAGACCGAAAATTTCTCGGTACCGCCACCGTGAATTACAGAACTCAGCGCCGCAACATTATAGGTTAATGGTCCGCGTTTCCATTTGCGCTTTGAGATTTCCTGATAAATTTAATTGAATGAAAAATCCTTTGTAAATCATTTTTATCCAAGTAATGTCTTTTTTTTCATTTCGGCTGGTCAAAAATCTTGTGGATTTCATTTTTTAATTTATTTTTTCCTTGAAATCTCATGTCCAATTGCTGAGCATAGGTATAACATCGCTTTTGCCTTTGCGCTCCAAAGCCACAGTTTGCCAGTTTGGCTCGAATGTATCCAGATCGTCTCGCCATCTTTTCCTGGGTCTGCTGCGTCGTTTCCAACTATCTTAGAGATTTAATTTGTTGAACTAAAATTTGTTGCTAGTAACTGTTTTTTTGCACAAAAATTGGTCATTTTTACAATAATTGTGTTTCTGCAAACAATATTAAATGTTTTTTTATAACAAAGTTCAATATCGCACTGACGTTTAGTTATGACAATCGCACACCATGTAAATGATCACTGCCTATAATTTAACGGTGTTATAACTATTTTTATACATTCTTCGTTTGTCATTTCATGAAGTAGCACTTCTAAATTAATTATTTTTCTCGTGTTATTGGATGTTTTATTCTGTAATCTTAGCGGAATTCAATTCTTTATAGGACAAGTATGGACAATTGGATTATAAGTGTATTATGGTGCAATGTCATTTAAACGACGAGGAATCTCGAGAAAGTTCTAGACAAATGACGATCAACTAAGACTTCAAACAATCACTTGACACTGGCAAAGTTGTCGACAAGACAGATGCCATTATAGGAAGAAAATAAAGAAAGAATCACTACTTCTATTAATAAAGTTTTTTAAACTTCGGCGATCAGAACACATTATTATAAATATATACGGGTATTTATCGCGTTTATTTACCTATTTTTCCCGACGTTTCGACAGGTTTACACTCTGTCGTGGTCGCGGGATGACGGGATGAGTCATCCCGTGACCACATATGAAAAATAGGTAAATAAACGCGATAAATACCCGTATATATTTATAATAATATTTCTATTAATAAATAAAAAAACAAATAAACACTGAGCCCCGAGTTCGACCCCAAAGTCGAGCTAGTTTTTGTATTCTAATTAATTGTATTGTACATATAAAAGTATCAGTCTTCCGATTCTCAAGTTCCTACGACACATCTCGTCTTTTTATTTGTTTAAGTACTTTGTTCCATTTCAACTGCAATCTTTTGTACTTGATGTTGTAAGCTTTCATTACAAATTCTGTAGCAAGCCGTTCGCCGCGGGAGTTAGATGAAACTCATATTAATTTTGGCACGGAGCACAATTGCCCATAGACAAGTTTAATTCCTCTGTAAGCGGAAAAGAAATGAACAGACACCTCTGCCAAAATGAAAAGAGGCCTGATTTATAGGCAACGTAAACCGGAGGTTGGATCCTTATTAACATTACTTTTTATAACAAGGAGGGTGTTAAATTGTAACAATGTGGACTGAAATTTAATTAAAATGTCCGGTAAGGTAACCAGGGTCGTCATGTTGCATTATTCGAGAAAATGCATTTTCTTTGTCACCTGAATTGCAAAATGGATTTACCTAGTGCGTAGGCATCAGGTCTCTTATTTCACAAAGATGCCATTACAATCTTTGTGAAACTAGAAACTGTCTACGCATCAAGTAAATCTATTTTGCAATTTTAAACCGACTCTAAAGTGGCTAGCCCAGCCAGATCGATTTATCGCCCCCGAAACCCGCTGCATATTAAATTTCATGAAAATCGTTGGAGCCCTTTGCGAGATTCAGATTATATACATATATACAATAATTGCTCGTTTAAAGGTATTAGATTAAATAACAGTTATTTTAAGTACCTAGATTCTTTTGTTTTCGCATTATGAAAACAAAACACAGCTATACAGAAACGTACGTACTAAAGTCAGGGAGTCTACTCGGTAAATCTATTACTAAAACATAATAATTTTGCTAATATTTATAGTACAATTTACTTAAACTCATTGCCTACACACACACACACACACACATACACACATACACACACAAACATACACACACACACACACACACATACATACTCGAATACACAGATCTGTTTAGTTTTTTTAGTTCACTGTTTAGTTCACACAGTATTTATTCTTTTATATTAAATTTTAGTTATTATACTGTTATTGAATAGACTACCATTTAATATTATATAATTTAGTTTAACAAAGCTTGTCCTGGAACATTGTCCTTCCTTGCTAGAGAGAGGAGGGTGCTGACTCTGCCACACAGTTTCTAACTTTTGCATTTCTCAACGTTTTCACTCGTTTTTTTGTGTTACATGTGTTAAAAGTTTGTTTTTGCATTATGAAAACAAAACACAGCTATACAGAAACGTACTAAAGCCAGGGAGTCTACTCAGTAAACCTATTTCGATATATTCAAATCAAGTCGAAACGATGTAACTAATAATAAAAAAATGTTGTCTGTTTTCTTAGGTCGATCGAGCTTCTCTATCGCTTGTTCCGCGCTCTCGCTTGCACGCTCGGCTCAGGCGGAACGTGACAATTTTTCTTGCGTATAGCCGGCGTTCATCGATATAATTAATCTTCGAAAAATCGAAAAATCGAAAAATCTTAGAAAAATCTATTGAATAATGGAACAAAATGTAAATTTTAACCTATTTTAATTGAAACTGTTTCTCTATTTTGGACTTTGGTGTAAGTAAAATAATGTTAAATATTTGCAGATCATACAGACATTTGTCCTGCGGCGGGAATAAAACCAGCAACCTTCTGCGTCTTCGCCTACTACAGCATAATTCCAGATATTGTCCAGATAAATCGTTTATCGTTTTGTCGAGTAGGTCTACTCCCAGAGTAAAATAACAGGATAATGTAAATAGAATTCAGGCACGAGGTTTCTTACCTTGTAATTCCACCACGGAGCCTAAGGCGATTGCCTTACATGCCACTTATTAAAACTTGCCAAGGTATACCAAATTGAGGGCGAATGAAATGAAATTATATATAAACTGGTTTAAATTGAAAAGAGAATAGAATAATATTTTGTAAAAGCATCTAGGTAAGTATTGGCACTGACTTTGCAAGACTAACAAAAAGTTCTTAAAACACGATGACACTTATTTTGTTTGCATTAATGTCTAAATTAGAGTAACATTTTCAAATGACACAAATTTACTCATTTTTGTCTTCATGTCAACATAGATTTATTTTAAAACATCAGCATTCGTGACCACCCTAATGAAGTCAAATAACGAACTACTCGAAATTCACAAATGCAAAACACATAAAAAAGCAAACATGGAGTTAGTTTTTACAATTAAACTTACTCATTTATCGTTTGTCATTCATTAAAACATGAGATATTGTTTTTTATTTAAATTAAAATTATTTTTCGCAATGTGATTTGAACGACAAGGAATCCCGAGAAAGTTCTAGACAGCCATTCCGCAATGACGTTTAAAATTTACAAATGACCATCGACTAAGACTTTTTAATCAAACAATAACTTCCAGTGTCAAGTTATTGTTTGATAAGTCTAGAAAGTTGAAAGTCTTAGTCGATGGTCATTTGTAAATTTTAAACGTCATTTTCATTTTCATCATTATGACACATGTCATTAAGGAATAAGAAGTAGATCGTAGACAGAGGTCTACGAAGTAGATATAAGTTTATGTTTACTTCAAAATGTCTATTGTTTTAGAGCTACGTCGTCAAAACCAAAAAGTGGTTTCACTTTTTTGACGAGTGAAAGAAAAGGTTTCCTCCTCTATTATATTTATCTCGATGCATGTTAAGAGATGTTGATTAAATCTGAGAAAATTACAAGGAAAATCAATTCAATAAAGGAACAAAATGTACGATTAACTTTTATTGAACCAACTATACTCAAATAGTTTGGTAACCAAACTAACAAAAAATAAAAAATAAAAACAAACTACCGAAAATGCAAGCATGAGATTAGAATGTCTTTGCAATGTTTTTTGTATTTACATTGTGGTTCCCCGTACAGGATTTCGTTTACCAACTTGTAAGTTCTTATGAACAAGGTCACAAAATGAAAATGCCTTTTGTGTCTGAGCTTACGTTTTTACCAGATCCGGAGTTCAAGTACCCTTAGATTGTATTGATTTGGTTTTTGCTTGAAATTTTTTATACGTCATATTTATACATCTGTCTTGTGAAGAGACATACTTCCCTAGCTGTGTTTGTGAAAAATACTAAGGTCTAAACATTTTCAAGATTAATTATTGTCTGTATGATATAGACAGCGTTGTTGGGAACCACTGGATGAGACTTGCTAGGGACCGGGAAGAGTGGCGTAGTAAAAGGGAGGTCTATAACTAGCAGGGGGTGCAATCGGTATGTGAGTTGTCAGGTATGTAAGTTCATGCTAATACATATTTTTGTATGGTTATATAACTTTCACACGCAACAAATACGGAAATTGTGAAATTCCTAACATTTCACTTGCGACTTTTTTTTATTCATTCTATTTTATTTTTTATTTTATCATACCTTCTCAGTAGGTAATTCTAGGTAGAAACTATGAAGACATTGACAGGTAATAGTGTTGGAATCCGACGAAGGTAGAAAAGGGTCTGGGACGGGACAGATGTCCGTATACCAAAATATTGAGAACAATCCTTTCAAATTGTTTTCTAAAGTGATACCTACCGTCCATTCAGTTTATTTGCGTTGATTTATCGTTGTAACGAAACTATTGAAAAAGTCATGTGAAATCATATGAATCTGTCTTTCTCACGTTGTAAATAATGAATTTACATATCAAATTGAATTGAGTGAAAAACACACTTTCGTAAAACTGACAATAGTCTGAATATAAATGACTGAATGAATGAAATTCTGTTGTTTTGCCGGACTAAGGGCTTTTTCTTATCAATTCGATAAATTGATTGTCCTAGGATTTTCTGTAATTTTAATCGATACCTCTTTACATGTTGAATACAATGATCTAAGCACGTCAATCATTCGTTAATTAATTAAATTTATGAAGTGCAATTTATTATGTTTACTCTAATTTAGACTTTGATGCATACTAATAAGATCAAACGCGTTTTACAATATATAGGTTAGACGAAACTACAAAATCAGGGCCGCTGGCCAACTCTGATTATAACGTGACATATTTGATAAGTAATACATTAAATAAATAGCCCTAACCGATAAGTAATTAATTTCTGCATATTATCCAGGTTTCCATCATTTTCCAATTAGAATGTACACATAATTAAAAATCAATTATAAAAATCGTTATAAACAAACCCACGTAAACAAAAACGAGAATAATTCGAAAATAAATAATACCGATAGCGATATTCATGTTTAGGGTTGGTACCCTTTATTGAATCACATTGAAATGAGACTCTCGTATGACGTATTGGTTAGCAGGTACCTAAAGATTATCCAAAACTGAAAAAGGATCAGACAAAGCTGTACTAAAGAATAGAATCAGACGTAAACAAAAACGAAAGACAGGACACAATCATATATTTTCTATAATAAAACACATTCAGTAAATTATATGACTTCAAAAAGGTGCAGAAACTAATCAAAAATTTGTCAACTACTAATAATTTCTACCGTGTCCATAAAAGCTGGGCTTTTAGTTCGATTGAAGTAGGAAAAGTTATAAGAAGTTAGCCAACTCAAAAGAAGTAGGTAACCGCTGCCAAGTTAAAACCAAAATATTTACTTACAAAGCTTATTATTTTGAAATCGAATGGAGGAAGTTTGAGGCTACGTTCGCGGGTTTTCTGAATAAAATCGCAGTCTGTGGTTCCGTTGAATCCCGTCTATAGACGATAAATGCTAATTCCATCACAACTTTCGGAACAAACCGTAGAACAAACGCAAAAATTCGCAATACAAGCTTGATTTTCTCAAAGTTGGCTTTATTTTCATTTCAGTAAGAATTTTTGAAAATGTAATTACTGAATTTATATTAAAATCTCTCAAAGTAAAAAGCTACTTTGGAAATTTCAAGGAAACATCGACTTATAGTTTTAGTATAACTTCCAAGTGGATGTTCCACTCCTTACTTCTTTACAAGTTTGCTCAAGGGTTCGAAATTCAGTTTCGCTATCGATATTTTAATCTTGGGAATGTTCTTTTGCAGTCTGAGCTGGAACTTTGAAAGTAAGCTGTTCAAATGCTGTTAAGTCAACAAAATTTTAATCCTGTCTGTCTAAAAGAATGGATTTCTTTAATAAGGTAAAGTCAGTTGGTCACACAGTAGATAATTGTTACGTGTTACAAACTGCACACAGTAATTACGTTTTAAATACGTTTAAAATACAAAATTTCGGTTACTTGGATGACATATTTTTGCAGCCGTTTTGATTTAAAACCCAAACTAATTTAGTCGTTTGGTTTGGCATTGATAAAAGTTTATAAATCACGAAGTTATGAGGAACAAACTTTAAAAAAAATACAACCGAATTGAATATACCTTCTTTGAAAGTCGGTTAAAAAGTACTATTTCTACATGGTGTGTTTATTTCAATTCAATTCAATTCAATTTCATTTATTTCAGCCTTCATAAGTATATGTAAGTACAAATTTGAGCCATATTTATCATAATAATAATTTAAAACATATAGAACATAGATATAAAACAAGGAAATTCAAAAATATAGACTGCATGCACCACATCATTACATCATCATTACACATCATTGCACCTCTGTGCAGTGCTTCATGAAGATGCAGTCAGTATCCAGCCTTTCTGCGATAAGTTGCAGGTATCTGTTGGTGCTGTCCCTCACGTGATACAAAGAATGCTAGTGTTTGTTTTTGTAAGTACATACACATCGAAGTTTTCTAGTCTCCATAGTAATAGGTACCCTGCATCTATTGTTTGTTAAGTACAAGATAAACGAATTGCTGAAGGATCAATTTGATTTTCAATAAACTTGTTATTCAATTTTGCCTAAGAGCCTCTTGTGTTTTGAATTATTAATTTCAATTAGGAGACGTGGAAAGAAGGATGGATTTTAGAAAATGGCTTAAATATCTTTGATGGTACCATTATTTGCGTTGACTGTAAATTATTATAAGTATTTATAATGAAAACAAGTATGTAACAGGTATTAAATTTTAATTAAGCAATGTTACTTTTGTAATATATTATTATGCTACTAATTTTAAACATTCCATGTCGGTTGTATATAAATGATTTTTATTTCAACACACCTAAGACTCAAATGTGCAAATAACGAGTTTTTTCCTGTGACTGTGATGAATCGAAATCAATATAGGTATTGAGTAGAAACAAGCGATAAATAGCCCATTTGAACCCATTACCGTTGTTTGCGAGTTCTACGGGGCTATTGAAAACGATCACTACGTAGAGTTCTATTTATTTAGCGACCTCGCGGGATAAACCAGGGTTGTGGCCAGCGATAGCTTATTTGCCAATTTGCATCATTAATGTACCCAGAATAATTGATTTAATATGTAAATTTTGCGATAAAATTTTAGCTTTCACAAGTTTTGATGTGGTATCAATAGCTCTATTAGTGCTGACACTGATATTCTGCGGTCAGCGGTTTTCCGAAAGCTTTGAGGTTTCCGCACTCAAACTGCTGGTCATCGCAGTAATATTACGAGCTTTTATTCATACCTACACTTTAAATATTATTACATGGTTAATAAAACTTAACGTAACTATAAAATGTATTTCCGGGTGTAAGTTGTATAAAAGTTATAATAAGTAGGTACATCATGTATGATTAGGGTAAGTAAAACTCTTACTGTGGAATTGAAATACTGGAATTGGAATTGAAAGTATACTTAGTTTTATTTGAGCTAAGTGACTAGAAGAGCACAAGCTGAACTTACGTTTTATTATTCAACTGGTAGGTATTGAAGAGTGTGTAAGTAAAAAACAATGACGATAAAAGAGCTTCCAACATCCGCCAACAAGCGATCATAATACGAACAAAACAATTAACCGCACATTATCAATGCAAATTGTCGATTATGCTATAGTCTGTACACTGTAGCCTGGGAAAATAATAAAAGTTAAACGAGATCGTTATGCGCACAGCAGTTTTGCAAATTTCACAAAGACATTGAAAACAAGGTTGCGTTACGACAAAGACAACCTTATTACAATGGTAAGTCATATATTTTGTACATATAATAGTGCAAACTTTAGCGAACAGAATAAGTAAAGGTACAAGTAGTGCTAGACCTTACAATCTTGCGGTGCACGAGTAGCGAGCCCGAATATTGCTGCTATTAATCAGATTCCTCCGGGGGCAAGAAGAATGGCACACCAAACAATAACACCGACCTCTGACCAGGAGCGAAGCAGGTGTATATAGTTCGGGGTTTTCTGTAGAACCTGTTAGTACCTTGGTATTGAATTGCTAGGAATAGCTTCCAAAATCCCAAATCGAACTTAATCAAAAAAGAAGGCCACACCCCTAGTGCCAATGTCCAGTAGTGGACATTTTTTATAAGGGTTTTTATAATAGTATATGTATTCAACGAAAAACGAATTTGACCAATCAACGGAAACAGTTTTTAGTGGGCTAGTTTTTTTTATTGAATACTAATAATAATGCCGGACATTTCACACAGCATGGCCTCTAAATAATCAGAGCTTGAGTTTTTTTTGTAAATATGTACGTACATATTATACATAGAAACACAACCCGAGACCAAACCAAACTTGCAGTTCATACAAACATTTGTCCCACGGCGAGAATCTAACCCGCTACCTTCTACTTCTCAGCCAGTCCTTGGCCAACTGAGCCACAGATGTCGTCATAGTAATAGTTAGATAAAATCAAGGTTTACTCCTAGCAATACACTATTGCTAGGTGTTGTTGTGTTGCTTATGAGATTATTTAAATGTACTTATACGTTATGTTCAAGGCTCATTTTTACCCATTTTATTAACCTGATTACACCTCTGCTCAAGCATATACCACCATATGTATGTACCTATTTGGACCATACTTTACGCGGAATTATAAATGTCTGCACCTGACGCCGCGGGCATAGTAATGTGCACCAACTAGCAAGGAAATATTTAACTGAAATTCTTGTGGTATTTCGACCTTTGAAAACGTACATAACTCTACATGTCTACGTAAGCTAACAAAGGTGTTAGAGTGAATTCAAATAAGTAAAATATGTAAAGAGAAAACCGATTTCATTTAATTAAAATTCGAGCCCATAAAAAATGTCATCCCCTTTTTACCTATTTATTTTCACTTTGAAGTTTTTAATTTACGCTTTATAGCACTTTCAATTTTCACAATTTTCACAATTTTCGACACTACTGAAAGGTCAAAGGAAAGAAATATACGAAATTTCTTTTACATGGATGACGTATTTTTTTAGGTATTTTTTTAGCTATTTTTATTTGAATACCAAACTACAGAACCGATTTTGATGAAAATTCTATGGGATCCATCAGAAAGTATTCTTCCTTTCATCCTACTAATATTATAAAATGTGAATGTATGTTTGTTTGTAACGCTTTCACGCGAAAACTACTTAACCGATCATCATGAAACATTAGAAGTAACATAGGATACTTTTTATGAAAAAAAAAAAAATATTTTTACGAAAGATATTTATATGGCAAAACAACGTTTGCCGGGTCAGTTAGTATGAAATAAAAAAAACGGAGCTGTGAGGTACCTAACAAACAAAAAAAAACCGCTGAATTGAGAACCTTTTTTCTTCCATTTTTTTAATTAACTTAACACGAAAGTCCTAACATACATCGCACGCACGATAATATTTTGTGGTGGGAAGATACCTATACCTACATTTATTTGTTATTTATTGTTATTTTATTTGTTGATTAATTTATTCAAATGAATGTATAGAATAATATAAAATAATCACAGTGTACATAATATATAAACTGTGTAGCAGGATCTGTGAATATTGAGAAACATATATAAAAATTAAAAAAACTTGTGCTTCTCGGGACGGCCGAGAGAAGTGATAACTTAAACTAATTTAACTAGCGCTGTGGGTTAGAATGAGAGAGGAGGAGCCTGCTTACCGCTTCCGTATGCATGAGAGAAAGGGAAGCGAGACAAACTGGCGCCGTAACGCGTTACATAACAAAGCGGTTTACCCTCCCATAGGAAGTTATCACTTCAACAAATATATGTGTTAAATATATCCCATTCCCATGGGCTGGATCATACGAGGATTGTTTTATTTGTCCCATCTCATTACAAAAGTTTTTCTCGGTTTTGTTGTCGAAGCCACGAGTTCGATTGAACTAACAGTAGCAGCCACATATTGGCTTTGAGGAACCAATTAAAGTTTTCATCAGAATTCGGAAACTAATTTTCAGTAGTTTGACAGAGTCAGCTCGCCGATATCGGCAGGTAGAAGTAAGTTGGCGATGCGGACCCGCTAGCTAAATTGCTCCACAAATTAATATTGGCAGTTTTTAATTGAGACATCCACTGGAGTTAGAAACTGGTTGCGGTAGAACATTTTTGGCAACATTATTCACTTTTCATATTGCACGTTAAGTTTTGCTCTGACTGCTGATTTACCCAGCGACGGCCGTTAATTTACTATTTACTTTTGGGATACTACACTCATGGACTTATTTAGAGGAACGCTTCATGAATCAAAGAAAAATAAAGACTGATCAGATAACAGATAACAGACAAAGATAACAGCTAGAGTGGGTAACAACAAGTACTGAATGTACTCAAACACTCGACAAATAGTTTTCGTAATTTCATAACACAATCACATTTTCAATGTGATGATTTCTGTTCATTAGTCTTGTGTTTTTATTAAAGTAAGTCTTATTTTAATTAAAAACGGAAAATTAATAAAGTGCTTAATATAATTTATATAATACTTACAAAAAAATTCCAATCTGTCCTTATTTTGTTCCGTTCCTCTAATTATCTCCATGAGTGTATTTTGGTTATAACCTGCAGAAGCGTAAGCTGGCAAATAGATAAGTTCACTTCTAAGGTGATACCTATATGCAAGTCCGGCTCTAGAGATCTTCCAAACAATTACCGTCCTATATCGCTGCTCGGAGTTTTTTCCAAGTTATTAGAAAAAATAGTCAATGTACGGCTTGTTAAATTCTTTGAATCACATGCCATTTTATCAGCGAGACAATTTGGTTTTAGACAGGGCCGGTCGACTGACGGAGCCTTATCTCTTTTACTGTCGAAAGTGGTCTCATGTCTGGATAAAAAACAAGAGTTGTGTGGGAGTTTTCCTGGATCTTGCCAAGGCTTTCGATACAGTCTCTGTTCCAATTCTGATTAAGAAGCTTGAGAATTCAGGAGTCAGAGGAATCCCTTTGCAATGGTTTGAGAGCTATCTTACTGAACGGAGACAGTGTCTGAGCGTTGGTGGTTATGTGAGCTCTCAACAGAATATAGGATTTGGCGTTCCTTAAGGTAGTGTATTAGGCCCTACACTTTTTATTCTATTTATAAACAGCATACACAACGTCAACCTTGGGAATGCTGATGTAGTTTGTTATGCTGACGACACAGCGATAATCTTCAATAGATCAAACTGGTCGGATGCAATTTCTAGCGCAGAGAAGGGCATGCAAGTAGTACAACAGTGGCTCCAGACTAACCTTTTGACTCTTAACACACAAAAAACAAAATTTATCTGCTATCATAAAACACTAGCATCTTCGCCTCCTGTAATCTTGTCTATCAAACTACACACATGTAGTCATATTGTTCCAGTTGACTGCAATTGCGAGCAGATAGAGCGAACTAAGTATGTAAGATATTTGGGAGTTATTTTAGACCAAAACTTGAACTTCAAAGAACACATAAATAGTTTGTCTTCTAAAACCCGCAAAATAATAAACGTCATGAGAATTCTTAGGAGTTCTGCTAATTTTACCACACTAAAATCCACGTATGTCACACTATGTCAGTCACTTCTAACATATTGTATAACTAGCTGGGGGGGGCTCTCCGAAATCGACTCTGATACCGTTGGAAAGATCTCAGAGATCTGTTTAGAAGACCATGCTAAAAAAGCCTTTCAGATCAGATACCCAACTGTAAATGTTTTTAGGGAAAGTGATGTTCTCAGTGTCCGTCAACTTTTTGTATTAAAAATATGTACAATGGCACACAAAAGTGTGATCAACAGTGCTGCTTACCAAAACATGCTAGCCCACCGAGTTTTTAAAATTCAGTTTTATTCAGTTAACACTTGTTTTGCCCAGCGGTTCAATCCCTACATTTCGGGGTTTCTTTACAATAAAATTGTTAAGATCTGCGATATAAAGCACTGCGCTGTCTCGAAGGCTAATTATATTGTATTGAACTGGCTAAAAACTCTTTACTATAACTGCACATAACTTTTACTTGATCAGTTGTCTTAATCATAATTATGTCTTTATAATGTTAATCCTACATCAATATGAAGCTCAATTTTGTTATGTTATAGTATATGGTGTATAGTATATATATAGTATTTGTATAGTATAGGTATATAGTATTTATGTAGGTACGTTATATTGCTATTATTTATTTTATTATTTAGATTACATATTTTTAACAAAACACACTTACCTATTACATATAATGTAGTTAAATAATTTGTTGACCGTGAATCGAAGCTATTTTATTATGTTGATTCGTATCAGATACCTGCGATACAGATTATATCTAGTGTGGGTATCAAAGGTAATTCATAATTGATTTTATCAGCAAAACAGACATGTAACAAATATAATTGTATGTATGTATTTATTTATAATATAGTATTATAGAAGTACCCATTGAGTTTTTCTTTTATATATAAATTCCATATTTAGTTTTCTTCTAGTCATAATTTTAATAGTTTTAAGCTGTTTTACTTTCCTTTGTTTTATGTTAAGATTTTGCTGTCAATAAACAAAAAAATGATGTTTAAAATCCCGCTTTACTGCTTTGACATGGCTGTCCATTTTGTCAATAAAAAATAGACTTCTAAAAAGTTAAGTAGAACGTAACAACGCTAAATTAACTTCTCAGTTTTCAGTGGCAGGTCAAGCACTTCATATTTCGGTTGTTTTATTTCAATTAAAACTGTAGCATTCGCGTTGCACAAATAATAAGAACTTCGTTTGGATGAGGATGAGAAAACTTTGCCTCCTTCAACTTTGATATTATTCGTCGCAGTATATTCGAGATTTCTACGAAATTTAATGCACAAACGAAAGGTTTGTATCGTGGTAAACAAAGCAAGGCAAACACAAGTTAATTGTTATGTTTAAGAGTACAGTTATAGACTTGAAGCTCAAAATATGACAGAAATACCTTCGAGAAATATAGTTTTAAACGATGTTATTGTTTGATCTCAAGCTCTCAAAAAGTGGTCTTGATTGACTTGTTTCAATGACTTTCAAAAGCAGAGTAATAGTTGACTTAACTAGCTACTATTCAGATACTCGACAACACAGTCTATGAGAAACAAATACAAGGCCCAAGTCGATGTGTCCCAGATTCCTTGACATGGGACACGACACTAGATCAACCACAAAGCCACAAATAGTTACTGATACCGGCTGATTGAAAGCGTCAACGCGATACAATATAAGTGGAACGAAGGAAGCCTTTACAAATCGCACAGAAAGACTCGTAATGCGATAGTGGGGAACAGGGACGTATTGCTAGGGATGACATGGGATGGGGACAAAATTTAAGCTAACTAAGAGACGTACTTTACATTATTCAATTAAATAATTAATGATGTTAGACATTTCTTAATTTTCCCGCGGCGGATATCGAATCCACAACCTTCTCAGGCAGTCCTCGCTCCACTGCGCCGCAGAGGTCGTATTCAAGATGATGACATTGCGGAAATTTTAAAAGTGTATATCCGCATCTGGTGTATATTAGTGGTATGAATGATGTATTGTTTAAATTTTTTTTTTAACTTCTTTAGACTTATGTTTGCCCACGATATCGTCTGGTGGTAAGCGACGATGCGGACGACGATTGACTGGGTGGGGAAGTGATATTGCATCTCCGTATGATTAGGAAGGTCGAGGGTTAAGTTCCGTTTAAAAAAATATACCTACATATTTATGGGGGTTAGGGACCAATCGCATTACGAATAGCTGATTCCTTGGTCCGACTCTGGTGGGCAGATGTAGGGTAGCCATTGTTAAGCATAACCGTCGACACTCACGGAAGCACCTGTCACTGTCACAGTGGGTGTCTTTAGATAAATGTTGCTGGGCATCAGCAGCATTATGATATGACGCGGAGACATGACACCTCTTCCCACCTTCCTCGTTTATGAAGAAAAATACAATTTTAAAGGCGAACAAGGTGAAACAAGGGTATTCCGTGAAATCAGTCGATCTATATCTAATAACAACTGCTTTTCAAGCATAGATATTTTCGACCTCTCTCTTTCTAAATTTAAGCTCGCAGTATGGAACCGACTGAAAGCTTCGAATTCTTTATAAGTCACTTAATGTTGAATTTCAATTTTTTTATGTATTTTTAAAGTTTTTATTTATTTTATGTTTTATTTTCCTTTTGTTTGTTAAAAAAATTCACTAATTTCTTCATTTTAAGTTATATAAATTAGCGGAGACTTCGTTGGATCAAGCATTATGATATAATTATTTAGTATTACAATTTAGTGCTGTGTAATATAAATAAATTGTAAATAAATCATTCTGAAAATTAAACACAGCATAATCTAGCCCCAAAGTAAGCAGAGCTTGTGTTATAGAAACCATATATTTGCAGATCATACAAACAGATTTGACAGACTACATCTGTAGCAAGCACCTAAAACGTAATTGAGCTTCAAAAAAATAAAAACATTCAAGCATCTACACAAACATACAAAACCATTTACATATGTGCGAACCGTGAACTTAAGCGGCAACTCACGAACCGCGGATTAAACTCACCCTGATGAAGATTGTCTCTATGAATCGAAAACGTGTCGGTGCTTCCATCGACAAAATAATACGTGAATAAAACCCGTGTTTATCAAAATGTATAAACTTTTGCATTTAAAATACATATTAGTAGGATGATACACTAATAATCCTATAACCCTTCATAATATATTCACTACTCTACCAGTTTAACTATATTTTGCCCTTATCATTCTAATGTCAAAGAATAGAGATAGTAATAGATTAAAACAATTCATAAGATAAACCATTGATATCTACTTACTTTTAAGAAGATATGTTCTTAGTATTTTAGATAATTGATACAGGCGTGATGTTGCGGAAATCCATTACAAAACATTAAACAGATGGACAAATATTTAGTACGGAATAGTACTAAATATTTGTCCATCAGCCAATTTTGATCTTAATCTAAATAAAATGACATAAATTTACAGAAATAACTACAGAAAATAAATGACTACAAATAAAGAATAATATACAATAATATAAAATACACGTGAAACAGTTGAGCTATCTTAGGACCATTTAAAACGATCTATAGCTCAACTGATCCAGAACACTGCCTTAGGGCATCGTTCCCAAGATACTAGCGGAATTACCACGTTAAATGGCAATTGAATGGCAATGCTAATACGCTGAGCCAGATAGCCAGCCAGAGCCAGCTCTTGGGTTGGTTGCTCTTGGCAATGTATCTATCAGACTTCGTGAAATAATTTTGAAAACAAATCTTAATTGATTGGCGGAATAGTACATAATATGTTTCTATCTGTTTTCTTAGTATTCGTTTGTTTAATCCTTTTTAATTAAACTAGCTTCGTCTTAAACCAAAACATTTCAATATACTTACTCAGATCCCACTGTCATTACCTAAGCTCGGAATTAGTAAATGCAAATTCTTTAAGCTCGGCATTATTAGCCGCATCCTTTCAAGGGTCTAATAAATAAACATGAGGGCTATTGAGTCCATGGGGAACCAATTTGATCTGATACCTAATAAATGCTAATTTAATTTTGAATGCGTATCGACTAAGTTAAACACCCAATTTTCCCTTTCAGCTTTCTCAAGAGATGTCAATTGAAAACTCTTAAATGGTCGATAAAATGCTATGCTAATAGGCTGCTCAAAATACGGTTTGATGGTATAAGAGATTTGGGTTTTTCATTGTTTATACATACTAGTGTTAGATTTGTTGATTGGCAAATTTAAAAACGTAATTAAACATAAACTGCCTATTAAAGCATATTATAAAATATCAGATTATCTAGATGACATATATGCTTGATTTGAATCTGCTCCAACTCAGCTCGGGATCTTTAAAATTAGCAAGGAATATACAAAAAAGTGTTAAGACCAGACGAGTTTCTTGGCGGATTCTTCTTGAACTGGGGTTAGGAGGAACCGGCACCTAGATTCACTAGGATGTAAGAAAACGATTCAAGGTGGTCCTTGTGATTTTATTGAATAAAGAATGTTTTGACTTGACTTGACTTATCTTGACTAAAATATTATCGGAGTAATATTACAAACGTAAATGTGCGTGTTTTTGCATGTTTGTTTGTTACTTATAAGTAATAGCTAAATGCAGTTATTACTGTTAAAAATGTAGAGTTTGTATATAGGCCACTTTTTGGTTTTTAATCAAAATAGCTTGAAAAAGTATGTCATCCAACTAAACGCAATCTCTTATTTTGCTTGTGTGACTTTCCAGTGGTGTTAACGAATTTCTAGAAAATATCAAGTACTAAAAAGCGAGAATAAAAATGAAGTAGGTTTATCTTTTTGTTTTTAAAACGTAATTATTATGTTGCTACTATGCGTGCACAGCTGATATTTAGGCGATTTTTGTCGCGCCATTCTATAGAACATGGATTCAGACGTAGGCGCACGCACTAGTGGAAAGAACCACTTTATAATGACATACTTCAGAATAGACTTAGAATAGAGTGAAAATGTTTACAGTGCGCGTGAGGCCTTAATATTTGAAAATAATTTTATGTATAAAAATATAATTTTAGATAGTTTAGTCCTTAGATAGCTCAACTGCTTCACATGTATTTTATATTATTATATACCAGCTAATACCCGCTGCTTCGCACGCGTGGTACCTACATAAAAGTAGCCTATGTGCATCCCCAAAATACAATCTATATTCTTACCAAATTTTATCATGATATATTCCGTCGTTTAGCCGTGAAAAAGTATCATATACACAGACATAGACACATTCAGAATTAATATATTAGTATGGAGTATGGATTCTGAGCATATCTGTAATTAATTTCTGTATATTTTGTATTCAATGAGTAAATAAATGCAAGGAATATAACTTGTTTTGAAAACATGCTCCTGTAAGCACAGATGCTCGTATTTTGAAACTGTTTCACTCGCTCGTCCTCGCTTGCTGCCACACTATAACAACGTCAAAATTTGCTAGTTACGATTGTATTTGTTATTTATTCACTAGAACACGTGAAGTTAAATTCTATTTCATGTAGTTAGTCAAAGTTTTCAGTGGTTCAGTGTGTACGTTATTATTTATATTGTTAGGGTAACTAGTACCTACTCTTTATATATTTATGAAATACTTTCACAAGTGCTCTCGTGGTACCTACGGAAAAAATTGCGGGTTCGATTCCCGCCGCGGGACAAATTTCTGTGAGTATTTGTCTCGGGTCTGAATGTTTTTCTACGTACTATGTATATGTATTTAAAAAAAATATGAAAGTGGTATATAAGTCCTGTGGTTCCCTGTGGCTAAATTATATTGTGTGAAATGCCCAGCATTATTTAATTTAATAAGGAACCTATGACGAATCCGTACTGTGGATTGTATCTTAGGGACGAATCCCTAAGATACAATTTACACTCGAAAGCATTAAAATCGCACACCTCCTTCATTTATTTTATCACATAGACTTTTTACAGCAGTCGTCATCTCATCTAAAACAGAAGTCCTATAAACTAAATTAATGAGGTATAATATTTGATTAGGCATATTAAAATAAATATCAATTTGGCTCTTGCCTCGTGTCTCTAATAGGTTTATGTATCCTACCCACATAGAGCAATATCAATCACCATGGAAATATTATTATTCCTCGATTTCAACGTACTTTATGTTAACTGGATAAAGTCCTCGATATCAGTAATATATATTTATGAATGTCAAGAGGAAGATTGATTACAAATAAAACGACGGCGTAGCTTGAGTGGCCTATCAGTACCAATAAAGACTTTATTACACTTTATTCAGTAATTTTTCATTAAACGCTTGTGAAACAAACGAAGGAGAAAATATAATTTCCCGAGCGGAAGCGAACATCCCAAGTTATTCCTTAATAAAACAATAAACCCATGACTTTTGTCCAATAAAGAAATGCTTTGAATTTAAGGAATGTGCGACGTCCCACGGTAAGAGCCGAATAGGGAATATTTATTCTTGTAGCGTAACTAAGGACTCGCAATTATTGGGCAAATGTTTACCGTGCCGAGTGGCCTGTGCTTCTCTCGGAGTAACTTGTGCCAAGAGCACATTATTGGCAAGTACCAGTTGCTTTCTCACGAACTAACTGCACTGCACAATGAGCCAATAAATACCGTCTAAATGGTTAATCAGACTGCATTTACGTGCTAGTTGCTAAAGAGGACTCTTTACTGCTCTCTGAACGTGAGCGAAGGAAATTATTCGCAGTGATAGAATAGAGCGACGCCAAACACAATAGCTTACGAGTATGTTTACATTTGAAAAGAATTTGCGGAACAATATTGCGGGAAAACCGAACGCAAAATGTAACAATATTCAGAAGGATATTATGGAACGTTTCCGTAGTAAACTTCTGAAAAAGCTCTCATGTGAGCATATAAATCTCGACGTGAAAGATAATCGGGTTGGCAGAACTGATTCGCTCACAAATTGAATAAGAGGCAGGGAATATAACCCGAGTGGGAGCTTCGGGGGGCATGCTCGCAGTCCCGCCTAAACTGCGAAACACTCCACTTATAAGCTATTGCTCCTAATAAAATGTTCAACTTTATGTTGTTGCAGTGAAAATGATGAATATGGGTTTTGCGTGATGATATTTCTGTCCTACTCTCGTAAGTTTTTTAGCTTTAGCTAGGAATAACACTTGAGTGGGTTCAAGTCTGGCGACATGACTTTCGATTAGTTTTGATTCATTCACAATTGGTGAAATACCTTTTTTATTGTAAAAACAAAACAGAAACAAACGTCTGTAATCCTTTGATCGGTAGATCATCTCCTTAGTTATTTCGTTTTTTGAGGATGCCTTAGGAGGGGTAGTCAGAGGAACGTCTAAACTTGGTACTTCCCCATGCATTACACAGTGGTTAAAATTCCTTGAGTGACAGTAGGTACTGGGTTGTCCTGATTGCGACGAGTGGTGACAACATTTATTTAGCAAACCAAACCATCTATACATCTGTTATCCTCAGGCATGATACTTATGTTAGACATCCCCTCATCTTTGAGGTTCATAGATTCGTCGCTAAGTTAAAGAAAACACATAACTGTTTCCTAAAAAGGAATAAAACTTTTTGTCCCCTCTGAAAACAACAACCACGTAGCCAACTCCTTATCTGAATAAAGTCAAACTTGCAAAATGCCATCGTTTACCAGATCAGTGTCCCTCGTAAAGTTCTTTTAATACCTTCCTGGGTTTCGCGAGATCCCTGGGGAGTATTTCATTACTTTTATCTAATTTAGCGGAAAATCAAATCTTTCAATGAGATTATCCCGCTGTCGGCGCAGGACGTTTCGATGGGTTAGCGCCTCGGCCCGTCGATGGCGACGCAGTGATCCTTCTGCCAATTTGATTTACTTGATATCAAATCTTATTGTACGTCTGCTGGGTTTTAAGTGATAGCAAAGGTTCTATCATACCATCTTAACAGAATATTTTTATCTAGAAACTACGAATTAAATTAAATAGGATGACAAAGGCGCGGAGTCTTCCTCTTTTTATATAAATGCATCGCATTCACAAACTAAATAAATAAATAAACTAAGCATAGCTTGTATTATGGTGACCAGATGACTGATAGAATACTTATACATTTTTAAATACATACTTATGATTCTTTATAACACCCAGACACAGAACAAATACCTAAGTTCGTCGCACAAATGTTTATCCTGGGAGGGAATCGAACTATCAACCTACAGCGCAGAAGGCAGAGCTACTACCAACTGAGCTGAGAGGACAGTCAGTAAATTTGGAATAAATAAAATTGCTGGACAAATTCACATAATACTATCTTGCCTCAAACTAAGCAAAGCCATGGAAACCAGATGAAACCAGGAAATACATATATAATTGTAAAAACTTATTTATGATATTATAAAACACCCAGACGTTGAACAAGCTTTTGCTCTGAATGGAGATCGAACCCAAAACCTACAGCGCAGTAGACAAAGTTTGAGCTACCAATTGAGCTGTGATGCCGTTCTTAAACACATATTTACAGATTAATATACAATAATATTAAATGCTTGTGCAAGTTGAACTATCTAAGGTCCTCTCAAAACGATCTATAGATAGCTCAACTGATCCAGATCACTTCCAGAGGACACTGGCGGCCAGATAGAAGCTAGCTCTTGGGTCACGCGACGTTTCTACCAGGCGCATTTATTTAACATAATATTAACTCCAAACGGGATATTTACCATGATATAATTATGTTTTTTTCTTCCTCCCGATATTTCAGCAAAGTTATCATGCAATATCATGGTATATCATGGTAAATATCCCGTTTTCAAAACCATGATAGTTTTAGAAGTTATATCGCATTTATTTAAGTCATAATAAGGACTTAAATATATGCGATATAACTTCTAAAACTACCATGGTTTTGAAAACAGGATATTTACCCGACTATATGACTAGGATGTGACTTTTAAACGGTTCCAGTTGTATTAATTATATACATATATAATAAATAAGGTACCTACGAACTCATCCTTCTAATCTTAACACGCAATATAGCTCAGTATATATCTCAGATATTTCTAAAGCGACACCATTTGATCCGCTACGTTCGCACTTTGATTATTTATTCAGTAAATATTTATGTCGAGCTTACACGTCAATAAATCTCGCACGCTACTTTACGCTAATTTTCAGCAAGAGATATTCCGGTTTGAATATTCTAATCCTTTTCATATAAAATCAGAAAGCGCAGGTATCTCATGAAACATTCTCTTTGTAGCTTGTATAAATACCGAGCAATTCGACCTAGAAAAGACATTGTTTTGGAATCATTTCTATCATTTTTATAAGCTTTTTAAGTATGCTAGCTTTGTTTTTTTAGTTTTTTTTATGTAACCTTGGGAAAATACTTTCATTGGCCTCACAACTCATTTGGTGGATGTTTGGTCTGTGTCTGTATTATAATAATAAATAATAAATAATCCCGGACATTTCACAAAGCATCATCTGGCCCCAAAGTAAGCAGAGCTTGTGTTATGGGTACCACATGACTGATATACTTATATTACTTATATTCATTTTTTTTGTAAATACATACATATTATACATAGAAAAACCCAGACCCGAGACAAATAATTGCAGATTATACAAAAATTTGTCCCGCGGCGGGAATCGCAACCTTCTGCGTTTTAGTATACTCGTAAGTCATAACTCATAAGTCTAAAGTATGTATTTATAAATATATAAGTATTCTATTAGTCATCTAGATGCCACAGTACAAGCTATGCTTAGTTTGAGGCTAGATGGTAGTGTGTGAATTGTTTATATATTTATCAGTGCTTCAAGCAAAAAGACTTCATGTAGTTGTGTGGATATTGTGATAGAGAAGGTTACGTTACTTACCTTAAATTTACTATATATCTTTTAATTTATATTACTCTAATCTTCTTTTTCTGTTTATATACAAAAATCTATTGCCGTGCGTTAGTCTCGCTAAAATTCGAAAATGGTTTGACCGATTTGTTTTTTTTCATTTAATAAGCTTCTATTTTTAATAAGAAAAAGCATGTAAAATTCCTTATTTAAATGACAATTCCTTTATCTACCTTTCAAAGCTGCGGTCTCCCTCAGTGGGACGCTCTAGCGCGGATCGAAAAGAAACCACTGAGTTCCCAAACGGCACTCCGATTGAAATTTCATTACCTACTCCATTCTGAAATGCGGTGCTTTTGACTTTTCACACCAACAAAAAAGCTGACGGCTTTGACGGAATTAATTGAAGTTTTCGCGTGAAAATACCTAACTAATTAGCGGTAGTTTGGCCGCGGTAGCTGGTCGCTAGCGGTTTTCTCGACTGGCTATAGTACTCGTGGAGGCAATGGCAGCGAGCCTCGGATTTTCCGGTTCACTCGCCGCTGCTACGTAAGCAAAGCAACCCAGCTAAAATTTAGACAGATTCATGTTACACAGGTTAAATGGCTATTTGGTTATACAGTAATATACCTAGGTTCATCTATGTAGTGTGGAGTGGAGATTAAAGGCTAGCGAAATCGCGAGTTCAGTTCCACTTTTACTCAAGTAGAAACTGATTGATACTGTTCCAAATTTGAAATAAAACGATTGTCAACCTTTAAAAAAAGTATTTATGTTGTATACATAAATAAGTAGAAACTGATTAAAAATGTTCCATATTTGAAATAATACCTGTATCTAAAAAAAAACAAAAAACAAAAAAAAAAAACATAAATACATAAATTTTTTTTTTTTAGATGTGGGTTCAGTCATGTTGTACCGCATAACACAAGCTCTGCTTATTTTAGGGCTAGATGATACTGTGAGAAATGTTCGGAATTATTTTGAACATATGTGTATATTACATGTTAGAACGGGCTTTAACCGCTCAAGTACCGAAGTCGCAATATCGTGTCAAGAACAAAAGTCATATTTTAGTGGTTTTCAAAGAGTTAAGTGTCAAAAATTAACATCACCACTATTATGTAATTCTTTTCGAATTCAAGATGAACTTTATGCAATACCGTGCTGGAACGCCCACGAGATTTAAGTACCTAAACCTAAATCTGTACATAACTTTTTGTGGGTAATGATATGTGCTATAAACATCTCGAACATTGAACATTGATAAACACGCTAAAGCCCGTGTTTATCAATATGTAATGTTATGTCGCGTATTACATATGTCGCGTATAATACTCACCTATTATTATAAATATGAACGGGTATTTATCGCGTTTATTTACCTATTTTTCCCGACGTTTCGACAGGTTTACACTCTGTCGTGGTCACGGGATTTACGACAGAGTGTAAACCTGTCGAAACGTCGGGAAAAATAGGTAAATAAACACGATAAATACTCGTTAATATTTAGAATAATGTGTTCTGATCGCGTAAGTTTAAAAAACTTTACTCACGTATTATTTTGTCGATGGAGGCACCGACATTGTTTCGATTCATCTAGAGAATATAACATTTCGAGTGAGGATTTCTACGTGGATCTGATCCCAGATAAGTGCGGCTTGGAGACTGGTGATGGAGACGACTGCGATAGTCTTCAAATTATTGGGGATTAGTCCCCCTGCTGACTAACAGAAGAACTTCCAATAGAGAAGGAAAACATGAAACAAGCCCGGCTCGGTGTCGTTATGCACCTGCAACCGAACCGACACCGCATGTACTGATTCGCACTTTAATCCTTTACCACACTGGTAGAAATAACTAGTGACACGATAAGATGAAGATCTAGAGAATCTTCATCAGGGTGAGTTTGATCCGCGGTCCGCTCGTTGCCGCTCGAGTTCACGGTTCTCTCTCAAAAATCTCGAACAATATATTATGTAGGTACCATCAGTAGTTTTCGCAGCGCACGCCAAATATGACTGTTATATGCAAATTTTATAATACCTTGGGTTACATTATTGCAAATTTTGTAGGAAACTCTATTTTTTTTAAATTGAATACAGCCCATGTACTTACACTGTTAATGTAACTTTCTATAGGTAATATCATTTTTTATATCGGGTTAGTAGTTTTTAATTTTAGCCACTAGAAACAATCAAAAATTAAATCATTTCTCCTGATAATATTAGTTTATAAGGAGAAAAGATATCAGTAGATAGCGAACTAAAAACTAGCGAAAACTTCAGGATTCCCAAATTTTTACCAACTTTTCTCTTCTGTCTGGGATAAACCGTCAAAACAAATACCTACCTACCGGGCTCTCAATGGGTAATTCGGCGACTCAACACGCCGTAAAAACACCATAAACTACAAAATGACCTGTGAACGTAGCACCAGTTTTAATCCTATCGACTCTGTAACGATAATTTCTCTTTTGCTACTGCTTTTTACCCGACTGCTAAGGAAGGGTTACGTCTTTCTCGCGTACCTTGTATGTATATTTGTAAATTTCTTTATTATCTGGTATCTTCCAAATGGCTAAATGGATTTCGACAGTTAATGTATCAACGATATCTAAACTGTCGAAACCCATCTAGCCATCTAACCTAACCTATTTGTCTTCAAAACTAAAATGTTCCTAAATGTGTTTGAAAACCAAATGGCGGATTTAAGGCGCGCAATAGTACCTAATACGTTATTTAAAAAAAACCCATCGAGTACGGTATCAAACTAAAGAAAATAAAAAGGGAATTACAAATATATATATAAATTATGTTTAAATTTAATTAGGAAATAAATAAATAAATAAAGTCTTTTTGCAGTCAGGTTTTTGGTTTTAATAATGTTGTATTCTTGTATAAGTATTTAGTTTATTTTGTCCCACTATCTCAACGTTCATAATCGTGAGTTGCGTTTGTGAGGTGTTGAATTTAAACTAATTATATTTTTATTGAAATATGAATTATGTTAGTTGAGATAAAATATATGTGTTATTAGTTACTATAGCTATAGTCTCCATACTATCCATACTAATATTATAAATGCAAAAGTGTCTATCTGTGTGTTACGTTTTTACGGCTGAACGAATTTTGTCTCAAAAACAACCTTGAAAGGGGTAAAATAAGGGATTACTTATTGGATACACAGAATGCATTCCTTATAAAAAAAGGGTTTAAGTATAATAAATAATAAATAAATAATCCCGGACGTTTCACACAGCATCATCTGGCCCCAAAGTAAGCAGAGCTTGTGTTACCTATGGGTACCACATGACTGATACACTATTTATATACTTTTTTTTTGTAAATACATACATATTATACATAGAAACACCCAGACCCGATACAAATACTAGCAGATCGTACAAACATTTGTCCCACGGCGGGAATCGAACCCGCAACCTTCTGCGTCTCAGCCAGGTCTTAGCCAACTGCGCCACAGAGGTCGTCGCTCACGATGCACGATGCTCACGAGCATACGCGTACGATGTCGCGGGTAAAAGCTAGTATAATATATATTATACTAGGTTTACACGAGCAAATGAATGAGCACGAAACTGATGCTAATGTACGGGAGTTGATCGTCCACGAAATATCTCTGGAATGCTATCGATCCTACATTCAATTACATTAAAGGATCTGAGCAGTAAATTCTTCACATTATTCGAGTGTAAAAATCCATGAGAAAAGGTTCTCTTCATAAATATATTAAACAACTGCCGCTACTGCCTCACAAGAAACCAATTCTGGGAATAAACTACTGTAAACATTTTCGGGAGATTGACAAATTGAACATCAACATTATTGTAGGGCCGTCTACTTACAGTTTTGGTTTTTTAATGCGTATCTTTTACTTTGAGATAAGTCTACAAAAAATCTTACGTTTTTCACTAGCTGCTGCCCGCGGTTTCGCACATAAAAAGTAGACTACGTCTGAAATATAAAATCTGTATCATTTGTTTATTTCTTGAAAATTGGCTCACATGTACGTATGTTTCCCCCTACCCACTTAGTTAAGTTAAATGAAGTACACTACTCTCATCTAGTTTACCTGTACTTAATTGGTTGTGCAATTAGCATAAATTATTCAAATGTTTTCGAAGCTTTTAGGTTTGTAGCAACCGTTGGTAAACCAAATCAATAAATAAAATTAATTAATTAATTTGGTTGACCGACGGTTTATCAACAGATCTAGTCTGTAAGCTATCAAACTTCATATATATTCATATCTCATCAGTGCCAGTGTGGTACAGCGGTCGACCAGCTTGGTCTCCATGGGTTATCGTGTCATAGGGCCGCCGTTAGGATTGCCCGCCACGCCAGTCTTAACGATATCATTCGTCTCACCAGCACTCACGTCAACGTACCAGCTGTTCTCGAACCCAACGGTCTGATACGTGATGATGGTAAGAGGCCTGATGGTATGACTCTTGTCCCTTGGGAGATGGGTAGGCCATTAGTGTAGGATGCTACTTGCGTAGACACCCTGGCCGCATCCTATCTGTCGGGGACTTCCCTTAGGGCTGGTGCGGCGGCTGAATGTGCCGAGGACCTCAAAAACCGCAAATGTGCTGGTTTGGATAAGGCCTACATATTTGAGCCTTTTGGAGTCGAGACCCTGGGCCCGTGGGGAACAGGAGCCCACCGCGTATTCAAAATTATTTCACGGCGTCTGGTAGATACGTTGCATGACCCAAGAGCTGGCTTCTATCTGGCTCGACGTATTAGCATTGCCATTCAATGTGGTAATGCCGCCAGTATCTTGGTAACGCTGCCTTCTGGCAGTGATCTGGATCGTTTTAAAGGATCGTTTAAAACGGTCTATATCTCCCATCTCCCATCTCCCATCTCCCATCTCCCATCTCCCATCTCCCATCTCCCATCTCCCATCTCCCATCTCCCATCTCCCATCTCCCATCTCCCATCTCCCATCTCCCATCTCCCATCTCCCATCTCCCATCTCCCATCTCCCATCTCCCATCTCCCATCTCCCATCTCCCATCTCCCATCTCCCATCTCCCATCTCCCATCTCCCATCTCCCATCTCCCATCTCCCATCTCCCATCTCCCATCTCCCATCTCCCATCTCCCATCTCCCACTTCCCATCTTCAAAAATGGAAGAGGTTTAGAATTCAGATGTTTTTTTATAGGTTTTGTTTTTGTTATATTCAATGAAGTTGGTTCTGTTTTTAGTTTTATGTACGCATAATTTCGCGTGTAAGTTAGCGAGAGTTTTTGTTCGACTTGCTACTTTTTTCTCAGATGTTGCTGTATTACGTTTACGTAATAACCTACTGATTAACTGTTCCTACTGTAGTCATGAAAAAGGTAACAAACAGCCACCAACGACCTTACGGATACTTACGGATACTTACGGATGCTCGTTCTAGTTGTTTTGTCGACTCACTTACGCTTAAACAAGAGCAAGAAAAAGCTACTGCTACAAATACAATATTTTTTAAATATTTCTTTACCTGCAAGAAAAATATGATTTGCGTGTTCAAGTATTTTAAGACACCGTTTGATGAACGCCGCTTCGTAAAAACCGAATCATACCAATATAATTTTTGAAAATACAATATGAAAAATATTTTTTGCGACTTCAATTATCCTAAACTAATGTATATATTCGAAAGTGTATTTCTATCTGTCTATATGTTACCATTTCACGGTTTAAGGGCTGAATAGATCTTTATGAAATTTGGTAAGCAGATCTTGTTTCTTATGAACGGACATAGGCTACTTTTAATGTATATAGATACCATGTATGTGAATTCGTGGGTAGCTAGAGTACCATACAATACTTTTATGTATCTAGGCTGCAATCCTGGACGTCTATAATTGAAAACATAAAAGCAAAACCATCATTATTGTACAGAAATCGATGCTCAAAAAGCGTAGCTCTTTTTACGACGGATGAAGGTAGCTTATCCTGTATTAAATTAACATTCTGAATAGCACGTGTAATTGTAACACCTCTGCATCGTAAAAAGTTTTTAAACGTGGATGAACTCACCTTTGATGTTTCAGACAGTATATTTAACAAATGTTCTGCTTACGGCATTTTGTGGGGTCGAGGTAAAGTATATCGCATAGCTGCTATAATCTACAGGCAGGATAACCTACTCTCACTTATTCTTCATAATAAAAATGTTATAAAACTGACTGGGTAGTCAAAGTCAAAAGATACTTTATTCAATACAATCATAAGGATCACTTTGAAACGTCTTACATACTAGGTGAATTTAGGTTCCAATTCATCCTAACCCAAGCCCGAGAAGAATTGGCAAGAAACTCTTCTTGGTCCTAGCGCTTTTTTATATGATCCATCTTACAACTACCTTAACTACGAAATACTAGTGTGTCGGTTAACTGTCTGACGGCAGAGCGACATGAGGCCATGCATTCTTATCAATAATATAGTCATCTATATTATAATAAGCTTTCTTCAAAAGACTACCTTTAGTGTATGCTTTAAATTTCTTAATAGGTAGTTTAGTAGCATTTTCAGGAAGCTTATTATAGAAGCGCACCGTGTTCCCCATAAAGGACTTATTCACTTTTTATAGTCGAAACCTAGGGATGTATAATTTATGTCTATTCCTAGTGTTGATTCTATGAAGGTCACTATTTTGCTGAATCCCATTTCTATTTTTATGTGTGTATAACAAATTTTCATAAATATATTGTGAAGCTATTTTGAGAATATTAATTTCTTTGAATATTTCTCTCAAAGATTCTCGTGGTTTCATTTTATAAATGGCACTTATTGCCCTTTTTTGAATTACACATATTTTACCAATATCAGCTGCTTTCCCCCAGAGAATGATGCCGTATGACATAACACTATGGAAGTAACTGAAATAAACTAGTCTAGCTGTAGCTTTATCAATAATCTTTACCACCGTATCGCACGAACTGCATATGCAGCGGAACTAAGCCTACCAGGAGGTGTTTCAATTTGTGGTCCCTACTGTAGTTTTGCATCAATATTAAGACCTAGGAAGATCGTGGAATCTACAAGATTCATTGCCTCTCCACTCATTTCAATGTTGGTCGGGCTATGAATAACATTTGGCAAAGTGAATTTGATACATTTAGTTTTTTTTTAATTAAGCAAAAGATTATTTACAGTGAACCAGTTAAGAACTAACGATAAGGATTCATTTACGTTATCGCAAATACTGGTTTTACCTCTTTCAACTTTAAAAATTAAAGACGTATCGTCTGCAAATAAAACTATATCACAAATATTAACAGTCAAAAGCAAGCGTAAGCTGCAAGTTGTAGATAGGCTTTCCATCGATATTAGTATCTGCGTTGGGTGCTCAAGAGTAGACTAGGATACATTCGGGCTGGTTTTTAAGATATATAAAAATAATTCAGTTTTTTAAGTGTAAGTTGAATTCCTTTCAATTTCGATCCCATGATGTCATACACAAATATTAATCACCCGTTCGATATTCGATTATAAAAAATCTTAACATAGCACGCGGTTAATGTTAGGAATGCATGGTCTCATGTTGCTCTGCCCTCAGACAGTTAATTTACACATTTGAAATATATAAAATCTCTTGTATTCAAGAGATTTAGTTTTATAGATTTTATAGAGATTTAGCTAGTTAATAATAAATAATCCCGGACATTTCACACAGCATCAGCTGGCCCCAAAGTAAGCAGAGCTTGTGTTATGGGAACCACATGACTGATATACTACTTATATACCTTTTTTTTGTAAAAACATACATATTATACATAAAAACATCAAGACCCGAGACAAATACTTGCAGATCATACAAACACTTATCCCGCGGCGGGAATATGGCGGGAAGATGGATCATGCAAAAAAGCACTAGGACCAGGACGAGTTTCTTGCCAGTTTTTCTCGGGCTTGGGTTAGGAACAATTGGTACCTAAATTCATCTAGTACTTAAGACGTTTCAAAGTGACTTAACTTTACTTGAGTCTACAAACCCTGTAAAGACGACCTCTGTGGCGCAGTGGGCTAAGGTCTGGCTGAGACGCAGAAGGTTGCGGGTTCGATTCCCGCCACGGGACAAATGTTTGTATGATCTGCAAGTATTTGTCTCGGGTCTGGGTGTTTCTATGTATAATATGTATGTATTTACAAAAAAAAGTATTTAAGTAGTATATCAGTCATGTGGTACCCATAACACAAGCTCTGCTTACTTTGGGGCCAGATGATGCTGTGTGAAATGTCCGGCATTATTATTATTATTTTTTTTTAAAGAACCCACCTTCAAAATATCAAGCGTCTATCTAATAAACACATATTATCTAATGTGTTTTTTAAGTCTATTGCTATCTTTAGTTTTTGATATCAGAATGACAAAGACAGAACATATTTGAGCACCACGTTAGCTAATTCTGTGTATATAGGATATAGAGCACGTATCTACAACGTCTTAGGATGTGCGATGTTTATAATGGCTCAGATTCTAAAGTTTCACCGCATTAACTAAAATTTATAAAATACAATCGATCTTATTTTGTTTGCATCAAAGTCAGAATTTTAGAAGATACCAAATTGACGTTTTTTGACAAATTTTAGTTATAATTTTTAATGAAGTGTTGATTAAAACTGCGGTAATAACTTGGAAAATCAATTAAATAAAGGAACAATTTATCAATTTTAAATTCATTTTAAATTATCAATGAAAAATGATACTTTATTTTGGTCCTTGGTGTAGATCGTACCTAACTATTTTACGAAATTTGCCTAGTCCCGCTAAACAATAAAATCATAAACATTGTCAGTGAACCAGTGGGGACTTTTATGATTCAGGTTCTGAAAATATGGAAATATGTTCAATACATGTTATGAAAAAACTGCACTTGTGTGTTTTATCGGCAACATCGTCGGGATTAATGAAACATGGTGTTGATTATAAATTGCGGCGTCGAGGGAAATCTTGCTTAAGTTCCGACCAACAATGGCCACATAAAATATTCCTACTAATGTTCTCATTTATATGAACGCTCACGGGGTATTTTACTATTCAATATTGCGTGCTAACACCTTTATGGCTACTACCTTGTGTTGAGTAAGATGTAGCGAACAGCTAATTATGACTATAGCCTTTGTGAATAAATTGATGCTATTATTTGCTTGTTTAGTTTTATATTTATGTTGGTTACTGACGGCGACTGATAAGTTTTGTGGTGAGCAATAAATTTAACTGCTCTGGTCGTTTTATGAATTTCATTTTATACTCATTTCATGGATTTTATTTGATGTTAATGAGTCCCCAATCTGCTTAACCCTATCGTTTTATAACCGACATTTTTTTTTAAATTAAAACTAGCGACCCGCCCCGCTTCGCACGGGTACAAGACTGTAGTACATTATTTTGATCTATCTCGTAGGGTTCAGCCAGTGTTTGCAATGTAAGCGCAAAAAAATGTGTTTATTTACGACATTACATTAGAAACCTCTAAAATTATCAGTGTTTCTCTACTATATTATGCAGGTATTATACGTATAAACCTTCCTCTTGAATCACTCTATCTATTAAAAGAACTCGCATCAAAATCCGTTGCGTAGTTTTTAAGATCTAAGCATACATAGGGACAGACAGACAGCGGGAAGTGATTTTGTTTTATACTATGTAGTGATGTTTTATTCAGAACAAAATACACAGGACAAGTTACAAAAAGAACGATGAGAACTGCGAAAGTTTAAAAAACTGTGGAACAGTCTCAACACCACCTCCTTGACTGAATCTAGATATTATGAATGGTTTAATAATGAAAATGAATATGATTACATAAAACTGGAAACGATTATGTAAAGTGAAAAACGAAGATTATATTGACGTTACATTAGTTCTGAGAGATAAACTTACTAAGTATTAAAACATTAAAACATTTAGATAAAAAGGAAATAGGTTAGTCTGTACAAGGTTTAAAAAATGCGTACATCATCTTTTAAAACCCAAAACTAACAGACTCACTTGCTATAAAGACACGCTACGCTTTTTCTCTTCCATTTTTATCTCGCGTCGTTAAAAGAGCTGTGTGAAACTTTAATTTGTTTATTTGTGTGTGTCCGGAGCTTCCTTTTAATGTGCTTTCCTCGATTTTATTTTATGGCTCAATTTGTCGTAAAAGGTGATACAAGATGCCACTTACGGGTATCGATGTGCAGTTTGAGCGCCCTATAACTCGGGAACTTTAAAATGGCCGTGACTACAGTCATTCTACTTTTAGTGACTTTCTACCTCAAAGCCCCTTGATGTTTTAGGGCTCTGAGCTTCGTAAAAGGCTCACAATGAGTTTTCACAAACACAAGATTAGGATTAAAATTATATATTTTCTCATAAGAATAAATTCACTTCAATAAGAACACAAAATTATAGATAATAAACGCTAAATCGCAGGTACAAGGCAAAGAATATTTTAATACTATTAAAAACTTAATCGAAGTTAGATATGTAACACAAATATTAATGAACTAAAAAGCGAAATAAATTACTACATTCATAAAAAAATGTGGGGTTAGAACTTAAACCTTTTTAAAGATACTTTTTATCATGAAAATATTTCAACAGGTTCGTTTTAGAGATATTTCTAGTAAATCCCAATTATTAATCAAAGTCTCAACGAAGCAGACGTAATCAGCACAAGTTTCAAGTAAATTATATACCTACTATACAACATAAATCTATAAAACTTCAACGGCGTGAATTTCAATTACGTCGTTATTTTTACGCCAATTAAACAGCTTGCGGCTAATTTGTTGCGAAAGCATTTCGATCACAATGTTATAGCAATATTTATTCAACCATCCTCCATTTTAAATTTTATGGCCAGAAGTGGACATGCTGGTTTACTCTTTTGTTAGGGTAACGAAGCCCCAAAAAAACCTCTATATTTTCTCCATATCTGTCTGTCTATCTGTTTGTGTGCGTACCTGTTTGTACCTGTATAGAGTTGGTATACAGGCCACTTTTTAACCGACTTCAAAAAAGAAAGTTCTCAATTCAGTTTATATTTTTTATGTTTGTTACCTCAATACTCTGTCATTTATGAACCGATTTGAACAATTGATGCATACTCGTAAACTTTCAAATAGAAAGAACAATGAGTAGTCAAGTTAGTTAGTTGAAATATTAACTGAGTCATAATACATTCTAGTGTAAAGATTGAGAGAACTTTGCTTGTAGTTATGGTCAGTAGAAAATGTAGAGCTAATGTTTGTGTGGCCGGCGCTATTTGCTCTGTATTAAGTAAAATAATAAATGTTTACGTCGTGGCTCGCTAAGTTGTTTTAGAGGCAAAGTTACATCGAGGTAGAGTGGGGTTTAGTGTCGTCGCGTGCATCCTTGCGGGTAAGTTTGACCATAGCCAACTTTGTACTTGGTGCTTTACGCGCGTCCTCATCGCCGTACTTAATATCGTGCATTAAAACGTGCTTCATTTCTACGTATCTCATTTAATGAGGCCAGCTTTCCGGAGTTTTCTTTCATTCCGCTAAGCGCTTACTAGAGCGATAATAACTAGGCTTCGCTAGTCTGTGTAATAGCTCACTAACTCTAGGATTTAAACACAATAACATAATACACCTTTACATTGTCTTTATAAAAATAAGCTGAGTGAAAAAATATCGTAGACATGTGCAAAGTGCACGGAAGGAACTTCTGAGCCGCACATTAATCCTTTCACCACACTGGGTCGAAATAACTAAGAATTTAAATAGATAGCTACAATGAAACTTACATTTGTATGTACTTGCAAAAATTTAAGGACATCTAATTGTACATTTTGATAAATACGGGCTTTACTCACGTATTATTTTGTCGATTTACAAAAAGTTTAGTGCGAACCGTGAACTCGAGCGGCAACGAGCGGCAACCGCGGATCAAACTAACCCTGAATGAAGATTCTCTAGATGAATCGAAACAGTGTCAGTGCCTTCATCGACAAAATAATACGTGAGTAAAGCCCGTGTTTATTAAAATGTATAGTACAACTCACGAAAGTTTTGAATGTGAAATATTCAACATCTAATTGTGCATACCTAAGGTGAAAGCTAGAATAATATAAATAATTTTGAAACATCTGATTTAATAATAATATATCTTCGATACCCTAAAACATCCTCCTATTTCTTACATTCCTATCAAATTCCATTACAAAATACACAGTTATTTGAGCGCTAAGCAATCTCTGAACCTCGGAACACAATATCTTAGAAATTCAAAGCAAGTCTAAGGACTGGTAGCGATTCAATTCGTATCGCAACTATCGGGCCACGGCTGACTGCGTTGCACAGGGTTTGAAATAATTGATGTCTTCTCAATCGTACTGAAATGTACCTACTAGATACCGAATGCTAGGAGTTCTGTTCCGGTTCAGTAGACTTCATTACGGTTTGATCTATGCTTTATGAAACCTGGATCTACTAACTACACTAATACTACCAGTATGTAATGTTATTTTGTTTAAAATAATTACAGAAATGTAAAGAATACAATTATATAACATACATGTGAAACAGTTCAGCTTTCCAAGGACCGTTCGATCTATAGAAAGCTCAACTGATCCAGATCACTGCAAGAAGGCAGCGTCCCCGAGATACTGGCGGAATTGCTATGTTGAATGGCAATGTTAATACGCTGGGCCAGGCACGGGTCGAGGTTTTTCTACCAGACACCGTGCAATAATTTTGAAGTGCCCTACGGTTCCAAGTTTTCTACTCCAAAATGCTCAAATATGAAGGCTCTGTGAAGATCGGCTTTCTTGCACCTTTCGAGGTCTTCTGCACATTCAGCCGCCGTACTAACTCCAAAAAAGTCCATACCAATGGCCAAGAAGCATCTCATACCAATCCCTTCCCATCTCCCAAGGAACAAAAGTCATACCATCAGGCCTCTTACCATCATCACGTATCAGACCATTCGGCTCGAGGACAGCTGGTAAATTGACGCTGGTAAGTGCTGGACGAATGACATCGTTAAGACTTGCGTGGCGGGCAATCCTATCGGCGGCTCTAGAAGTCAATAACCCGTCGAGACCAACCCGGTCAACTGGTCGGTCGGTCGGTGGTACATTAACAGTTATGCAATGTAAATCTATTTTTGTGTAGTATTTGATAAATATAATTATATATTATCCAATAGAATTTCACTAGCTGATTCCATTACCATCTAGTTCGAACATTTCAGGAAAACCATCGATAAGTAAGTCAATAATACAATAATAGAACGCGTTCGAGAATAAAATAGATCTACGCCCTAATTGAGGCTTGGTCTACAAACTACACTAATATGTTTATGAACGAAGCTTGGAAAAATATTTACTTCAAATATATCCTCCTATTTTTGTAAGTAGTAAGTATTTGGTGAATACTATAATCTAACAGAATTTTACTACCACTACCTACTTTGACTGGGCTTGAGATCCCTGTCGGTAGTAGCTCAGTCTTCTGCGCTGTAGGTTGAAGGTTCGATTCCCTCCCAGGACAAACATTTGTGTAATGAACATAGATGTTTGTTCTGTGTTTGGGTGTTATGAAGTATCATTAATATGTATTTAAATATATATAAGTTCTAGTTGCTGCCCGCGGCTTCGCACGCGTTGTATCTACATAAAAAGTAGCCTTTGTCCTTCTCCAAGGTCCCATCTATTTCTATACCAAAATTCATCAAAATCGGGCAAGCGGCCTGAAAACGTGACAGACAGACAGAGTTACTTTCAAATTTATAATTATATAGTAAGGATTATATCAGTCACCTGGTCACCGTAATACTATATGTAGTTCGGGGTAAGATGGTGTTGTATGCATTGTCCATGAATATTTATATATTGACTTAGTCCGTTTATTTCAGAAAAACTAGTCTCGATAACTAAGTCAACAATACAATCATAGCACGCATGCGGGAATGAAAAGGTAGACCTTAGCATTCTAAACTATCCACTACTGAACTATTGAACTACTGAAGCTGTTTCACGCAATATGTATCTCAATTTATCACATTTCCTGTAGTTTAAAATGCTGTTTGTATGTATAACTAAATGCTCTTTGTACTTTTAATCCACCACAACATTATTACGAGTCTGTCAAGCTTACCATACGATCTGGCGCCGACGGCTTAATCCCATAATTCCAGGAACACAATACGTAAACATGTATAATTCGCTTCTGTCCGCCAGGTATGTTGTTTGATGCTCTATCGTGGTAATTAATATCACAATGAAACATCCATGAGGGTAATCTTTGCGGTGGCTGTCTGTTAAGCAGATGGACTCAACAATTCTTAAATTCAAAATGAGTTTGCTATTTAATCTTTATTTAATCCCGGGCTGATGAGTTATAAGTTTTGCGGCGCTGTCTCATAACTTTGGTTGGTTAGTCCAATTTGATTGGAACATCATTAGGTAGGTAGCTGGAATAAATTCAATGAACTTTTGTTTCATTTCATTGTTTTATGTCAATATTTTTGAAATTGAAAACCATCCCATTTGGTTATATACTCGACGACTTGATCACTTGTAGACAGTTCGAGAATTGCGGACTACGGATTCAAGTAATTCCAACGTTCTTTTTTAACCAACTTCAAAAAAAGGAACAAAGTTTTCAGTTTGGTTGTATTTTTTTTTATTTAAATTAAAATAACTGGAAGAAGTATGTTATCCAAGTAAATGAAATTTCGTATTTTGCTTTACTGTGACTTTCCAGTGATTTTTACGAATTTCGAAAAATAATAAAGTATTGTACTGAAAAGCGTAAATAAAAGCTCTTTTAACAAACTTCAAAAAATGCAGAAATTCTCTATTCGATTGTATTTTTTTTTATTTAATGACGACCGTTTTCTTGTAAGTTTTATAAATAATCCTACTAGATGTAATATTATAAATGTGAATGTAAGTTTGTTTGTTACGCTTTCACGCGAAAACTACTAAACCGATCATCATGAAACTTTGTACACATATTCTTGGAGGTATTAGAAGTAACATAGGATACTTTTTATGAAAATAAAATGTAGGTACCACGCGTGCGAAGCCGCGGGCAGCAGCTAGTGTGATTATATTGTTTAGTTCGCTTTGTTACAGGTTTGTATTTTTGAATTGGATTACAATCCAATTTGGTTATTTAAGATCCCACTTGACCTTTCAGACAGTTCGAAAATTGCATACGATATTATTTTTAACGTCACGAGAAACTCGATACCTATTCTGTATTTGAATAAGTATTCTAGCAGTCATCTGGTTCCAATAGAACAAGCTATGCTTAGTATAAGGCTAGATGACATTGTGTGGATTTGCAACTATTTTTTATTATATATTTTTTATTTTATTTTATTTATTCAGTGTACAAAATCCACAGCTCTTAAAATAATATACACAAAACTTAAGTATACAACCGACGGCCAATAACGGATAATGTAAATCCATTATCCATATCCATTATCCATATCTTGTAATAACTAACAAAAAAACCGGCAGTAATCAGGGTGTGTCGCTTCTATGTAATTATGTGAATGTGTTTGTGTGTGTGTGTGGGTGTGTGTGTGTTAAAAGAAGAAAATTATACTACACTATGTACATACACTTTATTATTTTATATGTAGGTATATAAACATAGACACTATATACTCACTACACATAAATTAAACATGGCACTAGTTAACATCTCTCAGCAAACTACTTACCTCGCGTTATTAAAGTGAAAACTTCTTTTAGCGCGGTACGCATATTTTTAAATGAAGTAAAACCTTTGGATTCGCGACACCGTTACCGTTTTTGGGGTGAGACGCAGGGCTGCCGCGCTCGCCCTATTTGATAATAAACCTTAATTCACATGTTTACAGTCTACTTTTGTATGGAGAAGTTTACTGAGTTAGGTTCTTTGATATATTATCTTCATTCTGAACAAAAAGTATTGCATCATCTGTGTTCGTTCAGTATTTGATTGGCAGTCGCCATAATTACTCATTTTGAAGTGGTTTATTACTAAACTCTAACGCGCCAAAATAAGTTTTCACTTCTGTCGGCACTCCCGGAGTGCAACCCGATTTTTTTTATATTACCTATTATACAGCAAATTACCTACCAATGATTATTTAGTTCGACCTTAAAAATATAACAGCAGTAAAACCTTTTGTACAATACATTTATGAAGGGTTAAAGTTGCAGGATCGTATTAAGGGTTACGGAACTTACCTTATTAATTAGTTTGGGATAGTTACTGAAACTATCTATGAAGTTGAAGCCAATCTGTAACAAAGCGGAAACGGATTTCATTATTAAGTACTTATTCAAACTGTGTAGTTTGTTTTGATAATAAAATACGGAGTAAGTTTAGAATAGAACCAAGGCAGGCGTACTCCACACTTTATGTATAAAGTTACAAGTACATTTGCTCACCCAACATGTTGGGCAAATTCGTAGAGTAGTGCTGCGCCAGACGAGAATGAGTAACGTGATAGAAAAAGACATTGTGTCAATGTAGGTAAATATAATTAACGGTACTAAGCGACTGTGCAAGCTGAATTGTACTTTGTTCCGTCGTCTCAAGAGAGGATTTTTAAATGTTTATGCAGAGACCACTTGTACTTGTAGAAGTAAGTATTCTGTGATAGAACTAAAACTCAATAAACGTTACCCTCTAGTCTGTTCATCTCCAGAGTTGACGACAGACTATTACGACGATCTCTGTGACGCAGTGGGCCAAGGCTCGGCTGACACGCAAAAGGTTGCGGATTCGATTCCCGCCGCGGGACAAATGTTTGTATGATCTGCAATTATTTATCTCGGATCTGGGTGTTTCTATATAAAATATGTATGTATTTACAAAAAAGGTATATATGTAGTATTTAAGTCATGTGGTACCCATAACACAAGGTCTGCTTACTTTAGGGCTAGATGATGTTGTGTGAAATGTCCGGCATTATTATTATTATTATTATTACGTAAGTATGCGAAGAAGTCTGTTTATCCTATTTTCACCAGATGATTAAACTACTGTTCCTAATAATAATAGTAATAAAATAATGAATAAATATTGGCGGACAATACACAACACCATCTAGCCTCAAACTAAGCAAAGCTTGTATTTGACGACCTCTGTTGCGCAGTGGGCTAAGGTCCGGCTAAGCCGCAGAAGGTTGCGGGTTCGATTCCCGCTACGAGACAAATGTTTGTATAATCTGCAAGTATTTGTCTCGGGTCTGGATGTTTCTATGTATAATATGTATGTATTTACAAAAAAAAGGTATTTAAGTAGTATATCAGTCATGTGTTACACATAACACAAGGTCTGCTTACATTGGGGCCAGATGATGCTGTGTGAAATGTCCGGTATTATATAATAAAAATATATTTTTATTTTTATTATTTTTATGGATGACAAGATGACTGACACAATACATATTTATCTTAAATACATACTTATACTTGCATTCCAACGTGTTGTGATTAAAAATATCAAATGAACAAAAAAATAATCTTTTGTTGTTTTGTTCTCATTTCCAAAGCAATGTTCAAGAACTTTATTACACCAAGATACACTTGTACATACACATAATGATGTTCAACTTATGAAAGCAATTTCTTTTAGTTTAAATTGAATTTTTGCTCTAAAATTTCTTTAATATTAATTCCTAATTTAATAATTACCAATTCCTATTTTTATGAATTATAATGAATCAAACAAAAAAAAAAATCCATCATAGCAAATTTATTTATTACTTATTTTAGTCTCCTATAGCCAACAGTTTTGTTTAGATTAGATACATACATTTATTATTAATAGGATAGCATTTTTTTATTTATTATTAATAATATATTTTTTTTATCATAGCAAATAGTAATTTCTTAAAATTGTTTACTATTAAATATTATATCTAACGTATTAGTTATCCTCACTCCTATATCCTACTAATATTATAAATGTGAATGTATGTTTGTTTGTTACGCTTTTACGCGAAAACTACTTAACCGATCATCATGAAACTTTGTACACATATTCTTGCAGGTATTAGAAGTAACATTACTTTTATAAAACAAAAAGATTTTCTACAAATTGCGGACGAAGTCGCGAGCAGCTAGTTAGTTATAAACAATACTGGCCTAAATCAAATCGGCCGGCGATGGGCATTTATCACAGGACCCCTATATTTTGGAACTAAGATTCATCCAATCAGTAACAAAAATAGAATAATTATAGAATAATATTAATTAGGTTATGTTATGATTGTAAGATGATTAACAATGTTTGCGCTTTGTTATTTTTAATAAATTTCATTTCATCACACTAATGTTTGTTCTGAAAGGGATTCGAACTCTCAACGCGTTACCAACTGAGCTGACACGCCAGCTAATGTCTCGTAGGGGTAAACAGTTAACACAATCACTTGGCAATACAGGTACCTACTGATCCAGTAAATGCCAAGGTTTACGCATGGTCTCATTACGGCTTAACACCTCAATGCTCGTGTGATTAAAGTGTTCATTTGGCATGTCTACTTAGCTACACTGTTTAGTGTACCTATATATAATCCTTGTATATACAAATGTAATGTGTAAAGTATTTTACCTACATAATATAATCTGTTAGTATGTTTCGACTCCATCTCTAGGTAAAGCTTTAGCTCTAGGCAAAAACCATAAAAACGTCGGTGTATAAAAAATACATAAACACCTACTAATATATTACATAAAAATACAAAATATGATAATAATAATGCTATCATATATTGTATTTTTATGTAATATATTAGTAGGTGCTCGTATTTATGTATTTTTTATACACCGCCATCTTTATAATTTTTGTCTATCCCGTCCATTCAAAGGTTGCCTGAAAGACAACGCTTTTATGGATAAGGCCGCCCATTGTACATTTTATTTGTGTGTTCTCTCTGTATACAATAAAGCGCTTATCTATCTATCTAAAGCCATTAGATGGCCATTAAAAGGTTTGAACGTAAATTTTATGGTTTTTGGTCAATACATATTATAAACAGAACAGAACAGATTTTCAAACAGTTTTCACCAATGGACGGAGTGATGCATGATAAACATTTAAGTGTATAATTTATTCAAGCAAAGCCAATGCAGTTACTAGTTATTTAATAAAATTCGGATGAAAAAGCAAAATAAATATAGACCAGGTACAATACCCACCAACCGTTTACAAAAAATAGCAAAGTGGTTAATCTAACTGCCTGTCTGTTTATATCTCGATCGAGGGTCCTAAGTAAACCTCTTGAAGACCTTGAGACCTCTTGCCAATAGACGAGATTTTTCCTAAATTACTCCGGCACCGTTTTATTATTGACGTCTTATTTTCGTTGTTTACCTACTTGATGTATAGCAACATTTTTATACCTGTAATATTTAGTTTATAAAATAATATAGAAAGGGAGATGCATTCGAACCAAACTGACAAACTTGAAGCGCAAAGCGTGGAAGGTAAAGTACCTTTGCCAACCAGTGGGACACAATAGGTTAAGGGATAAAAAAAATTAGGTTTTTTTTCTAATAGAGCATTAATAATCATTATGAAATAATTACTGTATATTTTTAACAGAACTAGCAACATTTATATATCTTAGTAAGGTACCTGCAAACCAGTGGGACACGATAGGTTAAGGAATAAAAAATGTATGATTTTTTGTAATAGAGCTACATTTCTAAACTTTATTAAATAATTAAGGTATTATTTTTAACAGAACTAGCAACATTTATATACCTTAATAAATTGGTCAAGTGCGAGTGTCGCGCATGAAAAGGAACCGTACCTAGGTTCCTTATTTTTTTCACCAACGTGGTTCATTTGTTATAAACTGTCATCAATCAACTGTCAACTGTCATCAACTGTCATATTGTGAAAACACCCGAAATTGTTTTAAGTTAATCAATATTTTTTTGTGATATAAGTATAAATTATGGTTTACGGATGCTGTATGCTTAATACTTTTACTTATGCTTTGAAATCTTGCGAAATTTCATGATCATTGATCAATAGGAAGTACCACATAGGTTTTGATTTACTGGAAAGTGTCGAAATATACGGTATTAATTGACTGTTTTAGATTTGACCTATTTTTCTAGTAGTTCATGGATATATGTCGTGTAATACCGTTTTATTTATTCCAGATATTTCGGTTGCATTATCCGTGGTCGCGGGCTGACGTATAACTACTGTCATCAGTTAACTACAATATGAATTATGATCGTGAAAGTTTAAAATATACTATAAAACCTATCATTTTCCTAATAATATCCGCTGTGGAAGACTCTTTCCGGTCAGTGCAGCAGCAGTCTATCTCTAGAATCGTTTTTCTAAATTACTTGGTTCGGGATGCTATTAGTCGGTTCTCGTTACCTTCGCGTCCGGCGGAGACAAATGGCGAAGCCGCGAGTTCGCTTTCGCCAGCCGTTTATTACTATTAACAAACTTCACAGTCGAGATCGTTTATACCAATGAAAAGATAAACCAGGCTTTGGATTGAACTAACATCTATTAAATCCATACTAATCCATACTAATATTATTTATTCAAAAGGGTCTCTGAATGTTGGTTTCGTTGTTATGTTTATAAAAAGTAAATTATGTAAATCCAAGCTTTAGTCGATCCCTTGGCGGTTCTGCGTACCTAGTACATGTTGCTACGCAAGCTAGAGCACTTTTTTTGTCTCATTTGTTCCAGTAATGGCGGTCAAGGGAACAAATGAGATTTTTTAATCTCATTTGTTCCATTAGTGAAACTGGAAATAGAATTAATGGGAATGATCGACCCTTTCATGTTGGAACGGCGGAACGTTTTTGTTGAAAATGAGTAAGGAGATAGATTGTATAAGAATTATAGGATTATTAAGGAATTGGGTAAGCAAGACAGATTACTTTTTATGTACCATGCAAAACCGCGGGTAGCAATTAGAAAAAAAAATATAAAACGGACGGGATTCAAATTCAAATTTTGGCCTAGAACGAGCATCGCACTAAATCGCACATCAAGTATACCAGGCGGAATTACGATCAATGGATTTAATAAATATATTATTAGTGCAGCCGAGAGTTATATTATAGCCTCAAAGCAGGCCACCTACGTGAATGTTGGATGAAAGACAGGAGAGTTTGATAATAGGAGTCGTTATATTGGCATAAATCCTCTAATAATCTCTGATCTACAATATATAATGTCAGGTTAGTCAGCTTAGTTTGTAGTAGCTCTGCCTTCTACGCTGTAGGTTGGGGGTTCAATTTCCTCCTAGGACAAACATTTGTGATGAACATAGGTGTTTGTTGTGTCTGTGAGTTATAAAGTATAATATATATGTATTTAAAAATATATATTCTATTAGTCACCTGGTTACTATAATACAAGCTATGCTAGTGTTGTGTGCATTCTCCACCAAAATTTATTTTTATTTATTTACTGTGTGGCTGGCGTGGCCGGGTCAGCTACCCGGCCACGCGTTGCTGTGGTTCAGTAGTTCTGTTGAAGTTAACTTACACTGCCATCTGTTAGAAACTTATGGAACTTATTGTAGGAAAACATTTAATTTGCAATAAAACACATTGAAGTCAATAGAGATAAATATTATCTTATATTTAAATTTGACCAAATTACACACACTAAGCCAAATTTCATAAATATTAGTTCCGGAGTTTATCCTAGACAAATATCGTGATGCGAGATTTTCATATATAACGATAATAGCAGTGTCGTGTCGGCCAGTGTAAATACACCCAACTGCAAAATATTAACTGAATTTCATCGTATAGTATCCCCAGATACATCGAAATTAAAACATATTCCGGCCGGTAGGAATTAATTTGTGGGTTCTCTCGGTTGAGGGCGCCCGACGAAAGGTATTACGAAAATTTAATTGAAGTTTTGATTAAGCACTATCACACATGCCATCCGAAGGTTTGACGTGGTTGATGTAACCAATATTCGAAAAGTAAATTGTTATAAGGCTGACCTTTTAAATCTATTTATAATTCATTCATAAATAAATAACGCCAGGCATTTCACACAGCATCGTCTAGCCCCAAAGTAAGCAGAGCTTGTGTTATGGGTACCACATGACTGATACACTTTTTTATTTTCTTTTATACATAAAAACACCCAGACCCAGTATAAATACTTGCAGATCATATAAAAAAAATCCCGTGGTTGGAATCAAACCTGCAACCTTCTGCGTCTCAGCCGGGCCTTGACACACTGCGCCACAGAGGTTGCCAATAAACGCATGACTTAAATTGTATAAAAAAAGCTCTACCTACCTAGGTATTTCAACGTGACGGGCATCCCACCAGTACCTAACTAAATATAGATATAAGTTCAGCCAGAAGCTCCACATAGCTAAAAAGTTCTTACAATCAAACAACAACTTGGGTAATTACTGACGCCCGTTTGACTTACCTTAGTTTACCGTGAAGTTAACAAAACAATGTTCCGCTCGTTCCTTTGTAAAATTGAAGATCTTTTCCAGAATTTACGGACAGAGCACTCGATCTGCAAAATCTGTATCGAACTACAGTATTTCTGCTTTGAATGTAGGTTTTATGTATGTTTATTTTAAGGGTCACAGTCTCGCGGAGGGGTGTATTTGTGTCGTTTCGATTTTGAGCTTGTAAACAAATAATGGGAGCAAGGGATTGATGGGAGCGCGTCCACGTCCTAAGCAAACTTCTACAGTATCCGAACTGGGGGTATTGTGTTGAATTCAAAGGACCGAGTTGTCGAACCGACGAGGAAATATTGATTTTGTATAGTTTATTCAACATTTAATATCTACCTGAGATGATACGCTCTCTTTGGGAAAATTTGTTTATGGATACCAATGTAACGGAGCTTTAATAATCCAACTTTTGTTTTATAGAGACGGTCAGGCTTTATTAGTTTTGTTTTGCGGATTCCAGTATGACTTTCCAGGTCAAGTCAAAGTCAAAGTCAAAAGATACTTTATTCAATACAATCACAATGATCACTTGGAAACGTCTATAATAAAATATGCATGTAAGACGTTTCAAAGTGAATTAGGTGCCAATTCCTCCTAACCTAAGCTCGAGAAGAACTGGCAAGAAACTCGTCCTGGTCGTGGGTTCAAATCCGGTCGTGCAGCAATGGTTTTTTCTCTTCGAAAAATGTATGTACGTTTAGTGCGCTATACAAGTACTCCCAATCTGTAAAGGATAAAAATTGTGAGGAAATCGACATTCGTAGACATGTGCCAAGCGCACGAAAGGAGCATCTGAGGCGCATTGTAATCCTTGCACCACACTGGTTAAACTAAATATAGATATAAGTTCAGCCAGAAGCTCCACATAGCTAAAAAGTTCTTACAATCAAACAACAACTTGGGTAATTACTGACGCCCGTTTGACTTACCTTAGTTTACCGTGAAGTTAACAAAACAATGTTCCGCTCGTTCCTTTGTAAAATTGAAGATCTTTTCCAGAATTTACGGACAGAGCACTCGATCTGCAAAATCTGTATCGAACTACAGTATTTCTGCTTTGAATGTAGGTTTTATGTATGTTTATTTTAAGGGTCACAGTCTCGCGGAGGGGTGTATTTGTGTCGTTTCGATTTTGAGCTTGTAAACAAATAATGGGAGCAAGGGATTGATGGGAGCGCGTCCACGTCCTAAGCAAACTTCTACAGTATCCGAACTGGGGGTATTGTGTTGAATTCAAAGGACCGAGTTGTCGAACCGACGAGGAAATATTGATTTTGTATAGTTTATTCAACATTTAATATCTACCTGAGATGATACGCTCTCTTTGGGAAAATTTGTTTATGGATACCAATGTAACGGAGCTTTAATAATCCAACTTTTGTTTTATAGAGACGGTCAGGCTTTATTAGTTTTGTTTTGCGGATTCCAGTATGACTTTCCAGGTCAAGTCAAAGTCAAAGTCAAAAGATACTTTATTCAATACAATCACAATGATCACTTGGAAACGTCTATAATAAAATATGCATGTAAGACGTTTCAAAGTGAATTAGGTGCCAATTCCTCCTAACCTAAGCTCGAGAAGAACTGGCAAGAAACTCGTCCTGGTCGTGGGTTCAAATCCGGTCGTGCAGCAATGGTTTTTTCTCTTCGAAAAATGTATGTACGTTTAGTGCGCTATACAAGTACTCCCAATCTGTAAAGGATAAAAATTGTGAGGAAATCGACATTCGTAGACATGTGCCAAGCGCACGAAAGGAGCATCTGAGGCGCATTGTAATCCTTGCACCACACTGGTTAAAAAGAACTAGGGACAAGAGAAAAAGAAATATAATAATAAATAATAAATATTGCTGGACAATGCACACACAACACCATCTAGCTCCAAACTAAGCATAGCTTGTATTATGGTGTCTAGATGACTGATAGGATACTTATATATTTAAAATACATACATATGATACTTTATGACACCTAGACACAGAACAAACACCTATGTTCTTCACACAAATGTTTATCCTGGGAGGGAATCGAACCCTCAACCTACAGTGCAGAAAGCAAAGCTACTACAGACTGAGCTGACAGGCTAGTCATATGACTAACTTATTGCAACAACCAGCGTAAACTTCAGTAGAACTTTATGAAATACATAACAATATCTTTCAAAACAACGACGGAGTATGATTCCTATTACATTCCAGTCTGACACTAATATCTCTCGGCTGGCGGCTCGCGGCGAGCAAACAACACGACTTTAATAAAAGTAAATCGTATTAACACCTAACTTGCTAAGCCTTTTCATTGTCGCCCGGAGTGATGTGGCAACGGGAACCGTAGCACGCTCAGGAAATAATAATTTCTCATAGAGTACATCATTGTAGATAGACTGATATAAAATACATTATTGCTATGGTAGTTCTAGTTGCTATTGTAGTACTTTTACGCTGCAGGCTGTGAAACTTTGGAATGAACTCCCTGTCTCCATCTGGTATGCTAAATCCAAACCAATTTTTGAAAAACTTAGTATACCATCCGCTGCAGGCTGTGAAGCTTTGCAATGAACTCCCTGTCTCCATCTGGTATGCTAAATCCAAACCAATTTTTGAAAAACTCAGTATACCATCATTATCTCTCATCATTCTCATAGAGATATATTTAGTTTGTATTTTTTTATATAGATCACTGCCAGAGGGCAGCGTTCCCAAGACGCTGGCTGCGTTGCCACGTTGAATGGCAATGCGCCATTCATATTCACGTATTATGGCAGAGCCATAATTCGCTGAGCCAGATAGGAGCCAGCTCTTGGGTCACGCAATGTATCTACCAGACGCTGTGAGATAACTTTGAAAACGTGGTGGGCTCCTGCTCTCTGGCAGTGATCTGGATCAGTTGAGCTATTTATAGATCGTATTAAACGATCCTTAAATAGCTCAACTGTTTCACATGTATTTTATATTATTGTAATTATTTTTTTAAATGTCAAAGCCTATGTGCTATTCTGATTTTTTATGTATTAATGTTTAAATATTTAGTTTTATTTATGTTTAGGTATGTATCTTTTTGTAGGTTAGTCGCTTGTGGCGCTTCAAGCGCCATCTTGAAAAAACGTTTTTGGCCGATATCTCGGTGACTATGCACTTTAGAGCAATAGTTTATGGAAATCATTATTGTAGAGAGTAAAATTTCGCATCTTTTGTTTCTTAAAAATTTTTTTTGTGAAACTTACCGTTTACGATTTATGGCCCATTTAATGGATAAAACATTTAGTCGGATGAACTTTTGGATCTTCAGATCAGCCGCGATAGAAAAACCGGTTCATTTGATTACTTTTGGCTGTCTTGCGAAACAAAAATTACGCTCTTGTATTTTTTATTTTTCTCAAGTTATTTTCAGTTTTATTAATAACCATGGTGTTTTTATTTTAATAGAGCTACAGTTATTGACTCAGGTGTGAATAATTGGAATAAAATATGTGTGATTTGTGCAAAAATAATTTGTTTAATTATTTTATATGCAAGACACCATTTTACGAACAACATTTACAAATGACGAACGACAAGATACGACTTTGTGACATCATACTATAAACACTTGACACTGGCAAAATTAACATTATTATGACACATGCCATTAAAGAAGAAGAAGAAGAATATAATATCGTCAAAAAGTCGAAGTCGATTATCATTTATCTATTTGAAACGTCATCGCGGAATATGTTTCTCGAGTTGACTCTCCAGAGTCACCAGATAACTCGAGAAACATATTCCTTTTTGTTGCAAAAACAAGTTAAGTAAATAAACTTGCATACAAGTTTATGCAAGTAATATTCGTAATCCGTAAATTATTTTTTATGAAATGGGTCCATTTATACCTATCAAAGAGCTTAACCTGACTGACTGACTGACTGATTCATCATCGCCGAGCCGAAACCGCTGAAGCTAGAAAGCTGAAATTTGGAAGGTAGCTTCCTTTTACAGCAAAGGCATCCACTAAGGCAGAATTTTTTGACATAAACCCCTAAGAGGGTGAAAAGAGGTGAAAACGAATGTTTGAAACTTTTTAACGCGTGATGCGATTTCCTTGAAATTTGATATGAATAAATAAAATGCAAAATAAATGGACACGTGTTTCAACATGAAAATAACCCTCATAAATTAGTAAAATATTGAGTGAATGTTTGTATGGAATTTTTTTAATGGATGGTCAGGTGATTGGTTTGAAACTTATCAATAAAATTTGGCTTCAATTCTTTTAAAAAAAAATGCGGACGAAGTCGTGAGGAACAGCTAGTTATAAAATAACAAATGGCAAAATTTACATCATTAACATACATGACAGAAGAAGAAGAAGAGAATCTCGTATTATACGCGATTTTCTTCTTCTTCTTCTTCTTCTGCCCAAAATTATCTAAAAATTTACTTAGTCATTTAAAAAAAATATCTATGTAAGTACTCTATTAGTGGCAGAGCAGGTATATCGTAATTTTGTATTAATTATTTTCTTTTTGCAAATTGAATACAAAATACCTAATATTAAACTTATATAAAACCGCATGGCATCATTCAAAACTTTGTTTAACCTACCTATTATTTTCCACACCAAATTGTGAATATATTTTATCCCAATGCCGGGTAAAATATACTAAAGTTAGATGAAAGAAAAATAAGGTATAAACAGACAACTTGCTTACTTTAAATTTATGAACCGCGTTGTGGGCGAGAGAGCAAAGCTTAGCTTCGATTTATCCAATAACTTCGATACCAATTTATTTCGTCTCGCATCTCTGCCTCCGCGAGCTGATTCTTTGGGATGCTAGGTCAACTTTCATAGGAAATACTTTGACTTTAATCAAGTGCCCATTTATAGGTTTCCAGATCTTTTTGACATACTATACACAGACAGCGCTGTTTTCAAATTATTTTGTTAGACTGGTCTGTCAGCGTTTATGCTTATGCGCGTTTATGGTAATGAAGGATAAGAGTTAGATATTATAGCATTACAATTTTTTATAGGTACTCTACCAATTTACATTTTTACCAAAATGTTTTTTTTTACTTGCAATAGTTTATGCAGCAAACGCCAACTAATGACTTTCAGATGCGATACCTTGGGTATTAAAAATTTACCATTATTGAAATTGTCGTAAAGACCAGTAATGTATCCTTCTATGCGAAATAAAGAAATTAAGAAGAAAGAAAGAAAGGTTTTTCATTTATCAACCAATTGTTTTTTTGTATGTTTGTTATACAGAAAAAACAATTACTTATTAGTATAGAAATTTAGATTTATGCGACATTTATGAAATCATTGGCCCATAATAAAATTGGAGCATCTGTCCCAAAAAAAAATGTTTCTTAATTTTATGAAAATATGTTTACGTTTTCTCACAGCTTTATTGAATACACGGATAACAAACTTAGAAATCTTGTTTGCCTGTTAAATGCCATGAGCTCATTATTTGGATAACAATGAGAATTAGTTCTGTGACGTCACAACAAGAGGGTGCCTCAGTCGCAGTGAAAACCCCGTTAATTACGAGTTTTCACTGCACCGCGGTCGGCTGTTGGAACAATAAAACATCTTCAACTTTGCTGACCTCTGCCGTAGCGGGAAGAAACTAGCAGTTCTTTGTATTTTGCATGGTAAGATTTGTTTGAGACTATTGACCACTGCTCATCGCTCACGCAAAAGCTAAGTACCTACCTGGATTCTGTCGAAGGAAGGCTTAAGGAAAATGGTAATGTCATCAAATATGTTCAAAGCTTCGTCAGTAAGCAGCTATTTATATGCTAATTACCAATTATTTGTTGTGTTGTATTGCTGAGTGTTATAAAGTATCAGAGGTATGTATACATTTTTATAAACACGGGCACCCTGATAAACACCCTGATGAAGATTTGCTAGATGAATCGAAACAGTGTCAGTGCCTCCATCGACAAAATAATACGTGAGTAAAGCCCGTGTTTATCAAAATGTATAGTACAACTCACGAAAGTTTTGAAAGTGAAAGGTATGTATTTCAAATATAAGATGCTAAGTTTGGGACTAGATGGTATTGTGGAATTGTCCATCAATATTATGTATTTATGATAGGTAGGTACTTAAATTAAGCTATCTCCACGTACCAGGCAAACAGAAGTGAGTTGGTAGATTTAATCTGAAGCTGCGATTCAATTTACGCTTAGCTTTTAATAATAAGACCAATCATGAAAACATAATGATATGACTGTACCAAGAATGAAGAAATGTGGCGCAGTAGATGAAGGTCTGCATAAGACGCAGAAGGTTGCGGATTCGATTCCCATCGCAGAACAAAATGTTTATATGATTTGCAACTATTTCACTCGAGTCTGGGAGTTTTTCTACCAATAATATCTATGTATTTATAAAAAAAAGTGTATATGTAGTAAATCAGTCGCGTGCTTCCCATAACGCTTTGCTTATCCTAGAGATAGGTAGATGATATTGCGTGAAATGTCCAGCATTATTTAAAAGACCCTTTGTCTCCCAACCCAGAAGCAGTTCATCATTTTAAGTGTCAATATTTCTTTCAAATCAGTAATGATAGAGCATAACATTGACAGAGGCTCCTTCGTGCACTTAGGAGACATAGATATACACAAAGACAGACATTTGCTTCTTAGCACTGAACAAATAAAATACAAGAAAATAACAAGATGCATGGTGCTAATAATACAATTATGTTTTGGTAGGCATGTGTTTGCTACAGCAGAAAATTGGCCCCGGCTCAGCCTATTGTTTTGGCAGTAAACGTTGTTGTTCTGCCGAGACCAATGACCGAGATCAAACTTTTCAATGTCCATGTCGTTATTTATTTTATCTTTGATTTACTTTTACACACAATAATTTAGAAGAACCACCTAGCACCACCCGACTTTAGATCGCAGGAACATTTGCCCCCCAGACGTGATCTTGCATGGCCAGTTTAGAAGTCCTTAAACTGACTGCGGACCCAAGTCGGTCGCTGTAGAAAAAGCATGTGCAAATGAGGCTATCGCGACTCTACTTGTCTGCCACTTGTGCCCATACACCTGCACAAGAGGTGACCAAATGGACGCCACGGACGATGGAGTGAGGGTGGCAGTATTCTATTCAAACCTAATTTAGTTATATCTTTGACACGCAAGAAGATCTAGTCTAGTTATCCTCAGTTAATACACAATATTAAACAAAACTGTTCTACACTACATCAGGCAACTCGTGACTTAGATACCTAACGATTCTGTAATTGGCCATTACAACCTGCATAAACTATTGTGAGCCTTAAATGTGGTTATAAAACACTATTCATGCCATTAAAGGCGGTAATCCCCTAATAACGTGGTGCATCCGTGGAATTCTAAGAGTAATGTAGTTACCTACAGTAGAATATGCTAGGTATAAACAGGCAAAGTGTGCAAAGTGTGCAAGTCGCGCCTGAGACGTCTTGCTTAGGGAGGATGCCAAACATGGGTAATTTTTTGAGCACCATGGTTTTTTAACCATCGCTGACTATTACTTGTCCAATTATACTGACATAAAATACGAATGTACCGAATATTAATTTACCGAAAAAATAAGTCACATATTTGATATATTTTTTAAATATAAAATATGTGACTTATTTTTAACCACAATCTGGCCTGGTTTACCTTGGTTGAAAATAATATTTTCCTGCCAATTATGATTATAAATTTGTTATAACAAAAAAATATCTATTAATGAGGTGTAACATTTCTGTTATCAGTTTTTTCCTTAGCGCTGTGAGACCTTCTTGACAACTTAATGGGTCAATGTCAATGAGTACCATATAGATTTGTTTTAGCAATTGTTGAAACATATGGCATAAATTACCGTATTTAGGCCGTATTTTTTACAGCTCTAAGTGATCGCAAACGCATTAATATTAATTTCAAATTGATATCTCCCCAACGTTCCTGAAAAAAAGGATTTCGACATATAGACATACAGAGAGATAGACAATGAAACGATCTTATAAAAGTTTCCTTTTGATATACGCAACCCTAAAAAAGTATTCATGTCTACTGATAGCGTGGCAAAAACTTTGTCCTCAGTCCGACTACTCTTTTTACAATATTTCTAAATACGAGTAGGTATCTCTTTTTTTCTTATTTTTTCCTAATTTTCCAGTCAATAATTATAGAGTGCTACTGCGCAAAAATGTATGTCTTTCAGAGGATTTATTTAAGATTGAGAAATGCAATCTTACGCTAAGCTTATCTTCTTATCGTGTCACTAGTTATTATAAACCAGCGTGGTGAAAGGATTGAATTGCGCCACACAGTCTCCATTCGTGTACTAGGCACATATCTCCAAACTTTTCAGCTTCTACAACATGCCGGTTTCGTCAACATCTTTCACGGTTTACTCAGAGTTCAGAGTACTGGTATTAAAGCACATTTTTTTCACAATTTTTTTTAACAGGTTTTTATTTTTAAATAGATTTTTCGATCACAAAAGTCCAATGGTGCACGACTGGCTTTAAACCCATACCCTTAGGGTCGGAAAACGAGGTCATTACCACTAAACTCTCATAAGTGTTAGCGAGCTCATACTTCCGTATGTAAAAATGCAATTCGTCTCGTAATCTTAACACTTAACCTGCACTATGTGAAAGTTCTATTCAAGATAGTATTTTGTGAGGGTGTTAACTGTTCACTTAGTGCTCCGCATTTTTATAATGCTGGCTAGAGGGTATCTAACTCATATCAGTTCATACTTTCTACACTCTTTATACAGGCTTTATACACGCGTTATATCATATTTTATCTCTAGGGTGGCTTCATTAAAGCGGGTGAGCCACCTGCGGGCTTGGAAAAATGTATTATGCGAGCTGGCTTGATGCACCATATTATTTACACGCCTTTTCAGAGTTTTAACCGATTTTATGGCGTAAGATTTTCAATATAACCGTAACTAGGGACTGTTTAATAAGAGGAGAGTTATGAAGCTGCGTGAACGGAGGTGAATTTTCGGGAACTTCTTCCCCTAATCACAATGATATATACCCTGACATTTTTCTCGTGTTCTCGTGTTCACGGGTTCTCGAGCTTATCATTTCATTAGCATTGCCTAACCTGTCAGCTCAGTTTGAAATTGCTCTGCCTTCTGCGCAGTAGGTTGAGGGTTCTATTCCCTCCCAGGAAACACATTTGTGTGACGAATATAGATGTTCCTTCTGTGTCTGGGTGTTATGAAGTCAGCCATCTGTTCACCATAATACAAGCTATGCTTGAAGTTAAAGTTGTGTGTTTTTTCCACCAATATTTATTTATTCATTGAAGTTTGAATTGATCTAAGCCCTTTTTTATTTGCAATTCAATGTTCTATGTTTAGTGGGCCATCTGGCTCAGACGTATGTATACATATTATAAAACTAAGTCTCAAAAGAACCGGCCGCCTCTATCTGTCTTAACGTGAAACTCAAAAACTACTGAACGGATTTTCATTCGGTTTTCACCAATAAATGGAGTGATAATTGAGGAAGGTTTTAGTGCATTTATCCGTCCAAAGGCGAAGCGAAGTGCTAGTGATATATATATTAGTAACAAAAATATACATAATAAAAATAATATTGAACTGTTGTCCGTCTGAGACAACCAGAACTCTGTGCCTGAACATGAACACTTCTAAGGTAATAAAATCTCGCATAAATAAGCAAATAGTCCCGTAGTATCTCATTTAAATGTTCACCAGGTGTACATTAAGCCGACTGGATACGGCAGTGTGGCTTCACCGAAATTGAATTTAAAAAATATTACCGAGTGGAGGAGCGTTGGCCGCTCTCCAAAAGACAATACCTACCAACCTTCTTGTGTACTCACTTTACAGAAATAAATACTCAGTACAGCCAGGAGCCTTGTTAGTAACTGAATGCTTTGGAATAATAGAGTTCTTACAGGTAAAGTATTTTGAAATCCAAACTTAATATAAATACCTATCTACAAGGTGTTTCATGAACACTTCTGAAAATATCGACCCTCATAGCCATAGCCCTCATAGCCTCATAGCCATAGGTCTGTACGTATGTCCGATATCTGACTCTGCTTTTACTCTGTTAAGTTCAATGTGCCGTACAATATAGAATGTTTTCGTAAAAATAAACAGCATTAAAAATGTGCAGCTCGTGTAAGTTTATAGCTTTGTAAAAACATATTGACAGGAGTCTCTTGAGTCTTCACAAAGCTAATTTTATTATAGAGGCGATGATTACCCTGACTGAAAATTTATGATGTTTTTGAAATAGCCACCCTGTATTTTATGAAAACATGAATTGTCTGCTTAAACTTGAACCTGTGATTCAAAGATCGTTATTGATAACAAGCTGTTCACTGAATATAATAGAATTAATTAAGCAGATATTCGTAAAGAAATAACTCAAATATAAGTTTTAATAGCAGAAAGATCGGGTCGTTTCTTGGTAATGATTAAAACGAAAATGTTTATGTTAACAAACAAATAGGTAAATAATTACGTTTTAAAAACTAAAAAGAAAACTGACTTCATTGGATACAATTTGAGACCAGAGAATTATTTTATTTTGAAATTTTTACTGGAAAGTAGATGTATTTTGTAAATACCTATATAGTATAAGTAGGCCAACTAAACGCACTGCCCTGCACTGCAGGCAACGAAAATATCATTTGTTGATATTATAAAAACCGCTCGACCGATTTTGATAAAAAATTAAATGGGATCTAGAACAAAGTTAAACAAAAAAATGTCATATCAGTTAAGGCGTCTTTGAGAAATCGGTTAACATATAAAAAAAACAATGATTCCGACAAAAAAAAAGATTTTGTCATCGAAAATTCCTTATATTTTATTGGTTTTTAAATTCGTGAGATGTGAGATTCAAAGTTGACGTCACTTTAGCTAACAATGACACCACAGTTAGCTGTGCTCGGTTAAGCTATGTTTAGATAGTCTTTACAAAATGAATAGAGTTGTGAATCATTACGTTTTGAATCTTACATCACAGACATAAACTTCACCCCAGCACTCTTCTCTTAGCGAACAGTCCTAATGTAACATAATGAACCGCATTTAAGCAGGTGCACTAGGTAAAATAAATGTGGGCATTAAGAGGTGGCACATTATAAGTGCGCTAATGGAAACCTCTTTTATTTTACTCCAAGTGGCAAGCACTCGTTAAATCCGTTGACGTTTTGAATACAAACAAAACAGCATAACCACCTCGTAGAAGTTTTTACATTAGCCTGTCGGTAGGTACTCGCGTCTGTTTGTTTCGTGCTCTCGTCCAAGAATGCTAGCATTAGTTTGGACTATTATACAAGTTTTTAATAGTGACTGGCCAGTCCGCCCACTTTGTAGTATCTGTCCTGTGTTGGTTGGTTGATTCCTTGCAGGGTAAACATTTATGTGATGAACATAGGTGTTATTAATTGTATAAGGTATCATAAAAATTAAAAGTCAAAGTCAAAAGATATTTTATTCAATAAAATCACAGGATCAATTTGACGTCTTACATAGGTGTTTAGGTGCCAATTCCTCCTAACCCAAACCCGAGAAGAACTGCATGCATTTTTGCCTGATCTATCTTATAACTACCTGTACTACGAAAAAACGAACACAAAAGAGTTTATAAATTTCAAATGTGTCGATTAACTGTCTGAGAGCAGAGCAACATGAGGCCATTCATTTTTATCAATAATATAGTCATTGATATTATAATACGCTTTATTCCTTCTTTCATTTAGCCCCAAACAAAGTATAGCTTATATAATGGTGACCAAATTACTATGACTATGATTGAAATTACATATTTATGATACTTTATTACACCCAGACACAGAACTAACACGTATCAATAAATAAATAATGGCGGAAATTTCACACAGCGTCAACCCCATCTTATGCTAATCACACAAAAGTTTGCCCACGAAGGGAATCGAATCATATGTATGTATTTAAAAATGTATTCTATCAGTATAAATATCTATAACACCTTTCACGCATCCTTGTCGAATTGCGTTATTCGTTATTTTGACGTTTGGACACATTATGTAATCTCCTTGTAATTTAGGAGATGTGCTCTAGTCGGTGAATTATTTATCTCTTTACACCTGTTTCTTTCCAGCGCAGTTTCCTTAGTCTCCTACGACAAGAAAGCTCCCTTCTCCTTAATTTTACTCATGTAGCTGATTCGTGACTCTGCTCTTTCTTTCAACATTCCTTTCTATGATCGATTGCCAATCATTTACCTTATTTTATATTCAATTATTTTCGTATTTTCACATTTGATACTCTTTCTGTCCTGCTAATCTTTTCCAGCCTTCTCCAACACTACATATCAAATGCTTCCAGGATCTATCTATCTCTCTTGTACATTGTCCACGTCTCACACCCATACTCCAATCTCCTTCGATAAGACTCTTTTCGACAGATTTTAATACTTGAGAAGTTAAGCAGAAGGTTGCGAGTTCGATGCCGCTGCGAGACAAATGTTTGTATCATCTGCAAATATTTGTATCGGGTCTGGGTGTTACTATGTATAATATGTTGGTATGTATTTACAAAAAAAAGTATGTTAGCAGTATATCAGTCATGCGGTACCCAAAACACAAACTCTGCTTACTTTGGGGCTAGATGATGCTGTGTGAAATGTCCGGCATTATTTATTTATTTTAATAAGAAATACTTTTTTGATTATTCTGTAATTACTTTTATGATAAGTGGCACAATGCAGCGGCCCCAGTCCCCAGCAGCACCGCTATGAGGCTAGCACAGGACCGGAAGGAAGCACATACTACCATTAGTATGTACCATTCTTCCGGTCCTGCAGGCATATGTCCTATACCCAGCAGTGGATGAATTTGGGCTGTGGATGATGATGATGAGGATGGTCACGTCTAGCCATCTTTAAAGTGGTTACAATTATTAGTTATGACAGCTTTTCATATTATAAAACTTAGATTTAGCATGCAATTGACTTCAAATTCGTCCTAACGGGTGCTAGCCTCCTAACAGCTAACTCCCCGTTTGTTTCGTACCTTTCGAAGCCCAAACTACGAGCACAAGTTTTCGGTCTCATTTTAAAACTCTCTGCCCTCGCTCGGGGTAAATTTTAATCATAAAGAGACAATAGAGGTGGAGGTAAAGCATACGCGAAAGTTTCGCTTTCTGATTTATGCTCCATTTTTGTGCATTATGCTTGTTGGGAAGACAAATCTTATTTGCGATTTGAATTCACTACGGAATGCGCTCAGATTTCGTCACGACCGGTCATTTATTTAAACGATGACTGTATTGATCCCTTACTTAGTTAATCTATTAGAACCATCTAAACAAACTTTGCCACGGGCGTGCAATCTAACTTGGTGCTAAAACCAATCTAGGACTAGTCCGCTACCGCGTAGATGCAAGTGGCAAGTGACAGCCCTAGCTCGAGTTGACTGTACCCCGAATTCAATAGTGTTCCAGGATCAACGCACACATAGCCTTTGTCAATTACAACGAAGCCATTGAAGATTAAATGATTTGGCTGACCCTCAATTGTAATTAACACATATCCGTAGGGCACTAGTTTCAGACGGCAAATCACAAACGAACTTATTGTTAATTCGTAAATGCAAACTCATAACTGATACGAAGTAAATTTTGTAATTAGGGTTTATGTAGAGCCTATTATTACCTAGAGGTAAAATATTATACGTCCGGATCGGATCTACCCAGAAATGAGATATCAGTCACCAGTAACGTAACGATATTATCAACAACTTCCAAGTCACGGTGAGGAAAAACAACTTTAGCAAAACGTCAAAACAAAACATAAACCAAAACAAAACTAATTATTATGAATGAACTCAAAGCTCTACGGAATAAAGAAGAAATCATACTACGTAATTATAATCGGTTGGGAGTCTTGTAAACCTTGGCTTTATGACAACCAGTGGACGTCATTTAGCGGTGAACAGCAACAACCAAGAAATAATAGACGATAGCTGATATTTCGTTAAATAAAAACCGCTCTGATAACGGTGGAATTTCCTTAAGTAACCGTGCCTTAAGGAAACCCGAATACTTATGCCCAAACTCATATTTCTCGACAATTATCCCAAATAAGTTGAATAAACTCATTTTGTGGTGGATTGCGACCGCAACCTCGCCTATTAAAATTAATAACACGAGTATGTAGTACATTCTGTTCAGTATTCATATTGTTGACGTGATAACGTCTTATAAATCAATGAACGCCGGCTTCACGCACGAAAAAGCATAACTCATTGTCACGTTCCGCCTGAGCCGAGCGTGCAAGTGAGAGCGCGGAACAAGCGATAGAGAGGCACGGTCGGCCTAAGCGTTCGGCATGTGACGCCGGGTTTCTTATAACGTTATCACGTAAAATTATCGTCCGTTGACCGATTTTACAGACAACTGTTTTTTTTGTACAATTCTTCTGTGCTTACGTTATTCATTAATATTACTTTCTAGTTAGTAAAAATGATTCTTTCCTTCAACTTCTTACAATCAAATCTATTGTCAACCTTCGGTGCGGAAGCTTGCCCAATCTGAGTGAATGTTGTATTTATAAACACCTTTGTCCTCGCTAATTAAACGCTCCCTCCTCCTTTTCACTAAATATATTCTATACCAAACTATAATCCTTAACCGTACTTACCGGTAACGGGCCAATCTACCTACCTTTTAATAGTGATTCCGTTAATAGATTCCGTTGTAATGAAGTAGTTATTTCTGAAGCTCGTTCCAGCAAACTGAACCGGAAGCTCATTATCGCTCCGACCGACCAAGAAATCTTATAATCTCCTTCACTTTGAAATAAAATCTTGAATAATTGAATATTCAGAAGATATTTAACGGTTAAATACGGAAAAACGTTTTTCCTTTTCTTAATAGGTACTCCGGCGGGAAGATTCTTTGACAAATAGGAAAATTAGAAGGAAACATAATGATTAAATGAGAGCGCGGTAAGTACATATTTTATGAGTGCATTTAACGACGACTGAAATGAGACATTTTAGACTCATTGCGAGTTTAAATTTAATATTGCTACGCCTATTTTAAGATACTATATTATTTGACAGCACTGTAGTTAAATACATAGGTAAAGACATATATTTGTAGTAGATACTGTACTGTAGAATTGATACTGTAGGAGTAATTCTGTAGAAGATAGGTACTTCAACTCTTCTTCTCATTGTTTAGAATTACTCACGAGAAGATATACAAAAATACCTAACTGTAAATGGACAAACATTTGAATGATGAACGTCGGTATTTGTTCTGGGTGCTATATACATAAATAAATAATGCCGGACATTTAACACAGCATTATCTGGCCCCAAAGTAAGCAGAGCTTGTGTTATGGGTACCATATAACTGATATACTACTTATATTTTTTTTTATTTTTAAATACATACACATTATACATAGAAACACCCAGACACGTGACAAATACTTGTAGATAATACAAACATTTGTCCCGCGGTGTGAATTCAATCCCCAACCTTCTGCGTCTCAGACCTGCCCACAGCGCCACAGAGGTCGTCATAAAGAATCATAAGTTACATACAAATGATTCAAAAATAATACATATAAGTATTATATCAGTCGTCTGGTCACCCATATACAAGCTAGCCTTAGTTTGGGGCTAGATGGCGTTGTGTGTATTGTCAACCAATATTTATTTATTTGTTGTAAAATTTATAAATTATGTAAATAAATAGAGCAGGGCGCGTCGCAAGGATTGAACCCAAATCCCTTGCGATTGAGTCAGTCAATCACCAACTGCGACTCGAAGGTCGTCAATCCCCAGAACTGTCTAATGTAAACCTTTATTTTTAACATCAGTGCTAAAAGTAATCACGTAGTAAACTACAATGTTCTCAAAGACAAACACTTGAGTCAAGGATATAATCTGCAAATACTGTGCACTAATATTTTATCTCTTGTCCACAATTTATCTATATGACATATATGACGACCTCTGTGGCGCAGTGGGCTAAGATCCGCCTGAGACGCAGAAGGTTCCGGGTTCGATTCCCGCCGCGGGACAAATGTTTGTATGATCTGCAAGTATTTGTCTCGGGTCTGGGTGTTTCTATGTATAATAAGTATGTATTTACAAATAAAAAAGTATATAAGTAGTATATCAGTCATGTGGTACCCATAACACAAGCTCTGCTTACTTTGGGGCTAGATGATGCTGTGTGAAATGTCCGGGATTATTTATTTATTTATCTCATATTAAGACGATTCCTGAGCATATGGCCTTGACAATTTTTTACAGAACTCATCAGACTCATTTAGCAGAAAAAAATAATATATGGATTTTTAAAATAAGATGCACGAGTGATGTTTGCGATTATTTATTCTATTAAGGCAAGCTGCAAAAAGACCTAATTTCATAGTTATAATAAACAATAACACTAATAATCACGTTTTAAAAATTAAAAAGAAAAACGACTTCATTGAATAAACTTGAGCACATAAAAAATACAACCTTTTTTTTATCATTGTTACCCCATAACTCCGTGTGAAATGTGAAAGGATAAACTTTCCGATTGATACCATAGAAATTCCATCAAAATCGGTTCAGTAGTTTGGTTTTTAAATCAAAATAGCTGGAAAAAATATGTCGTTCATGTACACGAAATTTCGTATATTGCTTTTTTTACGTTCTTGTGGTGTTTTTAGAAAAATTCTAAGGTACTAAAATGCGTGAAATATATTTTTTTTTCTGTACAAAAGATAATTTGCTGAAGGGACCGTCTAAAGGGCAACTTTGGATACCCATTCGTCACTTATTAATCTTTTGTATTCTAGTTGTTTGTTTAGTGCTTGTTAACCCACCCTGCCCTCATAATTACCTAATTAGCTCCCAGTTACGTCCATCAAGGTTAGCATACGTCGCAAAAATGGGTCTGTCCGAACTGAGTCACTAGTTATAGTTAGGGGTTGTTTTGCGGGTTTTAATGTAACATAACAGCAGTTTTGTTGTTTGACCCGACTCTTTAGTAATCTTTTTCCTAAATTAGCATGTTCAAGTGGATTTGTGATGAAAGTGTTGTGTATTGCACTATTTCAAAACATTATGAATTTTGGAGTTAAGACCCTCCCTGGGCCGGTTGGGAGCCTGTCTCGTTTTCAAAATAGTTTCGGTGCGTCTGATAGAAACGGTGCGTCTAGTAAAAACATCGCGTGTGCAAAAAGCTGCATGGCCTAGCGTATTAGCATTACCTTTCAACGTGGCAATGCCACAACCGACTTAAGGACACTGCCAGTGACCTGAATTCGTTGAGCTATCGATAGAACTTTTTAAAATCGTCTAACTGTTTCACATGTAAGTAAAATGGTCTATATATAACTCAACTGTTTCACATGTAAGTATTTTTAAACGACTTTATCAAAAAGGAGGAGGTTCTCAATTCGTCGGAATCTTTTGTTTGTGTATGTATGTTCACCGATTACTCGAAAACGGCTGAACCGATTTGAAAAATTCTTTTATTGTTTGAAAGGGTATACTTTACAGGTGGTCCCATATAAATTTTATCAAAATCAGTCGAGCTGAAAAATCAACGAAAGTCTAAAAATTGTATACATCGATGATGTTTTCATGTACTTCCCATACCTCGCTATCTCATTGGAGCAGTGCGTTTATTTGGCCTACCCATATTATATATACAAAATACATCTACTTTCCACTAAAATTGTATTATAGGGTCAAATTTCATTCAATGAAGTCGGTTTCTTTTTAGACTTTAAACGTAATTATATATCATTTGTATTTTTTATATCTCTGTACATTTCTGTAAGTAATGTCTATGAATTATTTAAAACGACCTACTTCAATTTGACTTTTACTCTCGTTAAGTGTTAGGACAGCGAACACATATTTCGGTTTAATCCTTTGGGGTTCTCTGGAAAAATGGCTGCTTGAGTATTTTCAGATGCTTTCGTGTTCCTATTAATTATGAATTCGCTCCTCCTCTCTTCATTTTAATGAATTTATGAAATTAAATACTAATGCTCTTGATGACTGTAATAAAAAGTCTCGAGATTTATAATTTGAAGCGATAGACGTAATTTAAAGCGATATTTTATTTTTGTGGGCTATTTTGGGGCCAGATGATGCTGTGTGAAATATCTGGCATTATTTATTAATTATTACTGGTGCACGCCATCATCTCACGGTACATGGGGTCACAACAAGTGGGTGTTTTCTTCCTTTCTGCATTATTATTCGTCAGTTAATTCTGGTGCACATCATATGTATTAAAAACCCATTGACATAAAAAGCTCCCCTGTAACCAAAAGCCCATCTAGCAAAATTGCCATCCGCTGGCTCATTACGGACTGAGCCAACCGCGGATCCGATATCCCTCCGCACGTGACTAAAGGAAATTGAAATCTCTATCGGTTAATCGAAATATTCAATGGATGTTTCTAAAACGGGTTTTTTAATTATAGAGCATGTTTTTAGAGTTCAGTGCCTCAAAGAAAAAAAAAATAACCCCTATAGGATATTGTCCGTCTGTCTGTCAGACCTACAGTTTGATAGTTATTGTAAGCCTCTCAGAAACGGTTTTCATACTTAAGCATTTTTTTTTATCTCTATCGGATTGTTATTTCGGTGTAAAACATTGTTGATTTTGTTTTGTCTAACTGAAAACTAATAGAATTAATACAAACTCTTTAGTGAGGCGTGGTATTGTTTAAGTTCAAGGATAAACTGTTCTTCTCTTGAATTGCTACTTCACATGGTTATATATAAAAAATATATTTTCGTTAAGAATCTTGAAAAAAAACTATGTAGCTTTTACTCTAGCTGAATCCTAAGGTATCAAACAAAACTCGGCCTTAGTAACATTTGTGTTTTTTCCGCAGAAATAAAGAATTTTAGATCAGGTGAATATTTCGATTAAAGCAACGAATCCCTCTTATTATGAGCCTGCACGACTTGCTACTTGAACACGTTTGCTTGCCACTAAAGGGTCCTTTATTTAACCATTCGTTTGATTTCCCGTTTTTGCTTAATTTCAGGTCAGGGTTTCGCTACAACCTACAGAAAATAACTTAATATTATATAATTTTAAAGTACCATGAAAAGTATAGGTAGATAGATACCAGACTACCACACGGAATGTTACAATAACAATATCTTCACTTATCTAAGGCAATACAATTGGCGGCGTTATCGCTAATAGCGATCTCTACCAGGCAACCGTTGAATGGACTGGACTAAAAATAAACAGAGAAGGGGCATGTAGGTGTGGTGTACTTATATAATTAATTACATACTTACATATAAACTAAACAAATACTGATATAAATATAAACATACATATGTACTCAATATATATAATAATAATGATAAACAGTCTAAAAAATCAACAATACAGAAATAACTTTGTATAAATAACGATAGATAGTGTTTCATGATCATGCTTTTGAAGATGGGAAGAGTCTTGGCCTTTCTGATACCTACAGGTTTGTTTGTTCATTCAGGCTGACCTGTCAGCTGAGTTGGTAGTTGGTCTGCCTTCTGAGCTGTTGAGGGTTTGGATCCCTACTCGGAGAAACATTTCTGTGATGAACATGTGTTTGTTCTGTTCTGGGTTTTATAAAGTATCATAAGTTTGTATTTATGTATTCAATCAGTCATCGAGTCACCATAATACATAATAATAATGTTTGGGGCTCGATGGTTTTGTGTGTATTGTCTACTAAACGTTTATTAATTCACAACCTGGTATCATGATCAAGGTAGAAATAAAAACAAACAAATGGTTTTCATCCACAAACACTCTCTCAAAACTTATTAGCATGGATTTATGCTTAATATTGATAGAATTAAGGAACGTTCCACGCATATAATCTGGCCCGATTATAAATTACTAACATGCTTCAACACAGCAAAGACAAGCAGCTAGTTATCTCCCATGTTTATTATGTGATTTGATACTCGAGTGAATGACACAAGACTCGCATGTTGCTACTAAATCCAGAATTCGGAGCAAATGCTAATGGGAACGAGCATATAGGAAGGTATATAGACAGATCCCACTGACGAAAACTTCTGTGAAATTGTACAAATACCTAAAAGTGTACGTAATTGTTAATTTGAAAATTTATATTTGCATTATGCATTAATATTGAATTGTATAAAATTTTATTTTTATCACCAATATATAATATACAGAAAAAAAATCCCAGTAAAAATAAGAAATAAAATATTGACAACGCACACAACATCATCTAGCCCCTAAATTACGTATCTTGTATTATCAGATGCAGCGATTCGTATCCACAACCTACAGCGCAGAAAGCAGAATTACCTGAGCAGTGAGGCAGTCAATGCGTTTTATTATATTCATCGCATCAGAATATATAAAAATAAATCTCCGACTTTGTGACATACAAAGTCGGATCTTGTCGTTCGTCATTTATATAAAATGGTGTCATTCATATAAACTAATTATACGGATTATAGTTAATCACAAAGAAACACGAAGCATTTAATCCAATTATTCACACCCGAGTCAATAAACTCCAGCTCTATTATCTATTATAATCCAGATTTATAGCTAATTACTAATAAAACTGGAAATAACTAGAGAAAAATAAATAATACAAGAAGCGTCATGTTTGCTTCGCAAGACGGCGTAAAATTATATATCTAAACATTCAGATATAATTTTATGAACATGCGCAGTCCAAAAACTTTAAATTCGATGTCCTCAACCTCTTTAAATTGATTGAACCAGCGAACGGCTCTAACCTGTGCCTGTCTCCTGCATGACAGCAAGGTGTAAATGGAGGCAAATTCGTCAATTTATATGCGAATCAGGTGCCTTTGAGAAGCGATCACGGCGTTGGTGCTTTAAAAATTCTATTAGTTTTGTCTAGAGAGGAGTTACGACGGCACTTATCGGAGTTTCATTAGCTATCTTCTTACGGGTGATTGAACAAGAGTTTTTGGACGAAATAGATGATTGAAAAAACTACGCACAGACTAATTAAGTCCTTTTTTGGAAATCAGTTAAAAATTAAAGCTCAGACATAAAAATACTGGCCTGTCAGCTCAGTTGGTAGTAGCTCTACCTTCTGCGCTGTAGGTTGAGGGTTCGATTCTCTCCCAGGATAATAATTTATGTGATGAGAACATATGCGTTAGTTCTGTGTCTGGATGTTATAAAGTATTATAAGTATGGTCACCATAATACAAGCTATGCTTAGTATGGGGCTAGATGGTATTGTGTGCATTGTCCACCAATATAAATAAAATTAAATAAGTAACTATAAAAATCCTTGACATTTCTTGTGATACTAATTATGTATTTGACTCATATGCTACTTATTTCGTTTTTGTAAATACATACACATGAGAAAACATCCGAAACCCGAGACAAATATTTATAGATCATTCAAACATTTGTCCAGCGGCAGGAATAGAGACTGCAACTTCTTGTGTCTAAGGCGGACGCACCACAGAGGTCGTCAAATATTTTTTTATGAAAAACATAACTGTCATGTCTTATCAAACATGAATACCTACTTCTGTAGGTAAGAAAGCTTACCTAAAATATTTCGCCAGGTCATGCAAAAACTTCTAGATTAACAGCATAATTTTGTTAGATATATAATTAATACGTAAGGCACCAGATAAATACATATTTACAATACTCGTTAAAATTATAATTAGCCATTAGCTAATGGAATAATCAGTTTTATATAAAGGATTACTTTACAGTTAAACATTTAATACCTATTAGTAGTAAAGCTTGAGGCTATTATCCACAAATTCTGCGTCCAATAATACCTTAAATTAATAAATGTACAAGCGCGTTATCTATTAATAGACTGTCTGAAAGAACTGTAAAATGAATAAGTCTACAAGCGATTGCTTCGTTTATCTCAGCTTTAGTCGATGGCAGCCCTAACAGTAAAACGAGCATCTAAACAGAAAACACCGAATAATAACTTTTCGCGTTCCACGAGGTGCTTTTTATTATTTAATTATGATTTTTTACGGTTATAATAAACTTTAATTACGTGGCAAACGTCGAGGTTCATTAAAAATCTCTTTTTCTCGTTCGTTGGCTTTAATTATCCGTTTTCATTGTTCGCGAGCGTTGCGTCTGCTACCGGCAACTCTCAAATATCTAACTTATATCAGCTAGCTATGTGCCCAACGAGCTTAAAATCGTGAAGGAAACCACTGACTAGGTATCACTAACTAGTGTATCCAAAGACCTACAACTTGTTGAAAAATGTACATCCTCTTTACGTCCTCTCTATTCTTGCTCATGCTCAAAACTAGGTGTTCGTTTTACTGTGATGAAGTTTTAAATCGTAATACGTATTAGTGACCCCTTAAAGTTACGAAATAAAAATAAAAGAAAAAAACATCTAGGGAATTTTAGGGATTTGCAAAATGGGTTTGTTTTTGTGAATATTTTACTACCCTATCGTGTGGCATATCGTAGGTCATTTAAAGAGACCAGGAGTTTTTTTTAACATATATCCAATACAGACATTCGTTTGATAAATATTAAGCTTTGAAGTGGTGAGCTTTTGATACAGGTTAGTGACCCCCTTCCCGCTCCCTCTACCGGCTAAACTGTTTTATGAAACCAGAAATGTTTTACAAAATAGTTTGATATATAATGAAATAACAAGAAAAGTTATAACGGATAGTAAGGCTTTACTACATTTGACACCTGACACCTGTCATCCCTTCAGATGATTTTTTACAAAAATATTTACATTTTATAAACCCTGCTGACTAACAGAAGAGCTAGCAACAGAGCAGGAAAACTTGAAACAAACCCAGCTCGGTGCCAGCCGTTATGCACCTGCAACCGAACCGACACCGCATGTACTGACTCATCTTTCGTGCTGGTCCTGTCGGCGAGGTTGAGAGGTTAGTGTGGGTTCCTAGGAAGGCCTGCGCTATCAAACAGAATTCCAGATAGAGTGGCGTCAGTGGAGACAAAACTTCACCCACCTCAACTTGCTGGAGTGGATCCATGAACGAAAGTTTTGAATTACAAAAAACTGATCTGTAACTTGACTGACGCCACCTAAATCATCTTCAACAGATGAACTAAGGCTAATGATTTTGTTATAATAATTATATGGTTTTAAATTAGTTTGGGACAAGGCCTCAAGTAATTTGATTCATAACTTTACTGACTTCGGAAGCCTTCACTGTGCGTTGACACTTGCACATGGCTAATTTATTGATCTTGTTTTAGATACATATTGAAAATTATATGTTTGTTATACTGTTGCCTTTAACTAACAAGAAATAAACACAAGCATTACTTATTCGTAAACATAACACTACCTAAGGAAACTTTAATCAAAGGTAACCGCTCCCTTTGTTTAAACAGTAGGTACTTTAGAGATCCAGCCCTTGGAAATTGTTACTTATTTTATCTTGGAATTTTACGTTTGATTCTTCGTGTACGTCAAAGAGTTTTACTTTAACAGTTGAATAATAAATTCGTCTAAAAAAGAAACGGAGTTACTGAGAATTCACTATTTAAGAGATATATAAGAGATAGATTTTGATAAGAGAGCAACGAGTTTCGTTTTTTTATACAACTGAGAAAGCAAACGTTCAGTAGCAGTCACGGTTCATTTAAGTGAAGTTTCACAGGCTAGTGTCATATTCATACAATGATCTTTTCACAGGCGTGAAAGGCCTTTGAGCATATTATAAAATAACAGATTATTAAGAAGTCAAACTCAGACCAATGAAATATAAAGTCGCCGCGCCGCTATCAACCAAAGTGAAGCCACTAAACCGTGCTGCTTTATGTAAATACACGCACGCACGCACACATTTACCCCAAAACCATGCGCTTTGCTCATGGTATATGTCATATCGCCATTCAGTCAGTAAACATCGGACAAAAAAAGACTATGCCTATCTTCTGCGGTAGAAAATAACAGCAAAACATTAAAATAGTGCCGAGGTATCACTATTCATTATAACTATAAGAAAACATAAATTATGCGCAATGGCTACTATACTACTATACTACTATAATATATAAACCTCGTTTGTTCAAATCATTTTGAATATCATGATGACATGTACACAATAGTTGTGGACTCTATCGTGTGACCAAAAGCAAATATCGCCGTTCGATGTGATCATTGATCTCATGGAGTTGCCAAGTTCATCTTCTGCGTCTGTTCCCGTATGTATTTTTCTACGTCTAATATGTAACCGACTTCAAAAAAGGAGGTTCTCAATTCGACTGTTTTTTTTAAATGTTTGTTACCTCATAACTCCGTCATATATAAACCGATATGAAATACATTGATTTAGTATGAAAGGATTATATTAGCATCCGGCATCGGCACCCGTAACAAAATTAGCAAGGATCATACAAAAAAGTGTTAAGACCAGACGAGTTTCTTGCCGGATTCATCTTAAACTGGAGTTAGGAGGAACCGGCACCTAGATTCACTAGTATGTTAAATGATTCAAAGTGATCCCTCTGATTTTATTGAATATAGAATGTCTTGATTTGATTTGAGCAGCCTACTGACTTACACGAAAGTAGTAGTTACCTATATTAACGATACAAATAGGAAGTCGTTAATATGGATGCCGTTTTGACTTACGTCTTTTTACTTTCGTGGCAATAACTAGTTTAGTTTTGTACGGCTGCCACAACAAAGTTATTCGAAAAAAAGCTTGAGCAGAAGCTGCAACTTTTGTTAGTCTACCTAATAGGCCCCAAAACTTCCAATGTGATTTGTGTTCAAAGTAGAAGAACTGATACTAAGTGCGATTGACCACAACACGACAAATCACTTAGCTTCGCTCTGACACTACTTCCTACTTTTTCCTCATACACTACATTTTACTCGCCCATCTTTTTTCTTGTTTTAATATTTTATTAGAGCACTTGAACGCGGTGATCTGCCGTCATTTTCCTTTTTTTGTCAGCTTGAGTGTATTGAAAATGGCGCTTACAGTATTAACCAGTAAATACTTTGAAGTATATACTAACAGATTTTTAACGTTTACAATCCCTATGGAAAGAACCAGACGATTTGACCGTCACGCGTGTAGGTTAGGTATAGTAGGCAAATTTAACTGATGGTTGGACATTACAGGAAGATTCCTTCTTAGTGGGCACCACCACAATGCCAGATGTTCTATCGACAAGTAGTAGTGTGCTGGCATTACTGTGTTTAGATTTGAAGGTTAATGGAGCATGTGAAATTAAAGGGCAAACAGACAAAAAAACTGACTGTCCTACTGAATTTCGACAGTTCGTTATTTCGACAAGTCGCTTACATCGAACAAACTAAGTTCGACTAAACTCACTTTCGACAGACATACCTTCGACAGAGGGCATCAGAGGGCATCGCTTCGTAGAGTCGTTTCGAACCATCAAATAAAAAAATAATTAACCCTAACGTAACTCAATTAGTTTTGTTACATTTTAAAGCAGTATTATGTCGAAGGTATGTTTTCTGTTGAAATATTATAATTATAGAGCATAATCTACTCCCGCGCAGACAGTAACGGAACGGAGCCCAGCCATCGTCTGTAGCTATAGCCGTTACATACCTTAACATATAACTACGCAACTAGACAGTATTTATTATAAATAAGTAGGTACTGTAGTGTACATAAATAATGTACTTACTTAAGCATATTCTAAGCACAATTAAGTATGGATTTATGACAAAAATGTGGCAGATTACGTCGCAGACGAATTCGAGAGGCCGGCCGGAAGATAATAATTTTCGGCTCCATTTACTTTATTACATTTCGGTGCGGGTAATGAGCACGTGAGATAATAATATTATTATGAGAAAATAAAATGTATATGTAGGAACTAAGAAACCTAAATGTATCTACTTCTATCTTCATGATATAATTATTAAGTGTAGTTATTGCTAGTACTATTTTTCACAAAATAAACTCAGTAAGTCAGTCGACTCAGCTCATTTGGTATTAGCTCCGCTATCTGCGCTGTAGGTTGAGGATTCGATTCCCCTCCAGAACATAGATGTTTTTTCTGTGTCTAAGTATTATAAGTATGTATTTATAAATATATAAATATTCTATCAGTAATCTGGTCACTTTAATGTAAGCTATGCTTAGATTGGGGTTACCTGGTGTTGTGTGTATTGTCCACTGTTTTATTATTTCTTATCTGACTTTTATTAATATACTGGATGACCAGGTAAACTTGGCACAACCTTTACATTATTTAATTGTAAGCCACACCCGAATTGTGGCGAACAAAAAAATATAAAATAAAAATATACCTATTCAAAACTGTAGATACATTTTAAAGTTTTTGTGATATGCACGGCGATTTATTTTAATATACATAGAACTAGTTTCCGTCTTGTAATATCGCTTCTTAGTAGTCGTAGTCGTAATAAAACTTCTGAAACACTCAGACTCAGACTCACACCATTTATTTTACATTTTAATTATTCAAATCAAGTTTCAAGCAAATCGAACCACGCGTTAAAAGTTTCATACATTAGTTTTCTATTGTATGAAATTATTTTCTGAATTTCAAAAAATCCCGCCTTAGTGGGTGGATTTGCTGTAAAAGGAAGCTACCTTAAAAAAATAGCTTTCTAGCTTCAGCGGTTTCGGCTCGGCGATGATGAATCAGTCAGTCAGTCACGTTAAGCTCTTTTTTAGGTATAGATAAGGTAGATAAGTAAGTACATACTTACAAATTTCGCCAATTTGGTAACATAAATACATATAAAGTATCTAAGTACAGAATAAGAAATAAGAAAAAATCTAAAAAGCCAAGTCGCACCGTACGAATCTTCGAACAAAAATTTGGAAAGAACCAAGTTTGGCATAAATATTTTAGAGGTTGGACATTGCTCTTGGGACAAGCCGACATGCCATGGACTTCTGATAGCTACTTGATCGTTTCATCGATTTCTTAGATTGCAGTCGCAGGTTATATAGGAAAAGTAATGATAATAAAAAAATGTGATATATCACAAAACATCTACCCCAGAGGTAAGCAGAGCTTGCGTTATGGGAACCACGTGTGAAATATTGACGTGTATTTGACCACTCAAATTATAGATTAGAATTTAAGTACTAAATAAGGTCTAGTGCGCATTACAGATAGATTAATGAACATTATAAAAGACATACTTTAATCCTTAACTGTGAAGTTTTGGCAGGTAATTTTTCTATTAATCCTCATTTAAAAGAAAAAATAAGAAAAATCCAAACAAGTTGGTATAATTCAAAATAAGCCTTTTGCGTGAAGGTAAAATTATATATAAATTTATTACCCATTAAGGAAGTTCAGTTAGCTTTAACGAATAAATTATTAGGAGTTAGAAATTCTTATAAAACTGTTAAATAGATAAATATGACGGACATCATTCGGCGCTGGTTTGCTTTTAGATAAGAAATCTAGATAATACTATTTTTGACGTCAGCTCAGTTGGTAGTAGCTCTGCCTTTTGCGCTGTAGGTTGAGGGTTCGTGTCCCCACCAGGACAAGCATAGACGTTTATAGAAAGGTGGTGTGTTATCATAAGTATGTATCCAAAAATATATAAGTATTCTATCAGTCATCTGGGGGCCGACCATGGTAATTTTGAACGTTTGAACCAAAGCCGTAACCTGATTTTTAACATGTTTCGTACCGCGCTAAAACGAAAACGATTTAGCTCTAATTTGGATTATACGTTGATCAATCGTTGAGGGATTACGTTATTTTTGACAGTGATTTCAAACGAACGTTTTTGATTTAGTACATCCTAGTAGTCTGTGCCTAGATTGTGCTCGATTGGTAAAATCAACGAATAAATCGTTCAAGAAGAATAGCGCGGTACCATTTTGATATTCAGATTTGCCATATCCAAACCTTTGCCAAAACCAATCCGTTCAATTGCAATTACGTTGACAAATAGCGCGATCACCCTAATGGTCACCATAATATAAGCTATGCTTAGTGTGGAGCTTTTTCACTTAAGTTTTCTACTCTTTCATATTATTATAACAGTATTTTTCAATATAAAAGCATCCATCGATGTCTTTATTTTTGAAAATTAAATAAGGCAGGAAACTGAATGGTGACTGATACAGAACAGTGAGACGACTGGCAGCTAGATAGGTGGACGGCATTATCAAATTCGCGTGTCGTAAATGGACGAGACAATCTCAGGATCGAGGAGGATGTTACGAACAAAGGGAGGTTAATACAGTTGCTGATATCGGGCTGTGGATGATGATGATCAAATACGGTAGGTCGCGAACATTTTGTCTTATAACAAGAAAAAAATATTTAAAAAAAATTGCTAGACATTTTACACGGCATTATGTAGCCCCAAAGTAAGCAGAACTTGTGGTTTTGGAACTACATGACTACTACTTATACACCTTTATTTTATTAAAATAAATAGGTATATAAGTAAATTTTGGTGAATAATCCACACACCACTATCTAGCCCCAAACTAAGCATAGCTTGTATTATGGTGAAAATGGCTGATAGAATACTTATATATTTAATACATAAAAGATACTTTATAACACCCAGACATAGAACAAACATCTATGTTCGTCACACAAATATTTGTCCTGGGAGGGAATCGAACCTTCAACCTACAGCGCAGGAGGCAGAGCTACTTAATATACATAAAAAAACACTCAGACCCGCCACAAATATTTGCATATCATACGAAAATTTGTCCCGCGTTAGGAATCGAATCCGCAACCATCTGCGTCTCAGACAGGACTTCACCACTACGCCACAGATGTCGTCAAACCTATAAAGGTAAGTAAAATATTCCCATACTAATCAAATTATCACCGTAATAACGGAAGTTTGAACTTGTATGGCATCTAGACTTGAACTTGTATGGAGAGCCTTAGACACTTACTATTATTCTGTGGTTAAAGTAAGTAGGTTATGACGTGGGTGGGTCCATCTGTCATAATTTGCCAATATATCCACCCTAAGCAGTTTTCTTGGGTTACCTCGTAAAATATTGACTACTCCAGGAAGTGAGACGGACTTGTCCTACTGACGAAGCTCTATTTTATCTGCGTGGAGCCTATAATGCTTACCTACTATGAAAACATGCTATTTTATGGTAACGATTTTTTTTGATGTTTAATATATATAAATATATTGAACATCAAAGAATGATCTGAATCAGTTAAACTATCTATAGATAATTTTGACAACCTCTGTGGCGCAGTGGGATAAAGTCTGGCTGAGACGCAGAAGGTTGCGGGTTCGATTCCCGCTGCGGCACAAATGTTTCTATGATTTGCCAGTATTAGTCTCGGATCTGGGTGTTTTTTCTTTATAATAGTATGTATTTACAAAAAAAAAAGTATATAAGTATTATCAGTCATGTGGTATACATAACACAAGCTCTGCTTACTTTGGGGCCAGATGATGCTGTGTGAAATGTCCGGGATAATTTATTATTGAAGTGAAAACTTCTTTTAGCGCGGTACGCATATTTTTAGATGAGGTAAAACCTCTGGTTTTGCGGCACCGTTAACGTCTGGGGCGAGACGCAGCCGGCTGCCGCGCTCGCCCTATTTGATTATAAACCTTAATTCACATGTTTACAGTCTACTTTTGTATGGAGAAGTTTACTGAGTTAGGTTCTTTGATATATTATCTACATTCTGAACAAAAAATATTGCATCATCTGTGTTCGTTCAGTATTTGACTGGCAGTCGCCATAATTACTGATTTTGTAGTGATTTATTACTAAACTCTAACGCGCCAAAATAAGTTTTCACTTCTGTCGGCACTCCCGGAGTGCAACCCGATTTTTTATTATTTATATAAGCACGAGTTTTATTCACGTATTATTTTGTCGATGGAGACACCGATACTGTTTCGATTCATCTAGAGAATCTTCATTTAATCCGCAATTCAGATGCCGCTCGCGTTCACAGTTCGCACTCAATATTAATAGATCGTTTTAAACAGCCAATAGATCAACTGTTTCACACGACTGTATTTTAAATTATTATACAAGTTATTTTATATATCATAATTATTATCTTTCCTAAAATACAGAATATTAAACACGTATACGTGAAACAGGTTAGCTATCTAGCTATAGCTATCTAAGGTCCGTTTAAAACGATCTAAAGATAGCTCAACTGATCCAGATCACTGTCAGAGTGACCTGTACCCAAGATACTGGCACCATCGCTACGTTGACTGGCAATGCTAATACGCTGGGCCAGTTTATCGCTGGCTCAAGGCTTAGTTTGAAAACCAGCGCTATCTTCATACTTTGTATCGGAGCGGCGTGAAGCTGAGACGAGACTTATTTGGCCATACACAGGGTGAACTGTTCATCGTGGGTGTGTTTTTAGTAGGTAGGTAATGTTTATGTACTGTCTGAGTGGGTACTTGTATATATTAAAAAGTTTTTATTATATTTGTTACCTTCTATTACTATCTTGCTTAGTTTCATTTCTTTATGTGTCTACTAAATGTATGATACTCTATTATATTCTGTTATATTAAAAATTGTACAAAGATAACCGCAGTGGGCAAAGTCCCGCCTGGGTTGCGGGTTCGGAAACCCAGGCGGGACGTTGCCTGGGACCTGCCTGTCTCGGACCTGGTTATTTTTCTATGTAGAATATTCATGATTTTATTTAAAAAATATAAATAAGTAGGCATTATTTATTTATTCTAAGTATATATTTTTAATAAATCTAAAAAATTGGTTTACCTATGATGTTTCCGTTCTTTCCATAAAACCAGTACTACGGAACTTCAACTTCATAGGTAATTACTTATTAGTAGGTACCTGTATGACCGAGCTTTGCTCGGTATAAAACACGGATAAAACAACTTTTCTAAAAATAAAACCTAGGCAGTTCGATTTATCGCCTCCGAAACCCCCTGAATACTAAATTTCATGAAAATCGTTTGAGCCGTTTCCGAGATTCAGATTATATATATATGTAATACAAGAATTGCTCGTTTAAAGGTATTAGACAGATATATATGGAAAAACTAATTTATTTAATCTAACAGGAAACCAGAACTCTTTTGTGTTAAATTGATTCCATTGATGGAGGTCACAGATGCACAGGTCACAGATGCCTGTCTCAAGAGTTTATGACGTATTAGTAATAAATATTACGGCGGTGGGCATTGGTTCACCATATCACAGGACACCGACACCAACAATTATAGAAATATATTAATTAGGTTATGTTTTGATTGTACACTGATTACTTATGTTTGTTATTTTCTCAATAAATTTCATTTCATTTCATTTCATGACGACAATGTATCCAACAAAACACTGGAAAATTTAATTTTTCTTAATATAATGGGAAGCTACAGAATTGCAAGTAAAAGCTCTCAGAAAATATCAAACATCAATACCTACGAGTAAATGGCACATGTCACAGAAAGAGTCCAATCATTCTCATTCTCAATATAAATATGAGCTATCCTATATCGAACGTGAGTCGTGTCGTGTGCCTCAATGACCCATCAGCTAAATCAATCTCCGGTTACTGTCACGGCAAATGAGCTAAGAAATGTTTTAGATAGGTGAAAGGACGCGTAAAACTCAGGTTACGTAACCTTTGTGAAGCAGCGATTGATCGGCAACTTGGTCGCATCTAATATCGCAAGAGTTCCTTGGACAACGCGCAAAATGTTTTTTGTTAAAACTACATCTTTTGTGATTGCATTGATATTTTTTATAAAAATAAGCCCACGACTGTAAATACCCGTAGGGTTACTATTTTATGCTATTACGTAAAAGTGTCGCCCCCCGACTGGTGAAAATACGTGTGCAGCAAAGATATTACATATGTGTTCAAACAGTATGTTTGACGACAGTACTTGCGCAATACACGCCTATTGATTGCTAGCTGTCGCAAGATACGGGCTCGGTCAGATCCAACTCAAATCTTTAGTAACATCTTTGAGGATGTCTTCAGAGGGAAGTCAGAGGCACGACCACACATTATTATTTTGGTCCACGCTTTGCACAGTAGTAATTGTTTCGTGAAGAAAGCGGCTAGCCGCAGCACCGCGATTGCCAGCGCGCAGGTGTAAAATTTTATAAACAATATTACTGCCTTTCAGCTTAGTTGGTAGTAGCTCTGCCTTCTCCGCTGTAGGTTAAAGGAGCGATTTGTGTGATGTGTGACTTAACATATATAGGTGTTTGTTCTGTGTCTGTGTTTTATAATGTACTAGCTTCGCACGGGTGCAATGCTGATAATAAATATAATACAAATGTGTTTATTTATGACATCACATTAGAACTTCTACAATTATCAGTGTTTCTCTAATATATTATACATGTATTATACATATAAACCTTCCTCTTGAATCACTCTATCTATTAAAAAAACTGCATCAAAATCCGTTGCGTAGTTTTAAAGATCTAAGCATACATAGGGACAGACAAACAGCGGGAAGTGACTTTGTTTTATACTATGTAATGATCATATGTAGGTATTTAAAAATATATATATTTATTCTATCAGTCATCTGGTCACTATAATACAATCTATGCTTAGTTAAGCTGTGGCGCAGTGGGCCAAGGACCAGCTGAGACGCAGAAGGTTGTGGGTTCGATTCCCTCCGCGAGGCGAATGTTTGTATATGATCTGCAAGTATTTGTCTTATTTCTATGTGTAATAAGTATGTATTTAAATAAAAAATGTATATAAGTAGTATATCAGTCATGTGGTACCCACAAGCTCCGCTTACTTTGGGACCAGATGATGCTGTGTGATGAAATGTCCAGCATTATTTATATAGTTATTTTAATTTTATTTTATAGTTTCAAGCTAGATGGTGTGTGCGTTGTCCACCAATATTTATTTATTTATTTATTACTGCGATTCTGCGTTCGGCTGCGTGTGTATTTATTATTTATATACAAGTAAAGCGTGATGACGCGGCTTGGTGAGCCGTTCAGTGGATATGGGTCTGCGTTACGGCAGACGTTAAAATATACTTTGTCAGAAATGCGATTTCTTGACTGACATCACAATGGATTTAATCTCCACGAAAAAGTAACCTGAATAGAAATAGCACAGTGAAAGCACTTTTTTCTGCTTTTGAAATGAATTGGAAAGTTGGGTCGGCGTATATTAGCTTTGGTTACATATAAAATGAAATAAATCTAAATAAAACTCGTACGTGAACGACTGACTGACAATCAACGTACAGTATTCGGAGATCAACCGTAATTTGGAGGATTCTTTCAGGTTTAAGAGGAGTAAGAATAAATACCAGAATACCCCAAAAAACTCTTCGTATTTTTTAACTAGTAAACAATTAGTTAAATCGTACTTTAATAATATTATACAATCATGGCCAATAAGTATCTTTGACATATTTTTATATATTAAAAATATAGTAAAAATATGTCAAGGTACGTATCCGCTACTTAGACATTTCTTTGACATATTTTTAAGATTTTAAAAAGGGAGAAGATGTGTTCGGTTGTATTTTTATGTTTGTTATTCTAGAACTCAGTCATTTAATAACTGTTTTAGTATATAAGTTATTGTATTTAATGGTTTTGGGGGGTTATACTTACCGTTTGGTCTCATTTAAATTAAAACTTTTAATAAGATTTTTAATAAGATTTTTATTGAGTAATGTTTTAATGAGGACTTGTTGATATTAAATACAATTGAAAAATAGAATTGCATCTCTAAGGATTGTTAAATAAAAGATGCAATTGAAATGGGCTCAAATTTTATTCAATGAAGTTTTTAATCTTAATTGTCTTCTTCAGCTTTGAAGAAAACAAAATAATGCGAACAAAGTCACGAGGAGTTCCACAGTCATATTCTTAATTATGAAACCGCTAAAGAATAAAGTTTATATTGAAATTGGGTTTGTATTTAACCTACAAAAACGGGATCATTGAAAAATAAACCTACATTTTCTGGTAAAACGAGAAAATTAAACAACCCTAATGAGAAAACTTTCTGGGTTCTAGCGATTATAATAATGGAGGTCTACCGTGAAACAGTACATTATTATTCGCCACATGTGTAAATGTGGTTACTAAAGATCATCATTTCCCTCTAAAACTAACTTCTGGTAATGTCTCTTCTAGTGTATGCCTGATATAAATAACGATTTGAAAAAAATATGCTATCTGATTTTATTTGCGCAATTTCAGTGCTCAGAAAATCACAAACCATTCACCACACTGGTTTGAAGTAATGACACAATAAGAAGATAATGGAGTGCTCAAGCAGAAATCTATAAAAATAGCGTGCTAAAATAGTGTTCGTACGCACTAGAGGTGCTTACGAACACGTAGCATGAGCGTAATGCATGCTAATACACGTAACATGTAGCACGAAACATGCACGCAACATGTAACTAATACACGTAACATGTAGAACGCATTACGCTCATTTGTATGTGATCCTGGGAAAAAACATTTGTGAGCCCATTGGGTTTGTTATTTCGCAAACCTTAAAAAATATTATGTGACCCAATTGCTATAAAAATAACATATCAGTAGTTATAGCGATGAATGTACTCATAACATAAAAGGTATCAGTTGATATAGCAGATGTCTGCCAACCACGTATTATTCAAACATGGCACTTGACGGAACAATTTGTTGGGCTCATTCTTTGTAAACGTCTCGCTTTGTGATTTCAGCGAACACGGCGTGAACATTTTGACAAGTGGAATTTGTTCACCAAAGAGCTGGAAATAAAGGGTGTACAAAAGCTCCCAAAACATCAAGATACATCCAGTTGCTCTACTTCGAATGGATACAAACAAAAATCGCTTTATCTCGGTCGATTTACATTTTAAATCCCTTACCCTAAGGCAGGCTTATACAACTTTGTTTATCTAATAATAACCCTATACCCTGAGTTTTCCTCCTGAGATTTAATTATCTTTTCAAAAATTGTTTTTTTACTTAAAATTTTTTTTCAAACAATAGACAAATACTAGTTTTTTAAGTTCCGAAGTCAAAAAGGGACCAACGAATACAAAACTATAAAGTTTCGTCATGTCGCTTTTATTTCACTCATGACGAAAAGAAAAGTGAGCGATCTTTAATGTTTTCAACATGTTTTTTTTTCACCCAACAATTCAATTTTGCCATTGCGATAACTTTGTGTAACATAACAATGTCTAGGTTATGCGACAGTAAATAATTTACTTAATTCGACGTAAACTCTCGGTAAACGAAAGGATGTCATAATAAGGCATACTTTTGATGAGTTTATCTTTGTGTCTGTGTCTCTGGTGATTGATGTTTGTCTGTGACTCTCAAACGAATGAATTGTTTTAATTTTTGTCGTCAGACTTAATCGAGATTGTTAACCCTTTGAGTGGCTAAACAAAATCCAAAAAAAAACCAACTAAGGGTTCCTAGGGCACCAAACAAAATTCGGCAAAAATATTTATTGTATTGTTATTTGTTTATTGAATTGTTGTATTATATTGTATATCAAATGAACGGTACGGATCTCATCCTCTTAAGAAAATATGTTCAGACAGTTGACAATCATCAGCACATTTCTAGTTGATAAAGGGATGTGAGCAACTTTCACATGCCATTTAAATGGTCTTAATGGTTATAAAAACTTAAATGCGTTATTTTTATGGCAAGGGTTGTATTTTTTTTAATTTAAACTTGTCTATCTATCTATATAAATATAAATCAATTTCCGTGCGTTAGTCTTGCAAAAAAGGGCTCGACCAATTTGAGTATTTTTGTGTTTTGTTACCCTCAACTCTAGGGTGGTTTCACTCCAGGTCATTCAGTCTTTGGTGAATCAGTTCAAATATCTTGCTTTTCACATAGTTGTTACCTACTCTATGTCAAAATCCAGTCAAGTAAACTGACAGTCCAGTCAATCCAGTCAACAGTAATAATTCAATCTAATTACTGTCCTGTTAGCCTGGATTGGGTGGCCCATAAAAACCAGAAGATGGAAGGGTCCACGAGGCAAAAGAATTGTTGGCCGGCCAAACAGACGGTGGGCTGATGACACCATCCAAGTCACAGGGATGGACTGGATGAACCTGGGGAAAAGCAGGGAAGAATGGAAAAAACTGGAGGAGGCCTTCACCTATGAAGGGGTCCTTAGTTCGCAACCAACCTAAGAATTCAAAACAATAATAATATCGAATATGTTAGAAATAAGGAAATATACGCCTTTTTTATTTTTATTTATTTATTATTGTTTATTTTGGCCAGGATTAATCTATTACGAATCCTTATCAGAACTTAGTGAACTTTAAGACACTATAAATAGGTAACTTCAAACAAGAACCTTCTCCATTTCAATATGACATCAAACATGGTCTTTAACTAAACGTTTAAACAATGTAATCAGCTTCCCTACACCAACTTCAAACGACAAACACTAGCGTCGATAGTCGAGTTGACATTGTGTGTTTAGCTAGCGATCAAGTAAACAGTGTTTATAGTAGACATTGCTTTATGGCGGAAGATATTTAGAAGAGACGGAAGACGCCTGACTTGACACGCCACGCCAACGCGACGTCCTATTATCTTACTCCTATTATTTATCTCGGTGTTATAAGTATTTATTTACATGCACAACACCATCTAGCCCTAAACTAAGCATAGCTTTTTGATGACCAGCTGACTGATAGAATACTTATGTATATTTAAGTGCTTACAATATTTTATAAGTACTATTTTTGACTGGCCGGTCAGCTCAGTTCGTAGTAGCTTTGCCTTCTCTGTTATCATAAGCATGTATTCAATATTATAATAGTGGTTTTGTGAGCTGTAGACCTCACGAACATTGTTGGAAATGACTGAAATATAACCTTTTTTTCGTTATCAACCCCCATAACTCCACCATTTTGGAAAATTGCCAATAACTGAATCGACAAAAAAAAATTTTGTTATAGAACCTTGAGCAGGTTCAAAATTTCACGAGAATCGGTTGAGAAATGCGACCTGTAGAGGAGAATATCCGGACATACAGACATACGAAAGCATTTTTGCTTGAACTGAAACGGAGACACTCGCTTCGCTCGGTTAATTAATTATTTATAACACCCAGACACAGAACACACATCTATGTTCATCACACATATATAATACTGGAAGCACAGAAGTTTTGGCTATAACTAATTGAGATGTAAAGCCAATTAAAATGGGTTTATCAGCTACCTATTTATCTCTAATAAGCTATTTATCACATCGACTGTACCACTTTAAAAGCATAAAAAGTTGCATAAAAAAATAAACGTCACTTTCATAAAATCGTCTTGTCACGTTGCAATGGCGTCGAAATAGAGTTGACGGGTTTCGCGCGTTCCCAGCTTGTCACACACAAAATGGAGCGAAGACTGAGCCTTTTGTACTTCTAGGCTTTGTATTCAAAGTAAGCTTCCTACCGAAGCATCTGTGATGATGAAACTTCCCAGACACCGCTTGTGAGCGCGCTCTAAAACTTTACAGGAGGAAATTAAACGTCGCAAAAATCTGGTACGTTTTTCAGCTTTGAACGTCATGTAAATATGATGTTATAAGCAGACTAGAGGAATGCTGAAGACTTTGGTCGCGGCGTTCCTTATCAAAAGTAAAACATTTAGGGGATGAATTTCGGAAATTATTTTCTTTGTGGCTTATTTCGTTAGAGTAAAACTCAAACTCAGATCAAGGATCATAGTCAATTCTGATTGAAATACTGTAAAGAAAATCTATACATTTGGTTGGTTCTGGAAACCACAAAAGGTAAAAGGAAAAAATCTCTCAACATAATGACTACGTGTCACAGTTTCAATATAAACCTACAACATTTCAGAGTGTAGTTTAAAATTACATCGTCTAATTTCCCCTCGCACACTCACCGCCCACGGGCAGTAGCTGGCAACGTTTAAAACTATTTAATCATCTATTCATCAATGATTAAATGCACATAGACGTGTTGTGAAAGCTTGTGTCGCTAAATTACATAGGTGTAATGATATAATATATTTATTATTTGTTTTGGGTTGTAACTTAGAGGAGAAAGCGTTCTAGATTTTTCAAATATGAGCAGTGTTTGTTTTTGTAGAATGATTTTCCAAATTGATGTCTGGATGCGTGCAGCGGTCTCGCTCGCAGGTATCTAAAAGGGTTATGTGCGCGAGCGGTATGGAGGACAGATATTGATAGGTAGTATAATACGTCTGTTTTACGCAAAAAATGTACATTACATTGAATCAGCGCAGCCAGTGTTTTATTTGTGACTAGTTGCTGCGCGCAGCTTCGCACGCGTGATACATAAAAAGTAGCCTATGCCCTTTTCCAAAGTCTCATCTATCTCTATACCAAAATTCATCAAAATCGGTTCAGCGGGTTTGGCGTGAAAACTTGACAGACAGACAGAGTTACAGCCAAATTTATAATATTAGAAAGGATTATCAAATGAAAATATTGTCAATTATAAAACTTGGGTATTCTTTTGCAATACAATAAGTAGTTTAACTCAAAGATATACTATTCTAAGGAGGCTATAAATTGGTGCCGGGTTTTAAAAAGTTCTTTAAATGTTAAATCTTTCCGGAAACTATCCAACGGCTCCTGAAGTAGAATAACTCAAGAATACCTCCGCTTTTATAAACCAATAAAACACTTGGCCAAATTTTGTTCTAGAGAGATCGTTGTCGCTTAATCTAAATGTGTATCTTGTACCAAAGTTAAGGGCGATAAATAGAATACGGGGCCGCATTGAGGGCACGTCACGTACACCTGTCCCGCGATTAAACTCTACTGGACGATATCGGGACGTTCGGGACGTTTATTTTCAAGTAAGCACGTCTAGGGATGTCTCGCAAACAAATAAACAATTTAATTAATTATTATTAAATACTAGCTGTAACCCGGGGCTTTGTCTGCGTGGTACGTATATAAAAATAGACTATTGTTATTCATATCCATAACCAGTTTCATCTGAATTGATTTACCTATTATTGTGTAATTGAATAACAAAGACAAGCAAATATCCACATTAAAATTCACTGTCTTAATTTTGCCTATGAATAAATATATTGTATTGATAACACAGTACAACAAAACTCTCAATCGTAGATTTTAACTACTTGCCTATTATTTATTTAAATTGATTCTAATGACTTTTTTCTAAGCCCTCAATTTTTATCACATATGCATAAGTAAACGAAAATAACAATATACTGAAGGGGCTTGGTATTCAGTAAGCTCTGCTTACTTTGGGGCCTTATGATACTGTGTGAAATCTCCGGAATTATTTATTATTATGATTATGACAAATTAATTATGGTTAGATACATGTCCCAGGACATACATTTGTGTGATAAACATAGGTGTTTGTTCTGTGTCTGGGTCTTATAACATATCATAAGAACCTATGTATTTACAATTATATAAGTACTCTATCTGTCATCTAGTCACCATAATACAAGCTATTCTTAGTTTGGAGCTAGATAAATGATAAAGTACCAAAAAGCGTAAATAATAACTTTTTAACCAAGTTTAGAAAAAGGCGGATAATCTTATTTCGGTTGTATATTCATGGGCTCAAATGACATTCGATGAAATCGGTTTTTCTTTTTAGTTCTTAAAACTTAATTATTTATGCGCATTGGTAACCCTATCAAGTGGCGTCTGTCTATTCAGCGTTGGCTTAGCGTTACTATTTTGCCAATAATAATATCACAATGCTCAGACGATATATCCCCCATCCTAGGCCACAACCATGCCTTCTGTCAACGATAACGTCAGACTACTCTACTACAGAAATTCATAACATATTACTGAACAAATACTTACGTAGAATGTGCAGCACTCAATCTATTGTATATTGATATGCAAGGGTTAAAGCTTTAGTGATTGAATTAAATATAGTTTCATTTATTAGAACGATTGCTTTAGATATAACGTCTTGTAAATGTTGATATAAGCTCATTAAATTCGTATAAGTTTGATTTCTCATTGAAATGGAATATAATACGTGTGGTAGGTACTCGACAGACGTCCAGCGCACAGTAAACCTAAGCTTAGGACAAACTTGTTGGCGATTGTCGATTGCATATGTCAACTCCAAGCTTTAAGTTAGGGCTGTCGTAGTACTACAGATGCCTGTTTGGAAATTAACGTATAAGCTGTAGAACATTTGGGCACATCATCATTGGCCTTAGTTCAACTGTTGAAGATGATTTAGGTGGCGACAGTCAAGTTACCGAGCAGTTATTTGTAATTGAAAACTTTCATGGATCCACTGGAGCAAGCTGGGGTGGGTGAAGTTTTCTCTCCAGTGACGCTACTCTGCTTGGGATTCTGTTTGATAGCGCAGGTCTTCCCAGGTAACCTCTCGACCTTGCCGACAGGACCCGCAGGAAAGACGAGTCAGTATATGCGGTGTCGGTTCAGTTGCAGGTGCATAACAGCTGGCACCGAGCCGGGTTTGTTTCAAGTTTTCCTTCTCTGTTGCTAGTTCTTCTGTTGGGCACATAAATAAATAAATATTGATGAATAGCAGGGATCATACAAAATCGCGCTAGGGCCAAGATGAGTTGTCTGATTATTATCGAACATGAAAGACGATTCAAAGCGGTCCTAGTTCTTTTTATCGTGACACTATCGTATCGTTTTTCACACCACTGTGGTGAAAGCATTAAAGTGCGCCTCAAAAGCTCCATTCGTGCATTTGGCATATGACTTCAAACTATTTGGGTTCATCGGGTTTTCTTACGATATATGATTATAATGAACAGTTTGGGCTTTGACTGTTCACTCAGCACGTTGCAAAATACTACAGATTATCGGCCTTAGAAACGTCTCATAACATCTGTCAAAAGGTAATCACTGTTTAAAATAGTGCCACCCTTTTCTGTAAGATAGTGACAAATGTTTGTATGATCTGCAAGTATTTGTCTCGGGTCTGGGTGTTTATATGTATAATATGTATGTATTGACAAACCCCATAACACAAGCTTGTGGCACCCATAACACAAGTTTTGCTTACTTTGGGGCCAGATTATGTTGTGTTAAATGTCCGGCATTATTAAAAAAAAATAGTGACAGGGCGAATCTTTGTGCGTCCAGATTCTAGTTGAGATGTGTTTATAAGTAAGGCCGCGTAAGTAGTCTTCGCAAACGTTTTCCGTGATCTCACAGGTAATATACGAGACTGTACTCGTAAAAACTACATATCCAAGAGACCACTATCTCAAAAGCCGGTAGATTCAATTTGTACGATACCAATTTCAATTTGAATACCTATACACACAGATTGCACAGGTATTTCGGGCGCGTTCAGAGTGACAGATAAGAGCGGGGAAGGCAGACAATACGCTTCCGCTATAGGCGCCGCCGCGCGCCGCTCGTGCTGTTGTTGGGTACTTTCATAAACTGCAGTAGTTCACCGCAGCACCGAGTAGATATGTTATGTACCTATTATAGGTGTGTTTAGGAATGGTAAGTTATAACTAAATATAATGACCTACACGTTTTAAAAATAAAAATAAAACCGACTTCGTTGAATGAAATTTGAGCACATAAAATACAACCGAATTGAAAATCGCTTTTTTAGGAAGTCGGTTAAATAAGCATTTATTTTACGCTTTTTAGTACTATATGATTTTTTTAAATTTGTAAAAACCACTGAAAGACAAAATACGAAACATCATTTACTTTTAATGACATAGTTTTTCCAGCTATTTTGATATTAAACCCGAACTACTTAACCGATTTTTCAATGGCTATGAGGTAACAAATAAAAAAAATAACCAAATTGAAATGAAAACCTCCATTTTAAATCGGTAAAAAACGGTCATGTGTTAAAATTACGCCTAAGAGGGTTACAAAATATTTAATCAAAGAACATATCTCTAACGAGAAGATAAGTTGCATTGAAGGATAGTTTAACTTTGTAGTTGAACAAATGTTCCTGTATATCGAAATACGAGTACGTCATATACTTCCGTACCTGGAAGTAGCAAATGCTGAGATTGAACCTTTTTAGCCACACTAAAATGTTGATTGGTTCGCGGGAAGGGCTAATTTTTAAGCATAGTTGCTTTTGTGTGTGTTTGTATAAATTTCCCCTTGGGCCTATTTTTAGTCTGTTTCCGCTCACGTGTTCTCTTTTGTTTTGTGTGTGCTAAATAAATGTTTTTCTTTCATTCATTCTTAAATAAGTTTGTAACTGCGATTTAAACTAAAGAGTTCGAAGTAATCTGCAAGGTACGTTTGAGCGCACTTGACTCCTTTCACTACACTGCCACTAGTTCGAAATAACTAGTAACACGAGATGAAGAAGAAGACTATAAAGTACTGTAAATATATTTTGTACTTATACTGTAAGACGTTCTTTATTGTCGACCGCTGTGGTGCAGTAGGTCGCAGTCTTTGAATCCCGCCGCGAGACAAAAGTTTGTATGATCTGCTAGAATTTGTGACCAGTCTGGGTGTTTATATTTAATATCCAAAAAAAACATATAAGTAGAATATCAATCATGTTATAACACAAGCTCTGCTTACTTTGGGGCCTGATGATGCTGTGTTAAATGTCTGTGTGAATTTTTTTGGGCTTCCGTTTCCGTACCTCTGATTTTGCTTGCTTTGCTAAGTTTAGCTAGCTAGCTGTTGTGTGCAATGTAATTCTTATTTTTTTCCGTCATCCCATACTATTTCAGATCGGCAAAACCTGTTTTTCCTCCATTTTCCTGCGGATAACTGAAACTTACCCAGATTTTGTGAAGAAACCAATCTGTCAAGAAAGACACTTTGACAGACTTTAAAAAAGCAAACTCAAATCTGTCTTCTGAGTTGGCCAAACGACAATTTTGAGTCAGTTTTTGAGCTCTGACAGTTTGAATATCCATTTTATGAACATTTTGAAGGAAATCTTCGGTGGAGACCGGTGGCGGTTGATTTGATAGGGACAGTGACGAGATATCGTAAAGAACTTCCAGGAATTTTTAAAGTTCTAATTACTATATACTTGATATTTTTAACACAATTTTAAAGCTTCTACTTCTTATAGAGTAACTAGTTATTTCGATCCAGCGTGGTGAAAGGATTAAAGTGCGCCTCAGAGGCTCCTTACTAGGCACATGTCTTCAAACTTTCCTACGATGATTTCCATTAGAGTACTGGTATAATATCGCACATACACTTCTCGAACAGAAAAATAATAAATAATGGAAGACATTGCACACAACACCATCTAGTCCCAAACTAAGCGTAGCTTGTATTATGGTGACCAGTTAACTGATAGAGTACTTATGTATTTTTAAATACATAGGTACTTATGATATTTTATAACACCCAGACACAGAACAAACACCTATGTTCATCACACAAATGTTTATCCTGGGAGGGAATTGAACTTTCAACCTACAGCGCAGAAGGCAGAGCTACTACCAACTGAGCTGACAGGCCAGTCAGTCATTGGTACACGACTGGATTCTAACTGACGACATTAGGATCGGAAGTCGGGGCCATTACCACTAGACCACTAGTGTTCTCAATTAAGCACTAAATCGTAATTACTCAATATAGAGTTGAAAACGTACATATTATTTTATCTGGCCTAAAACTAAATATGGAATTATGATCAAAAATTAAACACAAGTAGGTAATTATTTTATATGTTACTTATCCTATCCTACTAACAATAAAAAAGTGTATGTGGATGATCTGATGTTTGATAATGATTTGTTCAAACAAAGCTGCAGGCAGAAGCTAGTTTAAAAACGTCTGAGAACCGTTGAGATCTACCTACAAGCATAAAATAAATATGATTACTAGCTAAATGATAGATAAATAACCGCAACTAACACGTCAAACTAACGCCGAACGCCATTGCACTGATTTTACACAGAATGTCTAACGTACAGAAATTCTACCACTTCAAATAAGTAATACTTAGGGTAAATTCTTGGTATTATAAACTTGAAAGCGTAAACACATAAGCCAATGGCTGTGAAGGGATTGTGGGGATGACGCAGGGTTATTACCCCTGTAGGTACTTCTAGTAAAATCTCGCCCTAAAACATTGCAATAATTTAAAACGGGACTGCCTCTCCAAACACCGAAGAATTTTATTATGAAACCTCTTTGGGAAGACCTTTTTAAGAGCTTTTCAACTTACGATGCTGATGACGAAATGAAAGTTGGCAGTTTTCAATACAAAAGGAAACCTAATCGCCGTCAAAGTTAAGAAATTCAATTTATTAAGCGAGCACTTATAACGCAAACGCCGAGGTAAATAAATGTGTCCTTCGACTATATTGAAAGAGAATATACACATAAAATACATAATAATAATGTTTCTCTTACCACTAATATTTTATTTAGTCCAGTCTAAATATAAATTAATACATAAGTACTGCCAGCTCAATTGGTAGTAGCTCTGCCTTCGGCGCTGTAGTGTGATGAACAAAGGTGTTTCTTCTGAGTTGGGTGTTATATGGATGGATGTGTTATATGGAATAGATAGAAGATAGTAAACACTTTCTTGCACACCACAAATACATTGGATTATAATAAGAAACAATGTTTAGCTACACGGTAGTACAATGGGCGGTATATCGGCGGCGGTGGTGGCAATTCGGTTGGTTCATTACTAAAATTAGGAATTGTCTAAATATATTTAGTCAGTAGAAATAGAAATAGAAATAGAAAAGTTATTATTTGCAACAACACAGATAAAAATACAATAAAAATATAATATACAAAATGAATGGTTGCCGCAAAATGGACCCTAACTCAGCATATGCGGATTGCAGTGTCAACAACCCGCGCTGGTCTTCCGTTAGGAAGACCAATTCTGTTTAGTGGACATAAAACGATAATTACATTATAAATAAACAAAAAATAAATAGACAAAAGTTACAAAACAGGAAATAAAATAAACACTTGAATAAACAGATATGGACCATAACACACAGCCATCTAGCCCCAAACCAGGCAAAACAGTCACAGAATTAGTACTTTGGGAACCAAAAGGCTAAAAACATATTTAGTACCTACTTATAACAGTACTTATAGATACCAGTATATATACTATATAGCACTTGTATCCAACAGAAGGCTTTCCTGCGCTTTTTTCCAGACAAATAAATACATTTTAAGTTTCTTTTTAAAGCTATTAATACTCTGCAGGTTCCTTATCAGCGGCGGAATATTATTCCAACACTTCGACGCAGCGTAGCGGAAACTGCCTTTAAAAGCAGATGTCTTGTGATGCTATATTGAGAGCTGCGCCGAGTGTTGGCGAGGTTCACAGGACCTTAAGCTGGATCATTGTATAGTCATTGTATTTGTAAAACCATTCGGTTGGTACCATATATCTAAATTAGGAACGCTTAAAATAAGTTGGTAGCAGCAGAATACCAAAGGTTAATTTGACAGTTCAAACCTAATTTTAGCTAAAATTTGTTAGGTTGGTGCCAACAGAATTGAGGCCAATATCACAGGTACGTGATTAAAAATATATATGTTTTCTATCAGTCATCTGGTCGCCATAATAAAAAGCTATGCTTAGTTTGGGATTTGAGTTCATGGTTTATCAAAATTTATTTATTTTTTTAGCTACGTACTAGTACTATTGGTATTAAGAGGTAAGGTTACTTCGCACTTTTGGTTGTTTGATTGTAGAGGGTTATTTATTAACACAGAAAGTGTAAGTAAATAGTAATTCGTGTTCTACATTTTCGCAATCATTATTCATATTTAGTAAGCAACGGATATTAATCGGAACTAGTGGACGCCCACTGGTCGAAATACGAATATAATTAATTTAAATTTAAAAAAAAAACTTATAAAAAAAATAGCATTCTGCACTCCTTCAGTCAACTCTGTCTGTCACTCAGGTCAAGAGCTTACATTAAGGCTTACTTAAGTGCACGAAAAGAGCCTCAGAGCCTCTGAGGCACTTTAATCCTTTCACCACACTGGTTAGAAATAACTAGTGACACGATAAGATGAAGATAAATTAAAAGTGTGCGAAATTTCATACTCCTCCGTCCGCGCAATTTTCTTAAAAAGGGGTAAAACGTTTTTGCTTCACGTATTAATATATAGATTTGAAGACCGAGTGAGGGTAGTTTCGTAAAACTGCTCTTGAACACCTAGGTATACCGAAACGTCGGGAAAAAATTACCACTAAAATTAAAAATTACTATTATTACGCTATAAATCCCCGTTGACTACGAAAACAATTATAAATAGGTAATTTTGAGCATTACTTACACGATTCTTGTATTTACACAAATGTTTTGTAGAGCAAAAGTGAATACAAGTTTTATTTTGCAGAAGCTGTTGTGAAAACAAACTAGACTAATGCAAGTCGATGTAGTCAGTGCTGTGTCAAGTGCACTGGGTGGATGTAGGTGAATGCAAGAGAGGCTACGCTATACAAACAATTCCTCGAGGCGACACTCAGCATCTAGGTAACTTCGTGTGTTTCTGCACAGAAAAATAAACTTTGTAGTGTTAATTTTAAGTGACCGAGGCTCCTATATTTGTATTGTTACTCCATGTGGCAGTGATCTGGATCAGTCGAGCTATTTATTAATCGTTAAACTCGTGAATGGTCCTTTAACAACACAAGTGGCACAACTGTTTTATATTTCTTAACTGAAATTAATAAGAGAAAAAAAAAAATAGTAAATAGTTGAACTCGAAAACTATTAAACGGATTTTTTTAATCTTTCACTCGAAAGATATTAGCGAGTATTGGCCTGTTTTTTATCTTAAAGATATTTTGCAAATTTATGAAAATTGCAATAAATGTAATCCAAGGTATCAAACATCCCACTAAAAAGTCACCAAGGCTATATATGATGTCTTACTATTATAGTTAAACGTACAGACGCCTAGACGAAGTCACGGGTGTCAGCTTCAGCTAGTATTTCCTACTACGAATTTGCTTATTTTTCACCATTTAAAAGTAAAATAAGATTCAAAATAATGACGGAGAATATTTTTGTGTGGTTAAAAGGTTTTTAACACCGGAACTTTTCGATTTTCAAAATGTTTCCGGTCTGTTTACGGTCATCGCGCTACACGTTTGTTTGAACCCAAATATCCAAAAGGAAAGAATGTTTTTACCAAAGTACTTGAGCTTTATCATTTTTCATAGAACTTCTATTGAACTTTGCTCACTTTTCTTAAACTTCTTTAAATACTTTTGTACTAGAACACAGCTATAATATATATAAATTATACATAAATATAAATTGTTTAACTTAGAAAGGTCAAAAAAACTTCTGTCAAAACATCTTCTTCTTTGTTAATGGCATGTGTCAAAATCATTTTGTCATTGTCAAGTGGGTATATTGTTTATGGTATGAAGTCACAAAGTCGTATCTTGTCGTTCGTGTTTTGTTATTTTATATAAATGGTGTCTTTCACATTACATAATTATATGGATTACTTTCGGTCGGATCACAAAAAAAACATAGCTTGCTATTCCAATTAATAACAAACCGAGTCAAAAACTCTAGCTCTGTTCTAATAAAAACAGGAAAATTACTAATAAAACCGGAAAACACTGGAGATAAATATGTAATATAATAACACAATATTTGCTTTGCAAGACGGCCAGAAATGATCACTGTCTAAGGTAAACAACTTTTGACAGGGATTATAATAGTGACATCCTTGCTATTCCAATTAATAACAAACCGAGTCAAAAACTATAGCTCTGTTCTAATAAAAACAGGAAAATTACTAATAAAACCGGAAAACACTGGAGATAAATATGTAATATAATAACACAATATTTGCTTTGCAAGACGGCCAGAAATGATCTCTGTCTAAGGTTAACAACTTTTGACAGGGATTATAATAGTGACATCCTTGCTATTCCAATAAATAACAAACCGAGTCAAAAACTCTAGCTCTGTTCTAATAAAAACAGGAAAATTACTAATAAAACCGGAAAACACTGGAGATAAATATGTAATATAATAACACAATATTTGCTTTGCAAGACGGCCAGAAATGATCTCTGTCTAAGGTTAACAACTTTTGACAGGGATTATAATAGTGACATCCTTTTTTGTAAGATAGCGATAAATAGAGACAGGGCAAATCTTAGGTAGAGTTTAGGCTGTGTTCAGGTTGAGAGGCGAGTAAGGCCGAAAAAATACTTGAGGAATGATCTCTCACTTGATCTTTAAAGTGGTTTAAATATCGTCTGTTATAATAATAAGGTTGGAATAAGTTTGAGAAATAACCATTTTTCTTTACTTAATTGGCCTTTGTTATTTTAGTTCAGAAACAAAACAGTTGTTCCCAGTCTTTATTCAGTTCATTGAACTTGCTTATTCAATACATTTTGATAAACACGGGTTTTACTCACGTATTATTTTGTCGATGGAGGCACCGACATTGTTACAGTGCGATCCGTGAACGCGAGCGGCAACGAGCGGACCGCGGATTAAACTCACCCTGATGCAAATTCTCTATATGAATCAAAAGTGTCGGATCGTCCATCGACAAAATAAAACGTAACCAAAACTCGTGTTTATAAATAGTGTTGACATGAAAAGGATCACACGAATTTTTTGAAAGTGAAATTGCTTATTCAAGATCTTTTATTTGTTTTATAATTTAAACTTAAAGATATAATTATACCATCATCACTTTCCTCAACTATCACATACGAGTGTAAAACTAAAACTATGTGTGTCATAGAATGATACCCAAAGAATTTACTTGCCGCATAGTGCGGTATCCTATGAAAAGTTTCAAGTATTTCGCGCTGGAAAGTGAAGTTGGCTCATTTCCGTGCTCGGTGCGATTTTCGTTTCGAAACGAGCAGCATTTTAGAAATGCTACCTTGTTATGAAATTTTAATTCTCTTTATACTTTGAGTGTGGTTTTTTAAGCTTTTTAGGGTCCCATACGATTTGACGACCTCTGTGGCGCAGTGGGCTTAGGTCCGGCTGAGACGCAAAAGGTTGCGGGTTCGATTCTTGCCGCGGGACAAACGTTTGTATGATCTGCAAGTATTTGTCTCGGGTCTGGGTGTTTCTATGTATAATATGTATGTATTTACCAAAAAAAGGTATATTAGTAGTATATCTATCATGTGGTACCCATAACACAAGCTCTGCTTACTTTGGGGCCAGATGATGCTGTGTGAAATGTTCGGTATTATTAGTATTATTATTTATAATACCTCAAATGGATCTCTATTAGGATTATTTCTTTATAAATATAAGACTTCCTTTTTCCTCGGATGCATGATCGAGTTAAATTAATTTCAATGAATAAGGCCTTTTTGGAGCTGTAGAAATCAGGACATGCCACTGCAACGCAATCAAAAATGACGGCCTGAATACAGCCATTTACGCAGAAGGTTGCAGGTTCGATTCCCGCCACGGGATAAATGATTGTATGATCTGTAAGTATTTGTCTCGAATCAGAATGTTTCTATGTAGAATATACATTTATGTTTTTATAATATAATATAGTATTTAAGTAATATATCAATCATGTGGTTTCTATAACACAAGCTATGCTTACTTTAGGGACAGAAGATGTGTGAAATATCCGAATTTTTTAAAATATTATTGACGTCGCATATATTGACACTCGCCGGTCAATTAATACCTGTGACAGGTACTTCGCGTTGACCTATAATCATGACATTATACAAGAAGCAATGTCTCACAGCACAAGTAAAGGAAAAAACCGGTATGACTTACGCACTTAACAGTTTTACGACAGTCACATCAATAACGTGAAAACATAATGAAGGTAACAGTTTTCAAAAAGTTACTCAAAGCTCCACAACAGGACTTTTTTCTTCTTTTTCTTCTTTGTTAATAGCATATGACCTAACAATATGAATTTTGCCAGTGTCAAGTGTTGATATCGTTTATAGTCAATTTGTTTGTTAATTGCGTCTTAGTCGATGGTCATTTGGTCATTTCTAAACGTCATCGCGGAATCGCCGTCTAGAACTTTCTCGGGATTCTTCGTCGTTCAAATCACATTACACCATAATACAGTTATAATTCAATTGTCCATACTTGTCCTGTGTAGTAACAATTTATTCATTAAAATTCCGCTTAGATTACTGAATAAAACATGCAATAAAACGAGTAAAGAATATCAATTTAGAAGTACTTTACTACTTCATGAAATGTCAAACGAAGAATAGGACTATTTTCAAAATATATTTTCAACCGCTATATTGATTTTAGTATCTACGTAAATAAAGCTCACTTTACACTGCCGTCAAAGTGACACTCGCCTGTTTTTGGTATTGATTTTTGATCTAATTCTAACCCATTAAAGTTAGAGTGTCTGCCTGATTGCTCCATCAGCAGGGTAATGCGTTTACTGGTACATCACCACCACTAAAAGCAATTTACGCCTACGTCTTACTAACCCTTCCAAATCGAGTAAATTACTTTAGCACCAAATCATCATACTAAGTTTGTTTACCAATCACTAAATGGAGTTATTAATATTAATCTCTCAAGTTGCATAAGAACTTTAATGTGAGATATCCGCACCACTGCTTGACATGACAACTGCTTGACAGCAAAATGGCCGTCCTTACTAAAAGTTCAATTTTATATTATACCTACTGGGTCTGTGGTCACGCCATCTCTGCAGAAGAATCTGAACAAAACTTCCTATACTTACACATAAAAAAGATTCTAAATCTCTAATCTATCTATCTAATACCTTTAAACAAACAATTCATGTTAAATGTATATATATAATCTGAATCTCGGAAACGGCTCCAATGATTTTCATGAATTTTAGTATGCCCTGCATACTAAATTTCATGAAAATCGTTGGAGGTTTCAGGGGCGATAAATCGATCTAGGAAGGTTTCATTTTTAGAAAACGTATTTTATCCGTGTTTTATACCGAGCAAAGCTCGGTCATCCAGGTACTGAGTTATGAGTTACACGACAAACAAAATAGTGGGGGAAAATTCAAAATCAAATTGATCGAAATTCAAATTGATTCATTGCTTTTATTACACTCCAAGAACTGCAAAATGACCTATATGGTTATGCGTTTTAGTAACACAGATATAACACCTGAGAGTATTCTACCAACAAATCAAATCGATCTAAACCAAAAAGTTCATCGGAAATGACGTAAGAATGAACGGCTCACTTCACCATGTCACCTTTCCTTTCCGCGATTTCCTTTTTTTTCTGCTGACATAGCAGAAAAAAAAGGAAATCGCCATTTTGTGGTGGTGGACCAATTTCCCTTGTTTTACAACTCCCTCAATATGGGTATTTAAATGTTTCGTCTGAGTCGGGGGTTATTTAATTTTTTATTTAATATTATTATATCAGTCACTGGTTCTCATCGTACAAGCTTTGCTTACTCGTAGTTTGGCGTTAAATGATATTGTGTAAAACATCCAACCTTATATATTTTTGTATTTTTAAGTCTTTTTAAGTAATATTCAAAACTCAGCATAATTAAAAATGTAAGTCGTAGTACACATAAAAAACGAATAATATTTTAATTAGTCAGTGCTGTTTAATTCTGCGCAATAAAACACCAAGAATGTTGAATGAAGAGCAAACTGTTTATTAATTAGCTTGGAAACTGATTGCGTTAGGAACTTTCAATTCAATGAGTCTGATGAATGGGGGAAGTTTATTTCATCTGGGATCTAGGAGCCATATATTTGTTTCTTTCGAGCTAAGACGCATAGAGCACGCTTAAGAACATTGGATACGACGGTAAACTTTAGGATAACATTGTTGCGTTGACGGCATGGCCAATGAAGGGCACAACAGTAGTTCAAAATAACCACAGAGTCTTTTCAAAATCTAATAAAAACAAGGTGCTCAATGCTCTCTCTCGAAATCCCAAGTTTTTTGGCAAGAATTTAAATGTATATGACCTCGCAGTTCGCGGCCGCGTAGTTCGCCAATTTGCGATGAGTTTTTTTGACTAAATACCTACTTTATATTGACCTACCAATAACATGGTTGACAATAAAGTGTACAATCAATTTGACTGGACCATAGCTTAGTTGGTAGTAGCTCTGCGTTCTGCGTTGTATGTTGTAGATTTGAAACCCCCCCAGAACAAACATTTGTATGATGAACATATATCTTTGTTCGATGTCTGGGTTCGGTGTTCGGTGTTTTTATGCATTATAAAAAAAAATATTAGCATTCTGCACTATATAAACTATAAGTGTGCGTAAAATCATGCTCCTCCGTACGCGCAATTTTCGTAAAAAGGGGTACAAAGTTTTGCTTCACGTATTAATAAATAGAATAGTGGTCGCCCAATGGTTGAAATTCCACCATAATTAACAAAAAAAAACAAAAAAAACATAACATAACAAAAAAAATATTTGCATTCAGCACTCCTTTTCTATATCTAATATATAAAATTCTTCTGTCACGGGGTGCGTAATCGAACTCCTCCGAAACGGCTCGACCGATTTTCGTGATCCTTAGCGAGGATATTAGTCAGGGGGGAGAATCGAACAACATCTATTTTTCATCCCCCTAAATGTTAAGGGTGGTCCACCCCTTAATTTTTTTTTTTTATTTTTCAGACAAAATTTTTTGTTTTTATTTTTTTATGATACATCATACAAAAATACATGCAACCCTAAATTTTCACCCCTCTACGATCAACCCTTATTTTTTAAACATCATATTTACCTATAAAAATGTTTCCTAAAAATAACATACATGGCAAAACAACGTTTGCCGGGACAGCTAGTAAACTATAAATGTGCGAAAGTCCATACTCCTCCGTCCGCGCAATTTTCGTAACAAGGGGTACAATGTTTTTGCTTCGCGTATTAATATATACTTATTTTTTTTAATTGACCAATTAACTATAAAATGGTTTTTTTATGATGTAGACACTTTTAGCAGAAGATGGATTAGCAATATACGATGATATTAAAATGCTTAGTAATTATCCATGCACTGCCGGATCTGGTTCGTATAAGCTTAATCGGATAATATGTTAAATTCGAGTTAGTAATATGTACTCCATGTTCTCAGTATTATAATGAGAATAAAGTTCCTGTACTTACATGGGATGGAAAAGTTAGTTAATCACTTTCCAGATGAAGTTCGAGTTTGTGTTAGTTACGTATAGATGTGTGATATATGGATGTGTGGTATTTTAGAATACATATCAATTGCCGTACGTTTGTCTTGGAAAACATGAATATGGCTCGATTTGAATAAATTTTAGGAAATAAAACATTAAATATCCTGAAGTTTTTTTTGGTTATTTAATGTTTTTTTTCCTTGTTTTTTTTGAGACCATACATGACTAAGAGGTTCTCGTTATAAAAACGGAAAAAAAGTCTTGTTTAATAACTGGTTATAAAACAGTGAGAAAAAATCCTGATACAAACTAGTTATGAAATCTTAGTTACGAACGTGGACCAAACCGAAAAAAACAGCCGATTAATCAAAAATAACAAAATTTGAAATTTTGTATGGATGTTGCTACTTCGGGTCACTTTCAATAGATGGCATTCGTGGCAGACCGACCGTTTGACAATCAAATCAATTCTAGATGGTAATAAGTCCACCGGGTGATCCAGAGCATAACATATAAGTCTGTTTTTAAAATAAATTCAAATCGAAGTTGCATAGGTAGGTATAAATTTGTTTATTTCATTTGACGAACTCGCGCGCAGTGGTTTAAGGTCCGGCTGAAACGCAGAAGGTTGCGGGTTCGATTCCCCGCGCGGGACAAATGCTTGTATGATCTGCAAGTATTTCTCTCGGGTCTGGGTGTGTATGAATGTTGATGGATTTACGAGTAGAGGTAGGCCAAAGAATGTCATCCTTCACACAATCCATCTATCTTGGATTGTGTGAAGGATGACATGAGTAAGAAAGGATTAAGTGTTGAGATGACGGCTGATAGAGGAGAATGGAAGAAGAACACATGTTGTGCCGACATGAATTTACAAAAAGAAGTATATAAGTAGTATATCAGTCATGTGGTACCCATAACACAAGCTGCTTATTTGGGGCCAGATGATGTTGTGTGAAATGTCCGGAATTATTATTATTATTATTATCAAATATCGCAAAGATTTGCAAACTAACTTGGAGTCCGCTATTTGAAAGCCACCATTTAACAGCCTCAGGTTACAACAAAACATAGGTACGAGTAATCAGCTCATGTTAGAAGAGTAAGCTACTAAACATTTAATCCCACCTATCTCCAATACTTTTAACACGTGTAACAAATCGAGGTGTCTCTATCAGTTTATAAGTTGCGAACGAGACGCTGGAGAATAAAAAATCTATTTTCAACTCTCACAAGTTTTGCAGAACCTCGATTTATGTGTTTCCGTAGTTTATTGATAAAACAATCAAATCCCTTTCGAATGCTGAGCTGAGGGTTATTGTTTATTCTCTATTTCCAATATCTATTTGGTAGATACGTGGTTTTAGGACGGAAAATGGGGAAACCTGTTTGTTGAAGCTTGTATTGAAACCAATGATAACAGTGAACAAAGATTAAAATTGTTCTTTCCGGTGAAAATAGATTTTGCACCTTTTTACTAGATAATTTATTTACAGAAATGTACAAAATAATATACAATAATATAAAATACACGTGAAACAGTTGAGCTATCTAAGGACCGTTTAAAACGATCTATAGATAGCTCAACTGATCTAGATCACTGCCAGAGGGCAGCGTTCCCAAGTTCCCTTTTTACTTGTGTATGATGAATATAATAATGATAAATGAATATTGTCGGCTAATCAACACAGCACCATCTATCCCCAAACTAAGCATAGCGTGAACTATGGAAACCAAATGATGCATAGAATACTTAGATATTATTTATAAATATGTACTTTCAGATCAACAATACACAGAATAAACACCTTTGTTTATCACACAAATGTTTGTTCTGGGAGGGAATCGAACCATCGACGACCTCTGTGGCTATGGCTATGGTCCGGCTGAGACGCAAAAGGTTGTGGATTCCCGCCGCGGGATAAATGTGTGTATGATTTGCAATTATTTGTCTCGGGTCTGGGTGTTTCTATGTATAATATGTATGCAAAAAAAAAGTATATAAGTAGTATATCACTCATGGGGTACCCATAACACAAGCTCTGGGTATTTTGGGGCCAGCATCATCTGGCCCCAAAATACTTAAACATCGCAAAAGGCATAGCTACTACTAACTGAGTTGAGAGGTCAGTCATATAAACCTCTAATTATATGATATACATTTTAATCCTCTATCCAATGTCTCGAATACGAAGCATACGCTTATAATATTTCGTTAAACCAAATACTCCCATACCTATAAATGTTATTCATGATATTGATTTCGAATTTCCAGTTGAATCTAGATTGCGTGATATTATTATAAATGCCTTTAAGGCCAGGGTTACACCGGCACAACATTAACAACACCCGAAGCAGACGGCACGGGAGAGTAATGGTCATAAGGTACGCACGCGAGGAGCGACGAGCGAGAGCGGTCATCAGTCGCTGGGATATAGCTGGGAGTAGCGGTTAGGGTAGAGTCAAGACTGCTCATAATCTTACTCCTTAAGTTTAGGGGGGAAAGGCTTAAAACCAACATAGGTAACCTAGGTTTTTGATCTATCTATCTATCTAATTCTGGCTAATAGAATGCTTCTTACTTGTTCATATCATGATACTTATGGGGATTAAACTGCGTCTCAGAGGGACAAGTCTTCAATCAATTCATGGTGCTACGACATGCCGGTTTCCTTACAATGTTTTCTTTCATCGTTTTAGAGTACAGGTATACCGCAAATACATATTACGATGAGAAAAAAATTGTTGTCTGTCGGTTTACGGACGATGGTTTAACGTGACAACGTCACGTAAACGGCTTGCGCCGTATCTATCTGTTTTGTTATGCGCTCTCGCTCCGATCGTAACGTTACAATAAGCGTAACGTTACAATGAGCGTAACGGGACAATGATTATAAGGCGCGTTTTCACTAGGCCACATGTCGCAGAGACTTATCGCTCGACATTCACGTAGTTGTCTCTGCAAAAGTTGCGGGACAATGTCCCGCGACATATGACTTGTACACACTAGCCAGTGGTGAACAGTATGTCGCCCGAGGAGGTAGTGTTGTTCAGTGCAGCTTACATCATTATTCGGAAGACAATAGCAAAACGTAAAAAAAACTTCCACTTACACTTCCAGTAGATTTTGAGCTCGCAATCTTTTTCTCTCCCTGAGAAACTGAGACCTTGTTGTGTATTTTCCCCTCCACGTCTTTTCTAGGTATATTTAATGTTGTCGCGATAGATTCCCATGCATCATTTTATTTTAATTTTGTTTTTATAATAACGATGTGAAGTGTCCCAAAATAATTGCATATTTTGGTACAACTCGATGAGGGTCAATGTATTCTCGTTGGACCGCACGACCCGTAAATGTCCCGCGCAACGTCGGGCGACATCGCGCAGGACACGTGAATTTCGTGTCGAGTGACAGAGTCGCGGGACAAATGTCCCCTAGTGAAAACGCGGCTGTAATCCTTTTTCGTGCGTGCAGACGGCGTTCATCGATTTATTAGACGTTGTCACGTCAAAATCCTTTGGTACACGACTGGATTTGAACCCGTGACCTTAGGATTGGAAAACGGGGCAAGTACCACTAGACAAAAAACAAGGGAATTTCTTAGTCAGTTATTCTATGAATCAAAGAACTAAATTGTAATTGTAAAATACGAGGATAAGATACAACTGTTTTTTTAAATGGCTCTGTATCACAGCACTGCCTACTTAAATGGAGTTACTTTATGCTTATCGTAAATTCGCTCTTGATTATATAACCTAATCTTAAAAAAATATCATAATATCATAATAAATTGTGCTTTTACAGCTCTTTTTTAGACCAAGTTGTGATAGGAAATATAAAAATGTTATAAAGTCACTAAAGTTTTATAATTAATGAAATATAAAAACAAAAGTATTCAAGAATGGAGGATGCAAAAACCTAGAATAATATATTAAAACACAGAAGGTTGCGGGTTCTATTCCCGCTGCGAGACAAATGTTTGTATGATCTGCAAGTATTTGTCTCGGGTCTGGGTGTTTCTATGTATAATAATATGTATTTATTTAGAAAAAAAAAGTATGTAAGTATATCAGTCATGTGGTACCCATAACACAAGCTCTGCTTACTTTGGGGCCAGATGACGCTGTGTTAAATGTCCGGCATTATTTATTATTTTTATTAATTGTTATTTATTGTTAAGGAAAACCAACAGCTAGACACGTTTTGCTTAAATAGTTACATAAAAACAGAAAGCCAATAACAGGTTTCCGCTGATAGAAACATAACAAAAATAATATGAATACAATCTCAAATAATGCTTACATACTAAATCTAACACAAGATAATGGAAAAAAATACTAAAGACTGAATGCTAGCCCAATTCTTAAAGAAGTTGAGAGTTAAGCACCGCTTTGCCCTGGGAAAACTTGTACAACATGGCTAGTTGGAATACAACGAAATATGACAAAATATAATTAAAATATCAAAAAAATATATGAATTACTAGCTGCTGCCCGCGGCTTTGCCCGCGTGGTACCAACATAAAGAGTCTGTATGTCTGTCTGTATGCGAGATCCAAAAGTATTTGGATTTGAAACTTAGTGAAGTTTCATCCAAATAAACATCTATTTTTTATATTATCTGTGGCGTGGGCTAAGATCTAGCTAAGACGCAGAAGGTTGCGGGTTCGATTCCGGCGAGGGACAAATGTTTGTATGATCAAGTATTTATCTCGGGTCTCGGGTTTTTATGTAATATGTATGTATTTCCAAAAAAAAGTATTTAAGTAGTACTCGTATATCAGTCCTGTGGTACTCATAACACAAGCTCTGCTTGCCTTGAAGCCAGATGATGCTGTGTAAAATGTCCGGCATTACCTAAATCTCAATCTAAATCCACACAGATCTTAATATGTATTTATCTATGATAATTATACATTAGACTATTTTGTATTTAAATAAACGATTTATAAAAGACAAAAGGGAATCCCGATCTATATCAATACAAGTCGAATAGTCTTGACTTGTGTCGAACAAAGTCTAGCAAGTGTAAGTTCCGCAGCCGCGGCTAAACTGCTGAGATCTCGCAAACTTCCTCACACCTGCACTTCACTCTGAGTCATTTACATTAACTTATGAGCCATTTGTGCAACTTGCTTTCTCACGGGAAAAGCTACAATATCCTGAAAAGCGGAAACTGGTATAAGATGTCCGTAATGTCGGAGAATATTATCTTATCTCATCTTTAGGTCTGTTGGAAAAAATACTGATACTGAAGCTACAGATTCGTATTTGAAATAAATAACCGGCCTTTTTTTTGTATACACATACATAGAAAGACCCAGACCCGAGACAAATACTTGCAGATTATACCAATATTTGTCCCGATGCGGGAATCGAACCCGCAACCTTTTGTGTCTCAGCCGCACTTTGGCCCACTGTATCACAGAGGTCAAGTATTTGCTGATACTAAAATTATATAATTTAGTTATCCCACAGCAGAAAATAAATTGAAAAACATACATGCGCGTATTGTACCTATATCAAAGTAGTGGTTTGAATAAATGTTTTTTTCATTCTTTCTTTCCATCTAATTTACGAGTATACTTCTACCGACATTTTACGTTTCCTGGTTCGTGGCATTATTACTTGTATATTATTTACTATACCGTGGAAACCAAGGTTGCTTATTCCAAAAGTTCAAACAGCTGGAGTGAGAGGCTTAAAGCAGTTTGTTGAGTTGAATTTTCAATCTAGTTTTTATTTTGATGCTTGCGTAGTTGTGAGTCTAGATGGTGTTGTGTGCATTATCCGTCAATATTTATTCGTCGTTACGGTCTTTTTATGCCGTTCCTTGACCTAAATCCATTAAGATGTTTTTTCACAGTATTTTATATTTAATTTAAAGCTTAAAAACAAAATCTGAAATCATATTGAAACTTTCTATAATTACAAACCTAAGTTATCCCTTTTCTGAAAATAATATTAGAGAAGCCGCTAGTCAACATTTTTGGTAAGAATTATATTAAAAAGCCGATAAAAAATTTCCTCCTATTTTTCAAGGACTCCAAGGATTCCTTGAAAATTGCTTTTAATATAACCAATGACGAGGACTTAAGACCACCAGGTAGACCATCAGACAGATGGTCAGTTGACATAATTAAAACCGCAGGAGTCTACTGCGATTGGCGTAGAACAGGAAATGATGGCGTAATATAGAGGAAGCCTACACCCAGCAGTGGGTAAATTGGCTGATTAGATGGATGTATAGACAATATAATAATGGATAGAAGAGCTAAGAAATAACAACATTGTACGCCTGAGGATTAAAATCCCAAACGTCTTGCAAATTGTTTCAAAACTTAAATAACAAAGAAGACAAGATAATTAAAACCTTATTTGAATCGTTAAAATCTACTGCCTATTTAACAGAACTTTTAATTTGAATAATGATAAATACAAGACAGAGCTCGCTTTCCAGTGTAAGCGAAGGGCGACTACGGACTCGGGTTTTCGCTGAAACAACAACGCTCAAAGAGCACTTGTTATATTAATAATAGGAAAGCGCTTTATTGAACAAAACTTTATAAAAGAAAATGAAAATACTATGGTAACATTAATTGAATCATTAATAAACACACAATAGTTAGCAAAGTACTTATTCATCACGCTAGTTTGGCGATCACTATGATTTCAGTGCCGTAGATTTTTTATCTGATTTGTTTTATTTGTTGATGAAAACTCATTCTATGATAACTCTGAGCAATAATCGTTCATTGAGTTTACATTACTCGTTTTACTGGGCTATTTTCCACTTGGTCTCGCGCACGGTGGAAGGCGGACCAAAAGCCAAATGAGGGTGCGAACTCAAAATGTAAACATTAAGTTCGTCTAAAGGGACAATCAAAGGGCCGACCCGTGTTCTCGTGACGAGGAAACTCTAATTAATTGAAATGTTTATGACATCAGCCCCGGGCAATTCAGGGTGTATCTGTTAACCATTTGGAAATTTATTTAACGAATATCCAACTGAACTTTATGTATCCGTAGCTATATGTATCTACTTACTAAAGATCCTATCAATTAGATTTTTACTTATGTAGCTTAAACATGTTGATTCTTTAAAATATAACAGTCAAGAACACAAAAGCGTATTAAGCAATAAATTAATTTATACATCTCGAAATAACTTAATCGCTGACCATCGAAACGTCCATTCAGCAAAATTAGATTTTGCGCCAAAACAAGAGAGTTCCATTTGCCCAGCGACACTTTCCGAAAGCGGCTCGATCGGCGCCAAATTAGGATTGACGTCGACAGGTTTTGTAAAAGCATTGCACTGTTGAATTATTAAGGCAACTCTGGCTGGCTCTATATTTGTACCGCGCGGCGCCGCCACTCGACGTCTGAAACTGTGAACCTATAGGCTCCAACCTATGTAACACTCCGTTTACGGAACCCGCCTCATTTTCAATTCTGACACCGGGATAAAGTGGTCGGCGAATGAATATAACCCGCAGTAGGCAATACAAAAACAAAAACCATTTCAACAATTGAAACCTTTTAGCCGTTATGAATCGGGAACTCGGCGCGCGGTTGGTAAAACACCGATCCCATTAGGTACATACGACTGACATACCGATAAGTAGGTACAGAGAAATAACTTTGTTTTTGTATGTACTTCACAGAATCATAAATAACAATGAACTATGTTTAAGCTTCTGTTAAAACTATGCCTTCGGAAATTGCGTTTTGTGCTTATTGAGGGTGGAAAAGTTTGGAAGCAATTTCGTGAAAATTTAATGTTCCTTAGAACTTACGAGAATGAGAAATTTGAGAAACGAAGCCCAACACAGCATAGCTAATTTGTTACGAATTCAAAATGAGACCCACCGAGCCTCACAGTCTGCTTATGGCCTTTCTCGTGTCAAATCTTTGAAACGTGCAACTCATTATTAAGCATAAAACATAAATACACAATAAATACATTTTGGTGGACAATGTACACAACATCATCTAGCCCCAAACTAAGCACAGCTAGTCATAGTAGCCAGATAAGATTATATAAAAAAAACACATGAACAAAGGGTCCTCCCCTTAACTACCCACAGCAGTTAAAAAAGTGTTATTGGACACATTCTTAGACTAGTTTACTTTATAAAAATTAAACAGTTAAACTGGCCTGTTTGACTAATTGTAATATTATTAGAGTATAACCTTATTATTTATACAATAGTCAAAAAAAAAACGCGATTCTATCGTACCTATTTCCAAAATAAACCATAAAACGCGCTTTTGTAATTATAAAGATATGTGGTTTCTTTTTTCTCAGCTCCATTTTACCCATGTTTGCATAAAAATAACAGTGAAGAAATTACAATAACTAAAGAACCGGTAGATTTAACAAAAATAACTGGTAGAATAAAAATGTTATCAGGTTAACTATCACCACTTAAATTCTCAAGAAAACTGCCAACTACAGTCAGGGACCGTCATAAATTGGTCTTTGGTGCAAGGTATTCGTAGCTCCTTCGAACTGAACAAACTAATTACTCGTTTAGTCTATTTGCTCTCGTAGTGATTGCCGTCGCCCTGCGGCGTTCATTCGAGAACAGCGAGCAGTACTAACAGGAACATGACTGAGGTACAACCCTGTTCTCTGCACATCTTATTAAAACAGGATAGGCATTAACATTATCTTAATTAATTGTTGTATCTAATGTAGCTAAAATACACGTGATATGAAGTCTTCGAAAAAGTCAATTTAGATCTGCAGGGAAATCGTGCTATTTGTCAACGTATTTTGAATCATGGAACCGGAAACGTTTTGTCTTTTGTTCTGACAAATCAAAATTGTTCGTTTGACAGACCCGCCAAAAAAATACGCTGTGAAAATGATAAGCGCGATACGAAAACCGTTATTGGTAGAAGTTTAGCTTTGGCATTGACGTTCAAATTATCGCGGTCGGCCCCCTGATGTGCTGTTAAATCTGTCGTAAGAAAAAAACTCTCATAAAACATACAACTTAATTAAAAATGCAACTAAAATGGTAAAAAAAATGGTAACTAAATTATCGTTTGTGTAGGTTTTAAAAATATGACAATAGCCTTTAACGTCACATCAACTAATATCTTAAACCATTATAAAATATATAATTGTGTTTTAATTATATAAATCCTATTATGACCTTAAAAAAATATTTAAATTTATAAATTTTACCTCAATGTACTAAACTTAAAATATACAAAAGCAAGCTTAGAGAAGCTAGAGTCAGAACTTTGTAAAATGGTCTCTCCGTTCGAAGTAATAATTGGGTCCCCAACTATTTGCCGAGAGCGTAATCCCGTTATTAATAACCGTGCTTGACGCCGTAACAGGCCAGCTTCCGTCTGCGGAGGCATTTTAGCCACGTGGATAGTTTTCTGGCAGGTGTAGCCTCCGTCCTTTTTGCACTGACGTAGTTTTGATTAAGAGTAAGGGAGCGGGCATAAATTCCAGAGCCATGAATCAATAACTGGTCCACCCACTCTTGTGTGGTTGTGTGTGGTTACACTACACAAACAAGTTGGCAGACGTTATTTTGACGGCAGGCTGTACGGCCTGTTTAAAATTATTCTTGAACGCGAGGGTTAGCGCGACGCTCGACGCGACGACGCGCAACGGCGAGGAAGCAAATGCGATTATTTGCTTAGGAAATGATTTTCTTCCGACGTTGAAAGAAGGAAATCAATTCACCTATAACGGATAATTTAGATGTATTAGTTTGTCCGGCATGTTTGCGTTCATCATACATCCCTGGCGAACTATTTACTTAGTGCTTTCGAAAATATAAAAAACAATCTTCTTTCGAGTCTATTCATCAGCTCATCAAGACCAAGGGTCGTTTTTAACTTTTTTTTCTAAGGCCTGTAGTCCTCTCTTGTACAGGTAACCGGCCAACATTTTTTTTTAAATTAAAATTTTAAATAAACATTTTAAAATAATCCAGAACACCATACAAACTCTGTCTTTGCTGAAATGTAGAATTATGACTAGAACAAAACATTACAAAAACCAGGGCCATAGAGATACAAACGGATGACCTGATAAAATATTCAGATATCACGAAGCACTTCTAGAGATATGAATAGATCTAGTCTAGCCGCCATCACCTAAATCTAACGAAAATAGCAACCAGCAATAAATATCAGATCAGAAAGAGGTTTTTTATTTTTGTTTCATGCTTGGAAAGCTTTGTAGGTACCTAATAATACAGGTAATTTTGTTGTTTTGCTAGACTTTCTAAAATTTCCTAAAAAACTAACGACCATGTTTTGCTCACGCCAAAGGCCAAATTAGAGTTTTTTTATGTTTGTTTACAATTGAAATTTAGTTCCATTATTAAATTATTTTAATTAAATGGCGTCTAAAATGAGCTAAATCACGTCAATTACATGTCGGTTTCGTAAATTTAGGAAGTGACATTAAAAAGTGTTAATCTTATTAAAATTTTGATGCAAATAAAATAAGATTCCCAGTCAAAATAGCATTTAACTTTGCACTAAATTTCCGATCCAAATTTTTATTTATAAGGCTTAGGATCACTTACTGAGCATAAAAACACAAAATGCTGACAGATCCAGGTGACCCTTCAAACGCCATCTTAAAAAAAAGTTTTTGGCCGATATCTCGGTAACTATACACTTTTGGGGCAAAAGTTATGGAGACCATTATTGTGTAGAAGATAAAATTTCGCATCTTTTGTTCATTGTAAACTTTTTTGTAAAACTTACCGTTTATGATTTATGGCCCATTTAATGAACCGGTTTTTCTAAGTCCGGTTTAGGTTTCAAGGTCCTTTAACATGCTTTCGTGTTAAAGGACCTGTGTGACGAGGCGAGAGTGAACATGAAAGCATGTTAAAGGGCCTTGAAACCTAGACCAGACCTAGAAAAACGCAAACGAGTAGGTATGTCCGTTTCAGCTTAGGCAAAAATGCTTTAGTGTGTCTGTCTGTCCGGATGTTCTCCTGAGAACTATGAGAAATCCTCTATAGGTCGCATTTCTCAACGGATTCTCGTTGTTGCTGAAATTTTGTGTGCAAGTTCTATAACTATATAGATTTTTTTGGTCAATTCAGTTTTTCGAAATTTTTCAAAATGGCGGTGATATGGGGGTTGAAAACGTAAAAAAAGTTATATTTCAGTCATTACCAAATATGTTCAATATGTTCAATATGTTCATGTCTATAACTCATAGAGCCACTATTATTATTTATTTATTATTATGCTTTTATTATTATTATTATTTTTATTATTATGCTTGGTTGGCACCCTACACATCATGTGAGAATTCAATTTACTGACAATATAGTCGCTCATAGTTTACCAACTTGAATAGCCAGCCCTTGTTCTAGCAGCCCTCACTCAAATCTGACAGAATCGATTTACCGACTTTTGATATGCGGTAATCGACAAACGTAGGTTTGGACGTACAGTTAGCCTCACGTCACCGTCACAAATTTACCTGCTTGTTTAGTTTGTGGTTGTAATATACGTTCGTGAAGGGCTGTTTGCACGTACCTATAATGTAGATCTGTTTATATATAGTTTACTGAAGCATTAATGCCATATATGCCATAATGCCTATGTTATTATGATTGGCTTGTAAGCTTAACTGTATTTTCAAAACTCAAAATATGTATTTTATATTACTAGTGGTCGCCCACTGGTCAAAACTAGACCATAATTAATTAAAATTAAAAAAAAATATTAAAAAAATATTGCATTCTGCACTCCTCTAAGTAAACTATAAGTGTGCGAAATTTCATACTCCTCCATCCGCGCTATTTTCTACAATGGGGTACAAAGTTTTTGCTACACGTATTAATATATATATTATAACTATTAAAACTGTATATATCTGTAAAAAAATATATTACATTCAAATTATTTTATAATACATTTATTTACATAAATTAATTACAAAAACATACAGAATATTAAACACTTATATAAAATACTTGTGAAACAGTTGAGCTATCAAAGTATCGTTTGAAACGATCTAAAGATAGCTTGACTGATCCAAATAAATGCTAGCCAGCCGCCAGAATATTTTATACACTGGTGGCATTGCCATGGAACGGCAATGCCAATACGCTGGCCAAAATGGGCATCGCGTGATCAAGCCAGTTCTGGATCACGCAATGTTTCACAAACTTGAAACTTGATTAGCTAATGTTTTTCACGGGCCCAGGGTCGCCAAAATTATAAAAAGTACTTAAAAAATATATATTTATATTCACTAGAATCACTTTGAAACGACTTACATACTGGTGACTAGGTGTATTACAACAGTATATAATACTCCATTTGCCTGGCCTGTCAGCTCAGTTGGTAGTAGCTCTGCCTTCTGCGCTGTAGGTTGAGGGTTCGATTCCCTCCCAGGATAAACATTTGTGTGAAGAACATAGGTGTTTGCTCTGGGTCTGGGTGTTATAAAGTATCATAAGTATGTATTTAAAAATATATAAGTATTCTATCAGTCATCTAGTCACCATAATACAAGCTATGCTTAGTTTGGGACTAGATGGTGTTGTGAGCATTGTCCATCAATATTTAATTATTTATTATTTATTTATACATACTCACTTTATATAAAGCACAATTTATTCTTTAACAAGAACTAAATAAGACACTTTCAAATAAGGTTTATTATGAAAACCATTAGCATTGTTTGAAGCTGTTTGCTAAACAAACTCGGGCGGTTTAAAATGCACGACAAAGGTGCGAGACCGCCCGCTTCGCCTAATAAAATACTAAATACACTCAGTATTTTATTTTCATCACGTTCCACCAGTTTAAAATATTCAATGGCGTCGATTATCGACACACTTTGTACACAAATACTTTTTATTCAATTTAGCGATGAAGACTCTCTGCGGCAAATTTTTGATTATCATGGTAATTTCAGGGAAATGCACTGAGCTACGAAAATTGGCGTCGTTTTCCAGTTACTATTATTTAAGAATCAAACGTTTTAGAGATTAATTTCCTATTTTTAAGGGTTTCGAACCTCAAAAGGAAAAAAGGAACCCAAATAGAACCACTTAGTTGTTTGTCTGTCTGTGCGACCCCTTTTCCTCAAGGAACATGTGGAGGTATCGAGTTGAAATTAATATCAAATTTGCCTACGGTCTCTTTGACCTGTAAGAAATATAGTTTGTAAGGTAACGCAATAAAAACATTACTGAAATTAGCAATTTATACCGTGAATTTGATACTCGTCAGTAAATCAAAACATATGGGATACTTTCCGTTAACCTACAATCATTTAATTTGGAACGAAGCAAGATAAAGGAAAAAGTCCGATAACCGTATATTTTTGCTTAGTTTATACTGAATTAAGCGATGTATGACATTAATTAGGTGTCGAATAATTAAATGACTGAGCTAGCTGGCTTAGTGTCGATAAGCTTCAGGTTCTAAGAACTATAGATAGTAGGGTCAGAACATTGAATTAGGGATATCCTATTCATACCGGCTAGTTAATCTGTTTAGGCGTATTCGAAAGCAATTTGAAATCGAGATCTTCTATCGTACATGCATACATGGAAATGATTGTCGTCGAAATAGGATTAAGTGTCATCAAAGAAGGTGTCTATTTGACACACTTGTGCACAAATCTTATTAGAAAAGGACGTCAGAAGCGTGAGAGAGAACATAAACTCGTTGCTTGCATTAAACTTAGTATCAGTATTAATATACTCCCTAGCACCGCATGATACACAAATAGCATATTGCCACTTCAAAAAAAAATTATTGAGCGGGACTAGCTAAATTTTGAAAAGTACGAAAGATTTTAATTTCCTAAACTATTGTTTAAATTTGTGTATCCATTTTAAATGGCAGTTTTAAAATAAGTTTAAAATTAAATTTTGTTATTGGATTGATTTTCCTAGGGTTTTAGTGTTCAACACCAAATTATGGCGTCTCATTATATCAGCCTTTTAGTCCACTGCTGAACAATTGATTCCAGACATCAATCGGGCATCCAGATATGGCGTCTAAATTGAGTTAATACCGTCACCCACATCTGACATTAGTTTATTTGAAAAGTGTCATTTAAAAAAACGAGAAAAAGAAACTCATGGAGTGTACACAGTACTTGTAGCCAGTACAGGCGCGCGGAAGGATAAATATGCTTTAGACGATAAATGTGCTCTAATTACACTTAGATTCGCAGAAGTATTGGCAAATATTACTGTTTATAGCCGAGCAATTTTCGAGCAGGTAGGCTGCTTGAAAACAAATTACACGGAAGAAAGCTACACACTTTAGTCTACATACCTTGTAAAAAAATGGAGAGGTATTTAGGAATTTATCTACCTAACTGCGATACTCATGAGTTGTTAATTTTGTTAGTCAGTTAGTTTAGATTTGTCGCTTTTTGGTATAGATTTTTAACCGACTTAAAAAAAATGAGGTTTCTCAATTCGACTGAATATTTTTTTTTTCGCCGATTACTTTCTTTATGAATGATTGTTTTTTTGTTTAAAAAAGGAGATATCCCAAGGGTGGTATGATAAGAAAACCAGATCCTGGTTTTCTTATCATCGATGAGAGAGAACCAGAGAAATCGATGGGAACCTTCGAAAATCGTAGTGGCGACTAGTGCGTTTGTTATTTTTAGTAAGTATTTTAAAGCACTACTATTTAATGAATGTCTAGAGTCGATCTGATGATGGAGCCGAAAGACAGTCGAGGGAACTCCTCAAAGATTTACAGCAATTACCTGGCAATTACCTTGATTAATTTGTATTGATGAGATGATGATGAAATTTGTATGATTTGATTTGATTAACTTTACATCTAGGTGGGTTGTAACTGTCATTGGGGATCTGATGATGAAGACGAAGAACAGTCAAGAGATTTTGTTACTTTTTAGTTTCCTGTTTGAAGTCGTTTTTTTTTTGTTAAAAATGATCTAGTTAGGTAAATATTTAAGGAGCCTCTGAGGCTCACTTATATCCTTTTATCACACTGGTTCGAAATAACTAGTGACACTATTAAAAGAAAGTAACTCGTGTATTTCATTCTACTTGTGATATTGAAAGATTATTTTCAATATCTCAACAATTCCATTTCAGCAAAACATTAGGAATTCGTGAATAATTTACCAACAAAGAGAAGAGTTTTATTTAAGAGCCTTTGTTTTCTAAAACCTAAGATGACAAGCACTCTAAAGTCGAGGTCGAGCAGACCGGAGTGGGTGCTTTAAAGGGAAACAACCAAACATCTAAAACGACATTTCACCGCCATCGCGAAATGCGGTGTCGATGGTCAAAACTAATTTGTGTCCCGTTTTTAGTTATCGGATAGAACACTAAATTGAGTTTACAGTCGGAATCGGGATTCAATCAGTGACGATTGACGAGTGTCGGGTGACGCCGGCCGTCAAGCCAATCAGACCATCCGACCAAATGGAACTTGTCAGTGAACGCACTTTGGAGAGGATGTGCTGCACAAGTAACGCAATAAAATAACGAATGTAAATAAAAATGTTAATCTGAAACTCATTTAAGGCCCTTTATTGCAGGACAAAACGAGAATTGTGCATAGATTTCCGACAATTCTGAATGAAGTGCTGTTCACAAATCTTTGTCTACTTAGTGATGTGATCTTGATATTTTATGATGATGAATGATTTTCAGTGTATTTTTAGAGTATTTATAAAATTATTATTAAACCTACTTTCTGTGAAACTTTCAGTGACAAAGTAGTAGTTACTTTAAACAATATTTTAGGTAGTTAAGTTATATAGTTAGAACTATATAACTTAACTACCTAAAATATTGTTCTAATCTATAAAAAAATAATACGCAGGTATTCATATATAATCTATAGAAAAACAATACCTGATACAATTCTAAAAAACATACTAAGCAATACTAAAAAACATTTCTACGTTATTTGATTTATCAAAACAAATGAAATAAATTATGTATCGTAATATGAACGCGGACATTTCGGTATCTGAAGACCAAGTGAGGGTAGTTTTGAAAAACTGCTCTAACTACTCCCAAAGCATCTAAACGTCAAAAATAAATTAAAAAGTAAAACGCGACATATACCCATTTACTATAAAAACAAATAAAATAAATACTAACTCAAGTTTCAACCAAAACTGGAGCGTCAATACATCATCATATTAAACAGCATTGTCTTGGCCTGTAAATTATTTTTACAGACACAATGCAGTACAGTAATTATTATACAACTGGATTATGGAACAATAAACAAGATCCATTAATCTGCGTCAAAATGGCGGGCTAAAGGTAAAGTGGGCGATTCCGGGACCCCACTCGGAGACATTAGCGAAATCGTTTCTGACTTGATACATTAACCACTGTCTCTTCATTCGAATCGCTAGGGATGTTCAGAGCTTAAGAAACTACAGGCTTTGGGGGTTCAGTTGGAGGCAAGTCGTGGTGTTTGCTGGTACATGTCATCTTCTATCCCTCTATCTACGAGTCACTTCACCTCTACGTCCTAGATAGATAGATCTTAGAGGCAGAAGACATTAAGTTTTTTGTCCCTCGTGCCCATACTGTCACGCGTTCTAGCTCACCTCTGCCTTGCACGTTCCTCGCCCTCAATGAGCTACTAGCTGCCATCCCAGAATATGATGTGTTTGCGGATGAATGAAAGAGACTAGTGTTGTTATTCTTGAAGTATTGTGAGAATGGCGTAGTATTGGAATCTGACATTATCTATATACGTGAAGCAAAAACATTGTACCCCTTTTTACGAAAATTGCGCGGACGGAGGAGTATAAAATTTCGCACACTTATAGTTTATATAGAAAAGGAGCAGAATGCTAATATTTTTTAAATTATGCATAATAAATAAAATTATTATTATTTAATTATGGTCGAAATTCGACCAGTGGGTCACCACTAGTATTATTAATAGTGACATGAAACAAATTTTTATTCTGACCTATTTAATTTGAGTTTTTATCATCTGCTATCTTTGCGTTCTATGTGATTTAGTTAGAGTAATGGGTTGTGCCGAACTAATTAATAATTATTAAATAAATATTTTATGATCCATTTGCTAGCGTAGCATTTAAGAGTGAACAAGTCGATTATCTTTCCATACAAACGTCGAAGGGTGATCACTCCACCGTCTGATGATAAACAACCAAAACTAAAAGTGATATAAATTTGTCTCGTCATAATCTATGCTTGTATCAATACAGAATTGTAAAAATAATATGGGTTTGAAAAATACAAGACTCAAAAAAAAACGTTTTTCATTACTGATTTTAGCGCAACTTTAGGTGTGAATAAATAACAAACGGAGTACGCAAACTAAAAAAATATTCCAATACAAGCATAGATTATTTATTCAAGAGCTCAAATAACTTTTTTTTTATAAATACATTCAGTAGTTTTTTCATGAGAACCCTTGAGCCAAATGTCTATTCATTATTTTTAGGCAATCGTTTTATTTAGAAATCATAGATTAATCTGAACATATGACTCGAAATTATAATCACGCTATCTCCTTACTCCTCATCTCTATCCTTGGTGCACGTCTATCCTTTTCTTACACTAAGCTAGGTGAAATAGCATGCATTTTAGCTGCGCCTACTAACGAGTTTGTGCCGCTGACTTGTGTATCCTTAAGTATGCTTTGTACTTGTCAATCTAACGTCAATGAACAAAGATGGCAAAATATTTAAACAACTGATTGTGTCATTTACAATCATATCAGTTTTAACTGGTATGAAGTTTCCCGGATCATCTAGTCTTGAATATAATTAGGAAAATCTTTCATTTAAGAATAACTATGGTTTTGCCACCAGTGTCTTGAGAGTCTGCCTTCTGGCAGTGATCTGGATCAGTTGAGCTACGGATCGTTTTAAAACTGTATTTAGGTAACTATTTCACATTTATTTTATGTGATTGTATATTTATGTTAATAAAGATATATTATCATTATATACATTCTTCTTCGTCTTATCGTGTCACTAATTATTTCGAACTAGTGTGGTGGAAGAATAAAAAAACGCATCATAGGCTCCATTCGTTGATCGTATATTTATACGTGAAGCAAAAAATTTGGACCCCTTTTTACGAAAATTGCGCAGACGGAGTAGTATGAAATTTCGCACACTTATAGTTTATATAGAGAAGGAGTGCAAAATGCTAATATTTTGTTTAAAAAATACATTAATTATTAATTAATTAAGGTTAATTTCAACTAGTGGGCGACCACTACTAGTAAAACATAAAATGTTCTGTTTTCAGAGACGTCATAAATATTCAAGGCATTGGAGGCATGACGAATTGTTTTATAAAGTGGGATACATGTAAACTAAATATCTTCCCCAAAGGCCTAACTAATGAAGTAAGATTAAGCGCTGGCCAAAAACAGTATCTATTACACACAATATTAAAATTTAAAAGCAATTTATAGCCCCTGGCCACAAACAGGGATTAAAATTTAATTTGAAACTTGATCATCAAAATTGAGTTCCGACATCAACAGAATCACCTCGAAATATCAATAGCGGACCCTATCAATCTTAATTACTTGGCAAGTTTCAGAATGGCCAACCTATTATCTAAATGAAAACGAAAATGCCCGGTCCGCTAATGGCTCGTAGTGAAGCCAAGCCATGAATTATAAAACCGGACAATATACTCATTTAAAAAGCCGGACATACCTACATACAGCTTTTCAGTGAGAATATGTTATATGCAATGTTTACACCACGGTGTTTTGAGTTTGACCTATATTTTATTCAGTAATTGTTCAGAATAAATAATCCAGTTCTGTGTCTGGGTGTTATAAAGTATCATAATGTATTTGAATATATATTTGAATATAACATCATCGTCATCATCATCATCATAACAGCCTTTATAACATACATAATGTTATAAAGGCTGTTATGATGATGATGATGTTATCAGTCATCTGGGTTACCATAATACAAGCTATGCTTAGTCTGGGGCTAGATGGTGCTGTGTGCATGGTCCACTTATATTTATTATAAAAAAAAATAGATAATAAACACCGCAAGACATGTTTATTATTTATAAACATATAATGCCTTAATATTACTTTTTCATTGCACGTAATGCTTATTGACCTCTACAATAATATTCTTTTCAACACCGCCTACCAAACTTTTTTCTGAAAACCAGAACGAACGAGTAAAATTATCTCCTATATTTGCGCAATATTGCCATAATTTGTTAAATTGAATCTTATTAACCGACTTAATAAAAAAGGAGGAGGTTCTCCATTCGTCGGAATCTTTTTTTTTATGTATGTTCACCGATTACTCAGAGACGCCTGAACCGATTTCAAATATATTTTTTTTGTTTTTTCACCTGCTTCCAGGTGGTCCCATTTAAATTATATCGAAACCGGTAGAGCGGTTTTTAAAAAATCAACAAAAATCTTAATTGTGTACATCGATGATATTTTTGATACCTGCAGTGCAGTGCGTTTAGTTCAAAGTCAAGTGAAGTCAAAGTCAAATAATTTTAAACTCTCAAATTGTATCCAATGATGTCGGTTTTCTTTTTAGTTTTTAAAACGTAATTATTTATCGAATGTTTAATTTCTTATTAGTCCATATTTCATTACAATATATATTTTATATTCTAACTTTATATTCTATTTTATTTCTAAGGCCGTTTTATAATGTCAGTGAGTCAGTCAGCATTTTGATTTTAAGGGTTTTGAAGTCCACGGAACCTTTATAGTTTCGCCATGTCCGTCTGTCTGTCTTGTCTGTCTGTCTGTCTGTCTGTCTGTCTGTCTGTCTGTCTGTCTGTCCGTCCCCCCCTAATTAGGACTTTAGCTTACAGATATTCAGTTTTACAGTAACACGTATTTGGCCTCTACAAAATTTATGAAATAAAATCATTGAAAAAATGATTTATAGTGGAACCTCCCACAGTAGGATTGATTTTTTATTGAAGTGATAACTTCTTATGGGAGGGTAAACCGCTTCGTTACGTAACGCGTTACGACGCCAGTCTGTCTGGCTTCCCTTTCTCTCACGCTTACGGAAGCGGTGGCAGGCTCCTCCTCTCTCACTCTAACCCACAGCGCTAGTTAGATTAGTTTAAGTTATCACTTCTGTCGGGCCGACAAATAGACAGACAGAGTTACTTTCGCATTTATAATATGAGTATGGATATTGGCGGTTATTGTTGTATTTGTATACAATTTAGGATCAAATTTACTTTAGATGGATCACCATGAACTTGATCTTTACAAACATCCGCAGACTAAATTGGGAAAACAAACAAAAGAAAAATGAAATTAAGAGAAAGCTCAATGTGAAGGTATCAAATAAGAATAAATCCGTGAAGTGGAGGTGAAATTATATTTTCTTTGCAAATAAATATAATAAGGCATTCCATTACCTTAATACCTACAGCTGAAAGCCGAAGCGGACTTTTTGTGTTCAACATGAAAGAACCATCAGACGGTTGATATTATAACAATTATATATCAAATAGGTATATAATTGTTATAACAAGAACGCGAACGAACAATTAGAAAGAAAGAAACGAAAGACGAAAAAACATTTATTTAGCACACACACAAAACAAGAGCGGAAAAAAGATAATAAGGATAAGATAAAAAAAATTACGGGTTGCACTCCGGGAGTTCTGACAGAAGTGAAAACTTATTTTGGCGCGTTAGACATTTTTTGTATGGATACTAGGGTTATTGGGTTATGAATTGCATTTTATTTATGAATTGTATTTTACTCGTTATTAGAAACTTTAAAATACATTTAATATTCTTTTATGTTTTTGTTCAGAATGTAGATAATAGATCAACGAACCTAACTCAGTAAACTTCTTCATACCAAAGTAGACTGTAAACATGTGAATTAAGGTTCATAATCAAATGGGGCGAGCGCGGCAGTCCTGCGTCTCGTAACGGTGTCGCGAGTCCAGAGGTTTTACCTCATCTAAAAATATGCGTACAGCGCTAAAAGAAGTTTTCACTTCAATAAAAAAGATATAAAAACGAGATATTTTTACAAACACAAATAAAAACTTAGATACCTACAAAGGCGAAAAAAAATGCCCTTCACACAAATCAGACAACGTAACGTTTTAGTGTGGCCAAAAGTATTCAATCTCAGCATGTGCTACCAATTCCAAAAACGGAAGTAGCGCTTGTTTCAAAACAAATTGCAAAACACTATTATAATTATTATGTCGCTCTTGACTGTCTCATCTTATTTCAGTTGGTATACGACGGCATACCTTAACATATTCAACATTATAATCATCTTCCTCCCACGTTAAAGATACAATAGTCAGGAGCACTTACTACGTAAATCTACTTTTCATTAAAAATGTATTATAGGCTCAAATTTCATTTAATGATGTCGGTTTTCTTTTTAGTTTTTAAAACGTAATTATTATTTTCAGTTTCATTTGTATTATTACATATTATTTCTTTGCGATTCAAATTTGACGATACAAATTGTTACGAAAGAAGTTGTTATCACTGTTAGTTTTAGTTGTTCGACATCAGAGAGTGGTGTGATCTTGAAAGAAAATCGGCTAGTTTTCTCTTAAGTGGTCTCGGCATAACATGTTTCCTTCTATCAGCCGTAGTCGTTCCCTTTCATCACCTTTCTTACTTATATCATCTTTCTCGCCTGCAACAATGCGGCCGACGATAGGGCACGATGGTCTAGAAGACACCTAGAACCTAGAACAGAAGACCCAGATTGTAGTTTTCAGGAAAGACAGACGGCGGCAAAGTATTCCAATCCTTGGCTGTACGCATTATGTGAAAGTAAAGCGCTTTGTTTGTAAGGGTGGTAGACTGATAAGGTATGGATGGTACTGATAACCACTGCTCTACTTTTGATTTTGTCCAACCTGACTATAAAGTCTACATTGATAGTCAGGCATTAGAAAATACTGACTTGCCACTTTGGAATGGGTCTGAGATTTTATATAACGTTCGTTCGTTAAAACTAGAGTAATAGGTATATAAACTCACCCTGTGTAGGTACATATGTTTCTCAGACACAAAGCCTTGCTCTGTGTAGTAATAATGAGAGCCTCATTATTACAACACTATAGGTACATAATTAAGTGAAGCCTGGATTTTATGGCTTTATGGTAAAATTGTCACTGGTTCAAAGTGACGGTAATGAATTACAAAATTAATTAGTAAATACTATCTTTGCTATATTGACTGACGAGTAATCAATGATTTAAGTGTCTCAAAATTATCCCTTATGACTTTTATGTGTTGGCTAATTTATTATGATAAAAAAAATTCAACCTAAACAAAACTGAACGTGTCGCGGGACACGCGTTTGGAGCGAAGTCTCTTTCGTATGCAAGGTTGGCATAATTAATCATTAACCAGGCTCTCATTATCTCTACCCACCCCCTGTTTCATTTTGAATATTGATGGAATAAATCACTAGGTATATTCATACATATATACATATTAACCGATAACCAGTTAAAATAACCAGATAAAGAGAGATACCGATAACTAGACTAGTTATCGGTCTCCTTCATTCTCTCTTTATCTTACGGTTTTCAACTCGCCAACCCGCGATAAGGTACTTCATTCCAAAAAGAATAAAAATAAATTTACCGTAAATAAAGTTCCCGAAATTAATCTCTTGTGAGATAATAATCTTTTCGCGAACTGAGCTACACGAGTTCTACTATTCGTGTCATATAGTAGAAATTACTTTGACGTTGAAGTAAACTCATTAGTTTTCCAGATAATTTGTTATTTTTCTGAACTTAATATAATATATATATTGAAAATATATTGATGGACAATGCACACATCACCATCTAGCCCCAAACTAAGCATAGCTTGTATTACGGTAACCAGATGACCGGTCGAATATTTATATATTTTTAAATACATACATAATGATGTTTTTTAACACCAGGATCCGGAACAAACATCTATGTTCATCGCACAAATATTTATCCTGAGAGAGAATCAAAACCTCAAACTACAGCACACAAGGCAGAGCTACTACCGACTGAGCTGAGACACCAGTCTACCTTACTTATATATATATATACTAGTGGTCCGCCCATTGGTCGAAATTCGACCATAATTTCATGAATAATTAATGTATTTTTTAAGCATAATTAAAAAAAAAATGCACTCCTTCTATACATAAACTATAAGTGTGCAAAATTTCATACTCCTCCGTCCGCGCAATTTTCGTAAAAAGGGGTACAAAGTTTTTGCTTCACGTATTAATATATAGATTGATTAGTCCTTTCCTTTATTTTCATTGTTTAATTGTTTATGCCGTATTCGTTTACAATCTGTTTTGGCATCTAAATAGCTAGACATTAAGCGGTATTGGTACATGTGTAGGTACAGTGAGAAAAAGCCGTGATCGGGATTCAAATGGGAGCTCTCCGTGCGTGAGGTTCTAACGGCAGTAAGTAGCTTAATGGTCTGGAACTCATTGGAAATTTGCACTTGCTGTTCTGTACAGGATTATTTGCTGTTCTTTTTAAGCATTTTGAGTGCAATGAAGCCGCAAGCTTGCTTTTAGCGAAACCTTGCAAAGAGGTTTCTCTCGCGAACGTATTTGTTTACGCTTTGTTTTTATAATTAAAACTGTGATCATTCGATTTTCAATTGTGTGTACATTTGGTTCGATTATTTAATTGCTTTGCCTTACTCAGCTAGATACGAGTAGTCCTCGTCGTAGAGCTAGCAAGCGTTCCTAGCTTCGCTTATTTTGGTATTAGTTTCTAGCATCTCAACAACTACATCTCACTGTAAAATTATCCTTTGAATAGGATTACTTTTTCGTGATGTCATGTCTTCTTTTTCTTGGTTAGTGGCATGTGTCAGAATCAAAACAATTTTGCCAATGTTTAGTGTAGATTGTTTATGGTAAAAAGTCGTATGTAGTCGTTCGCCATTTTTAATTTAATATAAATTGATGGCTTTTCAAAAAAAAAATAACTATATACATTAATAATATTTGCTCAAACCTCAAAGAAACACAAAATTGTTAATCTTATTTCTATAAAACCTTTTAATTATAATTTTAATTAAAATAACTAATAAAACTCAAATAACTCAAGAAAAATAAATAATATAAATGCGCAATGTTTCCTTCGCAGGACGGCCAAAAATTATCGTGATTTGTCTTCATTATGATGTCAATTTAGCTAATGCCAGATGAACAGTTTGTCGATTCTTCATTTGATATTTTATGAAGCAACATAGCTCTTATAAATGAATTAATTTTCCCTTGTTATTTTATATTTTAATGGGAATTCTAAGCGGAATTCAAATCAATAAATTGTTACTACTTAGCACAAGTATAGATAATTGAATTATAAGTGTACAATTAAAGGTTGCATTATGATTTGTACGGCAAAGAATCTAAGAATATTCTAGACGGCCATTCCGAAATGATACATTTAGAATAGACAAATGACGATTGACTGTGACTTCGTGACTTCTTCTTTTAGTAGCTCTCCATTACTGGAGGTTAGCTCAGCGAGTTTATCTACTTAAAATAAATATATAATACCTGGATGACCGAGCTTCGCTTTTCGCTTCGTTCGCAGAACGACGTTTTCTATATATGAAACCTAGTTAGATCGATTTATCGCCCCCCAAATCCCCTGCATAAAAAATTTCATGAAAATCGTTGGAGCCGTTTCCGAGATTCAGATTATATATATATATATATATATGTATATGATTTATACATACATATGTATATATATAATTTGACGACATCTGTGGCGCAGTGGGCCAAGAGCCTAGTGAGACGCAGAAGGTTGAAGGTTCAACTCCCGCTGCGGGACAAATGTTTGTATGATCTGCAAGTATTGGTCTCGGGTCTGGCTGTTTCTATGTATAATATGTATGTATTTACAAAAAAAAATATCAGTCATGTGGTACCCATAACACAAGCTCTGCATATCTTGGGGCCAGATGATGCTGTGTGAAATGTCCGGAATTATTATTATTATGTGTAAATACAAGAATTGATCGTTTACAGGTATTATATAACACGTCGTTTACCCCTTACTTTACCCATCATTATAACAAAACAAAATTACTTGACATTGGCAAAATTTACATCAAGAGAAATTCCATTAAAGGAAGGAGAAGGAAGGAGATCGCAGTCGATATTAATTTGTCAGAAACGTCATCGCACACTGACATGGCCCGTGACATTTTATTGACAGTTAGATATGACGTCAAGATACAAAAACCTCTATAAGCGATACTCCATCATATGTGCCAATTCCGGGGCTTCTTGTATAAGAAATTAAAGAGCTTATTTTTTGTGGAAGTACGATCAGTATATTTAGAAGCTTATAATAAGCATAAGAGGGTGTTCGCAGATACCGAAAGTACCTACCGACCTACTCAAGTATTCATATCACAGCAGGTTAATAAAATATTCAGTGATCGAGTCACCCTTTTTCGCGAATAACACCTTTTATCCGAAATGAGTCTGGATGATTTGTTAGCAAACATTTGTTTTGTATTCGTATATATTTCTCATTTCCTAATTTTTCTTTCGCGTGATGTACGCTTTGCAAAAGTACTTACCTAAACTAAATATAAACAAATTCGATCACTGAGGTAGTCGTAAAATAATAATTGCCTTTAAAAGCTACAGTTTTTGGATATAAAACAGTAAAATATTTTACGAGAGTATTTTTATGACGTGAAACACTGTAAGTGGCTTCACGTAAGCTGAGTAATATGATGTACCTAAGTACATATAACATTTTGTCTTCATATGGACTACTACATATGCGCCGGTCATTCCCTGTCCATTTCCGTATCATTGATGGGACAAATGAAACTATAAAAGTATTACTTTATTAAAAAAATGTTAAATTAAATATTTGTGGACAATTCACTCAACACCATCTAGTAACAAACTAGCCAGATGACTGATAGAATACTTATATATTTGTAATTACATACATAAGATACTATATAACACCCAGACAACGAATAAACACCTTTGTTCATTACACAAATGTTTGTCCTGGGAATCGAACCCCCAATCTACAACGCAGAAGGCAGAGCTATTACCGATTGGTTTACCGGGACAAAAAAGACTAAAAAGTCTCATTTGTCCCATTCATTTTCTTTTTTTGAAGCTTGATTGCAAAGATTAAGAACACTTCAAAATCTACAAGGGCTTGCCAAAAAGGCATGCATCGTTAAGGTACTTAATTAAAACGAAGGTTTTTAGAAAACTAATTCCAATTACACGACAATTTTGATTTCAAAAGTCAGATATTGTAATGTCAATAACACTCAGCCTCTCCTTTGTCACAAATTTCTAGCATTAGGTACTACCGTAAATTTAATACCAGCATAACGGCCACTTGATATTTGAGAGGTCGATGCTAGAAACTCATGGTAAGTGTACTGTAAACTAAACGGCATAGGGTTGTGACGGCACACCTATTGCGTTTCGTTAACCTGCTGTTAAGGCTTTTGGTTACACCTCAGCGATGTTGGCACGTTCGTAACGAGGTAAGTTCAAACAATCAGGAGCCGAACAGATTGATGGGAACGCACCATCTACTAAGGGAACCCCTTCGCAAGCTTAATTAAAAGACTTCAGTCAAGCGTATTCGCAATATCGGATCGTTTGTCTTGCTTCTAAAGTTTATTCTGTTCACCCCTAACTAACTTCCAATGTTGGAAACCAGAGATCGAACCAAGACGTTTTGTTAAGTAAGGCTGTAAAACGGAATGTATATTATTAAACTGTCACTAAAGTTTATTTATAGATGTCATAATTATACTGTACACGATGAATGGATTTTAGGGTTTCAACCCTAATAGTTTTGCTGTCTGTATATCTATCTGTCAGCTCCTAGTCAGAGCTGCTGCTTTCAGAAATTTTGCACTGTAATGCATTATTAATATTGAATTGTTTTTGTATCATTTTACTACCATATCGTGTGGCAAATTATTGGATAGGTAATTCAAAGATTTTTTCAACAGTTTTTCGATGCAGATATTCGAATTTTTAAGTGGTCTAGGTTACGGCTTGTTGGGCTTCTCAAAATATGAGTAACAGTATTTTTCTTTTTCATAAACCTTAAAACAATCATAGAAGCTCGCGTGAATGACGTGTTTTAGTCATAATGTAAAAAACTGCTGAAAATCTTAGGAAAATCAATTCAATAAAGGATTCAAATGTCAATTATAACTTATTTTAGAACTGTCATTTCAAAATGTTATTCTAATTTGAACTTTGGTGTTAGTAAAATAAGTTCATTCGTATTTTTAGGAAATTTTTGCAAACTACAGATGGTTCCACTTCAGGGCCAATCATTCAACTCATGCAATTCAGGTGATAATCAAAACAATCACGTAGTTACTTCATTGTTCTGAGTGACAGTAAACACTGCATAGCAATGTATAAAAATGCATAGCTAAATAGTTAAAACATACCTTAATCACGGATTACAAGGGATTGTCCTTTGAAATCTGTAACAAAAACACAGGATTTTAGTTCACAGTGACCTCAAAACTAATGGCGTAAGAAGATATAAGAAGGACAATATACTTATCATGTCGTAAAAGTGAGTCGGTAACAGTTTATTGACCCTAAAAGCGTGTTATCGTTACATTTGCATAAAGCCGGAGGAACACGACTCCTTGGCACTAACCCTTCGGTTTTATGATCAAGATGTGCCTATGCTCTATGCGTTTTCTACTTTCATAAGAGAAACATGTTTTTTCTATCACGTGGCTCTCAATATGTTATTTAGTTCGTATGTATGTACGTATGGCCATTGCATAAAATAAAGTTTTTTAAACTTACGCGATCAGATCGGATTATTATAAATATATACGGGTATTTATCGCGTTTATTTACCTATTTTTCCCGACGTTTCGACAGGTTTACACTCTGTCGTGGTCACGGGATGACTATATGAGTCATCCCGTGACCACGAAAACGAAAACTTTTAAATTGTTGTTAAATAACACACACACACACACACACACACAGACCCTCATTAATTGACCTACCTTAAGCTGTAGATGGAACTATGTCTATAATTTAATTTCATAACACATTTTTATACTTCAGCAGATGTCATTGTTTTTTTATTTCATTTCTGTTTCAAAATAAAGATTTTTGAATTGGAATTTAAAAAAATTGTGATCACTTGTTCGATACCCGAAAACCTGGCCTGAATTCATTCATATTGTAATAAATTGAATAAAACACGGTGATAATTTAATAAGGGTCTTAAAAGAGACACTTTTAATTTTTAAGAAATTCTATTCGCGCTCCACTCAAACAATAATCCTTGTTTCAACGCTAACTAATTTGAATTAATTAAAACTCTGAAAAGATGTACCTAATGAAGTAAACAATAGACGTTTTTTTGTGAAGAACTCTCGATGACTACGGACAGATATATTGTTATTTAAATGAGTAATCTTTTATTAAATTAAAAAGATGAGTTTATAAATGCTGATTAAGTTGGAGAAGCGTGAAATATTGAGTTCAATTAGTAAGCAATACAGAATCTGCAGAAAATGCAGAAAAACTTCCATCTGATTGCATTCGTATGTTTTGTTTTGTTTTTTACTGTTGGCGCAGAGAAAATTCGTTTAAAGAATATTTTGAATAACACACTAATTATCGAGCTATCGTTTTAGCCACTGGAAACTAATCACCTTCGTGAAAAAGTTTACTCGTGTCGTGACTCTTGATTTGAAATAAATTTTGTTATTAAGGCAGTTCCCTCACCAAATGACCTTGACACGTATTAACGGCACTCAAATCGAGAGCAAAAAATCAAATAAGAAGTTAAACAAATATCGAGCAGCTTAGGCGAAAATGCTTTCGTATGTCTGTCCGGCCGGCATCTGTCTGGATGTTCTCCTCTACAGGTCGCATTTCTCAACCGATTCTCGTGAAACTTTTTCGCAGGTTCTATAACTGTTTAGAATATTCTTGTCGATTCAGTTTTTGTTAATTTTTCAAAATGGAGATATGTGGGTTGAAAACGTAATAAAAGTCATATTTCAGTCATTTCGAAAAATGTTCGCGAGGTCTTCAGCTCACAGAGCCACTAGTTAGGTATTATATGATTTATAAGTACCTATTAGTGTAAGTTACACCATCGTCAACAATAGAGATATTTTAATGTTATATAAAAACTGTTATCATAATTAAAGTACATAACTAATAATAACTGTATAAACAATTTAAAACGAGGATATTTCAGTCAGAATTGACGACCTCTGTGACGCAGTGGGCCTAAGCTCGGCTGACACGCAAAAGGTTGCGGATTCGATTCCCACCGCGGGACAAATGTTTGTATGATCTGCAAGTATTTGTCTTGGGTCTGGGTGTTTCTATGTATAATATGTATGTATTTACAAAAAAAAGCATATAAGTAGTATATCAGTCATGTGGTACCCGTAACACAAGTTCTGCTTACTTTAGGGCCAGATGATGTTGTGTGAAATGTCCGGAATTATCATTATTATTATTATTATTATTATTATTAATATTGAAAAAACATATATAATTTTATAAATATTTTTATTTCAAAAGCAGAAAACCTCCATAAATAGTCACATGTTTTTCATACAAAAGTTAGGTTAGTACGAATTGGCAACTAAATTCACCTAGTATGTAAGACGTTTCAAAGTGATTCTTGTGATTGTATTGGATGAAGTATCTTTTGACTTTGACTTTGATAATTTACTAAGAGCACAGCCTTAACAAACCAGCTTAGCTGAGTACTTACTTGATAAATTTATTTAACACAAATAAACATATTAGTGTTTCAGTGCTTAGAAATAAACAAATCACTTAGCAGATGCGGTAGCTTTAAACCTCGCGAGACTCGAACTTCAAGCGCTTGCTTTGCAAAGTTTAACTTAAATTGTTGGTGTCAATTTATGTGCAACTGTATAACAGAGCTTAAAGTCTCTCCAAGTTATGTAGGTATCTTTGTACCTTCTGTTCAACTAAAGCCCAGCTAATGAAGTTAATTAGGAGCTTTTTTGTATTAAAAAAATGCGAATACTTAACCAAAACAGCCAATTTGAAATTGAAAAATTAAACATTTATTCTGAAAGGTTCATAAAAATAACAATGAATCTAAAATTCGTTGAAATGGATGAACCGAACATGGCTAACATTCATCAAGACTTTGTAAATGATTTTTAAGGCAGGTACGAGGACTGAATGCATAATGAGACTTCGCATTGAATGCTTTGTTTCATTTCATTACGTACCAACTTACCTGCACCATTACTGGCCCAGCTCAAAGCAGCTGACAGCTAGATCACTCAATATTTTTTTTTAACAAAGATGTCTAAATAAAATAAGAAGTAAGAAGTAAAAATCTTTGTTATTCATTTTACGAAAATCGCGCGGAGGGAGGAGTATGAAATTTCGCACACTTATAGTTTATATAGAGAAGGAGTGCAGAATGCTAATATATTTTTTAAATTATGCATAATATGTTAATTATTAATTAATTATGGTCGAATTTCGACCAGTGGGCGACCACTAGTCATTTTAACCGCATGTTTCTTTGGCAGCTCTGTCAAACGAACGATTTATATTTGTTCGAACCAAAGTCAAAAAGTTACCGTTTCAATGGTTGACCGTTGACAAATAGCGCGATTGCCCAGCTGGTAGTCTAGTCCGATGCACGATCGGACCAATGTTTTTTTATGTTCACAATATGTGTGTATGTAAACCAGTACTTTTAGACGATGAAAGAAACGTGCCGGCTGTGTTGCAAATGCAGCAACCCTAAATTATACTAGAACAATATGAACTCTGATTGCGTAAGTTTAAAATATACTCTCTTGGTTTGGAATAAAAGCAAGACAAGACAGCAAGAAATGTTACATTCATCCATTCTAATACCAGTGGCTTTGTGAGCTGTATACCGAAATTAATGAAATATAACTGTTTTTACGTTTTCAACCCCCATATCTCCGCCATTTTGAAAATTTTCCAAAACCTGAATCGACAGAAAAATGTATATAGTTTTAAAACCTGCTCACAAAATTTCACGAGAAACGGTTGAGAAATGCGACCTGTAGAGGAGAACATCCGGACAGACAGACATACTGAAACGGAGACACTCGATTCTCTCGGTCAAAAAATAATATTATAAACTGGAACGTCTATCTGTAAATCTGTTACCTTTTCACGGTTAACTGGTTGAACTTATCTTAGTAAATTACGGTTGAGATATATATAGTATTTAATGATGATCATAGGATACTTTTTGTGTTGGTACTACTCGTACGAAACGGAGGTAGCATGTAGTATAAAATGAAAATTTTATCTTCATTTTCAGCACACGCTTGATTTAGTCAAATAAAGTGGTGTGAAACTCCCAACTGAACTAAACTTACGAGATCTCGCATTCGAGAATCAAGTTGTTAGTTACAGCTACTTGCTTTATTGCAACGTTGAGTTGATTTAGCGTAGTTTAGATGTGCTTTTGAGCGTACCAAAACCCTGTCTAACAATTAAAACTATACTAACACGGAGAATATATAATAAAAATATTCAAAGGTACGAAACGGTACATGTATATGCTAGGTAGAATCAAAAATTTTACGTGCAAAGCGGCTCTATGATATCATCTTGCAGGTAGAGTCGCTTTGCACGTAAAGATTTTGACTCTACCTAGCATATACATAATATAACCTTGTAGCTCTTATGGACATTATAGGACATGCTTCAAAGTATGAAAAACAAAACCAATTATCTATAAGACTAAATACAAGAAGAAACGATCTTGAGATCTATCATGAACTATCGAGATCATGAGATTAACTGAATATATATTGAATAAACTGAATAAAGTAAGTTTATCTCGTGATCATGGCGCATGCAATTGTCCTGCAATATCGGCAAGCAGAAAAACTCATTAAATCATGGTAAATATCGCGTTTTGACTGAAAAATATATTATATTTTATTTTTCTTCAAAAGTTACTTTACCAAATAATAAATAAATAATAAATAAATGTCCAGACATTTCACACATCATCTGGCCCTAAGGTTTGTGTTATCAGTACCACATGACTGATGTATGTATGTATGTACATATACTTTTTGAAATACATTTAAGTAATATCACTTCGCTTGAAAATCGAGCAACTTCTAACCAATAAACATTGTGTTGCAAAAACGTATATTTCGATACGCAGAGCACCTCACAGTGTGGATCGAGTAAGTGTTGTTGGATAAATCCGATCAAATATGGATAGGAAAATTCTGCAGGCATCCGGTTCTGTGCAGCCTTTTGCATCGTTGAAAAGTGACGCATCATTGGACAGAGTTTTGCGGTACTACAACACCTCTTCATTTTATTTCTATATTTTCTGCGCGATAATGAACAAGAAAGTATTTCTTAATGATCCAACTATCGCTGTTGAGTAGTTTTTGATAGCTCTAAGTACTTGAGAAAATGATATGTATATTTTGTTGTTTCATTTTATTGTTTTATTTCATTCTATTGTTTTTAAAAACTCCGACGCAACTACAGTGCCATCTAGCTCCAAAGTATGCAGAGCTTGTGTTATGGGTACCACATGACTTAAGCTCTACAGCTCTTCATGACTACTTATGTTCTTTTTTGAAGTGAAAACTTCTTTTAGCGCGGTATGCATATTTTTAGATGAGGTAAAACCTCTGGACTCGCGACATATCGTTACGAGACGCCGGCTGCCGCGCTCGCCCCATTTGATTATAAACCTTAATTCACATGTTTACAGTCTACTTTTGTATGGAGAAGTTTACTGAGTTAGGTTCTTTGATTTATTATCTACATTCAGAACAAAAAATATTGCATGATTTGTACTTTTGTATGGAGAAGTTTACTGAGTTAGGTTCTTCGATATATTATCTACATTCTGAACAAAAAATATTGCATCATCTGTGTTCGTTCAGTATTTGATTGGCAGTCGCGTTTCGCGTTGGTTCGTGTTAGTTCAGTGAACTTTGATTGTGTTTTGTTTGTGATTTGATAGTGGAAAAATACAATTCATAAATAAAATGCAATTAATAACCCAACAATAACCCAATAACCCTAGTACCCATCTAAAAAATGTCTAACGCGCCAAAATAAGTTTTCACTTCTGTCGGCACTCCCGCATAAAAAAAAATGCACTCCCGGAGTGCATTTTTTTTATTCATACATTTTTCATAGAAAAATACCCAGATCCGAGACAAATACTTGCAGATCACATAAAAATTCGTCCGAAACAAGCGGCGAAAATCAAACCCGTAACCTTCTGCGTCTCAGGCTGGTCTTAGCCAACCGGCGCCATAGAGGTTCCAATAATTATAATGATAAACTTATTTTACAACTTGCTGTATGTCCGCGGCTTCGCACGCGTGGCACCTATATAAAAAGTAGCCCAGGTCCCCAAGATCATTTCAAAATCTTTTTAGCCGTGAAAAGGTGATATATAGACAGAATCACTTTGGTATATAAGTATTTATTAGTATGGAATATGGAATATAGAATTGTTGGAAGCTGGCTTTATAAAATATATATGTAAGTATGTAATTAATGACATGCATTAATGACTGATAAACAACGCACAGTCAATTCTATACCCTAAATACCTTTTTGCGGGTTAATTGAATAGTTGGAAGTAGGTGGCTTCATAAAATTTATGTGTAAGTACGTTATTGATGTACAATCAGCGCACAGTCAATTCTATACCCTAAATAACTTTTTTGCGGGTTCATTGAATAGTTGGAAGTAGGTAGCTTTAAAAAAGGTATATGTAAGGACGTTATTGACGGACAATCAACACAGTCAATTCTATACCCTAAATACTTTTTTGTGGGTTTATTAAGAAGACCGTGATTAGTACCTTTTTCAAGAAACCAAAACATCGAAATTAAACGAATATACCTAATTCAAAAAGCATGATTGTGATCAAAATATGAAAGTGTCAAAGTAGTCAGCGTTAAATTGAGAAATCCTCAGAGTGTGGATGTCTTTGGTTTCAAAGGAAAATTTTAATGACATTCCACAATCAGACGTAGCTCATAGGATAACCTTATGTTTAATTCGAGAACCACTTAATTTGCTAATTATATAGCTGTGGTACTTATACATAATTAAACATGACATATAATTATTACGCAGTGGAACTATATAAAGTATGTATGAGTACATGAAGAGTAAACTTATGAACTAGTTTTAATAATAATTAATGAATATTAATATTTTATATAAATAAATAATAAATGCCGGACATTTCACACAGCATTATCTGACCTCAAAGTAAGCGGAGCTTGTGTTATGGGTACCACATAACTGATATACTACATTATGTATATAAACTTTTTTAATTTTTTTGTTAAATATGTATACATATTATACATAGAAACACCTAGACCTGACCCAAATACTTAAACAAATAAATAATATCGGACATTTCACAGAGCATCATCTGGCCCCAAAGTAAGCAGAGCTTGTGTTATAGGTACCACATGACTTATATACATATATATATATATTTGTAAATACATACATATTATACGTAGTAACACCCAGACCCGAAACAAATACTTACAGATCATACAAACATTTGTTCCGCGGCGGGAATCGAACCCGCAACATTCTGCGTCTCAGCCGGACCTAAGCCCACTGCGCTACAGAGGTCGTCTTGAACTTGAAGATCATACAAACATTTGACCTGCGGCAGGAATCGAACCCGCAACCTTCTGCGTCTCACCCGGCCCTTGATCGACTGCCGAACAGAAGTCGTGAAAATATATTATTAATATAAATTTGTTTAATTACTAGGCTTATGAAAAACGAATTTATGCCGATCTCGATAGGCCCTACCTATTTGAGCCTTTTGGAGTCGAAACCGTAACAGGAGCTCATCGCGTTTTCAAAATAACTTCACGGCGTCTATTTATCTATCCATCTATCTATCTATCGTTTTAAGTGGTTCTTAGAGAGCTCAACTATTTCACATGTATTTAATATCAATGCATCATTATATTTTGTACATTTCTGTAATTAATTTCTGAAACTGGAAGAAAACTCGATGCAGCACTTATACGGGATATTTTCCTTAATACTACAAATGCTTCTGAGTAGAGCAATGATCAGGATGTTGACCTGGCATATGTAGGTATATTACGGTCAAGAGGCGAGCACGCTACATGTCCCGGTGGCGAGAGAGCGCTCGTACCATTAATATTAAATGAACCATCCTCGTTGCGTACAAAATGTACAAATAGACAAAACACTTTTTTTATTTTTAAAAAGCGAGTAGGCGAGTGTAATTGCGGTCATTATGACGACCATTTCAATGGCTGCCCATTCGGTATTTATGATAGGATGCTTTTAATAATTTAATAGTAGATATACAAACGCAGGTAAATGTGATTTTTAAGCGACTTCAAAAAAAGAGGTAGTTCTCAATTCGACTGTGTTTTTTTTATGATTGTTACCTCAGAACTGTTGACTGGGTGAACCGATTTTGATGATTCTTTTTTATTTGAAAGCTGGTGCTGGTGCTTCTGCAGCTCTGACAATGACATCCATGAGAAAACCATATAAGTTTTAAATTTGCATTTGCAAATGGACGAATAACTCAATATCACGTCAACCGATTTCGATGATTATTTATTAACCGACTTCCAAAAAAGGGGGAGGTTCTCAATTTGACTATATTTTTTTATATATTCTATGAAGACGGATGTCTTTTTAGTTTTTAAAACGTAATTATTGAAGTAGACCATGACAGTGATCATGATCTAACATCAACAAAAATGTAGAACCAACATTATACAACCATACACAACAGCTGTAGTTTGAAGTCAAAAGATACAAAAAAAACTGATTAAATTTTAAGTTTTTCATATATATCAAAATATTTTAAGAAACACTAAATTATCTATACTAATATTATAAACGCGAAAGTTTGTATGTATGTTTGTTACTCTTTCACGCAAAAACTACTGAATGGATTTTAATGAAACTTTACAATAATATAGCTTATACGTCAGAATAACACATAAGCTATAATTTATAAAGATATTGTGTGAATTGTCCGAAATGTAACGATAAGTGTCTCAAGTAAATAGGAATTAAATCTGCCATCTGCAAGCTTTTCTGACGAGCGCTGCAAAAACCGTTACACGAAATTACACGAAGTACTAATCCTGCGCAGACGAAGTCGCGGGCACCAGCTAGTGCAATATCATTTGTAGTTATACTAGACGACCCGGTGAACTTAGTACAACCTGAAATAGCTTTAATTGAAAGCCACCTCAGTACTAAGCGAACAAATCGAAAGGCAAAAACAACTAGCGAGCCTTACAGTAGTCGAAGTATGATGTATAAACATCTGAGATCTCAGGAAAATGGGTTGGTACCATCTAACGGCCAACTCTGCACGCTCATTGGTTAAATCAAATAGCGCACTTCCTGTTACACACATACGTCCCTTTTCACGAAATCAGATGTTACACGTCAAAAAATGTTATCTGTCGAACCATTTTCAAATATTTGCAAGTCTAACGGCAATTGATTTATATAAAATATGTATATAAATAAGAAATTGCAAAAAACAAAATTGTGACACTTTAAGTTAAGTAATACCTCTGTGGCGCAGTGGGCTAAGGTCCGGCTGAGACGCAGAAGGTTGCGGGTTCAATTCGCACCGCGAGACAAATATTTGTATGATCTGCATGTATTTGTTTCGGGTCTGGATGTTCTATGTTTAATATGTATGTATTTACCTATATATAAGTACCCATAACAAAAGCTCTGCTTATTTTGGAACTAGATGATGGAGTGTGAAATGTCCGGGTTTATTATTATTAATCCAATGAATAAAAATGTATGTCCTCATAATTAGTAAAATGTATCAACTCTGACACAGTTTTCCTGAAACCACAGACGAGTTACTGTAACAGTTTCAATTTGGATACCTAATATGTAGGTGTATATCAGGTTTGTTTATGTAGTGTTGTGGCAACACTTCGTTCAGATGACAATGTTCAATTCCCAGCAGTAATAAGTCGTAAATTTGTATTACGGTTCTGTACAAGTTCGAACATTTTGCTAACTACGAATAACAGTTTTATGTTTATTTACAACCTCTGTGGCGTAGTGGCCTAAGGTCCGACTGAGACGCAGAAAGTTGCGGGTTTGATTCCCGCCGCAGGATAAATGTTTGTATGATCTGCCAGTATTTGTTTCGGGTCTGGGTGTTTCTATGTATAATATATAAGAAGTATATCAGTCATGTGGTACCCTAACACAAGCTCTGCTTACTTTGGGGCCAGATGATGCTGCGTGAAATGTCCAGTCCATTATTATTTTTGTTTTTTTAACTTCTTTACACTCGTTTAAACAGTTCTAACCGGAGAATAACTCACATGCACGGGCCTAAGCCAAGTGCACATCAGTAAGTGTGGTTTGTTCGAGTGATCCATTCTCGCTAACAAGGTCATTTTGTAAAAACTTTCGGACAATTCGGCATGAGTTTAATATAGCTGCCTTCTGCATAAGACTATAAGTGTATTATGGGAGATCTAATACTGAGAGGGATTGAAACAGTTGTTTTGGAATTACTACATACGCGCTACATACGAGTAATTTCATTCTTTAAGTCCTCATATTTAGAAAGCTTTTCTGAAATTGTGTTTTGCAAATTATGGGTATTGGGGATGGCTATGTCGATGAGGAGTGCAGTGGGCTTATTATTATTATTATTATTTGATTTTGACATTTCTTACGTGAATTAAAAGATAAAATATAGAAGACGGACACAATTTTATGAACATCAGAAACATTAATCTGTCAAAGCTACGAGTAGCTTTGGCTTGATTAATATTTTTTATAGCGATTTTAGTAACTGATTCTCTGATTATCAATGTAAAAAGTCCTAAGAATACAGTGTCTTCCTCCCAGAGTGCAATAATAATAATACAGAATTTTCCGAAATTCAACTCCTATATATTACATTTTGTAAGTGAATAACATTAACCTACGCAAACCCAGTCGCGGCAGTTCCACTGAGTGATATTGTATTGAATAGTAAAACATTTTAAGGAAAACCCAGACTCCCAATCAATCAAAATATTTTTCCTTCTACGAAATAAAATCAGAATTGACCCAGTAAGGGTCGCTATCAGGAATTGTTGGAAAGAAACCTATTTTTGATTGAAAAAAAGATACTCTACCCTTCTACTTTACAGTATAATTGACGTGCCGTTAGTATGTCTTCAGAATTGCCTTCATATGACGTGGGTCGTGGTGTCTCCGAAAGTTAGATACAAAACGGATTAGGCCTCCTCGCAGGAGAGATTTAATTAATAGAAAATTATAACCGACGTGTGTGAAAATTATATTAAAAACTCCGTAACTCCAACCTTTTTCAGTCAACAATGTTGGTGAACAGTTCAAATATAGAACTCCAAAAGAGTTTGTTTGGGTTTACTGAAGTGATATCAAAAAGTTGTACAAAACCATGATGATGCATTGAGTTAGTTATTTCTACAATTTACTTGATTATTTTCATTTCTACGAAGTTGAGATATTTTATTTTCTATAAAATATTAAATTGGGTGTATGTAGTGAAAATCTTGTCAAACGCTACCAATTTCGTAGGTAAAGCTTAAAATATCTCTATTCATTTTCAACTAATACAGAGTTTTACCCCCCAAGGGTAGCATGAGAAACTAAAGACACATTTTAATATGTAAAAGCGTACATGAATTAAATATAACTACTTGCCCCTGCAACTTTCCTTTGAAGCTTTGGTATCCATTATAGAATAATCTCGTTCCGAGTTCATCTACCTGTAAGACCTTAGAATTGGGGAAGTATTATTATTTAAAAGTGTATTTCAATTTTGTAGATCATTTAGGAACAAAAGCTATTTGCCAATGGTCAAAAAATGGTCAAAAGAGCTCATGCTAATGGCCCAGAGAAGTTCTCGGAAGTAATGCGATTCTGCGTCTCCTGTGGACGCAGTGACCAGTGAACTTTGACCCTAAATGGGATGTTCAAAATGTCAATAGAACTGCATGAAACCCTCATGTCTTGCCAGCCAACCTGTCCCCTAACTGGATTACCTGGAAACATTGCTATGTCATTCACTAGATGTGACTAAAGCACACAAGCATTTTTGTTTACTTAATATAGAGTAGTATGAGACATTTTTATTTCAATTCAATTGATTTTTAAATAACGACTCTTCGTTTGACATTTAATGAAGAAACATAGCTTTTAAAAATGAATTTGTTGTTCCTGTGTTATTTTATGTTTTATTAAATAATCTTAACAGAATTCTAACCATTAAATTTCGACAAGTTTTTTTTGTGTGATTTGTACGAAGAAGAACCCAAGACAAATCACGACTGCTAACTATACCGCGATAACGTTTAGAATAGACTAATGATGATCGACTACGACTTTGTGTCAATATTAAATAAGACTACTTGACATTAACTAAAATCTCATGAAGACATGTCATTATAGGAGAAAGGAAAATAAAGAAATAAAAAAAAAAGTGTGCATCTCGGAACGCCCGACAGAAGTGATAACTTAAACTAACTAGCGCTGTGGGTTAGAGTGAGAGAAGAGGAGCCTGCCTACCGCTGCCGTATGCGCGAGAGAAAGGAAAGCCAAACAAACTGGCGCCATAACGCGTTACGTAACGAAGCCGTTTACCCTGCCAGAAGAAGTTATCACTTCAATAACCCTTTCGTGACAATATAGTCGGTAAATAAAATGTTGGTACTGTCAGACTGAAAGTCTTTGCGACATCGGGACGGAAACTTATTTTTCACAAATCCATTTCCGCTTTTTACTGCGTGAAATAAAGAAAATCTACTTAATAAGACATGGGGACATTTTGTAGACTTGTATTTTTGCTTTATTTGTGCGATATCCAGTGCAGTTAATTTTATTGAACCCGGCTTCGTATGTCGCAGCGCGCTTATTTAATAATCAGATTCAATTCCGAGTATAGCCGTAGATACAGAGCCGTCAGCACCAGTTCGAAGGCTTGCGATATAGAATCACAAGTGAGTCATAAACTTGAGTCTACAATGATTCAGTGCACAAGAAGAGCCTCTGAAGCACCTCCTGGTTCGAAATAGTTAACGACACGACAAGAAGAAAGAAGAAGTCTAATTAAGAAGGTTTGCTTGAAATCTTTCAAGAACTGATTTCGGAATTATCTAAAAAATCGCGTCATAGTAGCTTCGCAACATTTTCTTGTTTAAAACTTTTTCGTTCGGTTTTGTTAGTATTTTTTAGACATTCGCCATCAGAAATCATAGAAGTTTAGTAGTTACCGGGTATCTCCACGTATTACCATTTAATTTATTTTAATAAACAGATAAGCTAGCGACCACTGTTAGTGGAACACAGCCGTAACCTCGGGAACAAGTAAAAAGGTAAACGAACTAAATACCCATTAACTTCTATAACAATACGAATTATATCGTGAAAGTCTGAAAAATACTATTGAAACCTCATGAAAAAACTGTTTAGTCAAAAACACAAATTGTTTTTAGATTTTAAAAATTTATATATTCCTTCTATAAATTGATAATTGATTCAGGCGTGACTTTGCGGAAATCCATTATAAAACATTAAACTGAAGAACAATTATTTTGTACTATTCCGCAAATCTATTCCTAATGAGTAAGAAAGGTGCATGCGTCTGCATCGTCTCTAACTCATTAGGAATAGTTTGCGGAATAGTACTAAATATTTGTTCATAAATTTAATGTTTTTTAATGAATTTCCGCAAAGTCACGCCTGAATCATTTATCTATTATAGAAAGATTATAGTACTAAATATTTGTCTATATATTTGATGTATTTCTATGATCACATTTATTGTGACAGCTGTCGTTATTACATCGATAGCGTCAGAATTATGTGCTAACCCTGCAATCTCAAGCTTGCTGGTGTTAATCAATGAGTACGCTATTTCCGAGTTTACTTATCTGTGAAGGAAGGCACATTTTAAGTGTCCATGCCCCGTACCTATTCAATCAGATCAAGTCAGATGTAACAAGATTGTGAACAGAATTGAAGAGATGGAAACACAAACCAACAGACGAATTCTGTTTTGCAACGATCTATTTACTCAGTGAAGTTCTCTTTCATAATTTAAGCAAAGTAGCGCTTTTCGCATGAAATGATTTTCAAGATTTAAATTGGCAGTCAATTTGTCTCTACAAAAGTTTGAAAGGAAGTTATTAATTTTGCAAATTGTATGGAAATTAAATAAGTTTATTTGTTTCAAAAGATTGGTAAAAGGTCGTTTTCAATCGACCAAGCCCTCTTTGAAGAAAACTTTCACGTTAAGAAAATACTCATGAGAATATTTATATACACGCACATTCTCGTTTTGAACTGAAGTTTTAAACCTAAATGCACGAAATTCATAGGTTTTTTTAAAAGTATTTCTCCTGATAAATAAGTTTCAAACTATTTAACCTGTATTTCAAATGATTTATATCATCTATACTATAAACTAATATTGTTTTGATAGTATCAGAGTTACATAATCGTCCGGCAGGTCCCAAACCAATTCAACACCATCTAGTTGGAATAATAAAAAAATATGTAGGAGCTTAATAATAAAACAATGTGGTATGGAGCTTTCATTAATTATTTTAAGGTACAAATCAAGCTGTTACTTCTAATCTAGTAAAGCCATACTAGTAATTATAATTTATAACTAGCTGTCCCGTTCGCAAATTCGTCCGCGCGTTTTAAAAAGAACAAAAAAAAAATGTAATTGTAAATCTAAATCATTCTAGAATCCACTTCAAACACACACAAAAAAAACATCAAAATTGGTCCGGCCGTTTAGGAGTTTAATTACAAACAGACTCACGGAAGATTTATATTTAGATATTTTAATTACTTTTCAAGTACACTCTTAAATGCTTAGATAGATAGATCAAAAGTCTTTATTGTAATATTACAATAACAATAACTTAACATATTTAAGGCAATACAATGGGCGGCCTTAGCGCTAATAGCGATCCCTACTAGGCAACCGTTGGATGGACTGGACTATAAATAAACAGAGAAGGGGCATGTACAAATATATACATACATATGTACTCAATAGATATAATAATAGAGATAAACAGTATAAAAAATCTAAAATAAAGAAATAACTACGTATAACAGCACGACAAATAATGTTTCATGACCATGTTTATGAAGATGGGAAGAGTCTTGGCCTTTCTGATATCTACAGGCAACGCGTTCCATAAGCTTAATATTTATAAAACAATTGATACATATTATCAAAAACTGTTTAAAAAACTTCGAATTATCTTTATAATACCTATCCAACAATATGCCACACGATGTGGTAGTAAAATAAAAAACAATATACCCCACTTTATATGTTATCCCTGTAAATCATGTTTTATGTTTTTATTTTATAACTTTATCGTCACTAATACGTACCGTGCTAAATTTAATCACGTTAAAGTACAAACAAACAAACAAACCTGGCAAAACTGTAAAGATTCCTCGTTCGACTTAAACCCTAAAAAGTATCCTACATAGTAATAATAAGCAGTAGTCCATTGTGCAAGCACCATTAATGTCTACTCGTACTTATTCGTATACGAGGTACCGACATCGTTATACGGTGTACTCTCGCCCATGCACTCGTGATTACAACGGTGGATTAAACACTACATAATACAGGCTCCTAAACTTGTTCAGAGTGAAGTGAAGTGGGATCGATTTTGCTGTTGATGGACGCTGTGTTGAGTGACTTTGATTGGTCATCGATGATGTGAGTGCTGTGCTCCATAATTTAGGATTACAGAACAGAATCGAAGTTAAAACTTGGAACGAAGTTATCGCACGGTACGGACTTGGCGGATGGGGAGGCTAGACGAAAAAACGTGTAAGATTTTTCCGTAAAGAATTTCCGTCACGACCCTTTCTTTAGTGTAGACGGTTATCCATAGGGTGATACCAATTTAATTAGATGAATTAGATGAATGAATTAGATGAACGAATGAACTTCTTCTTATTTTCGTGTCACTAGTTATTTCTAACCAGTGTGGTGAAAGGATTAAAGTGCGCCTCGGAGGCTCCTTTCGTGCACTTAGGTAAGCCTTAATGTAAGCTAATCAGTACATGCGGCGTCGGTTCGGTTGCAGGTACATAGCGGCTGGCACCGAGCCGGGCTTGTTTCAAGTTTTCCTTCTCTATTGCTAACTCTTCTGTTAGTCAGCTGAGGGACTAATCCCCAATAATTTAAAGACTATCGCAGTCGTCTCCATTATCAGTCTCCAAGCAGCACTCATCTGGGATCAGTTCCACGTAGAAATCCTCACTCCAAATGTTATAGGTAATTAGAATTCAGCGAAAATTACCAACTCGATTTTACAGTCGGATGCGGGTGCTGAGCCATTTTTGATGATCCTCAGCTGATCTTTATAGAGTACAGCGGATGGTAAAAGTAAAAAACTTATAAAATAAAATTTACTTTTGTAAAAAAATCATCTGAACATGACAAGACAAGACACATGTCATCCCTTGACATGTCAACGAATGAACGAATGAATTAGATGAATTGAAAAATCAATAGCGGTTTCATACTTACTTAAAAAGGAGCCCATGTCCATCCCATATCCAAAGATATATAATCAAAGATCCGTTAAGCCGTTAAGCATTGAAAACGTCACAAACAAAGAAAACGGCAAAAAAAAAGATACTGGAATGTATTGATTGTAACATTAGTATTGATAAAGATATGAACTGGTTTGAAACAAGTGTCCTACTGCCGAAATCTAATATGCGCTCTAATATGTATAGTTTTGCCCAAGCAAGTCACTGACCACAAATCAACTGTATTGAAAACCTTTAATCAGCAATCTTGCTACGCTCCACATCAGTGCCAGTGCGGTACAGCGGTCGACCAGTTTAGTCTCCTCATGTCATCGTGTTCTAGAGCTGCCGGTAGGATAGCCCGTCACGCAATTTTTAACGATGTCATTTTTCGGGTACTTGCCAGCGTCAACGTACCAGCTGTTCTGCAGCTGAAGGGTATGATACGTGATGATGGTAAGAGACCTCATGTTATGACTTTTGTATCTTGCAAGATACCGATGGCCGACCCGCCATTGGTATGGAATGCTAATTGCGTCGACACCATTGCCACATCCCATTTATCGGGGACTTCCGTTAGAGCTGGATCGGCGGCTGATTGTGCAGGACCGAGGTCCTAAAAGGCGCAAATATGCTAGTTTCGGTGGAGCCTACATATTTAACTCTATTTGAATCGAGACCTCATGGGGAACAGAAGCCCATCGCGTCGTCAAAATTATTTCTCAGCATCTGGTAGAAACATCGAATGACCCAAAAGCTGGCTACTATCTGGTCCAGAGTATTGGTATTGCCATTCAACGTGGCAATGCCAACATGATGATCATGAACATTATTACCACAACACAAAATAAATCAAAATAACAAAATTTTTATTGACGTACTTTTAGTATTAAATATGTAAAAATTTTAAAACCGTCTGGAATTATGATGCAAAAGTATTTTCATAAGTTGTTTCAGCAGCACTGAGCGCTTAATAAGCGTGGTAGTGCTCCCGGTACCCACTAATGGTCTACCAAGTACGTGACACAGCTCCGATGTAAGATAATGTTTTCCAACCACGAAAATATGAGAGGTCTCTTAGCGGCTTTAATATGAGTAGCTAGAACGCCCGCGAATTCATCCGTGTGTTTTATTTTCTTATATTGAATACTAGCGACCCGCCCCGGCTTCGCACGGGTGCAATGCTGATACTAAATATACTACAGAATGTCTTTATATACAACGTTATCTAAGAGAATAACATAGACTAAGAGATAGACATATATACCATTGTGGACTTTTGTGTAGACCTTTTTAAGGTGTACAATACTGTAGTACATTATTTTGATCTATCTACGAGATAGCCAGGTTCAGCCAGCGTTTGCAATATAAGCGCAAAAAAATGTGTTTATTTACAACATCACATTAGAAACCTCTAAAATTATCAGTGTTTCGCTACTATATTATGCATGTTTTATACATATAAACCTTCCTCTTGAATTATTCTATCTATTCAAAAAAAACTGCATCAAAATCCGTAGCATAGTTTTAAAGATCTTAACATACATCGGGACAGACATACAGCGGGAGGCGACTTTGTTTTATACTATGTAATGATGGCGATAGTATATTATGTAATCTAAATGGCACCACAGGCAAAAATAGGACGCGCTATCGTTGCGTTTTGGAATTTATATAATTATCTCGCCATACTCAACCTGATTTAGAGATTTATAATATAATTAGGATAATAATATTATTCGTAATATACTTCCATTTGAATAAGATTTTATTAACTTTTTTTTAATTATTACTGTACAACGCACACAACACCCTTTAAACCCAAACTAAGCATAGCTTGTATTATACCGACCAGATGACTGATAGAATACTTATATATTTTAAATATATACTCTTGATACGTTTGAACACTCAGACACAGATCAAACATATAATTTCATCATATTTCTTTGTTTCTTTCTTTCAGTGTCGAATTTCTTGGATTGATTTTTTGTTGACACTAACTATTTTAAAAAAATAAGAGTCGCCTAAGCGACTTCTTATAACCACTATATGGCAGTGAAAGTCCTGGCCAAAATCGGTTCAACAGTATCGGAGATTAGCCGGATTTTTTTTTTTGTTATTTAGACTTTTGACCAACAGACACTTTATTTTACATATTCATTTTTATAGATATAGATATAAATGAACTTGTAGCAGATTTTTGTAGCATAGCTAAATTAAAACTGACTTTTATAGAATAGAGGAACTCTGAATTTATAAAACTCTTACTGGTTAAATAAATGAAAACACAAAAAGCTTCTAAGATGCTTAATGAGACACTTTTGCAGTCAGCTGTAATTATGTGCTATTTTCTAGAGATATCTTAGTCTAGATTATCATTTTTGCTCTGTACAGCAAGTATAATAGTATAATATTAAAATAAAACCCGTCAAAGTGTCCTTTTACGCACAACCAGTTGAAAATTATCTTGAAAGAAGATTTACTTCTCGAGAGCGTTTTAAAATGTAAATTGACCCAGATTTTATAGTTTCATCAGACTAACAAAAATTTTCCCAAAATACGAACGATCGTATTTATTTTTCACAAAAAAGAGTGTATAAGAAGTATATCAGTCTTATGGTAGGTACCCATAACACAAGCTTTGCTTTTGCATCATCTGGCCCCATAGCCAGATGATGCTGTGTGAAGTGTCCGGAATTATTTACTACTATTTATTGGAACGAAGTTCCTTATCGCACGGTACGGACTTGGCGGATGGGGACTAGAAGAAAATAAGTGTAAGATTTTTCCGTCACGACCCTTTCTTTAGTGTAGACGTTTATCCATAGGGTGACACGAATGAATTAATTAGATAAACGATTGAAATTGAAATTCATTCGAATTAGATCAATTGTATGATGTACAATAAAGTGTTTATTTTCAGAACTCGAAAAAATATAAGTAATTCATTAATTTGTTAATCAATAATGTAAAACGTCTATCAATAATAATATATTCCGATAGGAACTTTGTTCAAACCGAGTGTTCCACGACACTCACGCATTTTTTATTTATAATGCTTGGGTCCACTTTTTTCTATACCGGTGACTCTCAAATGATACAATAGGTATACGATCCATACCTTTGATGAATACCTATCACTACATTCCGCAATCCCCACGTAGTGAGCGTCAACGGTGCCTTTTCAAAGCTTTCTTCGTTTCGCTTTTCAATAAATGCTCAATGAATGCCTGCGATGAAACTTGACTCCACCTTGAAATTAATAACCTTTCGATTCTCAAGTTGCGTCAATGGAGAATTCAGATAGCGTCTGAAGAAAGAAAGGGATAATCTCGAAGTCAATTACAGTTTGCACTTTTCAATGATGGTCGTTTTCTTCAATTCGAAGCTCAATTGTTTTTAGTTCAAAATTGATTGAATTGAAATTGACGACACTTGACCCTGATTTTTTTGTTTCAAAAGACTAACCAACATTTTGTAAAATACAAACGATAATTTTACTTACACCAAAGTCTGAATGAAATAAATAATAAGTAATTTACCTGACATTTCACACAGCATCATTTGGCCCCAAAGTAAGCAGAGCTTGTGTTATGGGTACCTCATGACTAATATACTTTTTTTTGTAAATACATACGTATTATACAAATAAAGCATCCAGGCGCAAGACTAATACTTGCAGAACATACAATTATTTGTCCCGCGGTGGGAATCCAACCAGTAACTTTCTGCGTCTTAGCCGGACCTTGGCCCATGCGCCACAGAGGTCGTCAATTAGAGTATTCTTAAATGATACTTTTGAAGTTTACTAAATTAACGTGTTTTAACAAATTTTAGTCGTCGTGAAAATTATTTTTACTTATTTTAAAACTAATATTTATTAATGTTAATCTAACTAAACTTTGTATTAAAATGAGAATGTATGAATGAAATGACTTTATTGTACTCTCATCGTAGTTCTGTGAGGGCAGCGTATTATAATATAAATGACTATATTGTTGATAAGAATGCATGGCCTCATGTCGCTCAGAAAGATAACTGACAGATTTGCAATGTATAAACTATTGTTACCTTGTATTCATTTTTCGTAGTTTAGGCAGTTATAAGGAGAATTATACAAAAAAGCGCTAGAACCAAGACGAGTTTCTTGTCAATTCTTCTCGGACTTAGCACCTAAATTAACCAAGACGTTTCAAAGTGATTGAATTAAATAAAAACTTGAGTATTCGTTTGATGTAAGTAAATATAGGTCAAGTTGACAGTGAGTTTATATTAACTATATTAACTACGTAAGTATGATTAAACAGTGCAAAGTTTCATTCATTTGAGCGTTTTCAAATTAACTTTACATAGAATGAATACAGACGACAGCTTTTGTAGATGTTAAATCAAATATTACGGAATGAAACGAAAAGCCGTAATAATAGGGAATGGGAAAACGATCAACTTGTTCGTGAGTGGCATTTACAATATCAAATTCCGGCATAGCCGTTTATATTTACGTTTGAAATGCGGCGTTTCATATCGTGCTTTTACATACCTTTGAAGGAAGCCTATTTCCTCCAGTCGTCGTCACTAGGATTTAGTTTTGACAGAATGTGGAATAAAATCGTCCATTAGCACCTTATTTTACTAAAGTATTTGTCAGCCTGTACAATAAACATCGATCATTGACATTTTTAAGGGATAACCGATAACCAACCATTGATGTGATGGACTCTGGCCCAGCGTATTAGCATTGGCAATGAATGTGGCATTGCCGCCAGTGTCTTGGGGACGCAGCTCTGACAATGATCTGGATCAGTTGAGCTATCTATAGATCGTTTTAAACGGTCTTTCGACAGCTCAACTGCATTCCATGTAATTTATATTATAGTATATTATTCTGTATATTATTATTTTTTTATTTGGTAAAACATGAACTAAACTACATTTTACATAATCATACATAATATACATAATCTGACGAATTCATAAATTCGTTAGTCATGTTAATGATTGATATTTCAGAAATCCATGGCGATTTCAAAATGAAAAAAAAAATGTGATTCTTGAAAAAACATGATGCTCCGGATGATCGAATAGTATATACATATATATATTATATATTATTAGGTACTCGTTGTATAGCCTCGCTGTGTTAGACAAAAAATACTAGTTCGCTGCATCAATGTAGGTATTTGATGTTTGCAATGTTTTTGGGAACCAGATATTTATTTCGTTTGACAACACTGATGCTTGAACAACACACCAAAAATCTGTGTGTAAAATATTTTTATTCGTTTCTAATGATTTACGTTTACGAATTTATAAAATATTCGCCGGCATCTATGTTTGGGTTTCGGATGAAACCATCATAAAAATCTCACCCACGACGCGTATTATGGGAATTAATTTAACTGAAATTCGCATTAGCCGTGTAAATTTAATCAGGTTGCAAACAAAATGATGAAGGTGGGGACCCTCACATTATCATGGGAGCCACGGACCACGGTTAATATGAAAATGCGGGTAACCAGCGCGAAAATATGATGGCATTAATATAAATTGCACTTAGTCAGGCGTTGGGGAAAAACAACTATTAGAACGCTAAAAGGAACAGTGTAGTAGAGTAATGCGAGCTCGTCGCTGGCGGCGGCCGCGAACCTATTTATAATTGCAAAACATATTCAAATAGCTCAACTAGTTAACAAATATAATAATAATAATGCTGGACATTGCACACAGCATCATCTAGCCCGCAGTGCTAGTAAGCAGTGCTTGTGTTATGGTTACAACATTACTGATATACGTCATGGCATTTTTAATTTACTTTTATTAGTGTACAATTCTTACAATAATACTCTAATTTACAATCTAGCCAAGTAGGCCAATGAATAATTTAACTATGACTTATTTCTATAACGTACTATGCCTAAGAATGTGTCCAATAGCACTTTTCTTATTGTCTCTAGTTAAGGGGAGGACACTTTGTTCTTGTGTTCTTTATGAATATACTAGCTGACCCGGGCACAAATATCATACAAACATTTGTGTTTTTATGTATAATATGTATGTATTTACAAAAAAAATGTATATTAGTAGTATATCAGTCATGTGGTACCTACCCATAACACAAGCTGCTGCTTTGGGGCCAGATGATGTTGTGTGAAATGTCCGGCATTATTATTATTATTATTATTTGTCGACGGGAAATAAACCCGCAATATATTTAACCGTCTAAAGAGATCGTCTATGTTTAATAATATATTATTAAACGTGGAAGAACAGCCTAGCTTTGACAAAAGCCGCATTGGGCTTATCATCCGTTCAATATTTTACTTTTTGATTTAGGTGAGTGCGGACTAGGTATATATTATGAAAAACTTACAAAAGGTTTTGCAAACAAAAGCAGGTAGATCTTTTGGTTCGTCCCTCTTACGCCTGGATCAAACACACCCATCGGAGTGGCGACCGGAATCGGCAAAGCGTGTTTTCTTTGAAAACTGATCCCATGAATGCCTTTCCAACACGGGTTGAGGTTCAACGTCAATTTTTAAAACAGCTTCTGGAGTACCAGACGGGGCACTTATTGACATTATAGCTGTTTCCCGCGTTTTTCCCCGCGTGGTAGATATAAAGTAGCAAGATAATAATTGAACGAATGAATGTTTCGGAAAAATTACCAAGCATAATCGCGGTTTTCGCGGTTTGACCATGATCCCGAGTTTTTTTTTTAAACCTTTCTTAGCGAGCACCTACGGCCCTAAAGGAAGCTGCATACCAAAATTCATTCAATCCGTTGGTGGTTTCTGAGATTTCGTGATGCATGAGTGAATGGTATTTGACAAATATATAGTAGATATCTATCTTCTCTTTATTGTCATTACATCATTCTAATCTTTATTAAAACGCTTCGAACTGTTAAAAATACTTTAGCGATCGGACAACTGCTCAATTGAATGAAGTGTTTTCGAATTTCTCCAAACATAAAATTAAATTCGGAATTCGCGATTTGTTTCTGAGAATCAAATAACAGCGCCTCGCTAAATGATAAAATTGTAATTTATTTGGAATCAAATTAGAAACGCTACCTTTTTAACACTGACCTCAATATTTTGAGAAAGGGTAAGTAAATAAATGATCGTTTCTATTATTTTGATACGAGCTGCTTTTGGTAACAGTATTAATAGGATAATAGCACAAAATGTTGATGATTTTGATATTGCTGATGAATTTCATAAAATACCAACGATTTTTTCTTATTGACAGTTTTAAAACCAATTAAAATGGACATTATATTCCATTAATGAATTTATTTTCCTAGGATTTTTCGCAGTTTTAATTTTCATCATCAAAATCAAGTCAAGTTACATGTTCACTTATAAACACTTCTCAACTTAAACACTGCTAAAAATACGCCTGTCACTATTTGTCACTAACAAAAAGGGATGACACTATTATAAACAGTCACGCCAAACAAACAAACGCTAATGTGCTTAAAATGATCTAAATACGTCAAGTACACGTCAATGTAGTAAATTTAATTTTGAAATTATACTCCAATTCAAACTTTAATACAAACAAGATTAGATCGATCTTATTTTACTAGATTTATTTTGATCGGTGAAATAAAAATATAAAAGCCATTAAATTGAACTTTTAAGACGCACAACTAAAACTTTTCGACTTGAATGTCCACAAAACTCACAATTACTCGGATTATTCTGATTATCTTCTACCCGCAGCTTCGCACGTTTAGTACCTACATAAAAAGTAGCCTATATGCTAATATAAATATAATACTACGTCTATACTAAGTTTCATTCGAATACGTTCAGCTTTTATGCCGTGTGTGAGGCATAAACAAACATACAAAAATCTACACAAACTTTTGCGTTTACAATATTAGTATGATACGCCAGAAGTATTTATGTAAAACTGCAAATAACGAGCGAAGCATCATGAATATAAAAACGTAGAGGTTTATGAGGCTCTACAAGTGCCATGGTCGCTGAAGCTTCAATATACCAGGAGTGTATTACGTTTCCTTCCTCGATTTGTTTTACAAAGAGACATGAGACGTGGGCATCGTATTGCTTGATATTTTGCGGTGAAAACCGCAAACCGCAAACCACAACTGCACATAGGCTTTATGTAAGCTGGTATTATGGCGTGTTCTAGTACACACAGTGTAGATTGACATGTTTACATAATTAAATAGTCCATATCTCCATATGTATGTCCATATATATAAAAGAAAGTCGTGTTAGTTACACCACATCTAAATAACTCGAGAACCAGCAGACCGATTTGGATGAAACTTTTTATGCCTGATAGATAGGTAATATATCAATAAGTACATTGTTGTTTACAGAATGATAAAATATGGTTTGGTTGTAGAGTTTTTACATATTTTGTTCAATGCAGTATTTTTGAATTTATATTTTTGAAAATAGCCACCTGGACTAGTGCTGCCAAAATTTTGAGACTGAAGAGTTAATGAATATGGTTAGTAACATGGATTAGCATGTAGGCTATTATTTATCCCGCAAAAACAACGGAAATAGGAACGGGAACGGGGCGTTCAAAGCGGAGGGTGGCCGCTAGGGCCATCTATCAATATTTATCCGTTACTTTGTTAATCTCTGTAATTATTACAATTATTTGAATAGCTATCTTTTTTTAATAGCGATATTAGTACCTACTTTAATATTTTTTGTGAAGTTGTAACCGCCCAGTGAAGTGGGCACGGGTCAGCTAGTTCTTTATATTACTTAACTGAATTCAACATTTAAAGTCTTGATTATTTAAAGGAACGTTTTGTTTTCTTATACCAGGCAAACGATCGCGATCTGCGATCGTCTGACACTCTCTAACTATAGTTAGAGAGTGTCATACTCTCTAACTATAGTTAGAGAGTGTCAGACATCACAGATCACGATAAAATAATATATAAAATATTAAAAATTTAAATGTTGAATGAGTAAGGACATACTATATCTGTATAGTTCAGTTGTGTATGGTGAATCCTTCACTGTTCAAGTTGTACTCTTATGAAACTTCTTACCTGTATCGATTCGCACATCTAAATCTATTCATTTATTTAAACCTAATCATTATCTGTCGTTATCTAGAAACTGCTAACTGGTTAGTAGCTTTTATCACTGTAGTAAATTGTTTGTTGATTGATATGTGCTTTCATTCTTTGTGTTATTTTTTTTCAAGTCATTAAAAGAGGCATATTTTGTATCCTTATTAGATTAGTACATATGTTATGTAACTATTTGTACACCGTCGTATTTTCGTTTTTTATCTATCATGTCCATCCAAAGGTTGCCTGGAAGAGATCGCTTTTACCGATAAGGCCGCCTATTGTACAACTGTATTGCCATGCTAATAATTTTTTTTGTGTCCTCTCCTTGTAAAATAAAGCGTTCAAGCTATCTATCTATCTATAGTGACAGGAAATATATAAAAAACTTGTGTTTAAGGAGTGTTTTTTTGAGGTTAAACAATTGTTTTGGTTACCGACTTAAATACTTGTATATTGATCGACCGAAGACAAGTAAGATTGTTAATCTTACTTGTGATCTTCGGTCGAGAATCCGTCAAAGAGAAAGCTACTCTGTCAAAGCGTTGGTAGCTATTTATAATGCGCCTGTAAAAGCGAATTTGTCGAGAACAAGGGATACAATACGCTGTAATCTTTCGCTAAGTCCTTAATGAAGCACTCGTTTTCGACAGAGTAATTTGGCAAGTTTAATAGCTACCCTCCATGTTTGAAATGCTTGGTCTCAATGCGTGGAACAAAAGATCACCTTTTGTTTCACAAAGTAATATGCTTCCTTCCCCTTTGGAAATAATTAATTTAAAACGTTCCACACACACAAATGTGTGTAAAATAATATAACCAGTGCTTTACACTAATTACTTACTTAGTCTTAGATCTTAATCTGTAACTCTTCAGTTGATCTTGTTTGTATTAATATAACTGGCCTTTTAACTTTCAGAACCTAGGTGTTTATTCTGTGTCTGGCTGTTATAAAGCACCCGAAGTATGTATTCAAAAATATATAAGTAATATATCAGTCATATAGTCTCAAATATACAAGATATACTTAGTTTGGGGCTAGATGATATTGGGTGCATTGTTCACCAATATCTATTTATTAAAACTAGTAGTTGCCCATGTTTTATGCATAATTTAAAAATATATTAGCATTCTACACTCCTTCTCTATATAAACTATAAGTGTGCTAAATTTCATACTCTTCCGTCCGCGCAATTTTCGTAAAAAGGAGTACAAAGTTTTAGTTTCACGTATTAATATATTAATTAGTAATTTATACAGATAAAACGAGCGTGCCTTACATTAGTTGCATATGATGTGTAACATCTGACATCTCACCTTAGTAGTAAGCAAAATTAAAATTATATCCTGAATTTGTTTATTATATCAGCACACTCTATAGATACACAATACTGTAAGGTTAAGTGCACAGCTGATGCGTCCTTCTCTATTTCCCTTTCTCTTTCTCGTAACACACGAGCAAGCACTTGGCTTACAGTACCAACCTTTCGCAAAATGGGTTAGTACCATCTGACGGCCAACTTTACCACCACGCGCGTTTATTGATCAATCCAAATAGTGTACTCCCCCGGCTTCATGCTACACACATCCGTCCGTTTCGTAAAATCAGAGATTTCAGGGAAGCGGGATGAAAGATGTTAAGAAAAATAGTTCTTTAAAAATATTTCTTATATGCACTACCGTAGCCCCTAATAATCCTCATACGCTAGCCTTTTTTCGTTAAAAATGAATAAGTAATAGAACCTTTTTTCAGCCCTTTATGCCTTATCCTAAAGATAAAGCAATGGACGGGTTGTACAGGAAAATGTGATCATAATCCACAATTTCCATATATGTTTGGGACAGTCTCAACGTTCTGACTGATCAGTTTAAGTGTCGAGTTGTCTGTTTTATCTCTATCGAGTTCACAGAGAGCGGTAAATTATTAACTTAACTAAATACTAATCCATTATGATGACCTCTGTGGCGCAGTGGACTAAGGTCCGGCTGTGACGCAGAAGGTTGCGGGTTCGATTCCCGCCGCGAGGCAAATGTTTGTATGAGCAAGTATTTGTCTCGGGTCTGGGTGTTTTTATGTATAATATGTATGTCGGTTTTAAAATCGGTAAAGTAATCGGTAATCGGTAAAAGTAATGGTAATCGATAAAAATCTAAACACGTAACTACTTGTATACTTGTCGTAAGTTAATAGCGTTGAAATATCAAGAGCACTGTGGTCTAATGGTCGTGGCCCACCTTCCGATCGTGGTCGTGGGTTCCAGTCCAGTCGTGCATAAAATACATACAGGTACAGTTGTACATTTCAATGGCAACTGTACCTAAATAAAGTTGTATTGGTTTATCGAACAGCAAAAGTTAAATTAACAAAATATTCGCGGTAGATAATTTATTTTTGTTCTATAAAACACAAATATGAGGAAGGTGAGCAACTGAGCATTTTCGGAAAATTAATACGAGTACGTTCAACATTTTCCATCCAATTGCGCGAGTAAACAAAATAACACATTTGCAATATCAGTGATCCGGTCAGTGGAAAAGTTGAATAATAATGTGGACTGATTCATTAATAAATGAATCCTATGGATTTGCTTCGAACAAATAATTTTATTACCTGGTTTCATAAGTACATTATCGCACCCAAATCAGAATAAAGTATTCCAGAACACGTATAACATACCTGTATAACTCACAGCTTAAGCATTTAATATAGCAATGATTATCTATTTAGGTAGCTATTTAGATAAAATGCCGCAAATATGCTGGTCTTGATAAGGCCTACATACATATTTGAGCCTTTTGGAGTCGAGGCCCTGGGCCCGTGAGGAACAGAACCATCGCGATTACATAACTATTTTACAGCGTCTGGTAGAAACTTCGCATGACACAAGAGCTGGCTCCTATCTAGCCAAGCGTATTAGCATTGCCATTCAACGTAGCAACGCCGCCAGTGTCTTGGGCACGCTGCCCTCTGGCAGTGATCTGGATCAGTTGAGCTATTAAACGGTCCTTAGATAGCTCAAATGTTTCACATGTATTTTATATTATTAGTAATTAAGATATTTATTCTAGACATTATAAAAGCTGATTACATATCACTTCTTTTTATCGTGTCACTTGTAATTTCTAACCACTAACCAGAACCAGTGTGGTGAACGTGTGGGAACGCCTCAAGAGCCTCAAGACGTAAGTTTAAAATCAGTGCGTGTTGTCAGTGATGACATATGGAACTGAGACTTGGTCGCTGACTATTGGCCTCATACACTAGCTTAAAATCGCGCAATGTTCTATGTTGGGTGTTTCACAACGTGATAAAATTCGCAACGAGGTTATCCGTAGAAGAACTAAAGTCACTGACATAGCACTCAAAATTTGCAAGTTGAAGTGGCAATGGGCAGGCCATATAGCTCGCAGAACTGATAACCGTTAGTGAATAAAAGTTCTCGACCAAGGACAAGAAAACGAAGCGTAGGACGACCCCCACTTCTTCTTCCCCCCACGTTTCCCCACGTTCTTTCTGGAAATCAATCTTCCTGGCCTTTTAAGGGTTAATATGATGATGATGAGTAAGGTGAAAGAATTAAAGTGCGTCTCAGAGACGTCTCAGAGACACCCGGTCACCAATGGATTTTTCTGTTCGAAAAAAAGACATTTGCCAGGTGCACGACACCTGGCAAATGTCTTTGAACTTTTTAGGTTCTACGGTTTCTACGCGATGTTTTTATAACCGTTTGTGAGTACTAGTATAGTTTACATACATTTTTCGAACAGAATCCATTGGTGACCGGGTTCGAAAACACGGTCTAAGGATCGGAAGGCGAGGCTACTTCCTAGATCACCAGTGCTCTTATTTATCACTGTTTTTTACTAGACTAGTGTTAGGCGCAATAAATTCAAAAGCCCGTATTAATTTAAAACAAATACATTACACTTTTCGTAAGTTATTGAATAAATAGTAATAAAATGAACAGCTACAGCTAAATTTAGTTGTGATTTAGTTTCAGTAGCAGTTCAATGTAAACTGACGGCAAATTTAGTTCACGCCAAATATATAACGTTACGGTTAAAGTGTTTGCCACAAATTTAGATTTCGCCGCATATTTCTGTACGAGTAATTGCTGCATTTCAGTTTAGATATCCTGTAACGTGATGAATGTTGCTGCATTTGATTTATTAATTGTGGAAACCTAGCATTTTTTTTAATAAGGATTCCTTACTCAAAATGGAAAACAACTTCTCATAGAATTATAGTTCAAACATCACTAGCAATTAGCAGGATACTCAAGGTAACAAAATTGAGAATTAATAACGCTTTCAAAGACCATTGATAGGCAATGTTTCATCACTCAAAGTCAAAACGATTAATCTCTAAATACCATCCAGGCATTTAATCAAACCAAAGAGCATTATAAAATATACATTATAAATCCTTAAGCCGTGTGCACAGCCGTGTGCAATAAACAAAACAACTGCACTAACTTGGCTTTGAAACCAATCAAAACTTTCACACAAAGAAACTCAATGCAGTCAGACAAGCAATCGCTGTTTTATTGAAGAAGAAGGAAAACTTATTGAATTGGTTTGTAACAGAAACTTGGGACGGTGTCGGGTTAAATATTGACCAAGCTATGTCACGGTCGGTGCCCAAATACCTCAAACCAAAGTCACCCTTCCACGATATTACTTCATCTAATATTTGTTGGAAACACACTCAAGTTATACCCTAAAAAGAGCAAAAAAGTTGCTAAATTCAGTAAGATAGACAGAAAATTAGCATGCCAAACAAATTCAAATTCTGCAAGTTATTGCTTCAAGTTAAGTCATTATGCCATATTTGGGTTTAAAAGGAAAGCTGGCTTGTTTATCTAAGTGGGTACCTACTGGGAAACGTAAACAGATCAGTGGAGAGCCCCACTCCAGCCCTCAACTAAGGAATTTCAGTGAACAGCTCAACAATAAGGAATTGTTCATAGAAACTAATCCGTGAGTTATCTGCAAGTCCCGACATCCCTTCAACTGGCTTGAAGATCGAGTTGAAGGGGTGTTTGTCATGCGCCAAATACACTTTAGTTTCGCACCTACTATGAACTTGATCTACTAACTAGCTAACTTATTAGCATGTCTGTAAGCCCCGCTGTACCCAGTTCGGTACGCTTACGGGCTTTATTGAAATCGTGTGAACAATTGAGACGTTATTAGTTAAGTTTGCTTCTTTGAGAAAGTTCTCAATTTATGTCTACGTACTTTATGTTTCATTACTAGCGTAGAACTAAATCGCTGGCTCTGATTAATTTTGTTTGTCTGTTTTCTACAATCTTGATACTAAATATATACAAAAAAAATTTGGTGTACAATACACACAACACTATCTAGAGCCAAACTAAGCATAGCTTGTATTGTAGTGACTATAAGACTGATAGAATACATAATATATATTTTGAAATACATACTAATGATACTTTATAATATAATAGGTACCATCAAAAACATAACTTAAAAAAAAAACAAGTCTCGCGCAACTCGCTTCTTCTACCGTAAAAAGTTGTGATATCCATGTAATACACAGTCGGTTTATTTATTCAGTCCCTATTTAAGGGACCTTCAGTCTTAAGTTATTAAAAATCTTTTATGTTTTAAATAAATAGATTGACTTGGCAATCGCACTAAACAATTTAACGAATTTAATGTATATATTACTTGTGAAATACATTGTGTTAATAAATGTGTATTTAAAATTACTTGTTTAAGGATATTCGATACATATTTTATTACATATATAACCACATCATGTAACTGCACAAATGCATTGGCAGAATAGTTTTAATAAAAAAAAGCCATAATACTTAACTTCATAATCTGGACTGTTACGAAATAGTCGTTATTGCGAATAAGGGATTAAGGGATTATCAGCTAATTGGCGGCTGCCATTGGATGGTGCATTTTAATTACTTACATGTTGTTTTATTAGGCACCGACCCAGCATTATTACTTAACAACCTATCAACCCTTTTGGCAATGGAAGTTGCTACAGTGCACGACATATACAAATTCATTTATTTACCAAGAAGAAAAACAAATACAGTGTTTTCAAAAATTACTGATGGTCTCCGCACTAAGGCAAGACCGTATTTCAAAAGGCTAGAGGCATAATAAACATTTCCAATAACTACATAAAAACAACAGAAAATCAGATATCACTTAAACAAGTCAAGACACAACCAGGACTATCCCAGACTATCCCAGACTAGGTACATGAAACTAAAATAATAATAATAATGCCGGACATTTCACAAAGCATCATCTGGCCCCAAAGTAAGCAAGGCTTGTTTTATGGGTACCCTACATGACTGATATACCTAAATACGTTTTATTTTTTGTAAATACATACATATTAAACATCCAGACCCGAGACAAATACTTGCAGATCATACAAACATTTGTCTTGCGGCGGGAATCTAACCTTTTGCGTCTCAGCCGGACCTTAGCACACTGCGCCACAAAGTCCGTCAAAGAACACATCAAATAAATAACTCTACCAGCTGTAAGCTGTTTTTGAGTGTGTATCTGTGTATATGTGATAGTTCAATAGTTCAATACAGCCTAAATATCTACGAGTTGGCAATTAGCATCAATCTGCAAAGCTTGTTGTGGGCGGAACAATCGGCGGTCCTAATAACGTTTGCAAAATTAAACACGTGGTGACCAGGACACCGCATATGGACAATTACTCCGACAACTCTGCTTGTAGCGCCTAGCCACCCAATAACAATTACATAAACACAAATTAGCGATGTCCACAGAGAATGTGAATGTAGAGGGTTAAATGACCTAATTTAGTTTCGTCAGCGTGTAACTTTGTATTATTTTAATAGTTTTATTACTCAAAGTTAAGATAATAAATACAAAAATAATAAAAATTCTTATTCCTATTCTTATAATGTCACGATATTTCAACCAAGTGTGTTGAAAAGACTAAAGTGCTTCTCAGAGACTCCTTTATAATGCTGGTAATTTTTCACAGCATCATCCAGCCCCAAAGCAGCACTGCTTGTGTATGAGAACCATATGACTTTGACACTTAATTGACCGAGCGAGCGCGAAGCGCAAGCGTCTTCGTTAAAGCTTAGACAAAATGCTTTCGTATGTCTGTCCGGCCGGCGTCTGACTGGATGTTCTCCTCTACAGGTCGCATATCTCAACCGATTCTCGTGAAATTTTGTGAGCAGGTTCGTATATAGTATTAGAACCTGCTCACAAAATTTCAAAAGATTTTCAGAGGGAATCCGACAGAGTTCGTCAATTAAGAAGTATCATACAAAAAGCGCTAGGACCCAGACGAGTTCCTTGCAAGACGTTTCTCGAACTTGGGTTATCACCTAAATGCACCTAGTATGTTAAACGATTCAAAATGATCCATTTGTATTTAATAAAACAGTTTTTAATTTGAATTTGGTCATGTATTATATATTTTTTCCAAAGCACGGAAGAGCTTGGGTGTACACATCAAAAATGTTACTTAAGAAATAATTAATCAGAGGGTCAACTCGTAAAATCAAAAACGATAAATCGGATCAATAACTGTGCAAAACCCTACTCTTAGCCTATCATTTTGACTCGTTTTGAGCAATGTCAGTAACATTACATTTCAAAATCAATGTCGTAATCCTCCACAATATACGATACTATAATATGAATTTGACAATAAAACAACTGAGAATTTGCCTGAATTCGACGTACATTTATATATAGATATCGGTTTGCAGAGTAGAGACGCCCAGGTCATTGACATTGTCGGTATATGCCGTAGGTATATATAGGACCTTACAAGTCTTCTTCTTGTCGTGTTACTAGTTATTTCGATCCAGTGTGGTGGAAGGATAAAAGTGCGCCTCAGAGACTCAGAGACTGTACACTTCGCACATGTGTTCGAACTTTGTTTTAGGTTATACGGCATGCCGGTTTACTCGCGATGTTTTTCTTTACCATTTGAGGGTAATAATGGTATAGCTCTCATACATTTCTCAAACAGCAAAATCTATTCGCGACCGGAGTTTAACCCACGAACTTTGTAACGGAAGGTAGGGCCTCTACCACTAGACAACACTGTTCTCCTGTCATGACAAATTTTAAATTAAGTACATTATAATAATAATCTGTGTTCTTGGAGGGGCTCACCAAATTCCGCATCGACTGGACAATCTTAGTGCGGAAGAGGGCTGAATGGAGAGAATGGGGAGAGGCCTTTTCCCAGCAGTGGGACTGTGTGGGATGATAATAATAATAATCATAATAATGCCTGACATTACAGTATCATCTGGACCCAAAGTAACATAACGATAATAATGACACTCATTCTTTGCCTTTAATCTATTCCATAAAATATTTGCGATTGAATTCAATGCAGGACAGTCTTCAAAAATAATTGGCAAGAGACGTACAAAGACAAACTCAAATGCATAGTCAAATACCGCTTCCAGACAGAAAGCGGGCTAACGCTTATATCAACGTAAATGTATACATGGTATTCAACATAAATAAACGTGGGTAAGTACTAGGATTAGCACAGAAATATTAGACGAGGGAAACTCTCTTTGACTGTGGTACAGTTGTAAGAGTCCGAGGTTAAACATGGTGTATTTTTTGAGATGGTACAGTAAGAGAAGCCTTAACAGTTGAAGCTTCAGGAAAATGTTCTTAGGAGACTGGCATTAACTTTTGAACATATTATGACCTGCATTCACAGTAAAAAAATATATTTTAACAAGTACCTACTCACTAATTTCTCTGAGTCTCTGTTTGGTTGTTCGTTACATTTTCACTGCTAAACTGCTAAATAGACCCTGATGAAATATGGGAAGGAGAAAGATGGTATGTTGGAAGGACATAGGCTTCTTGACGACCTCTGTGGCGCAGTGGGCTGAGGTCCGGCTGAGATGCAGAAGTTTGCGGGTTCGATTCCCGCTGCTCCCGCTGATTCCCGCTGACTGCGGGACAAATGTTTGTATGATCTGCAACTATTAGTCTCGGGTCTGAGTGTTTCTATGTATAATTATGAAAGTATTTACAAAAAAAATATATATAAGTTGTATATCAGTCATGTGGTACCCATAACACAAGCTCTGCTTACTTTGGGGCCAAATTATGTTGTGTGACATGTCCGGTATTATTTATTTATTATTTATTATATGTGCTTCATAGAGCCATCTTTTTCTTTTCAGGATTGCAAACTACTTTCTACCGGTGCGCGGTCAAAGTTTGTTCCTCGTTATGTTCCGTGTTTCTTACGTGTTTCTTTCTTCAAGTGGTAAGCGCTTTCAACTTTTTCACTTGTACTGAGGAATGAAATATTAATTTCTTTTCGATTTGAAGGTGAATCAAATGGATTGCTGGTTGAAACACTATACCTGTTATAGATCTGCTTTAAAGTCCTCGTGAAATTATTTTGAAACATTCAAGTTAAATTATACGTATATAATCATCCACTTTTAAATAGCTGACGTTATCAATGAAGGTTTCAAAATTTCTTGATGAAGCGTTCCAATACGTGTATTGGTCGTATTGGATTTCATAATTTTTTTATTCGTCAATTTTTCATTGTTTTTAAGATTTATTCTGCTATTCTAGGCGGAGACAAATCCAACAAATCAATAGGAATGAAAATTGGTTCAGCAGATTTCGAGTTATAATTGCTGTAACAAACCCGATTTTGTTTTATAAATATATATATATATATATACGAGTATTTAAAGATATAGTCCCCGTGAAATTATTTTGAAACATTCAAATTAAGTTATACATATTTATTTATCCGCTTCCAGTCGCAATTAGCAATTGTCTAATTACTACTAGAAAATAGAGTTTTGAAATTTATTTAAAGTAGCTTCAATATGTTGTTTATTTAAAATTTAGTTTATACATTTTTGTAATATTTATTTATATAGCTATTCTATATGAAATAAAAACAGGAGATTGCAATACGAACAATTGTACACGTCTAGGTAGTTGACCATTATATAACTCAGTCGATTTAATTAGGTTAGGTTGAACTTTGACAAGGGGGTCAGCTGACAAATCCAGCTCACAAATGGATGGACAACGTACGAGAAACATCGTCATTATCTTGTTACAAATATCGCAGAGAACGAAATTCTACACAGATGATGCGTGTTGCCAAGTCTCACTTGTTATTGTGGCAAATGTGTCCTGGTAGAGAAGATTAATAATAATAATAATAGTGGACTACGCACACAACATAATATATAAGTATATAAGTATAAGAATAATTATATAAGTATTCTATCAAATTACTGATAGAATACTTATATAGTTAAATATAAATAAAATATATACTTGTGATACTTTATAACTTTCAGACACAAACATCTATTTCACTTATTCAGATCATTTCACTTTCAAGTTCAGGTAGTTTCTTTTTCACTTTCAAAACTTTCGTGAGTTGTACTATACATTTTGATAAACAAGGGCTTTACTGACGTATTATTTTGTCGTTGAAGGCACCGACACTGTTTGATTCATCTAGAGAGTCTTCATCACAGTTTGATCCGCGGTTCGCTCGTTGCAGCTCGAGTTCACGGTTCGCACGGTTCGCACTCTGATGAAGATACTCTAGATTCTAGATGAATCGAAACAATGTCGGTGCCTCCATCGACAAAATAATAAGTAAGTAAAGCCCGTGTATATCAAAATGTTTAGTTAATTTTGTCTATACTCATCATACAAATATTTATGATGTTCGGGAAACAAAATCTTAACCCACAGTACAAAAAGCAGAGCTACTATCGACTGAGCTGACAGTCAAGGCCAGTTTGGACCATATGTTGTGAATAAGAAGGTATTTAATTGTGCAATAAAACAAAATGCTCACGTCGTCGTCGTTAAGAGACATCTCTTGAGAAATCTAGTTACTTCGATCTTTGATGATGTTTGAGTCCTAGACATCTTCAATATAAGTATGCCTGTGCATACCCTTAGGAAAGTACATTTTGCAATATTTAGTATGAGTATAAAAACCGATGACACAAACCTTCGAATTTTTTGTAGTAGGATGTTTGATGGATTTTTTTGATTTAAAAATGTATGTGCGCCAATACTCTCAAACGTTGAATGGAAACATTGTGAGGAAACGTAGAATATAAAAAGTTCGAAGACGTGTGTCAAGTGCATGAAAGAAGCCTGTAAAGCACACTTTAATCCTTTCACCACCTTGGTATGAAATAACTAGTATGAGAAGAAGTTTAGGAAAAAGAAGGTTTTCCTTCCAGATGCATTGTTTCGTACAATAATTTATTTCTAATGATTGACACTTTGTATGTTTGAACATTTAGTTGTAACACATCAAAGCGACAGTGTTTTCAGAAACGTCATAAAGTAGGAAGGAATTTAATGTTTTACGCTTTTATACCCATTGCGAGTGGCACGACGAGTGCATTCTATTGTTTTCCGATGGCAGCCGACAGGAGACGGATGTCAGTTCCATCTATATATATCTCTGTATGTGCTCTGTACAGCACAGAGACATATCGTGTAAAAAATTACGATTCCAATCCGTGCCAAAATCACCGTGAAATGTATATATCGACAGTAATCCATTTTTCAGCGTTCTGATTGACAATCATTTTAAATTTTGTTGTATTGGCTCATTAATCTGATGGCGTACAATTTGTAAGCCTGCTGTATATTATATACATAACATATACATATGTATTTTACGTATCATATATTATATTCGAGACGCTGGGCCCATGAAGAACAGGAACCCATCGCGTTGTCAATTTTGACGAGAATTTACCGCGTGTAAGCATCGCGTGACACTGGACCTGGCTCCTATCTAGCCCAGCGTATCTGCCAGTGATCTGGATCAGCTGAGTAGATCATTAGATAGCGGTCTGTATACAATTTCTATAAATAAATGTTGCCATTATTACCTTTGTAGACGTATTATGATTTACTAGTATTTCATGGAAGTATTTGTGGAAATGCACATCAATTGTTTATCTTTCATATAAATATAGATGTTTTTACAAATTAGTTTGTGACAATCACCGATTTAAACGATTAGAAAAGACTGTGGTGATATCCAATAACCTGATTAGTTGTTCCAGTTAGTAGTTCCGATATCTTTTCTTCCGATGTTTTGATACAATTGTGTTTTTCGGCCGAAGGCTCCGCTAAGTAGGATTTGTACGGATTTGGAGGTTTTCAATCTGTGTCGTAACCGCCCAAGGCAACTGAATACTTCGACTGGGTAAAAAGGTCCTGCTTATTCCTTGTTAACAAATTTCGAAACGAACAAAGAATGTTCTCTGTTCCTTTTGTTATACCTACGAACAATGAGAATCGTGACAGGTGATTTTGCCGTATTTGTTTGTGGATTCAGAGGGAAAATGCTTCAGCATAATTTGATGATGAAGCAAGTTTTTCTACTGTCGAGCGTCCAACGGATACTTTCGGTACAGAAAAAGTAATCGAAAAACGATCTTGTTTGTTAGTCTAACAGAGCACAGGTGGCACTCAGCAAATTATGCAGAGCCATATGGGTACTAATCCATCAAACGATCGCGATCGTGCGCCGGCTCACATTAATCATCCTCTATTGATTAATGTGTCTCCACACAAAGTAAGTAATTTACTCCGCATCAACACTCAAATTGATGGACCGAGCTCAAACTTTGATTTTTGGGGGAGGCTTTATTAACACTTTAAAATGGAGCACAGCTATGGGTTTAATCACCGTGGTAATCTTCCCCTACTTTTTGAGTATTAGTATAATCTTAATATTAAACGATTTCCTGTTTATCATCCACCGAGGTGTAGTTTAACCTCTCGAATTACGTTATAACCTATTTTAATTGTAACATATCTGGACCCCTCTATGACCATAACTAGGCCACAATATGGCAAATAGCCAAAATATAGTCTTTACAAAATGTTCATTTTATCTTATACCTAATGCCCCCTTGGTCACGGCTTTACTGCAGAAACATGTGAAACTTCTTCATTAAAAATTATTTACACAGTAAAAATGGACTCGTTTTACAGTGTAAATAGTTTATAATGAAAAAGTTTAATTGACATTCTGTCATTCATTAATCTTCATTGAGTTCTTACGCGTAAAACAAAATTGCGAGAAAAAAAGAATCTGATTACCAAAACATCGAAATTCAAATTGATTGCATCTATTTACACTCCAAGATCGCCAAAATGATCTCCACTTACCTTTTTATGGTAACGAATTCCAAAAAGAACCCCTATAGTTTCGCTATGATCGTTTGTCTGTCTGTTCGCCCCGAATCTTGCTCTTGCTCGCAGAACGGGTTTTTAAGGATTCCTCCCCTATATGTAAAGTGGAGTCCATTTATTAAATATTTAACTTTCGTGTGACATATCATTGGATAGATCTGTTAAAAATACTACAAGTTTTCTTAAACAGTTTTTCGAAATAGAAATTCATTTGATAAATATTAAGATTTGAAGTAGCCATTTTCGATATCTTCTATGAAAAATGGCTACTTCAAATTTATTGACCGGATATACTGCAGTTTGGAGACATCCGAAATTATATATATAATATATATAATAATAATTATATATAATTATATATATATGTTCATTATAATGAAATTTACCACGGACAGTAAGCCAGTTATTTTTTTTGCAATGCAGTTGAACCTAACTTGACTCATCTATGCTATTACTGACGTCTATGAAAATATTATTATGCTAAACTAACACACCTTTTCAATTTTCTGTTCTTGCCCTACTGTAAAAATGTACCTACTGCAACCTGAAGTGCTTTAGTATTAAACGCATTATAATTAATTTAAATGTTACTAACGTTCTGCATGCTCACTGTATAGCTTATAAGTTAACTATTATGTAAGTTTAAATATCTCATTAAGTGAAATGTAAATTTCATTTGAGAATAAATATCTTTAAACAGAATTGGTTTGGGACCTGACCACTAGTCTTTATTAAACTTACTGACTTTGGAAACCTTCACTGTGTGTGCTCACACTTCACACGCGCTTAGCCAATTTATTATAAGTACAGATAATATATTATCTGAGTAAAATAAAATGATAATGACAACACCAGAGCAATATGAATCACCACTGGCGGCCTGACGCTAAAGTCTCATTAATAGTAGGTGTATTGTTTAACCCCAATGCCACCCGAATGTTCTCCGGAACATCACCGGACTCGCATAATTAATATTGCAAATGTTGTTAGCAGTTAGGGTCGCGTGAGGTGTATTTAGGCGAGTAGAAGCGAACGCATGACGGGATTACGTCAATAAAAGTAATGGAGTTTTATTTTTGTGGTTTTAAAGCTGAATTTAATAAATAAAATATTCATAAATCCTTTATTTGTAGCACGGAACAATACAAATAATATAATACGTATAAACAAATACAAAATACAGTTTAAAATTATATTATATCTATAGATAGCTCAACTGATCTAGATCTCTACCAGACGGATATCTCTACCGGCCTCTACACTGGGGGCATTCTTACGTTAAATGTAAATGCTACGATATGATATGTACGTTGATAGAGATAGAAGAGAGGTATTTTTTCACGCGATATTTCCGTCAAAAAAATATTGAAATTTTATTTTTTTACCAATGGATTTATTTTTCTAGACATAAGTATACAATTTAAGAAATACTGGGTTTTACTCACGTATTATTCTGTCTATGGAGGCACCGACACTATTACGATTCATCTAGAGACTCTTTATCAGTGCACTGAATCAAACTCAGCCTGAGTTTGATTCAGTGCAAATTGCGAGCGTGAACGTCAGCAAGCGAACCACAGGTCAAACATAATATATAGAATATAATTTGTGGCGCTTAAGTACGCTCTGTCTTCTTCATTCTAATGTCAATAAATAGAGATGGTAATAGATTAAAAGAACACATCAGCTATCGTGTGTGTGTTTAGACCATACGTGTTTGTACCTACCCTACAGTTGTTCAGTTATTGAGTTTTTACAATGTCATTCTTTGGGTTTTAAAATACATATATTTTTATTTGATAAAGGTTCACTAATATTGTATTAGCTATTTTTAATGAGATTTTGTTTTAAAAGTTTAAAAAGTTATAATCTACGTTGGTTAATTATTTATCTAGTATTTTATATATAACTAGCTGTCCCGCTCGCGACTTCGTCCGCGTGTTTTAAAAATAAAAAAAATATCTAAGTGTAAATTTAAAATCATTCTTGAAACTTGAACACAAACAATAAAAATATATCAAAATTGGTCCAGCCGTTTAGGAGGAGTTCAGTTACAAACACACGCACAGAAGATTATATATAAATCTTAAGATTATATTGTATATAATTATATAGATATATATAAAATAAATATTAAAATGTTGTTTTTACTAAATAGGTAGGTTTATATTATATTAGAATGCTTTCAATCATTCGACATCGGAACTCGACGTGAAAGCTTACACCGGGAGCAACTGGGTGGCGTTCCCGCTTTCTAGCGCCGAGCCGTTGCCGTGTCGACACATTGAAATACCTTCATTACACTGGAAATACCTCACTTGAACAACTTGTTTTACTCCTAATTACAGCTTATTTTCACCTTATTTTAAAATAGATATAGAAGTAGAATTTTTGGAGTTACAGGTACGTACATAATCGCATTGGATACACGTAAAAGTGCGTGTTTTTAATAAATATATTTCGTAAATAAATAATGCTGGACATTTCACCCAGCATCATCTGGCCAAAAGTACGCAGAGCTTGTGTTATGGGTACCACATGACTAATAAACTACATAACTATATAATTTTTTTTGAATACATACATATTTGCGCTACCTTATGCGTCTCAGCCGGACCTTGGCCCACTGTGCCACAGAGGTCGTCAAATAAGATAACAAGGACCATTTAGAATCGTCTTTTTATACGCTTTATATTAACTTCACTTGTATGTATGTTTGTATGTAACCGACTCCTTAGGACGCGATTTTGACCCACTTTAAACGGCCTGATTTCATTCAAATTTTGCACACCTGTCAAAGACCGATGACAATGCAATAATTCGAAAAAAAAATTAAACAAAAATAAAAAATAACCAGTTATCCTAAAACTAATAACTATACAAAAAAGCATTAAGACCAGACAATTCTCTTGGCGGGCTTTTCTCATACTGGGGATAGAACTAGCACCTATTATATATAATAAATAATAGTTTAAAAAAACGAAAAAACACGCTTTATATAGCAAACCAAACTAAAAAATAAAAAATAAATTTTAATAAATGTAAGTAGGAATATTTTTTTTATTAAAACAAAGCGTGGGGTGCTTTTTAAGATATTATCGAACTGATAATCCTTCCACCATGCACCCCACGCTTTTTTTTTAAAAAACATTTTTTTCTTACTTACATTTATTAAAATTTATTTTCTATTTTTTAGTTTGGTTTGCTAAATAAAGCGAGTTTTTTCGTTTTTTTAAACTATTGTATATAATAGGATAATAGGAGAATAATAGGTGCTAGTTCTAACCCCAGTATAAGAAAAGCCCGCCAAGAGAATTGTCTGGTCTTTAATGCTTTTTTGTATAATCCTTGCTAATTTTGTTACTGATGCTGAGTCGAGTTATAGCAGATTCGTTCTACACTTTTTTGTCATTTTAATAATGTAATATTTTATAATATGCTTTAGGAGACAGTGTTTATGACACATTGCGCTATTTAATATTTACTAGCTTTTGTCGAGCCTCACTGTGGAATGAGCGAATAAAGATTATATGATAATTGCTAATTTTATTTAAACAAATTAATATTTTTTTGAAAATGGGAGATTTCAAATTAGACACTGTCAAAATATTTCCATAAATTTATTTATACGAGTAGGTTTGTGATTATCCAGGGGCCCGTGTCATAACTTGCACAAACAAGCCTCTCCTGCAACACAAATATGGTGTTATTAGCAGCACTACCCCACAACAAAATGCAGTAAGACATAATGCTATGAAAGTAGCTGGAGTAAACGAGCAGTATCTGCGTCTTTTAGGAGTACAAAGTGACGGATCTTTTTGATCGTTTTTCTATAATTTATCTATATGCCTATCCCTATTGAAGCCTATTATCTAGTGTAACACCTAAGAATATAGTTGGGTCGGCGAGACATTAGACGTAGTATAAAAGGAATGCATTTCGTTGTCGTTTTCCTTTGGTCGAAGATTCATCAGAAAATGATAGCCAGTTTCAAAATCTTATTTTTCATAACCTTATCTTAGGCTTATGATATTATTATATATTTTTAAGTCTTAAGACGTAGAAACAGAAAACTTACTATCGATACTACTGCCTTTTCTATTGGTTCTCACAAAACATTTTGAATTACAACTCTATGAAAACCTTTGACACCTCACAAAATAGTTCCGAAAACGTGCGTGGCGCAATAATTTGAGTATCGTGTCATTAAATCGCACTGTAAAAACAAACATGAACAAAAAGCAGGTTGTAATCAAACAAATAAACTGATGCCGAGCGCTGAATAAAAATTCGCGTCTCTTCCAGTAAGTCCATATGTCTTTAGGCTTTATGTTGACAGGTTGACGACCCATAAAAAGGCTTGTGTACACTGAGTACGGTTGTGCCTAGAACTCCGTGCATCGCCTAGAGAGGGGCGTCGCATCGTTAGCGATTGCAGTTCCCGGTAACTGGATATACCGAACGTTACTTGTTTTTAATATCATCCAGTTTTTATTAGACATTCTTTATAGTACCGTAACAGACCCGTAGAAGGATGCATTAGAAAATTAAACGCGTACCGTTTTATGGAGCAACACCATCCGCCCGCGGCATCGCCTGCGTAGAGACTTTCAACCCTTAAATGCACCTTATTGTGATATACATATTACCTTCAGATTTATCCTTGCTTCTTGCCAAATTTCATGATTAGGCAAACGTGTAGTACCCAACGTGAAGTTTTAGATTTACTGTGAGTTTAAAAGATGCGGCATAAATTACAGTATATATTGATTACGTTGACTTAGAAGTTTGTTTTTTTACAGCTTGACTATATTTCTGCCCGCGGCTCCGCACGCATAGTACATACATAAAAAGTAGCCTATGTCCGTTCCTAAGATACAATCTATATCCATACCAAATTTGATTGATGCAAAAAAAAAAGTTTAGTTGATCCGATCGCTAGGCCAATCTTAAATTTCTTAAAAATTTCATTAAAATCGGTCCAGCCGTTTTGGAGTCTATAGGGAACAAACATACATACAAACATCGCCTTTTATAAATATAGATTATAGATATACCTTTACGCGTTCCTGAAAAAAAGGGTCTTGACATATAGACAGACGGACAACTAAGTAATCCTACAAGGGTTCTTTTATACCTTTGGTGGTACGGACCCCAAAAAAGTATCCTATATGTTTGTATAGGTTGTATAATCCATGCCTGCCAGCTGACGAGCTTCCTTTTGATTGAATATGCCTAATAAATATGGAATTAAGTTAATATTGTGTTGATTTATTTTGGTCGGCTATTGCCAATATTTCCACAATTTTTACACAGTCAGCCAGATGTTGATCTTCGCAAGAAATATCCAGCATAAGTAGGTATTCATTTTATGCTCGAACTGTTTTTAGAAGTTAAATTATTATACGAACCTGAAAAATTATAGCGAAAGTTCACTACAATTTAAACAAAAGATTTTTGTCTAAAATTTCCCCGATGATAAACACGAGACCTTTTTAAAATATTAATATTTTTATTGGAAACGGAATATTCCCGATGCCATAATCGCACAAATCGTCGACGTCTGTCCTCTTTACATTTCATATCAAAATAAATCAAAGCGGAGGGAGTATTGGAGCATGGGCCACTTTGTATAACAGAACTACTCAATATAGATTGTACCTATCGATAGAGAAAAATACGACTGCTGTTCAGTTATCTTTTATATCTGCTTGTTACTGGAGTTCAGGTGCACATAGTTGTTATTTTGCTATAAAATAGGCAATAACAGACCATCTAGCCAAGAATAAAGTTAGGTTTTTATGCCAGTAGTCAAAGTAACCAACTAAAAGCATCAATATTTTTTAACATTTTTCTCTTTATCACTTGTTCTTTCGATCCAGTGTGATGGAAGGATTAAGGTGCGCATCAAAAAAATATTTCATTAATCTATATAATAAAAATCAATTGCTGATCGTTAGTCTCGCTAAAACTCGAGAACAGCTGGACTGATTTAGCTGATTTTGGTTTTGAATTATTTGTGGATGGACTTGGGAAGGTTTAGAAGGTGAATAAATATAAATGCTTGCTTTTTATTGATTTTGAGGTGGTACGAAGTTTGCCGGGTCAGCTAGTTACAAATAAAATTAAAACTTTAAAATTACTACTTAGGTCTAAAAAACTCGTTTTACGTATGTGTTAAAAATCCTTACTATAAACGCAATTATAAACGCAAAAGTTTGTATGTATGTTTGTTACTCTTTCACGCAAAAACTGCTAAATAGATTTTAATGAAACTTTACCATAATGTAGCTCAGAATAACACATAGGCTAAAAGATATAGACATAATTTATAAAGTTATTGTGTGAATTGTCCAAAATAAAACGACAAGTGTCAAGTTAGTAGGAAAAAAATCTGCCATCTGCAAGCTATTCTGGCGTGCGCTGGAAAAACCGTTAGAATAACACGAAGTACTAATCTTGCGCAGATTAAGTCGCGGGCACCAGCTAGTTTGAAATAAATAAATAAATGCTACACTCAATCATACACCGTTTAGATGACTGGGTAGGTTGGTATTTCCAAAGTCCAGCAATGTTAATCAACCGGTCGATTTATAACAAGCTCAAACATTCTAGAGAAGATGTCGCGGTCCAATGAAATTATGATGAAATTTCATAATCGAATGTTTTTTTGAATAGGTCTCATTTCAAATCATAATTAGTGTTCACAGTCAAAAACATAATTAAGCTGTGAATATTAAACTTTTTGTAGGTTAAAACAATTATAATCACTTGAACCAGAATTGTATCTGGTTAGGACTGGTTAGCAGCTTTTATCACAGAAGAAAGAAAAAACATACATACCAACAAAGAAAGAAAGAGAGAAGAAGAAAGAAAGAAAAGTTTATTTTGTGTCTTATGATATCATATAAGTACTTATAAACTAAGTAAATTGACAGCAAAATTGGTCGTCACTCAGCATGTGTTATAAATAACGCTTAGAATGCTTCTATAACACGATGAGTGCGAAACGAGGCTTGAAACACCTCGTCCGTGTCTCGTCTTTATAGCGGTAAGGAAAAACTTAAACTTCTCTGTCGTGCGAGAGGCGTAACTTCCGTCTATTTCAGTCTAGGAAAGAGATAACTATATATCTGACATGTGCTATTGATGCCGAGTTTTTTGGTATACCTACCTTAATACCGGATTTTTTAGGCCTCGTACCGCACTGAATAAATAAAAGTTTAATACAGTGCGTTACGAGGTTGCGAACACCTCGTACCCCGCACACCTCGTACCGCACCCTACGCTAGCTTCACGCGGTTAGTGTTGTGCAAAACGTTGATAGCTGCGCCCGCGAAGATATAATAAGATGTCAAAACGTTGCCGAAGAAAGTTTATTAATAATAATATTATTGATGATGAAAAGGAATTGGGTGGTAAATCTAATTCATAAAATACCGATATTTAAAAAAAAAAAAAGGTTTTAATGTTAACTACGTGCAAATATCACGTCGACAAACTAATAGATACTGGAAAAAAGAAGAGAGGCACTAACGAATGCATTAAAAAACCAGGATGTGTTATAATGTACAATGAAACAAAACAAGGAATTGACTATAGTGACCAAATGTCTTCTTATTATACAACATTAAAGAAAGGAATTAAGTGGTGGAGAAAGGTAATAATGGAGCTAATATTTGGTACAGCCCTTATTAATACCTGGATTGTGTATAACTCAATTAATGATGATGCAAATAAATTGCCAAAAAGACAATTTGTTGAACAACTTATTGAAGCTTTTACAAAGAACGACTTGGATGTCGATACAGGTAATTTTCAGACATCGTAACTAATCGTTTTATCGTTAATGGAAATGTGAATGTGATTTGTTGAGTGACTTTTTTAAATAGGCTGATGATGATCAATTAGTCTGTTTGTATATTCAATGAATTATGCAACTGATCATTAAATAATTAAATTAAATAATTTTCACAATTAAAATAACTGCTCATTTTATTTTTTTGAGTTTTGTAACTAATTATCATGCATTTACACAAATAAGTCCTTTATTAATAAGGCTTTTGAAATACAGGTATAGCGATTAACTGCGGCAGTTCCTTAGGTATGAGAGCGGCACGGAGGATGTGTATTAATTGACGCGGTACTTTTGACGGGCTTCAGTCAGGCGACAGCTCCGCTGACGTCATCACATGTATATTTGAACCCGACGCTTCGGTCAATGCGCATGAGGTCATAGCCAAAGCAAGGAGTCCAAAGAGACATAGTCTACGTCAGCGTACTGTCACCCGACTGAAGCCTGTCAAACGTTCACGCCAACTGACAAAAGCAAAACACACACCGGCCGTAACGATCCCATACTTAGGTATAGAACTGCTCCAATAAATCGCTACACCTAATCAACCCGCTTCAAAAATACACAATCAGTTTTTTTATTTTCAAAACCCACTTCAAACAATCCACATCATCTCGAAAAAGGATCAAAGAAGAGATGTGTAGGATGCTACGAAAAACTTCGCACCTTCTTGTCAAGTCGTGAGGCTGACAAAAAAGCAAAGAAAATTCTCACAGAATGTATCGGTTGCAAAAAATATTATTGTTTGACCTGTTTTAATAAAAAGCATCCATAAGTACAATTAAATAAAATCGATGTTCATTTTACCCATCACTAAACGATATAAAAACTGGCCTTTTTCATTGCGGTATGGGGTACATAAGACCCCACATTTTATTTTACCTGTAGAATCTAAACTAAATAATCTGCCCACAGGCGGCGGCAGATTTAGGTTAATCAACTCATTGATAATAATAACCGCGACCGCAACCGTACAATTCACCTTATTTGGCGCCAAAAAAAGGATTTTTGTCTCCTGTGGGCGGTGGGGTTTACTAAGCTTCTTGCCGCTACTACGTGGCGCACTGTCGTCGTGTACCATCATAATTGCAATTTATGTAATAAGTGCAGTAAAAACTAAAATAAATATAATTATGTAAAGTTAACTAAGTTACAAAATTCAAATTCAAATTAAACGTAAATACAACAGAAAATGTATACAACAAGTATGTATATTTGTAATTAAGTATGTAAACAAGTGTGTGTGTGTATTAATTATAGACTTTTTGTGCACCGCTATTTTTGTTTTTTGTCTATCCTGTTCATCCAAAGGATGCATGTAAGAGATCGCTTTTAGCGATAAGGCCTCACTGTACTTACAACTTTATTAATAATAGTTTTTTTGTGTTATTTCTGTGTACAATAAAGTGTTTATCTATCTCTCTAGCTAACTCGTCTGCCGGCAGTTTCAAATACATTGACCAAGCGCGTGTAACAACGCACAGTGCAGGGTTCCAAAGTAAATTAGGATCAGATTAACTAGTTCAAAATTAGTTCATGACTAGGTCTCAAATCAATTCTAAACCATTTAAAAACTAGTGAGCGTGAGAGCTCGCGAACATTTTTCGAAATGACTGAAATATAACTTTTTTTACGTATTTAACCCTTATAGCTCCGCTATTTTGAAAAGTTTTCAATACTTGAATTGACAAAAATAATATATATAGTTATAGAACCTGCTCACAAAATTTCACAAGAATCAGTTGAGAAATGCGACTTGTAGAGGAGAACATCCAGATGCCGGCCGGACAGACAGACATACAAAAGCATTTTCGCTTAAGCTGAAACGGAGACGGAGACAAAAAGTTGTATGGAGTTTTAATCGTTTTTTTTTAGGGTTAACATATAGAATAGAATAGAATAATAGTTTATTTGACACACAACACGAAACAGGTTACAAACATCGTGAAACAAACAGGAAAATGATTAGAGTAGGTAGGCCAAATTACACACTATAAGAGAGTACAGGTTGTACATATCAGGTTGTTACTCACAGTTTAGTAAAACTTTTCTTATAATTTTAGTATTTAGACGACTATTTTGAAAATGTTTCCCGTAATAGCCGTTTAAGTGGTCCCATCCAAATTGACGTCATCGTTAAAATGACAACTTGATAGCTAAATATTTATCAACTGGATGTGATAGTCATTTATTATCAAATGAATTATATGTATCGCAAAAATGTTCAAGAAAACTCCTTACATCTTTGAAGGACCTATCCAAAGATATGCCATAAAATCGCGTTGTAATATAAAAATCTATCCCTACATGTAATCGCAGTAAAATATATTTTTTTCCGTTTACGATAACACTCATAGTCTCTGAGCTATAGCTCTAATTAGGGGCGGACAGATAGACAGACGGACAGATGGACTGAACTAAACTGTAAGTGTTTCTTGTGGACTTCGGAACTCTAAAAATTGGGATAAAACACTTTTGTTACGCTGTGATGTGCGTTCCATGACGCCCAACAATGATCAACTTTATCTCAAAAAATTGTCCGTCTCTGACAAAACGTCGCACGCAAGTAGAGTTTGTTTGACACGTGTCACGAGCGTCAACTGTTGCCTGTGCCGTTTATTTCCGAACAATAACGCATCCAACATTATTTTATGTTACTACACTTACATGATAGAATATTGTGAAATAATTCCTAGGATATCCAAGCTCTCGCAATCTCGCGTATCCTACATTCAATGTGAATAATTCATGTACAAATATGAACGTACTCCAGCTTATGTTCAATTCTCTACTCTTTTGAAAATGGTAAGGCTCTTTGTGCTATTGTTATATTTATAAGAATTTAGTATTCCTTGTACAGTCTAATTAAAATAGATTGGCATGACGCGTACTAAATATTGGTCTTCATATTCAGCTGTGGGAAACACGCATCAACTAGGGCTTTCTGATCATGATACAGGTCAAATCTTGAAATTCAAATTCAAAAGTTCTCAAAAACATGTTGGTTCGACAAAAAACGCGATTTTTGTGACTATAACATTTAAAAATTCATAGAATGTATTTCTTCACTGAGTTTTTCTGACATTTTTAATGAAATTGACACTAACAGAGCGTATAGCGCATTTTACAACTACTTAAAACTTTTCTTTGACTTATGCTTTCCAAATTTATATGTGAAAATAAAATCCAACAGCTATAACAATAAATGGTTAACAAGGATTTAAAAAAAATCTTGTGTGACTAAAAGGAGACTATACTTTAATTATTATTATACAGCTGTGAATAAACGTATCAACAAAAGTAAATACATGTTATACTCAAAGATATTAAGGAGATGTATCTTACAGTCACAGAAGATCGGGAGCTTAAATTATATAAATAAAACTAAAAATAAAGCAAAAGCAATTTGGAATATGGTTAAATCAAAGACAAACTCATTAACTCTAGGTCACGAAATAGAGAAAATCGAAATGAAAATGTTTGTGATATTTCTTTAAATGATAATTTTAAGAGCTGTCATAGTAGTATCTTTATATTATCGGCCACGCTTGAGGAAATATTCAAAATAATCAAATCACTCAACATCACCAACTCGGTAGGACACGATGATCTCCCGACAAAAATATTAAAACAGATTGCCATGGTTATCGCAGCGCCACTTTGCCACATCATAAATCTCTCATTTAACCAAGGTATATTTCCTGACATTCTAAAATTTTCTATTATTAAACCGCTTTATAAGAAAGAAGACACCGCTAAAATTGATAATTATCGACCCATTGCATTGATCCCCGTGATTTTCGAACGAGCTATGCTTACACGTCATAGTAGCTTCTTAGATAAAATTCAAATTATAAAACAGGAACAAAATGGTTTCCTTAAAAATATATCGACTGTCTTAGCAAATTTTAAGTTAATAAAATCTATTTCTGAATCTATCGACTCCGGAACACCTGTGGCTACCTTATTCTTTGACATGAGCAAGGCTTTCGATTTTGTACATCACAAAAAACTATTAGCTAAGCTCTACAAACATGGTATCAGGGGAACTGCTAACAACTGGTTCCAGAGTTACCTTCAAAACAGATACCAATACGTCGAAATATCTAGAATAAATAATAAAACAAGAAATATAAAGTATAGATCGGATTTTAAATTAAACAGTTACGGTGTACCGCAAGGTAGTATTCTCGGACCAATGCTTTTCTTGCTATACATTAATGATTTGCCCGAAGCAACTCACCATGAAACCATTCTCTTTGTCGATGACACAACTATCATAGTTAAGTGCACTGACATATCTCAATTTGAACATGACATCTGTAAAACTGTTTCTGACATAATAACTTGGCTTGGTAATAATAACTTAAAGGTGAATATTGACAAGACAAAATTAATGCAATTTCATTCATTCAAACGTAATCCAATAAAACTTGAAATTAAATATAATAATAATAAAATTGAAGAATCTACTTCTTCTCTATGAAGTTCTTGGGCATATATTTGGATAAAAATATAAATTGGAGAATACAAATAGATAAGGTGTGTACTAAGCTCAGCAGATACGCGTACGTGCTCAAGAGGCTTCCTGAGATAGCATCCATAAAAGTATCCCTTAGTGCATATCATGGTTATGTCGGTTCAGCTCTACAGTATGGCTTCTTGTTATGGGGAAACAGTGTTGAAGCTGATAGAGCTTTCAGAGCCAAGAAAAGGTGCATTCGATCCTTATGTGGAACTCACTTCCTAGAGCCCTATAGACCCTTATGTAAAAAATTCAAAATTTTGCCCCTTCCGTGTTTGTATATAAAACAAGCAGCAGAGTTTGTCAAGCAACATCCTGAACTATTCAAAACGAATCAGGACTTTCGCACTAGGCAACTACGGGATATATCCAACAGCAAACTGCACATTCTTAAATATAAACTCACATTAACACAATGCCAAGCCTACTATATGTGTGTTAAAATTTATAACAGGCTACCTGATAACATTAAAGACCTAAATGGCATTTTATTTTTTGTTAAATTGAAAAAGTGGCTTATGGACATGTGTTTTTCTACAATTAGTGATTTTAATTATAGGGACCTCTAAACTGTATCATTATTATTAACTTATTAACTTTCTATTGACCTATTAACTATTAATTATTAATAAGAAGTGACATTGTTTATAATTACCTAATTTATGAATTCATTCTAATAATATATCTCCTAAGAAAATTAAGTAAGCTAGGTTAACGACACTAGATTAAATTTGCATGCCAGAGAATATGGTAGGACATAGAATGGACTAACTATTATAAGACCTAATTTGTATCACATATGTTCAGGCAAATAAATAATATTTCATTTCATTTCATTTCATTTCAACAGACTAATTAGTATAAAAAAATATTGGAATTTAGTATACCTCATTTTACATACTAATAAGTAAGATAATTGATTAAAGCGTGGCTTTGCGGAATATAATTACAAAGTATTGAATACCTTGACTACTATACCGGAAGTCTAACTCTAGCTCATTAGCATATATTGGCGGCATAGTACTAAATATTGGCCTACCTATTCAATAGACTAATTAGTATCTAAATTGACACGAAAATAAGAAGTATAAAAAAATCCGATTATTTCGCTTGACGACTACAGGCTTCTAAGATCAGTTGATCATTTTATAAACGGGTTACCATACAGATGACACTGAGATTGTTTATAAAAGTACCTACTTATCACAGACAGTGCTAGGTTGTAGCAACGACGGCTAGATATCCCGCTTTCATAGCTCGCTTCTCGCTCCACTTTCTGAAGCTCGGCATTATTCCCGAAAGCGTAGCCTTAAGCTAATTGGAGGAAGCAGCGTAGAAATGAAAACTTTTCATTTTTTCAGTTCTTATGCGATTTCATTCTGAGCCTACGAGATAGCTTTGCGGCTTTATATCATGATTCATACAAATGAGTTATTCCAAAAACACCAATTTTAATGGCACCAATTTGAATTGAATTCTACGAATAACTTTATCAGTATATATTGACTATTTTGATTTAGAAAAGTTGGCTTCGGAGTAGTGTGAATTATTGTCACAATAGGTATTTCAGATAGTTTCTATAGATCTATAGGAAATCTTGCTAGAGAATCTAAAAGCTTTTTATTTAGAAAGCTACAGATTCCATAGAGAATCACAAAATGCTATTACAATATTCACGAATTCATAATTGCAAAATTGAAACTACATATGAAATTGTATATATTATTTTCTTTTTAGCATGCCATTCTTTCGGGTTGCACACCGAAATGACTAAAAAATGTTGTGACATACTTAAACATAATAATTATCTTATATACTTATTATACAAATACATAATTTGTATCTATATCTTTATCCATTGCTGTTTTAAATAAACAACCTAGCAAAACATTGTACTTAGTAAAAAGCAATTCACTACAAACCTTTCAAGTATAATTAATCTCAAATCGAGAGCGCACCACAAATTATCAGCAATCAGTTTACTGCTATAAATGAAATCCACGAATAACGGGGAAATATTATTCCACGTTCGCGGTGGAGCGATGTGCCATTAGAAAACAATGAAATCCACTCGAGCTAGCTGTGCCGGTGTCGCGGGACGACACTGCGACGAGACACATAGACGTTTGCAAACCTACTATCACCTACTATTAAAACTCGAAAGATTTCTCGATCTTCACGGTTCTGTGTCAATAAATTGCTTTTGTGCATATATCGTAACAAAATTAGTAGCAGCTAACGCGTTGAAATCTTTTGTTCTTACGTCTTTTGTTCGTTTTGAAGGAATTGACATTACAGAATGTTGTTTGTAACTACAATAACAATAAATAAACATATTGGTGGACCATTCACACAGGAACATCTAGCCCCATACTAAGCATAGCTTGTACTATAGGAACTAGACGATTAATGGTTAACACTTATAGATTTTATGTTACTTTATAACTTACAGCGCAGAAGAAGGAACTACTAACTGAGCTGAGAGGCCAGTCGTTTACTATTTAGCAGTCATTTATAAAAAAAAAAAAATTATGTAAATAAAACTAAGTTTTTAAAACATTTGTTAGTTGTATTATACATTTTGATAACCACGGGGTTTACCCAAGTATAAGTTTATTAATGAAGACACCGCTTCGATTCATCTAGAGAACCTTCATTCTCTAAATTAGTCGAAGGGTGAGTTTAATCCGCGGTCCGCTCTTTGCCCCTTGTGTTTGCGGTTTACAGCTTAGCTTCATTCGAGATTGTATAGTAGTGGCTCGTCGTTCACTTCTCGATATTGAGACGTACCAGCCGGCTGCATATTGACACGAGAAACCCACCACTATAATAATGTGATCTGGGGAATTCGATGAATAGAACTTGAATACAGCGGAGAAGAAGGCTTGACTTTAAAGGCAGTTGCTGTATATTAGCTACGGCAAATCTAACGTAATGTGGTTTACCTACTTCACTAGTCCTTTTACCAACAGTCAGATAGGTATTTAACTTATTAGATGACATGGCTCGGTAACTGATTGCGAAAGAACTAGTGAGGTGAGATAAAATACGATGACAACATTTCGTAGAGATATGTGTAAAATAATAATTGTTTTGAGAAATGTTTAACCTGTTAAACAAACTAATAAATTATACATAAATTATGTCGGTGATCCATCATAGTATTCGATAAGCTTGTCGTCTAATATGTACCTATCTATGTACGTTGTTATACCAAAGTCAATATAGACACAACACACTCGAACAAACAAAGACCATGTCGCAAGATTTAGTTTATTGAACTTTGATAGTTGGCTTGTTTTAAATTGGAATCGAAAAATATGTACCATTTGGTTCATTAGGCAAATAAACAAAATATGTAAAACTCTTTTTTTGCCAACTTCAGTAAAAAAATAGATTTATAAATCCTATAAGGTTTTTTCTAATTGTAACACACCCAAAAGTTATTATTAGTACGTATGGAATATCTTGTATAGGTTTTGCATATTTTTGTTTTTCAAAAAACAAAAATCAGACTTACATATTTGTTGAAAATATTTTTTCACAACAGTAAATTGTTCTCAAACTTTTCATCAGTTTATTTTTTGAATCATGGTATTTATCGAAGGTTTTATTCTCTACTCAAATTGTACATATATTACTATAAATATCGTGACAGTACCTTGTCAGTATATTTTCTATTTTCTATTTACTTTTGCAGTTTATCTCGTGATCATGGCACATGCAACTGTGCTGTAAATGTAATATCGGGAAGCAGAAAAACTCATATACATAGGTAAATATCCCGTTTTGTTTGGAATTTATACATAATAAACATGCAAATCTAATGAAAATCTCACAAATGTATTTATTTGTGTAAAATAAATTCCTATTTCAAGAAGAATCTAGCATGAAACTCGTCTAGTCTTAACATTTTTTGTGCTTGCTAATATTGTTACGGATGCCGAGTATTTTGTCATCTAAATAATATTTAGTTTTTTTAATAAGCTTTCATAGTAAATTTCTATCACGTTTTTTAATTTGCCAAACGAAAAATCTAGCACGTTGTTTACACGCTTTGAGACCTTGTTATAAAAGCGTACACATTGCGTACCCTATAAAATATTTACTAACATTAGCGAACCGAACTATGGGAACAGTGAGTCTAAAATTTATATTATTTCTAATAATAATATCTAGCGATAATCTATCAAGGTCCTTGTAATTGTTTTAAATAAAGTATTTTGAAATTCCGATATGATTTGAATGGTTTTCAAATATGCAGATGTTATACTTAACAACGTTTTAACATTCAACATTTTCATGAATTACCAATTTTTATTTTTAAAAACATGTTGCTGTACAAATAACATGAGTACAGAAGAGTAATTTGCTGGAATAGTATGGAAAGGGACTTTTTGTAAATGTGTTAGGAAGAATTGGCACCTAAATTCACCTAGTCTATAAGACGATTCAAAGTGATCCTTGTGATTGTATTGAATAAAGTATAATAATAATAACGGACATTTCACACAGCATCATCTGGCCCCAAAGTAAGCAGAGCTTGTGTTACGGGTACCACATGACGGATATACTACTTATGTACTTTTTTTTTGTAAATACATACATATTATACATAGAAACATCCAGACCCGAGACAAATACTTGCAGATCATACAAACATTTGTCCCGCGGCGGGAATCGAACCCGCAACCTTTTGCGTCTCAGCCGGACCTAAGCCCACTGCGCCACAGAGATCGTCACAGAGTATCTTTTGACTTTGACTTTCACTTTGTTCGAAAGCTCTGAGGATAGTTTCTTCAAATGATCGATCATGGTTTGATCAACGACCACATGATAATTATATTCATTGATGCACAATAACAATAAATTGTTTAATCGCAGATACAATGTAATATTATTTTCTGCCCAATTATTGAAAAATATTTACCAACGTAAAACGTGTCCGAGTGGAGCATCGAACATTTCCGGCGGGAAATTCGTTTTATCCGGCATTTATTGTGATTGCAGTAATCTCTCTAAAAGCTATAGTTTGCAATGTCCCCGGTGACTCACAATCAATGTTTGACACTGGATATTACGACGATAACGATCCAATTCCATTCACATTGTATCTATATCCTAAAATAAATTGCAGTGATAGATATCAAAGCTCGTCAGATTCCTTCCAAATATTAAATTTGATGAAGATAAACCGTATCTTGGAAAATATCACGTTTTGTAGAGCTCGTATCCGTTGGGGTAAATTCGATAGTACCGCATCGATGCGCGAATCGGTCGGAGCGCGTCCAGTCACGCGTGCCAGATTGACAACTGACAAAAATACCAACCGAGGGGTCGGGAAAATCATGGAAAATCAGATTGTGTAAAGAACGCGACGGCACAGACAAACCATTCAAACGAGCGACGAGGCGAGACGCGACGATAATTTTCCCACAACGGAACTTCTGATGCGTTTTTGAATACTTCCAATGGTTCTCGCTTGGTGTTTTTCCTTATGATGTCGTATTCATTCTGTCGCATATTTTTTCAACTTTATGGTTGCTTTGAATTAATTACTTTTATTTTTATATGGAACCATATTTACTTGTTAGAAACACAACACTACATTGATCTTATAGATAGGTATGGCGAGTGGTTTCAAAACTATTAATTTTCCAAATTTAAATAAATTAGGTCTTGCGAAAGATCAAAGTGCCCACTTTTTCTCTACCATTCGTTTCCACAGAAGAAACAATTTCTTTACTTATTAAATAAAATGTACCTTCCCTGCTGGTTGTTTATTTACATTTCGTTAAATTTTTAATTTTTAAATATACATTCAGAAATACTAGCTATAAGCAAAATGAACTTCAAGTTGGATGTATAAAAAATTCATTAATTTTACCGTTAAATACTTCACTTAAACTCACGGTACAGGGGAAAGGCAAAAGTTAGTATTACCTAGCAGTAAATTAGACGGAGAGGCATCCAAAAGTTTCGCTCTCCGGAAATACCTTAAATCAATACGTAGAGTCGGTCCGAGGCCGACTAAGTTATTTAAAATGCAGCTGACACGTCATTCGGCGAAATGCAATATTCGCCTTGCTCATGCGGAAATGTGGTTATATTTCAATCGAGTTTTCAAAATATTCGACATTTATTCCAATGACTGCTTTTTAATAATTAAAATGTTGAGTTTATTCAATCAATCAAAGCGGTGGCTGATTGTGCCGAGGACCCTAAGTTGCAAATATGCAGGTCTCGATAGGGCCTACATATTTCAGCCTTATAAAATAGAGACCATGGGCTTGTAGGGAACAGGATCCCATCGTGTTGTAAAAATAATTTCACGGCGTCTTATAAAACATCGCGTGACCCAAGAGCTGGCTACTAACTGACCCGGTGTATTAGCATTGCCATTTAACGTGGCAATGACACCAGTGCCTTGGGGATACTGCTCTCTAGCAGTGTCTGAATCAGTTGAGCTGTCTATGGTTCGTTTTATGCGGTCCGTTTTAAGTTAACTTTTTTTATTTTGCACATTTCTGTAAATAAATGTTAATTTAATTGATTCATTTTGTTTCTTTTCTGTAACAGATGAAATGCAGGTTGTATCACTTATATTTCTAGCTGATAGTTTATCAACCACCTAATAACAAGTTTTATTTTTCTCTACAAGTCAATGGCATCAACTGTACAGTGTACACTCATTGCAAAAAGCTAAGTCAAGAAAGCCGCTACCAAGACCATAAATAAATCCACCGCTTCACATTTATAAATGGTAATAAACACTATTTTATATAAAATAACTTATGACGAACGACAACATACGAAATTGTATCGTTTCTTCTTCTTCTTCGTTAATGGCATGTGTCATAATAATGACAACTTTGACAGTTCTTATATTGTTTATAGTATGATGTCCAAAAGTCGTATCTTGTCGTTCGTCATTTGTTATTTTATATAAAATGGTGTCTTTCATATAAAATAATTATACGGATTATCTTTGCTAGAATCACAAAGAAACACAAAGCTTTATTCCATTTACATGCACCCGAGTCAATAGTTCTAGCTCTATTTTAATAAAAACATAAAAATAATGATATAATAAAACCGGAACTTACTCGACAAAATTATATAATATGCAAACGCAATGTTTGCTTCCCAAGACGTCTAAAAGTAATCTTTTGACGTTTACTACAATCTAAACACTTGACATTGTCAGAATTAACATTATTACGACATAACCATTAATGAAGAAGAAGATAAAACTATAGCTACTAAAAACTCTGTCAACGATTTGAAGGTTTATGCTCACAATATGTTTTAAACGCCTTGTTTTAGCAGTTACTAAAAACTAAGCTGTAAATGAATCATTCGACGATTTGTTCATCATAAAAACAAATTACAAATGGTTTACATTACGGTTGAACGCAAATGATTAGCTTAACGACTGCGATAAACCAAGGTACAAATACGAAGTTAACGGCTTAGACTGTGTTCAACATTATTACGGAGAGCGAGAATATACAGCAAGAGAGAAATAACATTATAATAAAAATAATACGTTTAGAATAAAATACGTATGAGTTTTTTCACATATTTAAAGCATATTATTGTATACCGGAAATACATGTTATTGAATTGTAAATTATGTATCAAACAACAAATAGTTAAATAGTTACTGTAATTTTGTGCAACGAATCTACTCTTCTTCTTCTCTTCTTATAATTGCATCTGTCTTGTGCCATTACAAGTTAATGTTTTTTTATATCGTCACAAAGTCTTAATCGATGGTCATTTGTCTATTCTAAGCTTCATCGCGAAATGACTAGAATTTTCATGGTTTCCTTGTTGTACAAATCACAAAGAAACATAAATAATACCAACTGTTTAATTGTCTATACTTGTGCTTGTGTCTGACAATTATGCCAATGTCAAGTGATTTTATTTTATAGTACGACGTCATTAAGTCGTATGTTGTCGTTCGTCATTTTTTATTTTATATAAAATGGTAGTTTTAGAATCACAAAGAAACACATACATTTTTTTCCTAATTATTATCTAATAACTCTAGCTTTATACACCAAATATTAAATAACCAAAATTACATATAAAATAACCTATGTTATTTTATATAAAATGGTAGTTTTAGAATCACAAAGAAACACATACCTTTTACCAATTATTCACAACGGAGACAACAACACTAGCTTTATTAACCAAATAATAAAATCACCAAATTAACTAATAAAATAACTCCGAAAAAATAACCTAAACTTGGAGGAAAAAATTAATTTAAAAGCGCAATGCTTTCCAAGACGACCAAAAATAATCAAACCTAAGAATCGAATTAACCTTTTAAACTTCAAGTATAGTGTCAAATAATTATAGGTTAGAAATATATATCAAACTAGATAGCGGCACTAGAAAAACTACATAGATCGCGCTATCGTTGCGTTAAAACTATGTATATCTCGCGTTACTTAACCTGATTAAGTGATTTATAATATTCGTAGAATATACATCAGACGATATCTGTTTACATGCATGCAACATACAGTGCTCTATCACCCGTAATAATCTCGGACTATCCCGCCTCGTGTAAACATAGCTTAGAAGAGCTCCAAAATGTTTGACTTTAAAACAAGCAAAGGAACTTTGCAGACACCTCTGCATCCAAAACTTGAAATATCGTTTGGAAACTAGTAATGTGCTAAGCCTGTCGTGAAACTTATTTTAACCTAAGTCTAGTAGGTGAAGCCTTGTGATTAAAACGCCATAGTTACAACTACGATTCAGAAAATGAAAAAAATAATTTTCAAATACTTTGATAATCATATTTAAGTAGATATCACAAAGTATAAAGGTAAGTTTTTGTTATTTCACAAGATTAATTTATGTACAAACAATAATCTTACTAATTTTATGAATCACTTAATCATGTTAAGTATCGTGAGATATATTTTATAATAAATTCCAAAACGCTACAATTGCGCGTTTTAATTTTTCCACTTAAAAATATTTTTCATTTGGTGCCACACGCAATCTGGTATAAAATAAATGGGAGAAAGATCATGAAAATGGAGAGTTAAACTATCTATCCAGATAACTGCTAGAGGGCAACTGCCCAATGACTCTGAGCATAAATACTAAATTAAAAAAAAAACTACATAAAATAATAAAGATTTAACACCAGTAGCGGACACTACACATAAAGTACTAACCGACTTTGAGTATTTCCATACTATCCGTTAAAATACCGCAGGTGAATTCGCTATACCACTCTAACGTACAAGCCCTTAAAAAGTAATTAAGGCGGTCCATTCCACTGCGGCTTTCGATTCAACTCAGTGAGTTTCTCTCGAGATATTTATGTGGGTAGTTAGCAACTTGCCACACCGGTTCTGCCAGCCGTGACATTGCATTAGCCCGCTTAGAATCTAAGCTTATGGAAGTGTTATCATCTTTATCGATTAAGGGTGCAACTGTATTACTAAATGTGGAATCGGGTCGATTAGTTGAAGGAATAAATCTTTATGTCAAAGAAAACACCCTCTTCAAAATGGTACTAATTGCCATCAACCGCCTCAGCTGGTTCGGCTTGCAAAACCTCTTTTACATTCTTATGCCTTTGAGATAAAGCTATAATTACTTATTACATGTTATGCACATTATATATTACTTATTTACTAATTTAAAGCATTTTTTAAAGTAACCTATTATGTTGTACTGCTAGGCAAAGGTCTCCCCCAAATCCTTTCAACTGGCTCTATCCCCACCATCATTTCTCAAAGGTGTCAAGATCATGCCTCCAACTCTTTACACCAATATTTATTTTATTTATATTATGTAAGTATATTATTACACATAAACACAACACCGAAACTGTTGCCATTTCCTCTGTTTATTTATAGTCAAGTACAACCAAACGTTGCCTGGCAGAGATCGTTATTTTATTTATTTGTTAGCATGAATGTCTCATATTCCTGCCTACGTTCTGTTAGTTCGTTGGCATTCCATATCATTATGCGTATGTTGTGCATCATTTCGAGAGCAGGCTACCTAATATAAGTTGGATCATGAGATACATTATGCTGTTTTCATGTTAGTCATGATAAGTTGAAATCTGTTGAAAATTTAAGATCCCAAATCGTAAGTTATGGTTTTTTTGAATTTGTTATAGTCAAAAAAGTTTTATCCATCTTTTAAACTACGTTAAGCTCTGATTTTGTGTCGACTAATATAGTTGCACCTTAAACCATAGTTCAATAAAAAGCAGTGCCCATCTCTAACATATCCATAACACAGTTAAAATATTCTATTACCCGTTTTATTTATGTGTAATCCCTATAGAGCTTTATAGGGTTCCGAAGTCCACAAGAAACCCTTATTGTTTCGCTATGTCCGTCTGTCTGTCCGCCACTAATCAAAGCTCTTGCTCGCAGGCTATTAGTTTTATCGTATTTAAAACTTGCACAGTATTTTTTTAAATATTATTTTAGTGTGGATGACCTATCCAACGATATGAAGTTATTTGGATGTTTCTTAAACAGTTTTTCGATATTCGTTTAATTTATTAAATTAAATTAATTAATTAGGCGTCAGGTATATACATTGCATGACCCAAGAGTTGGCTCCTATCTGGCTCCGCGTATTTACGTTGCCATTCAACATGGCAATGCCGCCAGTATCTTGGAAACGCTGCCCGCTGGCAGTGATCTGGATCAGTTGAGCTATCTATGTATCGTTTTAAACGGTCCTTAGGTCGTTTAACTGTTTCACATGTATTTTATACTATTTTGTACATTTCCGTAATTATTTTTGTAAATAAATAATTGAAATATTAAGCTTTAAAATTCAGTCCAGTGTCCCCTTATGGTAAGGGTCCGGATAAACCGCTGTTTGGGGGCAAGATGGAATGTTTTCAAAACTGTAGCGTATATTTATGCTGAAGTTCTAAAGAAAATTATTGCGGCTAGTAGACTATTTAGGCTTGACTAAATTATGAGAAACATGCTTATTTGTAAACCTTAATAATAACATGAGAGCTTCATACTATTTTTTTTTTATTTTGCTAACGAGTTTTGTATACGGATTTGATGGTACCACGAAACCAGCGTCTTTTCTGCGAGTCCTGTTGGCAAGGTCGAGAGGTTAGTGTGGGTACCTGAGAAGGCCTGCGCTATCAGATTCCCATGCAGAGTGGCGTCAGTGGAAAGGAAACTTCACATGAGCTTGCTGGAGTTTATCTATGAACGAAAGTTTTCAATTACAAATAACTGCTCTGTAACTTGACTGACGACACCTAAGGCATCTTCAACAGATGACCTAAGGCCAATGATGATGATGAGTACCACTAGTCAATCTTATCCGTCATGACTATGGAAGCCTGTGCGTTGTCATATGCCCATGGCCGATTTATTTAGTCTAGTTATACATAACAAGTGGTCACCCACTGGTCGAAATTCGACCATAACTAATTTAAAGTCTTAAAAAAATAGCATTCTGGACTCTCTATATAAACTATAAGTGTGAGAAATTTCGTACTCCTCCGTCTGCGCAATTTTCGTAAAAAGAGGTACAAAGTTTTTACTTCACGTAGGTACCTAATGGTCGCCCACTGGTCGAAATTCGACCATAATGATTTGAAAATTAATGTATTTATTATGCATAATTTAAAAAAATATTAGCATTCTGCACTGCTTTTTTATATAAACTATAAATGTGTGAAATTTCATACCTCTCCGTCCGCGCAATTTTCTTAAAAAGGGGTGCAAAGTTTTTGCTTCACGTATTAATATTTAGATTACATAAGTTTGAAAAACAAACTGCTAAGTACACTGCAGTTTATTTTTCAAACTTTAAGTCCAGCCTAAAATGTAACAACATTGTCCCGAAAGCTTTATGAAGAACATTAATTCACACTGAGCTAACGAGATTAGTTTTAATGTAACGAGGTATGGAGAAACTATTCTAGCAGAAATTCTGACCTAATTGTTTTAAGTAGTACCTGGTGTATCGTTCTGTTGAATAATAATGGACATGTTAAAATGTCCATTATTATTCAACAGAACAGAAGTTTCTATCAAAAGCTGGTTCATTAAAAACACGAACGGCTTAATTTATAGGTTACTAGCTGTCCCGTCCCGTTTTTTTAAATCTAATTGTAAATAGGGGGTGTATATGGGGTTCCAATATTCATCTTCGGTACCCAAACCAACCTCACCTGCACGTGGTGCACCCTGCTGAACAACAAACGAGGCTCTGGCGGCCGACTGATAGCGGCATAGTGCAGCCTAAATTGGCATAGCTAAATCTTCTGGCCGCCGATGGGCAGCAGCGTCGGCGGTGCGAGAAGCTATGTCCTGCGATCCCCTAACCCGCTTGCCCAGCGTGGGGATTATGGGCATATGCCCCCTAATGATGAACGCAAGAAGGAAATGGCCCCGCGTTCCCGGCCGCCACGCTATTCCTGGTCATGGTAGCGACCATGGTAACGGCGTGGCAAGGGGTGCTAAGCATCACCGGGCTACCGCAGGCTACCTACAACAACTGACCCTGGCAACGTATAACGGACGAACTCTAAGGCTCGACGAACATCTAGCGCAGTTAGAAGTGGAGCTGGAAAACATTAAGTGGCATGTCCTGGGGTTATGTGAAGTTCGTAGAGAGGGAGAGGACACCATTACCCTAGACTCGGGCCATCTTCTGTACTTCCGCGAGGGTGACCAAACATCACCGGGTGGCGTAGGGTTTCTCGTCAATAAGGCCCTCTCTAACAACGTTCTAGAACTCTCCAGTGTGTCGACCAGGGTAGCGTACCTGATCCTTCGACTATCCAAGCGGTATAGCATGAAGATCATTCAGGTTTACGCACCGACCTCGGCACATCTGGATGATGAAGTGGAGAATATGTATGAGGACATATATATGCAAAGCCTTGCACAACACCACGAAGGCTCACTTCAACGTTGTTATGGGGGACTTAAACGGCAAAGTGGGAGTCCGAGTTGGCGACGAATCCAGAGTAGGCCCACATGGTTATGGAGGTAGAAATCACAGAGGGCAAATGCTCGTCAACTTCCTAGAGAAGGAGGGGCTCTTCTTGATGAACTCATTCTGATATGAACAACTTTGAGAAGGAGGTCAAGAGGAGGATTCAGCTGGGTTTGGCAAACTACGTCGAGTTTTCTCGTCACCCATACCGCAATGTTTGAAAACGAAAGTTTTCAATCAGTGCGTCCTACCTGTTATGACATACGGAACTGAAACGTGGACACTCACAGTACGGCTAGTCCACCAGTTTAAAGTCGCACAGCGAGCTATGGAACGAGCTATGCTCGGGGTTTCTTTGAAGGATAGAATCCGGAACGAGACTATCCGACATAGAACTACAGTTGCCGACATAGCTCAGAAGTAAGCTGAAGTGGCAGTGGGCTGGCCATATCTATCTGCAGAAGAACCGATAACCGTTGTGGTAAACGAGTTCTTGAGTGGAGATTGCGGCTCGGCAACTGTAGTGTAGGACGCCCTCCGGCAAGGTGGAGTGACGATCTGCGAAAGGCTGTCGGCAGAAGCTGGATGCGTCGAACTGAAGACAGGGCGCAATGGCGTTCATTAGGGGAGGCCTATGTCGAGCAGTGGACTGCTATGGGCTGATGATGATGATGATGATGATGAATTGTAAATCTAAACCATTCTCAAACCATTTGAACACACACAAAAAAACTTCATCAAAATTGGTCCAGCCGTTTAGGAAGAGTTTAATTACAAACACGCACAGAAGATCTAAAAAAATATAAAGATATCCCATCCTATTTCCTACTAGTATTATATATATATAAATGTGATGTTTGAATGTGTGGTTGTTACTCAGTCACGTATTTTTTTCTTATCGTTTCACTATTTAGAACTAGCGTAGTGAAAGGATTCAAGTGTCTCAGAGGCTCCTGTCGTGGACATGTCTTTAAACTTTAGGTTCTATAACATACCGGTTTCCACAATATATTTCTTTGTTTGAGAGTCTGGTTTGCGAGTATTTAGCGCACATACGTTTTTGTACGTAAAAAAACAAAAATTCATTAAATTCAAAAAATATTGACTTTTAATAATGATGCGGATTGAAAATTGGTAAAGATATAAATTTAGGCTTGGATAATGTCCAGTATTATTTATTTATTTAGCTATTTGCTAATTTACCTTTGAATCCTTATCGTTTTTTTACAAGAACGACCTTACTCTTCAGAAATAATTACATAAATGTACAGAATAATATAAAATACACGTGAAACAGTTGAACTATCTAAGTTTAGTGTAAAACGATCTATAGATAGCTCGACTGATCCAGATCACTGCCAGAGGGCAACGTTTCCAAACCACTGTCGGCATTTGAATGGCAAAAAATAAGTTACAATTATTTCTTAATAGTTTCTTTAGTTTTGCTTAGTTATGGGAATCTATCCTCAATAATTGTCGGATAATTACCCTTATCACCATTTAGCTGCTATAACATTGTAATGCACAATTATTTTTCTCAACATGTTTCTAATTTAGAACTATTTTACTAGACTAGACTATTTCACTTAAAAAGCGAAAACCTAAAAACACCATTAAAAAACCTAAAATAAACTTAATCCCAAGATATTCCACAAAACGTACGTCATTACAATCCAAAGCCACCCGTATACATCACTCGCCCCATCCAACCGAAGAAAAACCTATGTCATGAACTTGTCATTTTTCTCCCGAGTCCCTAATAGATTGTATCGAAGAATGTTCCATAAAAATTGCGTCCGCACATCCCTATTGAATAACATACAGAACCTACGTAACCGTAAAATATGAATGGACATTCAGAATGGTCATGTATAAGCACAATAACTCTGAAGTCCCCGTAGTGGTGTATGTCTCCATTTCAAGCCCCTTGGCGAATATAATTTACGCATAAAGAAGCTAAAAGGGGAAACTTTGGGACGTATTTATTTTATAACCTGAAGTATGTACGAGCATAATGTTGATGTTTGTTACATTTTGTTAATGCTCAGAGCCTCTATAAGCTTTTGATTTTATTAAATATATAAGGTTTTTATAAAACTCTGATATTCTGATATTTATTTTAAAATAATTAGAGAAATGTACAGAGTTTAATACAATAATAACATGTAAATAGCTGAGCTATAAGGACCATTTAAAACTATCTATAGATAGCTCAACTGATCTAGATCACTGCCTGAGGGCAGCATCCCCAAGACACTGGCAGCATTGCCACGTTGGGCCAGATAGGAGCCAGCTCTCAGGTTACTCTATCTTCTAACAGACGGACGCAATTTTGAAAACGAAATAAGTTCCTGCTCTCGACATAGCTAGGGTCTCGACTACAAAGGCTCAAAATGTAGGCCCTATCAAGACCGCCATATTTGCGCCTTTTAAGGTCCCCGGCACATTCAGCCGCCACACCAGTTCTAACTACAAACTCTTATATCTATATACAATACATAATATTATATATGCGAAAGTGTCTCTGTCTGTTTGTTACGTTTTCACGGCTATACGGCTGAACGGATTTTGATGAAATTTGGTAACAAGATGTATTGCATTCGGGGTAAGAACATAGGCTACTTTTTATGTAGGTACCACGCTTGCAAAACCGCGGGCAGTAGCTAGTAATAATATAAGATAGGTTAGGTTTATTCAACCATCAAAAACGTTTTACACTTAAAACGGCACCAGGTATACCCGGTATGTAAACGTTTATGCCCTGTACTAGTTATAAAAAAATAATGTTACGGCAAGTTAACGCCTCATACCACTTTTGGAATAATCTGAACAATTAGGTATACCTAACTTGATATATATACATAATGAAAAGGTATGAAATATTTGCGTAAAAATTATGTCCTAACTAATCCTATTAATAGTTTCGTATAAGTTAGAGACAAACTCTTGAGACGGACGCCTTAGTTACAACCTATATTTTTTTTTCAAAAACCGCGACCAACTTCTAAACATGCCCTCCGAAGCACAGAATAGCTCAGAACTGCCTTTGCGGTCACCCATTCAGCTACTGACCTCGCATAACGTTGCATAACTTCAATTAATCTGTATAGTAATAATTGAATTAAATTGTTATTTAATTTTATCATTTCTAAATAAAAACATTACAACAGAAAAATATCTAAAAGTGTATTTTTCAAATTGTAAAAGTAACTTAACTTATATTTTTATACGTGTTTTAATTGTAAATTTTAATTTTAACACGGTTAATATGAGGTTTTCTAAAGATGAAACCTAGCTAGATCGATTTATCGCACCCGAAACCCCCTGCATACTAAATTTCATTAAAATCCTTGTAGCCGTTTCTGAGATTCAGATTATATATACATATATACAAGAATTGATCGTTTAAAGGTATTATATTGGTTGTCAACCCCGGGTTTGTAAATACATAACTAGTTTGAAGGAAAAAGAGTTAATTGTCTATGGACATCTTGATTATTCAAATCAATTTATGAATGTGATCCACAGCAAATGTAAACGTACTTAGCAGAATTCCCTTTGTTAATCCCAATCTCGAACCTCCAGTGAATTACAATCATTATGCTGTATTGTAATAATTAATGATCCTAACCGGAAGTGAAGGTACTCCCTCGTAATCTCATCCTTTACGCCTTCAGGAGGCAATTAACGTACAACTTAATGCCCTCTACATAGTTTTTCCATTTCTTTTACTTTATTCAAAAACGGGACTTTGTTCAGCCATTTTGCTCGGGAATGAGATTGGAACCAACTTTCTGAGGTATACCCGGGGTCACTCAAACTTATCAAAAATGTATAGTATCGACCGAAGTTTTCTTAAGTTATTCAATTTTCCTGTGACAAACTTTCTGAACCCCTAGTATTCATAAAGTTGATATTTCTATTCAAATAAACTGTAGAGAGGAGTCCTAACTATTACTAAAACAAATTTTCTGTCTGAAGCAAAAATGTTCATGTTGAAAACTTTACTGTTTCAAAGAACGCGTTTCATAAATTACTCGTAGTATCTACCCTAATACATTTAAAAATTAAAAAGCGTATTAAAATAAAATTACAGCGACCTAATTAACAGCAAACAAATTAAATCTCAAAGAATATGAGTCTCATCTTCGTCCACCCTCTGTTTGTCCAATGATCACGCTTCGCCGAGATTAAAAGCTATTCAAGAAAGAGCTCAAAGACCACTTTAAAATGCCAAGCGAATATTTTTTAAAAAGCAGACACAGCAACTACTCACCTCGTGCTTGACAGATGCAAATGAGACCGGCCGGCGAGGGTGGCCGCTTCAACCTCTTACAATCCAAATAATCCTTTTACACACAGAGTTTTAAAGTTCTATCAAGTTTCACAATAGTTATTTTAGTTCTTATTTACCTAATTACACTAATATTAAATTTACTCTATATTGTATTCCTAAAATATTAGATGAAAGGGTGTAGGGTAAGTTGTTGATGTTCGCGAAAGTCGCGGCACGCTACAGTTAGTACCGGTAGGGTCGGAAAGATCGTACGTCACGGAGAGGAGAGGTTCGGACACACGATCGAGGAGACCGAGACGATGTGAGTGACGCTCCGCCGTCGGTGCGGATGCCTCCCGCTGCCGCGCCGCCGCCGCCCGCCTAACGAGCAAGAGGGATGCAGCGAGCGAGCCCTGAACCAGCGAATATCGCCGCTCGGATCTACGAGCCAGAGTCTCAAGTGCTCTCCGTGATAGCTGAGAGGGAGGGCTCCCACCTTCCCGAACCGAAACGACTTACAAAACAGCCGACATCACAAACCCATAACGAACCTTACTCTCTCGCTATAAAATAGACTTTCACATTTGCGCTACGAGATGAACACCTGACGTTCGGCGTCATATTGAAAACGTATGCCCCTGTTGGCAAGGTGTAGCAAATACCATAACGGAATACTTTGGATGAACACGCGCCATATTATGCAACGTTACGACTTGTATTGTGCACTATGAAATTTTCTCGTCCTTGGAGCAAGCTTACAGAATTTGGATACTGGTATTCAACGATGAATTTATTGAGTTTCTGATGTATGTCAGCGTAATTTATTTTCAACTTTATGTACGTCATCTCAGTTGGTAGCTCTGCCTTCTGCGCTGTATGTTGAGGGTTTGATACCCTCCCAGGATAAACATTTGTGTGAAGAACATAGATATTTGTTCTGTGTCTGGGTGTTATAAAGTATCATATGTATTTAAATATATATAAGTATTCTTTCAATCATCTAGTCATCATAATACAAGCTATGCTTAGATTGGGACTAGATGGTGTTGTGTGCATTGACCAGCAATATTTATTATTATTAATATACTTGGTGATATTTTAATACAGTCACCGATTCTTTGTTACCTGCGTTAACGCAATTATATATATTAATAACAGCTGTTTTGTTTACAAGTATTTAGTTTAATTAAATTATCGAATTGTCAAACGTAGGGTTCGAAGTTTCAGAGCCCTTATAATTTCGCTATGCCCGTCTGTCTGTCTGTCCACCCCTAATCAAAGGTCTTGTTGACTATTCGTTTTATCGTGATAATTTTGCACAGAAACACAAATTAGTGGCCTACGAGGTTATGAAATAAACATTTGGAAAAATGATTTTGTGAGATCCTTGTCAAATACGGTTAATTATAATAAATAATCATAATACTCATAACTCATAATAATCCCGGACATTTCACACAGCATCATCTGGCCCCATGCTAAGCAGAGCTTCTGTTATGGGTCATATGGGTCACATGACTGATATACTACTTATATATTTTTTTGTAAATACGTACATATTATACATAGAAACACCCAGACCCGAGACAAATACTTGCAGATCATACTAACATTTTTCCCGCGGCGGGAATCGAATCCGCAACCTTCTGCGTCTCAGTCGGACCTTAGCCCAATGCGCCACAGAGGTCTTCAAATTATTTTTTTATTTTACTACCCCACCTTGTGGCATATCGTTGGATAGATGTTTTAAAGATTTAAGGAAGTTCTTTGAACAGTTTTTTGATACAAATATTTGTTTCCTAAATATTAAGCTTTGAAGTGGACTTTTTGATACAATCGAGTGTAGCACATCTGATGAAAGTTTAAAAAACATAACGGCGAGAAAGGTTTTACCTGATTTGCAAACTTTACAAAATTCATGAAAGCTGCATACTAAATTATTTGATTTTACTCACTAGATTGTATTTAATTAGTTTAGGATCTAGTCATTCTTATCCTTGATGACTTCGGTGTAAAAGGACAAGAACTCGTTATGGTGAAAGTCCTAGCCCTCTTTGTTATTGGTGGTTGGTATTTGGTGTGGAGACAAAATGAGAAGTCCAAAGTTCACTATAGATGGTTTTATATATTGAACTTCACACCGGTACACAACTGGTTATTGATTATATTGAACTGAAAACAAACTGGTTCTTGAACTAATATAAAATGTAATTTGTTTATGGTGAGATGGTTATGAGTAACGCGGTGCCGGGCCGGCAGTTGTTAGCGCACTGGTATGCCCGGGCAACTGTGCAGATTTGCTTGTAAGACAAATGCATAATTGCTGTGTTCGGTGTAAACCCGAACATTCGGAATAATTCACCATCTATGGTCTGGTTTTCGCTTAGTAAATTTTTTACTATACATTTTTAGTTCATCTCTATTTCAAAATAGTGAACTACCCACAAAAATGTTTATGTATACTTAGATACATCTCAGTACACCTCGCGTCTGGCGCTTAATCAAAATGCCATTTCGGGACGAATCAAATATCTGGCACGTCAATAAACTCCATAGTAGTTAAATATAGCACTAATAAAAATATACCTTTAAAAAACCTCGTGATTTTAATTGCATACATTTCATACATTCACTCGTATATTTTTCTACCTCATGAATTGACTTTTGATATCTTTCGTCAAAAAGGAACCGGAGCTGGAGCAATATAAATGCACTGAATGAAATTGTGAGCTCTATATACGGGTACTGTTCGTGGAAATTCAGTTCCCGGTATTTACAACTTACTGCTGTTTATTCTGTGCCGATGTTGAAGGAGGCAAGAAGCCACAACACCAATCCATCAATCAATTAGGAGTGGTTAGCCTCCTTTATTTATTGAACATGAACTCGTTACGCTTTTATGAAGTTTATTTTCCTTATTTTCAATAGGAATTATTTTCTTCTGTTTTATTGTTAACGTGGCGTTTATAGATGGATGGATTTCAATAAAACGCTAATAACAGAAGTAATATTATTATATCAAAATATTTTGGATTCAACAAACACCAGCCTTTGTTTAGATAAAGCAATATTCCTATTCGCATGAAATTTAACATTGTTGGTCTATAAACAATCCTATTTTTCCCCTCATATGACGTAAAGCTTTGGAGTTCTATACAAACAGCAGCCGTCATACGGAGACCGTAACTGTAGATGGTGATAGTTTCGGGCAATACTCAACATTATACTTAACTCAAAAGTTATTACTCAATGGTTTGGCTTCTCGGTGATCAAGTAGAAGGCACGGAAGCTGGAAAATAAAATTACAAACTTTACCTATTCATATAGGTATGACTGGCTTGTCATGGGTTTCAGCAAAATAGTGACCTTCATAGAATCAATACTAGGAATATACACAAATTATACATCCCTAGCAACTAGAAAAAGTAAATAAGTCATTTATGGGGAACACGGTGCGCTTCTATAATAAGCTTCCTGAAAATGCAACTAACTACCTATTAAGAAATTGAAAGCAAACATAGAAGGTAGTCTTTTGAAGAAAGCTTATTATAATATTAATGACTATATTATTGATAATAATGCATGGCCTCATGTCGCTCTTCCCTCATACAGTTAACCGACACACTTGAAATGTATAAACTCTCTTGTATTAGTATTTCGTAGTTAAGGTAGTTATAAGATGGACCAAGACGAGTTTCTTGCCAGTTCTTCTCGGGCTTGGGTTAGGATGAATTGGCACCTAAATTCACCTAGTATGTAAGACGTTTCAAAGTGATCCTTGTGGTTGTATTGAATAAAGTATCTCTTGACTTGACTCAGTTCAGCTGATAGTAGATCTGTCTTTTGCGCTGTAGGTCGGGGGTTCTCGGAACATACATACATTTGTGTGATGAACATTGGTATTTGTGTTGTGTTATTAAGTGTCATTAGTTTGTATTTAAAATAAATGTATTATATTTGCTGTGATCTGGTCACCGTAATTTAAGCTATGCTTAGTTTGGCTAGATGGTGTTGTATGCATTACCCACCAATATTTATTTAAACTGGTGGTCGCCCACTGGTCGTAATTCGACCATTATTAATAATATAAAAATGCATAATATAAAAAAAGTATTAGCGTTCTGCATTCCTTCTCTATATAAACTACATGTGTGCGAAATTTCATAATCCTCGGTCCGCGCAATTTTCGTACAAATTAGGGGTACAAATTTTTTGCTTCTCGTATTAATATAATAATTTAGGTACATTAGTTTCAATTTTAAACACTATCAATCGGTTTCAATGGTGTAACGGGCTTATTAAATGACTTTATTTATCAATACATTGATAGGAATGTATGGCCTTAAGCTGTTATTCTATACCTATTAGGTATTTTATGAGATACCTTGTTCAATAGTTTTATTTTAAGTAAGTAAGTTGGTAAGTGGAGTATCTTGTTAATTCTTCTCGGACCTGGGAGAAATTTGCATCTCAATTCAACTAGCCTGTTAGACGATTCAAAGAGATTCTGATTGTATTTGTTTCTATGTATAATATGTATGTATTTACAAAAAAAAGTATATAAGTAGTATATCAGTCATGTATTACCCATAACACAAGCTCTGCTTACTTTGGTGCCAGATGATGCTGTGTGAAATGTCCGGTATTATTATTATTATTATTATTATTATTATATTATAATGTATTAATAAATAAATAAGTTAAGTATCAACATAGATCTAGCATCGCCTTAGGTTTAAAAAAAGAAACCTGATATAATGTTACGATTAATAAATAAATAAAAAAAAAGTTCTTAATTAATTAGAATTAAGACCGACAAACAACAGTCACAGTAGACTAGAAAAAGCTTTAACGTTTTAAAGGGTAATATTTAGCGTGCATTGGCCGGAAGTTGCCGGCAGAACGGTCGCTGGGCAAACAAGCTGCGTACGCCGAAACATTCATAATGCCTTTTTATTTTTTTCCCATTTCAACGATGGATGTTTGTTTTGCTCAATATACCCAATCGTGGTATTGCTCATATAAGGGTCGGCTCACTTTACTCAGGGAAGCAGACATATTCATCAACATCATCCACGGACCGGTTTCATCCACTGTCCAGTTAGGTCTATCTTAATTAGCAGTCATGATATGGTATAATTTATGTAAACAAACGAGTCTCTCTAACTTTAGCACTTAAATTAACATTTATAATTTAGATATCAGCATGGCGTTTGCAATTAGTACCTATTTTATGTTATCATTGTTATTTATTTTGACTTAACAATTTCTGTCTTTTGTGTTTCGTTTGAATATCTGATGGTAAGTATATATCTAAATATTTTATTCCAAACCTTCTATAGGTCTCAAGGTCTGTTGCACATGTATTTTATGTTATTGTATATTATTCTGTATATTTCTTTTAATATATGTATCATTTTACTCCATACGAGCTGTCCCGCGACTCGTCTGCGCGTTTAAAATAAAAATATCACATTAAAACACTTTGGTTGACTTTGCTGAACTCACCACTATACCTAATTAATTTTGCATTTTGTTTATTTCAAATTCTAAAATGTTTTAAAAATTGATCCAGCCGTTCTCGAGTTATAAATGGTGTAACTAACACGACTTTATTTTATATAATATATATATATTATTCTTATATACAAAAATTCTTATACATTATATATTACCGTGCGTAAGTCTTTAGTCTAAAACACGAAAGTAGCTCTACCATTTTCCATATTTTGTTATTTGCTTCAATACTAGGTTTATTTACAATCAATTTAATTTTAGGTGGTGCGAAGTTTAGAGGGTTATGAATTTACCAGTTTATTTACACAAATGTACAGAATAATAATTATACAATAAAATAAAACACGTGAAAGAGTTGAGCAACCGTTTAAAATAGACTAGGTACATAAACTCCTGATTCAGAAACATAGTCCTACCAAAAGGTAGCGTCCCCAAGACACTTGCGGCATTGCCACGTTGAATGGCAATGCTAATAACGCTAAGCTAGATAAGAGCCAGCTCATTGCCACCAAACCCCGAAATAATTTTGAACACACGGTATCTCTCTTATCGTATCATAGTTCTTTGAACGAGTGTGGTGAAGGATTAAAGTACGCCTTAGAACATGTCTTCAAACTTTTTAAGGTTCTAGATTTTCTAGAACATGCCGGTTTCCTTTACTTAAAGAGAAGTATACATGTTTCCGACAGAAAATAGAATATACATAGAAATATTTTTTTGCAAGAAATATGGTAGGTAACACATATTTAGTCATACAGTATGTTCACATATTTCAACAAAGAACATGCAAATTTTAATTTTTTCAAAAACATTTACTAGTGGCTCTGTGAGCTGTAGACCTCGCAAACATTTATCGAAATGACTGATATATAACTTTTTACGTTTTCAACCCCCATATCTCCGCCATTTTGAAAAATTTCCAAAAACTGAAACGACAAAATAATTCTATTGATCACAAAATTTCACGAGAATCGGTAGAGGAGAACATCCGGACAGACGCCGGCTGGACGCCGCGCCGTTCGGAACATACGAAAGCATTTTTGCCTAAGCTGAAACCGAGACACTCGCTCGCTCGGTCAATGAAACTACATACACTATTATTTAGCATTCATAAATTATATTCATTAGATTCCAAGAAATGCAAAAAGTTCTGTCAAAGAGTCACAATTGAATTATTTTCACAAAAAGCCTAATTGCAAGTCCTTTGTTTCGGCAGGAATTTTATTAATAATTTGACCTCACATTGGTACACGAAAGGATTCGAACCCCTTAGATAGGATGACGTGGGAACTACTAATAAACCACCAGTGATCTGAAAAAATTGTAAGAACACGATCGCAATATAATTCGCAAGTAAATTACTAAAACAATCAGTATAATTGTGGCACCACTTTGTAAATTCAAACCACCTTACGTTTTGATGACGGCAAGCGTGACTCCGCATGACACACTCCAATATGTCTCCTCGACATATTCCGCAAATTGATTCTGACTACATTTGACACCTCGTTGATGGATGGATTGCCAATTCATTTACCGAATGCTTACTTACCCTTATTTTTCAACATAGATTAGTTTACGGATAAAACCCCTAACATATTTGTATTTTGGCAAATAAGAGATGGGTATCTCTTGGTCCTTTTGCGTTCTTAATAGGTAGCTACTTGTTACTATAATAAAATAAAATAATAAAATAAATATTGCTGGACAATGCACACAAGACCATCTAGCGCCAAACTAAGCATAGCTTGTATTATGGGGACTAGATGACTAATGGAATACCTTTATATTTTTAAAAATACATATGATATTTTATAACACCCAGACACAGATCAAACACCTTTGTTCTTCACACATATTTTTATCCTACCTTTAACCTACAGCGCAGAAGGCAGAGCTTCTACTAACTGAACTGTCATGATAATATATTTTTACAAAAATTCTAAACCTGAGTTAAGTACTTGAAGTACTTGTGATACTTATAAAATAACCAATACCTACTTTAATTACGACACATGATATTTTTGTTATTAATTCCGTAGGGTACCTTCAAAGCCCAAGGTCTGATCAACTGACAGGTATGTAGTTATAAAGTTATTAGTTATTACTATTTAGCTTGTGTTAGGACGAATTTGCACATAATAGTATGTAATACGTTTAAAAGTGATCCTTGTGATTGTATTGAATAATATATCTTATGACTTTGACTTTGATTAGTAGGAATGTATAATATTTACGTACAAAAAAAACTTATGTCTAAAAAGTATGTAGGTATGTAAAAAAGTATATAAAAAAGTTTGTATATCAAAAAAATCTAACAGTCATATGGTTCTCATAACACAAGCAATGCTTTCTTTGGGGTCAGATGACGTGTGAAAATGTCTGGCATTATTTATTATTATGTATTAGTAGCATTGCAAGTTACTAAATTTATGGCTACTGCTACAAAACCGTAGCTCGTATTAATTGCAAATAGGTTTAGAAAAGTAAATGAGAAAATAAAGGGTATCAAAGTTAAACTTCGAACGATAAAATACAAAAGAACAGGTAAGAGTACTATTTGTTCTGACTATTTGTTTCGCATTGAATTCGCATTTCACAGCAAAGTATGCAGAAACATTGCATCATGAGCAACATAAAGCCATGCCGAGTATGCAACATCTATACGAAAACTTATTTCATTTTCATTCCTGTTATGTCTGCTCGGCGATACCCGTAACTGTTTTATTATGACAACAATAGCTGTAAATAAGTTATTCAAGTTGTATTACAATAATAGTGTAGCACAAAATGTGCATTAACTTTACTGAACTAAATAAAACAAACGAAACAATTAATTTTGTCAAAAAAATATGTCTGCCAGCGGAAGACTTTGACAAAATGCTTTTGTCGCGTTCAGCTTGATTGAGCATATGCGCGTTTACCGTATGAGCAATTAATTGGTTTAGTCGATCTGTATGATGATGATGATGATGGTAAACAAATACAATCAAAGATAAAGTGTGACGTGAAGTGACTGCCAGATTTGCAGTTCTTCAGAATCGTTATCATTTCTAACAGTGATTCCTGTCCTGATGTTTCAACAAACTCTCTTGGCAAACAAATTTAACTCTTTAAAACAACGATCGACTTACTGGGAAAATTACATTCTCAAAATTGCACTATAGATAAGCAATTATAGTAAATGGCTTATAATAACGTGCCGTACATCCACAAAATGCGGATGTTACGAGCGGCACCGCTCCGAAGTTAAACTAACTTCCGGCGTGGTGTAATCGCATTTCCTTTATGTTTCTGGCCGTCGGTGAAAATTTGTTAACAAACTCATTGTAACGGTAAATAGGGGTGCTGTTATTTGACACACCTGGCCAGTTCTCTTAGTCTTTCTTCTTGTAGCGAAAATTTAAGGTGAGTTTTACAGTGAAATTAAGTCGACGCATGCAGCATGGCGCTTTCTCTGCATATGTCAATTGATGTTATAATCATTTAGTGGGCATATAAGTAATTGGGTGCGCAGTTTTCACTTAGAATAGCTGCGTCTTACGTTCGCGCTTACAGACATTGTAATGTGCTAACGCGTCACAACAAACCGTAGGTTGGATCGCAATGATAGCACAGTACACATTGCATGCGAAAGGCTGCCTTTGCAATGGCTAATCATACACCATTCGAATAAAAAGTAATATTAGAAACGGAACTGAAGCTTACCCTGTACTGCACAGGTCGCGGGACAAATTATATGTATGTATGTATTTACAAAAAAAAATGTACATAAGTAGTACATCAGTCTAGTGGTACCTAAAACAAAAGCTCTGCTTTTTTGGGGCCAGATGATGCTGTGTGAAATGTCCGGTATTATTTATTTATTTATCTTAAAAATCAAAAAAGCTTCAACAGCAATCGAAAAGTGTTGTGGAAACGAACTCCTCAACCCCAGTCATATCAAAGTATCAAAGCATATGGAAACAACTCCCTTGTGTGTAAAATATGGCACCAATGAGGAAGAATTCCTAAAAGAGTCTGAGTGGATTATAACTAAGACATAGAAAAAAATCAAACGGAATATAACACCTACTCTATGGACTCCCATACACAAAAACTTAAATGGAAGTGGACTGGCCATCTAAAAAACCACAACCGGATAAAAAGATGAAATTGCAAAATTGCATGCATAAATATAAAATTGTAAATTAATTCATATTTTATAAGTAAAACACCAATAGCAACTTTTTGGTAAAACAAACTATGAAGCATGTCAGAAACTAACAAAAGTATCGTCAGTAACTAACTGCCACTGGATCATACGAAATCTTGTTCTCAAAGTTGCTTGTAGTGTTGTAGAGTTGTAAAAAACTTTCAAATCAAAGGTTTCAAAAAACAAGATGCCTCTCAATATGTGTATGCTTATCTTCAATAACAAAGAAGGCCTACGAAATATCTACTTAATAAAATCAATAAATGAGAGCACAGATCCCTCAGATTAAAAAAATACAGTTTAGTGGTCAAACGCATAAGTTCTGCGCCAATTAACTAATGTATGTAACTGGACTTACGCCACCTAAATCATCTTCAACATATAATTTATGGCCAATGATGATGATTTAGGAATATTCACGTTCACTGTCCAATGACTTCAAAGGAGTCACATTTGTGCCCAATGCATACGTCCATGACTCTGGCTGGAGTCATACTGCATGCGTAGACCTGATGTTGTTTATTTCACTGGACGTATGAATAAGAGTAAAAACAGTATCATGGACGTAGATTAAATATCTAGACTGCATAAAATTCAAATCAGCCTACGTAAAATGTTGCCAGCTTGCCATATATATGAGAGGTTAAATAAAACAAATTATGTTATGGAAAATTGTTGTTTATTCATTTTAAATCTATGAAAAGTGTTATAACATAGACGGAATAATACTTTTTTACCTTCAGGGCATCACGTTATCACTTTACACTCCTTTGCACCTCCAACTTTTCAAAATTTTCCCCCAAACATGAGCTTTGCAGCGTTTCTTTAATTCTTTTACCATTTTTATAAGGCGTGCTTGATTCTCGATATGTTTACTGTAGGCGATCAACAGACAGTCGATTTTCGTCTCTTCTCTTTAGCAGATTTTTTATTATTGTTTCATGTGCCGATTACTTGGAAAGCTTTTTTGCCCCGGGTCTCTTTGTAATTCGTTGAAGATTCTTGTAGGACTTTCGTAGCTACTCAACTGATCTGATACATCGATACCTTTATTATACCTACTCTAAAACCAATTCAGGTTTTAGTACTTGTCTTCGTCCGCTACTCATTTTCATTTCTTTTCCGTTGTATATTGAAAAAAGTGTCACGTCACGTTTATCATTGTAATATCGCCTTTATTCACTGTACCTAGCAAATCAGTAAGGCGGCTCTTCAAGAACGTGGCTAGCGGTATCCTGGTGTAAAAACTATCAGTTATTAGCAACCTACTCTCATCTAGCAAGTTTTCAGTAAGACGTTTTCAATATCAATATCAATACCAAATTCAATTCATACGTCCATGATTCGAAACTTAATTTTATAAAACATTAAACAGATGGACAAATATTTAGTACAATTCCACCAATCTATTCTCAGTCTGACGTTGGTCGAAGCAACAAGTCTGCAGAGCAGAGTGTTTTTTCGTCGGGGTGCGGAGTGAGTCAAGTGTTCCTGAGAATGCCTCGTGGAGGGGCGAACCACGTGTGGATTTCTTTTGGAGGTAACTCTTTAGGAATAGATTGGCGGAATTGTACTAAATATTTGTCCATCTGTTTAATGTTTTGTAATGGATTTCCGCAAAGTCACGCCTGAATCAATTATCTAACTTAATTTTATGTTAAGACGTCCATGACTCCTTCCGGAGTCATTTAGTTTTTTTAACATTTTTTCCTGAAAAAAATTTTTTTAGTTAATGTTAGCATTATTGTAATTCCTCAGATCCTTTTGCTAGGTTATCAAGATATTTCAGTTGGACGTTAGGGTATATTTTAAACTTTTGTTTTGGGCAGTGAGCGTGTTAACGTGAAGTGATGGTTAACTACTTAAGAACACATAAAAAGTGTCTTCCCCAAACAAGGACTCTAAGACACTTTCTTAGATATAATTTATTTTATAATGTTATGTCAAAGCAAAATTACTTAGCCTATTTGGATAGATTGCGGTATTACGAGTATTTAGCGTACGATTATTATATAATGCATTATATTATACACTAGCAACCCGCCCCGGCTTCGCACGGGTGCAATGTTGATACTAATTATACTACAGAATGGTTATCCCTAAGAGATAGACATATACCATCGCGGGCTTTTTTGTAAACCTTTTTAAGGTGTACAATACTGTAGTACATTATTTTGATCTATCTCGTAGGGTTCAGCCAGCGTTTGCAATGTAAGCGCAAAAAAATAAGATTATTTACGACACCATATTAGAAACCTCTTAAATTATCAATGTTTATCTACTACGTTGTGCATGTATAATACATATAAACCTTCCTCTTGAATAACTCAATCTAATAAAAAAACCGCATCAAAATCCGTTGCGTAATTTTAAAGATCTAAGCGTACATAGGGACAGACAGACAGCGGGAAGCGACTTTGTTTTACACTATGTAGTGATAAATTAGCCACCTGCATGTGTCCACGCACAGTGAAGGCTTACGAGGTCAATAATGATAAGAATGACGAGTTGTGAGGACCCAAATAAATTCAACATCATCTAATTATTATAGCAAAATTGTAATTGTAAATTGTATTCGTCTTTTTTTTAATGTTTAAAAATCAGGCTGTTACTTTTTTCTGGACTGACAATTTTCCTTGCAATTATATCCAACTATTTGGTAAACATTTCTGGTTTCTCCAAACAGCAACATAGTCAGCAAGGGAGTGGATACTGTTCTCTAACAAAAATTACCACTTTAAAAAAATATACTCGTATTCATCAAACAAATATATGAAAGCGCAAGAGGGGCTTCATCAGAATTCAGTATACGTGTGGTGGACGCAGATGAAGAAGCAAAACTAAATTATTATTCTCCTTGTAACAGAAATGGTGTAATTCTTCCAATTACTTTAACTCATAGAAAATAAATCTTCCAATAGATTAATCATAATTATTAGTACTGAAATCAACACAAATTCATTCCTAATTATCTTTGATTCGCTAGATATAGATCGATTCGTCGCAAACGTGGTGCGCTGGCCCCTTCTCGTCCAAGAAGTGTCAAAAACCAAAAGGATACCTCCCTACCATCGACACGACGACGGTCCGCTAGAGTGACATTTCAAAATTCACTTGCCCCACCCAGGAATCGAACCATTCAATTCATTCAATTCAATGAGACAAGTTAAAACTCTTTAACTCAAAGATCCATGTGTTTACTTATGTTAGTAATTAATAATTATTATTTACGTCATTTATCCATTAAAATGACGAATTACTATTTAGATAAGACGATTGCAATATAGACGTGTTTGTAATGCAGACTCCTTTCTTAGATGCGACATAACTGCGTGTATTAGGTAGTTTAAATATGAAGTGTTACATTTGAAAATATATTTTCATATTTGTTATTCACATTAGATTGTTTTTAAGTACAAATCATTTGATTGTCTCACGGTAAAATGGCTTATCAAGAACAATTTGATTTAATGGAAGCTTATTTTTTAAAGAACAAAAACGTGAATCTAGTTCTGCGGTGGTATGGAGAGAAATATCGAGACCGACAGACACCAACTCGGTTTGTATTGAAAATAATAGTAGAAAATTTAGAGAATACGGGTAGTTTCAAAAAGCGACGGCAAACTCTTCAGCTGAACTATTTCGATTTTGATCTAAATGTTAACATACGGAAAGATCGGAAATGATTCAAATCATTTCCGAAGGCTTCAAGCAGAGATGCTGCCAAAGAATTAGGCACAACCCACAGTCGCGTACTCAAAGTGCTGAAAATGTATAAGTATAAATGTTATCGTGAAGGTCGGTTGGTGCAAAAATTGCATCCTGGCGAAAAATTCAAAATTGCTAAATTTAAAATGCAAAAATTGCATTTTTGGGGTAAGATTATATGGTCTGATGAAACCAACTTTAGCAATAACGTCATGTACAATCGCCGCAATGACCACTATTGGTCTCGAGTGAATCCTGTTCGTATTTATGAAACTAACAATCAAGTAAGATTTTCTTTCAACGTTTAGTGTGGTATTATGAGAAATATGCTTGTGTTAGCCCACGTGCAGCAGTTAATCTTTGAATGCTTTGATAAAAGAAGGTTTCCTTTGAGTCAAATTTTCTATCTACGGTATTAAGAGTACTTTCCTTTCAGGTGGCATTATAAAATTCCACCCTGTATAGAAAAACTCTATAAGAAACATCTTAGTATCTTAGCCACCGATATATCACACGATGGGGTAGTAAAATAATAAAAAAATAAAAACCACTTTACTTTGTAAAGGAAAAAAAAAATTTAGATTTTATTTCTTAACTTTATAGTTAGTTAGTAGTACTTTGTAGCGACTAATACATTTTACCGTCCAATTTTTCATCATGATAAAATGGGAGCAAGAGCATAGCACTATAAGGGTTCTTTGTGAACTTCGGAACCCTAAAAAACTGGACAAATCTACGACAAGTAAAAGTGATAGCAAATGAAATAAAACAATGAGTTGGTTGTATATTTAATATCCTCTTTATTATATCGTTTGCATAAAAACGATTTAATTACTGAGATTTCAGGTAAATCCTAATCTTTTTTTGTAATGTTTTAAACATTTTTTTATATTTTTCTTCAACTACTCACAAAATATATAATTATAGAAATGTACAGAATAATATACAATAATAATATGTCAATAATACACGTGACAACTTATAACGTGATAATTTAGAGTTGAGCTGTCTAAGGACCATTTAAAACGATCTATGGATAGCTCAACTGATACAGATCACTGCCAGAGGGCAGCGTTCCTAAGAAAATACTTTTCTTAAATGAAAATTAAATAACTTAATAGATTTTTTAATTTATAGCTATTTTAAACACGCGTGGTGACCCTTATCCAATTCCTGATTTCGGGGTCAGTAATATTTGTATAAACACCCGGAAGGTCTGGTCTAGCACACCCGATCCCGTTGGAAACGATGCCGATCTGCAGATTATTATTCACTGCTGGACCTCCGGAGTCACCCTGTGGAAAATTATCCAAATGCATTAGATCAAAAAACTGCAGCTTTACCAAATGAATTTCAATTCTCTGTTGCATACAGATAGGTTATTTTTTCCACTGTGTATATTTTTAGAAATTTGGAATTAAAAATAAATTACTAGTATTCCGCTTTTATATCTCGAGTGGCTTAGATTTATCTCGATTCAAGCTTAGCTTCTTAGAATGCATCTTTACACCTTATAATTTGGTATTTTTTTCTGTAGCCGGCTCCGCACGCGTGATACCTACATACAAAGTAGCGTATGCCCATCTCCAATATACAACCTATCTCCTTGCCAAATTTCATGAATATGCTGTACAGTCGTTAAAACATTAACAAACAAACAGACAAAGACTCTTTCCAATTTATAATATTAATACACCAAATGTTTGTCGAATTCAGTCGAATTGACAGTGTTTGGTCTGTTATGAAGGATTACGACATTGTTTGTCAAAACAAATTTTTAAAGCAAAATTGACAAAACGAGTCGCAAAAATGTAGCTAAATCGAAATCGGGTCAATAATCTTGCAGATTTCAAGAGTAGGCCCCTGTTTTGCTGTGCAATGAGCAGAGTCTTAAATCATTCCATAGTATACCAAAAATCATTGACTTAATCGTTGATCATTGACAGACTATGTATTCAGCAGTTAACTTTACCTGGCACGAATCTTTGCCACCTTCTTCTATTCCTGCGCATAATTTCTGTGGCGTCACATCATCCAATTTAGCAGAACAGTTGTCGTTTGTAAGAGATGGCACTTCGACCACCCTGACGAGTCTAGGCGTAGAATCAGCTCCCTCTTGCTGAAATATGGATATCGGGTTACAGTTAATAATAATATTACGTACGTTCAAATCAATTTTAAATTTACAGAGTATTACAAAAGACAATGTTACAGATGACAAAAGGTTTTAAGCTATTAGAACGAGTTCCACATAAGTCTTCAGTGACCGTTTGACCATGCAAATCTGATCTCTTGAGATTTTCCTGTGTTATCAAGTGTAAGAAGTCTGAATTTGTTCTGTACTATGCATATGTTTAATACATACCTCAGCACCCCATCCAGTAACACTGAGAATAGTTCCTTCCGGTATGTTCTTGCCACTATTGATCAGTTTTATTTTACTTGAATTAGTGCCATCTAGATGCATGCCCTCGACAATGAAGACTACGGCCACATCGTTGTTAAAAGTTCTGGGATCGTATTCCGGATGAGAAAAGAAGATACTGGAATCGTATGTAGTGCCTCCCTCGAACTTATCATTGCTCCCAATCCTTACATTAACCGATATAATACTGAAACACAACAAACATATACTGGATTTAACCAAATAATATCAACGTCGGGTATTGAAACTAAAGATGTCGTGAGCCTACCCAATACCCTATTCGAAACACAGCTATCGGGCAAGTATTTAAGTCTATTTGAAAATATATAAGTATTCTATCAGTCATCTGGCTACAGTTATACAAGCTATGCTTAGTTTGGGTTAGATAATGTTGTGAGCGTTGTCCTCCAATATTTATTTATTTATTAGCTTAATTAAGTTTTATTTTCTATCATCTAGTCCCAAACCACCCCAAACTAAGCAGAGCTTGTACTATTGGACCCAGATCTGATAGAATCATTATTCACCAAATATACATAAGTACCTAAGATACGTAATATTTTATAGCACCCAGACATAGTATATCTACCCAGAAGATATCCCTCCCGATTCCCTCCTTCTCTCCTCCCATTCATTCCCTTCAATGCCTTCTGCGCTGTAGTGTAGGCTAAGAGGCCAGTCTAAATAATTAATATTATTAATAGTAACATAATATATGTTTTGTGATTTAAATATTGTTACCCCGGGAAGCAATGCGCCGCTGACAGCAAATATCGTTTGTGGATAATGGAGGCCCCACATTCAAAGTAATCAGTCCCATTAAACAACAACATGTAAGCCGTGTAAGGATATCTTCTTATTTCCGCTTCTGTCCCACCGACTATGTAGTTTTCAGAACCATCTGTGCGACCAAGATGACGACGTGCAAAGGTGACATCTGGATAATGAGAATTACAATATAAGTACAGTATAATATAGACTCCGTTCGTAGCTTATTGTATTAATCATTCATCTGATTTTTAAGCCTAAATTCCACTCAAACCCATGGCCACCATGGCCCAATGTGTACAGCCAGCTTGTCACTGAGTATAACATAGTTTTTTTAGTTGAGACCATGTGTGGCTGAATTACTGGCTTCTATTTCGGTCAGCTAATTAGCATTGCCATACAATGTGGCAATGCCAGTATTCTGGGCACGCATCCATCTCGTGACGACCTGGACCAGATTATTTATGTAAATTTTTTCATAAAATATCTAGTTAGTTATTTAATAAATAGGTTAGTTTACTTTATAATATTGAGTAGTTATTTTATTGAACTTATTTGTTTTTAGGGTTCCGTACCTCGAAAGGAAAAAAACGGAACCCTTATAGGATCACTTTGTTGTCCGTCCGTCTGTCTGTCTGTCTGTCAAGACCCTTTTTCTCAGGAACGCGTGGAGGTATCAAGCTGAAATTTATATCAAATACTTAGGTTTACTGTCCCTTAAAGCTGTGAAAAAATAAAACTTTTAAGCCATCGCAATAAAAAGATACAGCCGTTTATGCCGCAAATATCCGCATATTTTCGACACTCGCAAGGGAATCAAAACCTACAGGGTACTTCCCATGAACTCAAAATCTTTAAATTTGGTACGAAGCAACGTCTTATAGCACAGATAACGGAAAAATTACGAAAACCGTAAATTTTTAGTTACATCTTGAAATAAAAATATTATTAATAAATATTGTCTTATTATGGATTTCATTTTTCAATAAAAATACCATAACTATGACTCGATGGTCGTGATGGGTAAACTTTTACTTATATACCCACAAGTTTGTACGGAACCCTCGGTGAGCGAGTCTGACTCGCACTTGGCCGGTTTTTTGGTATAATGTTTTTTAGTATATTAAGCTTAGCTTTGGATAAAGTTGAGTCACATTATATTTATCGCCACTTACATACATTTATCACTCTTGTAATTATAAGTATATTGTGATAATACTACGGATTATTTATTTATTTATTATAACGTTATCTAGTTAATTATGTATTGATCAAGGATACAAATCGATTTATCAATAAAAGATCAGAGACAGACCAAACCACTTATGCAAAAAACATAAACTAAAATATTGGTAAGATCCGTTTTATTCCTTGATAGATGCAGGAAGACAGTGTGTTAATTGACTCGGGTCTTTAAATTATCTTACTAAAACCTAAGGTCCTTATTTCAGAGCAAAACTCAAACTCAGAACTATTGTTCTGAATAAAAGGAGGTCAAACTTCAAAGCTTAATTCTTGACTTGAGTTTGTTCTGGAATACGGCCCTTAGTGCTTTCACCTCTACAGGCCCTTTAGACATGGCGTTGGCTTACCGCTGGTGAGGAACGTAAACAGAAAAAAGACAAGTATAGTCAAACAACCCATATTTCCAGAAGTTAAAACAACTGTGTAGTGCCTTTAATAAGAAGGCGCTTATATACTAAATAGCAAACAATACATGACCATTATCTGTACTTTTCTACACTAAGCCCAAGCTGCACAACTATCTTTAATTGCGTTTAAGTTAACCACTAATTTTTGACCGAGCGAAGCGAGTGTCTCAGTTTCAGCTTAGGCGAAAATGCTTTTGTATGTCCGGCGTCTGTCCGAATGTTCTCCTCTACAGGTCGCATTTCTCAACTGATTCTCGTGAAATTTTGTGAGCAGGTTCTATAACAATATAGAATTTTTTGTCGATTAAGTTTTTGTTTTTTTTTCAAAATGGCGGAGATATGGAGGTTGCAATCGTAAAAAAAACTATATTTTAGTCATTTGGTAAAATGTTCGCGAGGTCTACAGCTCACAGACCCACTAAGTATTATTGTTATTACCAAATAAGTTATAATACACTATTTTTTGCTAAATTTTGGTAAAAACTATTTAATATCTGTTTTATATATATAAAATATACATATCACGGACTGTATCTTCATGAAGCACTGCACAGGGGTGCACCATTCGCACCGACGGTGATGTGATAATGTGGTACATACAGTCTGTATTTTAATTTATTTGTATTATTTATGTTCTTTTTGTGTTTTTTTTTTATTTATATGGTAGATACGTCTCTAATTTGTACATTTACTTATAAAGGCTGATATAAATTAAATTGAATTGAATTGAATAATATGTTTTCATTTACAAAAAAATAGTATATCAGTCCCAAAGTCTGCTTTGGGGCTAGATGATGATGTGTGAAATGTTCGGCATTCTTTTTATTTATTTTTAATATTATTAATAATAAATGATGTTAGATAATCCACACAACACCATCTAGCCCCAAACTAAGTTGCCACCGTAAAATAAACATAAATTTGTATTTTTTGTACTCGAAATACAAACATCAATGGAATAGAACACAAATCAGAAATAAATTGTAAATACAAGAGTGTGTGCAACCGACCATAATAAGCCTACTTAAAGTAATTAAATTGGTCTAAAAATAGTTTATGTTGGTAGTATTTACAACAATCATGAAACGCATTCCATGAATATCTCTAATGCCACATAACTTAATTTAAATAAAAGGCAAGTGCTAGTAAAAAAGATGAACGTCCTACAATTTATTTTACTTTTGTCCTTTTTTTCATAGAATATTTGTACAGAAATACAGATTCACATATACACATATTTATTTCTTACGATAATAAACATAAACCTACAAAACATAAAAATAAAATAAGTACTTAGTTAAAATCCAAATAAAACTAATTATAAATATAAAACGAATATGTACTAATGTATATTACAAATCAATATTCAGGTTCCCAAACCAAGGTATCATTTCAGGAGGAATTTTCAGTAGACTCAAAGTCTTGAGTATAAGTGGATAGGGCAGCCTTCGATGATAATGTTCCATGGTCTGGTTGTCATTGCCGCATTCGCAGAGCGCAGAATCTGTCCAACCCCACTTGTGTCAAAAGTATTTACATCTACCATATCCAGTTTTAAGCCTAGGTAGGCGGCACTATAGCTTGCGTGCCAAGTTAAAGGTTTAGAAGTTGGGTCAATTACTTGGGCACGTAAGCCATCTGTATTGAGCCAATCTATTTGCCAGCTGTACGCTATACGCAAAATATTTCAGGTCTTTAGCAGAGGCATAGGGGGATGTGGAGATTTAAACCTATGGTGTGGCGGGTAGACGAAATCGCCGTGAACAGGAAGTATAGTTTGTAACTCTATTTTATCGGATTCTCTCATTAACGCGTGTTTTCGACGAAGATGAGATTGGTTCTTAATGCTGTGGCCTAATGTGGCTTAATGCTGGAAGCCAGTGAAGTGGTGTATATTTCATTGTGCCAGAAATGCAGCGCAAGGCAGCGTTAAGTTTTGTGTTGCTTTGCACATGAGCGCTTTCTAGCCACACTGGAGAACAGTATTCTTCAGCAGAGTAGACGAGGTAAATTCCAGTCGTGCGAAGGCAGTCAGCTGACGCTCCCCAGGTTGTGAAGAGATTTGTGATAGATTGTGAAGTATGTTGTTGCGAGAATAGAGTTTTTGAGATAGTTTGTTTCATCATCATCACAGCCTCTATGAAGTCCACTGCTGGACATAGGCCTCCCCAATAGATTTCCAGGAAGAACGATTTTGAGCCCTTTCCATCCACCGACTTCCTGCGATCTTTACAATGTCGTCAATCCATCGGGTGGGGGTCGTCCTACGCTTCGTTTTCCTGTCCTTGGTCGCCATTCGAGAACTTTTACTCCCCAGCGGTTATCAGTTCTGCAAGCTATATGGCCTGCCCATTGCCACTTCAACCTTTCTATCGGGCTTCATCGGGCTTCTATAAGGCGCCAGAACGTGAAATATTTTAAGAGATTTACTAGGTCAGAAGTAAGGACGTTCTCGCTAGTTTTCATATCTCTATACTGAGGTACTAATACAATATCCTCAGCGTATATGTATTAAATAGCTTTAGTTGCTGGAAGTTCGTGAATGTAGAGATTGAAAACCTGTGCCATTACTGAGCCGTGAGGAAGACCATTATTAAGTTTACGTCTACGGCTTTTGGTGTTTCCTAAAAAGACCTCAAACTCCCTCTCGCTAAGCATGTTAGTTATGCGGACATCACCATCTAGCCCAAAACTAAACGGTTGGTTAACCGGTTTATCAGAATATCACATGTATTTTATAAACTTATAATACTATCTACCTTATGGTTTACTTTATTGACTTATAAAGACAAAATGAGACAGACAAGAATATATATATAAAAAGATTAAAAACGGCGTTTAGTCATTTCCTGTTTAGGTACGGAACCCTAAAAGAGCATCGACGCATGCAATAGTTTTTCAAGGGTGAGCAGGAAAGTAGGTAGATAGAGTAGGTACAAAGTTGATTCCTAATAAAGCTATTAGCAGGAATATGTACCGGTTATGAAGGTAGATATTTTTTACACAGAGTACCTACATACCTATTCGTAAATATCTAAATATTGAACAAACGGAACATACGTTTCGTTGGACTTACAAAAATATAATTATATACGAACGAAATTTTCATTGCACCTAATTATAAATTTGAGTCCCATTTTTAAAATACACTAGTTGAATTATTAAGTTATTGGCGTGTTTTAGTTGGTCATGGACGCTATGTAATTTGGTGTTGCATAAAACAGCGGAAAATGCTAAGTCAAAGTAGAAAAAGTTATATTTTATTCAATACAATCACATGGACTTTGAAACGTCTTACGTACCATATACATACTGAATTAAGGTGCCAATTTCTTCTAACCCAAGCCCGAGAAGAACTGGCAAGAATCTTCTGGTCCTAGCGCTTTTTTACAAGATTCATCTTATAGTCAAAACTCAAAGTCGCAAGATACTTTGTTCAATATTAGCGACCCGCCCCGGCTTCGCACGGGTGCAATACTGATATACTATAATATACTATATAATTTATACACAACGTTACCTAAAAGAATAATAAAGACTAAGATATATACATATACCTTTGCAGACTTTTGTGTAGACCTTTTTAAGGTGTAAAATACTGTAGTATATTATGTTCAGCCAGCGTTTGCAATGTAAGCGCAAAAAAATGTGTTTATTTACGACACCACATTAGAAACCTCTAAAATTATCAGTGTTTCTCTACTATATTATGCATGTTTTATGCATATAAACCTTCCACTTGAATTACTCTATCTATTAAAAAAAACCGCATCAAAATCCGCTGCATAGTTTTAAAGATCTAAGCATACATCGGGACAGACAGACAGCGGGAGCGACTTTGTTTTATACTATGTAACTAGCGACCCGCCCCGGCTTCGCACAGGTGCAATGCTGATACTACAGAATGTTATCTAAGAGAATAACATAATAAATAATAAATAAATAAATAATGCCGGACATTTCACACAGCGTCACCTCACCTGGCCCCAAAGTAAGCAGAGCTTGTGTTATGGGTACCAGATGACTGATATAACTACTTACATCCTTTTTTTTTGTAAATACATACATATTATACATTTAACAACCAGACAAATAATGCAGATCATACAATGTCTCGTGGCGGGAATCGAACCCGCAACCTTCTGAGTCCCAGCCGGACCTTAGCCCACTGCGCCACAGAGGTTGTAAAAACATAGACTAAGAGATAGACACATACCATTGCGGACTTTTTTGTAGACCTTTTAAGGATGCACAATACTGTAGTACATTATTTTGATCTATCTCGTAGGGTTTAGCCAGCTTTTGCAATGTAAGCGCAAAAAAATGTGTTTATTTACGACACCACATTAGAAACCTCAAATTATCAGTGTTTCTCTACTATATTATGCATGTTTTATACCTATAAACCTTCCTCTTGAATTACTCTATCTATTAAAAAAAACCGCATCAAAATCCGTTGCATAGTTTTAAAGATCTAAGCATACATCGGGACAGACAGACAGCGGGAGGTGACTTTGTTTTATACTATGTAATGAAATCACAATGATCACTTTGAAACGTCGTACATAATAGGTGAATTTAGGTTCCAATTCATCCTAACCCAAGCCCTAGAAGAACTGGCAAGAAACTCGTCTTGGTCCTAGCGCTTTTTTTACATGATCCATCTTATCTGCTCATTATAAGTATTTTTGGATAATCGATTGTAAGAAATACATAGTAATAACTTATAGATAAGGCCCGAAACTGATTTCGAAGTGATTTATTACTACTATTACTAAACTTGTAATACGAATATAGTATTTGACTTAATACCTTAATTTGCCTGATAGATAGGTAATATATCAATTAGTCCTAGCATAGTCCTAAATATATCAATTAGTACATTGTTGTTTACAGAATGATAAAATATGGTTTGGTTGTAGAGTTATTACATATTTTGTACAATGCAGTATTTTTGCCGCTATCTTGTCTAAGGCGCTCGTGCTGTCAAATTATTTATGAAATTTTGAATTCAAGACTGAGAAGTTAACTACGAAATACTAATACAAGAGAGTTTATACATTTCAAGTGTGTCGGTTAACTGTCTGAGGGCAGAGCGACTTGAGGTCATGCATTCTTATCAATAATATAGTCATTTATATTATAAGGGAACCAATCATGGAATCAATCAATCAAATATACAGAAAAATTGCAATTTTGTTTAAAAGATTTTAATTAGTATAAAAGTTTGATTTAAAAATGTTACTTTATTTGGATATTTTTAAAATCAAAATAAAATTTTCAAATTTTACGACATTTTAGCTAATCCGCCAAAATAACAGAATCACCGTGAAAATTTGATATACAAAACAACTCTTTATTCGCCTTTATTCGTCTGGCTGAATGATCAACAAACGTGCATATCTGTTTATGATTCATATGTTTATCTATTATATTATATGTATTATATTAGAATCATATGTTTATGATTCGTTTTGTTTTCTAGCATAAAAGCTTTTCGAAAAATCCAACCTTAATAGAACCTTCACGTGCTTTATCATTGTTATTCACCTGAACGTATAGACCGCTACCATTTACCACTATCCAACTAAAAACTCGAACTCAATCAATATTGTACTTATATTCATTTTGATAAAATAAATGAATAAATATTGCTGGACAATGCCACACAACATCATCTAGCCCCAAACTAAGGATAGCTTGTATTATGGTGACTAGATGACTGATAGAATACTTTGTTTCTATATTTTAATACATTCTGTGTCTGGATGTTAACACCCAGACACAGAACAAACACTTATGTTCATCATACATAACATATGTGTAATAAACATCCTGGGAGGGAATTGAACCCTCAACCTACAGCGCAGAAAGCAGAGTTACTACCAACTGAGCTGACAGGCCAGTAAAACACGGGTTTTACTCACGTGTTTATGAAAATATATAGTACAAATCACGAAAGTTTTGAAAGCGAAATAGGGAATCTCTACGGGAAGGTATGTCTAAAAAATGTGAAACGGTTCGTTTATTTGAGAACAAACAGTGCGAACCGTGAAATCGAGCGGCAACGAGCGGACCGCGGATCAAACTCACCCTGATGAAGATTCTCTAGATGAATCGAAACAGTGTCGGTGCCTCCATCGATAAAATAATATGTGAGTAAAACCCGTTTTTATCAAAATGTATAATACAACTCACGAATGTTTTGAAAGTGAAATATTGTACTACCCTCATTGTTGGAAGGAAACTTTTTTTAAATACTATTAAAGCATGCAAAATTCAAAATACTGAAATCCGAAGACGCACTAAGATCATACGGGAACGCAAACGGAGCTGGGCAGGCGTGGTGATGGCAGGCTGATTAAGACTATCACTAAATGGTGGCCAAGAAATGGTTGTAGAAACGTCGGTCGTCTTAAGGCAAGATGGATAGACGAAAGTCGCTACATCATCTCTTATCGACAAGAGATGATGATGAAGGCGAGCAAAGCTTGCATAATACATACGTTTGTAGAAAAATTAAATGGCCACAGACTAACACACCGGCTCACAAAGTCTGAAAGGATTACTCACGTTCTAGGGCCAACAGTGTACAATCGCCTGCCGGAGCTTGTCGTCGGCGCGCCCAATCTTACATGTTTTAAAACTGTGTTAAAATCGTGGCTTATCGAAAAGGCGTTCTACAATGTAGAAGATTTTATATAATAAACTGAGCTACATATATAAAATTGAACATGCTGTCATTATTTTAATACACGACTAGATAATTTATTATAACTAGTGGTCGCTCACTGTCGAAATTCGACCATAATTAATTAATAATTGCATAAAATATATTTTTTTATTTAAAGAAAATATTAACATTCTGCACTACTATGAAATTTCCCACATTTATAGTATATATAGAGATATATACTATAAATGTGGGAAATTTCATACTCCGGTGGAGTATAAAATTCCCGCGCAGTTTTTGTAAAAATGGGTACAAACTTTTTGCTTTACGTATTAATATATAGATATTGTTATCCTGTATTTTTCATTTTACAATTAAACTGACCTGTAAACATAGAATTTACCAATAAAATGATTATGACTGAGTATAACTGAGAGCGTTCGAAAATATAATCCTAAAATATACCAAATATAATTCTAGCATTAAGGAAACCTTATGCCATTTGTATTAAATGGTGAATTAATTAATTTATATATTTCAGATTTATGGAAAGGTTCGCTTAGTTGATACCACTAATAAATTAATTTAAAATAAATATTTGTGGACAATCCATCTAGTCCTCAAATAACCATAACTAACTAACGAGTTGGCTACTTCTCATAATCTAGATGTCTTTAATAATCGTATCTGTAGGTTTAAGCGATGCGCTTATAAAGTCTTACACGATACTAATAATGTATAATTTCCATAATTGGTTCTTTGTTTAGGGTATTATAACTTTTATGCATGTAACACTGTAATTTTGTCATATTCACATATTAGATTACGAATCTAGATCAATAAATTGATAACTAATTTTAGTTAAAACGCTGTGTTGATTGTAATCTGTTTTGTGAATTTAATAAAAAAAATCGGGTTGCACTCAGGGAGTGCCGACAGAAGTGAAAACATATTTTGGCGTTAGAGTAATTACTGATTTTGAAGTGATTTATTACTAATAATAAATCACTTCAAAATCAGTAATTATGGCGACTGCCAATCAAATACTGAACGAACACAGATGATGCAATATTTTTTGTTCCGAGAATGTAGATAATATATCAAAGAACCTAACTCAGTAAACTTCTCCATACAAAAGTAGACTGTAAACATGTGAATTAAGGTTTATAATCAAATGGGGCGAGCGCGGCAGCCGGCTGCGTCTCGCCCCAGACGTTACAACGGTGTCCCGAATCCAAAGGAATACCTCATCTAAAAATATGCGGACCGCGCTAAAAGAAGTTTTCACTTCAATAAAATCAAATAGCCATAGCTTGTACTATGTGAGAACCGGATGAGTGACTAGGTACTTATATATTTTTAAATACATACATATTTGTCACACAAATGTAAGTGAATAAATCGTACCCACAATCAACAGCGTATTCAAAATACCCAATAAACTAATCCCAACCCAGTTTTATTTGACATTTGATTTGATTATATGATATTAATGTCTCTTAAAACACATTCATATCAAATATAATAGTCTAAATCGGATGTACGCATACTTAGTATGATGCATAATAAGGTTATTCTATTGTATTTGTATCGTTCGTTATCAGTATGTACTTGAGACCCTCGTCTCTCAATAATATCAGTCACCATTATTCGAGCCCATGGAAACGTTAGTAAGAACCCTGTTTACATTTCAACGGGCCCCAATCATGCGTGACACGTTTCGTCACGTCACGGTACAATATGATAGTAAGCCATTGTCAACGGCTTTTGTTCATGACGATCTCCCTATTACACAATGGCTTTAAACTATTTGACAATAACCATACATTATTGATATCTACCAAGCAATGTAAATAGTAGTATCTTGCGGAACCCGCCAATAACACGTCAACGTGTTCCGCAAGGAAATTGAATTTTTCGACGATGATTTGTCTTCTTTAACTGACTTAAAAAAATAAGGAGATTCTCAATTCATCAGATTTTTTTTTCAAAATCACAAAAATGTATACATCGATGATATTTTCGTTGCGTGTAATGCAGAGCGTGCGATTAGTTGATCTACCCATATTATTATATAAACAAAATACATCTACTTTTAATGAAAACTTTAAAAATAAAATAATTTTATGGTCTCAAATTGTATTCAATGAAGTCGGTTTTCTGTTTAGTTTTGAAAACGTAATTATTTTGACACACACTGTACCGGACATAAACGAATATCTGTATCGAAAACTGTTCGAGAAACCTCATTGTGTCCTCTACATGCAGGTAACGTAATTTTTGTATTTTTCCATTTCGATATTTCTATATCCTAATATTGTTGGGGCCAATAATAAAATAAAAATAAATAAATTATCTCAGACATGACATGACTGATATACTACTTATATACTTTTTTTTTAAATATGTACATACATATTATACATAGTAATATGTAACTGCAATATTACTTCACGATAAATCTTATAGTCTGCAAGCAAAAGCTCTATAAAGCCGATATATATGGGAAGAAGCCCTGCCGGTCAGGAACCTCCCTTAAAAAATAACCTAACATCAGAGTTGAAACAAGTATGAACAAGAGTCTCAGCTGTTGGATGTACACGTACCTACGACCCTATGAGTAGTTACCTGTTTATGGAAGGTAGGTAGCATGTTGGACAATGCATTGCTGGATAATGCACACAACACCATCTAGCCCCAAACTAAGCATAGCTTGTAATAATAGTAACAAGATAATTGATAGAATAGGTACTATATTTTTAAATACATCATTTTGATACTTTACAGCACTCAGACACAGAACTAACACACAGGTGTTCTGCTAGGTAACATAGGTTTATCACACAAATGTTTAGCCTGGTAGGGAATCGAACCCTCAACCTACAGCGCAGAAGGCAGAGATACTGAGCTGACAGACTATTCAAATAGTATTGGTAAGTACGAGTCAAGATTTGTCAATAGCTTCCGATGAGTTTACTCCAGTGGTGCATCCACTAAATACGGTAATTTTACCGAAACAAAATGAAATTAAATACATATTTATAATATTCATACTACATAATATACATAAATATAATTTCAACCTTAACCTACTAAATAATAAATATTGTAAATGCAAATGTATGTGTATAAATTTAGATGTTTGTATATGTTTGTTTGTGGCTCACGCCGTAATGGCTACGTGGATTTGGATGAAACTTGGTACAGATGTAGTTAGTGACGTGGAATAACATATTATAGGCTACTTTTTATATAAACACCACGCGTGTGAAGCCGCGGCCAGATGCTAGTAATCGTTTTAATATGTAGCTACACATAAATATTAAAGCGATTGTTTATATATTTCAAATACGGAATACCCTTTGCCACTACTAGCTGCTGCCTGCCGAACGCGTGGTACCAACATAAAAAGTAGCCTAATGTCCTTTTCCAAAGTCCCGTATATCTCTATACCAAAAATCACCAAAATCGGTTCAGCGGGTTAGGCGTGAAAACGTAACAAACAGACAGACAGACAGAGTTACGTTCGCATTTATAATATTAGTTAGATTGCTAAGATATCACAGTTCAGCTAACCATTTCTGAATTCTTTCTCAGAATCGAGTCTTTGATTCGATTCCAATGAATAAAGACCCGAGCACTTAAACTTTTCATTTGTTCCGTGAAAGAGTCACGTAGGGACCAGCTGCGATATTTCGTGCACAAATAAACAATCGTAGTGCAAATGTACAAATAAGTAAAGCTGGCCACCGTCCGACTGCGATCCACCGTTCCATGAATTTAGATTGCAAGTTTATTCCAAGTTCAAAATTCATCCAATATTCGCCACTTATTCCCATAGTATAATTTCCAGTGCGGAATACGATCCCATGAACCTAATCTATAGGTACCTCCATTTTACATACAGGTTACAGTGTTGCATACAAAATGGTAAAACGAAGTGGGAAACATTTCTTGGCAACTTATTTTTTCCTTTTTGTTTTTGTAGTTACTCAACCTTTGTAACGGCTTTACTAAACTTTATATTGTCGTCGCTATTAAATCATATTTTTAACCACACCATAGAAGCGTAAATTCAAATTCCGTAATCAAATAATCGTAATTTTTATGTCAAAGTTTGAAATTAATCTTCAAAACCTCAACTTTGCCAGCCGTCAAAATAAAAGCCGAGCAAGGTGTTAAATTAATCCTCAACAAGGCGATGACGGCTGGAATTTCAGGAGCTAGTTATTGTGACAGAAAGTGTCTCGTTCTTACAAAAGTAAGGATCCCTGGAATCGTAATGAAATGGAATTGATAATTCTCCTTATCGCGGAGCAGAAAGGTTCTATTTAGAGTGTAGGTAGAATTGAATAGAAGAATAGAAACATACGCAGTTATGTATAAAATCTTACAGATGTGTAACTCCCTTTGAATTATATTTGCTAGTACTTCTCGATTAACATCTGCGTGCCTACAGCATCAACTAGCTTGAAAGATGTCGCTAAATATTTTGAATAACGTTGGCCTGCAAGGGGTAATAACTAAAAAAAAAAGTATGTATGCATGTAGCATACATACTTTTTTTTTGAGTTATTACCCCTTGCAGGCCAACGTTATTCAAACACATGAGAAATTTTCAGCGTCTGAAAAACAGAGGTCATATTTAATTATTTTTAGCGCATTTTTCTAATGTTTTTTCGCACAAATAACACTAATAATGTCACTTTCAAAACTTTCTTAAGTTGTACTATTCATTTTGAGAATTACGAGCTTTACTCACGTATTATGTTTAACATATTCATATTCGGTGCGAAAACGCGAGCACAAGCGGACCGTTGATCAAACAAATCTAGATGAAGATTCTCTGGTCTAGATGAATTAAAACAGTGTCAGTGCCTTCATCGAAAAAAATACGCGAGTAATACACATGTTTCTCAAAATGTAATAATAATGATAAGGTCATTATAATGTCAAGTAATTTTATTTATTCTTCTTCCTATAATGACATCTATCTTGATGGCAATATGGATATTGTCAAGTGATTTTGCTTTGTTATAACATCATCATGAAGTCGTCGTTGATCCTCATTGGTTCATTTGACCGTCTATTCTAAACGACATCGCAGAATGGCCGTCTAGAATTATCTTCGATTACTCATCGTGCAAATAAAAAACATACTACACATAAAAACATTCAATTTCAATGTCACAATTTATTGATTAAAACTCCACTAACTCTACCCAATATAAAAGACCACACTACACGTACACAAATACAAATTCATTCTCCCAGTTATACACACACACACTCACACTTTTTGCACGCTTTTTTTAACTTACACACCGAGTGTGTGTAACATTAGGTACACTGAATGTTGTATTGCGCTCGTTTTCGGCTCGTCATTTCGAGGGTTATAGCTGAAAATCAGTGTTTGCTTCATATGCAATATTATCGCTGAGCTTTGACCCTTTTGATATTGCTACACACACGCACTTTTAGTTTTAAGTATCTAGTGTCTAACTTAAAGTTTTATGTATTTACCATTATGTACAATGATACCATTGATTATACGTGTTTGCTGGTTACATCATCGCCATCATGACCTCTAAGAGCTATGTTACTTTTTAAAATGTGTAACGAATGATCTGGTTATTTTATTAGTCTGCATTCAAATTCAACCAGAAAATTCATTTCTAGGAGATGAATAGGTCTGCCACGTATTTATAGGCATGTTGGCGTTGCTTTGTGCGTTATCTATGAAGAGCACGCGTCAGCCCCTGAACAGAGCACACAAAGACAACTGACAGGGAGTGTTGCACTATTAAAAGCAATTTTGTAAGCGCTTTATAGAACACGGTGCTTCAATTTTACAACAATGTTATAGTAGAAAACTTTTAAAATCCTTTGGTAAAACTAAATAATAACACGTTCACCCAGCATTGATAAAATGTTATAGAATGAAAAAAAAACAATATTTATTTATTCAATAATAAAATCACAAGGACCACTTTGAATCGTCTTCTTACATGCTAGTGAATCTAGTGAATTTAGGGTTTTAAATAATAAGTTTGGGGCGTTTTAATTAACGCCCCTAATTTTAAGTGGTCTAAGTCGATCATCTCTGTATTTTCTCTATGGCAACAATAGATTTAAGATTACCTATGTAATAGATGTAAGATTATCTATGTAATAGATTTAAGATAGTCTATGATCCTCCGTTTCCACAAGAGCCATTCACTCTGATCATCATGTACCTACTCGGTCTCTTGAGCTTCTGCCGCGGTCACGGATGGACGTACACATATATCGCTGCTGGGTGTGTCTGACATCATGTACGTTGTGGTAATACACGTCTTAACTTAAATGGAGGTGTTTGGTTTATATCCCTACCGAACGTATCCCCCAAAAGTTATTACGAGTTTTGACACCATTACTATAATATAGGAAAAAAAATACATTTGATTGTTTGCCTTTTTATTTTACATTTAGCTTGAGAGGTATGGATAAATCGAAAATTACATTTAATACGAGTTCCGACGTGCAACTAACGTAACAGATGCAGCTCGCTACCTTAATTCTATGTATGGAGGCTAATGAACGCACTGCTTTAACCGCTTTTGTAGTGGATACTTCGACTTGAAGAAGGAACCACGAGAAAGGCAAGCCACTAAGTTAAATATAGATAAATTGAATTGAATTGAAATTGATCTATGGATCGGCTTCCTTAAATTTAGAAATGACGCTAATCCTTGGTAGATAGATATTATGCCTAACTATCAAGGAATAAGCGCCATTGTTTGACGTTAGCTTACCCACAATAGTGATCCATTTACACTAAATCGATTTAATAAAAAAACTGTAAAAATGGGTGCCACGTAATTCGACCGATCTGCAAAAAGAAGCGCACGTTGAAGCTTACCATGAAGCGAAGCTTACCTATAGAAAGGTTATGGGAACTGTTGGTGGTCACCTAATTGCGTTATTCATTTCATTTTCCTCAGATCCGGCCAATCAATAACGGCAGACATCAAATGTGCAAAACTGCGAACAATATCGGCAAAGCTCGCAAAGAAACAGCTCTGTCGTCAACCGATCTTCGGCTTTATTGCTCCATGATAACACAAGAGTTATACCTGCATTTAGAAACCATCCGTCAGTTTGTACGCCTCGGGCTTGGCCCGAACAGACTAAAATTTTAACCACGATTTGGACATTTTTTTGCATGGTAAACATTTTCTTCCTGACTAAACTAAACAGTACAGAATGCCTCCACACGGTTTGGTGAGTCCAGGTCCCCAGAGTTTTATCGCAATGATTAAAAACAAACCTTCATATAATATGGCAGAAATGTATAGATAATGAGGGAAAATACTTTGATTAATTATATATACTAAATCTTAGAAAAATAAATGTTTGCATTTTTTTAGTACAAAACGGCAACTTTATACCGTATTATCAGTGCCACATCACTGATATACTACTTATATACGTTTTTTTTTCTAAATACATACATATTATACGTAGAAACATCCAGACCCGAGACAAATACTTGCAGATCTTATAAACATTTGTCCCGCGGCGGGAATCGAACCCGCAACCTTCTGCGCCTCAGACAGGCTTTCACCCAAAGCGCCAGAGAAGTCGTAAAAAAAAATTGGATAGATATTTTGTGCTAAACGAATATATATAAAAAGTATAAGTAAACTAGTGGATATAATGCCTGTGTATGTTTGTTTGATGTACTATGTGTATGTTAGTGTGCGTGAGTGAGTGAGTGTGTGTGTGAGTGTGTTTGTGCGTGTGTGTCATTGAATAGAGGGGTTAGGGAGTAGTTTGGTGTCTACTAGGTCCCCATAGTTTTTTGTGTGCAGCCAATTAGTCAGCAGTTTTTTACTCTCATAATATGGCATAGGGTTCATTTTTTAAATGTATATATTAAACATTATTGATGTGTAACATCTTTCCTCTCGTTTTCCTGCAATCTGTAAAGGGTTTCGTGAAGGGACGGATGAATGTAACAGGAAGCTAGGGAAGCGCGCGCTAATTGATTTGTCTAATGAGAGCGCGTGGTGGTAGAGTTGGTCGTCTGATGGTACCAACCCATTTATCAAGAAGTTGGTTGACAGTACCAACAATGTTTGCATGCTAACCTACAGTATTGTGTATAAAGTGTTATGTTATATAAACCAATTCAGGAATAATGTTAATGTTGCTTATTACCAAGGTGAGATGACAGATGTTACACATTATATGCTACTACTGCAAGGCTCGCTCGTTTTTTTTAGTATGATACATAATACAGTGATTTACGTAATAAATATGTATTTTAGTAATTAGTAAAGTATTAGGTATATATATCTACATACAAGTCTTTCAACTAACTAACTAAATCAAGCATTACCTGAACGTTACCTGAGATCCACAATTTGCAAAACCCGGGGTTGAAAGGTAAGTTACAGACATTGTGAAGGAAACTAATATTCACAGAGTATTTGTTGGAAGCTCCAGTAACCTTATTGTTCACGCACATCTAGCGGACAAGCCTGGCGTAGCGGAAGATAATGTTCAACATAGACATAGACTGTATGTGAATAGAAGAACACAGGAGAAGACAGAGAGCATGTCATAATCTATGTCCCTAGCTAGAAAAATACCAAGACAGCATATTTCTACATACTAGGAGGTAGCTAGGCGCTGGTATTCTATCAAAACCATCAGGCAAATGTGAATTCTCTTGTTTCGCCATACTAGCTAAAATTTACTAAAAACGAACGACCTTAAATTTCAATTTCAATAAGTAAAAATTTTAATTTTGCTCCATAATTAAACTGATTTCCAAGGATTCACCACAGTTTAGATTTTGATTAAAATTAAAAGATTTAACGATGACGTCGTTTAAGGAGAACTTGAAAAGCTTCCGTTCGTTTAAGTCATATATAAGTCATATAAAATATAAGTCATTTATGTAGTTTTATTCATATTGTAAGCTCATAATTATCACGCGCTTATCGCATGTTTGGATAAAGGTACCTAAGTATATATATACCAAAAAGTTTTAAAATTGATAGCCTATACTTTTAAGCTATGTGTGCTTAGCTGTGTCCGCTGAGCATCCGCTATGAAGGTCTTGCTTGGGAGTCATAACGATATCTTCGGAGTAAAAGTACCTTCTCGGGCAACTTTATTAAAAGTTTGCTACGTGATCCTTTCTTAGTGTACTTTTATAAATAGTATAAGTACGTTTTCTTAGCCTTAAACTAAATAAATCTATTATTTTTAGAAAAAGCTTTAAAGAAAATGTTGTTTTGAAAATGGTTTTTAAAGAATATTGTTCAATAACACGAGGAGCAGTTTAGAGTTTACACTAAAGTTCACATCTCAGAAAAAGATGGTCTGGAATTTCACTAATCACATTATAATATACTCGTATGAAATTGCCGTTCTGTACTGAAAACAACAAACATTTCATTTTCAAAGATTTAGTATATTTATTTAAACCAAAGTATTTACCCTCATTAACTATGCATTTCTGTTATCTCATAGAAATGAGAATAATCTCATTGGATGACTTAAACCTTTGCGATATAACTCTGGAAACCTGGTCTCAAAGAACTGTGTGAGGCATTCTGCACTACTTCCTGGGATATATTTATATCTAGCAAACAAATTACCAAATTCGGTGAGTACGGAGGATGAAGGATAATTTGCATGTTTGCGGATTGTGGACGTTACTAGAGGACTTGCAGTGTTATAACGGTATCTCGAGAATTGGGGACATTTCTCTGCAAGCTTCGCCATCATTGTTCACAGTTATGCACACTAGATGTCTGCCGTTTTTGCTTGACCGGATCTGAGGAAGATGTAAAGAATTACGTTATGAAGGGACAACCAAAAAGATACCATTACCTTTATATTGATAAGCTTCGCTTTAGGGCATGGTTGTTGCATTTGATTTAGGCTTCGTAGTGGCTTGGCTAAGCTAAGCCACTACAAAAGCGACTAAACAAAAACGCACAATGCGTTTATTAGCCGTGTCCTCTCCAAACACAACATGAATGTTGCGAGCTGAATTCCTTGTGTTATTTCCACGACAGAACTTGCATTAAAAAATTACTAAAATTTTCGATGTATCCATCTTACCTATAAAGCGAATGTTAAAACAGTTGAAAAACAAACAACCATATTTTTATATTGTTTTTAAATTTAGAACATTATAGTTATCGTGTGAAAAAAGCTTCACCCTAAAACTCCTCACCATGTAGGCTTTATTATATTTCAAAACTTCAGTACATTAGAACGGCAATTTCATATATACCAATAGGTCCAAAACTCTCACCAGTGCTGTTCAAATCTTCTAAACAATTTTATTCAACATAGATAAGACTTAGGGAGTAGGTAGCTGGAACATTTGATTATACTTAGATTAAATTTAATTCTCCACGTGCACTGTAAGGGGAAAGTGATACGTGACCAATTTGAGGTGCCTACCGTGGGAACATCGTACATTTACGCTTAAAACAGATTGCAGTCAGCCTTCAGTGCCGGTTGAGACTTTGGCTTCAGAATATTTTTACACGTGCAGTCATTTATCGTCCCGTGTCACAATAAACTCGCACTGCGTGGTATGAGATGAATTAGGTTCAATGAGACCAATGACCAATGTGACATTGGTGAAACACAGCGTGTCTGCTTTCATTAACGTTGGATCTAGGCAAATGTCTCATGCCTAGTTTTTCTACACGCTAACGCCTATGCGGAAAGATCAAATTGAAGGTATTGACGTGACTTATAGATAGATAAAACATATCGCAGACGTGAACACGAACAGAAAGTGAATCTTGTCTATGTTATAATTATGTTATGAGTTGCATAGCACTGACCAATCGGTGTTGGAACTTTAGATAGCGACTAATGGTTGTTGATACGTTGATCACTGTTCTAATAGAGATTATTTCTAATTATTTGGCAATCCGATTAAATTGTCTCCAGGATTAAGAAAAACTAGGCATATTAAGAATGTACTATCATGCGATGCTAGGCCACGCTTTATTGTTCTTGACGAGTTAGTCATCTAGCTTAAAAGTCGATAACAGTCTGTTTTAGGTGTGAATGCGCTCCAAAGTACACATTGGTTCGACGGCTCTGTCTAGATTGTTCCAAAATGAAAATTCATTCTAACATAGAGACGTAGTGTATGGAGAGGATTTGAAGGACCAATATGGTAGCCGGTGGCAGGATTGTGGAGTTTTGAAATTAATCTAAAGCATAGCGTCCACTAGAGCTGCCTCTATTCAAAACGTATTGCTCGTTTTGTTAATTTCAAACATCGACAAACTACAGGCGCGTCGAAGAGTTAATGTTTCGTTTTGACCGATTCTTAAAATGATGGACGTTATCCATGAATGCAACACTGCAACTCAGTAGTTCTTAAATTAATAAGTTCAAACATTTCACCTCCGTTTTACCGTCGGTATACAATTTAAAAGTTAAATAAAAATGTCAAAATACACTGATACACATTTGAAAAACACTGATTCAACTCGTAATAATAATAATAATAACACAAGACAACACATTTCAATAGACACGATTTAACTCTCTTGGATAAAAGTAACAACACAGCTTTCCTAATTGACATTGCTCTCCCTAAGTTGTGGGACTTGTAGAATATCATTGCTGAAAACCTGTCTAAATATGTTGAATTAAAGAATGAAATCACCCGCATGTGGCATTTTCAGAATGTCTCTATAGTCCCGATAGTCTTGTCTTATGTAGAAACATACGTAATTCCAAAACACCTATTTCAATCCCTAGACCGGTAAATCTCCCAATATGCTCTTCTCCAGAAAGCTGTTATATTGAACACCTGCAGAATTGTGAGGAAATTCTTACAGACTGACCTTCAGGATTAGCACTGATATGTATTTGACGTAGGCCCGTGCATCCCAGTTAACCCCCGGTGTAATCGTTAAACTGGGTACGAAAAGTATTACACAACAACAATAATAATAACAATATTATTACGAATTGAATCTATAATAAACCAAGTGTTCGTGTATTTAGGGCGCCATATCATGATTTATAATTAATATAAAAATAGCTTCTTTTATCATGTTACTAGTTATTTCTAAGCAGTGTGGTGAAAGGATATAAGTTCGCATCAGATGTCCCATTCGTGAAAAAAAAATGGATGTCTGTAAAGTCGGTTAACGGAAAATAATTTTACATGATAACGTCATATTAAATATTGATGAAAAATTGCAAACCTACATTTAACCTATTAAGATGCGTCACAAGCCGAACGCTTAGGCCGATCGTGCCTCTCTATCGCATGTTCCACGCTCTCGCTTGTACGCTCGGTTCAGGCGGAACGTGACATTTTTTCGTGCATGCAGCCGGCGTTCATCGATTTATAAGACGTGGTGAAAGAATATAAGTTCTCTTCAAAAAACCCTTCCGTGCACAAAAAATACAGATTCCAGATACAGATTCCTCCTAACCCAAGTCCGAGAAGAACCGGCAAGAAACTCGTGCTGGTTCTAGTGCTTTTTTGCATGATCCATCTTATAACTATCTTAACTAACAAAGATGCAGACGGGCATAAGTGCACCAGCAAGTGGATTGTTAGGCTTTTTAATAGATCAAAGGTAAGTCATTTAGGTATTTCTACGCCGGCCATCACATAAAATTCATTCTTGAAATTGCCGATCAAACTGGATCGCGAAACAATGCCGCCCAAGGAATGCGCTCCCACAAAAAGGTCCTTTCAATAATAGGATAGAAAATGCGTACTTTTCTTTACTCTAACTAAACTGAATTCTTTTACTTATGGACGGACCCAAGGTATCAACATCAGGCCACCATAACGCTCTAAAATGTTATACATAATAGAGAGGGTCGTGGGCTGACTCTTATTATATATTATTATCGCATATATATGTGTTTAAATCAAAGGTAATACACGATAAATAGTAAAGGGGTTACTTACAATATGAATTTTGGTCAGAAAGATAAAGAAATACGAATTAGAGATTAGGATAACCTAAAAATTTAACATTAACAGTTATTCTATCGTTGCATTTTCTAAAACTAATTTAGACTATCGAGTTCCCTGTTGTTTCAGTGTTATAAGAAATGGACAGCTAAATTTTTAAATTGTTTTGGCTTAGAAATGAAAGAACAAAATCACAACTAATGTCAAGCCTGTCTGCATAATCTGCCTAAAACAACTCCTTATTCCAAAGGACTGCTTTTTATATCATATATTATCTTTATATTATATGAATCTTCTGTGTGTGTTTGTAATTTAACTCCTAAACGGCCTGACCGATTTTGATGACATTTGTTGTGTGTTCAAGTGGATTCAAGAATGGTTTAGATTTACAATTAGTTTTTTTTTTAAAGTTGTTGCGAACGGGACAGCTAGTATTTAATAAAATCACAAGGACCACTTTGAATGGAACGGTAAACTGTTTTTAGAATTCTTTATTGTAATGTTTTCTTATAAAATCGTGATTTGAGCGTCGTGAACACGCGTCAAAATTATTTAATCAGGGAGTCACCTTAACTTTACCTTGGCAGCTCTGAAAAAATCAAAGTATAAGCTCTACAAAAAGTTGCCCCTTTCTAGATCAAATCCTTACTCCGTCCTTGCTCCAATCTCTCAAAGTTCAAAAGGGCAAACGGAACGAACTCTACGGGCGAGAAATGAATTTGTTAATACTGTTCTGAGAACAAGTTCGAGTGAATAAAAGAAAAGTTGAGCCCTCCCATAGGTACAACTTTCTGTTTAGTGTACACGAGTTGTAGGTTTATGAACTGTTTGGTGAAGTGATTTTGTGCATACGTGGAAGTTAGAGCAAACTTGGATCATATTTTACACAGTATAATTGTTTAAGTTGAATAAGTTTATATCAAAACGGTATCTATGTAACTACATGCATCGGAAGCTTCATTTAGTTGTTAACCGACTTAAAAAAGGAGGAGGTTCTCAAGTCGTAAGAATCATTACATAGTACAATCGTACATTTTTTGTATGCATGTATGTTCGTTCACCGATTACTCAAAGACGCTTGAACTGATTTGGAAAAATATTTTTTTGTTTCTTCCTAGGTGGTCTCAGTTAAATTTTATCGAAATCGATTAAGCAGTGCTTAAAAATCAACAAAATTCTAAAAATTGTACATCGATGATATTTTTATATATATGAAGTCGGTTGTCTTTTTAGTTTTTAAAACGTAATTATAGAATGTGCGTTCTTTCTTCTTATAATGGCATCTGTCTTGTCGACAATTTTGCCGGGGATTCTTCGTTTGTCAATTCATGAAGTAGCACGGCTCTGCTAATTTAATATTGTTTTATTCGTTTTATTGCATGTTTTATTCAGTAATAATGGCGGAATTTTAATGAATAAATTGTGACTACAGGATGGGTATAGAGAATTGAATTAAATGTGTGTTGTGATGCAATGTTATGTGAACGACGAGGAATCCCAAGAAAATTTTAGACGCCATTCCGCGTGACGTCTAAAATTGACAATTGACCATCGACTAAGACTATTATTATCGACTAAACAAATTGACCATAAACAAACATAAACACTTGACACTGGCAAAATTGGCATTATTATGCCACATGCCATAAACAAAGAAGAAGAAAGAAGAAGACAATTTTGCCAGAGTCAAGTGTTTTTTTGTTAACTAAGTCTTAGTCGATGGTCAATTGTCAATTCTAAACGTCACGCGGAATGCCGTCTAGAACTTTCTCGGGATTCCTCGATGTTCAAATCACGTTGCACCATAATACACTTATAATTCATTGTCCATTCTTATCCTATGTAGTCACAATTTATCCATTAAAAAAACAAGAAAAGAATATTAATTTAGATGTGCTATGTTACTTCATGAAATGACAAACGAAGAATCCTTTTTCTACATGTATCAATGTAAAAATCATTAGCAAGTCTGTCAAATGGTGTCAAATTGCACAGTAAGGACTGTTGTCATTAAGGGCAAGAATGACTAGCAGTTAGGTCCTAAATCAATTATATACCTACCATCCGGTTAGCACAACAAAAAAAAGGTTTTTTTATTTGTTTATATTTTGACAACATTTCAAAATCCCCCAAACAGCGGGGTCAGTATCCACCTCCACCAAAAATGGCCAGTTCAAAGCCTAATATTTACCAAACGAATATATTTAAAAACTGTTCAAGAAACACATCTTTGAGAAATCAGCTTTTGTGTCATCTTATGTAAAACAAAAACAAAAATAAAATTAACCCAATATGTAGGGGAGGTTACCACAGAAAACCATTTTTCAAAATTCATATTTCGTAACTGTAAAGGGACCATTAATGCGTACTACCGTGCACATTTTACGACAGGCAGACTGACCATCATAGTAAATTTATAAGCGTCCTTTGTAAACTTCAAAATGCTTGAGTGCCAATTTGTTTTAAGCTACTTAACTCGACGCTATTTCAACATTGTCAAATAATTGGTTGGTAAAGTTTACGATACCTTTTACCTTACCTTTAAGATACCTTTTAAGTTTACCTACAATCCTGATCCAAAATCCTAATCGAATCTCAAACCACCTTTTCTGAAAGAGTAAACGAAAGAGTTTGTTTGTTGAAGAAAGTCTGAAAAATATCAATTTGTCAGGTAACGGCACCGGGACGGTTAGCCGGGACGTGACCGCGGTGCAAAACACGCCGGGCGGATTCTGAATGGATGCGACATCGATAGGGTTAAGTTGGCGAGTAATGTGATTTCATGATTTGCGCTTTTGGTTATTGAATAAACTCTGACACTATCAGCTACTCTAATAGTCGAGGAATTCCTAAAACAAAATTATAACTTATTTTAGCACTTGCGTGGTCATAAATGACGGTTTCTTATACAAGATTATACAAGTATTTGCCTCCGGACTGGGTATTTCTATGTATAATATATGTATTTACAAAAAAAGTATATACGTGATGCATCAGTGTACCCATGGACATGTGTACAACCTCTGTGGCGCAGTGGGCTAAGGTCTGGCTGAGGCTGAGTTCGATTCCCGCCGCGGGATAAATGTTTGTATCAACTGCAATTATTTGTCTCGGTTCTGGGTGTTTCTATGTATAATATGTTTGTATTTACAAAAAAAAAGGATGTAAGTAGTTATATCAGTCATCTGGTACCCATAACACAAGCTCTGCTTACTTTGATGCTGTGTTAAATGTCCGGCATTATTTATTTGTATATATGGATTAATAAAGTTGAACTTTTTGTGTTGACCTGAATGAATGATTCAGAAAAAACTAAGGACTTACTAACGATTCTTAGACAAAAAAACGTGGACGCTTCCTTGTAGTTATTATCATTGACTATTTAATAGTTTTCTATTGAATTTCTCTACCCGGAGCAGTGTGCTCAATGTGCACATACCAGTTCCTGGCTTCAAGTGGTTCAAGCTTTTAAAGGATCTTATCCTTTACTCGGCGTGGTCGCTTCTATCCAGCACTTATCGACTGCTTTAAAACTGTATTCTAGACAGAAAACTAAGTGGATTACTTCGTTCGTTTAATTAAAAATTTGTAATATTAATTATTGTAGAAAATAATAGATAAGCTGGAACTTTTGATAACTACGCCAACGTAAAAACTTATTTAATATTTATTATTTTTTAAAGGTGAGCTAGAACGCGCAACAGTACGGGCACGAGGGACAGCAAAATGTTCATGTCTCCTGCCTCTAAGATATCTATCCGGGACATAGAGGCGATGTGACTCGTTTGGATATCATTCCTCGGAACACCCGAACCACATACAGTATAATAATATCTCCCCTCATTTCCAGCTTGTTGTATCCAACCATACCCAAAACGAATATGGTTGGATACATCTAGGGGATATATAGTATAGACGTCGTATGTCTTCCAATAGTAATATCTCGTAAACTTGTTCTGTATGCGCTCCAACATAAGGCTATTCCTTAAGGCGCTTTCCTTCTGGCTTCTGACCAGAGCATTATACATTGCCGTCAGAATCCTTTAGTTTTTGAAACCGTTTGCTCGGCGTAAAATGAATCCTAAAATTATGTACGCCTTTTTACAAACGGTCACAACATGGACTCAGAACCTCATCTCGGTGTCCAGACGAACCCAAAGATCTCTCACCGATTCCACTCGCTACACTTCCTCAATCTGGTAGTTGTAGTAAAGTGGGGCTGTTGCTCCCCAATATTAGACTTTATAACGTAATATATATATATATAAATATATATGTTTTTATAATAATATAACGTATATTTAATGTGACATATCTGCACCACAGCTGGACCACAGCTGGGTAACAAAATAGCTGTCATTACTAAAAGTAAAATTTGATGCAATATTTACTGCATCTACCATGCACGACAGCAGAGCAAGCTGAACGAAATTTCCTTTTAGAAACTAAATATATAAAATATATCAAAACGAACTATTTTCTTATTATATAAGGTCCTATTATTACTGTCACTCGATCAAAAAATTATTCATAATTTAGATTTTTTTTAAAAATAAGTCTAAAATATGAAATGAAACTTTGATATTTTGCTTTTTTATATATGAAGTCGGTTGTCTTTTTAGTTTTAAAAACGTAATTATATTTGTTTCTAATAAACAAAACTAACCATGACTATGATAAATAAATAACTTAATAGGCAATAAACTCAAGTCTATAAAAAACAACAACAGCTCACGCTCGCAATATTGTAAGAGTATCCTCTAAGGGTTACCTTACTATATTTTCGCATTGAACGAGTACGGCACATATCCACATCAATGCCTCAAAGGGAGACCGTAAAACCACGAAGGGTAGACATTAATTAGGTGATTATTTATGTTAGGGGATGGTGAGTAAATTATTGTGATAAGTACGTATTTTTTTAAGTAAAATGGTTTAACAGAGACCCTTACTTTTTACGTTTTTAAACATCGGTTTTTGTTTAGTTATTCCAAGTTATTTTACATAACGCTAAATTCATAAATCGTATCTCATTTATAGTGGACCATAGGGGAATTAAGTATGTTGTTTAGATATATAATCTATTCTCTATTAGATATTATTTGAAATCCTTAGGTTTAGTAGGTATCTGTTTATAATAGAATCCATTATAGTGAATGTTGGCATACTGTAATTGTCATGCATATCAAAAGAGCAGGTATCATTTTGGTTCTTGGTTTGTCGTTTTATGAAGTAACATAGCTCTGCTAATTTAATATATTTTATCTACTCGTTTTATTACATGTTTATTCAGTAATATTAGTGTTTTTTTTTTTTTTTAATTAGTGTACAATTCATAAAAATTATACTCTAATATTATTACAATCTAGCCAAGTAGGCCAATGAGTAATTTAGCTATGACTTATTTTTGTAACGTAAACTATGCCTAAGAATGTGTCCAATAGCACTTTTCTTATTGTCTCTAGTTAATCCATTACAGTGAATGTTGGCATACTGTAATTGTCATGCATATCAAAAGAGTAGGTATCATTTTGGTTCTTGGTTTGTCGTTTTATGAAGTAACATAGCTCTGCTAATTTAATATATTTTATCTACTCGTTTTATTACATGTTTATTCAGTAATATTAGCGGGTTTTTTTTTTATTTTTATTAGTGTACAATTCATAAAAATTATACCTACTCTAATATTATTACAATCTAGCCAAGTAGGCCAATGAGTAATTTAGCTATGACTTATTTTTATAACGTAAACTATGCCTAAGAATGTGTCCAATAGCACTTTTCTTATTGTCTCTAGTTAAGGGGAGACACTTTGTTAATGTGTTCTTTATGAATATATTGTATTGTCATTTTCACTTTCTATCACTGTTATACACTAACTAAACGGCTTGGTTTGTTTGAGTCTTCTCACTATGTCCGTGTTGTCGAGGAGCTGGATTGCCTCGACGTTCACATGATGATGAAGTCTTTCCTCATAAGCTTCTGCGTACTTTGTAATAACTGTGTCGACGAAGTCTATGCCAAGGTCTCGATGGAGGTTTTCGTTTCTTACGTACCAGGGTGCATTCACGATGTTCCTTAGTACTTTGTTTTGAAACCGTTGTATTATTTGGATGTTACTTTTTTGGTGCAGCCCCACAACTGAATACCATAAGTACATAGGTACTGGCTTTAAAACTTGTTTGTAGATTGTTATTTTGTTATGTACCGACAAGGCTGCTTGTTTTCCAAGCAACCAGTACTTCTGTTTATAGCGGAGCTCTAATTCATCTTTTTGCTTCTTGACGTGAGCCTTCCAGCGTAGCTTTGCTTCAAGCGTCATTCCCAGATACTTGGCCGTATTTTCACATGGTATGCGCTTATTGTTGATATATACTGGGTGGTACTGCTGCTTTTTGTTTGTAAACTTTATATGAATGGATTTTTATTCACTAAGCTTTATTCTCCATTTTTGGGTCCAGTCATGGATTTGGTTAACAGCCACTTGAACCTTTTCTGCTGCTTCTGCAATAGTGCTTCCAACAGCCATTATGGCTGTGTCGTCAGCAAAGGTCGCGATTGTGTTATCATCTAACTGGGTTATGTCACTGGTGTATAAAAGGTACAGGTCCTAATACTGCTCCTAATACACTTCCCTGCGGTACCTCTGCTTTTATTTCTTTGATATCAGAATAGGCTTCTTCTTGTCTAACTCTGAAAGCTCTATCCGTTATGTAGGATTCTAAGATGTCTGAATTACCTTCCATTTGGAAATTAGTATACAATACTTGGTTTGAATTGAAATAAAATGAAATGAAATATAATTCGTACAGACAAAAAAAAAAGTATATAAGTAGTATATCAGTCATGTGCTACCCATAACACAAGCTCTGCTTACTTTGGGGCCAGAAGATGCTGTGTCAAATGTCCGGTATTATTATTATTATTATTATTATTATTTAATCAAGATATTGGTTTTAAATTACAAATAAAATTATACATAAAGCGTTAAGGTATGCATACATTAAAAAGTATTAAAGTTAAGTGCCCGTTGCATGGCATGTAAAATGTGTGTGTGTGTGGATGTGTACCTGTGTGTAAAGGTGTGTGTGAGTGTGGATCTGTGTGTGTGTGAGATTTTGTGTGTTTTATGTGAATATTAGGGTTGAGGAATAAAACACAAAGAAAACATAGAGCCATTATATAAAAACTTTAGAAAGACTCTCCGCCTCATCATATGTCATTTTTGTAGCCATTCCTTCATAGTTCATTTATAGCTAAGGACTTTAAAGACTACACCAAGCAAGATTTCATTATTGTATTAACTGGATCCAATAATACAACCCCACTAGAGCTACAATCTTTACTATACTGCAATTTATGTAAGTTAACACACACAAATGTCTTGTTAGGTACAATTTATAGAAATACACATTTAAAAGTACCAAATGTTAATAGAGTGTTACGTTCAGTAAGCTCTCTATTCAAGAACTCGAAAATGCTTGTCCTAGACTTACATTCGAATAATAAAAGAAACGTGTACTTATATATGATAAATTATTTGTAAGTAGGTTTATATTAAAAGACATACTGCATATATGCTATAGAAATCAGCGCATAGATTATTATTCAAAAAAGTCACAGCAAGCAGCCATAATAATTATATCTAAGACTGTGTCCACGCAAACCTTATTTCAAGATAGGGACAATTCAAAAAATGCGGGAGAAATGATATGAAGATAAAAGATTCCTGAATACAATGAACAAGAATTCAGGGCATTAATCAATAGTTGCTTACCGAAAATCATACATAAAACTGTACAAAAAGAACATAGCTCAGTTAAAAAAAAGGCAGTTAAAATAGAAGTCGATAAAGCAAAAAACAGGACAAAACACATATGGAAAATAGTTAATAGACATAGGAATAAGAGTAATATTAGGACTAATGATAATTATCTACTTAAAGTTAATGACATGGTTATTAATAACACACAAGAAATAGCTGACATTTTTGCGAATAATTTTTACTTGAATACCTATGAAATGAATTCCAATGACAAAAAAACAATTAGCAATGAATTTTTTGACAGAACACTCTAATAGAGTAGATACGGACATGGAATTAAGATTTACAAACAGGAATGAAATCAAATTTATTGTAGAGAGGATGGAACCTAAAACTCCTTTGGATATGATGGAATATCGGTCACAGTTGTAAAAGATAACATTTACCTCCTTGCTGAACCACTATCAGGATTTTTTAACAATTGTATGTCTGAAGGTATCTTTCCCGATCAATTGAAAATCGGTAGAGTGATTCCTATATTCAAAAAAAGTATTAGGAACGACCCTAAGAATTATAGACCCATTTCATTGCTGCCTATACTCTCTAAAATCTATGAAAAATTGTTAAAAGATAGGATAATAGCACACTTGAACTCAAACAAGATTTTAAACTAACGCCAGTTCGGCTACCAAATGAACATAGGAACTGTCGATGCGATTGAATTGCTAATAAATGAAGTGTTAAGTAATCTAAATAAAAAAATGAAAGTTGCAGGTATATTTTTGGACCTATCTTCTGCATTCGATACAATTGATCATGACATCTTTGCTAAATTAGAGTTTTATGGAATGCGGGATAATATCTTGAGCATTGTTAAATCATATTTTAGCAGTAGATACCAGTTTGTTGAACTTCATAATATTGTTAAATGCCAAGAGGTAGCGACCAAATCCAAACTAACTAATATAACACGTGGAGTTCCACATTCATACTAGAACCTATTTTCTTTATAATTTTTTTGAATGACCTTATAAATTTTATTTCTAATACTATACCTGACACTAAATTAATTATTTATGCTGCCGATACAAATGCAATAGTCCCAGCATGTAGTTTGCAAGAACTTCAGCTCAAAATAAATAATGCGCTTGTGGCTTTTAATGAATGGTTTCATGTAAATAATTTAAAATAAAATATTAATAGAACGAATGCCATATTATTTAGAACGATCGCCCGAAGGCATGAAACTTTTAAGATTAAACTCACTGATAGCGTAAAATTTCTAGGAGTCCATATTGATCAGTTGCTAAACTGGAAAAAAGAATTAGAGTCTATAGAGAACTCTGTAAGTTCTGCCTGCTATTCCTTAAGAAGTCTGAGAGATGAGGTAAATGTTAAACAAATCAAAACTGTATATAACGCCTTGGTTGAGTCAAAATTAAGGTATAGCATTAAATTCTAGGGACGCAGTTACGCCTATAACATGAATAGAGCTTTTGTTATCAAAAAACGAGCCATTCGCACCATGGTGCGGATTCCGCCATGGGAATCGTGTAAAAAGTGTTTTAAGGAGATAAACATTTTGACTTTTTTAGTGGAAAGTATTATATTTTGTTTATTTATAATATGGGTAGGCCAACTAAACGCACTGCTCCAATGAGACAGCGAGGTTTCGGAGTAAACGAAAATATCATCTATGAATAAAATATTTAGATTTTGTTGATTTTTAAAAGCCGCTTGATAGATTTCGATGAAATTTAAAGGGAAGTATTATGAACAAAACAAAAAAAGATTTTTGGCAACAAAAAAATATTTTTTTCAATATGTTCAGGCGTCTTTGAGTAATAATGAACAATAATAAAAAAAGGAAAAAGAAAAAATCCGACGAATTGAGAACAATTATATAATAATTATAATATAATTAAGATCATTAGTAGTTTAGTAATAGATGCCTTGGTTGGAAGCCTGGGTTCGAATCCGACCGTTTAGTTAAGTTTATTTCTGCTCGATAAATGTATGTGAGCTACATACCAGTTGCCTCAAACGATGAAGAAAAACATTGGGAGTATACTATATTGTTGATACTGCAATCCGCATAATTATGCTGAGTTAGGGTTGATTTTGCTACAACCATTAATTATGTTACTATGTATAAATTATCGTATTTGTCAATTGGTCTATTGTAATCTGTTGTTGCAAATAAATACTTATTCTATTCAATAGAATAGAACAAGTATGTATTTTGAACAACAGATAAATGTCATAAAACCTCAAAGGTCTTAGATATGTACCAAGTGCACGAAAGGATCCTCTGAGACACACTTGAATCCTTCCACCACACTGGTTTGAAAGAACTAGTGAGACACGATAAGAGAAGAGTCACACAAAAAAAAATTCTTTAGTGTAAGGATTGAACCCACGACCACCACAGCGCAGAAGACAGCAACCACTTAAGTATGTTTATTATCCATTTTTTGTTTTAAGAAAACTACAAATTTAAGCTAATTTATTCTTGAGATATTTTGAACCAATTTAACGTATGAAGCACGGTCGATCAATCAGCCGGCGTACTCGGCCGTTGATTGGCTGAAAATGCAGTGCAGTGAGCTGTTTGAGCCTGCTGGCCGCTGCTGATAAGTCACGTATTCAGTTTACCCCAACTTTGCATGGACCGACTTGATACTCGACACTTGCCACAATAGTGACAGATGACTTTGCTTACCTGCTTACTTTGCTAACCTATACAGGTTATATATCGATTTCTCATTTGACATTCCACTAATATATAGCTCTTCTAAATTAACAGCATTTATTTTTAAATAACTACAGACATGTACAGATTAAAATATTTCATTTTAGTTGGGAGAACAAAAAGAACTTGATTACAATATTACTAAATACTTATTTTTTTATGACAATAATTAATCCAATGTAGTCTCCACTAATTTAAAAAACTTAAAACGAAAGAATTAGTAGACATATTTTAACAATAAAAAAAATAAAACTTAAAAAATAAAACATAACAGTACAAAAAATAAAAATAGATTTTTAAGACTAAGCGACTTAAAAAGTATGCGAAGCTTGCAGTTAGTTCCTTACTGCGAGCTTAAATTAAGAAATAGAGAGGTCAAAAATAGGTTATATTTATAGGTTTGAAAAGCTGTTGTTATTAGATGTTATCGACTGATAGAAGCATTTGACGCATAACTGGTTCGGGTTGTGTGAGGCTGGAAAAGGAGATGTATTCTAGAGCTAATACGAGAGTATCTAAATCTAAATTTATATAGCAGATATTAGGAGTCAAAATGGCATTTAATAATTTTGTTTAAAAATATCTGATCGCGTTCTGTTCTCCTCTCAATTATAAACAATAAAACAGGTGGAGATAACCCTTTTAAAGTATAATCCTTACTAATATTACAAATGCGAAAGTAACTTTGTCTGTCTGTCGGTCTCGCTTTCACGCCAAAACTACTGAACCGATTTAAATGAAATTTGTTACACCGATAGTCTAAAGCCTGAGAAAGGAAATAGGCTACTTTTTAATTGGAAAAAAGAGTTGTAAAGGGTTAAAAAGGGGGATGAAAGATTGTATGAAAGTATTGTCACTTTCAGAACTAAAAGCATACAATTTTAGGCTGTTGATTCCTACTAATATTTTATATATGAAAGTAACTCTGTCTGTCTGTCTGTTATGTTTTCACGTCTAAACCGCTGAACCGATTTTGATGAATTTTGGTAGGTATAGAAATAGATGGGACCTTGGAGAAGGACATAGGCTACTTTTTATGTAGGTACCATGCGTGCGAAGCCGCGGGCAGCAGCTAGTATAAAATACATGTGAAACAATTTAGCTACCTAAAGATCGATGAAAACGATCTATAGCTTAACCGAACCGAACCGAACATGGGGTTTGCTCTAACAAGGGTGCCGCTGAGACCGCAGTTGTGGTTTTAAAATTTTTAAAAAATAAATAAAAAATCGTTTATTTCCTTAGTAAATAGGTACAAAATTGGTAAATATTTTAAATATCTTAAAAATTCTAGGCTTACTAAGGTTGCACACAACACCAACTAGTCCCAAACTAAGCATAGCTTGTATTATGGTGACCTAGATGACAGATAGAATACATACATATTTTTAAATACATTATAACACCCAGACACAGAACAAACACCTATATTCTTCACACAAATGTTTATCCTGGGTGGGATTCGAACCCTCAACCTACAGTGCAGAAGGCAGAGCTACTACAAACTGAGCTGACAGGCCAGTCAAAGTATACCTACCTACACAGCGCTGTTTTTCAATTTGTCCCACTCGGATAGTTCTTCACCGAGACTTAAGAGCAAGCAGGGTAAAAGATTTAAAAGGGTACATTTATGTGTGTTGTACTCAGATCTATTAAATTACATTTAATTAGGATGTATGTCTGTATTGCGTGTGAGTGCGTGTGTGTGTGAGGGTGTGTTTTAGTCCATCTCTGATCCTCGGTACGTACTAAACGGACAACTCTTTTCCTGATGACTAAATGAGCAAAAACACGTAAGTCATACGTGAATTTAAGAAGTCATGATAAGATATTGTGTATGTATTTATATATTATATATATATTGTATATGTATAAGATGTCATTTAAAAATGTTACTCTAATTCAGACCTCTTCTGCTATACTTTGACAACCTTCTTTTGTTTTTGAAAATTTTAGTTAGTCCGGTGAATGATGATATAATGAAATGGTATGTAGTTGTTTAGATATTTATTTGTTACTCAATCACGAAATATATTATACGTTTATATACGATTTATATTTCATTTTCAAAACTTTCGTGAGTCATACCATATGTGATAAACACTGGTTTTACTCAAGTATTATTTTGTCGATGGAGGCAACGACATTGTTTCGATTCATCTAGAGAATCTTCATCTCACCCTGAATTTGATCCGCGGAGTGCGAACCGTAAACACAAGCGGCAACGAGCGGACCACGTATATAAATGTAGAACTTAATTAACTTATAAGACTACTTTTTTAGGGTTCCGAAATCCAACAAGGAACCCTTTATAGTTTCGCTATTTGTCTGTCTGTCTATTCTCTTCTAATCAGAGCACTAGCTCACAGTCTTAACGTAAATTTACATGGTAATAGGTATTAGTGGCTCTTACAATGTTATGAAATAAAACATTTTTTTTCCTATATGTAAAATCGGCTTTTGTTTTTTTTTATTTTACTACCCCGTCTTGTAGCATATCGTTGGATATGTCTTTCAATGAGGTTTCTTCATATTTATAGGTTACTTCATTTCATAATTATCAAACGTATATAAAAAAACTATATAGGTTAGAAAAAAAACTATATAGGTTTTTTATATACGTTTGATAAATATGAAGCTAAAGTAGCCTTTTTTGATAGAGTTCATCGTCGGTCCGTACCTACCGGCTACAACGCTATTAACCCCTAAAATATATCTGTATACCTGTTGCCATACATAAAAAGTTTGCAAAGTATATACGTTAAAGAAACAATGAAAGAAAACAAAAGAGAAAACACGAGTGGAAAAACGACAAATATATACTTAAAGTAGGCCAAGAAGAAATTTATACAAACACAAAAACAAAAAAAAAACTATGCATAAAAATAAGCCCTTCGCGCAAACCAATCAACATTTTAGTGTGGTCAAAGAGGTTCAATCTCAGCATGTGCTACTTCCAAGTAGCAGTAGTATATCAGTCATATGGTACCCCTAACACAAGCTCTGCTTACTTTGTGGCCAGATGATGCTCTGAGAAATGTCCGGCAATATTTATTTATTTATTTATTTATCTATAGATATTATGAACTAGTCATTGTTAGCTTTGAGTTCGGAACCCTTCACAGTTCGTGGTTACATACGTTTGGCCAATATATTATGTTGGTACTCTGCATGCGATGCAGAAGCTTGTTTCCATGTAAAGGTTTACTTTACTAATGCTTTGGGTAGAGATTTAAGAGTTTTAATGTTCATTTTTTTTCTACATAACTGCCATTTCTAACTATTCTGTTGCTCAAGCTTGCTCATTAAAAAAAAGTGCGAGTTGGACTCGCCCATGAAGGGTTCTGTAGCAGCAAGATTGCGGTTTACGATTTATGACGTATTAAAAACAAACTACTTACTAGATCTCGTTCAAATCAATTTTCGGTGGAAGTTTGCATGGTAATGTACATCATATAATCTTTTTAGTTTTATCATTCTCCTATTTTAGAATTTACAGGGGACACACATTTTACCACTTTGGAAGTGTCTCTCGCGCAAACTATTCAGTTTAGAAAAAAATGGTATGAGAAACCTCAATATCATTTTTAAAGACCTATTCATAGATAACCCCACACGTATGGGTTTGATAAATGTTTTTGAGTTTTAGTTAAAGTATGGGGACCCCCAAAATTTATTGTTTTTTTTCTATTTTTGTGTAAAATCTTAATGCGGTTTACAGAATAGATCTACTTACTAAGTTTCAACAGTATAGTTCTTATAGTTTCGGAAAAAAATGACTGTGACATACGGACGGACAGACAGACAAACAAAACAAACAAAATCACACAAATGTCCATAATATCGTTGCTTTGTCAAGAATTACGAACTCGACTATAATAACATTTCACATAGCATCATCTGACCCCAAAGTAAGCAGAGCTTGTGTTATGGGTACCACATGACTGATACACTACTTATATGCTTTTATTTTTTTTCTATTTGCATATTATACATAGAAACACACAGAGCCGAGACAAATATTTGCAAATCATATAAACATTTGTCCCGCGGTGGGAATTGAACCCGCGACCTTTGGCTTCTCAACCGGGACTTTGAGTCACAGAGGTCGACGCAGAACTATACCACCGCGCTTCAGTAAGAATAATACAAAACCGAGAACAAAAAAGCCTCTAAAAGCGATTGGCTTGAAAAAACTAGTGACATAATAGGAAGAACGGAATAATAAATTAAATTACATAATGGAACTAGAAAAAATAAAGCTGAAAACTTAAAAGCAATAATGGCAATGTTGAACGCGGAACACAGATTTCATAGCAGTTAAGTACGTAATAGCGCAGTTTGTCAGTGGCGGTTAAGATTCGTTGAAATGTTCTTCTCTTTTATTACAAACTGCCAGACCTTTTCTAATCTCATAATTTGAGTGTTTCTAAAGAAAATTTTATATTAAAACAAAGGTTCAAATAAAAGGTAAAAATATCTTTCACAAATTGTTCATCTATATGACAGTAGATAAATTAGTATATCTGGCCTGCAGATCAGCTCTGCCTTCTACGCTGTAGGTTAAGGGTTTAATCCCCTCCCAAAACAATCATTTGTGTGATGAAAATAGATGTTTGTTCTGTGTACCTTATGTATGTATTTAAAATATATAAGTATTTATCAGTCATTGGGTTCCTATAGTACAAGCAATGCTTAGTTTGTTGCTAGACTGTGTTGTGTGACACTCGGTCAACCAATGTGTGTTATTAGTTGACCGAGCGAGCACGAAGCGCGAGCGAATGTCTCCATATCAGCTTAAATGAAAATCTATGTCACAAAGCCACTAGTTTACACAATAGCTTCACCATATATATATGAAAATTTGTTATACAGACATAAAAATAGAGATGGGTTTCAGCAAAATAATGACCTTCATAGAATCAATACCAGGAATTGACACAAATTATACATCCATAGGTTTCGACTAGAAAAAGTCTAAGTCATTTATGGGGACCACGGTGCGCTTCTATAACAAGCTTCCTGAAAATGCTACTAAACTACCTATTAAAAAATTTAAAGCATACATAAAAGGTAGTCTTTTGAAAATAGCTTATTATGATATAAATGACTATATTATTGATAAGAATGCATGACCTCATGTCGCTCTGCCGTCAGATAGTTAACCGACACACTTGAAATTAATAAACTCTCTTGTAGTAGTATTTCGTAGTTAAGTGAGATATAAGATGGATCATGTAAAAAAGCGCTAGGACCAAGACGAGTTTCTTGCCAGTTCTCGGTTCTTCTCGGGCTTGGGTTAGGATGAATTGGCACCTAAATTCACCTAGTATGTAAGACGTTTCAAAGTGATCCATGTGATTGTATTGAATAAAGTATCCTTTGACTTTGACTTTATTTACAATAACACACTCTTAAGTACACAAAACTTTCATCTATACAATCCTTGACAAAACTGGTGATAGAGGATGAGGTTGCAGGGTTGCAATTATCTTGAGGATGTCAGAACAAAGAAGAAATGAATAGAATACAAAGTCTATTATAATACTAATTGTTACCTACGACGCTGTCTGCGATGGTAAGTAGAGAGGATTGATTGTTTTTAGGAAGTTGAAGCATTAAAACTAAATATTGCAATAACAACTACCCCAACTAGTTTTTAATAGAAAAAGTGAAAAGATGAACACAGTAATATACTATTCTAGCAAGTGAAGCGAGCCCTGACCATCCACAAAGAGTTTCCCATATTACTTACCACCTGAAAGAAACAAGCGAGCGATGAGAGCAGTAATTTTATTCATGTAGCGAGCAAAGTGAGCGCTGAACCTATTTTTATAATGTTATAAGAGAAAGCGAAGCAAGCAGCTCCTTGAACTTACTGCAGGGCAAATATATCACTACAGATATATATTTTTTCACATTGTACCATTTGTTTTTATTCAAATTTGATTTAAAGAATGGTGACCCGCGTGATGTAATTTTATTCCTAGTTCTGTGCTTCGATAAACCACGTATTTTGTGGTTTAAGGAACCTGTGTCAGTTGTGGCACAGCCTGTCTATAGCTTTTTTCGTACCTACTATTTTTTATTCTTCCCAGCGTCACATGTAACGCCATCTGTTGGCAACTTGTATGTATTTTCTAAAACAACATTTATACTACTTAAATATATGGGTATATATACCGGCAAGAGTAAGTCAGTAAGTCTTTTATAGCTTGCGAAGACATTGGCTCGTCCATTCATCAAACTGCTCCATTAACGTTATGGCCAATGTAATATAGGCTACAGAGGTACTCGTACATGGCCGCATCCTCGACATTATTGAACATTACAAAAGTACACGAAACGGTTAATACAATAATTAAACTGGTATAAAATGCTATTTTATACCAGTTGGTTTGTGGTGAAATGATGACGAGTGAGGCGGTACCGGGTCGGGAAACAGTAGCGCATTGGTAAGGTCAGTCAATTGTACATATTTGCTTGCAAGGCGAAAATGCAGAATCGCTGTGTTCGGTGTTAACCCGAACAGACTTCGATTTCATAGACAAAAGCCTAGTTAGGCATTTGGTAGAAGTTCTTTTAAGCTCACTATACTTAGTGATAGCCAATCTTCGCTCTAAGGACCTTGAAACACACAGTTTTTTAACTCCAAACATGGATTATAGATCACTGAAACATTAAAAAAAAAATTAAAAATTATAATTCTGTTTGATGTTTTTTTTTAATTGTATACAGTCCGAGTGTTCTAACTCCTACTGACTGGATTTTAAGAAAATAAATCTCGAATTTGATCCATATCCGTACAGCCATTTAACTGTGAAAACGTTACAAAGAAACAAATAAGCACATTCGAAGTAACTAGCTGCCCCGGTCGCGACTTCATCCGCGCGTTTTAAAAAGAAAAATATACCACATTAAAACACAACATAGAGCACTCGGGACAATCTAGCTATCTATCAGTGAATATATTTGTAAAATCGGTTTAATAGTTCCAAAGATAACCCTCTACATCACTCGCAAAATCACAAACAAACCTACAAACATTACTTCTATAAAATGCAAATTAGACTAAGTATTTGACAACCACTCCAACCAGTAAGCTTAGACCGTCTCTGAAAAGTAAGTATTTTTTGGACAGGGTTTGAGTTTTGTTTGGGTTCTCGCAGTCCCGTTGCTTATTTAGTATAAACATGTGGTTAATAATGATCCAGATTCCGAGATTATAATGACCCGTAACAGACGCCGGCAATGAGTTCCACTCTTTAGCAAAGTGCTTATCTTGTGTTTAAAAAGTTTTTATTTTTCCTACAATCTTTCCCGTTGTCTTGTTGCTTGAAATGCATAATGTTCCAGAATTTTAAATGATAAAGGTCGGTAAAAACAGACCACAACCGAAACCGAAACCGAATGATTTTTTGCGTAATATTAATTTGTTTTTATCATTTTGAAATCTTTAAAAGTAATAGGTTTATTTCCGCATTCCAGAGAGAATGAGGCACAAAACCTATTACATCCCCTTAAAGATAAAAAAAAAAGATTTAAAATGATGTAAATCCCCTTAAAACTTAAAAAAAAAGATTTAAGATGTAAAAAAATTAAGACGCACGTATTTCAGATTTTTTTAAATATACCTCTGTATATTAAAAACCTGAAATACGTGCTTCTTTTTTTTTTACATCTTTTACACCGATATTTAAGGGTTGTTGTGAACACCTTTTAAACTCGTGTTATATATGACACGTCAAATATTTTGTGTTTTAGGTATGTACGCAATCAAGATTTAAGTACAAGAATTAGGAACCACTCACCTCACGTTTATAATGCTTGTCTCGAGAAATCTCACTTTCCAGAACTATGGTAGATAACCAGGGTTATTCCTATACCTAAAGGGTCTGGATCAGATGTGACGGAATACCGACCGGTGGCCATTCTGTCGACGGCGGCGAAGGTCTTTGAATCAGCCGTGCAGCGCAGCATGCAGAAGCCGGTTTCGGCACGGTTGTCCGACGCGCAGCACTGTTTTCGGCTGGCGCATAGCACCTCAATGAACCTCCTTGACTCCATGGCCTACGTGCTACCGCAAGTCAACGCAAGTGGACGCAAGTGGACGCCGCGCCGCCTACTTCGAGTTCAAAAAAGCGTTCGATCTAGTCGACAAAGACATCTTACACCACCAAACTGCTGCAGTTCTTCGCGAGCTATATGATGGACCGGCGGCAGTATGTTGACTACGCGGGATGCAGATCAGAGGCTTACTCTACCATAACCGGCGTGAGTCAGGGAAGTAATGGGTCTGGGGCCGCTAGAGTTTTTATTAATGATAAATGACCTGCCGACCGCCGTCTAAGATGCCAAATGCTTGTTGTTCGCGGACGACCTCAAGTTACTCTTGCCCATCAAGAACGTTAAAGACTGTGTGCGCCTTTAGCGGGACGTGAGTACCACTCTACAGAGTGGTAGAGTGGAGTAGGGCAAATTAACTCCAGTTCAATAGCAAATGCTCTATAATAATTTTAAGTCGAGCTAAGTCACCACTCTACCTCAACTACCAGTTGAGTAGTACACACCTGAAGAGAGTCAACTCGGTAAGGGAATTAGGGGTTCGTCTGGACGATAAGCTACAATTTCGGGTGCAGGTGGTCAACATCTGCAAGAAGGCCTTTAAAACATTAGGATTTGTACTCCGTCAGACAAACAGCTTCAAAAACCTGCAAGCAGTAAAATCGCTCTTTAATGCTTTGGTAAGAAGCCATTTGGAGTTCAATGCAGCGATATGGGCTCCGCACGAAGCCAAGTACAGCAAATTGGTAGAGCACATACAAAATAAGTTCACTAGATTTTTATACCTGAAGGTCTACGGTATATACCCCTTCTACCCTTTGATGTATCCAACCTTGTTTATTATAGGCATGGTTAGATACAACCAGCTAGAAGTAAGGAGGGATGCAGCACTTGCTCTACATTTGTTTAAGGTGTTGAGAGAGATGATCGGTCATCCAGGTATTTTGGAGGAAATGGGGCTGAATGTGCCCGCGGATTTTGTTCACAGACGAAGGCGTCCCGCCCTATTGGCAGTACTATAAGGGCGAACCAACCTGCTACACAAAGCACCTCTGACGCGCAGCATCCGCACGCTTAATCAGATTGCCGATAGAATCGATATTTTTACTGTTCCCCGAGCGAATTCTACAAGTAGTTTTTAAAATTAGTTAGTATTAATTATTGACATTGTGACTTTTAAATGTAATTTTATTGTATATACCATATATGAATAAAATAAAAATTTAGTTTTTACTTGGATTTTTTTAGTGGGTTGGTTTTTATGTAGTACTTAAATTATCTTGTTTCTTGTATTTCTTAAATGTGTTAACGATTTTATAACTTTAATAACAATATTAAGACTAGGCTGGGCTAGAATATAAGGTACTCTATTGCATTGGGTGTGCCTGTAAGGATAGATGTACATGTTTATAAATAAATAAATAAATACAAATTTTAAGGTCCTCAAGCTTTTTTTGAAATATTATCAATATATACATAAAATCGCAATTTGTTATTGAGGGTGACACCAAGATCGCGAATGTTTTCAACATAGGACACCTCCTCACCTCACCTTATTATTTATGTAGTACTTGATGTTGCTCGTGACTTCGTCCGTATTTTTAAAGGAATTGTAGCTTAAATCCTTCCCCAGGATGCAATTTATCTCCTTGCCAAAATTTATTAATAAGTTTTAAACCAATCACACTCACCAACCATTAAAAAGTTCCATACAAACATTCACACTCCATTTTACTCCTTTATGAGAGTTATTTTGAAAAATCCTGAAAAACGTGTCCATTTATTTTGCATTTTAAGTATCCAAACCAAGTTTCTAAGAAATCACACCACCCGTTAAAAAGTTCCCTAACAAACTTTGACCCCCCATATTACCCCTTTGTTAAGGTTATTTTAAAAAATCCTGAAACACAACACGTGTTTCAGGATTTTCATTTATTTTTCATTTTATATATTCATAGCAAGTTTCAAGCAAATATCACCACGCGTTAAAAAATTTCATATACTCGTTCTCACCCCTTTTCACCCTCTTAGATATTAAATTTCAAAAAATCCCTCCTTAGTGGGTGGTTTTCCTGTAAAAGGAAGCCAAATTTCAATTCCAAATTTCAGCTTTCTAGCTTCAGCAGTTTCGGCTCGGCGATGATGAATCAGTCAGTCAGTCAGTTAGTCAGTGAGGTTAATCTATTTTATTGGTATAGATGACCTAGAAGCAACAATTTTTTTTCTGGTGAAACGAATCACATGACATTTTTGTGTATTCAGGCTCATGCCGTTCAAACCACACCAAGAGACCAAACTGTCGAGATCCTTTTGAAGAAGTAGTACATCTTCGGCAGAATGAACCCTTCTAAAGATTTTTAAATCATCAAAGAACATATAAACTTTCGGATTTTTAAAACATCTACCAATATAATTTATGAAAACGTTAAAATAGAGGCAAAACTTTAAAAAACGTTCTAATCATCAAATCAAATTTCAACCCCCATTGCACCCCTTTCCATGGGTTGTTTTGGAAAACCCTGAAACACTTGTCTATTTTTTTTGTATTTATGGTATACAAAAAAAATTCAAGCAAACCGCATCACACTTTAAAAAACCCTATACAAATTTTAAGCCCGTTGCACCTCACCCCTCTTTTAGGAATGTTATAATAAATTGAAACGACACCGCATGTACTGACTCGTCTTTCCTGCGGGTCCTGCCGGCAAGTTAGAGAGGTTAATGTGGGCACCTGGGAAGGCCTGCGCTATCAAACAGAATCCGCGGCGTCAGTCGAGAGGAAACTTCACCAACTGAGCTTGCTGGATTGTATCCATGAACGAAAGTTTTCAATTACAAATGTAACTCTGCTCTGTAACTTGACTGACGTCACCTAAATAATCTTCAACAGACGTCCAATGATGATGATGAAAAACAAAACCCTTTCCTAAGATGTGACCTGTGCCTGTGCGATCCTAAGAACCCTTTTCTCTGAAATATTTTTTTACCTCAAAATAAAATTTGTCTAAAATATTTGAAACCCATATAATCAAAATCGCTTGTCTGATTCAACATATACCTAACATAAAATTTCTTATGTATCGGTCGTTATCAAATACCAAACTTCATGCATATTGAAACAATCCAAAAGTTTGTCTTATCAACATATATACAAACTTACAAACTTTACCTTATTGAATATGTGGATAAATAGAATAAAATGTGATCTCTATTTAAGAAAACTCTATACCTTAAACCGTGTGAAAGCTACAATGTGCTAAATACGGTAGCAACACAAACACACTGCCAGAGCCATAAATGTAACAAAATGTAACATGATTACTCTTGTTACAAACTAAGCAGGTAAGCACTTAGTTGTTATAAACGCCGGTAACATTAACAACATCCAGCTGTGTCTCGGATGCATTAAACTGTTACCTAAACTTAAATTGATTTCAAGCTTCCAATTGTTTGTAATAACGATACGATTCGTACATTAGTCGACTTTGTCTGTCAGATTACGAAACTCGCGACAGTAGCAATAGGCATGTATTGTGCAATCATTGCTGTCAAGCACACGTTCTGACCGTTAATAAATCTGCTATAAATAAATAAATAATGCAAGACATTTAACACAGAGTCATCTAGCCCCAAAGTAAGCAAAGCTTGTGTTATGGGTAACACATGGCTGATATACTACTTATATACTTTTTTTAGTAAAAACATACATATTATGCACAAGAATACCCAGATCCAAGTCATCTGCAAGTATTTGAATACTTGCAGATCATACAAGCATTTGTACAAGCATACAAGGGAACCGAACTCGCAACCGCAGAAGATTGAGGTCTCAGGCAGGCCTTCGACTACTACGCCACAGAGGTCGTTTATAAGCGTAAGTTTTAAGGCTTGCAGGATGGCGGTAGGGAATAATAGGCTGCGTTTCGTTTCCATAATAAGGGGTTTTTTTACGACTCGCAACTTGTTTCTCTAATATTGTTGTCCCGTTGCTTCTGATGTTGCTGATGCTACTGTTACTTTTATGTATTGGGCTCCTTAAATAGGCTAAAGCGATATCCAAGTAGATACTTAAACAAGTCAATCAAGTCAACTCAAACCAACTTACCAATACTTATCAATTATACCTATTCTGCAACGCTCTCGCAGGGTACAATGTAACAATACTTACAGCATTTTTGTTAGACCTATGCTGAATGTACATTGTAGCATAAATAAATAAAATGAAATGAAGTATAATACACTAAGAAAACATCAAAAACATAAATTTATTGTTTGACACAATCCCAATGAGCCCGAACACGATACCTCAGCTGTAAAATGGTGAGGACTAACTGGGTAACCTGTAGGTTCCAAATGATGCTGTCGAAACGGTTCAAGTTTAATGTTCCTGCATTAGAGTAAGAGGATACCAAATTTCGAATCTATCAGACCTATGGAATTGCTCGCGGCTCTTCATCAACTACAAAAGAGCTGATGATCTTCAAGTGGATGAACAGATTTCCAGGAGTAATAGCAAAATAAATGATTTAGTTTGTAAAGATAAACTAAACCAAAATCGGTTCATATACATATTTGGGAACTACAATGCCACAGACTGGCACGCACATACAAACTATCCTCTTCAATTTGTTGGCTTCCTGTTTTAAAAATTACACAACAGAAGTTGGTACGTACGTTTTTTTTTCTTTGAAAAAAGAAACGAACAACGGTTAATGTGTTTATATTAAAGTTTGCGGGGGTTTTATAGAGCAGGTAACATTACCCACTCCATAGATTAACTATACCTTTTAAGATTTTCTATCAGAAGCCTCTTCTCTACAAAACCATTATACTCTTATCTATTATCCTGATTGCCTTACTAGATACACTTTATTCGCCAACAGTTGATCTGCTAAGTAATTCTTTAAGACGTTATTGGCTCTCGGAGCTCACATAGCAACCTCTTCCAGTTGATTTGGCTCGTTAAGCCGATGACAGGTTCTTTTAAACGATGCCTTGATTCTATAGTTTCACCGCACTAACTATTTCGTTATATAATAACGATCTTATTTTATTCGAACCAAAGTTTTAATTAGAGCATATTTAAAGAATACTTATTAAATTTACGTTATTAAGTTCATGTTGATACCGTTATTGATTTTAGTAAGACGTTACTATCTATGTTTAAACAACAAATAATATTAATATAATAATGTCTCCCTGAAAAAATACTAGTTACTAGCTACTCGCTTTTGCCTGCGGCTTCGCACGCGTGGTACCTACATAAAATATGCCCATGCCCTATCCCAAAATACAATCTATTTCATCAAGACCAAATAACATAAAGATCCGTTCAGCAGTAAAAATGGTTACAAGCAAACAGACAAACACAGACATTTTAGAATTCGTAATATTTGTATGTTACATGAATGTACGTCTGGTCTAGTTAACAACTTTAGAACAAAAGAGTTACTGCAAAAAAACAACTCATATACACGTAACTTTGACTTTCTATAAAGGTCTTGAACTAGACCATGGCAGCTAATGACTGCGGATACTTACATAATTCTTTGGACCCTTATGCGGTCTTGTTATGCGACATGGCGCGTCACCTGTGACTCGGTGTGCTAGAAACCTAAGCACTAGTTATTGTCTACTCAACAGCAACTAGAGAGCTTTGTTCCGAGCACTTCTGCACACTCTAAGCAACTCCCTCGAGTGGCTCACTGCGTGCTCTTTTATTTATCGAGTGTGGATTAATAAGCTTAGAGACGTCACGTAGGTAAGATTTGATAGGACTGGTTAAGGTGATAGGCTGGAACTTATGCATGGCAATGCAACAGAGATAGTTCTATGTCTGGGTGTTATAAAGTATCTAATGTGTATCCTAGCTGTCCCGCTCAGGACTTCATCCACGCGTTTTAAGAAGACAAATATCACATTAAAATACAATTTAAAGCTCCCGGGATAATCTAGCTAGATCAAAGATTTACGACGAATACTCGTAAAATCACAAACAAACCTAAAAACTTTACTTCAATAAAATGTAATATACAGGGAATTCAGGAACTAGTATTTTAAGCCTGAACGAGCAGATTCCGACCATGAAATTTAACAGTTGTGGGGGTACAAATCCTAAGAATTAATATTTTCAGATTTCCATACAAAAACATTCAAAAAATAAAATTGACAACCCTTATTTTGTCAACAATGTTTCTAAGTGCGTTACCTACCTACATACCTACCTACCTAGTTTCGCGTGAGTTCAAATAGTCTGCTAAGCTAGGCTAGATACCTACCTAGGTTGGTGTATGTAAGTATCTTTTAACGTAGGTACCTACATTACATACTGGCTGCGGTATTCACACAAGCCATGTAGTTTCGTTTGTAGCACAAAACTAAGTAGGTAGATATTTATTTAGTAACTACCTACGAATCCAGCGGCTAATCTAGTTACCTATTCGCCTATTCGTTACAATGTTTTTAATTTTATGGTAAACGAAGCAACTACTTATGAAGATTACATACCGTTTAATGTCTTGTTCTAGGCGGATCCAGAAATTTTTTGAAAATTTACAATAACAAACACCACTATACACGATTAGTAGGTACCTACTCTAGGTACTACCTCCTAGGTATCCAACACAAAGCACTTATGATTGAGTTAAAAAAACACATGGTTACTCGTAAAAATCACACACAATGGTCACATGAATGGTTCAATGTGCCAAGCATTGTCCATAGTTCGACGCGGCACCATCACACAAAAATCATAACGTCCGTCATGATGATAACTCGACAACACGACGTACAACAAATCACTGAGCAAAAATCAATTCAATCAAAGCAAAATAAAATCCTTTGAAATTGCCGACAATTTTTTAGGGTTCATTTTTGTTGTGATAAATTCAAACCTATCACAATGATGACATTCATGTTGGTAAATACTATTTTGGTTCTTAGTGAAGTTATTTTGCTTAGTTTATTCTGTAGTCATGTCACTGCTTCTTTCTTGGTCACTGAATCCTTTAACCACTCTAGTTCTTTCACCATTAATCATCATGTTAAGGCTACATACAGAAAAAAACCAGTGACAAAACAAATTAATTCAGCACACTCTGACCAAGAAAAAACCAATGACAGAATTAATAAATAAATAAATGAATAAAATAAATAAAGTCTTAATCGGAACAAGGACTAAAAACAATTTCCAACCAATTCGGAACCAATTTCTGACCAAATAATAAATGTCGGCTTATTACAAAGGTAGACTATTTTTGGAATTAGCCGGTATTTATTAATTATTATGTGGATTGAACTCTTCTGATTGGTTGTCGGTTTTGTTTGAGACCTTTGATAAAAATCCGCGAAGTCACAGAGTCGCACAATGAGGTGGACAGATAAAACTATGGGAAAATATGGGATAGACAAGATTTTTCATAGAAATTCAAATTATTAGATACTTAGCCTAGAAATGTTATTAAGAAATCTATCTACCTACCTAAGAAAAATGTTGTAGGTTGGGTACCTAACGCTTTGAATTTCTATGAAGATCTACCTACCTATGTATTCTACCTACTTACGAAAAATGTTGGTTAGATACCTACCTATCCTATGCTTTACATTTCTATGAAGATCCAAATCAAGTTGTTTTAATAAAGAGTTGTGAACATGTTATCATCATCATCATAAAAAAATCCTGTGTCATAAATGCAATAAATCCGAAAATTTGATAGAAGAATAAACAAGATTCTTATAAAAATTGCAGCTGATCTCAACAAAGACACAAAAATTTACTTTCTTCTCAGAGGCATCACAATGTAGGCAACTTTTATGTTTGTGTGCGTGAACTCAAACGATTCTTCATTTTGGGGTCACGCTCAGAGTTCAATAAACAGCTGATTTTAGGGACGTTACCATTTGTAGTAAGTGCAGTTTTGAAGCAAACTTTGCTGCTCATTTCTTGAATGAAAAACATTGAAAAGAGGTAAAACATATGTTGTTCACGTAAGTATCGAGAATCGGCCCACCTCGGCATAAAATACTAGTTCCGAGGCACCCAGTAGATTAATTATTTGACCACCACTCCTTAGTAACTCAGACTTATGCTTGGATTTTTGCTTAGAACGTGCAGGGTTTCCCGCAATCGCGTTGCCTATTTGATATAGTTAATAATTATCCAGAATATGTGCTTATTTTGTGTTTCAAAAGATTGTATTGTCCCGTTGTCCCGTTGCTTATTATTATAACACATAAGTTGATATTGCTTGAAAAGTATATGTAGTTCATAATGTTCCAGACTTTAAAATTTTAAAGATAAACACAAACACCAGCAATCAGTTTCACGCCCTGGTAGAGTGCTTATATCCCGTGTATGAAATGTATGTATTTTCTCAATGTATATTATATCTGCAAGTATTTGTCTCGGGTCTGGTATGTCTATGTATAATATGTGTATAATACATAGAAATACCAAAAAAGTATATAAGTATTGTATTGTCAATTATCAATCAATTATCAATGTAATTATCAGTCATCTGGTACCCATAACACAAGTTCTGCTTACTTTGGGGCCAGAAGATGCTGTGTGAAATGTCTGAGATTATTTATTATTTATTTATTTATTATAGGCTTTGACACCCCATTATCTCATTGCGAATTATGCACAAGTAGTTAGTCATTATCCAGTCTTTGAAATTATAATGATTCGGAAAAACAGCACCATCAGTCAGTTTCATTCCTTGTAGAGTGTTTTTATACCGTGCCAGTATGTATTTTGCGTCATTTTTTATACAGAAATACGTGCTTCTTTAGTTTTTATAAAAAAATTTTTTCTCATGTTTGAAATCGATCGCGTTACAGAAATTACAATAAATCAAAATTTTTGTAAAATCTATCCACCGGTGTTTAAGATTGATTTTGAAAAGAAAAAAAATACGTATCTATTTATTTTGTATATAATGTATACAAACCAAGTTTCACGCAATTCGCACTTCGTGTTATAGAATTATTTTGCAAAATCTTGAAGCACATGTTTGTTTATTTTATATTCAGGGTATGTAAACTAGGTTTTAAGCAAATCGCATCATACGTTTAAACGTTCCCATACAAGTTTTAAGCCCTCATTGTACCCTTGTTTAAGGGTAGGTCGAAAATAAAAATTGAGCAATGTTTTAGATTTGTATGTTTACGGAATACTATTTTTCATACAATCCTTTTTTTTCTTTTCCACCTTGTTAGGCGAAAATTCAAGCCCTTCAAAAAATGCTCGTACCAAAATTCAAACCTTGTAATTTTGAAGATTTCATGATGAGTGAGCGAGTCAGTGAGTGGACTTCTCCTGAATACTACTCTGTCAAGAAAGTACCGGGAAACGATCAATAACACAGAAAATGTTAGTTATTCATCCAAATTTATTTTATCGCCTTCAAAGTATTCTCCTTCAGAAACGATACACTTACGCCAACGAATAATTCAATCATTAAACATTTTTTAAATGAATTAAGTTTAGTTCTCGCCGCGAATTCACCTTTATGTTTTCTACCGAATCGAAACGGGTGCTACGAAGTGGCAAATTGAGTTAAGAATATAAATAATAAATAAAATATAAATAATAAATAAATAATCCCGGACATTTCACACACCATCATCTGGCCCCAAAGTAAGCAGAGCTTGTGTTATGGGTACCAACCAACATGACTGATATGCTACTTATATACTTCTTTTTTGTAAATACATACATATAAACACATACACATACATACATTCATGGAAACAGCCAGACCCGAGATCCTTAAAACTACTTGCAGATCATACTAACATTTGTCTCGCGGCAGGAATCGAACCCGCAACTGTCTGCGTCTCAGCCAGACCTTAGCCCACTGCACCACATAGGTCGTCATAATATTCCTTATATACTGTTTGACCTTCCGGCAAGAATCCCGAGTGCAAATTCTGCAGTCAAAATCATGTTTCATACCCAACTGCGATAGGCAAAGAAAACAGTCAACATGACTTTGACTTTTGATTGACTTAAGCGCGTTTTTTTCGGTTTCGGTTATGTTGGAAGCTTTTTGTTTAGTTTGCATGTCTTAAGTAACATGCGTTTCATGAATGTTGGTTCATAATTTACTCGTTTTAGCATGCCCTCAGCGACTCTTATGCAATTGAGTTTTTGGAGAGAATTCATGCATTTTGGGACTAGCCGAGGGGCAACATGTTTCATACCCAAGTGATTATTTAAAATGGTAGGGATCAACTCGTGAGACACAGAAAGACTAGCAGCTATCTCTCTTTTTCTCATTTTCTTCACTTTTGCGATGTTAACTTTAGTTGATGACGTTGATGGCCTACCAGAGCAAGGCAAATCTTCCATCACATCTCGATCGCTTTTGAACGCTTTGTACATCATATAAGCACATGTTTTTGATATAGGCGATTCACCGTAAACTTTTTGTAACATTTTCAGGAACTCCGAACACGAAATTCCATTGACGATGCAAAATTTAAGACAAACTCTATCTTCGATGTATTTGTCCAATATGAAATTTGCAATACACACTAGATATGATCTAACTAAAAACGGCACTGTATGTAATCTAAGTAACAGATGCAACTCAAACTCCGCGCCTAAATGGAAACCAGTTGTGTCAATCTAACAACAAAAAAATACAAAAAATTGAATTTGGAATCATAAAGAAATCATTTAAATGTCATATTGACACGTTGGAATTTAGACTGCGTAAGCTACGTATCTACATATTCAAGGCGATGAAACATGTGGCAGACCGGAGCAAAATCAAGATGATCTATCTAGCTCTATGTCAAGCAATCTTAGGCTACTGTGTCACCTCTTGGGGAGGCGCAGCAAAGTCTCATCTTATTGTTGTAGAGACAGCTCAAAGAGCTGTTCTGAAGGTGAGTGCGGGTTTTCCCTACCGCTTCCCCACAAGTGAGATGTATGAAAAGTGCGATGTCCTTTCTGTTAGAAAACTCTTTCCACTGCAAGTAGTACACTCCACTCACTCCCAACTTACCTAAGACTCAACTCTTGTAAGGGCCAAAAAAAAAAGGGCAATATACTTCGCTCTCAATCCTTCCGTACTATCCTTTCACACAACTTTGTTTGTTTTTTGGAGCCGTGTATCTATAACTAGCTGCATTTTTTTAAAGGAATTGTAGCTTAAAGTTTCAAACCAATCACACCCACCACTCATTAAAAAGTTTCATACAAACATTCACACCCCATTTTACTCCTTTACGAGGGTTATTTTTAAAAAATCCTGAAACACGTGTCCATTTATTTTACATTTTAAGTATCCAAGTAACAACAACAGCAACACCAGCAACACCACCCGCTAAAAAGTTCCCATACAAACTTTGACATCCCATTTTACCCTTTTGTTAGGGTTGTTTTGAAAAATCTTGAAACATGTGTTCATTTATTTTGCATTTTATTTATCCATATTAAGTTTAAAGTAAATCGCACCACGCGTTAAAAAGTTTCATACATTCGTTTTCACCCCTTTTTACCCTCTTAGGGATTGAATTTCAAAAATCCCGCCTTAGTGGGTGGTTTTGCTGTAAAAGGAAGCTACCTTTTAAATTTCAGCTTTTTAGCTTCAGCTGTTTCGGCTCGGCGATGATGAATCAGTCAGTCAGTCAGGTTAAGCTCTTTTATAGGTATAGATAAGGTGAATAGCTTATTATCTATATATCCCCTAAGTCAGGCAAAGTGCAAAAACTTAGTTACAAAGTGGTTAAAAACGCACCTACCAGCAACCTGAAAATCTACTATGCCTAATGTCTTAACCTACCAAACTAATTACCTAAAATATTTTTCAGCTTACTTCTCATGCTTACACACACCCACACACTCTCACGCATACCCTCACTAACTCAACACACTACTTGTAACTAAAAGTTTAATATATATATATTGTTCTGTTACCTATTTTTAGTTACGGTATATACGGTATTCTGTAGAATCTTTAGCTACTATAGGTACCACCATATTTTTTTAATGTTTATTGTATTTTTTGTTTCATTTTGTTGCTCATTCTTTTACATTATCACCAGAGTAAATTTAAAAAATGTTCTTCGTATGATATTATTATAGGCCTACCATAGGTTAAATAGGACAACGTCGTTTGTTTTTTTACTCTCGCGGAGTGGGAGCACCTGGTGACCTGTAACACAGGTTTCGCAAACCTATCTCAGGCACCAGTCTCTCGCAAAACAGGTCTACAAATTTGTAAAACGCACCAAATACATAGCCCTAGTACTTATAAGAACCTTTGTGAGAGAAAATAAATGAATTTTATTATTATTATTGTTATTATATCCTTGCCCGACACTTTTTAGACAGAATGTATATATAGATTAAAAAATACTCGTGGTCGCCCACTGGTCGAAATTCGACCACAATTGATTACTTATTACTTATACCATTAATTATTAATAATAAATAAATAAATAATGCCGGACATTTCACACAGCATCATCTGGCCCCAAAGTAAGCAGAGCTTGTGTTATGGGTACTACATGAATGATATATCCCACATAATATATACTTTTTTTTATAAATACATGCATGTTATACATAGAAACACCCAGACCCGTGACAAATACTTGCAGATCATGCAAACATCCTTGCAAACAACCCGCAACCTGCTGCGTCTGAGCCGGACATTAGTCCACTGCTCCACAGGAGGTCGTCATCCGTTAATGTATTTTTTATGCATAATTTCATAAAAATATTAGTATTCTGCACTCCTCTATATAAACTATAAGTTTGCGAAAATTCATACTCCTTCGTCCGCGCAATTTTCGTAAAAAGGGGTACAAGGTTTTTGCTTCATGTATTAATATATAGATATAAGTATTCTATCAGCCGTTTGCTCACCATAATACAAGCTATGCTTAGTTTGGGGCTAGATGGTGTTCTTTACGCCCAATATTGGTATAATGCACACAAATTTGAAAATAAAACAAAAATTCCTGTTGGCAAAGTTACAAAAACAGTTATTTTCATATTGTAACTTATAGTCAAGATGACCAAGTAAGTCAAGATGACTCTGTTTAAGGCATTTTGTCAAAACTTCTATACGTGCAGCCTATGGGTACGATATACGTAGAAGGCGTACAGTGCACTAAGAGTCCAGTATAATAACGGGTTCAGGATGCTGATGCGTCTGCCGCAGTTCTGTAACGCATCAGGAATGTTTGCAGATGCACACATGACATGACATGAACTCAATTGTTCGCAAGAGGATCGCATCCCTGATGCCCCGCACCTGCGCCAGCTCCCACAGCTTACTTGCAATTGTGACTGATAGTTTTAGTTTCAATTCTGGCATCATGAGCCACTGGGTTGTAAGCCAACATCGGCCGCTCGCCCCACGAGTAACCCGATAATTGTTGACATTTTAAAATGTAAATTTGCTCATTTTATTTAAAATCCACATGACATCATAATTGAAATTATTATTATTGTTATTTATTGATTGAATGATTTTTTTTGTTTGCTTTGTAATTCTACTAACCACTCTCAATTTTATATACGTGTTACTAACAAAATGGATGTACTATGTCTGAATAAATGAATTTTCAATTTCAATTTCAATTATTCAAAAGAAAAATATCATGACGCCTGTAATCCTCGCGCTTGGTAGACCCCTCATCAGATCTGTAATTATTTAGATCTTTGAATCTTTCAATGTTTTAGGTTCTAGGATGTGCCGGCTTGCTCACGATGTGACAGTTGCCGTATTCTTTTAATTTCCTTGGTGCACGACCCGATTTAAACCCGACCTTATCTATCCATTTTTGTTTATCCTGTACATAAAAAGGTTGCCTGGAATATATCGCTTTTAGCGATATATTCCAGGCCGCCTATTGTACAATTTTATTTCAAATATTTCTTCTGTGTTCTTTTTGTTTACAATAAAGTGTTAATCTATGTATCTATTTATCTTATGATCGGAAGGCGAGAGTGCTTCCACTACATCACCTGTGCTCTTTTTGTCAGCTAATATTAAAAAGCTTGGTTGAACTGATTCCATGTATTTTATGTAAAATGATTTATTTTAATCTCGGGCACTCAAATACACGAGTAATAGGTGCTCGTAGCATGTGGGGATAAATTACAGTTTTAATTAAATTTTGCGGGAAAAGCCAATAATGTTACAGTAACTGACGGAGGTTCTTACGAAAGCCTTAATTTACAGGCCGCTAATTAATGAAATTTTGATATCAAGAAACAATATAACTATAATTACGTTTAAAACTAATAAGAAAATACTAAATTCATTTATTAAATTCATTTATATAAAAATACGAAATTCCGTTTACCTGCGGGCCTAGCACGGCACGAGGAGAAATAGTCTTTCCACCTTTTTATCCACCTGTCAGTGGAAATACACCACCACCTGTCCACCACAAGTGGATAAAAACGGGGGAAAGACTATTTCTCCTCGTGCCGTGCTAGGCCCGCTGGATGACATATTTTTTCCAGCGATTGCTTTAAAAACCAAACTAACGAACCGATATTGATGAAATTTCTATGGGACTAATCGGAAAGTATATCCTTTCACATAAAAATATTTTTTTACAAATTGGTTAATAAATAACGGAGTTATGAAGTAACAAACAGAATAAAATTTACACCCGAATTGAGAACCTTTTTAATTCAGTTCAACATGGGAAATAGTGGTAGCACCCTTGCCTTCCTATCATAAAGTTGTTTTTGCACTGGAGGTCTAGTGGTTGTGGCCTAACCTTGCGATCCTAAAGTCGTGGGTTCGAATACTTACCGTACGGATTTTTCTGTCCAAAACATGTATGTGCGCTATACCTCAAAAGTTCAAAGACAGGTGCACAAAAGGAGCTTCCGAGGCGCACTTTAACCCTTTCACCACACTGGTTCTAAGTAACTAGTGGCACGATAAGAAGAAGATAAGGTCGTGGGTTCGAATCTTGAATTGCGCAATGCTAGTGCTAAGCTGCGAAGGAAAAAAACAATTAAAAAATGCATGCAATGCAATCTGTTACATTACTAACTACTGAAAATACAAAATAAAAAAATACTGTGCAAAGCGCGGGCACTAAATATAATGTTTGGACGTGCCTCTTACTAACCCTCTTAGATATCCTATAACTACATAACGAAATATTTGAGGTATCTACCAAAAGTTTATATGTTTTTTTTATAATAAATTATAAATTCTAAACATTTCACACAGCATTATTTAGCCCCAAAGTAAACTTGAATTATGGGAACCATATGACTGACATACTACTTATGTACCTTTTTTTTAACTCCACGACAAAATTTGCAGATTTAACAAACATTTGTCCCGCGGCGGGAATCGAACGTGTCTCAGGCGAGCCTTCGCCCTCTGCGCCAACAGAGGTCGTCGAAATAATAGTATTCAATAATAATATTAATAATAAAGTTATAATAGTAAAATATTGATATTTAGTATCACTATTATCAAACACCGTCAACTAAATAATTATCCTACGATAATGTTATTCAGTTATTATGAGCTACGTGTATCTACAGATGCACGGTTACGCTTGTTGCGCGCAAAGGTAACACTCTGTCAGCGGACGCAGTGGGCAGAGCGGACGGAGCGGACGGTAGCGGACCCCCGCCGCCATTACGGAACACATTAATTTTTCACATCCGGCCCCCGGACATAATTGAGCCGTTACACCTCCGCTGAGCTTTGAGCCACATTTCACGTGAGCTCGCTAATAATTACTGCACGCTAAGAGCATTAATTTTCACGTGTGAAATAAAGAGTGTAAATTATACGTGAACTGTGTTATAGTTGTAAATTGAATGCACATGTAGAGACATCTTTGATTATTGCCAGGTTATTAAATTACTCATTCGAAAAATCGAGATCAAAATAATGTAAATGCGTATTCTGCAAATGAATGAATAAATAGAAAAGTAATAATAATAATAGAAAATAATAATTAATAATAATAATAAATTTGCACATTTCACACAGCATTATCTGACCCCAAAGTAAGCAGAGCTTATGTTATGGGTACCACATGACTGATAACATTACTTGTATACTTTTTTTTATTTTGTTGTAAATACATACATATTATAAATAGAAACACCCAGACCCAAGACACATACTTGCAGATCATACAAACATTTGTCCGAGTAATCCGATATAGATAATTATTTTAGAGTATACTTGAAAGTATACTTCGAAGTATAAATAAAAATACTCTATTTAATTTTCAAAACGAAAATCAAACCAAAGGGTAAAAAAACAAAGGATGATTGATTGTTCACCCACTGAGTTCACATCTGTGAACCGATTATGTTGAAACTTGGATCACTTATGTAGTTCTTATGACACTACGACATGACGGAGACAGAAGACAGTCGAGGAAGCTCCTTACAGTTTATAATAGCTACCTCGTATATGGGCTTATTGTCTGAGCTCTGCCTTCTGCGCTGTAGGTTGAAGGTTTGATTCCCTCCCAGGGCAAACATTTGTGTGTTTGTGTGAAGGATTTAGGGGAGACCTTTGCCCAGCAGTGGGACGATATAGATCAAATAAAAAGAACACAACATTGCTTCAAAAACTTAAAATAGCAGCAAATTCAAAAAATATATATGTATGACCTAAACGAAACCATAATACAAATACGGCTTTTGTATGAGTGACGGAGTTAACAGGCCGCCCAAAGCCCTTCATCCTGGTCTATCAGCTCTTGAAAATTTGGAATCGACAGCTTAAAGTACTTTCCACAACAACAACGCGACTTTTCGCGAAAACGGTTGCAAACATTTTTCGAAATGCCTGAAATATAACTTTTTTTACGTTTTCAACTCCCATATCTCCGCCATTTTGAAAAAATTCCAGAAACTGAATCGACAAAAAATAATATTTATAGTTATGGAACCTGCTCACAACTTATCACGAGAATCGGTTGAGAAATGCGAGAAATCCGGACAGACGCAAGCCGGACAAACGGAAATACGATAACATTTTTGACTAAGCTGAAACGGAGGCACACGTTCGCGCTTCGCGCTCACTTGGTCAATTAAAACCTTGGATAGATTCTACCTTGTATAATATGAAATCAAAAAAGCTTGTTGCTGCTCCCAATAAACCCCCAAAATCCGATTATGCCCATCCATTACAACCAATTCATTTTTGTTGCATAAAAATAAGAGATGATAACATTTTTTGTGTTTCCTTGTACTCGCTCTGGAGCCCCGTATACGGGGCTCAGGGTCTCCGGATTAAGTACGAGAATGCAATTTACATGCGTCCTTCGGGAAAATTGTTTTCACCAAAACTGAAATGAAATGGCTTAGTCTCTAATACCTCATATACACGAGACTAGTGCAATGCAGGCAAAGAGATACATTTGCTCATTTTTCGGTTACTGTAATATACATTTTTGGGAAATCAGGAACTTATCCAATGATGTAAGAATATATTTTATCACTTTGAGTACTACGAGTATATAGTACAGTACAGAATGTACCACGGGTCAAAGACATCTATATATATAGAAGGCGATGTGTGTATGTCTATTTTTCTTTTTTGCATCTTTGTCAAACCTAACAAGGTTTTTAAGATGTTTACAGTTAACTATGTATTTACCATAAAATAAGACAATAAAAAAATAAATATATGTTCCCTATATACTCCAAAACGGCTGGACCGATTTCAACTCTTTTTTTTGAAAATCTTCAAATTGACTTAGCAGGTGATCCTGTCGAGTTTGGTAGCGATCGGATCAACAGAACTTTTTTTTTTGCTTCAATCAAATTTGGTATGGATATATATTGTATCTTAGGAACGGACCTAGGCTACTTTTTATATATGTACTATGCGTGCGAAGCCGCGAGCAAAAGCTAGTACAATATAAAAGTCAATTTAAACGTTTGCTGGTTTTAGAATTACCACCCCAATTTATATTTTGTATCAATAAACATCATAAATAATCTTATCCTACTAATATTATGAAAATAAATGTTTTGTGGATGTTCGTTTGTGGTTCAATTGCGTATTGTAGGGTAAACTACGGTAGATTTAAAAGTTATATATCTCCTAAAAGAACCAAAAAGTGTTATAGTTGTAAATTGAATGCACATGTAGAGACATCTTTGATTATTGCCAGGTTATTAAATTACTCATTCGAAAAATCGAGATCAAAATAATGTAAATGCGTATTCTGCAAATGAATGAATGAATAGAAAAGTAATAATAATAATAGAAAATAATAATTAATAATAATAATTAATCCGGACATTTCACACAGCATTATCTGACCCCAAAGTAAGCAGAGCTTGTGTTATGGGTACCACATGACTGATAACATTACTTGTATACTTTTTTTTATTTTGTTGTTAATACATACATATTATAAATAGAAACACCCAGACCCGAGACAAATACTTGCAGATCATACAAACATTTGTCCCGCGGCGGGAATCGAACCCGCAATCTTTTGCGTCTCAGCCGGACCTAAGCCCACTGCGCCACAGAGGTCGTCATATAATCAATAATTCAATCAATCGTTTATTTGGCAAATAAGTACAGGAAAAAAAAGTCTTGGCTAAAATTACTTATAAATATATAGGTATACCAATCAGTTAATAAAAGGATAAAGTAAGCACCTACCTAGTAAGCATGAGCGTGAGTGTCAAAAGGCGTTCATCTCAGCATGTGTTGGATGGAAAGAAGTAATGGCTTACTGCTGAAAATCAGCTTTGATTTTCAGCAGTAAGCTAGGTTTACGAGCGTAGTGCAGCAGTGACAACAGAATAATTAACATAAGATGGATAGGTAAATACAAAAAAAAAATAAGTTAAAATTATAATTTGGTACATTAATAAAGTAAGATTTTAAACCGATGAAAAAACGGAGAAGTTTCTCAAGGCAGCCTGTAGTTTTTATTGTATAATCATGTATAACTCTTTACAGAGTAATCCGATATAGATAATTATTTTAGAGTATACTTGAAAGTATACTTCGAAGTATAAATAAAAATACTCTATTTAATTTTCAAAACGAAAATCAAACCAAAGGGTAAAAAAACAAAGGATGATTGATTGTTCACCCACTGAGTTTACATCTGTGAACCGATTATGTTGAAACTTGGATCACTTATGTATTTCTAATGACACTACGACATGACGGAAACAGAAGACAGTCGAGGAAGCTCCTTACAGTTTATAATAGCTACCTCGTATATGGGCTTATTGTCTGAGCTCTGCCTTCTGCGCTGTAGGTTGAAGGTTTGATTCCCTCCCAGGGCAAACATTTGTGTGTTTGTGTGAAGGATTTAGGGGAGACCTTTGCCCAGCAGTGGGACGATATAGATCAAATAAAAAGAACACAACATTGCTTCAAAAACTTAAAATAGCAGCAAATTCAAAAAATATATATGTATGACCTAAACGAAACCATCATACAAATACGGCTTTTGTATGAGTGACGGAGTTAACAGGCCGCCCAAAGCCCTTCATCCTGGTCTATCAGCTCTTGAAAATTTGGAATCGACAGCTTAAAGTACTTTCCACAACAACAACGCGACTTTTCGCGAAAACGGTTGCAAACATTTTTCGAAATGCCTGAAATATAACTTTTTTTACGTTTTCAACTCCCATATCTCCGCCATTTTGAAAAAAATCCAGAAACTGAATAGACAAAAAATAATATTTATAGTTATAGAACCTGCTCACAACTTATCACGAGAATCGGTTGAGAAATGCGACCTGTAGAGGAGAACATCCGGACAGACGCAAGCCGGACAAACGGAAATACGATAACATTTTTGACTAAGCTGAAACGGAGGCACACGTTCGCGCTTCGCGCTCACTTGGTCAATTAAAACCTTGGATAGATTCTACCTTGTATAATATAAAATCAAAAAAGCTTGTTGCTGCTCCCAATAAACCCCCAAAATCCGATTATGCCCGTCCATTTTTTCATAATTAATTTTTGTTGCATATAAATAAAACATTTTTTGGGTTTCCTTGTACTCGCTCTGGAGCCCCGTATACGGGGCTCAGGGTCTCCGGATTAAGTACGTGGATGCAATTTACATGCGTCCTTCGGGAAAATTGTTTTCACCAAAACTGAAATGAAATGACTTAGTCACTAATACCTCATATACACGAGAATAGTGCAATGCAGGCAAAGAGATACATTTGCTCATTTTTCGGTTACTGTAATATACATTTTTGGGAAATCAGGAACTTATCCAATGATGTAAGAATATATTTTATCACTTTGAGTACTATGAGTATATAGTACAGTACAGAATGTACCACGAATTTAAGGGTCAAAGACATCTATATATATAGAAGGCGATGTGTGTATGTATATTTTTCTTTTTTGCATCTTTGTCAAACCTAACAAGGTTTTTAAGATGTTTACAGTTAACTATGTATTTACCATAAAAAAAGACAATAAAAAAATAAATATATGTTCCCTATATACGGCTGGACCGATTTCAACTTTTTTTTTTGAAAATCTTCAAATTGACTTAGCAGGTGATCCTGTGGAGTTTTGTAGCGATCGGATCAACAGAACTTTTTTTTTTTGCTTCAATCAAGTTTGGTATGAATATATATTGTATCTAAGGAACGGACCTAGGCTACTTTTTATATATGTACTATGCGTGCGAAGCCGCGAGCAAAAGCTAGTACAATATAAAAGTCAATTTAAACGTTTGCTGGTTTTAGAATTACCACCCCAATTTATATTTTGTATCAATAAACATCATAAATAATCTTATCCTACTAATATTATGAAAAAAAATGTTTTGTGGATGTTCGTTTGTGGTTCAATTGCGTATTTGGATGAAACTAGGTAAAGATTTAATCTGTGACCTTGAAGAGCATAAAGGATAGTTTTATTATAGGGTAAACTACGATAGATTTAAAAGTTATATATCTATTAAAAGAATCTCCTTATTTCAGAAAATGAAATCTCTGGCTTCAACATGCTACGCCGCGCTAACGTGGGAGCAACAAATATGTGAACATAATGTTTTATCTAAAGCCCTTACTAGATACAAACAAATTATAAAGACCAGAGTAGTTGGATACCCGGTAGGAACGATGTTAAAAACATAAAATCGGGTTGACGGCTCGGGTAATATAACATGTATTAGCACAACTAATAGACGTGGGAACTCGGGGCTCAGGTATTGCCGGCAATGTCAATCGCTCTGCTACCAAGATAATGATCATATGTGCGATCTTAGTCAACAGTTAGCAGTCGTTATCATACTTTTGTATTTAAATTTGAAAATTTGTAACATTTTTCGGTCTAGCTCTTTCTCTAGGTGTGCGTTAAAGACAATTAGCACAGGAACGAAATGTGGCGTATTTAAAAAAATATTAATACTACATGAATTGCTACTTATGATACTTTATAACACCCAGACACGAAGTCACAGTCAATATTCATTTGTCTATCACAAACGTCATCGTTGTCGTCACAGACGATTTAAACTATCCGGGATTCCTGTCGTACAATTCAGAAGTTTTTTTCAATTGACATTTGTGCTTAGAAGTCATCAATTCAATGTGATTTATTTACAAGTCCCGCCAAGATTAAAAATAAAATCGTAGAGCTATGTCACTTTATGAATTGTAAAACGAGAAATCCTTTACAGATTCAGTTTTTTAGTTTGAAAGTCGTGCTCCGGAATGCGGTGACAGGCTGATTGAAAGACACCGGCGCGTTCCGTTTTTCCATTTTTCTGAACACGAAAAAGTTCTGTCAGTAGAGGTTAGAATATTCATGACAACCGTAGTTGATGGAATGGTAAGTGACGCATCGAAACGTGCACCCAAAATCGGAGTGGTTTCAAGCCTCGACCTTTGCACTAAGAAGAATAACGCTATTATTTGATGAACACTCTGTGTTATCTCTTGAGACGCACAAGCGTCTGCAGAGACACAGATGTAAGATATTCAAGCCACGTTGTTCGAGCAAATACATCAGAGCTTCCTGTTAAGACAATTGTTTACGTTTGCTACTAGTATTTGCAGATAGCGGATCTTGGTCTACCCATGTAAATATGAACAAACTAACTTCATAAAGGGACTCGTAAATAGGAGACTATTAAACTAATCACTTTTACATGTAAGTACTTGTAATTTATGTTGAGCCTTTGAATTGCCAAGGACGTGATGAATATGCACAAATGTTTCCGATGTCAGAAAGAATAGGATAGATTTAAGGTCCGACCGAGACTAGTTTTTTAAGTCGACCGAGAACAAAGCAATCAAAATCGTTTAAAACAACAGAAATTCACTTCAACTTGAAAAGTTTTATTATATTACTAGGTTTTGCCTGCAGCTTCAAAATCATTGTAGGTATATAAAAATCATTTTGGCATAATTGAGCAAACAACCACCGAAACATCTTCACAAACTTTCAGTTATATCATACTGGCAGATCATACCATATCATACGAGTCAGCTCTCAGCTTAGCTCAGTTATAAATACTTAACAGTGAAGTTACAGACATTCAACTAATACAAACATAGTTAACAGCACAAAGATTATATGGAAGCGTTTTTAGTAAAGAAACAATTACAAATAATGTTATTAAAAGTTGAAAACAGTGAAAAACTTAAAATCTATCTTTACCAGACTAGCGCAAAAATACGGTAGTGTGAAATAAGTGTGACTCATCAAAATTTAGAGTAATAGCTCGCACGATATCTACTAGTAATAAATTATACCTAATTCACCCGAACATTAATTTCGATAGCGTTGGAGTCTAGCTGGTCTAGCGTCCGAGTGGGACGGTTCCATTTTTAGACTGCAGTTGAAGCGGCAGCTACCGGGTTCGAGTCATCGTAAGGCCACATTATTTTTTCTAATTATTTTTCTAAATGACAACATTACTACACCATCTATTGAGCTACAGCAAAAGGATAAGCAACAATGGACTACCACGATAATGTAACATTAAGACGTGCACACACGACACTCATAGCCGATAAAGTCGAATCGGACATAAGTTCTGACACGATAGATGTCTCTACCAGTAGCCTCCCAGACCTTTCACCTGACAATAGTCAAAAGGTAAATACTTTGTATTTGCAATTGCTCAAAAAAAGTTGAGCAATTGCAAATTCAATTAAACTGTGCTCATCTAGAGAGAACAATTATCATTAGAAAATAAAGATTTAAGAAATAATAATTTAGAACTGGTGAAAAAGAACTCATTGTACAGAAAGATTGGCTTCAGACCTCCCAACAAAACATCCCCGAAATCTGCATCGAAGAAAAATATAAATATACCACAAAAAAGTATAGAACATAAACAAACGCAGACGGATAATATAAATAAATACAAAGAAAGCGCACCTTACGCCTTTCACAAAGAAACACAAACTAATTGTATTCCACAAATTCCAAAATTAATAACGCCCGAAAAACAAGAGCAAGAATGTATTAAGAAAATTCCAAACATTGCTAAACCATATGAAAAACAGATGAAACATCAAGAATGTAGTATAAACAAGCCAAAAATATGTCTACTGAGTAGTAATCGAGAAAATAAAATGCTTTCTATTGCAGAAGAAATTATGCCATTAAATGAATTTAATCTCTGTCATTTCTTAGCACCACAAGCCTGCACACGACATTTAATTAAAAACCTGCGAAATAAGATAACTAATTTTACGCAAAATGACTACTGCATCATATTTATAAGTGAAGAAGATTTTTTAGAATGGAATGACAATGTTGAACTAATAAAATTCATCAGAGAAACGCTACAGGAGATCACGCATAATAATAATTAATAATAATTATAATAATTATAATAATTAATAATAATTATTATATATAATAAATAATAATAATTATATGCTCACCAAACTATCAATACGGCTAACCAGAAGGATCAAATTAGTCGACGCGTATTAAAATACGCGTCGACTAATTTGATCCTTTGAACCTTTCATTTTAAACTTTAACAAACTTCTCCAGAAAGACGTACAAATATTAAAATACGCTCAGATATTAAATACAAACAAACATTTAAACTACGATTACACCATGTTCCACAAGCCTTCTGGACGAGTAAACTATGCAGGAATGCGCATTATATTTCAGGCCCAGCTACAAATGATTGAGGACTTCAACAAAAGTATAGAGAACAGGTCGCCTAACAAGAAAGTGTTCCTAAATGATGAATATGAAAACCAGTTTTTTCTTGCATAAAAATGTATGTGCTTTACACAAGAACATTTCCGGACTTATAAATAAATCCGAACAATTGACAACGCATCTAGATAAATTAATGGAACGCAACATTAAAGTAGACGTTATCTGTATCACGGAACATAACATTTTAGAAGGCCGCAAACAGTAGGTACCTAGTATTACCTAACTATACACTTACTTCATATTTTTGTCGTAAAAATGTAAGGAAAGCGAGAGGAGGAGCTTGTATTTTTGTCAGCAATGATATGATTCAATGGAAAGACTTGAAGAAAATATCTGAATTTTCAGTACAAGGGATATTTGAGTGTTGCGGTATTGAATTGACAGACTATAATATTGCTATCATATGTGTATACAGAATACCAAAATCATCTAATATTCATATTTTCATGAGACAATTTGAACTTGTTTTGCAAGAAATATCTAAAAAACACTATGATAATTTACTAATTGCTGGTGACTTTAATATTGACATTTAAAAAATAAATAACATCACTTTAGGCTTCGAATACTTGCTGCTTAATTTTGGATTGAAACTAGCTCTGAAACAACCGACAAGACTTGCTAAAAAAACATGCATAGACAATTTTGCGCATAATTTTATAAAACCATGCATTACAGAGATTTTTAATTTTGCATTATCTGATCACACAGCGCAGCTTATCAATTTTATAATACTTTCAAGCTATTTTATGACCTTTCTTTTCCTCATAAACTAATAACCATTAAATCTGTAAAGTCTGTACGGTGGTTATCACGTGGAATTAAATTAAATAAAAGAAAACTTCTTTGGAAATTTAGAAAAGACCCATCAATACTGAATAGAGATAAATATTATAAATATTCCAAATTACTACAAAAGATTATAAGGCTCACTCAAAAAGCACAAAATAATTAAACCATAAACTCAACAAAAAATAAACCAAAAGCCGCTTGGAAGGTAATAAGTAGCAATAAAAGTAAACAGCCCAAAGAGCCTATAAATAAAATCACTGTTAATAATAAAACAATTACGAACTCTACTGACATAGTAAACTCATTTAATAATTTTTACATTGACAAGATTATACCAATCAAAAATTCAGGTAAAAACGTTTCGTCATTGGTGGCAACTCAAGGTGACTCTATATTTCTAAAACCAAGTATTCCATTAGATATTCTCAATATAATCACTTCCCTCAATAACACGAATAGCGTTGGATATGAAGAAATATCCTCTAAAGTTCTAAAATCAGTCGCTCGGAGTATATGTGAGCCCATTAGTTACATTATTAATCTGTGCCTGAGCTCAGGAGTGTTCCCAGAAGCCCTGAAGACTTCTATTATTAGACCGTTACATAAAAAACAAAGCAAAGAATCTTCGATATTCTGGATAATTATAGACCTATCTTCCTTATACCCGTAATATCTAAAATACTTGAAAAATACTTATATGTAGAGATTAATAATTATTTTGAAAAAATATATATATTTTGTTCGGAGCAAAAAGGCTTCCGTGGAAATAAAACTATAAATATGGCAATTTATGACTTCCTTTTACGTGTAATGACAAATATTGATAAAAAAAGCCGGTTTGCTCTATATTCTATGACATGACCCAAGCATTTGACTATGTACAGCACGACATTTCACTAAATAAACTTGAAATGTATGGTATCAAAGGTGTTTCTCTGCAATTAATAAAATCTTACCTCACAAATCGAAAACAATGCAATAAAACAGGTAAAAAATATTAAATTAGCAGAGCTATGTTACTCCATGAAATGACAGACGAAGAATCTCGACGTCCTACTAATAAACAATATAACACTTGAAACTGGCAAAATTGACACACATGCTTATGCTTATATGACACAAGCCATTAACGAAGTTGAAGAAGATGAAGATGAACTTTTGACAGAATTTGAGACACTATTTAGTGCAGCCAACTTGTTTGTTCTCCGGTGAGGGTTGCGCCTCTGTCTATTGGCAATGTCATTTAGATTTGGTTTTTTATGAGAGTTTTTCAGTTTATTATTTGGCCACCTGAACAGATAAGTTGGTGGCAGTATACATTGTACCTTTATTTTATAAAGGTACAAAGTATACTGCTAGTAAATCATCCGAATTACTTGTACAGGTAATTTAAGATAAAAAATCAATCTAAACGCATGGGTTTGGATCCTGTAGAATACCAATTTAAATAGATTTTTTAAACGAAAATGTATGCGTGGTTACCAGAACCAGAGTACCAGTAGGTACTCTACCAAAGAAAAGAAAGAAAAGAAAGTTCTGCTGGCGCTACTCTCTCGAAGAAAAACATAGTGAGGAAACAAGCATTTTGTAGAACATAAAAAGTTCGAAGATATGGAGTACACGAAAGAAGCCTACAAGCCCAGATTTAGAATAATTATTAATACGAAAAAAATAAGAAGACAGGGTTCTCTTTTATTTAACAACTTCAAGGAAAGAAGGTTTCTCAATTCGACCGTATGTTTTTTTTATGTGTGTTCGCGGATAACTACGACGTTTATGAACCGATTTTGATGAATCTTTTTTTTCGGAAAGGAGATATCCCAAGGGTGGTACCATGACAAGGAAACCAGGATCTGATGATGGCATTCCAGAGAAATCGAGGGGAACCTTCGAAAATCGTAGTGGCAACTAGTGTGTTTGTTTATTTTTTTCATTAGGTATAGCACTACTATTTAAGACTTCTTTACTTCTTAGTTTCTTGATTGAAGTCGGTTTTTTTTGTTAAAAATTGATAAATATTGTTTGACATGGTTTACAAGGTAAAGACTCGTTTATACTGAACTTTTCATCAGCATATTTCTAAATTATTAAAAAAAATATTTAATTATTAATAACTTGAGCCTTTTACCATGATCAACTCAAAGCATTCGATGAAAGGTACTTATTAATTTACGATAAGCAAAATTATATAGTAGATATTATACTGCTAGGACAAAATCCTTGAAATATAAACGTTTCACAATAAATGTCTTTGAAATCTTTGCCTGTCATTATCAGTGTATGATGATAGGCCAGTTTGAAATATATAACGAATAAAAGACATATAAGCACAACAACCGCTGTTTTATTATAAGCTATGTAATTTTCAAGCTTAAGACTGTGTCCTCGGTGAATTAACTTTTGTATGTAAAAAAAAACTTTTTTTACCACTATTCAGTGTCTATCTTGTTAATTGATGGAAATATGGTTATAAAGGATATATGGTATCCATTTTCAATATACCTCCTACATCCTCGTTTCAATTTATTTTTAAAGCAATTGTTAGTTTTATAATTGACTTATGATGCAATAATGTCTTAAATAATAATCATTATCTTTTCCTAAAGTTGACGTTGTTTTAACTTGCAGCTTACTCTAAAAGGCGGAAAGGAAGCTTATAAAACATTATTAGTTACCCTTTTTCTGAATTCCTTATTTGAAAAAAAAAAACGTTTGCTTGTTGGCTAAAAAAACGCGATTTGAGCGCTGTTGTTCACAGCCAAGATTCATCACAGCTTGTCAAGATTATTTGATTATTTGATCAGGGATTTGATTTGATCAGCCTTAAAATATTACGCCTTAATATTAATTAACAAAATAATGGTTCGAAGAAAACTTATCTCTGTGATCGAGGCACAAAAACAAAAAAAAAGAGTCATTTTTATACAAAAGCCATTCTAGGTCTACTCTGTCAAGAAAGTACCGGGAAACGATCAATAATACACAAAATGTTAATTATTTATCCAAATTTATTTAATCGCCTTCAAAATATGCTCCTTCAGAAACGCTACACTTACGCTAATGAATTATCCAATCATTAAAACTTTTTTTCCAGAATTGAGTTCAGTTCTCGCAGCGAATTCTCCTTTCTCTTTTACTGAACGAAAACGGGTTACGAAGTGGTTATTTGAGTTTAGAAAAAAGAAAGAAGTCGACTGGAGCCATATCTGGTGAATACGGTGGTTGCTTGATGGTATTTGTTGAGATTTTAGTCAAAAATTTGTTCACAAGGATGGCCTTGTACAAGGGCGCATTATCGTGGTGCGAAATCCAAAAAAAATATTTCCACAATGCTAAATAATATTCTTTAAAACAGTCCATATGATTTTTGATCGACTTTGGCGTGGTTTTTTCGGTTTCGGTTCAGTTGGAAGGCACCCCTCCGAAGCTTGTTGACTAGTTTGCATGTCAAACTCCCACGTCTCGTCACTAGTAACAATGCTTTTTATGAATGTTGAATCGGAATTGACTGGTTCTAGCATGTCCTCAACACTTTTATGCGATTGAGTTTTTGGAGAAAAATTCCTTTAGAAAAAAGGTTTTTTTGGGACTAGCCAAGCGGCAACATGTTTCATAGCCAAGTGATTATTTAAAATGGTACGGATCGACTCGTGCGACACAGAAAGTTCAGCGGCTATCTCTCTCAAACTTAAATGATGATTTTCAGTCACTATTTCCTTCACTTTTGCGATATTAACTTTAGTTGAAAACTAGTAAACTAGGCCTACCAGCACTAGGAATACCTTCCATCACATCTCGACCGCTTTTGAACGCTTTGTATCACTCATAAGTACATGTTTTTGATCTGTATTTAATCTAAATAACGGATGCGACTCAAGCTCTGCGCCAAAATGTAAAACAGTTGTGCCAAACTAACAAATAAAAAACAATAAATTGAATTTTCAACCATAAACAAATCATCCATTATAGAATTCAAAGGTGGGAGCGCATAGCCATCTTAAAATTCCAGGTAACACCCAAACAAACCATCACATTCATTCTGCATCAAGTGACGAGGATATCGAAGACTTTTATGACCTCCTCAACCGTGCATGTGATGAGAACCGTGGAACCTGGAACATCATTCTCGGAGACTTTAATGCAAAAGTTGGCGTGAGGCAGCCCGGTGACAACGAAAATGTCCTCGGTAAATATGGCCTCGGGGATCGCAATGAGTGTGGGACTCGCCTCCTGCAATTTGCGTTTGGACAAAGCATGCGTATAGCCAACAGCTTTTTTTCGAAAAAATTGCATAGAAGATGGACTTGGATATCACCTAGCGGATCTATAAAGAATGAGATTGATTTTGTTTTATGTTCCGATAAAGATTTAATTAAGGACATCAGTATTATTAATAAAATCAAATTTAGTTCTGACCATAGACGAATTCGTGCTAAAGTAAGATTTAATTTTAAAATTCATCGTGCAAAAATATCCTCTAGTCGAATCCAGAAACTATCAAAACACATTTTATTTAATAATGCAGAGCAGTATAATTTAGAACTATCAAACTCTTTTAATAAGTTTAAAATTAACGAAATAGATGATGTAAATACACAATATAATACCATAATTAAATCAATGGAAATGAGTAATAAAGAGATTAGAAAACCTAGGGACAAAAACAGCAAACTTACAAAAGACACACATCTACTCTTGACCAAAAGAGAAGGATTAGAAGTTGGCTCGCTAGAGTATAGGAAAATAGATAGGCAAATCAAGCGTAGTATCAGGAAAGATATAAGAAACCTTAACTGTCATCTGGTTCAGATAGCCCTCAAGAGCAACAGATCTTTGAGAACTGGAAAACAGGAAATACATAAAGGAAAGGTGTGGATCAACAGTTTGCAAGATGAACAAGGGAAGAAATATAATAACAGAACAAAAATAATCGATATTTGCACAAATTTCTACAAACAACTTTATTCTGACAGCACAAAGAATCCCAACAACGAAACTTACTCCTTTGATGCAAACATCCCATATATAACAGGAAAGGAAGTCCAAGACACACTCAGAACAATGAAATTTGACAAAACTCTGGAGAGGATGAAATTACGACAGAAACGATAAAGATAGGTTCACCGGCACTTTTACCACATTTAAACAATTTGTTTAACTTTATTCTCAATACAAGTACATTTCCATCCAATATGTGCCATTCAAATATAATCTTTCTCTACAAAAAAGGCGATAAAAGCAATATCAGTAATTACCGACCCATTAGTTTAATATCTCATATTTACAAAGCATTCATAATCATAATACAAAATAGAATTAGTAAACAATTAGACGATAACCAACCCTCTGAACAAGCAGGATTTCGCTCGGGATTCTCGACCACAGACCACCTTCATACACTCAACCAAATTATTGAAAAGTACCAGGAATATAACAAACCATTATATTTAGCCTTCGTTGACTTTACGAAGGCTTTTGACAGTATTAAACATTCTGCTATTTTTACAGCTCTTGAAAATCAACACATTAATAAAACATACATAGACCTTATCAAAATAATTTACAATAACAGCACAGCTCATATTAAACTCACAAGCTCTGGACCCCATTTTACAATTGATAAGGGAGTCAAACAAGGTGACCCGCTCTCTCCAAAACTATTTACAAGCACTTTAGAAGAGATTTTCAAAACACTGCACTGACTCGATCTTGGTCTAATAAAGGAATATCTATCGGAGACAAGAAGCTTACAAACTTGCGCTTCGATGATATTGTGCTTTTCGCCCCAACTGCATCAGAACTTCAAACTATGCTTGAAGATCTAAGCAGAGCAAGCTTAGAGGTTGGACTAATGATGAATCAGTTAAAGACACAAATAATGACTGAACAGAATGCACCCAACAGAAAATCAAGGTAGATGGGCAAGAATTACACAACGTCGATGAGTATATATATTTGGGCCAGATAGTCTCCTTTCAAAACAGGCAAGATAAAGAAGTTGAACGAAGTGTCGAAAACGCCTGGAGAAGCTTCTGGTCCATGAAATCGCTAATTAAGGGAAACCTACCTCTGTCTCTAAAGCGAAAACTTATGATATGTGTATATTGCCCGTTCTTACCTATGGTGCACAAACATGGTCTTTAACCGAATCTCAGAAGTCCAAACTCAAGATCTGCCAACGAGCAATGGAGCGTAGAGTGCTAGGGGTGAAGAGGACAGACAGAGTCCGCAATACAACCTTGCGCGCAAAGACCGGGATCGCAGACGTCGGAGACAAGACCGCCAAATTAAAATGGAGTTGGGCAGGTTTACACTCTGTCGTGGTCACGGGATGACGGGATGACGTGGTCAGTCATCCCGTGACCACGACAGAGTGTAAACCTGTCGAAACGTCGGGAAAAATAGGTAAATAAACGCGATAAATACCCGTAAATATTTATAATAATGTGTTCTGATCGCGTAAGTTTAAAAAACTTTATGTACCTAATTATCTTATTTTATTTTATTTATTACATTTTCCAACAAAATTAATCATGACATTATTTGAACTACTCAATTGATTTGTTAATAATTATTTCGTTTTTTTTCGGTTATTTATCGCATAGGGATTGTTTTGCGTTTGTGGTGTCATTCTTTTAGGGCCCTGTCTGAAAACCAGCGCTGCTTCTCACGAATGTGTGAAGCTGCAATTATACTGAGATTGGACCTGTTTGGCACACATGACACAGAGGGGACTAATTAGCATAAAACTATAGCAATTTATTACCTACTGTTGTTATTATTATTGTTTTTTATATTTTTTTATTTTCTATTGTTCTGTTTCTGTTGTCTCTTGTTTCTGACTGTTTCTGTGTGTCAAATAAACAATTTATATTATATTCTATTCTATTCATTCCCGACACTTTTTGACAGAATATAATTATATTATTATAATACGCCACGCTGAAGATCTCCTTGTAATTATTTCGTAAGAAATATGCAAGATTCTGTCATGCATTTTATCAGCAATTTTTCAGTAAATCGTTTGTTCTTTCCTTACTTTTATATTATTATCCTCAGAGAAAGCTTTGCGCTAGCAATTTTTAAAATTTTAATTAGTTTATTCAAAATAAGGACAGGTTTAATAAATGATTCAACAATGAAAACTTTGATTACACTACATGACAAATCGTTCCTTACGAGTTTCACAAAACGCATCGAGCTTGTATCGAAATGGGCGTAAATATTATTTGTACCTTTTTACCTAACCTAACAGTTCGTCAGTTATTTATAATGAGCTTAGTACTAAAGCAGCACACAGCTCTTCCATATAGCACTGCACTTACTAACAAAAGACGGAAGGCCCTCAACAAACATGCTCTAAACATGCTTTTACATCTATATTTTATATGTTCATTAGTCCGTTTCTCTATAATAGACTGAATGCGTTGGTCGATATCTATGCTCTTAATTACAGTAATTGTAAGACAATCCTTAAATATTCCCTTCAAAGTATTTAATATTACTATGCATTTAATGGTTTACAATATTATAATAAATAAGTAAGTAGAATAGAATAGAATAGAATAATAGTTTATTTGACACACAACACGAAAAAGGTTACAAACATAGAGAAACAAATAGGAGAATGATTAGAGTAGGTAGGCCAAATTACACACTATAAAAGAGTACATTTTCGCTTGTGGTGCCAAACAGGTCCAGTCTCAGCTTTAATGCCACTCCTATTGGAGACAGCGCTGGTTTTCAGACTGGGCCTTTCAGGGTGACATCACGGGCGGGACATAAATAAATATACATAAATAAACAAAAAATACAAACAGTTAAAACAAAAAAAAAAAAAAAAGTGAGAGTTACAAACATTAAATTAAAGAGATACTTATTTGGTAGAATACGAACTAAATACATTCACACAATAATAAAATGACAATGTTTTTAAGGTGACAATGACAGATGACAGATTAAAAAAATGGATTAATTAATAGAGTTGGTTGAATTGTTTATAAAATGAACATAGGCACTACATATACATACTAATTACATATTATCAAATTAGGTTTATGCACTTCCAAGAGTGTATTGTGGTAAATGAGTAGACAAACTGAGCATTGCAAGAGAGAACACTACCATGCATGCACTGTGAGTCGAGCCTTGAGCGGTGTTGTCAAAGAATGATCCCTCAAGCAGAACCTGCACACACGGTATGTAAATAGGGCAAAGACATCTACTCATGGCTAGATTTCCCTTGGTATCTACTCAGCAGTGGTTTTGAATATTCAACAAATGTGCTTTAAATTTTAACCTAAAAGTATCTAACGATTTCAAAGCACGTAAAGGAGGAGGTAAATCATTCCAACAACGAGACGCTGCAAAGCGAAATGACCCACGAAAAGAAACGGTTCTAAACTTACTCGTCACAAAGATGAGGGAGCATGATCTGCTTGGGTGGCGAGTGTTGTCACTCCTCCATTTTAACTTGCTAAAAAGGTATGGAGGAGCTTTGAATTTAATAATGCCAAATAGTAGACATGCCAGATGTAATTCTCGTCTTGCCTTTAATTTAAGTAGTTTAGACGAGTTTAGGTAGGGAGTCACGTGGGTGCGGGGAGAAATGTGAAAACAAAAGCGCGCACAGGCATTCTGAACGCGCTGCAAGAGCCTCTCCGTCCTACCAAGCAAGCAGGGCCCAAATACCACATCACAATAATTAAGTTTGGATAAAACCAGTGATTCACAAAGGGTGATTCGAACCTCTTCACTTAGATATGGACGGATCTGGTATAAGGTTTTTAGCCTGTAGAAACAACCACGAACACTCTCAGCGACCTGTCTTTCAAATTTTAGTTGCGAGTCAAATATAAGTCCCAAATTCCTTGCCTCCTTTACACATTCCACAGGCTCACCCCCTACTATAATCGTGATATCCAAATAATTAAGCTTAGCAATGTTCAATTTAGACCCAGTGATCATAAACTTTGTTTTCTTAGGGTTAAGAATCAAAGCATTAGATTTAGACCACCGATCAATTTGAATTAGGTCTTGATTCATTTTATTTACAGCTTGAAGAACGTCACTCGGATAAAATGAAAGATACAGCTGCAGGTCATCAGCGTACAGATGAAATCGGCAGTGGGAGATATTCATGGTTATGTCTGCAGTATATAGGATGAAAAGTATTGGTCCGAGAATTGAACCTTGTGGAACCCCCCGTGGAACAGGCTGAAAAGCTGAACGGACACTAGAACCATTAAACATTTTCAATTCAACACACTGCAATCTGTGACTTAGGTAACTCTTGAACCATTTGATTGAATCAGGTGTGAAACCATAATAAGCAAGCTTCGATAAAAGGACTGAGGTGTTTATTGAGTCAAATGCTCGAGAATAATCAAGTAAGACAAGTATGCTGCACATGCCCTGATCCTGGGCCACAAGCAAGTTATCCACCACATCCAGAAGTGCAGTTGAAGTACTATGGCCCTTTCTAAATCCAGATTGCAACTGTGGTAGAATATTATGCTCTTCAAGATACTTGATAAGTTGCAAGCACACTACTTTCTCCAGTATCTTTGATAGGCATGGAAGCAGACAATACCCTAGGGGCAGAAGCAGCGGCACGTCCGGCGTCTGCGGCAGTGAGCGTGCGGCGCACACGCGCTGCCTGCAACATCTGGTCGCGCAGGTGGCGCCGCGCTAGGCGCACCACGACGCGGCGCGCGCTCGGAGGCGTCCCCGCCGCACCCACGACCTGCGCCACTCCAACCCGCTCAGCGAACACTATCTCTCGCTCATCCAGAGCGACGCCCAACTTAGCAGCCAGAACGATCACGGTGTGCACGATGCTCTCTCCCTTCTCCTCGGGTAGGTGCCCGATCTCGAGATCGGACAGAAGGGCTTCTTGGTCTCGGTCATTAAGCTCCTGCTGCAGGAGCGCCACCTTGCAACGCAGATCGGCAACCTCAGGAGTAGCCTCTTCCTGTTTTTGTTCTACAGCTTCGAGACGCAACTCTATGGCATTAACGCGTGATGAGAGGCCTGCGACGGATGCTCGAAATTCAGCCATCTCGCGTATCTCTCCCATCCACTCGGAGACCTCCCGACGAAAGTCCTGGAGGTCTAAGGCGGGCTCGGCGCCCGCTGTGGCTGGCACGGCGGGGGTGTATGTGGCGACTCGCGACACGTGCGCTCCTTGAGCCGCCCTCACAGGAGTATTGTCACCTTTAGGCGTCCGCGATGTACATCCGGGGCACACCCATCCTACATCAACAGGTGACGCCTCAGGAAGAGATACGCAAGCTTTATGATGAAGACCCGCACAGATACTACAGGTGGCGGCCCCTGTTGCCGTTAGGTATTTACGGCAGGCGCTACACGATCTAGGCATGATCAAACCATACTGAGTTCCTAGTGGATAATATAGATGGCAGCAGCAAGAGTTCCACTGTTCGCTGACCGATGGCGCTGATGTCAAAATTGATTTTCTGCCGAAAGTACTTCTACCCAATAAGAGATGGCGCCACTGAGCAGTCTGTTTCTGATTGCAAGATGCTATGATGATAGTTATATTGTTACTACCCTCACAGTAAAATATATTGAGAGTAATTATTGACAATTATTACCGAATAAAACACGTCTGAAGGTCCCCACAGTCTCACCAACACTTGTGCATGAGTGGCTTATAGTCTTCTATCTATGTCACACACGTAATAGAACAGAGTAACAAGTTAACCACGAAATAATAAATAAAATACACGGACCCTATAGTCAATGCCTCGCGCACGTAACGTCACTCTCCTGTGAAGTGATTATTTTTAGATCCTATTTAAGCTCGTATCACCTGAAACACAGGATTACCTAGTTCAGGCTCGTTTTAAGCATTAACCTTTGTCTAATTAAGATTTTGGTTGTTTTATTATTGTACTATTGGAATTTTGAATATATATTATTATTGTTATTATTTTTATTAGTGTTCCTAACACGTTCTGACCATCTGATATTAATGATGTCACGGAGGCATTTGAGGTGAAATCGATCGATTGTGCGAATGTACTTGCGGTAAGAGTATAGGAGGTTAGGCAGTACTACTGACATGTAAACACTTACTTTGGTGGCAAGTTTTAAATCATGCGAGCGTAATATCTTGGTCCATAATTTACCATAAGCCGCAGCAGCAGGTCCTATCCTAGTATTTATTTCGGTATCTAGGTTATACTTTGATGTTATTGTGCTACCAAGGTATTTGAATTTCTCAACACGCTTTAATACCTCTGCGCCAATGGATACACTTGAGAGCAAGTTGTATAATTCCATAACTTGCCATAACTTCAGTCTTTTTGACACTAATTTTTAGATCGAATTTAGTGCATGCATCGTCAAGTCATCGTCATTCGGTTTTGTAAACCCACCATTGAGTCTGTTACAAAACATAATTCATCAGCGTACATAATCTCTGTTAGTATGAGATACTTTAGGGGTTGATGTTGAGCATGGACAGGTTAAACAGACCACTATTCATTCGAAAACAATTATGAATAATAATTAAATAATAATAATACTGGACATTTCACACAGCATCATCTGGCCCCAAAGTAAGCAGAACTTGTGTTATGGGTACCACATGACTGAAGAAACACTTGCAGATTATACAAACATTTGTCCCGCGGCGGGAATCGAACCGGAACCTTTTGCGTCTCAGCCGGACCTAAGTCCACTGCGCCACAGAGGTCGTCAACTCCCACGGACAAGCCTTAAAGGGCCTCACGAACTACAACAGCGAGATATAGTGCAAACAGAGTTGGTGCTAGAACGCAACCTTGCTTAACACCACAGGTGATGGCGAAAACCTCCGACTGCTCGCCGTTTGCTGTAATACAACATGTCATGTCAACAAACTTATCCGTGCATCCCAACTTAGATAGTACGATCCACAGCGCATCACGAGGTACACAATCAAACGCCTTTTCAAGGTCAAAAAAACACAGGAACATTGGTTGATCTTGCTCCCTACTTTGCTCGTAGGTTAAGTTGACGTACTTAGAAGATGGCCTCGCATGTTCCTCTCCCTGGCCGAAACCCAAACTGAGTTTTGGGAAGAATGGACTCTGATATAGGTAATATGCGATTCAAGAGTATTCTCACAAACACCTTACCGGGAGTTGGTAGAAGTGATAAGCCCCTATAAGAATTGGAGCGATCTCCCTTGTTCTTATACAAAGAGCATATGCGAGAGATTTTAAAGCAATCTGGAACCTGTTTTTCATCCCACATGCGTGCAAACAGTTTCCACAGAACAACGTGTTGATTCTCGCCTCTGTATTTGAGAATTTCCCCACAGAACTTATCAACACCCACTGCTCTCTTGTTATGTTGCTGTTTTATTGCAAAAACAGCTTCTTCTAGCGTTGGGGGACTCACAAGCTCAGTGTTCATTGGTAGTTCAGAGACAGAACGGTATAAATTGTAGATCAACTAAAGGATCAACATTGAGTAATTGTTTAAAGTGCTGTGCCCAAAGGTTCAAGACGTCATCTCTATTAGTTAGTGGAATGCCATTAAGTGATTTCAACGGTACTGATTTGCGTCTGGTGGGACGTGTCAGCTTTCGAACCTCATCATAGAAAGTGCTAAGTTGCTTAGTGTTTGACAGCCATTGCAGATAAAGTGACTTATCTTGCCACTACTTGTCTTTAACTTATCTGGTAATCTCTATTATTTGAGAATTGCAGCTTTTAATACGCTCTAATAAGCCTGATTGGTGACTACCATTACCTAGTTTGTTGAGAAGTATCCGGTGTTTCCTTAATGCATGTTTTATTACAGTATCATTCTCATCGCACCTTCATGTCTAGTCCACTCACTCTCACACTCCAGTCCTCATGCTTATGAACTTTGCGATGCAAAACTTGGCAACTTATTTCAATGAGACTTGTCGACACTTTCAAATATTTATAAGGTCACCATTATCAATATCATAATTCCAGAACACTATCCAGAGCTTGAACATAAGTCTCCCTCTTTTGAACGTACTGGAGATACGTTCGTGCAGGTGGGTTTTACAAAATTCCTTCTACGGGGAAGACGAAGACACAAACTTCATCTTTGTTATTAGATGTCGGTGATCGGTCCAGCAGTGTGCACCACGCATGACGCTGTATACCTTTACCAACCATTACCTTAACAAGTGAAGTGAAGTGAGCTTTCACAAAGAGATACCTTATATTATCAACGAATACCTTAAAGTTACTAGCGAACGTAGCAAGCCGCGATTTTTTTTAAATTAATACATTAATAAGCGAACTTTACTGTACTTACTTTTCATAAAGAGCGAAGAACCGACCCTCAATTATTATCAAATACGTTTAATTACACAATTACAAAAAAAATACGCAATTACACAATGGGCAATCTACGATTGTTACAAAGCAGCGGCCAAAATCGCAGGCGGTAGCTAGTATAATATTATAAGTCCTTGAACCGGATCGGCAATAAGTAAGGTGCCAATTTAAGAAAGACTTTTTTTGCCTTTCATTATCAATATATGATGATAGGCCAGTTTGTAATACTTTGCAAACTATTAGAGGGCATCAAAGAAAAACGAACGCTGACACATTTTTATGTTTTTTACGATGACGATATTATATTAGAAAAGTCAAATAGTTTTTACGTTAGTAGGTGACTTTTTTAAATTTACCAACCGAGCCAGCAAACAAGCATACGGTCCACATGATGATGGTAAGTGGTAACTGTAACCTATGGGCACATTATGGAGTTATATTGTATATGGTAGTTGCAGGTACCAAAGCGACTTAAACTGAAGAGTCCTATCACAAGGATTGAAAATGTTGGAGAGAAAATTATGAAATGTGTGTGTAAAAGCAAAACCACCAAAAAGAGTAGAAATTGCTGGGATTTTATACAAATTTTACCCTAAAAATATAGTTCTGGTAGAAAATAATCAATAACATTAGGCTCACATATTTTGCCAAATTTGTCATAAATATATAATATATATATAATGATATAATATTCTTATTTTGTAGCGATATTACAGTTGTAATATCTATGAGCATGCTTATTATCTCCGTGACCTCGTTTTTATTCTAGAGCCCTTGTAATAACAACATTTCAATCGCAACCTCTCAGATTCATTTACAATGCGTTTCGTGGAGAGATTTAAAACATTTTTTAACAAAAAAAACTTTGATTACTCTAATACACAAATCGATCCGTGCGAGTTTCACCAAATATTTTATTTTTTATGTAAGGTGTATGGTGTCCTTGCTTATGTTAACGATTTACATAGTTTTGTAGAAAATATTTGTTACATATTTATTTGCTGACGATAATTGTTTAATTTTTAAAGTTATTAGAGCTTAAACCAGTACTTGGGAAAGGGTAGTTCAATTCAATTAATTTAACAACATACATTATATTTGAATAAATGTCATCGGCCTAAAATTACATACCCATAAGAGCAACTAAGATGTGTAGGCAAGGAAGAGTTAAAATGTTTAGTTCCTTAACTCTTTACACGATTCCCATGGCGGAATCCGCACTATGGTGCGAATGGCTCGTTTTTGGTTAACAAAAGCTCTATTCATGTTATAGGCGTAACTGTGTCACCAGAATTTAATGCTATACCTTAATTTTGACTCAACCAAAGCGTAATATATAGTTTTCAGTTGTTTATATCTAGCTCATCTCACAGACTTCTTAAGGCATTGCTATGCCTGAATAGGCTGAACTTCTCGAACAGGGTTCTCTCTCTTCTCTAGACTCTAATTCTTATTTCCACTTTAGGAACTGATCAATATGGACTCTTAAAAGGCTAAAACGCTCCTAAAACGCTATCAGCGAGTTTAATTTTAACTCCCTTGTTCATTATGTGAAAATTTTAATGCCTGGCCGCCCGCAGGCATGAAACTTTTGACGTAATAAACAGAGGAGTTCTACGTAATATGGCATTCGCATTTTATTTTAAATTTTAATATTAAATTATTTACATGAAACCATTCATTAAAAGCCACAAGAATTATTTATTTTGAGCTGATGTTCTTGCAAACTACATGCTGGAACTATTGCATTTGTGTCGTCAGCATAAATAATTCAATCAATGTCAGGTATAGTATTAGAAATATAATATAAGGTCATTAAAAAAAATATAAAGAAAATAGGCCCTAGAAGTCTTTTGAAGAAAGCGTATTAATTTTAATACGCTTTCTTATTTTCTATTTTTTCTCTTTTTTGCCATATTTTAAATCTATTCTACAGAACTACTGTAATCTTCAAATAGATTTTCGTATTTAAGCTAGTTATAAGATGGATCATACAAAAAAACGCTAGAACTGCCGATAGAAGTGAAAACTAAGTAACTTGTGAGTTGTATCGTCGAGCTATTTAAATTATTGTTTCTGAATTATTTTTGGTTTGTAAAGAAGTGTTAATTACCAATTTGAACTTTAATCCTTGATCATAAGCACTTAGTTATAGTAATAGTAATAGTAATTATAGTAATAGTTATTTATTTCATCAATAATCAAAATAAATGCGAGGGGTGGGTAGAGAGAATGAGTGCCTGGCAAGTTTAAGATTAATTATGCCAACCCTACATACGAAAGAGATTTCGTTCCAAACGCGTGTCCCGCGACATGATCATTATTTTTGTCTTATTCGTTCTTAATCTTGAATAAGATTTTAACTTAAAATAAAGGTTATTTATATTCATGGTTTACAAACTACTTATCATTTCATGTCCTGTAACTGATAAAATTGAAAAATTGTTGGCTAGCAATGAAGGAAGATTACAGACGTATAACAGAAGTATAAACAGGGTGTAAAAAGACGACAACCGAAAACAAAAGGGGGTAGTACAACACCCCAAAACCCAACCAAAAAAATTACAGTTGTTCGAAAAAAAAATTATAGCCGGAGAAATTAATGTTTCAAGATTTTTATTTATTGCGGCGGTCAGCAATGCAACGCATTCACGTAGTATGTTCGCAAGTGCGCACTAACGTAGGTAGTATGTTGATAATAATTGGTAGATAAGTAAGTAGGTACTAGGTACTTACCTAATTCCGCTGTAGCCGCCTCGGTCGAATCAGAAATGGCTCAAACTGAGCTCCTCCTCGTTCTTGGCACAGCTGAGCTCGCCTGATTGTAGACCGATGAACGCGATCCAGGAATGTAGGATCCTCGGCACTTCTAGCATTCAGGTCTGAGAGTACGGTTGTGATACGGCTTCTCATTTCTTCAGCGTTATCGCATTTCCGATTAAAAACTTTTTCCTCGACATGACCATATAGAAAAAAAATCCAATGGAGTCAAGTCAGGTGACCGAGGAGGCCATGCTCGAGGTCCAAATCGTCCAATCCACCGGTTTGGGAACTCTTGGTCAAGCTGATCTCGCACAGACCTGATTATGTGTGGTGGTGCTTCATCGTGCTGGAACCACATGTCTCTTTGCTGAGCTAGGGGAATGTCGTTCAGATATGAAGTCACAGGACATCTGATCAACTCCAGGTATGCCACTCCGTTCATTCTCGAAGGCAAAAACACGGGCCCCACAATAGTCCCCTGATGGATCCCTGCCCAAACGTTTACAGACCACCGTACCTGATGTCCCGTCTCTTGAAAGACATGAGGATTCGTCTCTGACCAATAGTGGGCATTCCGTCGGTTCCACATGCCATTTCGCGTGAAGGTGGATTCGTCTGTCCATAAAACATTTTTTGCAAACCTGGTAGGGTTACTTTGGTCCAAAATCCATTGGCAATATTCATGTCGCCTAGCCTAGTCTGCAGGAAGTATTGCCTGGACTTTGTGTATTTTGTAGGGCTTCTTCTTATTTTTTCTTAATATTTTGTGCACTGTTTTGTGTGATACTGAGGTTCCACGACCCCTGAGCAACTTCGCTGAAGTTCGCGTTCCTACCCGAGGGTTTCTCCCAACATGATCCAAGACCAGCTCTTCTACCCGAAGGGCGTAATTCTCTCATTATTCAAACCCTCTGATAGGCAGCCGTGATGACTCTAGCATCAGACGGGTGTTGGTTCGAGTACCTATCGCGATAAATGCGCAAGGCTCGTGACGCATTTTCACTAGCTTCACCATAGCACATTAACACTTGTCCATACTCCCTCGCACTAAACATTATAAATACCTAAACACTATCACTGTTCTATCTAATAAAGCAAACAAAAGTACCTACTTAATTACTCTAAAAAGAACTTTATACTAACACAAATTATAAAAATTGCACACACAAAAAAATAACTAAGTAGGTACTTAGGTATTTAGGTGTTCTCATGGACAGAAATCTGTCATGGGAACAACAGTTAACCGAAATCAGCCTTAAAACTTTTGCCTCAGCAAGTTCTATTCGAAGACTGCATAACTTCCTTCCAATCACCACTAAAATTTCGCTTGCACAGTCACTCCTTCTTCCAATATTAGACTATGCTGATTCCTGCTACTTAGATTTGACTGAACAGCAACTTAACAAACTTGAGCGCCTTCAAAATCTCTCCATTCGATTTATATATATGTATGACCATGTCTCTGAATTTCGAAAAAAGCTCAATTGATTACTAGTTTGCTTTCGTCGGAATTTACACTCTCTTATTTTTTTACATAAAATCCTCTTTAATCCCACAACACCTACCTATCTCAAAGAACGTTTCCAATTTCTCCACCTCTCACACTTTCGAACCTTGCGCTCCTCTGATACTCTCTTACTTGCGACACCTGTCCACACTTCCTCATACTACGCCAATTCTTTCACAGTACAGGCTGCTCAATTATGGACCAGGTGCTATTAGACGCGCCAAATCACATGCTATTTTTAAAGCTATGGTCAGGGAACACTATTTGTCATGTTGTTAAATATTGCTTATTTCTTAACATTATTTAGGTTTATATATACAGGGTGTATGAACCCCGGAACTAGTATGTTATGCCGAGGTGGGCCGATTCTCGATACTTTCGAGAACAACATATGTTTTAACTCTTTTTTAAGTTCAATATTTTTCATTGAAGAAATGAGCAGCAAAGTTTGCTTCAAAACTGCACTTACTACAAATGGTAACGTCCCTAAAATCAGCTGTTTGTTGAACTCTGAGCGTGACCCCAAAATGAAGTATCGTTTGAGTTCACGCAACACAAACATAAAAGTTGCCAACTTGATTTGGATTTTCATAGAAATTTATAGCATTGGGTAGGTAGGTATCTAACCAACATTTTTCGTAAGTAGGCAGAATACACAGGTAGGTAGATCTTCATAGAAATTCAAAGCATTAGGTACCCAACCTACAACATTTTTCTTAGGTAGGTAGATAGATTTCTTATTAACATTTCTAGGCTAGGTATCTAATAATTTGAATTTCTATGAAAAATCTTGTCTATCCCATATTTGCCCATAGTTTTATCTGTCCACCTCATTGTGCGACTCTGTGACTTCGCGGCTTTTTATCAAAGATGTCAAACAAAACCGACAACCAATCAGAAGAGTTCAATCCACATAATAAATAATACATTTCGGGTAATTCCGAAAGTAGTCTACCTTTGTAATAAGCCGACATTTATTGTTTTGTCAGAAATTGGTTCCGTAGGTATTTATTTTTAGTCGTTGTTCCGATTAAGACTTTATTTATTTTATTCATTAATTTATTTATAAATTCTGTCATTGGTTTTTTCTTGGTCACTCTGTGCTGAATTAATTTGTTTTGTCACTGGTTTTTTTTCTGTATGTAGCCTTAACATGAGTCTAGTGATTAATGGTGACAGAACTAGAGTGGTTAAAGGATTCAGTGACCAAGAAAAAAGCAGTGACATGACTACAGAATAAACTAAGCAAAATAACTTCACTAAGAACCAAAATAGTATTTACCAACATGAATGTCATCATTGTGATAGGTTTGAATTTTCACATCAAAAATGAACCCTAAAAAATTGTCGGCAATTTCAAAGGATTTTATTTTGCTTGCTTTGAATTGATTTTAGCTCAGTGTTTTGTTGTACATCGTGCGGTCAACTTTCTAGTAAAGAGATTCGTCATTCCGTTTCTTGTGACCATTGTGAGTGACCATGTGTTTTTTTAACTCAATCATAAGTGCTTTGTGTTGGATACCTAGGAGGTAGCACCTAGAATAGGTACCTACTAATCGTGTAATGTGGTGTTTGTTATTGTCAATTTTCAAAATTTTATGGATCCGCCTAGAACAAGACATTAAACGGTATGTAACTTCTTTTACCATAAAGTTAAAAACATTGTTTTTCAAGAGACGAATACTTAACTAGATTAGCCGCTGAATTACTATGTAGTTACTAAATAAATATCTACTTAGTTTTGTCCTACAAACGAAACAATATAACTTGTGTGAATACCGCAGTCAGTATGTGATGTAGGTAGGTACCTACGTCAAAAGATACTTACATACACCAACCAAGGTACCTATCTAGCCTAGCTTAGCAGACAATTTGAACTCACGCGAAACTAGGTAGGTAGGTATGTAGGTAGGTAACGCATTTAGAAACATTGTTGACAAAATAAGGGTTGTCAATTTTATTTCTTGAATGTTTTAAATCTTAAATGTATGAAAATCTTAAAATATGAATTCTTAGGATTTGTACCCCCACAACTGTTAATTTTCATGGTCGGAATCTCCTCGTTCAGGCTTAAAATACTAGTTCCTGAATTCCCTGTATAATAATATGTATGTATTCGTTTATTTAGTTTATCATATTGTATTTAATATTATCTATTTATTTTTGTAGTATTAGGTATTGTTGTATTTAACTTTTTGTTATCCTGTAAATATGTATGTACATATTATTTTTATCATAAATCACTTATATTATTTTCATCACCCCATATTCAGCTAAATTGATTTCTATCCATCCTAAGGTTGTCTGGCAGAGATCGCTATCTAGCGATAAGACCGCCTATTTTACTACCGTGTAGCTAAACACTGTTTCTTATAATAGTCTAATGTATTTTGTGGTGTGCAATAAAGTATTTTCTATATTCTATCTATCTATCTACTTAGTTCCAATGTTTTCTTTTCATTAAAAACTACTTCAAAGAAAACAACTGAAAAACTTTTGTATTTTGTAAATTTGTATGCAACTGCCGCGCTAGTGTCCAGTACGAATATTGAACACCAACTAAAAAATAAATCAACACATTACGAAAATAAGCCCTTGGAAAAAAGCCGCATAAGGCACCGCGAATTCTATTAGACGCGCTGGCGCCGCTCTGTCATTTAACTTATTGTGTTCTAATGTAATAATAATAAGTGTTAGATTATAAATCTATTCTAAAATGAACCCTAAGAACGTCGTCGAATATCAAAGGATTTTATTTGGCTAGATTTCCGCGCAATATTTAGTTCAGGCGCTAATTATTTAGTTCAAAAATGGACCTTATGCATGTCGGCGAATATCAAAGGATTTTATTTTAATTTCGCTAGATTTCTTTTCGCGTACTTCGGCGTAGGTAAAGGTACTTTTAAAGTAAAGTAAAGGTAATTAAATTAGTGCGTTTAAGATGATCGCAGAGTGAACTTCTGATCCGTGTGATGTCCGAAGATCATCATACAGAAATAAAGAGATGGTTGATTGTGTGTTGTGTTGTGTTGTGATTGATTGTGACGTGCCTAACCATTAGCTGGCAAGCCACGGGCACTCTGGTACGAAGGGGGCTTTCCTCGTGGGTGGGTTCTGGAGGTTCTGTTTTTGTGATTGCTGTGTGTGTGTTTTGAGCTCGGTTTGTTTGATAGGTGGGTCGGTCGGTACTTACTTACCACACACAAGTAGGTTGTGTGTGGTAAGTACGTCAGAAGCAAAAGGTGCTACACCTAGGTAATTGTACGATCATGAACAAGTAAACACAGACACCTAGATTATCTATCTAGCATATTTAATTTTAAATGAAAAATGGGGTGTTTAATGTCGACTCCTGTGGCTCTGTGTTTGCTTGTGGGCTCGATTTCCGCCGCGGGACAAATGTGAAATGTTGGTACCTATGGGCTTTAGATAAGTACCTATTGCTTAGACTTTAAAGACGCAGGAGGTTGCGGGTTCGATTCCCGACGCGGGAAAAATGTTTGTAACCGCTAACCTTATCCGCTTAAACTATCTTATCGAGACAAGTGCTTACATAGGTGCTCTCTTCGTCCAGTTAGGTCTAAACAATCTAGGTACATAAGTTCTGATAGTTAATAAAGGACTTAGTACCTAGAAACCTAGATACTTGCAAATCTTGCAATTTGTTTAAATGTTGTTTACCTGGCACCTTAGATTCAGAATTCAGAATACTAAGGTAGGCTGGCTGCCTAGGTAGTAGACGAGACGCAGACGCGGGCGTTTATTAGTCGTGTGACGCGACCGCACGACGACGTGGCGAGTCTCCCTTCTTGCTCGTGCGCTCGATTAATGACCGCGGCCGATATCAGCTGTTCGTATAGTATTAGTACGGGCGGAAGCACCGCTGCGCTGCGTGTACATTACTGGTTTTTTAATTATAATTGTTCTTTGCTATTCTAAATTAAATAATTAGATAGATATGGTCTTATTATGTTGTACTATGTGCATGTAACTAGAAAAAAATATAAAAAGGAAGTAGATAATTCAAAATATTTTTTGCGTTTTTTTTAGCCAAATATATTCAGAATCATGGTCTGATTGCAACCCCCCAGTTTTCGGTAGAAGTCTTTTTACACGCTGTATAGTCGCTACCACAGGTAGTAAATACAGGTATTGGTTTAAATGTGCTAGATAAATAAATATTGGTGGACAATGCTCACAATACAATTTAGTAACAATCCAAACATAGCTTGAATTATACTATTTTATTAATAAATACATAAAAATATGATTATTATATCGGTCATGTGGTACCTATGACATAGGCTCTGCTTACTTTGGGGGCTGATGCTGTGTGAAATGTCCGGATTTAATTATTTATGTTTCATAATACCCTGATACAGAAAAAACAGATGTTTTTCACACAAATGTTTGTCTTGGGACATAAAATCGAACCCCCAAACCTAAGGCATAAGAAGCAACTGTTTTTTTTAACTTGAATCTGACACTAGATAAAAACACAATCGATAAAAGAGCTTAACCTGACTGACTGACTGACAGATACATCATCGCCGAGCCGAAACCGCTGAAGCTAGGAAGCTGAAATTTGGAAGGTAGCTTCCTTTTATAGCAAAACTCTAATGCGGGATTTTTTGAAATTCAACCCCTAAGAGGGTGAAAAGGGGTGAAATCTAATGTATGAAACTTTTTAACGCATAGTGCGATTTGCTTGAAACTTGATATGAATAAATAAAATGCAAACTAAATGGACACCTGTTTCAAGATTTTTCAAAATAACCCTAAGAAAGGGGTAAAATGGGGTGTCAATGTTTGTATGGGAAGTTTTTAACGGGTGGTGTGATTTCTTAGAAACTTGGTTTGGGTACTTAAAATGCAAAATAAATGACACGTGTGTCAGGATTTTTAAAAATATCTCTCTTAAAGGAGTAAAATATGGTGTGAATGTTTGTATGGAATCTTTTTAATGGGTGGTCAGGTGATTGGTTTGAAACTTATCAATAAAATTTGGCAAGGAGATAAATTGCATCACGGGGAAAGATTTAAGCTACAATTCCTTTAAATAAAATGCGGACGAAGTCGCGAGCAACAACTAGTGCTTCATAAAATGTTTAAATGTTGTACTTCGGAAGATAATTCGTAAACACACTAAGAACTATGTGACAGTAGCCTCTGAAAGCAAAATTTTACACCAACACAACTATAAGTTGAAGCATCGTTCGTTATTTTTTTTAACAAACTTACCCTAAAATATTTATACATTTTATTTTAAAGGGAAAAGTTCTTTCAAAATCATTTGTGGACCTGGAAGGCAAACATTTTGTGTGCTTTCTTCATCGCCTTCATCGGCGGTGGGATGATGTTCTGCGCAAACGTAGCACTGATCTTCTTTATGTTACAACAACACCCTGAAGAGAGCACAAGACCTTTGCCGTTCCCCTTATAGATTTTTGGTGTAGACCTTGGGAGTACACCGATACATTAAATTTTATTTGTATTTTTAAACATGTGAGTGGTCTCTCACACATGCACATACATTTGTAACTACTGCGTGTTAGGTAATTCACTTTACGGCATATCTTGCCGCAGTGAGGCATTTTATCCAATGTCTTTATGCATTTTATCGTTGAACGCGTCACACCGCATGGTCTGCCGTATCACACTTTGGCAGTTACTACCGAAAGCTTTAATATTTCAGTAAGTAGTCATTCTGTTTATTGGGCTGTTAGATATTGTCCACGCACCGCATGACAGGCCTATGGCAGTAGTGTTTTTAATTTTCCCGGAACCGTAAAATGTTTTTTTTGCATTAAATTAAATTATTTTACCTTATTTATACGTTTTTACATCGATAAGAGCTTTCTTATAATATCCACAGTTATGATGACAGCGCAAATAGTATGGATCAGGCAAATAACGTCTAAAGCAGACGTCATCATTTGGAGTATCCAAGACCTTTTGATAGACGTTCATCCGAGCAATAATATGCAACAAACAGTTTATGATGAAACCAATATCAAATCTCGCATGGGGGTTATTATAAAACTGAATCACTCTTTTTAGTGAAAAACTCAGGCTCGATGCTGGGAATACTGATTGGGAACCAGTAATGGCAGCCACCAAAATTGATGACAAGATTTGCGTTTTTAACTCCATCATATCGCAACTCTATGATGTTCATGCTCCAATCAGAGCAGTTAAAATGAAACACTCTCCGGCACCGTGGCTTACTGATGAAATCAAACTGTTGATGCGTAAGAAGATAGCTGCTAAAACTAAATACAAACTGAAAGCCAGTGACTACAACAAAGAAAAATATTTATTTGCTCGATTTCGCTGCAATAGGGTGTGTAGGGATGCTCAACGTCATATGCATGCCTCCGTTTCAAAGAAAGACCCATCAAGGGTCTGGGAATTCCTTAGATCACTTGGAGTTGGAAAATCTTGCAGCAATACAGTTTCAAAGAATTAGACCTTGTGTCGCTTAACAAGCATTTTACGTCATTATCTAACATTGATTCGGATGATAAAACTAGCACAATTAACTGTCTTTCTTCACTGCCAACTCCTGATTATCCTTCTTATGTCTTTAGTCAATTTACCGCATGTGATGTTAAACAGAGCATTCTAGCAATAACTTCTAACGCTATGGGAAGTGACAATATTGGTCGGAACATGATAGTTCCCCTAATTAACGAAGTACTACTGATAATTTGTCACATTCTCAATTTTTCCACTAAGACCAGGGGGGCGATCGCGGTAATTTTGAACGTTTGAACCAAAGCTAATCCAAATCAAAACCAAAGTCAAAACGTTATTTTTGACATATTTCGTACCACGCTAATCACTATAACGGAAACGATTTAGATCTATTTTGGAAAATACGATGATCGAACGTTGCCGGATCGCGTCATCTTTGACAGCGCTTTCAAACTAACGTTTTCAATTCAGTTTGTGTCGAGAGACTTCTTATTGTTTTCTGAGCCGTTTTAATTGCTGAAAATGCTCGGAATATGCTCTGATCATTTAGAAAGTGCGTATGAGGTAGATGTGGCTGAAAGCCGAACATCAACCCGAAGAAAATATGAATTTATAAGGCGATCTCTCTCATTCTCATAAATGAAGGAGACTTTGTGGAACAGTATCGTCTTTTTATGGATCTTTTTACGGAATTGGTGGAAAAGCTAAGACCTTATATAGTTGCTCCACTTCGTGCTGATAGTCTAGATGTAGAGACAAAGGTAAGTGTTAGTAGTATCCACAACCCAAGTTACATACATCATCATTAAATACTGACTGCTGATCATCCCGCGTTAACTCTACTGGCGCACTAAATATAATACATCTTTCAGGTTCTGATAGCTCTGTTTTACGCGATGGGTTCGTACCAGACGGTTGTTGGAGATAATAAGGACCGACCAGTGTCCCAATCAACTAAGCAAGCAAGGCTGTAACGGAAGTAACAGCGGCGACTTTGGCGGCTCAGGATTATTCCTCCTGATACATTCAATGAATATAATAATTAATGTTTTTATTGTTTAATGTTTTCTTTTATTCAGAATGAATTTAAATTTTCAAGTAAGTACCTACATTTATTTGTGAGTGTCATTTATTATCATAATTTAGTTAATTTATTGAATAAATATTATTTTTATGAATGAATCGCTGTATCTTTTCATTATCATAATCTGTAAATTTTATTTTTTGTGTGTACAATATTTTATAAAAAAGTGCCTTGAAATGTGTCATACCTTTTATTTATTTTTTGCAGTATCTAGTCATTATTGTTTTATTTTTTGTATTTTCCTAGAAATTGTTATAGACAATACTGTTGGGTCAATGTAGTTTTTAACATTCCGATGTCCAACAGGAAACCTTCAGTTTTTCTATGACCGTCTGCTATTAGTTTAGATAGATAGATAGATAGATAGGTATTTATTTCTTTAAACTTGTAACAATCATTGGTTAATAGTGTTTTTAAGCCTATATTAGGTTTGTCTAAAGACTAGGTTCTCGATAACAAATGTACTAAAGACAAAATAACAATAAGCATCACACACTTACTTCCAGCATTATTAAACAAAGTAGGTAGGTAACAATAACAACAAGTCGAATGAGCGACCGCTCACAACGATATCAACTGTGGTTGCACACATTCAAAGGAGCGTCTTTACAAAAATCAACCCCGTCAGATGAGTTATTGGCTTGCACAGATAGTCGCTTCATTTGTGTGTGTGCTTACAACTTCTTCTAAAAACTACATAGGATGCTCCATTTTATACACTTTGCAATATAAATTAATTTTGAGATACAAGTATACTATGAATTATGGAAATGTTTTTTAAGTATATTTGTATAGTTTTTTTGAGTGATTTTATTTTTTATTTCTAATGGTACTTTATTTATAAGACGAGGAATTAAAAATTGTGACGTTCTTTTGCCATATTCATTTTGAAACTTAGGTATTTGTAATTTCCTATTTGTAATACTTCTAGTAACTATTCTTTGACTTAAAGGAACTTGTATTTCAGTACTAAAGTATTGCTCGTGAAGCAAACTAAGTTTTACTTTATTATGTATCGGTATAATCCCACAATACTTGAAAAGACCCATGGGGTCATCCGAGAATTCATTTTTAACTTTTAGAGGAACTATTAATTTAAGAAGTCTGTGCTGGATATTAAAAATCTGGTCCAGGTAAGTTTTATACGTACGACCGTAGCTACTTAAACCATATGCTAATATGCTTTCTACCAGAGCTTTATACATTGATAAGAGTATGTCGTAAGGTACTTTACATTTTATTATATAGCATTTTGCTAAAATTGCCCTAAGTTTATTACATGTCTTATCAATGTGCTTTGCCCAGTTAAATCTATTATCAATTACCAGGCCAAGGTAGGTGTACTCAGTGACCTGCTCAATTACCAAACAGCTGCTTGGACACTGCAGATTAGATGAATGAAGGCAATCATGACTATGAGCTAGTATTTTCACATTTTCTTTTCCTGGGCAATAATTGTGACTAGAGCGGACGTGGATAAGCTTAGTTTTGTCAGCATTGAGTACCAGGCCTGAGTCATGCGACCACATACATAATGCATTGAAATCAGTTTGTATAAGGTTTTGTACTACAAACGGATCATGATTAGCTGCTAGTAAACAGGTGTCATCAGCAAATTGGTAAACGGTACAACTTATAATTACATTGTTAAGGTCATTAACATAAGTTAAATAATGCAAAGGACCGAGTACTGATCCCTGCGCTGTTCCTTCAGTAATATTTACACTATCACTGTACATATCTCCTATCCTAACCTGGTAACTACGGTTACTGAGGTAGTCTTTGCACCAATTCAACATATTTCCTCTCACCCCACTGTTCTCCAGTCTGTCAATTAAAAGGTCATGACGTAATGTATCAAATGCTTTCCCATAGTCTATAAAGACTAAGACAACATGTTTTTTTGCATTTAAATGGTTGTTTATATCATCCGTAAAACGAGACAATAACATGGTTGTACTTTTATTTGACTGAAAACCATATTGTTGTGAGGACAAAATGCTATTAGCTGAAAAGAATTTCTGTATTTTACCACAAATATGCTTTTTAACAACTTTATCCAGAACTGGTAAAATAGTAATCGGTCGATACTTGCCGTAATCTTTCGTACTACCTCCTTTATGAATTGGCCGAACTATACCAGTTTTTAACTCTTTAGGATAGTGTCCAGTAGTAATGCTAGTGTTAACAAACCTCGTAATCGCTCCCACTATTTTATCAGACATCCTCACTAAATCCATTGCTCGTATGCCATCAGCACCTGGAGCTTTATTCGGATTAGTGTGTTTTAAAATTTTAAGTATTTCTATGTTAGTAGCTTTAGGAAAGAACATTGATTTATTTATTTGTTTAGTGTAGTCATCTTTATTTAGTAAGTCAATTGTACAATTTGGGATTATTGATTTAACATTGTATTGAAACTGATTCGCAAAATTATTAGCAATGTTTTTTAAGCATTTTTCGTCACTAAATGCCTTTTTTATTAAATTATCTATTGAATTTGTTATTTTGCCAGAAATATTATTTATTAGTTGCCATAATTTCTTAGTATCATGTCTATGTCTATTTATTTCTGATCTTATGAAATTGTTTTTGCTCTTGTTTATAACTTTATTCGTTTTATTTCTTATTTTATTATACTTTAATCGTAGTTCTTTATTAGTATTGTCCTTAGTCCACTCTAAAAATAGCTGATCTCTAGTTTGAGATAAATTAATGATATTTTTATTTACCCATTTATGTAAATTACGCTTTGAATTACCAACTTTTTGGGTATATTTAGACTCATCATAACAATAATCTCAGAAGCTAATAATGTTTTACTAAATTATGAATAACAGCCTGATTTGTAAACCTTAAAAATACTCCGGTTAGCTTCGTAATAAATGTTTTAGTTCTGCTAACTTGATGACGTTGAATTGGTTCGGGTTCTGACCGTGTCAGATAAATATAAGAAGAAGAACCTAAGGTCTAACGACAAAAAGAAAAAGGTCCGGAAATAGTTAATTTATAGTTAATTTATTTTTATCCTAAGAAATGACGAACTGCAGGCACTAAAGATGTTAAAGTCTATGGCATACTGTTGCCATTGTTTCGGCCTGCAGTCTACTGGCGTTGGCTGTTATTACATCAGCCTTAGCCTGCGCTTTCGCGGCTTCAGCTTGTCTCAGCGCAGACTGAGTGAGCAAGCTGTTCCTGTGGGCGCGCATCTCCTCAATGAGCATCATCAAACTGCAGCTCTCGTCGAGTGCACCATGGCTTGCTGTCGGAAAAATTATACATCAAAAAACAGAAAAGACAGAAACGTGGGGTATATTTTACACATTATGTATTTCACAGACTACAAGTTTTTTTTATATTTATTGAAAGCCCACCGCCTGTACGACGCTGAAAGAGAGAAAGGCTCGTCAATTTTGATCTTACTTTACTCTGATTGATTATATGACGAATGATTTGATCATTCCAAATCTGCAAATTTAAATTATTTATGAAGATAAATAGTTTAAGAACTTAAGTTATAAATATCCTTAAAGTTAGATACTTTGGTCCACTCTTTGGGCAGTCTTACTGGCCCTTCTTTACTCAGTGCGCCAGCGCACTTATGCCAAAGGCGAACCAATATAGCCCGTCCCTCTTTAGATCGAAGTCTACCGAGGGCTAATTCTTTATTGGCCTCGGCAAACTCCATCAACAACTGAAGCTGCTGTAGGATGGTGGTACGGCGTCCACCGTCTATTATATCTGAAAAGCACAAAGCTGGGCAATATATTACTTATTTTTACACATTATAATATCAAGGACGATCAGCGTCTTGTGAACACTAAGTTTTCTTCTCTAATAAGTACACTTATTGTTAATATCTCCATCCATGATGAACATAAACAATACTTACTTACCTCAAGTTCAATTTTATTAACTAAAAAAACAATATCAATTTAGTTTTGACAATCATAGTGTTTACAATCCGAGTTGACAATATTTTGACATAAGTACAAAATACTAGCAGCTTCGCTCGCGACCTCGTCCGCACGTTTTAGTATAATGTAAAAAAATTTTTTTCATCATCTACAGCCTGAATCTTAGACTTCTTCTTATCGTGTCACTAGTTCTTTTGAACCAGTGTGGTGAAAGGACCAAAGTGTGCCTCAGAGGCTCTTTCCGTGCAATGTTCACCTCCTGGGTATAATACCCAAACTATGTTTGTAGGTACTATGCGTCACGATCCTGTGTTAATTTGGTCCATTCGTGGCCCACGATTTTGACTAATGTTCCATATAACGGACGACAGACGTTCCATTATCTAGTTCTCTGCCAACATTTAGTGGGTACACAATCCACCTGACAATATGGAAGCCAGCCGCTGCCTATGAAACAGGCTGCCGCTGCCCCACAGGTACGCTTGCCTCACATACGCTTTGAGCAGACAAATCAGCGTAATAAAAATTGTATTAGATAGCAGGAATTTGGCAATTCGCGCATATTTGCATATTTGCGCATATTTGCGCATAGTTGCCGCGAGTTACATAAGCCCTAATAGAGGGCAAATCAACAGTAAAGGGTTCGACGGCTATCGTCGAACCGTTAAAACATACACACAAACAAACTTAACTGCTTTTTATTATAGTGTAAATATTAAAAATAAATCAACGATAACAAGAGGATTACAGATGCCATAACCAAAAGAAGAACAAAAAGTTTAATAGGATTTATTATTGTCGTTGTAAACTCTAACGTTTTATGTTTGGATTTATTTTGGTAAATTCAACGATTAATACGTTCAGAAAAAATAGCGCGGTACCATTTTGACATCTAGATTAACCAAATCAGAACCTCATCAGAATCGCTGCCAATATATTTCCGTTCAATGGTAAATACGTTGACAAATAGCGCGATTGCCCTACAGTTCTGTCCCATCCTTGTGGAAAGAAGCGTACGTAATTCCTCTACCGAAAAAATCCAAACCCACTTCTCCTACTGATTATCGCCCGATTTCCATCCTTCCATTCCTGTCCAAGGTCCTTGAACGTCTTGTCCACAACCAGCTTAGTTCTTTCCTAATCACAAATAACCTACTTAATCCTCTACAGTCCGGTTTCCGACCTGGTCATAGTACTGTAACAGCACTTGTCAAAATCACCGACGACATACGAACACAGACTCAAGCTATTGCCAATGTCAATAACAACCTATCTCGGATCAGTAACTGGAGTAAAGCCTACGGTCTAAAAGTGAATCATACCAAGACTCAAGCAACTCAAGAAACAAGCGCGCGTGCTAATTAATAAAACAAAATACACTTATGGTGGTTGATATAAAACTACTTACTTATGTATGTTATAAAATGTAATACGGACGCGTGCAATGTCGGTCTACCGATTTCTTTTAATTTTTACTTCAGTCTTTTAAACAAACATCGGATCAGATAAACGTATCTCATTCGTAAAATCTACAAGCAATCTCAAGTTAGTATGCACCTTATTCACATCAAAATGGCCACAATCGAACTGGATTAAAGAGTGCAGCGCTTCGTGCGCGTGAACAATAAAATGCATTCCTAAGGCGATAAGCGAGTGCTTATAAAGTAACGGTGCAAAAAAATTTAACTTATAAAAAATATTATTTTACGAGCTTATTGAAACATTATAGTTTTCTAAACATATTGAACGATTTCACTTTCAAAACTTTCGTGAGTTGTACTATACATTTAGATAAACACGGACTTTACACGGGCCTTGTAGGCAAGGTCGGGAGGTTAGTGTGGGTACCTGGAAAGGCCTGCGCTATCAAACAGAATCCCAGGCAGAGTGACGTCAGTGGAGAGGAAACTTCACCCATCTCAGCTTGCTGGAGTGGATCCATGAATGAAAGTTTTCAATTACAATTAACTGCTCTGTAACTTCACTGACGCCACCAAAATTATCTTCAACAGACGAAGGAAGGCCAATGATGATGTTGGCCAATGATAAACTGTCCGTATACCTAGTTGTTTTACAACGTGAAATTTGACTGCCACGCAAGAACATCAACGCGTAATGATTCGTGTTAGAAGATTGTGCTGCTACGCCCAAAAGCGCGGTTGACAAGGGGATAGGTCAAGTCAAGTCAAAATATATTTTATTACATACAATCACAAGGATCACTTTGAACTGACTTACATACTAGGTTAATTTAGCCACCAATTTCTACTAACTTAAGCCCGAGAAGAGATGGCAAGAAACTTGTCCTGGTCCTGGAGCTTTTTTGCATGATCCATCTTATGACTACCTTAACGACAAAAAAAAATGCAAGAGAGTTTATACATTTCAAATATGTCGGTTAACTGTCTGAGGGCAGAGCAACATGAGGACATACATTCTTATCAGTACTATAGTCATTTATATTATTATAATATACTTTCTTCGAAAGACTACCCTTTAATCTTTACATTTCTTAATAGGTAGTTTAGTTGCATTTTCAGGAAGCTTATTATAGAAGCACACCGTGTTTCCCATAAAGGAATTATTTACTTTTTCTAGTAGACACCTAGGGATATCAAAGTTGTTTCTAAAGGTCACTATTTTGCTGAAACCCATCTCTATTTGTATAACAAAGTTTCATATATATCTTATGAAGTTATTGTAAGCATATTAATTTATTTAAATATTTATCTCAGACTCTCGTGGTTTCATTTTATAAATGGCACCTATTGCCCTTTTTTGAATAACTAATATTTTTTCAATATCAGATGCTTTCCCCCAGAGAATGATGTCATATAACATAACACTATGGAAGTAGCTGAAATAAACTAGTCTAGCTCAGCTCCCTCAGTAAGCCACCGTATCGTAAGAACGTATCTGCATATAGATGGATAGAACTAAGCCTACCAGCAAGTGTTTCAATTTTTGTTCCCCACTGTAATTTTGCATCAATATTAAGACCTAGGAAGCTCGTGGAATTTACAAGATTCAATTTCCTCTCCATTAATTTCAAACTGGTCGGGCTATGAATTCCATTTGGCAAATGAATTTGATACATTTCGTTTTTTAGCATTAAGTAAAAGATTATTTACAGTGAACCAGTTAAGAACTAAGAATAAGGATTAATTTATGCTATCGTAAATACTGGTTTACCTCTATAAGCTTTAAAATAAAAGATGTATCGTCAGAAAATAAAACAATATCACAAATATCTTTTTACAAAAAAAGGTAAATCGTTACAGTATCGAACCTTGTCATACTCCTATATTTGGGTTCAGGATCCCCTAGTTGATTCTGAAAACCTCTCATCATCCACGTCAACTTTCAGGACTGTATTTAATAGATAAGACATGCAACTTATAATTGGTTCTCGGCAGTCGAATTAATAAGAGAAAGAGTTAAAATTTAGTGTCCTTTCGCAGTGAGCTTGAACACTAAAAACAATTCGGCAACTCGCTGCTTAAAAAAATATTTTGTTGAAAAGGAAAAGTAAAAACTGTTGAAAAGGAAATTTTTCGTTTGCATTTTCTATGTGACCTTTCACAGACTCGTTTACTTCAGCTACTTTCATAGCATTATGTCCTACGGCATTCTGTTGTGGGGGAGTGCTGCAGATATTAATACTATATTTGTATTGCAGAAAAGAGCTGTTCGTGCATATAACACGGGCTCTAGAGAATCCCTTAGAGATAAATTTAATGAAATAAATATCATGACAGTGCCTTGTCAGTATATGTATATAAAGTTTAAGTTTACATTAAAGTTTTTGGGTGTCAGCCCTGATTAACCCTTTTGCTCGGCAAATCTATTATATTAATTAAGGTGGTATTTAGGTTAGTAGGAATCGTTTTTAACATTTAATTTAACTTATATTACTTTGTTATTGATCAATGATTTTATTTTTTACTTTTATGGAAGAAATGGATCTTAGTTATCTGAATAAATAAATATTATTATTATGATTATTATTATATACAAAAACCTAATAAATGTTTACAAAAATGTTCAATTGTTAAAATAAAACAGCTATAATAGTAAAGTATAGCGAATATAGTATTAATACTAGAAATAAAGATAAACCCGCTGTTCCCAAGTGACGTGTCAGATTTGTCGATTGGCAAACTCCTCAAAATCATTTACAAAGACGTTACATTGAAATAACTTTACGTTTCTGATAACACCCAGCCTAGCTTTGTTTGCTGAGCTATGGGTGCTTGAGGCGGACCTTTGATAAGGCCGCTCATGATGATGTCAGAATACACACTCACATCCAGTAGTAAATCAATTGATTTCGTAATGTTATATTCTGGATCGTCGAGGTTTATATGTAGTAGATGCTGCCATTTTTGTTTATGAAACGTGTTATTTGGTAGGCTATTAATAACCCGTGATTTAACTAAAACCTGAAGTCTCCATGTATAGGCCGAAGAGTATGCAATATGGGCATGCAGTCTAAGCTAACGATTCCTTTTCCTTGCTTAGCTGTCGTTCCTATGCCTGATACCGATGCAATGACAACACTACAGTGTTGTCTTGGCAGACTCAACAGCTAGGCTGCGTGTTCTGGATTTCAAATATTAAGGATGTTTGAGATTCTTGATTTAGTAAAGCTCTCAATGAAACGTAAGTATTTTCTGCAGCTTTCACTTTTAACGATACAGTTGTCAATAAAATTTCCTCATCTTCAGCTGCAGCGTGATTCACATTATATTGTTTATTATCACTAAGTGACTAAGTGACGTGAAGTTGACTAAGTGACTCGCATATGACGACGTGGGTGACGAACTTGATGTAAATGTCAGCGGTTTCATTTTTAATTGAACTACGTCATCGTGTATTACTGAGTTATTATGTTCATCACAATATTTGCAGCGTTTGTTTGACGTGTATGGTTTGCCATTATGTTTATATAAAAAAAATTTGCAGATGTCTTGCTTTGTAATCGTTCCTAATATATTTTCGGATGTCATGTTTAAGAATCTTTTACACTGATACAAATCACTCTCTGAGGCACAAAGTGGAATTGTGCCCTCTGAACTTCGAATGATTGCTGGGTTTAGAATTAAGTTGTTGGTTCATATTTCTCTCTGTGTAAGGACCTATTTGCACCCACCTAATTATAAAATAAAACAAGGCCAGAATAGCATTATTACTAAAGAACACGGTACAAAATAATTGTGAACAATAAAAAAAATTGTTGTCTGTAAAGTCGGTTTACGGGCGTGATAACGTAATAACGTCATAACAAAACAGATAGATGCGGCTTGCGCCACCGTTTTTTTTTTTTACTATAAAATTCATACATTAAATGGCAATTTTTTTTAAAAATTGCGAGAGTAACCTGTAAAGTTTTTTTTATTTTATTACATTCCACAATCTTAAATTAATTTTAATGTTTTTGTATTGACGTTGTTTCGACATCCACAGTGCAGGTCATGCTTGAATAGCACTTATTAATTCTTCTACATTGATTTGTGAAGACGTCATCACAAGAACGCGCGCGGTTTGCCGCTTGACACCCTCTCTAACAGCGCTATCACGCTCTCTAACTGCGGCCACTTGTATGAACGAGGTATGGCGTGAGTTACCCGCGCGCTGTCTGCGCCAAGAAGCCCGCGCCGCTTCCCGCATCCGCCCCGCACCCGCGTGTCCACTACGGATACTCAAATAAAGTTCATATGTTTGAGTTTGCCGCGCCGCGCCCGCCCCGGCCCGCGTTTGCAGTCTGGCCAAGCACTAACTGTTAACTCTACCTCAATCCCTACCTACCTACAATCACTAACATAATCAACACATCCATAACTACTTCAACTATTCCGGAGGCATGGAGGGTAGCCGTAGTAAAACCTATTCCAAAAAACAATCAAACATAATAAGCCTACTCCCTTCTTTATCGAAGATCTTGTAAATGATTGTCTACATGGAGATGATCAAGTTACTTGAGGAACATCAGCTACTTCCCCTATATCAGTCTGGCTTTTGTAAGGGACATAGCACATCAACTATCGTTCGTAAACCGAGTTTATAATAATAAAACCTTTATTTCCGAAATTTTTACAATTATTTTTTCAAGAACATTTTAAATTAATACTAAAAGAAACACTGTTACAATAAAATGTCTCTTGTTTCGGTTTGCCTTACGGCAAAGGCCTACTCCAAGTCCTTCCATTGTTGTTCTTTCCTAATGTAATTTTTAGGTCATCCTCCCATCTTCTTGCTTTACCGAGTCTACAGACAACCAATTTTTTCGTGCGTGCAGCCGGCGTTCATCGATTTATTAGACGTAGTTACGTCAAAAATAAAAATAAATTGATAAGTATTTAAAAAAATTACAAAATCATAAAACACAACAAGTATAAACGAAAGAAAACAAATAAAACTATATTTAAATTTTTCAGTCTGTACAGTCAAACACATAGAATATTTGGCGGTTGGCACGAGACAGCCTTTCATACAAAGATCCGCTAAGAAGACGCCGCAGCAGCGCAGCCAGCGTCTGTAGCCGTCAGCGTGCTGCGAACGCGTGCGCCTTGCAGCATCTGGTCGCTTAGGTGGCGCCGCGCCAGCCGCACCACGACGCGGCGCGGGCCAGGTCCCGCCGCGCCCGCTCCCTGCGCCATCCCGATCCTCTCCGCAAATACGATGTCGCGCTCATCTAGCGCGACGCCTAGCTTTGCCGCCACCACGGAGACGGTGTGCACGACGTTCTCCCTTTTTCCTCCGGGAGATGGCTGATCTCCGAATCCTACAATAGGGAATCCTGGCCTCGGTCATTGATCTCCTAATGAAGCATCGTTCAGTTCATCAGTTTGGCGATCCCGGGTAAGTATGCAACCGACCGTCGATTGTTGCAGTTGTGTCGTGGATTTCGATTGATTTAATCTTGTAAACAATCAATATAATTTATTATGGTGACTATCTTCGCGTTTATAATTTTATGCTTGACGATCTGGTTTCTGGATTCTGAATTCGAAACAAACTGGCAAACTGTGGCCTTGGAGCGCAAAGAGTGGAAGATAAAGGGCCTTTGCGCAGCAGTAGTACAAGATAGGTTAAGAAAAAAAAACAATCTTTGCCCTAAACTGAGATCTCGCGATGTCCGTATTATTATATAAGTATCTTGCTTTTACCTGTAACGTCTTTGTAAGTAAATAGATAAAGTACTGATATTACTACTGATTATTATCAGAAGTCTTCCCAAAATTCAACCATTAAAACTAAAATCCTTCTCCAATACTCCAACTCCTCCGCTTCAATTTGTAAAATAAAGGGAAAGTTAAGAGATGTATGCAGTACAGCACTTATCTAACGATTAAAGCGAGTTCTTACCAATTTACCAATCACAAAATATATACCCTAAATTACCAACTACCTTAAACCCTCTTAGTGAACCGTGACCGCGAGTGGCAATGAGCAGATCGCGGATCAATCTCAGGGTGAGTTGATGATGATTCTTGAAATAGTGGCGGTGCCTCCAACGACAAAATAATATGTGAGTAAAGCCCGTGTTTATCAAAATGTATAAACTACCTTCAAGTAAATGTGGAGCAAAGCAAGCCGAATAATTTTTTTATTAGAGCATTAATAAACAAGTTTTACTGTTACCTATCCATAAAGAGCGAAGAAGCGATCAACAATTATGTACATCACGAAACCGTGGGCGGAAGCTAGTATAATATTATAAGTACTTGAACAGGATCGGAATAACTAAGGTGCTAATTTAAGAAGGACTTCCTTTGCCATTAATTATCAATGTATGATGATAGGCCAGTTTGAATACTTTGCAAACTATTAAAAGGCATGAAAGAAAAACGAACGCTGACACATTTTTATGTTTTTAAGATGATGATATTATACAAGAAAAGTCAAATAGTTTTAACGTTACATTTTAACGTTACAGGTCACTTTTATAAATTATTCAACCGAGCCAGCGAACAAGCATACGGTCCACATGATGGTAAGTGGTAACCGTAACCTATGGCACATTATATAGTTAGTTTGTCTATAGTGGTTGCGGGTACCAAAGCGGACTCAAGCTAAAGAGTTATATCACAAAGATTCGAAACGTTTGCAAGAAATGATTAAATGTGTGTGTGAAAAAGGCGAAACCACCAAAAAAGTAGCAACGGCTGGGATTTCACACAAACGTTACCCTACGTTAGATTGACCTTATATTAGGCTTGATTAGTCATTTACGACAAATAATAATTTGATATTCTTGTTTTATAGCAATATTTCAGTTAATCCTATAGCAAAATGAGTATGATTATTATTCTGCGTCACCTCATTTATATCCTAGAGCCATTGTGATAACAACATTCAAACCGCAACATCACAGATTCATTCACAATGCGTTTCGTGGAGAGATTTAAAACATTTTTTAACAAAGAAGACTTTGATTACTCTAAAGGACATATTGATCCTTACGAGTTTCACAAAATATTTTATTTTGTTTGTAAGGTGTATGGTGTCCTTGATAGAGAACTCTTACCAAAATGGGCGTAAGTGTCATCATATCTATTTACTATTTGAAAATGCATTGAGATTTTTTATAACTAATAGACAGTAAGTTTCATAGCTATATTTTCCTTTTTCGATTTTTTGTATTATTTATTCTAAAATAATCAAAAAATCTTATAATAATAATTCTTATAATTTTAATTTAATATTTTATCTTATAAATTCAGATCAACTTAACCTAATAACAATATTCTAATACACAGATAATAACTTAAAAACTTAAAGAACTTATATTATTAATCAGCGAATCTTAAATGCGTCAGCGTTGCACTGTTTACATTAATCCCGAGATTTTCCCAATTAAACTCAACCACCGAGAATAGTTTTGGAGATAGGGGGTCTCTAATTTATCTAATTTAATATATAAAATTTTCCAGCGATCTCCAACTATCACACCATTCTGATTATTTAGAAACACTTCAGTGTGATTTTACTAGTGTTTTGTGACGAAGTTTATGTCTAAAAATTGCTATAACTATTTCTTCTTCTTTTCTTCCTATAATGGCATCTGTCTTGTCGATAATTTTGCCAGAGTCAAGTGTTTATTTGTTATTAAAGTAAATTGTAAATTGTAATGTTAAATTGTAAATTCCAAACGTCATCGAGCAATGGCCGACTAAAACTTTCTCGGGATTTCTTGTCGATCAAATCACTTTTTTATTGCACCATAATACATTTATAATTTCAATTGTCCGTTCTTATCCTATGTAGTCACAATTTATTTATTAAAATTCCGCTAAGATTAATGAATAAAACATGCAATAAAACAAGAAAAGAATGTTAATTTAGAAGTAGCTAAGTATCTTCATGAAATGACAAACGAAATCCCCTAGGGGAAACGAAAAATCCCCTATAACTATTTTAAATCTCTTGATTTCTTCTGGAGATTATTACTAAAGTGTTGACAGTTCTGATACCGTAAACCGAAAAATAAAGGCTAAAATATCGTATATAAAATTTATTTCAGGTATTTAACCCCGTTAGTGGTTTTATTCCATGCTTTCTTTGCTACTTTATTATTCGGCTCAGCCCTAGTACATAACATCTACATCTTCGAACTTTCTCCTATCACCGAATCAGGAACATACTTTATCTTAATGGTCTACAAACTACTGATGATTTCAAGTCCTTTAAACGAGAAAATAAACTTCCGGAATTGTTGGCAAGCAATGAAGGAAGATTACACGTATATTTGTACGTCAGGCAGTAGATACAGGTTCGTATTGTTTTAAATCTAGATACATACATACACTTTCATCAATAAATATATATTGGTGGACAATACACACTACACCATCCACCCCCAAAAAAAACATAGCTTATGGGCACTAGATGACTAATAGAATAACTACCTATATATTTTTAAATATATACAAATTATATTCTATAACACCAACACACAGAACTAACATCTATGTTCATAGCACAAATATTTGTGACATAAATGTTTTAGGACAACTTTGTAGGACTACTGTAAATTTTGTACTATAAATAGATACCTATAATTGGCTGTTCCTAGTATATTAATTAAGTTTACCCATTGTAATTTTTTGTAGCTGTTGGTCTTTTTAATAAAATAAAATAAAAAAAATAAAAATAAAATCGAACTCCCAAAAACCTAAGGCATAAAAAGCAACTACAGAATTTCTAACTTGAATGTGACACTAGATGAAAACGCAATGCCTCGTAATAAAATGTTTAAATGTGGCACTAATAAAGATATATCGGAAACACACTTACTAAAAACAATATCATTGCTCTGATTGCAAAATTTTACACCAACACAATAACTATAAGTTGAAGCGTCGTTACATTTTTTCTACAAAACTTATCCTAATATATTTATACATTTTACTTTTAAGGGAAAGATTCTTTAAAAATCATTTGTGGACATGGAAGGCAAACATTATGTGTACTATCTTCGTCGCCTTCATCGGCAGTGGAATGATTTTCAGCGCAAACGTAGCACTGATCTTCCATGTGTTACAAAAACACAATGAAGGGAGCTCAAGACCTTTACCTTACCCCATTTATATTCTTGGTGTTGACAATGGGAGTACACCGATATATGAAATTTTATTCGTGTTTTCAAACATGTGTGTGGTCACTCACACATGCACATACATTTGTAAGTACTACATGTTAGGTAAGTCACATTACGGTATATTTTACCGCAGTGAGGTATTTTATAAAACCTCTTTAAGCATTTTATCGTTGAACGCGTCACACCGCTTGGTCTGCTGTATGACATTGGCAGGTGCAGTAAGTAGTAATTCAATTTATTGAGCTGTTGGAGGTTGACCACGAATTTTCATTTATTTTGAGCACACACGCATTACTGGCCAGTGGCAGTACCGTACCGTAAATTCTTATATATTTTTAATCGACTTCATCAAAAAGGAGGAGGTTCTCAATTCGTAGTTTTTTTTATGTATGTTCACCTATTACTCAGAAACGCCTAAACCGATGTAAAAAAATTTTTTTTGTTTCAAAGGGTATACTTCCCAGGTGGTCAGGCCATTTAAATTCTATCGAAATCAGTCGAGTGGTTTTTAAAAAATCAACAAAAATGTGTAATATTGTGTTGATGATATTTTGGATACCTGCAGTGCAGAGCAGTGCGTTTAGTAGGTCTACCTATATCATATATAAACAAAATAAACCTACTTTCCACTAAAAATTTCAAAATAAAATAATTTTATGCTCTCAAATTGTATCCAATGAAGTGGATTTTCTTTTTCGTTTTTTAAACGTAATTATATTAATTGACTTTACACATGCTTTTTTACCTCAACAAGAGCTTTTTTATAATACCCACAGTTATGCTGTCAGCGCAACTAATATGGGTCAGGCAAATAACGTCTAAAGCAGACGTCATCATTTGGAGTATCCAAGATCTTTTGATAGACATTCAACCGACCAATAATGTGCAACAAATTGTTTATGATGAAACCATTATCAAATCTCGCCTGGGGGTTATTGTAAAGATGCATCACTCTATGTACAGGTAATTATAAGGACTAGCGCGCTAGTTTTTAGCGCATTCCTATGAAACAGGTATGCTAATTTATCGCGGCTAGTGGAAAAAACCGTTAGCGGAAAAACAACGTAGCGCTGCGCAAAATTACCGCGAATAGTGGATGAAACTGCGGGTGGCGAGAAACCACGTGCTACCAAGAATTCGCCAGCCGCGACAATTTTCTCGCGGAAATATTCGCCGTAATATAATCCGCAGTGCACGCTATGTCTTACTATTTTCGGGCACTTGTAATAAAATTTATACGTTTGTTATTGAACTAACGATTAAGCCAGTGCCACGTTGCCGGGTGCAGCGCCACGTCAACTATATTAAAAACTAGCTGGTGCCCACGACTTCGTCTGCGCAGGATTAGTACTTCATGTAATACTAACGGTTTTTGCAGCGCACGCCAGTATAGCTCGCAGATGGCAGATTTTTTCCTACTTACTTGACACTTATCGTTATATTTTGGACAATTCACACAATATCTTTATAAATTATAGCCTATGCGTTATTCTGATGTATAAGCTATATTATTGTAAAGTTTCATTAAAATAAATTAAGTAGTTTTTGCGTGAAAGAGTAACAAACATACATACAAACTTTCACATTTATAATATTAAGTAGGACTAGATTATCCGGCTAACTTTGTACCAAATTTTTGAACAAAATTGATTTGATTTGTAAACCATCCCCAGTATCAGGGCGATCAAAACAAAAAAATAATTCAAGAAATATATATATATTGGTTGACAATGAACTTAACACCATCTAGCCCAAAACTAAGCACAGTTTGTATTATGCTAACCAGATAGAGTACTTATTCATCAGACAAATGTTTATCCTCGGAGGAAATCCAACCCTCAACCTAAACAGCAGAAGGCAGAGCTACTACCAACTGAGCTAAAAGGTCAGGTAGTAGATTTTTATGTACAAGAAAAGAGCAAGAAATAAAGATAATTTACAGGAAAAGACTAACACTACTAATATATATTAAATATGTATAAAAATCTCTAAAAACGATAAAAAAAGTTTCTTTTTTCAGGTTCCTAGAAGACTACTCAGCAGTATTTAGAAAGCTTTTAATGTTTGAACAAAAATCGTGTGCTCCTGTCGTATGTTTAACACTTTTTTGTTCACTTGAGGTAGACCTACAAATATTTTAATAAAAGCACTTGCTCACAAACTGTGTGTGGAAGTATCATCATGATAACATTTGTATATCATATTAATCCTCATTCTAGGCAGTTGTGTAAAATATGATCATTTTCATTTTCAGAAACTGAATGCCGGTAAAAACCCAATATTATTGCTACTGTTATGCATTTCAATAATCATTGGCTTTCTTATACCCAGCTACATGTGCACATTTTTAGGCGAAAAGGTAATTTTTTAATAAAACAAACTACACTACGTGCCGAATTGCCTCAAAGTTCTTAAAAACTATTCATGTTACCGAGAATGGATCAGTCGATCACTCAACACTTGCTGATGTGATATTTCGCAGTTAGAACCGTTTAATCTAGTATAAAGAACACAGAAACCAACACTATAATAATAATAATAAATATTGGAAGACAAACCACAAAACAGCATCCGGCTCCAAAACCCCAACATACATTTAATTTATGGCGTGACGAATTATTATTTATACTATAGGTCAAATCCATTGGAGATGCCTGCTGGGAAGCACCGTTTTGGAATTCCCCTGGGAAAGTTGTTCGTCCATACTTTATCCTGATGATGCAAAGGTCAACAAGACCATTGCCAATTCAAGCTCCAGGGTTTGATGAGGTTACTTTACAAACGTTTTCTGATGTAAGTAAGGTATAATGCGTTGTTACATCATAACTTCTTTTTGGCAGATTTTTGTAACAAACATAATTCTTTTTCTTCTTCTTCTTACCCCACGCTAGGTCGGCACATGTATCTTTCATTACACCCTACCAGCCGTCATCTCAGTTCTCACACTTTTCTTATTCATATCGATTTTCACACAAAACAGCTATCTTTTCTTTAGCATATTTTCTACTTCTATGTATAAATATATATAATGCCGCACATGTCACACAGCGTCATCTGGCCTCAAAGTAAGCAGATCTCGACATGACTGATATACTACTTATACACATTTTTTTTAAACAAATACATAATTATACATAGAAACACCCAGACTAGAGACAAATTCTTGCAGATCATACAAACATTTGTCTCGCGGCGGGAATCAAACCTGCAACCTTCTGCGTCTCAGCCGATCCTTGGCCCACTGCGCTACAGAGGTCGTCTACATTTTATATCCAACACTCTACCCGTCACATGATATTCACCCCTTCTCATAACATGCCCATAACATAACATAACGCTATTATCACCTATAATGCAACGTATTATCGCTTGGTAATCAAATTAGGCAGACGCAAGTAATAGAAGGTAACTAAAATCATTGAAATTAGACTTAGCCAGGTAGGTTATATTTTATTCCTCTATTTATATTTCAGAAAATGCAGTTAGCGTATACTGGCTTCAATATGCTGCGGCAGGCAAAGAATGAAACGTAAACTACACAATGAAGCACAGTCTTTTTCATCTTTTCTTTTAAATTACATACTTAAGTGATAAGTTAAAGCCACTACATAAACACCTAAACAGTAAACACTAACCACACGTTTGTTCTTATCGTGAATATTAAAAGTTTTAAATTATTCAAAAGTTTATGATTTTTTCACTGTACGTGATGAGCTCGTAGCACTTATAATTTTTTTAACTTGGTGCAATTTCTCACGAGATTCCAGACCTTTGATAACAAATCGAAAAGATTTGTTTAAGTCCCTAGGTCCTGGTGAGACAAACCTAAGAAATCCTAAGAACTACACTGGGGTTCCTACATACTTGCAAATAGGCACCTACATAAGGTACCTTCGTACCCAATGTACCTAGAACTTGGTGAATGTACATAGAATGTTATTATTTCGAAATAATACATCTAAATTTCAACTAGAACCTCGAAACATTTTATAATAATTTTATGTCAATTCTACAAAGATCTGATAGACTTCATGCAAAAGACGAACAAAAACATAATCCTGATGATGCCAAGCTAGGCAGTAAATCAAATAAAGATGAGTATGGGAGATCACAGCAGAGGACCAAGAAATGACAAAGGACAGCGTTTTATAGAGTTTTCTTTTGCAAATAATCTTAAAATAATGAATAGCTTCTTTCGAAACGAAAAAAACGAAAGTCAAGAAAGTAGACATATCACTGCAAGCGTTCCCGGAGAGCGTTCTATGAGAAGGTGTCTAGCGTTTAAGTATGTGTCTGTTAAACAACCACTTCAGGGAAATAGCTATATTTTAATAATGTTTCCTAGACAACACGTCAGTAAAAAAGGTTTAAGTGTTGTTTGTTTAACATTTTACATAAGTTATTTGCTTGTTGTATTGAAGTTATAAAGTGTCAAGACTAAAATTATTAATTATAATTTTTTCTTCAAAAATTCAATTTTTTACATAACAGCTGCTAATTAGTTTAGTTCCATCCCACTTATGGAAATATTTCTGAAAAGAGGGCTGACTACGTAAGAACGCTTAAGAAGAACACAGCTGAGATACCATGCTTCTGAGCGAACACTCTAAGAGAAATTGTAAGTTCTCTGCATGGTTTTACGAAAGACTTGTCATTAGCCCATGGTGATTTTTCAACGCATGTTGGATATAGCAGGCAGTTTTGTCTTATACCAAAGCTGTGGATTTCTGGGTAGAGGCACTTTCATATTGAATATGACAAGAGAATTAGTGCTAGATCACATGAAAGTCCGTGTGTGCAATGAAAGATTTTCAAAAGAACTACGAATGACGACAAGTAGACTTTTAGGTAAAGAAGTTCCCCCTCCACCTCCAAAGACTATCAATTCCACCGAGAAAAAAGAACTTTAGTCTATATGTCCAACGAGGATAAACAAGAGAGATTAAGACAAGAGAATTAGTGCTAGATCACATGAAAGCCCGTGTGTGCAATGAAAGATTTTCAAGAGAACTACGAATGACGACAAGTAGAGTTTTAGGTAAAGAAGTAAAAATTTAAGAAGTAAAAATTTAGTTTAAGGTAATCCTATTTTTTAATTAACCAATGAATATCTTTCATTCAAAATAATGTGTTCTAATTATTAGATTATTTTGGAGGTGTAAAGTTGTTAAAGAGTTATTTAGGCTTACTGAAAAAGCTTTGAATAGTTCTTTGTTTGTATTTAACCATACTATTTAATTTTTAATAATAAATGATACCCCAAACGTTTAAAAATAACCATTTAAAAAGGAATTTAAAACACATTTATACAGTTTTGAGCTGTGAAAGTGGTGTCTGGTGCACTACCACGTCAGCAGAATTGTACAAATTAGGGCGCGTCAGTTACAGAGGGTTAAGGATATGTATCCAGGTGAGTGATGATTGAACTGCAATGGAAGTATAGAAACTATAACACAGGTCTTACATAGCACAGCTGCTAATGAACCCGTGTAACTACTATAATTAAGTACATTCATTGTTTTGTTTCATTAGTACATACGTATTGACGACCTCTGTGGCGCAGTGGGCCAAGGTCCGGCTGAAGGTCCGACGCAGAAGAATGCGGGTTCGATTCCCGCCGCGGGACAAATGTTTGTATAATCTGCAAGTATTTGTCTCGGGTCTGGGTGTTTATATGTATAATATGTATGTATTTACAAAAAAGTATATAAGTATATCAGTCATGTGGTACCCATAACACAAGCTTACTTTGGGGCCAGATGACGCTGTGTGAAATGTCCAGGATTATTTATTTATTTACTAGCTGACCCGACAGACGTTGTCCTGTCGTAACTATGAATATTGAATTCGAATTAATAATGAACGTAAATATACAAAAAAAACCGATAAACGATATTTGCAGTGATCGCGCCAACTGTCAAACGAGTGAAAGTAATCTCAAACGACTGACAGTTATGTCAAACGTCATAAGGTTACATTTGAAAAATTAATATCGTCGTTAAGTTTCCTTTAATTTTCTAATTTTCAACGCAACTTTCTTATTTTTTTCTTTCATAAGAACCTTCTCACTACAATAACAAACACGATAATGATGATTTATATATGATATATATAAATGATCTGCCAAATATTGTAAATAGTCATGGTACATTATTTGCAGGTGACATATCAGTTGTAATTCCTTATAAAAATAATATTAACAATAACTTAAATGTTCACATTGACTCTATTTTATCAAAAAAAGTTAAACTACAAGTCAACTTAAAAAAAACGAAAATAATGCAGTTTAAACCATACCAAAAATCACCCTTACATATTGACTATACTTTTCAAAACATTAAAATAGAATCCATGAATCCACAATCTATATTTATTCCTAACAATAAGTAAGATACTCATTGTTAGGAATAAATATAGATTGTAGTATAAATTGGAAAGATCACATTAATAAAGTTTCATTAAAATTATCAAGATTTACATATGCATTAAATGAGTTAAAAAAACAAACAAATAAAAAAACTGCAATCTGTGCATATTATGCTTATGCTCATGCCTGGCTTCACTACGGCATAGTACTTTGGGGTAACAGCACTGACGTAAATAATTTATTTTTATTGCAAAAGAGATGTATAAGAATAATTCTAAACTTAGACGTAATGGAAAGCTGTAGACCACATTTTAAAAACGAAAACATTTTAACATTAAGTTGTATTTATATCTATGAAGTTTGTAATTTTGTAAGAAATAATATAAACCTGTTCCCACAATACTCACGACCCGTAAACCTTAGGCCACGAAATAGGCTAGCCATACCTAACTCACCATTACAAATGATACATTCTGGACCATATGCAATATGTGTAAAAATATATAATAAAATTCCTGATAGCATTAAACATTAAATATATGCCAAAAAATTCAAAAATATTTTGAAAAAATACTTGACTGAAAACTGTTTTTATTCATTACAAGAATTCTCAAACTCTTAGATTTTTTATCTGTGAATTATAGTTACTTAGTTACATTAGTTTTTATATATTATAAGATACATTATTGATATCTCTATCATATGTTTCAGAAATGTTATAAGAAATAACTTTGATTGGTTTAGGATCAACTTACCAAAATTGTAGTATTTACACTAATAGTTGTAATACATTATTAGTTGTAAACGGCTAGACTGATTTCGCTAATTCTTTTTTGTAGTGCAATAGAAATATTTATTGCACTTATGTTGTTACAATAAAATGGTGATACATTGTTTTAGTCTCAAACATAAACCCTAGGGTTCAGATGTAGGGTTCGAATGTATCACCATCTTATTGTAACAACTTAAGTGCAATAAATATTTCTATTACACTACAAAAAAGAATTAGCGATATGAGTCTAGCCGTAAACCAATCAAAGTTATTTCTTATAACATTTCTGAAACATATGATAGAGATATCAATAATGTATCTTATAATATATAAAAACTAATGTAACTAAGTAACTATAATTCACAGATATTTTTTTTTACACTTGATGCCATGACCAAGAGAAATATGGATTCATTTTTATATATAAAGATTTAGTTAGTAGGTATACTTACTTCACTGTTTTTCTCTGTTAGATGCTTAATAAATATCATTATTATTATTATTATTATTATTTTCACATGTATTGATCAGCGACGAACTCGCTAGAGTCACTATGTGCCTCTAAACCTCATGAAAACGTTCAGCCTGTCAGCTTTGAGTAAAAGTGCTAAGTACCTAGATGCTTAGGCTAGTTTGAAAATTCATGAAATTATTTACCGAAATAAGCTGTTCGACACATGACGGTTGTGCTAGTGTTATCTAAATTCCTTAACTAAACATGTGTACCCTTATAATCCATTGGTGTTTTTAACCTCAACTTTGCTCTGCCAGAGTCGAATCTAGGAGACCAAAGTGTCTTGCTGTCTTTGTGATGCTGCAACATTGTAACAACAACATTCAAAGAAATAATAATAATAATAATACCGGACATTTCACACAGCATCATCTGGCCCCAAAGTAAGCAGAGCTTGTGTTATGAGTACCACATGACTGATATACTACTTATATATTTTTTTTTTGTAAATACATACATATTATACATAGAAACACCCAGACCCGAGACAAATACTTGCAGATCATACAAACATTTGTCCCGTGGCGGGAATCGAACCTGCAACCTTTTGCGTCTCGGCGGACCTAAGCCCACTGCGCCACAGAGGTCCTCTGTGGTTTTCCAAAAATGCCTCAAAAGCATTCAAATTGTTTTGACTATAAAGTACATTTTCGCGTAAAATTATTGATTGCATATTATAAAAATGGTTAATAATTTTTCGGTTATGTTTAAATCATATATTATGTTAATATCTACCGCTCATAAACAAACTAATATCAGGTACTACAACTTTTCCTGTAAAATAAATTAAATGCAGGTATACAAAGCTAGTATATATATACATTTATATATAAGTCAAAGTTATATAATATTGAATTAATTGTAGTGATTTAATTGAATAAAGAATGCTTTGACTTTGACACATATATATATAAAGTTGTGGTCATATAATTAAGAACGATTTGAAGTTATAGAAGTTTTTTATTTAAATCGTGTCATACACAGAGATGTGTACCTTCTGATAAGCACATAGTTATGTTATAAAATAGCCACATTAATAGAGCAACTTGGCTTAATAATAAAGAATAAAATCGCAAACTATTTTTTCACATTTTATTTATTTTACCAAAGTAGCACATTCAAATTGTACTGAAGCTGGACAAATAATTAAGAACGATTTATAAACTGCTCGGGAATTGTTTTGTATGACACTTACATTTAAAAAATCACATAATATGTAGCGCAGAACATTTAAAAATCAATTTAATACATTTTTAACTAAAATTAATAGCATATCCACGGCTTTTAATTACTGCTTTACATCGACGAGGCATTGACTCTATTAATTTTTGACATTTCGCCAGAGAAATAGAGTTCTATTCTTTTAAAAAACCGTCGTTCTTAAACTCCCACACTGTGTATTTGAAACCTTTTTCTTTACTTCGAACCACAGATTCTCTATTGGGTTTAGATCTGGGCTGTTAGCTGGCCAGTCTCAAGAAATTCCTTTACAGTGCGTGCAGTGTGCTTTGGATCATTGTGATGCTGGTATGTCTAAATAACTGGTAGAACGTCTTCAGCATAAGGTAACATTGTTTCTTCCAGTATATTTTTGTATTGGAACTGATCTATGTTACCTTCTATCAACTTTACAGGTCCAACACCATGTCCAGAAAAGCACCACCAAATTTTCACATTTCCACCACCATGCTTTAATGTAACATTCGTGTACTTAGGGTCGAATGCTGTATTCGGGGGACGTCGTACATATCGTTTTCCATAAGAACATACTCTGTTTATTTTCGTTTCGTCAGAAAAAAGTAAAATTTCCACTGTCGCACAGTCCAGTTCTCATACTTCCTCGCAAATGCAAGTCGGGCTTGTCTGTGGCAAAGTTTCAACATGGGTACCTTTCTTGCTATCCTACCGTGCAATTTTTCTACTACCAAACATCTTCGAATAGTGCGTGCTGAGATTGCTGAAGGGTTGTTTTCACCATAGTATTATTTTCTCAGCTCATTGGACCCATTATAAGAATTTTTTACCATACGAACGATGTTTCGGTCATCTCGAGGAGTTTTTTTTCTCTTTTTAGGTACACGTGGAACATTCGAAGTAGTTTGTATTAGGTACACCTTGAAATCCAAACACTTGTCACTTTTTCACAAAGTTTATTCGCTGATCACTTATTTTTAACATCAACATTTACCGTCAACGAGGCAGGCCTCGTTGACGGTTGGACTCCCTGTGTCCGCCCCGTTCGTCTTTTTATGCTCTGTCACTCGGGGCGGAAACGGACACTCCTCCTAATTAATTAAATAAAAATAAAATATGACACTATAAAATCACTATAAAATTGGAAAATAATTGAAACAAATAAATAAAGTAATTTTGTAAACTGTAAAGTAAGCATCTCTAATCGAATGATTATTACCGGAAATCAGCTTAATAATAACCTTATATAAATTAATTTATAAATAATCTAGAAATATAATTGAAGTTACCCTAACATTTGATACGTAGCAAAATGCTTTACAGCGTGGAAAACCATCGTTTTTGAACATTGCAGATGGTCGGCTATCTTTTTATAAGACCAATTCTTCTGGCGAAGTTTTATTATTTTTTATCTTTTACAGCACTAAATGGCGCCAAAATTATACAAACAGTAACAAATAGACTGGGTGTTCTCTATTTAAATTTAAATAAAGGTATAAACTATTTAGAGTTCTTAATTACGTGACCAGCCAGTAAATAGGAATACTATATTTAGAAGTAGTGTAAAAAGTGTTTTTAGCTAATCATGTGTATCAATGAATACAGTGGTATTATGGAAAAGTTTTACGATACCGAGAGAAATAAAAAAAATGCATGCAATTCGTTTTGCGTCTTAGTTTGAATTATATGACCACCACTGTATATATATATATATATATATATATATATATATATGTGAGTGTCAAAGTCAACACACATAGTCAAAACATTATTTATTAAATAAAATCACAATTAAGAGCAGTCTTCTTCATCTTTTCTTTTAAATTAACTACTTAAATGATAAGTTGAAGCCACTACGCTACACAAAATGCTTGTTTTGCTATTTTCATCGTGAATATTATTATATTTTTAAAAGAAAAATATTTTTTCATTTTAATTGATGCTCGTACAGTTCGTAGCACTTTATTATAATGTTTTTTAATCCGGTGCAATTTCTCACCAGAATTCTGACCCCAGGCCGTGAATATCACACTTTTCGGTTTGTTTAATAGTCCCTAGATACTGGTGCGACAAACCTAAGAAACCCCAATGTACCTATCTACGGTAATTTTAATTCGAAACATTATATACAACACTTAATTCATACCGCTCGAGTGGACACTGAAAATAGACCAGAAAGAAAGAGCTCAGCTTTATCCAATAATAATTTTCACTTGAAACGCTCTATTTGCTCGCCGTCGCACGATCTGATATTGAATATGGATAAAGTGAATTATATTCAGAGTGGCTGGTACTGTCGACTCGCAGACTCAGATAAGAGGATTACTTACAACTTATAATTGGTTCTCGCCATTCGAGTGAATAAGAGAAAAAGTTAAAATCAAGTGTCCTTTCGCAATGAGTTTGAACGCTTTAACACCTCAGCAATTACTTTTAGCAACTCCCTGTTTGGATTAAGGAAATTCTGTGTTTGCATTTTCTGTGTGAAAGGCCTAAGTTATCTATACCTATAAAAGAGCTTAACCTGACTAACTGACTGACTGATCATCAGCGAGCTGAAACCGTTGAAGCTAGAAAGCTGAAATTTAGAAGGTAGCTTTCTTTTATAGCAAAACCACCCACTAAGACGGGATTTTTTTAGGGGAGGGGTGAAAAAGGGTGAAAACTAATGTGTGAAACTTTTTAACGCGTGGTGCGATTTGCTTGAAACTTGATATAAATAATCAAGTTTCAAGCAAATCGCACAATCAAATTCAGGATTATTCAAAATAACCCTTACAAAAGGGTGAAATGCCGTGCCAAAGTTTGTATGGGAACTTTTTAACGGGTGGTGTCATTTCTTAGAAACTTGGTTTAGATACTTAAAATGCAAATTAAATGGACACGTGTTTTAGGATTTTCAAAATAACTCTTGTAAAGGAGTAAAATGGAGTGTGAATGTTTGTATGGATTTTTTTGAATGGGTGGTGGGTGTGATTGGTTTGAAACTTGAATTGGATAAAAAAATTCTGAAACACGTATCCCTTTATGGGATCATGCGGACGAAGTCGCAGGCAACAGCTAGTTAGAGATAATGAAGATGTCAAATGCGGGACAAATTTTTGTATGATCTGCATGTATTTGTCTCGGGTCTATTTATAGTATGTATGTATTCACAAAAAAAAAGTATATAAGTAGTATATCTGTCATATCAGTGGTACCCATAATCCCATAACCCACAAGCTCTGCTTACTTTGAGGCCTGATGATGCTGTGTGAAATGTCCGGCATAATCTATTTATCTATCAATCCATGTCTACCAATCCTGGGATTACCTACAGTCGTAAGCATGTTTAAATTTTGTATAACCTACATCGCCCTGCTAAATAGTTTGTTGAACAACGAGCGTTGTCTCAGCCCAGCAGTCTCGAAAGATAAATTGATCTCATCTTAAACTAAATTCTTTATAAAGATTTCCTTTCTAGCTTCCAGCTACGGTAAAGCCGAAAGAGCTAAAAACAAAGCGTTAAAGAACAAAAACCTAATTACAGAGACAGACGACATAACTGGGGAAAATCATATTACCTATAACCAGTTTCACATTTCCAAAGGCAAAAAACCAACGATGATATTTAGTCCATTCGTAACAAGCTTGTGTGTAAAAAGTCGTCGCATTCAATGGAGTGCTAGATGCTAGTGCGGCCAGCCGTTTCGTTTTTTCAATCCATTTTTAGCATCAGGTTTGGAAAGCAAAACACTTGTAGTTTCACTCCGGTGTTTCTGATGTTTGTTTATATCCGAAGCCGTTTAGTGTACGAGCCTATTTACCGTCGATTCATCTAATGTTATTTTTTTCTGAAACATTTTATGTGCAATAGGTACTTGGTAGTACCACTGACTAGATAAACTCACTCTCGTAATTATCAATAGCACGACTTCACCTAAATGCTGATCTCCTCAACTGCTTGAGCGTCCTTCTGATTCTACCATTCACCGCGGCCCTGTTAAGGCAAGGCGCAAACGTGGACACTTTTGTGTCTTGTGTCAGATACAAGCAACCGATGAATATTTAATTTCTATAGAATCAGTATGAAATCATCCAGTCTCTGCGCATACGTAAACATTTTTTGTGCCCGGTTGCTCCCAATTAACACTTACTCATTGACGATTGAAAAGTATTCGGTGTCGGTAACTGGAAACTAAAAGTTGTCAGTTGAAGACACAAGCAACATTAGGAAATATCCTTACAATGTACAATGTACCGACACAGTCGCCCGTAACGGGCGACTGTTTCGGATTACTGCTACAGGACACAGGAACTACGGTTCCATGTTATGGCGTGTCGACATCAAAAAGTGTCTACGTTTGCGCAGCGCCTAAAGGTACTTATACAAGAACTAGTTCATTCATACTTACCAACACTGATAGTTAATTCGTATTTGTCCTGAGTTGAAATGGCGAGCTGGCTCCCCTAGGCAGAAGCCTCATGGCGGACATGTTTGCTACTAACACAATTACCTGCAGTGGGCTGCTCCGACGTCCTGCAATCTGAACCCGATTCAATTAACATCGGCTTTTAACTTGTATTGTTCAGCGCTAGAGCTCGCTAGAGTCACTAAGTGCCTCTCCTGAACCACATAAAAACATTCAGCTCGTCAGCTTTGAGTGTAATTATTTACTTGGAAGACATATTTTTCCAGCTATTTTGATTTAAAACCCAAACTACTGAACTGATTTTGATGCCAGAAATGGTATGTTAATCAATTCAGTAGTTTGGTAGTATCTTGTTAGTGGGGACAATCGAAAAGTATACCTTTTCACATAAAAACAACAGATAAGTAAAATTTTTTTATTTTAAATCGGTTCATATATTACTGAGTTATGAGGTAACAAAAAAAGCTCCTATTCGGTTAAAGTCCGTTAAAAAGTCGGGTAGGTTACACGAAAAATTCTAGAAAGAATTTACCAAAATTAGCTCAGTTCGACATATATGTCGTTTGTCATCCAATAATACGATATGTTCTGACATTTTAAGTGCTATCGCTATTAGCAGTTTGAAACCTTTTCAATGATAATTCCTTTGAAATTGTCCCTTTTGATCTCACGATATTTGTAACGTCTACATTCAACGTTGCTCTGCCAGAGTCGAATCTAGGGAACTACTGTCTTGCAGTCTTTGTGGCGCTGCAACATTGTCCCAACGCTGCGCATTAACGTGACGCGGCGCACCATTTTGCATGTTACCGTTTCGAGAGCATAATCAGCCTCAAGTCACTTACAGTGAAATGGTGTGCATCCCCATAGAAAAAGGGAATGATGCTTACCTAATTCTTTATTTAGGGAACAATCAACCCTTGAAACCCTCTTGCCTTGACCCCAAAAGCCCTTGCTACATCTCTGTTTCTTAAACCTATTTGCCGGAGAGACATTATCGGCCACAGAAAATTTCTACAATCTCTGTCCCTTTTGTGCCCGCGACTGTTCCTGACATGTCAATTACGATATCCTGGCGATGGGCACTGTTGCGGTGCGTGGGTTTATTGCAGAGGGCAGTGGATCAACGTTCACTGTGAAAATGAATGTGAGAATGAAAGGAGCCGACAAATGTTTTATGCATTACAAATACATAGATAAATTAGTGAATCGAAAATGGATCGATTGGCTCATTTTTTACGGATTAAGTGGTTGAACCAAAATTCAATCTAGGCTAAATAAATTGTACAGCAATTTTTACAAACTATCTACTTGTTCACAATTTCCATGAAAATCGTAGAACAACATTCCGACAGGACGGACGTGACACGTCCGCTGGCAACCATCGCAGAGCCCTGAGTGACACGTTATTTCCTCGCGAACAGTGACTGTCCGCGCGGCTAGTAGCATCTATTGAGAGTTGCCGGAAGTCATGTGAGCGCTCCACTTTACATTGTGATGGTCTTGTATACAAGCGTTGTTTTCTAAATAGGTTGCGACGTCACAAACATTGAGGCACCATTCTATAAATTCTATTCATTCAAAATCAATAAATAGAGACTGGACTTTATCTACTCTAGTGAATTTCCATTAAAATACTGATAAAACATTAACTTATCATTTAGTAAGGCACAGCTAAAAGGCATAGGTAGTTAGGGGGTTGTCACCAAAATGTTTGAAGTCTGCCTAAAAGCATGCTAACCCCTTTATTGGGCGCTTGTGTTTGTGGAGCAACGAATCGTGTGGAAACTGTAATTGTTATTCCCTCGCCTCTAGTCAACGTATTTTGTTTAAAGGGTGACTAACTGAAGGGAGCGAGGGTAACCTACTTTAGGACAATTCAAAAGTTTGTAAAAGCTTCAGGAAATTACTTACAAACATAAATATACACTTGTAAGTTTTTGGAATTTCGGAATCCAGTCGCAGTCGGTGCTTTTACGCGACTAGTTAAACTTTAGTGACTACTAAATGTGATTATTAAACTGGAACGCCCGTGACTTTGTTCGCACTTTTGTACTTAACTATTAAACATACAGGCTCGCAGTCATCTTTATAATAATAATAATACCGGACATTTCACACAGCATCATCTGGCCCCAAAGTAAGCAGAGCTTGTGTTATGGGTACCACATGACTGATATACTACTTATATACTTGTTTTTTTGTAAATACATACATATTATACATAGAAATACCAAGACCCGAGACAAATACTTGCAGATCATACAAACATTTGTCCCGCGGCGGGAATCGAACTCGCAACCTTCTGCGTTTCAGCCGGATCTTAGCCCACTGAGCCCACGAGGCATTGCTTGAAGATCATGACGAATTCATACTTTACCATAAGGGTAAAACACCGGGAAAACATGGCGTTGGCTTCTTGATAAAAAAAGACCTGACACATCAAATAAAAGAAGTAATAGGTATATCAGAACGCATTGCCATACTCAACATAAATATCTCCCCTCATGAGGAAAAATGGTCAATAGTACAGATTTACTCTCCGACAGAACAGTCTAGTACCACAGATATCGAGTCATTCTATACCAAGCTCAACAACGCCATACAAGAACATACTTATAATAACCTTATAGTTATGGAAGACTTCAACGCACAGATCGAAGGAAGACGGCACGGAGACGAAAGAATACTGGGTCTATACTGCGAAGGAAAAAGAACACGAAACGGAGATAAACTTTTAGAAATAGCGCATGAAAACAATCTAAGAATCATGAATAGCCAATATAAGAAACGTAAACAACCCAAATGGACTTAGATATCCCCAGATGGCCGTTATAAGAATGATGTAGATTTCATTCTTACGAATAGACCAAGGTCTTTTGATGACTGTAGCGTGTTGAATAATATAAACTTCAACAGCAAAATGGTCAGGACAAAGCTTAAATTGGAAACGTCAAAGAAACATAGACCCTTTAAAGCAAAACAAGCCCCAGTAACGAATATAACATCAACTATACTAATAAAAAAAAAACTAGTGGACTTTATAGATGAGACGAGAGATATGAATACCCAAAAAAGCTAGGAAGATTAAAAGGCATTTTAAATTTAAAATCCATTAACAACGCTAGCAAAACTAAAACCAAAAATGATAAAATATCAAAATCAACAATACAAATTTTGGAAAAGAGAGCAGAACTTATGAAAACCAACATAAAAACAACACAAATAAGAACAGAAATAACAAAACTAAGCAAAAAAATAAAAACTAATATGAGAAAAGATAGGCAGATGTTTAGGTTTAAAACATTCGAGAATCACATATCAAAGACAGGAGGATTATAAAAGGCTATAAAACAGCTGTCAGACACAAAAGAATGGATACCTAACCTCAAAGACAAGAACGGAAAACCCAAAACGAATAGACTAGACTTGATTGATATAGCTACAACTTTCTTCAGGGACATGTATTCAAGACAAACAAACACCAAAGAAACTGAACTATCAGACTTTACTGATGTTCCTAGAATCATGATCAAGGAAGTAGAAAGAGCTATCGAAACCCAAAAAAGATATAAAGCACCAGGATCAGATCAAATAAATAACGAACTTCTTTTAGCCGGTAAAACTTACATTGCCCCCATTCTCACTCACATATATGATGAAGTCCTAAACAGTGAAATAATAACTCAGCAATGGACGACTTCGACCATTATTCTGATACACAAGAAAGGAGACAAGAACGAAATAAACAACTACAGACCGATCGGTCTAATGTCGAACATCTACAAAGTCTTTGCGAAGGTAATTCGCATAACCAAAATACTTGATGAGAACCAACCCAAGGAACAAGCAGGGTTTAGAAGTGATTTTTCAACTATAGACCACTTATTTGTTGTTAAACAAATCTTCGAAAAGAGCAAAGAATACAAAATTCTCTTCTACTGCTGCTTTGTTGACTTTAACAAGGCTTTTGACTCCCTAGAACACGAACGCATATGAGTATCTCTAAAGAACCAAGGAGTCGACAACAAATATATACGAATAATACGAAACATATACAGAACAAGCACAGCTAGAGTCAAATAAGAAAGAGAAGGAGAGGATATCAAAATAGAACGAGGAGTACGACAGGGAGATCCTCTATCACCAAAACTATTCTCAGCCGTTCTTGAAGATATCTTCCGACATCTTGACTGGGACAGCTTCGGTCTGTATATAAATGGAGAGAAATTAACTCACTTGAGATTTGCCGACGACTTAATTATATTCGCATCAAAAAAAGAAGAACTTCAACAAATGCTTAGCCAGCTGGACTACGAAAGCCGAAAAGTAGGACTTACCATGAACACCGAGAAAACCAAAATGATGACAAACGACACACAAGAACCAGTAAACATAAACAACAATAATATCAAATACGTAAATGAGTACACTTATCTAGGTCAAATAATATCGCCAACGGACCTAATGTCAAAATAACTAGAAGTAAGGACAGCAAATGCGTGGAAAAGATACTGGTCGTTCAGGGAAATCATGAAAAACAAAGAAATAAGCATGTACTTCAAGAGATCTTACTTACGAGTGCCAGACCTGGGCCCGAACAAAAGCCAAAAAGTTAGAAGTCTGTCAATCTGCCATGGAAAGAAGTATGCTCGGAAAAAGGAAATTAGACACAATTAGAAACGAAGCACTAAGAAGACGAACAAAAATAGAAAATGTTATACTCAAAGTAAATACACTAAAATGGAGATGGACAGGACATACAGTGAGAGGAAAGGAGAAATGGAGCAAAATGTTGATGAATTGGTTTCCGAAATACAATAAAAGAAAGAGGGGGCGACAGTTTAAAAGATGGGAGGATGAGATAAAGCATACTGCAGGGAAAACATGGACGCGGATAGCGAGAGATAGGGAAGAGTGGAAGAGCTTGGAGGAGGCCTTTGCCAACAAAGGGCAAACAGATAGTTTCGATGTCGTAGTGTGAAATATAATTTAATTTAAAAAATGTATCTGTAATAAAAGGCTTAAATAATAAAAATAAAAATGAAAGTAATAAAATTTATGAGTCACAACATTTTATTTACTAAAAATTACATAAAGAAAAAAAACTGCTGATCTCGCAATAAAACAAGATTAAGAAACAAGACATTTTTTAACAACATTACGATTTTCTTGAACTTTAATACAATATTGCAATACAAATGCAATACAAAATTGCCTCCTCGTGCTTCCATTTACGCGGCGTTTACGCGGTTTGCCATGCTGTACACCAAATTCCTTAAACGATTTTGGGAATAATTCTCCCATTCCTCTGTGAGAGCAATTTCGAGCTCACGAAGCGATGGGCTTCGTTGTTTTACGCATCTCCCTAGCTCGTCCCAAGCATGCTCGATCGGGTTGATATCCGGGCTGCGTGCTGGCCACCCCATACTAGTAATGTTTATCTCTAGAAGATTTCATTCACAATCCAACCTGTATAAGGTCAGGCATTGTCAAAAATAGCATCCTCACCCAAATTAACCATAAATGGCCCAACGTATTCATTAAGGATCTTTTCCACATATCTTACGCTAGTTAAAGAGCCGTATTCTATGAACACCAGTTCTGTGCGACTCTCAGATGAAATTCCGGCCCACACAAGTACAGACCCACCACCGTAGGCTACTTTTTCTTCGATGCATGCTTGCTTGAATCTTTCCCCTGGTCTTCTATACACTCTGTGTCCTTCATCGTGCTTGTAGAGCATAAACTTTAACTCGTCGGAGAACATAACTTTTGACCAATCTTCAATAGTCCAATTTAAGTGGTTCTGGGCATATCTTAGTCTTGAAAAACGATGCCCACGCTCCAGTTTAGAGCATTTTGCAGGTCTAAGTGGTTTCAAGTTGTTAAACAGAAAAGACAGAAAAGTTAGTAAGTCGTTGTCTTACTGTCCATGGGTGCTTGGGTTACTTCCTCCGAGGCATCGAAACTGATTTGTAAGTTCAGTTCCTGTGAGAAAGCGATTACGAAGTATGGTGTTCACCAAGTATCGATCTTCTCGTTCTGTGGTACACCTGGTCCTGCCTTTTCCTGGTCTGCGTAGGTTAGAGCCAGTTTTCTTGTAACGTCGGAGAACTCTATGTACTGTTGACAGCGACACACCGACAGTCCTGGCTGTATCGCACTGACTCCGGCCGGTTTCCAGCATTGTGAGAATTCTGTGTAAGCGACACGATCACAGCTTAAATAATAAATATTGAACACTATCAATTTGGTTTATATACCCACTTAAATGACAGATTAGAAAAGATAAACCAAAATCAAATGCATTAATTTCGTAATTCCATCTTTGAAAGTCTCCCTTTTTCAAATTTGATTTTTTATGACAACTTTAGAATAACCGTCCCCATGGGATTTATTTACTTTTTCTAGTCGAAAGCTAGGGATGTATAATTTGTTTCTGTTCCCAGTATTGATTCTATGAAGGTAACTAATTTGGTGAAACCCATCTCTATTTTTATTAATGCATAACGAATTTTCATTTATATTGTGAAGCTATTGTGAGAATATTAATTTCTTTGAATATTCATTTGATAGAAGCCCAATCTTTCTCCTTATAATATTAAGTTCAGATTTAGACAATGTCAACTGCAGCCCGCAACTTTAACTATACGTAAATAAAATAATAAAACAGAAAAATATGTACAAATAGTAAATTTAATAAATTTAGAAGTTTATCACAATATATAGGAACATTCTAAATATTAGGTGAGGATAAACCTACAAAGGATAAAAACAACAACTCATCAATCCTGACGAATTTCACAAAGCAACATCCACTTTTCGCAACTGTAGCAAAAAAATTGAAGCCTCTCTTGAAGGCTTCAAAGCGATCTCATAATAAAGGTGCGGGACTCATCGGCCGTTGCGACCTGTTAATAATTCATGAACATGCTTAGTGCTCGAGGTTTTCATCACAGGTTTTAACCCCTAGAGTGTCCCGGTTCCCAAGCGGGAGAGCAAAAAATACTTGGGGTTTTTGCGTTGCGCTCCATGTTACTTTAGAAAAGATGCATTCACGATAATTATAAGGTGAAAACCAATGCGAAATTGTTAGACAACTATAACAGAATCAACTTTTACCATCTTAATTTGTTTACCAGTTTACCATTATTCCGTACCTACTTATACCTAAGAGCTTTCGTGCGGTGAAAAGACATTTTTTGTGCTAACTAGAGTCTCTATTATAAAATGTTAGATTATTGCACTCGGTCACTGAATGCTAACCCTGTATTTGTAATAAGCGACATCTAGCGATCGCTGTAAGAGTGTTTACAGACACACATTTATGATGTGTTGCATCTTCATCTTTCTAATGAGACTAGTGATCGCCATTGGTCGAAATTCAACCATAATTCAATTGAATTGATTGTATTTTTTATGCATAATAAAAAAAAATATTAGCATTCTGCACTCCTGCTGTATATAAACTATAAGTGTGCGAAATTTCATACTCCTCCGTCCGCGCAATTTTGGTAAAAAGGGGTACAAAGTTTTTGCTTCACGTATTAATGTATAAATAACAAGCGGCCTTTCTTATAAACCCCTTTCAACTTGAACACTGCCTTAACACTGCTTAAGATTCGCCCTGTCACTGTCTTACAAAAAGGGATAGCACTATTTTAAACAGTGGTTCACTTTGGACACAAGATTCTAAGTTTTACACTGAAATTGTAGTTTTTCTGAAAACTGGGACTAACGACGATCCAGTGAACGATAGGAATCTATTTCAACTTTCGCCTGTATTGTTATTAGACTAGGGTTCTTCAATCTTAATAATTCTGGGCAGAATGACTTCCGCAAAGTATTAAACTGCTGGTTGGAAACAGGTTCATATCCGTCCAATATCAGCCAAGTAATTTACAATAAAACCAATTGAGCGAAAGCGTATAAACAGAGTCGACCTGCAATATTGCACTCTACACCATGAGAGCGTTATCCGACACGAGTGAAAAAGCTTTTAAAACAATTAGTTGTTGTCCGATAATGCCTCAAAAGCATTTAAATTGATTCACTATATAGTACATTTTCGCGTAAAATTATTGATTGCTTATCACAAAAACGGTTGATACTTTATCTGTTATGTACATATTTAATAATGTAGTATCTGGATGACCGAGCTTTGCTCGCAATAAAACACGGATAAAACGACGATTTCTAAAAATGAAACCTAGCTAGATCGATTTATAGCCCCCGAAACACCCTACTTACAAAATTTTTATGAAAATCGTTGGAGCCGTTTCCGAGATTCAGAGTCTATACATACATATATACAAAAATTGCTCGTTTGTTGGTATTAGATTACGTTAATACCTACATGATAAACTTACTAATGTAAGTTACCACACTTTTTCTTTAAAATAAATTAAATGCAGCTACCTTACTACCTAGCACGTAATTAATAAGATACCTTATTAGATACAACTCAATAAATAATTAAATACAGGTGGACAATGCAGACAACGCCATCTAGCCCCAAACTAAGCATCGATGTAGTTAGTACTATGGTGACCCGATTACTGATAGAATACTTATATATTAACTATCTGTCCCGTTCGCGACATCATCCGCGAGTTTTAAAAGATAAAAAAATCCAATTGTAAATCTAAGCCCTTCTCGAATCCACTTGATCACAGTCCAGCCGTTTAGGAGGAGTTTAATTCCGTCGACTGAAATCGTCCAGAAATCGGCGAGGTACCGCTCCGCTATCTGCTGGGCTAACTCTGCAGACAGTGGAGCCTACCGTGTCGATTATTGTCGAGTATTCTCTGGTACTCAGTACTCAGTAGTAAGTTTAGTACTCTTGTATTAGTATTTCGTAGTTAAGATAGTTATAAGATGGATCATGCATAAAATCGCTAGGACCAGGAAGAGTTTCTTGCCGGTTTTTCTCAAGCTTGGGTTAGGAGGAATTGGCACCTAAATTCACCTAGTATGTAAGACGTTTCAAAGTGATCCTTGTGATTGTATTGAATAAAGTATCTTTTGACATTGACTTGACTTTGACTTTGACTTTGACTTTGACTTTGACTTTGACTTTGACTTTGACTTTGACTTTGACTTTGACTTTGACTTTGACTTTGACTTTGACTTTGACTTTGACTTTGACTTTGACTTTGACTTTGACTTTGACTTTGACTTTGACTTTGACTTTGACTTTGACTTTGACTTTGACTTTGACTTTGACTTTGACTTTGACTTTGACTTTGACTTTGACTTTGACTTTGACTTTGACTTTGACTTTGACTTTGACTTTGACTTTGACTTTGACTTTGACTTTGACTTTGACTTTGACTTTGACTTTGACTTTGACTTTGACTTTGACTTTGACTTTGACTTTGACTTTGTATCTAAAAGGCTTTTTTAGCATGGTCTTCAAAACAGATCTCTGAGATCTTTCCGTATCAGCGTCGATTTTGAAGCGCCCCAAACTAGTTATACAATATGTTAGAAGTGACTGACAGAGTAACTTAGATAGACTTAGAAGTAACATTGACTTCTAACTCATAAGTATTATTTATATAACTTTTAAAATTTTATTAAAGGTTATCTCGTCATCATGGCGCATGAAACTGTGCCGAAATTCTGGGTAGCAGAAAAACACATATATCATGGTAAATATCCCGTTTTGAGTGTAAATTAAGTATTATTTACTTTAAGAGATCTCTGCTTCGGCTTTTTTACAAAGTGTAGGAAAACCATTTGTTATGTAATGTGTATTCGAATTTATATTTTTATTTTGTACAGTGTTAACAGTCTTTGTTCTGGGAGGGAATCGAACTCGGAAACTACAGTGCAACCTACAGAGTTACTACCAACTAAGCAGACAGGCCAGTCAATAATAATAATGATACCCCATTTTGTCTTTGACTGGTAAAAACTATGAAGAACTAGAATACTCAGTGAGTTCCAGTAGATATCTCGTAATACGCCCCAATACATAAACACTAATGTTCGCATAAGGCATTGCTTGATCGATGTCTCTTAGGATAATTAATTAAAATAGTGGTCGCCCATTGGTTGAAAATGTCAATAATTAATTAATAACTCATGTATTTTTTATGCATAATTTAAAAAAAATATTAGCATTCTGCACTCCTCTATATAAACTATAAGTGTGCGAAATTTCATACTCCTTCGTCCGCGCAATTTTGGTAAAAAGGGGTACAAAAATTTTGCTACACTTAACGTGTGTTGGTAAAATATATGTTGATATATAACACAAATTATGTGACTATTTATAATAAAAGCATCATACAAAGTAATTATACAAATCTATGCATACGAGTATCAAATAAATGCAAGATAGTCCTTGGTCGGAAGGCCGTGCTTACGGATAGGTATTATTAATAAATAAACTAATAAATATTGGTTGACAATGCACACAATCTAGCCCCAAAGCATAGCTTGTATTATGGTGCCCAGATGAAATACTAATGATAAAATACTTAAGTATATATTTTTAAATACATTCTTATGATATTCTATAACACCCAGACACAGAAAAAACACCAATTGAACATCCGCATAAATGTTTATCCTGAGAGGGAATCGAACACTCAACCTACAGCGCAGAAGGCAGAGTTACTACCAACTGAGCTGACAGGCCAGTCATTATTATTATTAATTGCATGTAATCGTGAATACCGCACGAAGTTTCTTCTCAGCATCTCACTGGATATTTCAAACCAGTGCATTAAAGTGCGCCTCAGAAGCTCCTTGGCCCTTCGCACATGTCTTCGAACAGTTTAGATTCTACATCATGCCAGTTTCCTCACTATATCTACTTTTGTTACAATTTCTCTATCAAGAAATTACTACAGCTGTTCATATTCAAAGTGCGTCTCAGAAGCTCCTTTCATGCACTTGGCACATGTATTTAAACTGTATTCTACAACATGCCAGTTTCCTCACCATGCTTCTACTTTTGTTACAAATTATCTACCAATAAATTACTATAGCTGCTCATATTCCGTGCTCATCCTAATAGATAAATAGATGAGTTGTTAACATGCTTAGGCGATGCTTAGGTGATTATGCTCATGTGAGCCACTTCACTACGTTTTAAAACACGTTAACCCAAATGATTTACTCCACTACACACATCGGTTCAGCAGGCTTATATTTATGTAGCACTTTGAAGTGGTTCAGTACTCTGAAAGGGTTAATTAAGTGAAAGATCCCGGGACCGGTGGGCCGAGTGATCGCGTTACACAAATTAGAACGTGTTATTGAGCAAAGAACGTGTTTATAAAATGTGGTGGTAGGTGTCTTCATCATGTTTCTACTTATACAATAATTAACATTAGACAAAATTCGAAAACATTAAAATAATAATAATAAATAAATAATTATGGACGATGCATTAAACATCAATGACACAACACTAACAGCCCCAAACTAAGCATAACTTGTATTATGGTGATTAGATGACTGATAGAGTACTATTTAATATTATTTAATACCTTTAAACGAGAAATTCTTGTAGTATACATACAATCTGAATCTCGGAAAAGGCTCCAACAATTTTTATAAAATTTAGTATGCAAGGGGTTTCGGGGGCGATAAATCGATCTAGCAAGGTCTCATTTTTCGAACACGTCGTGTTATCCGTTTTTTATACCGAGCAAAGCTCGGTCATCTAAGTACTATATTTTTAAACGCATAATTATGATACTTCTAAACACCAGACAAAGAACAAACGAACAAACCTATGTTCGAGAAGGTAGAGCTACTTCCAACTGAGCTCACAGGCCAGTCATCTATTGGCAAATCTATTTCTAAGAGCATTGTAGGTTGGACAGCGGAGTGCATAAAGGTCAGATCAAAGTTGATTATGGCGTTGCACTGAAACGCCCATAATTTCATTATTCTCCTGTAGTTTTAGTCAAGTCTTGGCTATTTCAGTAAATTGGCAAAGGCAAATCATCCATCATATTCCGTTCTATGTCATATTTGTTCTATGTTTTTTAACCGACTTCAAAAAAGGAGGAGGTTCTCAGTTCGTCGGAATCTTTTTTTTGACGTGACAACGTCAAATAAATCGATGAACGCCGGCTGCACGCACGAAAAAGGATGACTTATTGTCCCCTTATGCTCATTGTAACGTAACGATCGGTGCGAGAGCGCATAACAAGCCGCATCTATCTGTTTTGTTATGACGTTGTCACGTTAAACTATCGTCCGTAAACCGACTTTACAGTCGAACAATTTTTTTTATGTATGTTCACCGATTACTTAAAGACTCCTGAACCGATTTGGATTTTTTTGTTTCCAAGGTATTAAAAAATCGACAAAAATCTAAAAAATATATATATTTGTCATATTTTTCAAGTATACCTTACATGGAGTCGGTTTTCTTTTTAGTTTTTAAACATAATTATATGACAAATGTAAGAAGTCCCTTAATATATATATGTTAAATATATTAGTGCAAACAACACCATCAAGCCCAAACTAAGCATAGCTTGTATTAGTGTGACCTGATTATTGTGATTGATGACTGACAGAATACATATATATACCCAGACAGAACAAACACTTATATTCATCACGCTAATATTTGTCCAGGGAGGGAATCAAATCCTCAACCTACAGCATAGAAGGCAGTTTTTTTTTAAATTATGCATAAAAAATACATTCATTGATAATAAATTACGGTCGAATTTCGACCAGTGGGCGACCATTAGTAACTATCTATAACAGGCAGAGCTCTCTAATTGATTACCTATCACCGAGTCTGTTACTTCCATATGTATAATATTTCCAAACCCATCCACCTCTGTTGCTCACATGTAACATATTGGAACATGAAACGAGTTCAAAACTAGTGAATAGCAAAACTGGGAATGTCTAGGTTCACTACCTTTTATGAACATTTTGTAACATTGGATCAAAGGTTTCCCAGATTGCTAGTCCGATGTTGCGTGATGTACCCGATCGAACTGTTGGATGCTTTGTTCTAGTTTGTATCTGGCCAGAGTATGACATATGGCATTACATGGAGTTGTATGATGAGATTGATGAGCATGTGGGTTTAGTGAGCGGAAATTATGTTTTTTAGGATTCCGTACCTCTATAGGAAAAAAGGAACATGATCACTTTGTCTCTCTGTCAGTTTCTATGTCAAGACTGATTTTCTGAGGAACATAAAGGTAAAGGCATAAAGGTATCGAATCGCAATTTATATAAAACACTAAGGACTGTAGTTCCTTGGAGCTGTCAGAAAATTAAGCCTCTCAGTAAATGCAATGAAAAATTACGGAATAAATACCTACGTAAATTGGATCAGTCCGTCTCGCGAAGCAAACATTGCTCTCTTATTATATATTTTTTTGAATGATTTCCGGTTTTAGTAGTAATTTTGGTGTTTTTATTTAGATAGAGCTATTCACTTCCATTGCGAGTCTAGCAAAAATAATCCGTATAATAATTTTATATGTAAAGACACCATTTTATTGAAAATACACATGCCTTAACGAAGAAGAAGTACGTACATTTATGCCCGGATTATGTTGACGATCGCCAGTTAATCAAAATCTAGAGTCATTTAATTTGACAAGAAGCAAGTTCCTACCGCACTAGTAAATGAAACTATACGAAAGGCGTTACATGAAAACTTGCAATGTTCGATGCTTTTAAAGCTTACGATGGTATTATTGGACTAGTAATACTACCTTTACCATTGGTTAGATAGGTACCATTACTTAACCATGAACATTACTAAACCATGGCGTTGAAAAAAGTACAGTACCCTCTCAAGTGCGACCTATGCATCTGATTTATTTAACTACAAAGTAAATTGTCTTTTAATCCAACATATCTTTTCGCAAGAGTAATGTTTGATACTTTAAAAGTTTGTGATGGTGTAGTTTCTCTGAATTTGTATGGAGGTATAATATCTATGATGGTGAAAAAATAAGGTAGGTACAGAAACACTTTCAAATGCGACTTTCGCGCTTGACCGTTTTATTTAGTATAAGTGACAAAACCCTCCGAGAAGTGGAGGAAATAGTGCGTTTTTTCCAAAAAATAGGAAGTAGCTTATTTAAACATGTCTTATTTCCAAAAAAAACACAGATAATTGATAATTGTTAGGCAGGTAATCTATATATTGATACGTGAAGCAAAAACTTTGAACCCTTTTTTACGAAAATTGCGCGGACGGAGGAGTATGAAATTTCGCACACTTATAATTTATATAGAAGAGGCCGACTTGACGACCTCTGCAGCGCAGTGGGCTAAGGTCTGGCTGAGACGCAGAAGGTTGCGGGTTCGATTCCCGTCGTGGGACAAATGTTTGTGTGATCTGCAAGTATTTGTCTCGGGTCTGGGTGTTTCTATGTATAATATATATGTATTTAAAAAAAAAAAGTATATAAGTAGTATATCAGTCATGTGGTACCCATAACACAAGCTCTGCTTACTTTGGGGCCAGATGACGCTGTGTATAATGTCCGGGATTATTTATTTATTTATTACTTATTTATATATAGTTCGACGACCTCTGTGGCGCAGTGGGCTTAGATCCGGCTGAGACGCAGAAGGTTGCGGGTTTGATTCCCGCCGCGAGACAAATGTTTGTATGATCTGCAAGTATTTGTCTCGGGTCTGGGTGTTTCTATGTATAATATGTATGTATTTACAAAAAAAAAGTACATATGTAGTGTATCAGTCATGTGGTACCCATAACACAAGCTCTGCTTACTTTGGAGCCAGATAATACTGTGTGAAATGTCCGGGACTATTTATTTATTTATATATAGAGAAGGAGTGCAGAATGCTAATTTTTTTTTTTAATTATGCATAAAAAATACATTAATTATTAATTAATTATGGTCGAGTTTCGACCAGTGGGCGACCACTAGATAGAATAATATGTTAAGTAAAAAAACACACAAGGAATACAGTAAAGTAACATAATAGTATTCAAACTGTGTTTCAAAAACATTTAGTCCTTTCCATGTGTGTGGTATCTCCAAATAGGTCTAATCTAAGCGATGATGCTACTCCCCTAAGAAAGTAGCGCGGTTTTTCTGACTATACCTTGACCGGGCGTGAATTCATGGGCGATAAACCACGTAATTTATGAAAAAATGTAAATAATTGAAAAGAAAAATAAACCATATAAAATTAAAAATATATATTATAAATTAATTTGTGTTTATCGCGAGTTGTTTAAAGCTTTACTTGAATACCTTTGTAACGAAATAACGTTCCACATTATTTTCTTGGCTTCTCGTAGGGCACTGTAACTGCAACCGGTATGTGTATATTATAAGGATTCATGTTCCGTCCATTCATCAGTGCATTGAGTTTCCAACAAATCCGAAGAGTGTTTCGAATTAGTTATAGTACAGTATAAAATATCAAGAGAAGTGGGTAATAAGTAAGTTGGTACATCGGATGTACTAGCTACGTAGGTACTTACTATTATAACCAAGTTGATTGAATGAAATTATTTACTTACCTACTTTTTCTTCTTCGTTAATGGCATGTGTCATTATAATGTCAACTTTGACAACTTGAAGTGTTTATATTGTTATAGTAGGTACGTATGTCTTAAAATGGTATCTTGTCGTTCGTCATTTGTTATCTTTATATACCTATATAGCTGTACTGTGCGTGTGTATGTCACTGAACTCCTCCTAAACGGCTGGACCGATTTTGATGAAACTTTTTGTTTGTGTTCAAGTGTGTTTGAGAATGGTTTAGATTTTTTTTTTAAAACGCATGGGCGAAGTCGCGAACGGGACAGCTAGTTTTATATAAAATGGTGTCTTTCATATAAAATAACTACAGATTATTATTGCTCGAATCAAAAAGAAACACAAAGCTTTTATTTCAATTATTAACACCCGAGTCAATAACTCCAGCTCTATTTGAATAAACACACCAAACTTACTAATAAACCGGAAATAACTCGAAAAAAATAATTAATTAAGTATTTGAATTTTGCTTATATTTAAAAGCAAAATGTACTTATGCTTCGCAAGACGGCCAAAAATAATCATTTACCTACTTACTTCTTTTTCTTCCTAAAATAACATATTTCTTGATGATATAATTTTGCCAATTTCAAGTGGTTTTGTTTTGGTAAAATTCGTCACAAAACCTTGGTCGATCGTAATTTGTTTGTTGTAGTCATTTATTTACATCATGATCGCGGCCGTAGAATTTTATTGAATTCCTCGTCTTATAAATAACAAATCACAATTTAGATTTAAGTGTGTACTGTTCACTTACTAAAACACTTAATTGTTTACACTAGTGCTAAGAAGTCAAAATTTATTCATTAAAAATCCACTTACTGAATAAAACACAAGAAAAACTAATTAATTTAAAAGATCTGCGTTACTTGCGTTTACGTTACGTGAAATGTTAATCATACGAATAATTTCTACTACCTACTAGGTTCCGGGCAAAGGTTTCAGCATTTTATTGTTTCATTTTTGTTTTTCCTAACTCAGTTGAACCATTTTGTTCAAGTTTGACATTTCAATTTTAGAGGGAGAGCTGGAAATGATTGAAATATTTAAAACAAAAAAGCCAGACGAAACAGGTACTATGTTTACCAGGTTTTCGTTTGTTGATGTTGCACATTCTGTAAATAATGCCTAATAAAAAAATCATAAAATAATCATAATCATGCCGAACATTTTAAACTTTTTGAGAGTATCTTTTCACTCACAGTATTGCGAATGTATTGTATTGCGCTCGTTTTCGGCTTGTCATCTTGAGGGTATAAGCTGAAAATCAGTGCAATATTCTTAAGCAATTTTATCGCTGAGCTATGACCCTTTTGAAATTGCATCACATACTCACTTTTAGTTATAACTATCTAGTGTCTAACCTTAACATATATTTTATTACCATTGTGTACCATTTTCATAATGTGGTGGTTTCTCAAATAAATGTTCTATCTTTATATTTAAGATTACAATTCTATACAACGTTTAATGGGCTAACCATGAGAGTCGTTGGTGAGAGTCATTTATGGTGAGAGTGCCGAATTTCACTCGTCATTCATGGACACCGGGTTCTGGCCGGTGGTGTCGTGTTTAGGAAATTCAACGGATTGACCAGACACAAGACACAAGACACCGTGCGAACGTCATTAGTTATGTATTAATAAGTGTCATGCTTATGGCATGTTGTTTACATCAAACGGTTTTAAAACATAACTATGTTTCTTTCGATTCCGTTTAGAGAAGGCAGGCTCTGAAAATATTCCAAGTAAAATATAACCGCTATCGTATTTCCACGCGACAGGCGGAAATAAAGCCTGTCGACGTTGTCGGAAATCGACAGGCATCGCGGCTTGTCACCTCCGAGTTCTGACGATGCATTACATAGCAATCGCAATCATCTACCTACATTATACTTAGATACATCATACTTTGTAAATAACAATTCTAGTAGATTAAACTGGTGAACAATACACACAATAATTTCTAGCCCTAAACTGAAAATAGTTTGCATTATGACCAGATGACTGATAAATGATATTATATATTTTTAAATAAATACTTAAGATAACACCCAGAAGGCAGAGCTATTACCAACTGAGCTGACAGGCCAGTCAGAATTGCCATCCATTCTAGTAACTTCATTCTAGTATTATAATTACGAAATTTCAAATGTGTCATTGTGTATTTGATTGTTACCTTTTCACGATTTAACTGCTGAACAGATCTTCCTTAAATTTGGTAAGCAGTTAGATTGTATGCCATCAATAACATAACTTACATAACAACTGACATCTGTCTTAAGTTATTACGTAATTAGCTAACCTAACAACATCTTATGGTGACCATATCAATATTAAAAATCTTTTATGTTTTAAATAAATAGATTGACTTGGGAATCGCTCTTAACAATCTAATTTAATATAATATGTATTACTCACACCTTCTACCACCCATCTCCCATCTCCCATCTCCCATCTCCCATCTCCCATCTCCCATCTCCCATCTCCCATCTCCCATCTCCCATCTCCCATCTCCCATCTCCCATCTCCCATCTCCCATCTCCCATCTCCCATCTCCCATCTCCCATCTCCCATCTCCCATCTCCCATCTCCCATCTCCCATCTCCCATCTCCCATCTCCCATCTCCCATCTCCCATCTCCCATCTCCCATCTCCCATCTCCCATCTCCCATCTCCCATCTCCCATATCCCATATCCCATCTCCCATCTCCCATCTCCCATCTCCCATCTCCCATCTCCCATCTCCCATCTCCCATCTCCCATCTCCCATCTCCCATCTCCCATCTCCCATCTCCCATCTCCCATCTCCCATCTCCCATCTCCCATCTCCCATCTCCCATCTCCCATCTCCCATCTCCCATCTCCCATCTCCCATCTCCCATCTCCCATCTCCCATCTCCCATCTCCCATCTCCCATCTCCCATCTCCCATCTCCCATCTCCCATCGCCCATCTCCCATCTCCCATCTCCCATCTCCCATCTCCCATCTCCCATCTCCCATCTCCCATCTCCCATCTCCCATCTCCCATCTCCCATCTCCCATCTCCCATCTCCCATCTCCCATCTCCCATCTCCCATCTGCCATCTGCCATCTGCCATCTCCCATCTGCCATCTGCCATCTGCCATCCTTTGTTTCCATACGACGCTTTAAAAATAGTGCGTTTGACGAGTTTTATTGATTGGTCTAACAAATACAAATAATTAACAAATGTCAAACACTAGACGAATTAGCAGATGCTGGTTTCTTCTACACTAGCTGCGATGATGAAACAATGTATTTAATTGGATATGGAATAATACTGTATTGTATAAAATAGCTTGGTAGACACATATTTTTTTTGGTATATGTAAAAGATAATAATGATTACTGTGGGTTATCCTTAGGAGATAAATATATAAGATCTAAGTGAACACACAGCGCAAACTTCATTTTATACTTCATTTCATTTTATGTAAAGATATACAGGTACACTGATTCATTCACTGCAAATGTATCTTTGTAATCTTATATAATTATATGGGATTACAAAGTTATTTAGGGTGTTGGTGCATCTAGAAAACTGGACCGAAATTGCTAAATATTTTAGTTTTTCCTTGATTTATACACTAAACACTAATTGTGTTCTAAATTTGTAGCTTCTATGTCTGCTAGAAGTGCCTTAAGAGTTTTGATGATCGGTCAGTCAGTCAGTGAGTGAGTGAGTGACAAAATTAAGAAACTTTGACTAGTTATAATTCTTAAACTACTAGTTCAAATTGAATGAAATTTGAAATATACCGTGTTTGTACAATGCCTGCTTGGTTACTGAAAATTCAGACTTCTAGTTTATTCACAACGAAGTTATAAAGGGTCAAAAATGGCCTAACTGTTTCTAGAAAAAAAAGGTACGGCCGTGCCGCTTTATTGCTTGACTTGGAGGGGGCACTGCCGTGACCCCAGATCTTGGGGCAGGACGCAACTTGTTCATTATAAATTAGAAAATCTCTTTGTACCCACAACTATATTTGTTTCTTTGTTTGTTACCTTTACTCGGCTAAACGGATTTTGATAAAATTTATTAAAAAGATAGATTGTAACTCGTAAAAAGACAAGCTACTCTTTTTGGAGACCGCGTGAAAAGCCGCGGATAGAAGCGAGTTTCGAAATAAATTTTGAACATCGATTATAATTATGTAGAGCGAAACCATTGACGCAATTTCCAGCCCTATTTTTCAAAGGTACTTGGTGTTTATTTAAAACCGCTGATAATAAACTCTGCAATCCAACCTGCCACGACCTCGATCCTCGCGATAATCGTCGTTCGGAAATGAAGAGCTGTTGACCAGCGTTCATTACCTGGGACAAAGCGGAGTGTTTTCCACGTTAAATTGAGTGTAGAGAGGCAATCCGGACTGCGCCTGCTCGCGACACCGGATCCGGCAGACCGAGTTTTTTAATTTTTGGCCTTCCGCTCTTCGTGTGGGCAGAGATGGAGCCAGGACGTCTATTCAGCAAGATTATTTCGATACATCGAAACAACATCGTTGAAATATTCGTTGAATTTAGACGAATTTTCTTCCTATCGTCTCACTAGTTCGAAAAAACTAGTGACTATTCTATCACACGATAAGAGGAAGATTCATAAGAGACTATGATTTTTGTATTATTAATAATTATTCTTATGTGGTGAGAGCCTCGTTTCGTGGCGCACATGTCCTCGAACGATTTAGGTTTTACGACATGCTGATTTCCTCACTATGTTTTCCTGCACCGTTTGAAAGTACTGTTATAGCACGCATACATTTTTCGAATTGAAAAATCCATTGGTGCACGATCGGATTCAAACCCATCCTAGGATCGGAACGCCATCACCACTAGACCACCAGTGCTCTCGAATTGACAACAATTTATTTATTTATAATTGTCGGATGTTTCATCGTTCATAGCGATCCGAAAAACGATGTAACTAAGAGTAATCAAGACTTTGCACGACTATAGTCTCGCAGGGCTATTACGTAAAAGTTACAATAGCGACAGCAATATCTGCAAAATCTGTCTCAAGTCTTAAAAACCTCTTATAGCAGAAAGTACCCCTCGACTGTCGCCAACCAACAGATGAAAATTTATTTCTTAGCACACAAAATACAAGAAAAGAAAAAGGCACATGATACTAATAATACAATTATGTTTATGTACATGCTACTCGTATTGCAGCAAATTGGCCACTGTTTTTGCGGTAGACGCTGTTATTCTGCCAAGACCGTAACTGCCGCAAGACTGTGAAAAAATATAAATGGCTAAAAACATGCTCAAGCTCCGTAGAGCATGCTCCGCCCCGTCTCCTACCCGTTTCGAAATGGGAGTCAGGACATTGGTTACAAGACTACCATCCTCTAACATTTGAACATTATTAAATCCAACAACATTTCGAGTTGCAATTTGTCTGCGGTTGAGTGCGCGGTGCTGCGCCCCTCATCAGTGCCAGTGTGGTACAGCGGTCAACCAGCTTGGTCTCCATGGGTTATTGTGTTCTAAGGCCGCCGGTAGGATTGCCCGCCACGCCAGTCTTAACGATATCATTCGTTGGACACTCACCAGCGTCAACGTACCAGCTGTTCTCGAACCCAACGGTCTGATACGTGATGATGGTAAGAGGCCTGATGGAATGACTCTTGTCCCTTGGAAGATGGGTAGGCCATTATATGTTGGTTTGGATAAGGCCTACATATTTGAGCCTTTTGGAGTCGAGACCCTGGGCCCGTGCCCTGGGCCCTGGGAACAGGAGCCCACCGCGTTTTCAAAATTATTTCACGGTGACTGGTAGATACATTGCGTGACTCAAGAGCTGGCTCCTATCTAGCCCAGCGTATTAGCATTGCCATTAAACGTGGTAATGCCGCCAGTATCTTGAGAACGCTGCCCTCTGGCAGTGATCTGGATCAGTTGAGCTATCTATAGATCATTTTAAACGGTCCTTATTTGATTTAACGATTTAACGGGATTTTTTGAAATTCAACCCCTAAGAGGGTGAAAAGGGGTGAAATCTAATGTATGAAACTTTTTAACGCATAGTGCGATTTGCTTGAAACTTGATATGAATAAATAAAATGCAAACTAAATGGACACCTGTTTCAAGATTTTTCAAAATAACCCTAAGAAAGGGGTAAAATGGGGTGTCAATGTTTGTATGGGAAGTTTTTAACGGGTGGTGTGATTTCTTAGAAACTTGGTTTGGGTACTTAAAATGCAAAATAAATGACACGTGTGTCAGGATTTTTAAAAATATCTCTCTTAAAGGAGTAAAATATGGTGTGAATGTTTGTATGGAATCTTTTTAATGGGTGGTCAGGTGATTGGTTTGAAACTTATCAATAAAATTTGGCAAGGAGATAAATTGCATCACGGGGAAAGATTTAAGCTACAATTCCTTTAAATAAAATGCGGACGAAGTCGCGAGCAACAACTAGTGCTTCATAAAATGTTTAAATGTTGTACTTCGGAAGATAATTCGTAAACACACTAAGAACTATGTGACAGTAGCCTCTGAAAGCAAAATTTTACACCAACACAACTATAAGTTGAAGCATCGTTCGTTATTTTTTTTAACAAACTTACCCTAAAATATTTATACATTTTATTTTAAAGGGAAAAGTTCTTTCAAAATCATTTGTGGACCTGGAAGGCAAACATTTTGTGTGCTTTCTTCATCGCCTTCATCGGCGGTGGGATGATGTTCTGCGCAAACGTAGCACTGATCTTCTTTATGTTACAACAACACCCTGAAGAGAGCACAAGACCTTTGCCGTTCCCCTTATAGATTTTTGGTGTAGACCTTGGGAGTACACCGATACATTAAATTTTATTTGTATTTTTAAACATGTGAGTGGTCTCTCACACATGCACATACATTTGTAACTACTGCGTGTTAGGTAATTCACTTTACGGCATATCTTGCCGCAGTGAGGCATTTTATCCAATGTCTTTATGCATTTTATCGTTGAACGCGTCACACCGCATGGTCTGCCGTATCACACTTTGGCAGTTACTACCGAAAGCTTTAATATTTCAGTAAGTAGTCATTCTGTTTATTGGGCTGTTAGATATTGTCCACGCACCGCATGACAGGCCTATGGCAGTAGTGTTTTTAATTTTCCCGGAACCGTAAAATGTTTTTTTTGCATTAAATTAAATTATTTTACCTTATTTATACGTTTTTACATCGATAAGAGCTTTCTTATAATATCCACAGTTATGATGACAGCGCAAATAGTATGGATCAGGCAAATAACGTCTAAAGCAGACGTCATCATTTGGAGTATCCAAGACCTTTTGATAGACGTTCATCCGAGCAATAATATGCAACAAACAGTTTATGATGAAACCAATATCAAATCTCGCATGGGGGTTATTATAAAACTGAATCACTCTTTTTAGTGAAAAACTCAGGCTCGATGCTGGGAATACTGATTGGGAACCAGTAATGGCAGCCACCAAAATTGATGACAAGATTTGCGTTTTTAACTCCATCATATCGCAACTCTATGATGTTCATGCTCCAATCAGAGCAGTTAAAATGAAACACTCTCCGGCACCGTGGCTTACTGATGAAATCAAACTGTTGATGCGTAAGAAGATAGCTGCTAAAACTAAATACAAACTGAAAGCCAGTGACTACAACAAAGAAAAATATTTATTTGCTCGATTTCGCTGCAATAGGGTGTGTAGGGATGCTCAACGTCATATGCATGCCTCCGTTTCAAAGAAAGACCCATCAAGGGTCTGGGAATTCCTTAGATCACTTGGAGTTGGAAAATCTTGCAGCAATACAGTTTCAAAGAATTAGACCTTGTGTCGCTTAACAAGCATTTTACGTCATTATCTAACATTGATTCGGATGATAAAACTAGCACAATTAACTGTCTTTCTTCACTGCCAACTCCTGATTATCCTTCTTATGTCTTTAGTCAATTTACCGCATGTGATGTTAAACAGAGCATTCTAGCAATAACTTCTAACGCTATGGGAAGTGACAATATTGGTCGGAACATGATAGTTCCCCTAATTAACGAAGTACTACTGATAATTTGTCACATTCTCAATTTTTCCACTAAGACCAGGGGGGCGATCGCGGTAATTTTGAACGTTTGAACCAAAGCTAATCCAAATCAAAACCAAAGTCAAAACGTTATTTTTGACATATTTCGTACCACGCTAATCACTATAACGGAAACGATTTAGATCTATTTTGGAAAATACGATGATCGAACGTTGCCGGATCGCGTCATCTTTGACAGCGCTTTCAAACTAACGTTTTCAATTCAGTTTGTGTCGAGAGACTTCTTATTGTTTTCTGAGCCGTTTTAATTGCTGAAAATGCTCGGAATATGCTCTGATCATTTAGAAAGTGCGTATGAGGTAGATGTGGCTGAAAGCCGAACATCAACCCGAAGAAAATATGAATTTATAAGGCGATCTCTCTCATTCTCATAAATGAAGGAGACTTTGTGGAACAGTATCGTCTTTTTATGGATCTTTTTACGGAATTGGTGGAAAAGCTAAGACCTTATATAGTTGCTCCACTTCGTGCTGATAGTCTAGATGTAGAGACAAAGGTAAGTGTTAGTAGTATCCACAACCCAAGTTACATACATCATCATTAAATACTGACTGCTGATCATCCCGCGTTAACTCTACTGGCGCACTAAATATAATACATCTTTCAGGTTCTGATAGCTCTGTTTTACGCGATGGGTTCGTACCAGACGGTTGTTGGAGATAATAAGGACCGACCAGTGTCCCAATCAACTAAGCAAGCAAGGCTGTAACGGAAGTAACAGCGGCGACTTTGGCGGCTCAGGATTATTCCTCCTGATACATTCAATGAATATAATAATTAATGTTTTTATTGTTTAATGTTTTCTTTTATTCAGAATGAATTTAAATTTTCAAGTAAGTACCTACATTTATTTGTGAGTGTCATTTATTATCATAATTTAGTTAATTTATTGAATAAATATTATTTTTATGAATGAATCGCTGTATCTTTTCATTATCATAATCTGTAAATTTTATTTTTTGTGTGTACAATATTTTATAAAAAAGTGCCTTGAAATGTGTCATACCTTTTATTTATTTTTTGCAGTATCTAGTCATTATTGTTTTATTTTTTGTATTTTCCTAGAAATTGTTATAGACAATACTGTTGGGTCAATGTAGTTTTTAACATTCCGATGTCCAACAGGAAACCTTCAGTTTTTCTATGACCGTCTGCTATTAGTTTAGATAGATAGATAGATATTTATTTCTTTAAACTTGTAACAATCATTGGTTAATAGTGTTTTTAAGCCTATATTAGGTTTGTCTAAAGACTAGGTTCTCGATAACAAATGTACTAAAGACAAAATAACAATAAGCATCACACACTTACTTCCAGCATTATTAAACAAAGTAGGTAGGTAACAATAACAACAAGTCGAATGAGCGACCGCTCACAACGATATCAACTGTGGTTGCACACATTCAAAGGAGCGTCTTTACAAAAATCAACCCCGTCAGATGAGTTATTGGCTTGCACAGATAGTCGCTTCATTTGTGTGTGTGCTTACAACTTCTTCTAAAAACTACATAGGATGCTCCATTTTATACACTTTGCAATATAAATTAATTTTGAGATACAAGTATACTATGAATTATGGAAATGTTTTTTAAGTATATTTGTATAGTTTTTTTGAGTGATTTTATTTTTTATTTCTAATGGTACTTTATTTATAAGACGAGGAATTAAAAATTGTGACGTTCTTTTGCCATATTCATTTTGAAACTTAGGTATTTGTAATTTCCTATTTGTAATACTTCTAGTAACTATTCTTTGACTTAAAGGAACTTGTATTTCAGTACTAAAGTATTGCTCGTGAAGCAAACTAAGTTTTACTTTATTATGTATCGGTATAATCCCACAATACTTGAAAAGACCCATGGGGTCATCCGAGAATTCATTTTTAACTTTTAGAGGAACTATTAATTTAAGAAGTCTGTGCTGGATATTAAAAATCTGGTCCAGGTAAGTTTTATACGTACGACCGTAGCTACTTAAACCATATGCTAATATGCTTTCTACCAGAGCTTTATACATTGATAAGAGTATGTCGTAAGGTACTTTACATTTTATTATATAGCATTTTGCTAAAATTGCCCTAAGTTTATTACATGTCTTATCAATGTGCTTTGCCCAGTTAAATCTATTATCAATTACCAGGCCAAGGTAGGTGTACTCAGTGACCTGCTCAATTACCAAACAGCTGCTTGGACACTGCAGATTAGATGAATGAAGGCAATCATGACTATGAGCTAGTATTTTCACATTTTCTTTTCCTGGGCAATAATTGTGACTAGAGCGGACGTGGATAAGCTTAGTTTTGTCAGCATTGAGTACCAGGCCTGAGTCATGCGACCACATACATAATGCATTGAAATCAGTTTGTATAAGGTTTTGTACTACAAACGGATCATGATTAGCTGCTAGTAAACAGGTGTCATCAGCAAATTGGTAAACGGTACAACTTATAATTACATTGTTAAGGTCATTAACATAAGTTAAATAATGCAAAGGACCGAGTACTGATCCCTGCGCTGTTCCTTCAGTAATATTTACACTATCACTGTACATATCTCCTATCCTAACCTGGTAACTACGGTTACTGAGGTAGTCTTTGCACCAATTCAACATATTTCCTCTCACCCCACTGTTCTCCAGTCTGTCAATTAAAAGGTCATGACGTAATGTATCAAATGCTTTCCCATAGTCTATAAAGACTAAGACAACATGTTTTTTTGCATTTAAATGGTTGTTTATATCATCCGTAAAACGAGACAATAACATGGTTGTACTTTTATTTGACTGAAAACCATATTGTTGTGAGGACAAAATGCTATTAGCTGAAAAGAATTTCTGTATTTTACCACAAATATGCTTTTTAACAACTTTATCCAGAACTGGTAAAATAGTAATCGGTCGATACTTGCCGTAATCTTTCGTACTACCTCCTTTATGAATTGGCCGAACTATACCAGTTTTTAACTCTTTAGGATAGTGTCCAGTAGTAATGCTAGTGTTAACAAACCTCGTAATCGCTCCCACTATTTTATCAGACATCCTCACTAAATCCATTGCTCGTATGCCATCAGCACCTGGAGCTTTATTCGGATTAGTGTGTTTTAAAATTTTAAGTATTTCTATGTTAGTAGCTTTAGGAAAGAACATTGATTTATTTATTTGTTTAGTGTAGTCATCTTTATTTAGTAAGTCAATTGTACAATTTGGGATTATTGATTTAACATTGTATTGAAACTGATTCGCAAAATTATTAGCAATGTTTTTTAAGCATTTTTCGTCACTAAATGCCTTTTTTATTAAATTATCTATTGAATTTGTTATTTTGCCAGAAATATTATTTATTAGTTGCCATAATTTCTTAGTATCATGTCTATGTCTATTTATTTCTGATCTTATGAAATTGTTTTTGCTCTTGTTTATAACTTTATTCGTTTTATTTCTTATTTTATTATACTGTAATCGTAGTTCTTTATTAGTATTGTCCTTAGTCCACTCTAAAAATAGCTGATCTCTAGTTTGAGATAAATTAATGATATTTTTATTTACCCATTTATGTAAATTACGCTTTGAATTACCAACTTTTTGGGTATATTTAGACTCATCATAACAATAATCTCAGAAGCTAATAATGTTTTACTAAATTATGAATAACAGCCTGATTTGTAAACCTTAAAAATACTCCGGTTAGCTTCGTAATAAATGTTTTAGTTCTGCTAACTTGATGACGTTGAATTGGTTCGGGTTCTGACCGTGTCAGATAAATATAAGAAGAAGAACCTAAGGTCTAACGACAAAAAGAAAAAGGTCCGGAAATAGTTAATTTATAGTTAATTTATTTTTATCCTAAGAAATGACGAACTGCAGGCACTAAAGATGTTAAAGTCTATGGCATACTGTTGCCATTGTTTCGGCCTGCAGTCTACTGGCGTTGGCTGTTATTACATCAGCCTTAGCCTGCGCTTTCGCGGCTTCAGCTTGTCTCAGCGCAGACTGAGTGAGCAAGCTGTTCCTGTGGGCGCGCATCTCCTCAATGAGCATCATCAAACTGCAGCTCTCGTCGAGTGCACCATGGCTTGCTGTCGGAAAAATTATACATCAAAAAACAGAAAAGACAGAAACGTGGGGTATATTTTACACATTATGTATTTCACAGACTACAAGTTTTTTTTATATTTATTGAAAGCCCACCGCCTGTACGACGCTGAAAGAGAGAAAGGCTCGTCAATTTTGATCTTACTTTACTCTGATTGATTATATGACGAATGATTTGATCATTCCAAATCTGCAAATTTAAATTATTTATGAAGATAAATAGTTTAAGAACTTAAGTTATAAATATCCTTAAAGTTAGATACTTTGGTCCACTCTTTGGGCAGTCTTACTGGCCCTTCTTTACTCAGTGCGCCAGCGCACTTATGCCAAAGGCGAACCAATATAGCCCGTCCCTCTTTAGATCGAAGTCTACCGAGGGCTAATTCTTTATTGGCCTCGGCAAACTCCATCAACAACTGAAGCTGCTGTAGGATGGTGGTACGGCGTCCACCGTCTATTATATCTGAAAAGCACAAAGCTGGGCAATATATTACTTATTTTTACACATTATAATATCAAGGACGATCAGCGTCTTGTGAACACTAAGTTTTCTTCTCTAATAAGTACACTTATTGTTAATATCTCCATCCATGATGAACATAAACAATACTTACTTACCTCAAGTTCAATTTTATTAACTAAAAAAACAATATCAATTTAGTTTTGACAATCATAGTGTTTACAATCCGAGTTGACAATATTTTGACATAAGTACAAAATACTAGCAGCTTCGCTCGCGACCTCGTCCGCACGTTTTAGTATAATGTAAAAAAATGTTTTTCATCATCTACAGCCTGAATCTTAGACTTCTTCTTATCGTGTCACTAGTTCTTTTGAACCAGTGTGGTGAAAGGACCAAAGTGTGCCTCAGAGGCTCTTTCCGTGCAATGTTCACCTCCTGGGTATAATACCCAAACTATGTTTGTAGGTACTATGCGTCACGATCCTGTGTTAATTTGGTCCATTCGTGGCCCACGATTTTGACTAATGTTCCATATAACGGACGACAGACGTTCCATTATCTAGTTCTCTGCCAACATTTAGTGGGTACACAATCCACCTGACAATATGGAAGCCAGCCGCTGCCTATGAAACAGGCTGCCGCTGCCCCACAGGTACGCTTGCCTCACATACGCTTTGAGCAGACAAATCAGCGTAATAAAAATTGTATTAGATAGCAGGAATTTGGCAATTCGCGCATATTTGCATATTTGCGCATATTTGCGCATAGTTGCCGCGAGTTACATAAGCCCTAATAGAGGGCAAATCAACAGTAAAGGGTTCGACGGCTATCGTCGAACCGTTAAAACATACACACAAACAAACTTAACTGCTTTTTATTATAGTGTAAATATTAAAAATAAATCAACGATAACAAGAGGATTACAGATGCCATAACCAAAAGAAGAACAAAAAGTTTAATAGGATTTATTATTGTCGTTGTAAACTCTAACGTTTTATGTTTGGATTTATTTTGGTAAATTCAACGATTAATACGTTCAGAAAAAATAGCGCGGTACCATTTTGACATCTAGATTAACCAAATCAGAACCTCATCAGAATCGCTGCCAATATATTTCCGTTCAATGGTAAATACGTTGACAAATAGCGCGATTGCCCTACAGTTCTGTCCCATCCTTGTGGAAAGAAGCGTACGTAATTCCTCTACCGAAAAAATCCAAACCCACTTCTCCTACTGATTATCGCCCGATTTCCATCCTTCCATTCCTGTCCAAGGTCCTTGAACGTCTTGTCCACAACCAGCTTAGTTCTTTCCTAATCACAAATAACCTACTTAATCCTCTACAGTCCGGTTTCCGACCTGGTCATAGTACTGTAACAGCACTTGTCAAAATCACCGACGACATACGAACACAGACTCAAGCTATTGCCAATGTCAATAACAACCTATCTCGGATCAGTAACTGGAGTAAAGCCTACGGTCTAAAAGTGAATCATACCAAGACTCAAGCAACTCAAGAAACAAGCGCGCGTGCTAATTAATAAAACAAAATACACTTATGGTGGTTGATATAAAACTACTTACTTATGTATGTTATAAAATGTAATACGGACGCGTGCAATGTCGGTCTACCGATTTCTTTTAATTTTTACTTCAGTCTTTTAAACAAACATCGGATCAGATAAACGTATCTCATTCGTAAAATCTACAAGCAATCTCAAGTTAGTATGCACCTTATTCACATCAAAATGGCCACAATCGAACTGGATTAAAGAGTGCAGCGCTTCGTGCGCGTGAACAATAAAATGCATTCCTAAGGCGATAAGCGAGTGCTTATAAAGTAACGGTGCAAAAAAATTTAACTTATAAAAAATATTATTTTACGAGCTTATTGAAACATTATAGTTTTCTAAACATATTGAACGATTTCACTTTCAAAACTTTCGTGAGTTGTACTATACATTTAGATAAACACGGACTTTACACGGGCCTTGTAGGCAAGGTCGGGAGGTTAGTGTGGGTACCTGGAAAGGCCTGCGCTATCAAACAGAATCCCAGGCAGAGTGACGTCAGTGGAGAGGAAACTTCACCCATCTCAGCTTGCTGGAGTGGATCCATGAATGAAAGTTTTCAATTACAATTAACTGCTCTGTAACTTCACTGACGCCACCAAAATTATCTTCAACAGACGAAGGAAGGCCAATGATGATGTTGGCCAATGATAAACTGTCCGTATACCTAGTTGTTTTACAACGTGAAATTTGACTGCCACGCAAGAACATCAACGCGTAATGATTCGTGTTAGAAGATTGTGCTGCTACGCCCAAAAGCGCGGTTGACAAGGGGATAGGTCAAGTCAAGTCAAAATATATTTTATTACATACAATCACAAGGATCACTTTGAACTGACTTACATACTAGGTTAATTTAGCCACCAATTTCTACTAACTTAAGCCCGAGAAGAGATGGCAAGAAACTTGTCCTGGTCCTGGAGCTTTTTTGCATGATCCATCTTATGACTACCTTAACGACAAAAAAAAATGCAAGAGAGTTTATACATTTCAAATATGTCGGTTAACTGTCTGAGGGCAGAGCAACATGAGGACATACATTCTTATCAGTACTATAGTCATTTATATTATTATAATATACTTTCTTCGAAAGACTACCCTTTAATCTTTACATTTCTTAATAGGTAGTTTAGTTGCATTTTCAGGAAGCTTATTATAGAAGCACACCGTGTTTCCCATAAAGGAATTATTTACTTTTTCTAGTAGACACCTAGGGATATCAAAGTTGTTTCTAAAGGTCACTATTTTGCTGAAACCCATCTCTATTTGTATAACAAAGTTTCATATATATCTTATGAAGTTATTGTAAGCATATTAATTTATTTAAATATTTATCTCAGACTCTCGTGGTTTCATTTTATAAATGGCACCTATTGCCCTTTTTTGAATAACTAATATTTTTTCAATATCAGATGCTTTCCCCCAGAGAATGATGTCATATGACATAACACTATGGAAGTAGCTGAAATAAACTAGTCTAGCTCAGCTCCCTCAGTAAGCCACCGTATCGTAAGAACGTATCTGCATATAGATGGATAGAACTAAGCCTACCAGCAAGTGTTTCAATTTTTGTTCCCCACTGTAATTTTGCATCAATATTAAGACCTAGGAAGCTCGTGGAATTTACAAGATTCAATTTCCTCTCCATTAATTTCAAACTGGTCGTGCTATGAATTCCATTTGGCAAATGAATTTGATACATTTCGTTTTTTAGCATTAAGTAAAAGATTATTTACAGTGAACCAGTTAAGAACTAAGAATAAGGATTAATTTATGCTATCGTAAATACTGGTTTACCTCTATAAGCTTTAAAATAAAAGATGTATCGTCAGAAAATAAAACAATATCACAAATATCTTTTTACAAAAAAAGGTAAATCGTTACAGTATCGAACCTTGTCATACTCCTATATTTGGGTTCAGGATCCCCTAGTTGATTCTGAAAACCTCTCATCATCCACGTCAACTTTCAGGACTGTATTTAATAGATAAGACATGCAACTTATAATTGGTTCTCGGCAGTCGAATTAATAAGAGAAAGAGTTAAAATTTAGTGTCCTTTCGCAGTGAGCTTGAACACTAAAAACAATTCGGCAACTCGCTGCTTAAAAAAATATTTTGTTGAAAAGGAAAAGTAAAAACTGTTGAAAAGGAAATTTTTCGTTTGCATTTTCTATGTGACCTTTCACAGACTCGTTTACTTCAGCTACTTTCATAGCATTATGTCCTACGGCATTCTGTTGTGGGGGAGTGCTGCAGATATTAATACTATATTTGTATTGCAGAAAAGAGCTGTTCGTGCATATAACACGGGCTCTAGAGAATCCCTTAGAGATAAATTTAATGAAATAAATATCATGACAGTGCCTTGTCAGTATATGTATATAAAGTTTAAGTTTACATTAAAGTTTTTGGGTGTCAGCCCTGATTAACCCTTTTGCTCGGCAAATCTATTATATTAATTAAGGTGGTATTTAGGTTAGTAGGAATCGTTTTTAACATTTAATTTAACTTATATTACTTTGTTATTGATCAATGATTTTATTTTTTACTTTTATGGAAGAAATGGATCTTAGTTATCTGAATAAATAAATATTATTATTATGATTATTATTATATACAAAAACCTAATAAATGTTTACAAAAATGTTCAATTGTTAAAATAAAACAGCTATAATAGTAAAGTATAGCGAATATAGTATTAATACTAGAAATAAAGATAAACCCGCTGTTCCCAAGTGACGTGTCAGATTTGTCGATTGGCAAACTCCTCAAAATCATTTACAAAGACGTTACATTGAAATAACTTTACGTTTCTGATAACACCCAGCCTAGCTTTGTTTGCTGAGCTATGGGTGCTTGAGGCGGACCTTTGATAAGGCCGCTCATGATGATGTCAGAATACACACTCACATCCAGTAGTAAATCAATTGATTTCGTAATGTTATATTCTGGATCGTCGAGGTTTATATGTAGTAGATGCTGCCATTTTTGTTTATGAAACGTGTTATTTGGTAGGCTATTAATAACCCGTGATTTAACTAAAACCTGAAGTCTCCATGTATAGGCCGAAGAGTATGCAATATGGGCATGCAGTCTAAGCTAACGATTCCTTTTCCTTGCTTAGCTGTCGTTCCTATGCCTGATACCGATGCAATGACAACACTACAGTGTTGTCTTGGCAGACTCAACAGCTAGGCTGCGTGTTCTGGATTTCAAATATTAAGGATGTTTGAGATTCTTGATTTAGTAAAGCTCTCAATGAAACGTAAGTATTTTCTGCAGCTTTCACTTTTAACGATACAGTTGTCAATAAAATTTCCTCATCTTCAGCTGCAGCGTGATTCACATTATATTGTTTATTATCACTAAGTGACTAAGTGACGTGAAGTTGACTAAGTGACTCGCATATGACGACGTGGGTGACGAACTTGATGTAAATGTCAGCGGTTTCATTTTTAATTGAACTACGTCATCGTGTATTACTGAGTTATTATGTTCATCACAATATTTGCAGCGTTTGTTTGACGTGTATGGTTTGCCATTATGTTTATATAAAAAAAATTTGCAGATGTCTTGCTTTGTAATCGTTCCTAATATATTTTCGGATGTCATGTTTAAGAATCTTTTACACTGATACAAATCACTCTCTGAGGCACAAAGTGGAATTGTGCCCTCTGAACTTCGAATGATTGCTGGGTTTAGAATTAAGTTGTTGGTTCATATTTCTCTCTGTGTAAGGACCTATTTGCACCCACCTAATTATAAAATAAAACAAGGCCAGAATAGCATTATTACTAAAGAACACGGTACAAAATAATTGTGAACAATAAAAAAAATTGTTGTCTGTAAAGTCGGTTTACGGGCGTGATAACGTAATAACGTCATAACAAAACAGATAGATGCGGCTTGCGCCACCGTTTTTTTTTTTTTACTATAAAATTCATACATTAAATGGCAATTTTTTTAAAAAATTGCGAGAGTAACCTGTAAAGTTTTTTTTATTTTATTACATTCCACAATCTTAAATTAATTTTAATGTTTTTGTATTGACGTTGTTTCGACATCCACAGTGCAGGTCATGCTTGAATAGCACTTATTAATTCTTCTACATTGATTTGTGAAGACGTCATCACAAGAACGCGCGCGGTTTGCCGCTTGACACCCTCTCTAACAGCGCTATCACGCTCTCTAACTGCGGCCACTTGTATGAACGAGGTATGGCGTGAGTTACCCGCGCGCTGTCTGCGCCAAGAAGCCCGCGCCGCTTCCCGCATCCGCCCCGCACCC